>CM060430.1:142749234-144106745 GCA_030545235.1 Helianthus tuberosus
AAAGTTGCGGACTTGTCTAATTATGTATCAAGTTGTGGAAATGGTGAATCCATTGTGCTTTTTGTGTCAAGCAATATATGGAGAAACTTTAGGTACGAAAAGCAAGACTTGTCGAATCAAATGAATAAACAAATGACAAAAACGAATAGAATGTCCTTTTATGTCAAGTGATACATGGAGTAACTCCGGGTACAAAAAGCAAGACGTGTCACTCGCGGGTGGATGGCCCCTCCCGCATATCAAGATTACGAAAATTAATGCAAATTAAAGCTTGTTAGACATTGATGGTGTGGATTATGGCTTTTATGGACTCAAAGTATGGCAGTTTTTATGTCAATGAGACAGTTTTGTCTAATTAGAGCCAATGTCACGCATCTTTTGTGGTGTCGTACAACGTGTGGTATATTTACCCTATAGTTGTCACTTTAGCTTTTGGCGTTGATTGGTAGAAGTTTTTGCCTCCTGAAAAGTAGACAAGGATTTAATTTCTAGCATGTGGTAGATTGGGTTTAATTTGGTATAATTTAGTAAGTGTAAAGTAACATTCGTCTTTCAAAAGAAATTTTTTACCCCATAATTGATCTTTTATGGTGTTATAGTTTTATATGTTCAGCGATTTGTTTGCGTTAACGTAAATAAATTGCATCACAAGTGAACCGTTGATAGTTTCCTTAAACAACTTTGTCGAACATGATCCTGATCTGTATTATTTCTAGATTTTGTACGTACACTTCATGTATACGTTGTGTACACGCTACGTTTTTATGTTAATACACTTGTTGTTTCTTAACAGAGTAAATGTAGATGTTGAAAGCACCGTTATAACTTAACGACGACTGATCCGTAGCTAATGACTTATATAGTTGACATTATTATTCACCGCACTCTTTACCTGGTTTATGTTAGACTATATTTTGTTTTGTTTTGTTTGAATGTATATTTTTTTGTTGTATAATTGTGATGTTAATTTAGAACACCCTAACAAAAGTAAATATTTTTAAAATAATAGTTAAATGCCATTTTAGTCCATGTGGTTTAGACCATTTTGACAGTTTAGTCCAAATGTTTCATTTTTCACCTGTGGGTCCAAAAATGTTTAATCGTTGTCATTTTAGTCCACTGGGTTAACTTCATCCATTTTTTTTGTTAACGAGAAGGATAATTCGGCCTTATAAATCACCAAATTGCCCTTCTCGTTAACATAAATGATGGATGGAGTTAACCCAGTAGACTAAAATGGCAACGGTGAAAACTTTTTGAACTCACAAGTGAAAAATGAAACTTTTGGACTAAAATTGACAAAACGATCCAAACCAGAGTAACTAAATGAGATTTAAGTCTTAAAATAAAGAAGAAAAAGTGAAGAATAGTTATTAATGATTGGCAGTCAAGTCGTTGCATTAGTTTCTTGTGCTATTGCCGCAAATCTTGGTGATTTTAGTTGGCAAGTCAAGTCCATTGAGCTTATTTTTATTAAAATATTTGTAACAGTTAAACTTATAATTTAAATGAACAAAAGTTAATGAATATTTCTAGTTCACTGCTAATCAATAATCATTAGCCAATCCTCATCGGAGACTTTTATGGGCGTTTTGTTGTTTTAATCACCAACAAACATAGTAAACTTTAGCATGCAATTAAAATGATTTGTATTGTTAAATCATTTGTTCACAATGTTTGAATTTAATATTATGTGTGTGTGCTATACATTTATCAGTCGTTTCATAAACAAGAATTTGTTTATATGAGATCAAGTGTAATTTTATATTATCCTAATTAGACCATGTGTAGTGGTTAACACCCCACCTTTGGGCGTTTTGCGCCATGTGGCAACCCAGTCAGCAATGAGGTATTATGGGGCGTTTTCTAAAATGGGTGTAGTGAGGATGTTGGGCATTATGTTAAAAGGGGTGTAAATAGAATTTAAATAAAAAAACCATGAAAAATTGTTATTGGCCAAACAAAGAACAGGAGCACACTCATTGGCCAAAGCCCTTCTTCTCCGACATGATTAAAAACACGCTGCCCGAATTTTTTTGAAAGAAAACGCCATAACACGCCCAGGGGGGCGGCCTTGCCGGCGTTTTGGGGTGGGATTGGGCGGGATTGAGGGCAAAAAACGCCCATTACGCTTGGTCTTAAAAAGCCGACATAGTTGGTTGCTAGATCATGCCGAAGCATCAAAGTACAGTCACGAAAATCAGACTTCAACTTTACACCAATCTTTCTGTACTAAATTGTTAAACTTTCCCCTATTAGTTCAAAGTTGTTTAGAATCTAAAGCAACAAAAATTAAGAGAAAAAAAATCTATGATGAATTCACATGAAACATGTACATTTGTGAATAGAGTTTCCTCAAAACGCATCAACAATCTTGTTTGATTTCATAAGTGTTACACACGTCTTGTAACTAATAAATATAACATTTAAATTATCAAGAAACCATTAATGCAATAAAGTAATACAGGAAAAAGAAAAAATAAGTCTTGAACATAAAAGTTAAATAAAGTAGCACATAAATAAGAAATGATAAGTCTTAACAAAAGAACACAAACACGTTTTTAATGAATGAAAGCAAACACAAATTCTCGTTTGGTAAATGTTCATTAAAATTAACAAAAGAACACAAACACCTTTTTAATGAATGAAAGCGAACACAAATTCTCGTTTGGTAAATGTTCATTAAAATTAACAAAAGAACACAAACATCTTTTTAGTGAATGAAAGCGAACACAAATTCTCATTTGGTAAATGTTCATGAGCCGTTCGTGAACACATTTATATCTTTAACGGAAATATATTAACAAGTCATTGTTCGTGTTCGTTTGGTTTGTTTACAGCCATACCTACAACCCTTAACTCTAATCAGTGTATTTTTTTCGATCCAATTACACTGTTGCTCCTAAACTTTAGTAAAATTACTTTACAGTCCCTAAACTTTAATAAAACTATTTTTTATTTATTTTCTCTGGATTTTTTTTCTTAGTATTTTAAGTTTATATGTTTTTTTTTTTTTTTTTTTTTTTTTGTGGATTAACTTTTTTTTTTCTTTGATTTTCACTTTTAAACTTTTTTCGCGACATGAATACTGATGTATAGGTCATAGTCGTAATGAAACGTTAATGATCCACTAGTTTGATAGTAAATTTGTAATGAAACCGACAAGGTGGATCATGAACTCCTTTCCAAACTTACTTGGGCTTTTTGGGCTCTCATGGATCTAGGTATTCAAATTTCAAAGTCCTTGTGGCCACCTATATTTGCATCCACAATTGTTTGTCGTAGTGGACTAGGCGCACCCACGGATGGGTTTACAGGCCCACCACTGTTTTTTAATTCAACCTCATTTGTGTTCCTATCCTAACCGTTTTGAGGCCTATCATAACCTTTTGGCAGTGGGCTAGTTATCTTTGTAGGGCAGGCCACTATTGGTTTGAGAATATTTTGTAGGTTGTTTATATGCATGTGTATTATGCCTTTTAGGCTATATTCATTATGTTCAGGGCTGTTAACGAGCCGAGCCGATCCAAGGCCAGCTCGAGCTCGGCTCGAATTCAAATCGAGCTGGCTCGGCTCGAATTTAAAATCGAGCTAGCTCGGCTCGAAATGGCTCGATCCAAACTAAAACAATTACTTTACTCTTCTAAACAACCCAAAATGAAACTAAATTTACCCAAAGGAAAAAAAATGCAAATATATTTTTAACTAAAATGGTTAAATATTCAAGATAAAGTTCTAATGAAGACATGAATGCCAACTCTTTATCCAGATTACATCCTAATGAATTGGATATTCATATGCAAAGTATAGTGATGAAACATGCTGTTAACTTGCTCACAATTCAAATGTGTGTGTGAAGTAACAAAAATGAAGATGCTAATGATGAACACTATGGCATATGACACTCTTAAAAACCATGTGTGTGTATATAATAAATCAAGCTAGCTCACGAGCTGAGCAGGGCCTAGCTCGGGCTCGGCTCGTTTGCTAATCGAGCCGAGCCGAGCCAGCTTGTTTACAACCGAGCTTTTTCGAGTTTTGTCCAAACGAGCTGCGAGTTGCGAGTTTGAACACCCCTAAGTATGGTGGTGGTTTTTCTCACCATCACCATCTTCCACGTCACTCTTATGTTACTATATTCTTCATCGCCATTTTCCATCACCTACCTATATGGGTGTGGTAATGATCCTCCCCCATCCCCTTGTTTTTTTTTTTTTTGTACTTTTTAATATAATTTATATCCTTTTATTTTTTTCAACATTTAAGATAATTTAAAACATAAGTATAAAATGTGTTTTTTAATCAACATACACAATTATCCAGATTTTATCATCTTATTCATTTTTTTCTATTAAATTAGATTTTGACATAGAATAAGGGTGGGAATTTGTGTTTTATGACCGAAATGCACTTTTATCCCATTTGTGTTTTAAAATGTGTTTTTTAATCAACATACACAATTATCCAGATTTTATCATCTTATTCATTTTTTTCTATTAAATTAGATTTTGACATAGAATAAGGGTGGGAATTTGTGTTTTATGACCGAAATGCACTTTTATCCTATTTATAAGGAGTATCATATGTCATTTCTATAATCTTTCTTAGATTACTTATTTCCCACTTATTAGTGGATCTTCCCAGTGGCGAAGCTTGAAAAAAAAGTTCGGGGGGTCGGAAGGTAACAGACCTAAAAAAAATTTCTTTCGCGTAGTTTCAAGGTGTATGTTCGGGTCGGACGTCGGTGATTCGATTCGGGTCGGGTCGGGTCGGGTCAAACACTAATATCAAATAAAAACGTTCTCAAACATTAAAAAAAAGTTAACATTTTATTCTTCCCCATAGCATAATCTAATAACAAAACAAGTTAACAAATCACCCTAAATTTCAAACTCTAATTTCTATCTAAATCAAATCACAATAAGATTAATCAAATAAAATTAGACATAATTACAGAAAGATTTAACAAGTTTAGGGCAAAAATTTGGACCAATTTCACCCCTAATTTCAACCTAAATTAAACCTAAAGATAAAAACACATACCTTTAACCTTATGAAGATTGAAGAAGTCGAACAAGAGTACAAGACTACAACAACGAGCAGCGTTTTTGCTTCTGTTCTTGAACAAAAAGCTGAAGTTGAACAGTTCTGGAACCTGCGTTTTTCCCTCTTTTGCAGTTCTGGCTTGTGGCTTTTGTTCTTCTGGTCGATGTCCCAAAGTAAACGAATTTGGGTTTTTTTTGGATAGGGTGGGCTTTTAAGTTAGGCTATACAATGATTTGATTTGGGTTATATAATATACATTCTAGTATTCTACCAAATATAATGATTTGAGCTATTATATTTGGGCTAATTAAATCCCCGCCCCTTAAATCCAGCGCCCTTGAATCTTCCCCCTTTGATACTAAACTAAATTGATACTTCAAAGTTCAAACATTAAGGTATAAAACTTGTTATACATGTTTAATTTGATAACTAGTAAGTATTTGAGGATGAATGTTGACCAATCTTGTGATAAATATTTAAAATTGACTTTAAATGGGTTTCTTATAGAAAACAATTAGGTTAGGGTTATTATTATAGTTGATTTAAGTGTTTGGAATTATAAGTCATATATTCATTTTTAAAGAAAAATATAAGTTTAAGTCAAATTAATCTAAGTTGTGGATCTTAAGACAATGATATAAAGTGTTTAGAATACTTTCACATGAGTTTGGAAACTAAAAGTTGGGTGTGGAAGGTTATAAATTATTTTTTATGACAAATGAGTCAATTTGAGTTGAAATAGTGACTATGAAGTTGATGTCACTCATGGTGTCAAGAACATGAGTAAGATGTGAATTGATGCACACAAGGTTTTAGTAGTGAACTTACCATGAAAAGAGATAAAATGGTCACAAGACCTCCAAGAAATGGCAACATTCAAAACTTTGGTGGTGGTTTATCTAGCGGAAAACATAGCAGAAAGAGTGTTGGATGTACCGACTTCAATTACAAATAAATGACAACAGTCAAGACTCGGTGGTGGTTTGTGTAGTGAAAGCAGAACACCGGTTGTGTTGGGTAAGTAGAAACCTCGGTAGAGAACGTAGGGAGAGAGATCACCAAAGATATAGATCTTGAGCTCTTTCTTGATATCCCATTGGAATTTTGAGTGTAAAAGCGAAACCAAGATGGAACTGGGGGCTGGTGGTGGTGGGGGGAGGAGGGGGGGGGGGGGGGGGGGGGGGGGTCCATGTTTTTATATTTTTGTATAGTGGGTTAAATTGAACTATTTAGTTGAACATAACACAATGTTTTAACAATATTGACTACAAGGACCGAATCTGAAAGCAATAATGAAACAATAAAGACTAAATCTTTACTTTCCCAGAAGTAAGAACTTGAAACATAATATACACATATCATAAGGTTTTTATTCGTGTAATTAATTTGTATTATTATGAATTATGGATAACAATAAAACATCAAGAAAGGGTGGTATTTTTGTGAGACAGAGAGACAATGATGTAAAACTGATTAGAAAGAAATGACATGAAAGGAGGATCTTTCCAAGATCTCTCCATTATTGGCATACAATGAATCGGAATGTTAAGATATATTTGTTGTTTTGGGACCTTAAAGGTTTATAAGCTTAGACCATGGGGTACGGGCCCCGTCCCTGGACCGTCGCCCCCTTTCTGGGCCGTCACACACCGCCCCTCAAGGGCCCGTCTCGGCACTTCCGGCGGAAAAGAGACGATGGAGACGAGCCGGGATGAATGGTGGTTTCTCTCTCTCCCCTTTATATATATTGATTTTTTTATTAAAGTGGGTAGTCCCCCACACCCTTGGATAGTCTCCAAGAGGATGCTCCTCCTCCTGTGATGACGTGACGCCTACGTGGCGGGTAGTCTCCAAGAGACTATCCAAACCATACCCACCGGTCTTATTAGGAATCTATTGTATGGTACAAAGTTTTACTATAAACAGGATGTGACATGATTGACATGTGCCCCTCTCCTTTCCTCAAACAACTCTGTTGTCACAAAACAGTTTAATTAGTTTTAAGAGTGAGTTGCAATCCTTTAGACCATAAGGGGAGGAGGGGTGGTCACTAGTGATACATTTCTATCACTACCAAGTACCAATCAACTCATGCCATGTCATCACCCAAAATTCTATAACTAGTGATAGAAATATAGTGGGGGTGGTATCACTAGTGATGGAATTCTATCACTCCCAAATTTTTTTAATTTTCATTTTAAAATTAGAAATTAAACACTAAATTATAAATTTCACTAGTTTTTTTATTTTAAATTAATGACCGAGCCACACTAAAATTATAAATTTCAATTAATGACCAACCCAAAAGCCCAAATTGACAAAAGCCCAATTACAGAAAAGAAGGGTTCGTCACATAAAAGAAGAGGGTTTTCGTCAAGTAAGTTTCGTCAAGTAAGGTTCGTCATCAAGCAATAAGGTTCGTCATCAAGCAATAAGGTTCGTCGAGCAAGCAATAACTTTTCAACGCGTTATAGTTTCAACGCGTTGATAATATAACGCGTGAAACTTAAGGCGGCGGCGGTGTTCCGTTCTTGTTTAACGAGTGATGGGGGTGGTATAACGGACCACCCCGTGTGGCCTAAGGTATGAGGAGGATAGTCTCCAAAGGGACTATCATTCACATAAGCGTCACGTAAGCATAGGAGGAAGACTATCCCCTTGGAGACTATCCAAGGGTGTGGTGGATGCTCCTCCCCCATTTTTTTTATTATTATTTTTTTTTGCCATATTAATTAAAAAAAGTAAATAAAAATAAAAAAATTACATTTAAATAAAAACTTAAAGTTACATTTAAATAAAAATCCTAAAGCTACATTAAAAAAAAACCTAAAGTAACATTAAAAAAAACCTAAAATTACATTAAAAAAAACCTAAACTTAAATTAAAAAAAAGCCTAAAGTTACAAATAAATAAAAAAAACTATGCGTTGTTTTCTCCGAGACTCCAAATGTGATCGATCAAGTCCGATTGAAGATTGGCATGTGTGAAATCGTTATGTAACGAGAACCTGTTCAAATCTTGTTGTTCTCCGCTAACCGGAACATTATTCTCCTCCACCGCGTTCTCGTCATACTCACAAATTGCATGTCTTTCGTCTTCGAGGATCATGTTATGCAGCAGAATAAAAGCATACATACAGTATCACAACGTTTTGGGTGTAAAAGCGCGTGCTGGGCTTTCAATAATATGTCATCTTTGTTGGAGAACCCCAAAACACCGTTCAATATCTTTTCTAGCCGCTTCTTGAAACTTGGCAAATTTCTTTCTTCTTTCATCTGCAGGATGCCTAACCGTTTTAACTATTGTAGAGTATTGTGGGTATATTCCATCGGCAAGATAATACACGCGTCTGTACTCCACTCCCAAACTGTAAACCTCGTATCAGGACCGATCCCTTTTATAACATCGTCAAAAACCTCAGAATTTTGTAGAACATTGATGTCGTTATTCAAACCAGGAATCCCAAAGAAAGCATGCCAAATCCATAGGTCTTGAGACGCAACAGCTTCTAGAATTATTGTTGGATGTCCCTGATCGCCTCGCGTATACATTCCTCGCCAAGCAGTAGGACAATTCCGCCATGCCCAATGCATGCAATCAATGCTCCCGAGCATGCCTGGAAAACGTGCCTTGGTTGGTGGTGTTGATACAAATTTTGGACGTCATTGTAATTCGGTTTTCGCAAATATTTTTGGCTGTAGAGCTTCACCACAAATTTGCAAAACTTGTATAAACATTCTCTAGCAGTTCTTTCGGACATCTTTAAGTATTCGTCCCAAGAATCGGCTGCCGTCCCATAAGCAATTTGACGAATCGCCGCAGTGCATTTCTGTAAGGTGGTGAAGCCCATTTTGCCTCTAGCATCGGGTCGCAAGGTAAAAAACGGGTGATAAGCGGCTAAATCGTCGGCAATACGTAAGAAAAGTCGACGACTCATTCTGAAACGGCGTCTAAAAATAGCCTTCGAATACAGCGGCTCGTCCGCAAAGTAATCAACGAATAATCTTTGGTTAGCACCTACAAGATAACAAAATATATATACAACTTATAATTAAAAAAATAAGACTAAAAACATAAACTTAAAAAATTAAGAATAAATATATAAGAATATAAATATAAGAATAAAAATATCACTAACTTTCTCGGTCTCGCTCGATGTGTGGGTTCATGTTTCGTGGTTGTGACGAAACCTCCTCCTCCTCTTCTTCTTCTTCCAAAATTACTTGTGTCGCCTCTACCACCTTGTTTACAAAATATTTTACGGCTTCCATGGTGTTCGTCGAACCCGATGAAGAAGAAGATGACATGGTGTATTTTTTAGAGAAGATTATGTGGGTATTTTGTATAAAAATGTGGGAGTTGTTTGGATAAAGTGGGTGAATTTTGGTATAAAAGTGGATAAATATGTGGGTATTTATAAAGGTTTTAAATTAAATGAATTTTGTTTTTTAAATATAGTCGTTATCAACGGCATTATTGCATGGTCCCCACAAAAAGCAGCCCCGTCTCCAACGTCTAAAATCCGACGAAACTGCTGAGCCGAGCCCCAAGGGGGCGGTGTGCGACGGCCCAAAAAGGGGGGGACGGCCCCAGTGGCGAAGCTTAAAAAAAAGTTCGGGGGGTCGGAAGGTAACAGACCTAAAAAAAATTTCTTTCGCGTAGTTTCAAGGTGTATGTTCGGGTCGGACGTCGGTGATTCGATTCGGGTCGGGTCGGGTCAAACACTAATATCAAATAAAAACGTTCTCAAACATTAAAAAAAAGTTAACATTTTATTCTTCCCCATAGCATAATCTAATAACAAAACAAGTTAACAAATCACCATAAATTTCAAACTCTAATTTCTATCTAAATCAAATCACAATAAGATTAATCAAATAAAACTAGACATAATTACAGAAAGATTTAACAAGTTTAGGGCAAAAATTTGGACCAATTTCACCCCTAATTTCAACCTAAATTAAACCTAAAGATAAAAACACATACCTTTAACCTTATGAAGATTGAAGAAGTCGAACAAGAGTACAAGACTACAACAACGAGCAACGTTTTTGCTTCTGTTCTTGAACAAAAAGCTGAAGTTGAACAGTTCTGGAACCTGCGTTTTTCCCTCTTTTGCAGTTCTGGCTTGTGGCTTTTGTTCTTCTGGTCGATGTCCCAAAGTAAACGAATTTGGGTTTTTTTGGATAGGGTGGGCTTTTAAGTTAGGCTATACAATGATTTGATTTGGGTTATATAATATACATTCTAGTATTCTACCAAATATAATGATTTGAGCTATTATATTTGGGCTAATTAAATATTTTATTTGGGATATATAAATAAAAAAAATTAAAACCGGGGGGTCGAAAACGTATATACCTAAAAAAAAATTATAAAACCGGGGGGTCGAAAACGTATATATCTACAAAATCCTATACGAAACGTACATATATAACACTACTGAACGAAAAATTCGGGGGGTCGGGCGCCCCTCCCCGCCCCTTAAATCCAGCGCCCTTGGACGGCCCGGTGCCGAGCCCCATACCCTTTGGTCTTATCTATATTGCATATTTCTGACGATATCCTTTTATCTTTAAATAGTTAAGTGTCATTTACGTCCATGTGATTTGTACACTTTTACTATTTCAGGTCAAATTTCAAAATCACACCGTATTCCTCCCTAACATTTTGGAAACGTGTCATTTCAGCCCAAAAAATAATCACGGTTAAAAAAATCAGTTAGCTTAGGAGTAACCACAGTCAAAATTGCAGCTAGCCGGGATCGAACCCGTGACTAACTGCTTAGAAACAAATCAGCCCAAAAAATAACCACTAGTTAAAAAATTCAGTTAGCTTAGGAGTAACCGCAATCAAAATTGCAGCTAGCCGGGATCGAACCCGTGGCCAACTGCTTAGAAACAAATGAATTTTACCCCTAAGCTAACTGATTTTTTTTAACTGTTGTTATTTTTTTGACTGAAATGGCACGGTCCAAAATGTCAGGGAGGAAAACAGTGCAATTTTGAAATTTGACATGAAATGACAAAAGTGAATAAACCACAAGGAAGTAAATGACAGTTACTCATATTTAAAATTGATGAGTTTTGTACTTTATGTCTTAAAATGCTACACGTTATACCCTTTAGCCCTAACCCATATTACTTTTTCAGTTAATTATGACCACGTACAGGTCACATGAGAGCAAATATGTCAATTTTTTACATCCTTCATATTTCCCCTAATATATTTTTCATTTTGTTATGAGTTTTGTATATTAACTTGAATTAGTTATGAGTTTGTTATGGTTTCTTTTTGTTATGAGTTTTGTATATTAACTTTTCATTTTGTAAACATCAATTGTTACTGTTGAATCTTGTTTTAATTGAATATTGCATCGATTTTGGAGTTTCAACTCTGAATTTGCGATGAACTGATGAACTAGTGGGAATCGATTTGGGGATAACTGATGACCTAGAATTTAAGAGAAAAATATATTGGGGGAAATGTGAAGGGTGTAACAAATGACAAATTTGCCCTCATGTGACCCGCAAGTGGTCACATTTAACTAAAAAATAAACTAGGTTAGAACTAAAGGGTATAACATGTAACATTTTAAGATATAAAGTACAAAATTCATCAATTTTAAAGACAAATGCCACCGCCTGAAATTTCCTATATAGATAAAGGACAAATCTTGCAATTCACCCCAGTTTTTATAATCATCAAACAACTCTTTTGTCACAAAATAGTTTAATCAGTTTTTTTATAAATATATATATTAGCCCTTTAATTGTACAAGTTAGTTGGTGATGTATTTTGTTCTTCTAGTCTATATCTATATAAAATAATATAAAATGCATATTATTTCCGATTCATATATCAAACTATATAAAAATCAATACAACTATAGTGAATTGATTTTAATTTTGTTTTTTGAAATTGATTAATCAAGGTAAATTCTTGTTATTCTTTATTTTGTTCTTAATCAAGGTATTTGAAATTCTTGCTTATAAAGACATAAATAAAATACCCATTTTTTTCCCTTCTTCTTTGATGACTTGTTTATGAGACTTGATTTTTCAAAGTCCAACTTCTAATCTATCTTTGCTTCATATCTTCAGGTGTTTATGAGACTTGATGACTTGTAATCTTTATAGTGTTCAGTTGCAATTAGACTATAGGTTGTGGTCATAATTCTTGTGACCACCATAACACTCCACGTCAGTGACATGCATGTAATTCATCTCTAATCCACCATCCAAAACCAATACCCTAAGAGTGTGGTTATGACCCAAACAACTAGCCCGTTATTTATTTTAATTTATCTTTGTCTAAAGAAAAATAGGAAATGATTTCTTGAAAAATGGAAAGTAGGCTCATGGTTGCAATTGTTTAATTCATGCAAACCATGGTGGATCAAGCAAGAGGGTGGTGTAGCCATCCATTCATGTTCCTAAGTGGCGAATCATGTCACATGACCCATACCCTTTAGCCTAAGGCTAGAGAGTGTGGTCATGGCCATCATGACCCTCCACGTCACTGCCATGTCACACACCTCGAATTCACCATCCAAAACCAATACCCTAAGGGTGTGGTCATGACCCAAACCATTATCTCCTTATTTATTTTAATTTATTTTTATCTAAAGAAAAAAAATGGTTTCTTGAAAATGTAAAGGAGAACCACGGTTGTCATGATTTAATTTATGCAAACCATGGTGAATCATGCAAGGGGGTGGTTTAACCTTCCATTCATGTTCCCATGTGGCGAATCATGTCCCAACCATAACCCCACACCACGGATGCAGGATTTGATAAACATTTACATGTATTACTAAAAAAATTCAACTTTGTACATCTTATCGGAGTGAAGAGTTGTAGAATTTGATAAACCTTTACATGTATTACTAAAAAATTCAACGTTCTATTTCTTTGGGTAATCCGAAATGTTTTAGGTTTTTATGGAATTATGTTTTTAAAATTTAACTTCTATAATAATGTCAAGGAAGTCTTTCAGGGCCGTCTCCGAAAATCATAAAAAAAAATTTGGCCCTGTTCGAGATAAAAAAAATTTGGGTCATATTCACAAATCTTCATATAATATAAACTCATCAATCAATCAATCAATCATTCAATCAAATATATAAATACTAAGAACCCATAATACTATGATAATTGTTATGAAATAAATAAAAAAAATTAACAAAAATAGTGTAGCAAAAATGATCAAATTACCGAACCTACTTGCTAAGCGAACAGTGTGGTTCTTCATCTACGTTCACATCTTCTTCACCCACATTATCGTCACTCAAGTTAGAACTAGAATTTTGAGTTTCTTTTGAAAAAAACTTGTGTATTCGGTTTTGTTTTACTTCGCCCTCCTTTCTTTTCTCTTCTCTAGCTTCCTCTTTTTATGTTTTTGATGGTCGGATAGGTGTTTGTATTTAGGAACGGGAGATATAATTTCTAAATATATTAACCAAAAACATTCATTCAATCACATGAAGTTTTATAGTATATGAAATCAGAAACACACATATTAATATATTATGAAATAAAAAACGTATGACATCAAAAACATATGAAATCAAAACGACAAAAACATATGATCGACGTTTTGTTTCCAGTTCCCTCGTCCCAATTCTTTGTGCTATATACTATACTGCCTGAGACAGTGCGACGTTTTGTTTCCTTTCCCTGATCTAGCAGACCCTGATTTTTGTTTAGACTAGTCACTTGGGGTTGTTAATTGGGCAGTTTTTTTTTTCTTTTTAACAGGCCCTTAGTTAAAAAACTTTGGGTCTTTTAGCAAGCCCTTAATTATACAAACATCCAGGATTTTATATATATATATATATATGGGGTGAGGATCATTTCAGAACCCTAAATATTTACAGAACTTGCAGAACTCCTAATAAACAATCTTTTTATTTATATATTTTTATATTTAGGATTATTTTATCATTTATTATATGTAGTCTTATCATTACATACATCATAAGAGTAATTTTATCATTTTTTATATGAATTTTTCTAATTACATATATGTAAACTAGTATTTTTACATATATGTAATAAATTATTACACTTATATATAATTTGACTATTATACATATGTAAACTACTCTTAACATGTATGTAATAATAAAAATACATATAATAAGTTATAAAAGTGCCCTAAATATAAAAATATATTTATAAAATAATTGTTTATTAGAAGTTCTGTAATTATTTAGAGTTAAATTTTAAAAAATTTTCGGGCCCTATATTGATTCAGGCCCTGATCGCAGACACCTCCTGCACCCCCTGATAGACGGCCCTGAAGTCTTTTTAGGTTGTTATGAAACACTTCAAAAAATCTCAATGTTTTGACACACTTTCTGAAATTAAATAATTCTAAAACTGAAAACCAACAAATCAAGCATTTAATATGATATCGAACTCATGAAATTCAAAAAGAAGTTGAACATGTAGCCATGGTCTTGAAACTAAGTCTAACATCGGACGTAACACTAGATGCATGAACGCATGGTCGCATGGTAATTATATGTCGTCTTAGGGCATTGGCTAAGATGGTATTTAATTATTGTTTATTTAGAAATCTTAAATACAACGACAAAATTGACGATGACGATTTTGACTACAGCAATTATTAATCTATATTAACTATGAACCGTGATGGTCAAGAAACGAATTCTGAACGTGGGTAATTAGGGCATTGACTGAACCCGAGTCAACATTGGAGATGACAACAGTTAATCTCCTGTTCTAGATGGTTACTATGTTCGTCAAAAGATTATTAATGTATTGAATGAATTAGAATGATTTATCCTTGAATCGGAAAATAAATTCCAACATTATGAGATTAATGATAGATCCTAGAAAATACTAGTCTAAAAATGGTGGTGGTGTAACTTGGTTGTTTGTATTCGGTTTTAAACCAATTACACCCAACCAGATTACGTATTTGGTTTTCGGTTTGTTTTAAACCGAAACAAAACTGATAATTCAGTGGCGGATCTAGATGAAAAATTCAGAGGTATCCCAAGAAATTTTTTTGGAACTAGAGGTATGATAATATTTGCGACAGAAGATAGCAAACGGAAGAGAAAAAACACAAAAAGTACAATTGTAATATAACAAAAAGGTATCGACACATGTCAGGTTCGTTTGTTTTTTTTTATTAAAAGTATTTTGAAGCATATTTAGTTAAAATAAAGTTAAATTATAAAAGAAAAAGAAAACAAAATTAAAGTATTTGGTATTAGTTGTTATCTAATTTGTAATTATTTATAAATAATGTAGAACTATCATTCTGTTGTAATTATTTGTAAAAAATATGTAACTATTTTTTTTTTTTTAACGGTCAACAGAATCAATCCCGAACACTCTAAGGGTATCAACTGGACCAAACGGAGTATTCTGAGAGTAACCCAAATCCACCACCAATTCCGGGGAAACCCGGTAACCCACCAGCCCGTAGGCAAGACAGTGAAATTACCGGTAAAACCTGTTTGGCTCAAAGATCGAACTTAGGTTTCCCTGGGTCTCCTTTCATTGCCCACCAATACCTCACTCTCCACCAAGTAGGAGTTGAACTTGCATCTCTCAAGAGAAATGCAAGCCTTCCACCACTTGATCTAGAGATCATTGGCCATACAGTAAACTTGTTAAGAGTACAACTACCACTGAGCAACAATAGAATTTGTAAATTGGTTACACGAATATGATATTTAACTCATACATAGTCGGTGATTGAGTACTTTGGTGATGAATCTGGGATACCCTCCCTTCTTCATAGATCCGCCCCTAACCGATATCAATATCAAATAACAGTAAGAAGATATTAGGTTAATATTTAGAAGGATGTGCCATGCATTGCTCTTTGATCTTTAATTTAGGGTTAAAAACATGTCATACGTACTCCTATTACCATGGGTCTCAAAAAAGAAAAAATTAGTGTAATTGGTAGGCAAAAATCTCGATCACCTTTCTTAAAAATTCTGTTAAACGCCCAGGCCGCCCGATTGTCCACCAAGAAAATAAATCCTGAGTTCGGCACTACCTCTTACCAATTAGCATCGATCTCTGTAGTTGTGACAAATATATATATGTATATATATAACACAATTTTCTAACTTTTGAACGATCGTTGAGATAGGAAACCAAAAGACTCGGGTGGAGAACTGAGGATTCAAATCACTTGTATCCAGCATACTAAAAATGAATGGATTATGCTTGTTGGGTAACGGGTTCAGGACGAGTAGTTATTATAAATACACACACACATATATATAACTGTTATATTTCACGTTGTTGCTTCTTACGGGTTAGGGAAAACTGTCAGTAATCGGCAATAGAGCAATTGGAACGCCCGTAAAGGTCCCCATTGAATAGAAGCATGTACCTATTGAATAGGTCAATTGGAACGCCCGTAAAGGTCCCTAAATTACTATGGAAGTTAAGTCCATTATATGACGGAAAGTACTTCCATATTTTTGGAGCAAATCTCGGGGTCGAGATTTCTTTTAAGGGGATGAGGATGTAACACCTCGTAAAATCGTGTCCAATAATGTGTTGACACGTGTAATAAACCCTAATAAAGTCAAACGTTAACTATGAGGGACTATTTTCGTCAAAATCAAAAACCTTGATTATAGAAGGACTAGAAGTGTCAACATGCCTAAACTAGGCCTCTGAGTGACCTTATACGATGTCCGTATTCTCAAATGAGCCACTTGTTAGACGAGAGGAGTCGTTTGTGTAATTATTAGAAAGTTTGCCCAACGAAGGGTTAAAAGTGTCAACATGTTAATTCTTACCTCTGAATGACCTTTTAACAAACCGAGAGCTTCATTATGTTTGATCATATTCTCGGGAATTCCTAACATTGGTTATTCAAGGCTTTTATGCCAATAAGTGAAGTTACGCGCAAGTTTGTAAATTAGAGGGGTTGAAAGCGTCAACATGTTTAATTATACCTCTGAATGACCTTTTAACAAACTCGAAGCATTATGATGTGCAATCATACTCTCGAGAATGCTTAATATGGGCTACATAGGGCTTTGATGCTATTAAACGGTGATACGTACAAGTTTATGCGTTAAAGGGACCAAAAGCGTCAATGTCGAAAAATACACCTTTGAGTGACCATTTATGCGAACTGAAGCGTCGTAATAAATGAGCATATGCTCGGGAATGCCTAGAATGGGCCATGGAAGGCTTTGATATCGATAAATGATATTACGCATTACTTTATGCGTTAAAAGGACTAAAAACGTCAACTGGCGAAACTACACCATAAAGTGACCTTTTAATGAACCCGAGGCTTCGTAATGATCGATTATACTCTCAAGGATAAATGATATAAATTTCACGAGGGTTCGATATCGTTATGCGTTGTTTACGCAAATTCCCAAGAATAAGGGTTAAAAGCGTCAACGAGACGAAACTAGTGTTTTCGGGGAACGTTTAGCGAAACCGGACCTAAAGGTGTTTGGTTATACTCTCAAGATCATCTACATACTGACTAGAGGGGTTAAAAGTGCCTAAAATGAAAGTTAAAATACATTTAAAGGTGCAGGGACTGATCTTGCCATGTTTGAAAATGTGATTGCTGATTTCGTGAGTTTAGGCGGGCCGTGTAAGATCCCTTTCAATCTTAAGCGGGGTGCGATAAAGTCTCCAGCGAAGAAAACAACTTTCCGCTGCTGTTTTGTTACTTGCAGCCCAATTAAACCACTTAAACACTCCTAATTCGATACTATGGACCCTTAAATGGTATTGAAACATGGTATTACACATGTACTCATCTGATGATCCCTCCAAACACTTGTTGATCATCCAAGACTCACCCAAAAACTATATATAGGCCTAAATTCTTTCATTTCATGGCACCATTTTCATTTCTTCTCTATATCTCTCAACCTTGAGCTTTCTGATCTGATTGGGGATTTATTTTTAGTAGAAAAGATAGCTAGGACCCTTTGTAAGTGTCTTAGCCCTCTCTATAGTTCAGTTTTATATTTTAAAAACCGAAAAGTCAAGTTATCGTAAATTAACTTTGACTTTCGGTTTAAACTCAAATGGTCCAGCCACTGTTCGAAATGAATGTGGTTATGAGACCATAGTTAGGTAGGTGATTAACCCTTAAAAGGGCACCTCCTAATTCCTGCGTTTGCTTAGTTAATTGTCGGGTCAAACCATTTGGTTAAAAAATCAAACTTGGTAGAATTCTAAATAATAATTAAAACCAATGATGCAGAGGTTGTAAATTATATTTTAACACTCTAATAACTTGGTAATTATTATTAGAACATGTCTAAGCATGTTCAACCCGACAATTCTGAGTTTAGGGTCGGTTCGCAACCGAAAGTCGTAAAAGCTTGACTTTTGCTTTGACTTTCAGTTATGACCCAATCTAGCTTAAATCCTTGATGTTTTAAGCTGTATTATATTGTAGTATAACCCCCTAAGGTTGTATTACCTGGTCCTTAGTAGTTTGAATTATATACTAATCCCCGATATTATGCTTATAAATACCCATTTCGTCATTTTGACATATAAATGAGAATTTTGAAAATGTGAGAAGGCAAAAACCTTTATTACTGATATATAAGTATGTCCCAAAAATTTCACATCAGTTCTTGGTCTCAAACAGGAGTTATGCTCGATATCGTAAATAGAAGCTTTTTATTTATTAAATTGCGATATCTTGCATAAGGCATGTTTAAACTTGGATTTTGACCCAAAACTCATTACCTACTATTAAGATATTATTTTTAGAGATTTTTGGAATTTTTGATCAGATTATAATCTGATCGTATCATGGAGTTTTTGTGTAATTTGGTAAATGACGATAATATCCTTTTCATGCATAAAATGAGATTAACAAATGATTTGAATGCCAAATCTTTTCCTACTGATTTCATACATTAAATAAATTATTTTGAGTATTCAAAACCGATCAAAATCTCAGACTTCCATAAAACACCTTAATTATCGTCAATTAGCGAATTTTACGCTATTTAGGTGCATAGTATGGTTTTAAACCATAATTAACACATGAGACTTGCTACCTACTGAATTTTTAAACAAATTTTAATATCATTATAGTAGGTATAAGTCATGAACTCAAACTTCCGAAAATGTCCTTAAAAGCTTATGTGAAATGACCAAAATACCCTTTCGAGGCATAGTTTGGCCATAAATGGTAAACCTCACATATGTATGATATCTTACTGATGTAATGTGATAAGATATATATTTTTACTGATTACCAAAGACCAGAACCTCAGTTTGCTTTAAAACCTCTTTTATAAAGGGTAAAATGACCAAAATGCCCATACGGGACTTAAACTGGTTTTAAATACTTTTTTGGGCATATATGTTAATATCCTACTGATGTATTAACACATTTTAAGCATAATAACATATGGGACTTGTATATGATTCATTTGGTTACCCGTGATGCATTTACGCGTTCGGATCGGTTTACGTAACTAGTTTACGTAAGTTTGCCGAAACGGGTTTAACCTTATCGTTTTTATCTCAAAATCCAGAATGTGTTTAGTTTACCCATATTATACAAGTCTTCGTACTTGTTGGGTCTAAATAACATTTTATTCCGGTCATCGCTTAATCTAGCGTATCGTACCGCTTTAGATACTTTAAGCTAGCCGGTCTAAGTCTACGACTTCAATAAGACCGTTAGCATTCTGAATTGGTTATATGTTACCATCACTCCAGACTACAGCCACCCGGTAAAAACTACCTGCATTTAGATAGATTGGATACGACTGAGTTATTAGGCTGTGAATCAAGTATTAGCTCAGGTAAATACTTTTAACTTATTTTCCCTTATACGGGCTTGGGATATGGTATTATAATAATACCACTTGGTCGGGTATGAAATCATTTAATTGGATTGTGATTAATAAATTTACATAACCCGTTTTAATCTGTCTTGTTTGATAACATAAGCATTGGGGGTTAATACGACCGTGTCCTGGATATCCTCGGCTCATTTCATTTGAAAATGGCCACGACCTATGCACGGGGTGTAGGCATACACCTGACAGATGCAAATGCTAACATATAAACCCACATGTTGGGGATAACTCCTTTGTAGGTTCTATAAGTGGTGAGTTGGTTAATCAAGACCGGCTTCCAACCGGCCCCAATTGTATGACAAACATATAAATCTGTGTACAAGATTATTTTAAATAATTGTCCCAAGTTATAAATGATTTGTGCCTTGTGCACTTAAATCAATTTTCATAAACTCTTTTCAAAAGTGTCAGTTAATTGTATTTACCAGTGAAAACTGACGTATTTTCAAAAGACTAAGTAGCAAGTACTACTCGTAATAGGCTGGGAGTTGCTCGGTGTTGAAAGAGAGGATCTTGCAAATCCTTAAAGATGCCATAAAGTCTGCTAAACTTCATTTTATAAATTCTGTAATGATCCACCTGTGGAATTGATATTACAGGCTCGTCTATAATAAATACTTTGATATTTTCAGACATTTGAATTTGTAATAATATTTTATATTCCAAGACTTCCGCTGTGTTATTCTGTGTATGTTTGACCATGATAATATCAACTACGTCACGATACTCCCCACCGGTAGTACGTGGAAATATCGGGGTGTGACAGAAATACACAGTGACTCGTAACAAGGAGGATGGGATGGGGGTTGCTCCTTGTTACCACTGTATTTGCTTGATAACAAAGTGTTTGTTTAATAATATGTGTGAGAGAGTATATTAGTGTTACCTCAAACCTGCTTCGAGATGGGTATTTATAGCCGAAGAGCTAAGGAGGAGAGCCAAGAGGCTAGACTGACAACGCGTAATGATGTGTGCAAAACGCAACATATAAATTTCATCAATTGTGGCATAAAACTAACCCTTTTTTAGTACTAATGTCGGAAAAAGTGTGCTTTTCTCTTCCTTTTGTATTTTCAGGATTAAATGAGCTCAAATTAACAAAAGAAGCAAAAAGACAACAAAATCTAGCATAAATACAAGAAAAGGAACAAACGTGACATGCCCGACCCCACGACAGCATCTTCCCAAGCAAAACAAGAAGATAAAAGACTGAACACGCCCCGTGCTTAGCCAGCACGGGGGCGTGCCCAAGTGTCAGCAGAAAAGACAAAGTGGTAGAAGCTTCTATTGCCCAGCACGGGGCCGTGCTCAGCGGACACGGGGCCGTGGTCAACTATAAGATTCGTACAATCCAGGCAAATCTTCATAGTACAAAGATTCTTCTGCACACGGGGTCGTGCTCAGCGGACACGGGGGCGTGGTCAACTAATAAGACAAGCTGCATTAAATGAAGAAAGAGAAGGATGTGGACACGGGGCCGTGCCCGAGCTTCTGTTCAGCCTATAAATAGGAGTGCTTGGCTCAAGCTCAAACCATCCCTTGGCACACCACCTCTCTCACACTTCACCCACCACCCACCACCCACCACCACCATAACACCATCATCCACCACCATCATCCATTGTCCATCATAGAGTGTGTGAGTCGTCTCGGGATCCAAGATTGATCGTAAGAGTTCTTGACAATCAAGGCCATGTTTGCCTAAGTCTCTTACATCACTTGGTGAAGACAAGTGTCTAGTGTAATACTTTTTATTTCTAATCTTTTCGCACTTTTTACTTGGTTTTGTATTAATGACTTTAATAACTAGTTTCTTATGTTGAAGGTGATTCTTCCTTATCGTTTGTCCGTGGTGTCTTGACATTATTTTACTGTCTATATAAAATAAAAGATTTTCACCATTCATATCTCCACGGTCTATATGGAGGTATGTTGGCTACCTGGTCGGGGGTTAAGGGAACGGTTTGGTAAGAGTCTTGCCATTGTTCAGCGTTTAGAGGTCCTGCAATGGACCTGGGTCAAATTTAGTAGGACCTCCTTCAATACTTAACGGTATTGGATGGCGGGGGTCCAAACTCTTTGATCCCCTCATAAGTTAACTACTATTAATACTATAACCCGGCTATTTAGGACTGTATCCCTGCTGACTCAGACTACTTAGTCGAGGGTAACGTCACCTACAAAAGAGGGGCCTACCATAATTTGCATTAATAACTTAATTAATTATCTTTCAATAATCCGACCCTTTAGGATTGTATCCTTGCTGACTCAAACTACTGGGTTGAGGGTAACGTCACCTTCAAAAGAGGGGCCTACTACAATAACTAAGATAATATCTTAAATAAGTGCAAAAGTGCGGAAATAATCAAAGGTTACACTATACACGAGTCGGAACCAAGTGATTCATCTTGTCTATCTGTTTTTCTTTTATTTTTATTTTTCAGCATTTTAGTTAGTTTTTATTTTTCTTAGCTTAAAACATTTTTCTAAACTTTTTTATTTGATTAGACGTTGAGGATAAACCGGTACTAAAAGCTCTTGTGTCCTTGGACGACCTCGGTATCTTACCAACACTATACTACGTTCACAATGGGTGCACTTGCCCATATGTGTGTTTAGTGTTAGTAAATATCGTGTTTTATAAATGTAAAACTTGACTAAAAAAGTGTTAAAGGGCTTAAAATATACACCTAATATATATAACACTTCACACGCATCAAGTTTTTGGCGCCGTTGCCGGGGACACAAGGATTTTAAGAAAGTTAGGAATCAACGGCCTAATCTTTTTTTTTTCTTATTTTTCATTTTTTTAGGATTTTTCTTAGTTTTTCAGCTTCTGCAGAACTCAGCACGGGCCGTGCCTGCTGAACACGCCTCGTGCCCAATCATTGGAACTGGCAATCCTGTTTTAAGTCAGACAGTAAGCTGAACACGGGGCCGTGCCCACTCAACACGCCCCCGTGCCCAAGTTTCAGTTACTGAAAACAGAACCGTAAGATCCCGACGGTTGGTAATTTCTGACACAAACATGAGTGATACTGCTGCTTTTTACTTTCGGCACTCTTATGGTACTACGTGGTGTGAATTATGTGGTGGTAACCATAAGGAATTAGAATGTTATTTTCTAAATTATAAGCCCCACTATATAGACCCATCGTTTCCTAGTATCCTTAAGAGGGGCGAAAGTAAAAACAATCCTTATCTCTCCCTTGAATGCTCCCAACCAGATTTTCTAGGAGAAATGCTTCTCGATAAAAACATAGACCTGAGCGATTCGACATACACCTTCTTTAACGAGAGCCCGGAAAAGGGTTGGACTAGTCCACCTACATATAGCATAGGAATCACCCTCACCGACAACCTCTTGCGTTCTTGTCTTAATCTAGAGCAATTAAGGTATCTTAGGCACTTTGGAGTTGTTCCATCCAGTAAGGAACCGCCCGATCCGGAAAAGTTCCTTAAGAATAGACACACTTCATAAACCAGCCTTCCGACACGGGGCCGTGCCCAGGTCAACACGCCCCCGTGTCCACCGAAAGATTCCCTTCTGAATTTTGTCAGAATACGGACAAAACGTGTCAGGATCTTACCTGCACACGGGGCCGTGTCCAGCCGACACGGGGCTGTGTCCAGCATGCTATCGTTTTCTATGAATGCAGCCAAGAATCCTGCACATTTGGACCATCCAGGGACAGAGATTTGAAAGGATTTTCTAACTTACCATCCTAGGTATGTTCTAAAAGAAGGTTCTAACAATCATCTTGTCCTTTCCTCTTTTATCCATTACCTTCTTCTTCACCTTTCTTGCAACAACACCTCCATTAAAGCTTGATTTCAAGCTTCATTGTGATGATTGTTGAGTTTTTGCTCAAGGAATCTTGTTAAAAATAAGTTACACAACATTGTTTTAAGTTATTTTTGTTCAAAAATGCTTCATAAGTTGGGAAAATAATTTGAAACTCCAAGACTCCTTGTTCTAAAAAACTACAGAAAGTTGAACACGGGGCCGTGCTCATTGAGCACGGGGCCGTGTCCGTGGTACTGTTTCATTAAAACAAACTATTTTTGGTTTGTTTTCGTAGAATGTCTAGCCAAAACAGTGGAACCTCTTCTGCGCACTCCAGGAACAGTCGAAGGGAAATGAGGCCATCGATTGAAGCAACTCTCGTAAGATAAGTGATGGCGCTACGTGAAGCCCTTGACGAGATGACTTCGGTAGAGGAGGTCCTCGTAGACCGTATAAATTATCTCTCGGTGGGGTTGGAAAACAGTTTTCAAGAAATAAACCTCTTGCACCAGATGTTAAACATTCTTGTGACACCTCCCATGGAACCAATTCTCCCTCAAGAGGATTGGAACCTAGCACTGGGAATCCACAATCCTACCGATTGGGACGAAATTCCGGCGGAACCTCCTCTTGAAGAACTCCAAGAAATCCCGGTGGAAGTTGCACCTCCTCAAACCAATGCTAATGAGCCCGCTTTTCTTCTCCCTAGGGAGATCGAAGAATGGCTCGCCGACGTATGAGGAATCCATACTGTAACAACTCTCACAAAAAGGTCCTAATTATTATTTTAATTGACGATTAGGAAACCCTAATTGAGACACCCAAGTGATTCCGCACAAACCCTAAAATTTTCAGAATAATCGGAATCAGGATTAGGGCCCCTAAAACTTAGGGGGGATAAACCCTAATTGACGATTATCCTCAAATAATCGTTGTCACATAACTGAAATTCGAAATTGTAGAGTTAGCTGAGCTAGTCCCAATCGTGGCTACCCTATAGGCTAGTTTTATTCCTTACGCATCGTAGCAATAAGGCCCCTGCGGTGCGCAGGAAGCCTTACGCATCGTAGGGATAGGAGTGATACGATGCGCAAGCTTGTCCAAAATCCAGCTATAAATAGAGGACAGTGGCACTCGAATTCTGAACATTTAACGTCAAAATAATTTCCATCACACACGAAGATACACTCTGAATACTCCAAATTACACCCCCGGGTCTCGAAATTCTGCCGCAAAACAGGGTATTAGCACGATCGCTGCTACGATTCATTTTCCGATCAATCAATGTACTCAACGGGTGTTTAAGTGCTGCCCACATTAGGGTGATGCTTTGTCATTAGTCGTTAATTCGACAGATGTTAAGCATAGCACTTTGTCACTCGTTGTGATGGTTGATCTCGTGAGTTATCGTAAATGCTGTATTGATTACTAACCCAGTTTTGTGTGCATTGTTATCTAAATTAGGTTAATCAGGCTAAATCATAGACTAGACTCTGTCCATATTAAATCAGCAATGTGAGTCATTCTCTTTTTATCAAATTACTTTCCAAATCATGTTTAATTTCAAAGTTATAATTACGGGGATTAAGTCTTTGTAATCACCAAGTTACAGCCGGTATGTGGGGTTTTGTATACATAACTTGATAACCGTCACTATTGGACAACGAGTTAGCCAATGAGTGATATGACCATAGTCACAGACACCATCGGGCAAAGAGGCTATCGATGGATGTTCGAGTGACAAGTACTGTGGGTAGTTGGTTTGATATCTGGAAACATTGTAATCTCTCTTAATACTGTAAATTATAACAAAAGAGTCGTTTTTATAAATAGAATGATTCACTCAGTATTTCCCGCTGACAAAAACCTTTTTCAAACATGTTTCAGGTGATCTGTTGTGATCCAAGAAAAGTGCCGAGAAGCACTACAAGCTTAAGGAAGTGGCTCAGTATAAAATAAAGAAACATGTTTTGTAAAATAAAGATTTCTCCGTGAAATCTCAATATTGTAAATTACCGGGTTTTATCCCGAGTTGTGAAATGAAATAATCGGGAAATATTTCAGTTTTAAAAAGATCCTGAAGAAACTTCCGCTGTTAAACTCAATTAAATAAATACCACGGGATTTCTGTCCCGCGGCTCCTGAAACGGGTCAAACCGGGTCGGGGGCCGTGACAGAAAAAGGTGGTATCAGAGCCACTGATTTAAGCCAATTAAGTATTTAGAAATACTTAAATTTTTTTACTGATTGCCAATTACGTGATTATATATTTTATTAATTAATATAATTTTTAAAATTGTGTATTTTAAACAGCATGAGTGACTTGTCTGACGCCCTTTAGAATTTAAATCTCTATCCAGTAAGAATAGAAGTTTCCAGAGATTTCAATAGGTATATACCAGACATAGAAGAACCTATAGAATTCAACGCTTTACCTCTCAAGAAACCCAGGCCTAAGCAAATGGAAATTGGGGAAAGCTCTAGGCAAATTGAGGGGTTACCATCTCAGGAAGAGCTAGATTTGATATTGACAAGCCATGATATTATTAAGCCTGTTAAGGAAAATGATTTTATTCATTCTCTTGAAACACAACTACCAATGAATTTAGAACCAGCTATTCCAAACCTTTCAATCCACTCGCAAATAGACGAATGGTTGAATGATGAAATACTGTTACAAAACCATCCCTATAAGCTTTTTCCTCAGTACAATCTAGACCCTTTACCAAATCCACCAATAAGTAACGAGAATATGGATGAACTCCATCATTTTGACAAAGAACTAGTGGATGCTGGGAATAGGATCCAAGAGATTTTGGGACAGATCTCCTGGACTTATGATAAGAGGGAACGTCGTTACTAGAATACCAACTGACAAAAGATAGGGGGTTTATGAAACTGTAGTGGTGTAATAGTAATAAGTAAAATCAGTCTGTAAAATAACTACAAACAAAACTTTGTAAGATAATAGTGTGTATTAATTATAAAATGGAAATCGAGAATCAATAGTTTTGGCTATATTGGTGTTATGAATTCTGTATAATTGTTTTGCGTATTTGTTATTTATTTGATACTAATAAATTATATATATATTAATTATCAGATGGAAAACGCTAATAATGAACCAGTTAATGAGGTTAATCAATCTGAGCAACAACCAGGGGATCAATATATGACTAGGCAGGATATAGAAAATATTGTTGCTCAAGGGATAGCCAATGCTATTCCTGCATTCGTTGCTGCTGTTAAAAACCCAGTAGAACCACAACAAATCGTTCCTAGCAAACGTATTTCTGAAGATAACTTCAGTAATAGCGTAAACGGAGGAAATAATCATGTTAATCATGATAATGAACCACGGCAAGCTCCGCTCCCTAAGAAAATGAAAGCTGCAACATCTGGTTGCACTTATAAAGAATTTCTTGCTTGTAAACCCACTGAGTTTGCAGGCAATGAAGGAGCGATTGCGGCACTGCGTTGGTTAGAGAAAACCGAGGCAGTAATTGCCATAAGTAAATGTATTCAGGATGATCAGGTCATGTGTGCGTCAAACCTTTTTAAAGAAGGGGCGCTAGAATGGTGGAACACAGTGTTACAAGCAAAAGGAAGAATGATAGCTTATGCCATGAACTGGGAAGAATTTAAGGGTCTTGTAGAAAGAAAATTCTGTCCCGAGTATGAAAAGGAACAAATGACAAATAAGTTCCTAAATCATCGGATGTTGGGTGTAGATTGTCGCGGTTATACTTCGACATTCTTCGAATATGCTAGAGTGGTACCAACGCTGGCTTCGCCAGAACCGGTACTCATTTCTCGCTATATTTGGGGGCTGATTAGTGAAATTCGTAATATTGTTAAAGCTGCGAGACCTCGCACTATTGACGATGCAGTGGAACTAGCCAATACCCTAACTGACGAACTGGTACGCACGCAAGATGAAAACAGGAAGAAGGAATTGGCTCAGAAAATTACCCAAGGATTTCGTATGGGTAATAATAACAGCTTCAAGAGAAGAGGAACATGGCAATCTTCAAATCCGCCATTTTGCAGGAATTGCAGAAAGAAACATTTTGGAAGATGTAATGTAACCTGCAATTTTTGTAAAATGGTAGGACATCGTGAAGAGGAATGCAGAAAGAAAACAAGAGTCTGCTATAACTGTGGAGAAACAGGACATTTCAGACCAGACTGCCCGAAATTGGTTAAACCAGCAGATAACAAAGCCAAGACAGCTGACGGAGCTACAAAGAAGAATGTCAGAGCATTTCAGTTAACTACTCAGGAAGCCGAGATGATTCCTGATGTGATAGCCGGTACGTTCTTAGTTCACAACATTTACGCCAAAGTATTATTTGACTCTGGTGCAAACCAAAGTTTTATCAATACTTCATTCTGCCAAGCTCTTAATATACCCTTAACCAACATTAGGCAGATTTTTACAGTCGAAACGGCTGATGGGAATTCAGTTAAAATAGATAAGGTTTTGCGGGAAGGAAACATAGAACTCTTAGGACATAAATTCTCTGCAAACCTATTACCTATGAAATTAGCTGAATTCGATGTTGTTTTAGGAATGGATTGGTTAGTAGCCAACCATGCTCGAATTCTCTGTGATAAGAACTCTATAGAAATTCAGGCACCTACTGGGGAAATAATTAGGATTACAGGAGATAAACCACGTAAGCCTATGAAGTTCATATCAGTAATGAAAGTTGCTAATTATGAACGAAAACAAGGAATAGTATATATGATTTCAGTAATCATTAGCACTAAGGGTAAAGAACTTAAGGAAATTCCTGTAGTCTCAGAATACTCAGATATATTCCCAGAAGATTTACCTGGATTACCACCAGATAAGGAAGTAGAGTTTAGGATTCATCTAATTCCAGGAACTATGCCAATAGCTAAGGCACCTTATCGGTTAGCACCCACAGAAATGTTAGAATTGAAAAAGCAATTAGATGAATTACTAAGTAAAGGTTTCATACAACCTAGTTCATCCCCGTGGGGAGCGCCAGTGTTGTTTGTTAAGAAAAAGGATGGTTCGATGAGAATGTGTATCGATTATAGAGAATTGAATAAGGTTACTCTTAAGAATCGATACCCATTACCTAGGATTGATGATCTATTCGATCAACTTCAAGGAGCTAGATATTTTTCTAAGATAGATTTACGCTCTGGATATCATCAATTGAAGGTACAAGAAGAAGATATACCTAAGACTGCTTTCAGAACTAGGTATGGTCATTACGAGTTTACAGTCATGCCCTTTAGGTTAACGAATGCACCTGCAGCATTCATGGACATGATGAATAGGATCTGTAAACCGTATTTGGATAAATTTGTAATTGTCTTCATAGATGATATACTTATTTATTCAAAAAGTCAGGACGAACATTGTCAGCACTTGCATGCACTCTTAACTTTGTTAAGAAAAGAAAAGTTGTACGCCAAATTCTCAAAGTGTGAATTTTGGTTACAAGAAGTACAATTCTTAGGACACATGGTGAATCACGAAGGTATTCATGTAGATCCTGCTAAGATAGAGGCGATTACCAATTGGAAGGTTCCACAAACTGCAATGGAAATTAGAAGTTTTATAGGTTTAGCTGGCTATTATAGACGATTTATTAAGGATTTTTCCAAGATAGCTGTACCATTAACTAAGCTAACCTGTAAAGCAGTTAAGTTTGATTGGGGACCTAAACAAGAAGAAGCTTTTAGGATTTTGAAACAGAAATTAACCAATGCACCAATCTTAGCCTTACCAGAAGGAACAGAAGATTTTGAAGTATATTGTGATGCTTCAAAACTAGGATATGGATGTGTGCTTATGCAACGCAAGAAGGTAATTGCGTATGCCTCGAGACAATTGAAAAAGCATGAAGAAAATTATACGACTCATGATTTAGAATTAGGAGCCGTAGTTTTTGCCCTTAAGATTTGGAGACATTATCTTTACGGAAGTAAATTTACTGTCTATACGGATCATAAAAGTTTAAAGTACATATTTGGGCAAAAAGAGTTGAACATGAGGCAAAGGAGATGGATGGAAATTTTAAGTGATTACGACTGTGATATTCAGTATCACGAAGGAAAGGCAAATGTAGTTGCAGATGCCTTAAGTCGTAAGTATCATGAAAAACAACGACGAGTTCGTGCTCTTCGATTAAATCTACAATTAGATTTAATGGAACAATTGAAGAATGTTCAAGAAACAGCAATAGAGGATGTTGCTGAAGGAATGAAAGGACGAATAAAAGAATTAGAGCAAGGAGCTGATAGAATTTGGAGATTCCACAAAAGCAGAATATGGGTACCTAAGCAGGGAAACTTAAGAATTAAGATTTTAGAGGAAGCCCATAAGTCAAGGTATACAATGCATCCAGGAAACAATAAGATGTACCAAGATTTAAGAAGGAATTTCTGGTGGATAGGCATGAAAAAGGATATAGCTAGATATGTTTCTAAGTGTCTTACTTGTTCTCAAGTTAAAGCAGAACATCAGAAACCTTCAGGTCTACTACAACAATTAGAGATGCCAGTATGGAAATGGGAACTTATAACAATGGATTTTGTTACTAAGTTACCCAAGACCAGAAAAGGTAATGATGCGATTTGGGTAATTGTGGATCGATTAACCAAATCTGCTCACTTTCTGCCTATGAAAGAAACCTTTAGCATGGAAAGATTGGCAAAGTTGTATGTAGATGAAGTCGTATCTCTACATGGAGTTCCACTCTCCATTGTATCAGATAGAGATAGTCGGTTCACTTCTCATTTCTGGAAAAGTTTCCATCAAGCAATGGGAACTCGACTAAACCTAAGCACTGCATATCATCCTCAAACAGACGGGCAAAGTGAAAGGACGATCCAATCTCTAGAAGACATGCTCCGAGCATGTGTAATAGATTTTGGTGGGAATTGGGATGATCACTTACCATTAATTGAATTCTCCTATAACAATAGTTATCATTCAAGTATTGAAACTGCCCCATTCGAGGCACTGTATGGAAGAAAGTGCAGAACTCCAGTTTGTTGGGCAAAAATAGGAGAAAATCAATTGTCAGGTCCTGAGATAGTGCAAGAAACGACCGACAAGATTACTCAAATCAAGGAAAGACTGAAGACGGCTCGAGATCGCCAGAAGAGTTATGCAGACAATAGATGTAAGCCGTTAGAATTCCAAGTTGGAGATAAAGTACTGTTGAAAGTTTCTCCTTGGAAAGGAGTTGTTAGATTCAGTAAGAAAGGAAAGCTAAGTCCCAGATACGTAGGACCATTTTCAGTGATCCAACGTATAGGACCAGTTGCTTATCGTTTACAACTACCAGAAGAATTAGCTGGAGTACATGATGTATTTCATGTATCCAATCTCAAGAAATGTCTAGCAGACGAATCTCTGGTAGTACCTCTTCAAGACATAGAAGTAAACGAAAAGTTAAAATTTGTGGAGAAACCTCTTCGGATAGAAGACAGAAAAGTGAAGTTTCTCAAGCACAAACGCCTAGTGCTAGTTAAAGTAAAGTGGGATTCAAAGAAAGGAACTGAATACACTTGGGAGCTGGAATCAGAAATGAAGCGAAAATATCCTCACTTATTCCAGTAAATCTCGAGGACGAGATTTTTATTAAGGTGGGGAGAATGTAACAACTCTCACAAAAAGGTCCTAATTATTATTTTAATTGACGATTAGGAAACCCTAATTGAGACACCCAAGTGATTCCGCACAAACCCTAAAATTTTCAGAATAATCGGAATCAGGATTAGGGCCCCTAAAACTTAGGGGGGATAAACCCTAATTGACGATTATCCTCAAATAATCGTTGTCACATAACTGAAATTCGAAATTGTAGAGTCAGCTGAGCTAGTCCCAATCGTGGCTACCCTATAGGCTAGTTTTATTCCTTACGCATCGTAGCAATAAGGCCCCTGCGGTGCGTAGGAAGCCTTACGCATCGTAGGGATAGGAGTGATACGATGCGTAAGCTTGTCCAAAATCCAGCTATAAATAGAGGACAGTGGCACTCGAATTCTGAACATTTAACGTCAAAATAATTTCCATCACACACGAAGATACACTCTGAATACTCCAAATTACACCCCCGGGTCTCGAAATTCTGCCGCAAAACAGGGTATTAGCACGATCGCTGCTACGATTCATTTTCCGATCAATCAATGTACTCAACGGGTGTTTAAGTGCTGCCCACATTAGGGTGATGCTTTGTCATTAGTCGTTAATTCGACAGATGTTAAGCATAGCACTTTGTCACTCGTTGTGATGGTTGATCTCGTGAGTTATCGTAAATGATGTATTGATTACTAACCCAGTTTTGTGTGCATTGTTATCTAAATTAGGTTAATCAGGCTAAATCATAGACTAGACTCTGTCCATATTAAATCAGCAATGTGAGTCATTCTCTTTTTATCAAATTACTTTCCAAATCATGTTTAATTTCAAAGTTATAATTACGGGGATTAAGTCTTTGTAATCACCAAGTTACAGCCGGTATGTGGGGTTTTGTATACATAACTTGATAACCGTCACTATTGGACAACGAGTTAGCCAATGAGTGATATGACCATAGTCACAGACACCATCGGGCAAAGAGGCTATCGATGGATGTTCGAGTGACAAGTACTGTGGGTAGTTGGTTTGATATCTGGAAACATTGTAATCTCTCTTAATACTGTAAATTATAACAAAAGAGTCGTTTTTATAAATAGAATGATTCACTCAGTATTTCCCGCTGACAAAAACCTTTTTCAAACATGTTTCAGGTGATCTGTTGTGATCCAAGAAAAGTGCCGAGAAGCACTACAAGCTTAAGGAAGTGGCTCAGTATAAAATAAAGAAACATGTTTTGTAAAATAAAGATTTCTCCGTGAAATCTCAATATTGTAAATTACCGGGTTTTATCCCGAGTTGTGAAATGAAATAATCGGGAAATATTTCAGTTTTAAAAAGATCCTGAAGAAACTTCCACTGTTAAACTCAATTAAATAAATACCACGGGATTTCTGTCCCGCGGCTCCTGAAACGGGTCAAACCGGGTCGGGGGCCGTGACACATACCCGGAGAGAGAAGTTGTCAAAGCTACATTTAACCGAAAGATTTACCTTTTCAGAAATTTTGCTAATAGAATAAGGCTAGAACTTCTTGGTTTAGATTTCTTGTGTTTCTTTGACCTAACTATCTAGTATTTTAATTTTTAGGACTAATATGTAATTCTCTCTATGACTTAATGAATGATGGTTTTAGTTAATTTGGTGTTTGGATGGTGTTGAAATGAATAAAACACACTTGAGATGGCAAAGGATACAAGGGAAACTTGAACCAGCACCCCATGCAGGAAAACAGGGCCGTCCGACGATTTTCTTCGTTTACAGTAAGCTCGGCACGGGCCGTGTCCACTCAACACGGCCCCGTGCTGCACAGTCTGCAGGAAAGACCCAGTTCAGGTAACTGGACACGGGCCGTGTTCACCCAACACGCCCCCGTGTCCAGGCTTCTGTTTCTCTTGATTTAATTTTGTTACAGGCACTTGAACACGGGGCCGTGCCCGGACAACACGGGGCCGTGTCCAGTGCCCAGTAACATAATTTTTTGCTTAAATCACACCTTTTACACATTCAATCAACCTAAAAATTTATTTTTGAGACACATTGAGGACAATGTGTAATTTAAGTGTGGGGGGGGGGGGGATGCTAAAACCTTGAATCTTGCAAGTCCTAAATACAAGCCTTACACAAAACTCTATTGGAACCGCTAATCACCCCAAATTTTTTCAAAAATTTTCAGTTTTTTTTTATTTGTCTAGGTTTAACTTGGGAATTTCAAGTTCTAAAAAAGGTTATATTTTTACAAATTTACAACCAATAGCGTCGTGATAAAAAGAACCAACATAAGAAAATTATGAAAAGGCATGGCAAACTTAGTTAAAATTTAATTATATATACTTGATCACATAAAAACCCATTCCCACAAAAGTGAGTTTTGAGCCTTTATTGAGCATACAATTACATATCATTAAACTAAATGCTCATTTTTCGTTTCTTGTGTGAATAGCCGCTTGGTTCTTACGACTCTAGAACTTGCCATGACGATACATTCCCGGTCCTTACCAACTTAAACCCGAGTAAGTAAATGATGGAGGCATTAGGACTAACCCTATTTATTTCTACACCATTATTTTTCTTTTTTTTTACCACCTACCCAAAATCCCCCTAGTTAATCCCTTTGAGCCTAAACATTTTCATTTCATAACCCAAACCAAACACCCTTTTACCCACCAAAACCTTTTTCATTTTTAACCCTTTGTTTTAGTAACTAGCTCGGTTTTTCGTATGACTTTTCAAAAAAAAAAAAAAAAATATATGTGTTGATGATGAAGCAAAAGAAAATAAACAAACAAGTTCATCAAAAATAACTTTGTTTGAATAAAAGCTTCATCAAAATAAAAGTTACAAAAATAAGAAGTCTTACGAAAACCGACGCTTGTTACACTTTTCGCCCTTTTTCTACTAACCACTAACCCAACCACCTACCTTTAACCCAACCCTAACCCTTCACCCAAAAGTCCTCTTGATATTTACAAAGGTATATAGTTAAAAATGAGGAGGATTGATTGCTTGGCAAGCCTATGGTAGGATTAAGTTCCATGCCGCTCTCGAGTGATCCACAAAAATACATTTTCGGCCGAGTGTTGAGTGATCCCCGTGAGGTATGTGAACTTGTATATATAAGAGAATTTTGAAGAAGCATGTTATGCCCTAATAAGTAATTTATCTTATGAAAAGTTTTAAATAAATCATGACGAATAGGATTGTAAATAAATAAAAATAAAACTAAATAAAGAATCTTGGAAATCCCGACACTCTATGACAAGCCCAAAAACCTTCTTCTCTACCCATTCCATTTGGGAGTGTAAAGCCACATTATAAAGAGTTTTGCTTGAGGACAAGCAAAGATTCAAGTGTGGAGGTATTTGATGTGTGCAAAATGCAACATATAAATTTCATCAATTGTGGCATAAAACTAACCCTTTTTTAGTACTAATGTTGGAAAAAGTGTGCTTTTGTCTTCCTTTTGTATTTTCAGGATTAAATGAGCTCAAATTAACAAAAGAAGCAAAAAGACAGCAAAATCTAACATAAATACAAGAAAAGGAACAAACGTGACATGCCCGACCCCACGACAGCATCTTCCCAAGCAAAACAAGAAGACAGAAGACTGAACACGCCCCGTGCTCAGCCAGCACGGGGGCGTGCCCAAGTGTCAGCAGAAAAGACAAAGTGGTAGAAGCTTCTATTGCCTACCACGGGGCCGTGCGCAGCGGACACGGGGCCGTGGTCAACTATAAGATTCGCACAATCCAGGCAAATCTTCATAGTACAAAGATTCTTCTGCACACGGGGTCGTGCTCAGCGGACACGGGGGCGTGGTCAACTAATAAGACAAGCTGCATTAAATGAAGAAAGAGAAGGATGTGGACATGGGGTCGTGCCCACTGGACACGGGGCCGTGCCCGAGCTTCTGTTCAGCCTATAAATAGGAGTGCTTGGCTCAAGCTCAAACCATCCCTTGGCACACCACCTCTCTCACACTTCACCCACCACCATCCACCACTATAACACCATCATCCACCACCATCATCCATTGTCCATCATAGAGTGTGTGAGTCGTCTCGGGATCCAAGATTGATCGTAAGAGTTCTTGATAATCAAGGCCATGTTTGCCTAAGTCTCTTACATCACTTGGTGAAGACAAGTGTCTAGTGTAATACTTTTTATTTCTAATCTTTTCGCACTTTTTACTTGGTTTTGTATTAATGACTTTAATAACTAGTTTCTTATGTTGAAGGTGATTCTTCCTTATCGTTTGTCCGTGGTGTCTTGACATTATTTTACTGTCTATATAAAATAAAAGATTTTCACCATTCATATCTCCACGGTCTATATGGAGGTATGTTGGCTACCTGGTCGGGGGTTAAGGGAACGGTTTGGTAAGAGTCTTGCCATTGTTCAGCGTTTAGAGGTCCTGCAATGGACCTGGGTCAAATTTAGTAGGACCTCCTTCAATACTTAACGGTATTGGATGGCGGGGGTCCAAACTCTTTGATCCCCTCATAAGTTAACTACTATTAATACTATAACCCGGCTATTTAGGACTGTATCCCTGCTGACTCAGACTACTTAGTCGAGGGTAACGTCACCTACAAAAGAGGGGCCTACCATAATTTGCATTAATAACTTAATTAATTATCTTTCAATAATCCGACCCTTTAGGATTGTATCCTTGCTGACTCAAACTACTGGGTTGAGGGTAACGTCACCTTCAAAAGAGGGGCCTACTACAATAACTAAGATAATCTCTTAAATAAGTGCAAAAGTACGAAAATAATCAAAGGTTACACTATACACGAGTCGGAACCAAGTGATTCATCTTGTCTATCTATTTTTCTTTTATTTTTATTTTTCAGCATTTTAGTTAGTTTTTATTTTTCTTAGCTTAAAACATTTTTCTAAACTTTTTGATTTGATTAGACGTTGAGGATAAACCGGTACTAAAAGCTCTTGTGTCCTTGGACGACCTCGGTATCTTACCAACACTATACTACGCTCACGATGGGTGCACTTGCCCATATGTGTGTTTAGTGTTAGTAAATATCGTATTTTATAAATGTAAAACTTGACTAAAAAAGTGTTAAAGGGCTTAAAATATACACCTAATATATATAACACTTCACACGCATCACGTAACATTTTTGTAGGTGTGTCAGGAGTGCAGGTCACGGAAGCGTTGGACGCATCTAGAGGTGATCCCACGTCCTGTTGCGGCTGTCAATCCGTCTGCCAGCTTTTTGTGCATGTGGGCTGGGCAACTGACCGCTGTCAGTGCTCGGACAGACCACTTGCTGGTTTGGTCACTGAAGTCAAAGTGTCAGTTCCATTTGTATCGACAATATGATGCGGTTTGGACCGCATCGCTATGTGCGGCAACCGCAGTGATTATCGCATCCCTTGTTGTGACGAAAACACCTGTTTTCATACACAAGGTGAGTCTTCTCGTCTTTCCCAAGTGGGAAAGCAAACCGGGTTCGCGCGTGCCCGCACGAACATTGATGAATCCTTGTCGATAGAGGTAATGAGCCGGGTGATGGTCACTCGCGGTCAAGCCTGATGCGAGATTTGAGATCATACCCCATTCAGTAATTTACTTGAAAAAGCATGCGATTTGCATAGAAGAAATATCAACAAGAGAAGACAACGTTTTACGATGGATGTAATTAGCTAATCCATTTTACATCCACTCCTTGTCTTCACCAAGAGTTTGTGTTCGCTAACAAACTATTACCACATCAGAAAGAAATTCACTAACACCATAATATTAGGTTAAATAAAACTTCAAATAAATGGCATATTGATATTTTAACATATGTTACCTATATAGATTTAACCTTTTTTTTAATTTTCTTTTCAAATTTAAGTCAGTTTATTAGAATATACAACTTTATTAAGTCTTTCTACTAGGCTGTATGTTCATTAAACATGGTAATTAAAAAAAAAAGGTAAAGCCTTCAATATTAATTAAATAAAAGTATAAATTCTAAGATAGCTCGTCCTAGCTATAAAGAGACTAGGTAGGCCAAACGTAACTTTTTATATGAACCATGTGGAAAACACCCAAATTTAGGAATAATGAAATTAAATAATATTTCTATTTCTAATAATAATAATAATAATGATAAATAGGAAGCTAGCTCATCCTACGTCGTACACATAAATAGCTAATCGTACGTGGACTTGTAATAATAATCCGGCCCGGTGCAAATAGTGTGTCGGATTCAATAAATTGGGGTGTAGGTACATAGAGACGCGAACCCGTACCAAAAATAGATTTTGTGTTATATATACGTGTATTTCGACATCGCATCCATAGAAATTCCGACATCGAACCCGTAGAAAAACCCGAAATATAGTGATAGACAATCGATCATTCGTCCCTTAAAAATTTCCGAACCCGTAGAAAAAAATCATGGCTACGTCACTGTCAATACGTTAAAAATCGAAAACTGTATGTAAAGTTTATACTACGATGCAAAAATATAGATGGGTGGAGGTGGGGGGAGCCGGGAGGGGACCCCCGGACTCAAACAAAGCTGGCCCATGATCTAGCCAGCAAATATAAATATAAGCCGACTATAAATTTAAACATTGCCTTCACTTCGTCTCGATTTTGGAAGCATTTGTCTTCTGTGGTTCACCAAAAGCGTGACAAAGTGTAAACCACAAAGATCGTTTATGCATTTTTTTTAAGTTAGTGAACAAATTTAACATTTTGGTAAACCACATGAATAATCCGTGTACTTTACTCTTTTCTTAAAGATAAAATTCTTTAATCCTATCGTTTGTAAGCCTTAAATCCAATACCTCTGAACTAAAGTGTTTTTAAAAAGTTTTGTCTGTATAAATGAGCCTCCAACCCCATCATATGTCTTTAAAGATTAAAATTTATTATAAAAACAAGTATGGCTATTTATAAAGTAGTGCGTGAAAGTAGTGGGATTCCCTCACGTTTTGCAGCGGAAATTCAGTATGTATCGGTTTAATTCGTTATGGTATTGACACGCACTATAACAACCAAACGTAAGGCTTCAAACGAACTGAACTTTAGCGAACACTTCGTGAACTGTTTGGCGGAAAGTTCGTTTACGTTTGTTCATGTTCATTTATTATGTTGTTCATTAAAGATTTTTTGTACATTTATTCATTTTATCTAAACTTTTTATATTTTTCTAGTTATTATCTATTTATTACCATAACATATAAATTAGGAAACCTTCTTCCCATCTTGTTTATGCATCGTTCCTTTTACTTCTCTTTATTCACATCAACGAAAATTATCGACCTTCTTTCCACGATTAGGGCTTCAAGTTCCAACGTTGATCCCTTCGCCATCCACCTCTAGCCTCCGCTGACTATTTATGCAACTTACTAAAAATAATCTTAAAAAACAACCTTCATTTTACCGCCTCTCGTGATTTTTTATGTTGTTTTTCCGGCCACCTCTTCAAAAACTAGTAGTTGTACGTTGGGTTTCATCGAATCAATTATCCTAGTTATTCACTGGGGACACAAGTTTGTATCGTTAGGGAGGAGCATATTTGGGGTAATTCGATAGAAAAATGGTGTTCCTTTAGCAACACCCAACTTTAAATCGTCAAAATTGTGAGCTAAAACCTAAAAATTAGGGTTATAATTTACCAGAGGTAGGCGTGTAATCAAAAGTTAAACTTGAGTGTATATAGAAAAATGGAACTGTAATCACCAATTATGAAGAAATTAACCGACTTGTATTAAAGTAGTATTTTAATAGTGTTAGTTAAAAAAAAAACGTTTCAACTATACTCTCCACGAAAAAGTTGCCAAGTTACGAGGTAAGGTGATGAACTTAACAAGAGGTAGATTGAGGACCGATGACAAAGAAAGTTACACTTGAACACACAGTGTGTAAAACTCACGACGTGTTTAGGCGGAATCTAGTGAGGACAAAAAGGTCTTTAATGTCGTCCCACACACGTAATAATCTCCATAAAGCTTTCAAAAAAGGTAATTGATTTGATTATCAAAATAATTAATTAGGTTATATAGTTATTGAATGTCATTGGTATATTAAATCTCACCGGAATATGGTTGACTAATCGCGAAGAACAAAGAGCCGAAGAGGGGGCAAAGAGATGAGTGGCAACACTTTTTTTATATATAATTAAGTTTGAGTAATATACATAAATAATCACGGTGGTTTTTTTAACTAAAATAATTTAGTCATTTTATACGAATCTAACATATTTCTTTAATAAAATTTTGTCATTTTACACTATTCTAACATATTTCATTAATAAAATTTAGTATTATAACTAAAAGTTAGAAAGTAGAAACCACATTAACTCAAATTTGTTACATTTCAAAGTTGAATTTCAAATGTGTGACCATAATTAAACTATAGGGACTATTGTGTAATTAACTATTATTGTTATTAATATGTTAATATTACTAATTTTCTTTTTCTTACAAAAATGATTATTGAAAGAGGAAGATGGTAAAGGTGTTTTTCCCGTCCTTTCTGATTGGACATATCTGTAAAGTTTCCATTTTTTGCCATTATTCCATTTTCTCCTTTTCATTTATTTATATTCTTTCCCCAAATACTCATCTCATTGTGCACGTTAAACTTAATATATATGATTTTAAGACAGTTATTATATATAACTCTAATTTACAACATTTCTATGCAATAGATGTTGTACCATTAGCTTTGTTTCTTTTTTGTGCAAATAAAGGTTGTACCTTCTGCTTAACTGGTGTTTCTTTGAAATCTATAGATGCTTTGTTTACTCATACCCCCAAACTCATACATACACATCTAGAGAGAGAGAGTGCGAACGGGCGTCGCATCAGAGAGAGAGAGAAGCAGGATAGAGAGAGAGAGAGAGAGAGACCGATGAAAGGGAGAGGAAGCCGGCCACCTCAACCTGATGAAGGGGATGATGGCGACGGCTTATGTATTCTGACAACCAGATTGGCAGCGATGGCGGCTAGGGTTTCAGTTTTGGGGGTTTTGAAACCAGATCGTGAAGGTGTTGAGGACAACCAATAGTCTCGCCGAAGAAGCAAAGATCGCTGGTGAGGGTGTCAAGGCTCCTAGCCGCCACGCTCTACTCAGCATCTGCAAATCTCTCGTCGCCGGTGAGGGGTTTTGGTATCTAGCAAATTGTTTGAGCCTAGGTTTTTTTTTCTGGTTATATCGCATATATTCATTAACATTTATGAATAGCAAATTGTTTTCTTCAACTGAGTTTATTGATTGAATTATATACTGGATTGAAGTGATTGGATAGGAAGTCGGAGCATTCAGTTAGGTTGGCAGAAGATCTATCATTTACACTGAGGTAAGTTAGTATTACACTTATTTGTCTAACATTTGTGGGTACAGGTGTGTAATTTAGTAGCATAGTTTGTAATTCCACAAAATCTGTCATCGTTGTTTTTTTTATATGAACTTGCTGAAGCTAATTAGGAATTTGTTTAAATGCAATACATAAATAGACTCTTCATGAAAGTTTGGTTAGTTGGTTAATAAAACTTGCTTTTTTGAAATTGATTATCTGAAGTCACAATAATCAGATTTTGTTAATTGGATTAGTTAGTTTCATACTAGCTTCAACAAAATCGTTAAATAAAGTTGTGTATTTACCTTTCCTTTAGCATGACGAACTTCATGTATTAACTTTCATATGTACTTGAAACATTAATAAATGATTAATTTGGTGCAGGAGAGTATGCAATTGCAAGTACATCAGCGACATTGGAACCATCATGGTGTAGTCTATTACTTACCCTCTTTATTACATTTATTTTTCATTGTTTTTCGCCTTCACGTTTAGCATCTGTTGCAACTTTCAATCTTTGGATTATGTTTTTCACATTATACGCCATTTTTTTTCCAAACACTATCCTCATGGGTGACCTCCGGTGACGAGTAGGTTGCTTCAACAGGTTCTGGTGTTTGTTTTTTAAGCTCTATGGAAGTCCCTCCTATTCTTACATAGATTATTCCACATACACACGATTTTTTCGTATAATAATTTCATATTTATATTAACTGTTCCCTAAATGTTATATGAAGATATATGGCAATCTACATCGTTTGTATATACTTGTGCATGATCTGTTCTGTATCAATTCAATGTTTTGTGTGAATTTGTGCTAATTATGTTTTGTTATGTCAAGGTTTTGTGTGAGTTTGTCACTAAAGTGAAGGTAAGGGTATATTGATTCGGATTTAGGGCTGTTCACGAGTCAAGCTGAACCGAGCGGACCTTTGCTCGTGCTTTGCTCGTATCCTCCAATGTTTTGAGTTTAAACTTGGTTGATTTGAAAAGGATTGTGAAGACATCGTTTATGATGGGCTCACTTTGTATGCCCCCGCCGCAACGCGGTGGGCCTCTTATCTAGTTATAACTTATTATGAGTGATCGAAAGGTATATACAAGCATCATATCACAAGAGTATAAGTTGTATCGATAGATATATTGACGGATCGGGTTTTTACAGCATATGCTGATCCTGTTCTATTAATCAGAGAATCTTACCTTAAAAAAAAAAGATACATTGGCGGAAAGATACTGGAGAGTAAAGATTAAAGAACCTCTTTCTTTCTATAGGTTTAATACCTTCCATACGGATGATGTGGGTCAAGTTCTAATAGGCTTATTTAGAGTGGGTCGAAATCTACTTGTTCAAGCCCAAAATAGAGTAATGTCTACAAATCCTAAGATTATTTTTAAACAATTAAATCATTTACATATATTTGTTTCATAGCGCCTTGGCGGTGAATTCCCCAGCCTGCTTAGGGTAAGAATCGAACTTGCGACCTCCCTCTTGCAGGTTTAAGATGGGTGTCGGTGGCCACTGGGCTGACACCCAGTGGTTTTCAATAGAGAATACATAGTGGTATTCGAACAATATATTTATGTAAGAAACTACATTGTATAATCTCAATTTGGTTTTGAGTTCTCTTTGTAATCTCAGTAATTACTCTCGGCAAGTTGAATTTTTAGACCAGTATCGTTGTATCATAGTAACCAGTGGGATCCTTAGTACGCTGCAGCGGACATTTGATCAATATTAGTTTGGTTCAATATAGTACCGTTATAATACCTGCATTGGATATAGTAACCGAAAGGGATACATCAATCGAAAACAAAAATAATGAAAACCTGTACCAATTATGATAAATCGATAATACTGGTATGGGTTCAATAATACCGATGCCGGTACCGATTTTAATTGGCCGCGATCGACTCGGTCCCTCATGACACCGGTAGGAATGTCGATAAAACCATAACACACGATTCGTCACGGTAAAGAACAAATATATCGATTAAACTTGACTAGTTCACTTTTGAACAAAACTTTTATTGAACCGTAAATAAAGAAATGGTAAATAAAGAAATGGTTAACGGCGTAAATATCAAAATTATATTTAACCGGTTCGCTTTTGAATAGAATTTTTATCAAACTGTAAAAACAATTATGAGCAATCGAATTAATTTTTAAAATAACGAAAGAGTAAACAATGTAAATTATACATATGATTTTGAACTAAGGATGAACAGTAAATTATTTTTTCATAATAAATTAATAATTAATTATTTAAATAATATTTAATTCTTTTTCTTTCTAATAATATTTGAAATGTTATATCATTGTTTTTGTTTTCATTCTGTTTACTATCGTATTATGTATGAAATACGTTTTCAACCCATTTTTTTTTACCAATTTGTATTTTTTACGTTCTATTCACACTATCGTATTATGTATGAAATATGTTTTCAACCCATTTTCTTTACCAATTTGTATTTTATTCGATGACTTGCCTTCGTTAGTTAAAAAAAACTAAATATGTAGTTGTGTTTGTCTTCATAAATTTTATTGAAAACGAGTTGTGTTCGAAATCAAGTATATTTTTGGTATCAAAGCCTTGATCAAGTGTCGGTGTCATAATGGCACCATGATGAATAAAACAAATACTGACAAGGTCGATACCGATATCGGTGTTATAGGAACCAGTATCGATATATACTTTAAAGAGTAAAATGCACGGATAGTCCCTGTGGTTTGGTAAAATTTCACCCTTAGTCCCCACCTTTTCAAAATTACATGTATGCTCCCAGTGGTTTGCTCATTTGTTACTCGGATAGTCCTTGAAGTGGATGAGGGTTAATTTTCTTAGTTAAGTCTATGTGAAATGACAAAATTACCCTTGTCATTAAAAAACCATATATTAAAAATTAAAACAGCCCACCCTCACCCTCACCCTCATCCCCTTTCCACTGCACCCCACCAGCACCACAACCTTCCTCCAATGTCACCGCCACTTCTGGCCGCCTCCCACCCACATACGACTGCAAATAAGATAAACGGAGAACTACTGGAACGCACCACCATCACTTCTTGATCTCAACCAATCACAGAAGTACACACGCAGTAAGTTTTGTTCATCAAACACTCTCCATCGATTCAGATCTCACCATCTTGTTCATAGATTTCCACCCAAAATTGGGTGATTTATCTAATTGAGAATGTATTAGAAACCACAAAATTATCACTGTCAATTATTGATTATTCTTTCGTAATCAGTACAGTAATATAATATGTTCATCTAGAAACCTAGGGTTTCTAATTAATTCTCAACTTTCTTTTTTGTATGTGTGTTCATCAATATATTCTTTTATCAATATCAATTATATTTTCTATTTGTTGCTTTTGTATGTTTGTATGGAGGAAAAACGATTATGCAATTTTTATAGTGATAAGTTTATGTGGATCATGTTGGTTTTTAAATTAATAATCTGCAAAGTTAAAATTTTGTCTTTTTGTTCTTGGTTGAATCTGGAATCAAGTTTTTGGGTTTATATGATATCAAATTTTGCGGAATTAGGTGTTTGGAGAATTGGTCTAAATCGGTAACTGAATTGGGTGTGGGTGGGAAGCAGGCGGAAGTGGTGGTGGTGGGATGTGATGGTGGTGGTGGGATAGAGTGGAGGAGAGGGAGAGGGTGGGGTGGGTGTTTTAATGTTTAAATATTGTTTTTAATAACAAGGGTAATTTTGTCATTTCACATAGACTTAACTGAGAAAATTAACCCTCATCCACTTCAGGGACTATCCGAGTAACAAACGAGCAAACCACAAGGAGCATACACGTAATTTTGAAAAGGTGGGGACTAAGGGTGAAATTTTACCAAACCACAGGGACTATCCGTGCATTTTACTCTACTTTAAAACTGCACCTTTAACCCAATTAGTTTTTATTTAATTTGATTTTCCTTCAATAACTCGCGGTCATTGTCTTTTTTATAAAGTTGAATACATGACTAAGTTTAATATAATTTTTTCACCGTTGTTGCATAAACTTTCTTGAAAAAAAAAAGTTTTATTCAAAATAGTACTGTTGTGAACTACCGGTATTCGTTCTTAATCTAAAAGGCGTACAAACATATCTTGACTTTAAACCGAGTGCAAGTCATATACCGATACGAATCGTTACCACCCCGAATCCCCTGCGTAACGAATCGAACCAATACGGATGACTTCCCGCCGCATAGCGTGGGCAAATCTCGCTAGTTTATATATAAAAATAACTAGATTCCATGAGAAATTTGATTACATGTATGTTAAATTAAGTGTATTGAATTATATTATTAAAATAACGAAAAAATTACATGGTTTGAAATTATATATAAAAGAATTACTAAATCGTTAGACACTTTGATGATATGTACGTTTGTGATGAGCATTCGGTCTGTATCGATTCAGCTTGTTATGATACCGGTATAGTACGACACTCGGTATGGCAAATGAAAGAGATATAACCAAATGGATATCAACACCTGGTTTACGTCGATCAAAAACAATAAAAAACGAATAGTGGAACGAGTATGGAAAGTATAAATTATATTTGCAATATTGAAAAATAAATAAAAATTAGGAAAAATTATAAGTTTTGTCCTTTATCTTTATACCACTTTTCAGAAGGTGTCATTCTTAACGAATGTTGACAGGCGGTTTCCTTTACTAGGTATTTTGTTGCAAGTTTAGTCCTTTACAACCAACCCAGTTAAAAAACCCTGTTAATTGTTGGGTGTAAAGGACTAAACTTGCAATAAAATACCTAGTAAAGGACACCGCCTGTCAACAATTAACAGGGTTTTTAACTGGGTTTGGTGTAAAGAACTAAACTTGCAACAAAATACCTAGTAAAGGACACCGCCTGTCAATATTCGTTAAAAAGGACACCGCCTGAAAAGTGGTATAAAGATAAAAGACAAAACTTGTAGTTTTTCCTAAAAAATATAAAAAACATGCAAATGATTTTTACGAAAAAATGGAAACGTATCGCGTACACTATATTGTGTAATTAAATTCTGATCTTTTTTATACAAAGTGAAATGGGGTTTATTTTACCCTTCAGAAAATTAGACTGAATTTCAAGAATTGTCATTTATCTTTATAATCAATTACAGGCGATGTTTTTTACCTTTAAAATTTATGAGTTTTGTACTTCATCTTTTCAAATGCTACACGGTTTGTCCTTTTGCCTAACCCAGTTAGTTTTTTTGGTTAAATCATATCACACAAGGGTATTTTAGTCTTTTTAGCCGTTTATTTAAAATATTTTAACAAATAAAACAAAATAAATGTTAAAAATTAATAATATATAAGAAAAATCATTTTGTCTCTTTACCCCCATTCTCTACTTCTCTCCACTGCCACCCTCCACCACTCTCACACAACCACCACCAACTGCAACTCTTCACCACTCTTACACTGCCGCCACCACCACCACTATCTACAATTATGAACTTCCGTCAATGTACGTAAAACCCTAATTTTTGTCAATCCCCCAAACACAAATTCAATTAAACCACTCATATTCAAGTACAAGAGACCATCAACGATGTGTTCCGATCTGTCCAATCAAACCACAAATAACTCATATTCAAATTCAATCAAATCATAAATAGGGTTATGATATGTTCGATCTCCAACAGATCGTCAGCGATGTGGTGGTGGGGGTTCCGATCTGTTCAATCCGATTCTTGGTGGTGGTGTTATTGGGTTTTAGCTGCGATCAGCATGTGACAGTGGTAATGGGGGTGGCAGGTTTCAGGTGGCAGTGGTTATGGGGGTGGCAGGTTTTAGGTGGCGATGGTTATGGAGGTCGCAGGTGAAGGTGGCGATGGTGATGGTGATGGAGGTGGCAGGTGCAAGTGACGGTGGTGATAGGGTGGCCGAAGGTGGTGGGAGAGAAGGAGAGGTGAGTGTCACACCCCAACCGATGGCGGAAACATCGGGGTGAGGCACTGAGCGAAACAGATTGTCCAAGAGAATCCATAACACTATTAGTGACAATATATTTAACGTTCATGTCCCATACCATAAACATATAAAGCATAAATAGTTATTACAGATATTGTTCTCAAAGACAAATAATTGTTCCGACAACTCAAATTTTATTGAATGACGTTTCTAGACCACCTACTTCGTTCATCAAGCAAGCATAGCATCCTAAACACATGTCACATACGTTAAAATAAAGTCAATACACATAGTGTAAAGGTGAGTACACAAGTTTAATAGTATATAGTAGCTAAAAGCGATTTACGCATAACTAGCATGTAACACGTAGAAATGTGAAGCAAGTAAGCTATCGACAATGAAATATGCACAGACGTGACCGTGAGTTGTAGAATGCGCAACACATTATCACCACTGTGACCATGTGAAGTAAAACCCTTAACAACCCCTGTCCACGACAGGTGCTGAGTCCAAACTATCGTACTATCATTGCTAAGGTGTCAGACAACAATCACTGTGTAAACATAACATACAAGCATTCATCGAATAACACGTATGACATACGAGAGCGGTTAGCGTATAAAAGTGTTTGCGTTGTGTGTCAATTTGATTTGATATAGGTAACGTATGTGACACCCAAAAATGCGTAGGCAAAAAGGGATCGAGTATACTCACAGTCTGTGTTTAGTAAATAAACACGATCTTGGATTGAAGGGAGCGCGTGGGAGATTAGCCTAATCACAGAACGATAGCGCAAGCATTGAATCAGCGTGTAAACAGTGCATCGGGGGGATAAGTGATCGGATGATGGTTCGATCGGATGACCATCTGGATGGATGACCATTCGGTCAGTTGGTCATTCGACTGAAGGAAGTGTGTTGTGAAATATTGAACTTTTGAAGTTTTCGTTTTAGTATAAATAAAGTCATTCGATCGGATGGTCATCCGGACGGATGGCCGTTCGATCGGATGGCGATTCGATTGAAACTGATATTCTTTGAAGTTTTGAAAATTTATTTAAGTGTTAACCTTACAGGTCATCTGGTCGGATAGTCGTTCGATCGGATGGTCGTCCGATCAGACGACTATTCGATCAGCGATCAGATGGTTTGCAATTTTTTTGTAAAATCAGTTAGGTTGAAAAGTTTGTGGTTTGACGGAGACGGCATGCCGGCTTGTTAAACAATGGAAATCACATCAAGTCCAACTCGTTCGATCGGACGGGAATCACCCCGTTTGACCAAACTCAACTGTTCTTGACGGAGTTTCATGTTTAACCCGTGAATCGGTCGTCTCTTCGGTAGAAATCCATTCTCAGACCGGTTCTCCACTAGAGAATGAGTAGAGAGCCTGAACGAGTCCATATTCCAACGGTTTTGAGTGAAAAGTGAAAGATGTTGAAGAAAAGTTTGATTCAGTTGAAAAGTTTTTAGATTTAGACGAAATCAGTGTAAAAATGTCACGGCCCCCAACCCGGTTTGACCCGTTTCAGGAGCCGCGGGACAGAAAAACCCGTGGTATTTATTTAATTGAGTTTAACAGCGGAAGATTTCATCAGGATCTTTTTAAAACTGCAATTTCCTTATTATTTTTATTTCACAATTCAGAATAAAACCCTGGTAATTTACAATCATATGATTTCACGGAGAAATCTTTATTTTACAAAACATGTTTCTTTATTTTATTTTGAGCCACTTCCTTAAGCTTGTAGTGCTTCACGGCACTTTTCCTGGATCACAACAGATCACCTGAAACATGTTTGAAAAAGGTTTTGTCAGCGGGAAATACTGGTGAATCATTCTTTTTTACTAAAACGACACGTTTGTTATAATTTACAGTATTAAGAGTGATTACAATGTTTCCTGATATCAACCAACTACCCACGATATTTGTCACTCGACATTCATCTGTAGCCTCTTAGCTCGATGGTGTCTGTGACTATGGTCATATCACCCCTTGGCTAACTCGTTGTCCAATGGTGACGGTTATCAAGTAATGTATACAAAACCCCACATACCGGCTGTAATTTGGTGATTACAAAGACTTAATCCCTGTAATTATAACCTTGAAAATATTTAAGAATTTATAAAGCACTTTGATAAAAAGAGAATGACTCACTTTGCAGATTTAATTGAGCAGAGCCTAGCCTACTGATTTGCCTTGTTAACCTAGTTTAAATAACAATGCACACAAACTAGGTTAGTAACTAATACAGCATTTACGATAACTCACGAGATTAAACCTTCACAACTAATGACAAAGTGCGATACTTAAACATCCTCCCCACCTTAATAAAAATCTCGTCCTCGAGATTTACTGGAACAAGTAGGGGTATTTTCGCTTCATTTCTGATTCCAGCTCCCAAGTGTATTCAGGTCCTCTCTTTGAATCCCACTTGACCTTGACAAGGACTAACCGTTTGTGTTTGAGAAATTTCACTTTTATGTCTTCTATCTGAAGAGGTTTCTCAACAAATTTTAACTTTTCGTTTACCTCTATATCTTGGAGAGGTACTACCAAAGATTCGTCTGCTAGGCGTTTCTTGAGGTTAGAAACATGAAATACATCATGTACTCCACCTAATTCTTCTGGTAGTTGTAAACGATAAGCAACTGGTCCTATACGTTGGATTACTGAAAATGGTCCTATGTATCTTGGACTTAGTTTCCCTTTCTTACCGAACCGTACTACTCCTTTCCAAGGAGAAACTTTCAATAGTACTTTGTCTCCAACTTGGAACTCCAATGGCTTCCTTCTATTGTCTGCATAACTCTTTTGACGATCTCGAGCAGTCTTCAATCTTTCCTTGATTTGAGAAATTTTGTCGGTCGTCTCTTGCACTATTTCAGGACCTGATAATTGAGTTTCTCCTATTTCTGCCCAACAAACTAGAGTTCTACACTTTCTTCCATACAGTGCTTCAAATGGGGCAGTTTCAATGCTTGCATGATAACTATTGTTATAGGAGAATTCAATTAACGGTAAGTGATCATCCCAGTTTCCACCAAAATCTATTACACATGCTCGAAGCATGTCTTCTAGAGTTTGGATTGTCCTTTCACTTTGTCCGTCTGTCTGGGGATGATATGCCGTACTTAAATTTAGTCGGGTTCCCATAGCTTCTTGGAAACTTTTCCAGAAGTGGGAAGTGAAACGACTATCCCTATCCGATACAATGAAGAGTGGAATTCCATATAAGGATACTACTTCATCTACATACAACTTTGCCAACCTTTCCATGCTAAAGGTTTCTTTCATAGGTAGAAAGTGAGCTGATTTGGTTAATCGATCCACAATTACCCAAATCGCATCATTACCTTTTCTGGTTTTGGGCAACTTAGTAACAAAATCCATTGTTATGAGTTCCCATTTCCATACAGGCATTTCTAATTATTGTAGTAGACCTGAAGGTTTCTGGTGTTCTGCCTTAACTTGTGAACAAGTAAGACACTTAGAAACATATCGAGCTATATAATTTTTTCATTCCTATCCACCAAAAATTATTCTTTAAATCTTGGTACATCTTATTGTTTCCTGGATGCATGGTATACCTAGATTTATGGGCTTCTTCTAAAATCTTATGTCTTAAATCTCCCTGCTTCGGTACCCAAATTCTTCTTTCGTGGAATCTCCAAATTCCATCAGCTCCTTGTTCTAATTCTTTTATTCGTCCTTTCATTCCTTCAGCATCATCCTTAATTGCTGTTTCTTGAAAATGCTTCAGTTGTTCCATTAAATCTAACTGTAGATTTAATCTAAGAGCACGGACCCGTCGTTGTTTCTCATGGTATTTACGACTTAAGGCATCTGCAACAACATTTGCCTTTCCTTCGTGATACTGAATATCACAATCGTAGTCACTTAGGATTTCCATCCATCTTCTTCGCCTCATGTTTAACTCTTTTTGCCCAAATATATATCTTAAACTCTTATGATCTGTATAAACAGTAAACTTACTTCCATACAGATAATGTCTCCAAATCTTAAGGGCAAAAATTACGGCTCCTAATTCTAAATCATGAGTCGTATAATTCTCTTCGTGCTTTTTCAATTGTCTTGATGCATATGCAATTACCTTTTTGCGTTGCATCAGCACACATCCTAATCCTAGTTTTGAAGCATCACAGTAAACTTCAAAATCTTTGGTTCCTTCTGGCAAGGCTAGGATTGGAGCATTTGTTAATTTCTGCTTCAAGATTCTAAAGGCTTCTTCTTGTTTAGGTCCCCATTCAAACTTAACTGCTTTACAGGTTAGCTTAGTTAAAGGTACAACTATTTTGGAAAAATCCTTAATAAATCGTCTATAATATCCGGCTAAACCTATAAAACTTCTAATTTCCATTGCGGATTACGGAACCTTCCATTTGGTAATTGCTTCTATCTTAGCAGGATCTACATGAATGCCTTCGTGATTCACCATGTGACCTAGAAATTGCACTTCTTGCAACCAAAATTCACACTTCGATAATTTGGCATAAAGCTTTTCTTATCTTAACAAAGTTAAGAGTGCATGCAAATGCTGACAATGCTCATCCTGATTTTTGGAATAAATAAGTATATCGTCAATGAAGACAATTACAAATTTATCCAAATACGGTTTACAGATTCTATTAATCATGTCCATGAATGCGGCAGGTGCATTTGTTAACCCAAAGGGCATGACTGTAAACTCGTAATGACCATACCTAGTTCTGAAAGCAGTTTTAGGTATGTCTTCTTCTTGTACCTTCAATTGATGATATCCGGAGCGTAAGTCGATCTTAGAAAAATATCTAGCTCCCTAAAGTTGATCGAAAAGATCATCAATCCTAGGTAATGGGTATCGATTCTTAATTGTAACCTTATTCAATTCTCTATAATCAATACACATTCTCATCGAACCATCCTTTTTCTTTACAAACAACACTGGTGCTCCCCACGGGAATGAACTAGGTTGTATGAAACCTTTATTTAGTAATTCATCTAATTGCTTTTTCAGTTCTAACATTTCTGTGGGTGCTAACCGATAAGGTGCCTTAGCTATCGGCGTAGTTCCTGGAATTAGATGAATCCTAAATTCTACTTGTAACGCCCCAAAACCCGAATGTTTATATTCGTTTTATGTTCCCCATGAATATTCAATGAAATAAATAACTAGTCTATTTGACCTAGTTAAGTGTATGGTGAAAACCATTAAAAGATGAAAGTGGTGCCAATTGTGTTTTAGAGGTAAACACGAGGGACTAAAGTGGTATGGAATGAAAGTTATGTTAATAAATAAAAGATCACACACACACACACACTTTCGTGTGTGTTCTGAATAGATCGATCAGGGGCTCTCAAGAGCCCCAAACCCTAGTTCATGCAAAAGCTTCAAATTGAAGAATGAATCAAGGCCCAAATTCACAACCGAGCATGAATTAGTGATCACCTTCACAAGGGGATCGTAAGGTATGTCTTGAATCAAAGATTGGTGATCATGTGTGAAGTGGGTTATGTTCTAATCCGTAAGTTAATGTGAAATTGATCATGTATAAGTGTTAGAATCATCATATAGAACATATGTTATGTATGGTTTGTGTTAATTTGATGTGTAAAGGTGAAACCCAATTGTTGGGGTAAAGATGATAGCATGGATATATCATCAAGGTCCAATTCTTGTCCAAAATTGATGTATCATGTTATGTATGATGGATTCTTGTTAGAAGGATTGGAAGAAATGTGATGATTATATGTTTGATGATTATGCATGTATGATTCGTGTTGATTGGAAGGAAGAAATTGATGAATTATGTATGAAATTAGAAGATTGTGCATGAATTAGTTGTACGTTATGCTTAGAAGGTAGTACGCACACCAAGTGTTTGATGAAATGCCTAGGTGAGCTTAATAGATGAAATTGTATGTAAGTAAAAGATGATATGTATATAGTGATGTCCGTATAGTCGATTATAATGTTACGGGTATATAATGAAAAGTCAAAAGTTAAAGTAAATGGACCGTTGACTTCTAAAAGTCAACTGTCATGTTGTCATAATTGTAAGACTAAAGTAAGTTATATGATGCGTGTTAGACGTATGTGTGTCTAATGCGATGACGTTACGGACTCCACGAGTTGGAAATGATATGAATTTGGTTACATGTATTATGCTTGTTAGAAGTGACTATGAACGTCAAATATGAATTATACGATCGATATGATCGTTAGCTTGTACAATTATGTATGCTAATAAGAATGTGATTTGGTGACATGAAAGTATAGGAATCATGTCGAGAAGGACTCAAGCATGAAAGGCTAACGGGTCAAAAAGAGACAAGATAACGGACACGAACTCGGACGCACGAGGTAAGTGATTTCTGTAATCACTTCTTATGTTCGTTTAAGTTATAAGGCGTTTTAATTAACTAAGCTTGATGGTTGAAGTCAATTATGTGTCGTAGTCTTTCGTCGTAAAGGATGGGATTAAAGTTGACCAAAATGCCCTTGATGGGTATTTTGGGCAAATGATCTTAATAAGTGATTTAAGAACAAGTTATACGATTAGTTTAATGTTTTGGACAAGTATGGAAATGGGAAGTATGGTTTTGTTGTCATAAACCGTTTAATGCGCAAATACCCATAACGGGTCAAATAGTTAGAAAATGATACTAAGCCGATAGAGCGTAAGTTAAGAATTTCCGTAATCCGGATGTGGGATTTAAGTTCATATGATAGAATGTGAAATTACAAGCATGCAGGCAAGAATCCACCTCAGGTTCCTGAACCTTAAAGCGGGATCCCATAGCCCAGGTAAGAATCCCACCTCAGGTTCCTGAACCTTAAAGCGGGATCCCATAGCCCAGGTAAGAATCCCACCTCAGGTTCCTGAACCTTAAAGCGGGATCCCATAGCCCAGGTAAGAATCCCACCTCAGGTTCCTGAACCTTAAAGCGGGATCCCATAGCCCAGGTAAGAATCCCACCTCAGGTTTCTGAACCTTAAAGCGGGATCCCATAGCCCAGGTAAGAATCCCACCTCAGGTTCCTGAACCTTAAAGCGGGATCCCATAGCCCAGGTAAGAATCCCACCTCAGGTTCCTGAACCTTAAAGCGGGATCCCATAGCCCAGGTAAGAATCCCACCTCAGGTTCCTGAACCTCAAAGCGGGATCCCATAGCCCAGGCAAGAATCCCACCTTAGGTTCCATTTGGGAACCTTAAAGTGGGATCCCGTACCCCAGGTAAGAATTATTAATTTAATTCCCATTGGTATGTATGCAATGATGTGGGAAAGGTTTGTATGCATGTAGATGTGTATGTATGTATATGTAAAGATATGTACGAGGGTATGTATGTATGCAATGATGTGGGAAAGGTTTGTATGCATGTAGATGTGTATGTATGTATGTGTAAAGATATGTACGAGGGTATGTATGTATGCAATGATGTGGGAAAGATTTGTATGCATGTAGATGTGTATGTATGTATGTGTAAAGATATGTACGAGGGTATGTATGTAAGCAATGATGTGGGAAAGGTTTGTATGTATGTAGATGTGTATGTATGTATGTATAAAGGCATGTATGAGTGTATGCACGTATGTAAAGTTGTAGGGAAAATATGTACGTATGTAGATATGTATGTGAGTATGTATTTAAGCATGATTTAGAGACGATGAGGGTTAACGTTATTAATGGTGTGCCTCGAGAATGAAAAGTAATGCAGGTACATTATTGAAGCCTCACCAGGAAATGGAATGCAGATGGAACGCATAAAGCTTAGTAGATGACGAAGTGTGAAGTGTACGCGAATGAACTTTGTTTCTTTAATGTGTGCTAATGTTATGAATGTATGTGGTGAATGCAGGTTGTACGGATAATGAGCAATTATCACAAGGATTAGGGATTGAAGACCGAGCCACTTGAGGGATTGTACGGGAACGTTGAATGTAAAATGTAGTAAACGTAAGCTATGTTTTTAATTAGTAAATAAGAGGATGACGGATTTATGAACAAGAATTATGTTAAAGTTAAATTTTAAGTAAGTTGAGGTATTTATAATGAAAGAAATTTTATGGTTCGTGTTTCCGCTGCGACTTTTTGTCAAATACGAATTAGGGTGTAACAAGTTGGTATCAGAGCCTTGGTTTGAGAGAATCAAGTGTAAGAAGGTAAGTGCTTGAACTCAAACCTGTGTGCTCTTGTGATAAGAAACCCGTACAATCCAAGACTCGGTCAAGATCCAAAGGTAAAAGAGAATGTAAGTATGTACTTATGTACACGCATAAAGAAACTGACGGTTTTGTATATGCAAGGTAAGTATAAGCGTTTGAAGAGGATGATCCGCGAGTGCGGTCAAGTACCGACACCAAGGCATGAAATAAGATAAAGTTGAACCCAGGTACGTAAATTCAATATGTCGGTATATGAAATGGTAAAATGCATTAAGGGAAGAAAAAAATGCTAAATGAAGGACCATGATGGTATAGTAAACATGTTTTGAAAAATGATACACGTGCCGAAACCTAATTCTTCGGACATAAGGTGACAATTACACGAAGACACGAAACTAGTATGTGGATTGTGTACCTGGCCAGTACACGTGAAGCATATGACGTTCGTGGGACCGTGATAATTAATACAGGTATGTCCGTTAGAATTAGGTAGTAGGTGGACGTGAGGGTGAAGAGAAATGTAAGACTCTCAAGAATGAGAGTATCAAATGCTATGTTAGAATCCGCGAGACGGATTCGAAACATGAAATGCTATGCTAGAATCCGCGAGACGGATTCGAAACATGAAATGCTATGCTAGAATCCGCGAGACGGATTCGAAACATGAAATGCTATGCTAGAATCCGCGAGACGGATTCGAAACATGAAATGCTATGCTAGAATCCGCGAGACGGATTCGAAACATGAAATGCTATGCTAGAATCCGCGAGACGGATTCGAAACATGAAATGCTATGCTAGAATCCGCGAGACGGATTCGAAACATGAAATGCAATGCTTGAACCCGCGAGACGGATTCAAGGATGAAAAGCGTATATGCAATGTTTGAATCCGCGAGACGGATTCAAAGAATGAAAGATATGAATGCAATGCTTGAATCCGCGAGACGGATTCAAGGGATGAAAAGCGTATATGCAATGTTTGAATCCGCGAGACGGATTCAAAGAATGAAGGATATGAATGCAATGCTTGAACCCGCGAGACGGATTCAAGGGATGAAAAGTGTATATGCAATGTTTGAATCCGCGAGACGGATTCAAAACATAGAAGGTACGAAAGGTATGAATAATGTGTTCGAATCCGCGAAACGGATTTAAGATATAAAAGACGGAACTAGTCTACATAAGAAGAAGTCAATAGCTTGACCATGTATGCGTCAAACAAGTCATAAAAGTAATGTAAAGCAAAAGAACAAAAGAATGATAGGAATGAAAATATCCGAATGTGCAAGTAACGTGAGGATATGTATGGTACAAAAGATTATAGAAACGAAGAATGATGTTAACTACGGAGTTAAGCACGTAGGTGTGACTATGAAATGGTAGTTTTGTTGTGATAACAAAACAAGGGTTAAATGTTATGCAATGCGTCTATAGAATGAAATCTCAAAGGATGAGATGAAGGTATTTAATCTGTTATAAAATGATCATATGAGTGTAAGCATTATTATAAGTTTGAATAAGAATGTATATTAACCTGTTTTAACGGGTCAAAGGAAATGAGAATGTTATATGAAAGTATGCCATGGAAAGTACAGCCTTGTTAAGAAGAAAAAGCCAATTGCATGAATAATTATGAAATGAGTTAGGATGATTACTTATGAATGTGATGAGAGTGTTAAGTCAAACATTGATGTGTGTGTGTAAGAGGAAATAAGAAAGGTTTCGGGGACGAAACCTCATTTAAGGGGGGTAGACTTGTAACGCCCCAAAACCCGAATGTTTATATTCGTTTTATGTTCCCCATGAATATTCAATGAAATAAATAACTAGTCTATTTGACCTAGTTAAGTGTATGGTGAAAACCATTAAAAGATGAAAGTGGTGCCAATTGTGTTTTAGAGGTAAACACGAGGGACTAAAGTGGTATGGAATGAAAGTTATGTTAATAAATAAAAGATCACACACACACACACACTTTCATGTGTGTTCTGAATAGATCGATCAGGGGCTCTCAAGAGCCCCAAACCCTAGTTCATGCAAAAGCTTCAAATTGAAGAATGAATCAAGGCCCAAATTCACAACCGAGCATGAATTAGTGATCACCTTCACAAGGGGATCGTAAGGTATGTCTTGAATCAAAGATTGGTGATCATGTGTGAAGTGGGTTATGTTCTAATCCGTAAGTTAATGTGAAATTGATCATGTATAAGTGTTAGAATCATCATATAGAACATATGTTATGTATGGTTTGTGTTAATTTGATGTGTAAAGGTGAAACCCAATTGTTGGGGTAAAGATGATAGCATGGATATATCATCAAGGTCCAATTCTTGTCCAAAATTGATGTATCATGTTATGTATGATGGATTCTTGTTAGAAGGATTGGAAGAAATGTGATGATTATATGTTTGATGATTATGCATGTATGATTCGTGTTGATTGGAAGGAAGAAATTGATGAATTATGTATGAAATTAGAAGATTGTGCATGAATTAGTTGTACGTTATGCTTAGAAGGTAGTACGCACACCAAGTGTTTGATGAAATGCCTAGGTGAGCTTAATAGATGAAATTGTATGTAAGTAAAAGATGATATGTATATAGTGATGTCCGTATAGTCGATTATAATGTTACGGGTATATAATGAAAAGTCAAAAGTTAAAGTAAATGGACCGTTGACTTCTAAAAGTCAACTGTCATGTTGTCATAATTGTAAGACTAAAGTAAGTTATATGATGCGTGTTAGACGTATGTGTGTCTAATGCGATGACGTTACGGACTCCACGAGTTGGAAATGATATGAATTTGGTTACATGTATTATGCTTGTTAGAAGTGACTATGAACGTCAAATATGAATTATACGATCGATATGATCGTTAGCTTGTACAATTATGTATGCTAATAAGAATGTGATTTGGTGACATGAAAGTATAGGAATCATGTCGAGAAGGACTCAAGCATGAAAGGCTAACGGGTCAAAAAGAGACAAGATAACGGACACGAACTCGGACGCACGAGGTAAGTGATTTCTGCAATCACTTCTTATGTTCATTTAAGTTATAAGGCGTTTTAATTAACTAAGCTTGATGGTTGAAGTCAATTATGTGTCGTAGTCTTTCGTCGTAAAGGATGGGATTAAAGTTGACCAAAATGCCCTTGATGGGTATTTTGGGCAAATGATCTTAATAAGTGGTTTAAGAACAAGTTATACGATTAGTTTAATGTTTTGGACAAGTATGGAAATGGGAAGTATGGTTTTGTTGTCATAAACCGTTTAATGCGCAAATACCCATAACGGGTCAAATAGTTAGAAAATGATACTAAGCCGATAGAGCGTAAGTTAAGAATTTCCGTAATCTGGATGTGGGATTTAAGTTCATATGATAGAATGTGAAATTACAAGCATGCAGGAAAGAATCCACCTCAGGTTCCTGAACCTTAAAGCGGGATCCCATAGCCCAGGTAAGAATCCCACCTCAGGTTCCTGAACCTTAAAGCGGGATCCCATAGCCCAGGTAAGAATCCCACCTCAGGTTCCTGAACCTTAAAGCGGGATCCCATAGCCCAGGTAAGAATCCCACCTCAGGTTCCTGAACCTTAAAGCGGGATCCCATAGCCCAGGTAAGAATCCCACCTCAGGTTTCTGAACCTTAAAGCGGGATCCCATAGCCCAGGTAAGAATCCCACCTCAGGTTCCTAAACCTTAAAGCGGGATCCCATAGCCCAGGTAAGAATCCCACCTCAGGTTCCTGAACCTTAAAGCGGGATCCCATAGCCCAGGTAAGAATCCCACCTCAGGTTCCTGAACCTCAAAGCGGGATCCCATAGCCCAGGCAAGAATCCCACCTTAGGTTCCATTTGGGAACCTTAAAGTGGGATCCCGTACCCCAGGTAAGAATTATTAATTTAATTCTCATTGGTATGTATGCAATGATGTGGGAAAGGTTTGTATGCATGTAGATGTGTATGTATGTATATGTAAAGATATGTACGAGGGTATGTATGTATGCAATGATGTGGGAAAGGTTTGTATGCATGTAGATGTGTATGTATGTATGTGTAAAGATATGTACGAGGGTATGTATGTATGCAATGATGTGGGAAAGGTTTGTATGCATGTAGATGTGTATGTATGTATGTGTAAAGATATGTACGAGGGTATGTATGTAAGCAATGATGTGGGAAAGGTTTGTATGTATGTAGATGTGTATGTATGTATGTATAAAGGCATGTATGAGTGTATGCACGTATGTAAAGTTGTAGGGAAAATATGTACGTATGTAGATATGTATGTGAGTATGTATGTAAGCATGATTTAGAGACGATGAGGGTTAACGTTATTAATGGTGTGCCTCGAGAATGAAAAGTAATGCAGGTACATTATTGAAGCCTCCCCAGGAAATGGAATGCAGATGGAACGCTTAAAGCTTAGTAGATGACGAAGTGTGAAGTGTACGCGAATGAACTTTGTTTCTTTAATGTGTGCTAATGTTATGAATGTATGTGGTGAATGCAGGTTGTACGGATAATGAGCAATTATCACAAGGATTAGGGATTGAAGACCGAGCCACTTGAGGGATTGTACGGGAACGTTGAATGTAAAATGTAGTAAACGTAAGCTATGTTTTTAATTAGTAAATAAGAGGATGACGGATTTATGAACAAGAATTATGTTAAAGTTAAATTTTAAGTAAGTTGAGGTATTTATAATGAAAGAAATTTTATGGTTCGTGTTTCCGCTGCGACTTTTTGTCAAATACGAATTAGGGTGTAACACTACTTCCCTATCAGGTGGTAATCCTGGTAATTCTTCTGGGAATACATCTGGGTATTCTGAGACTACAGGAATCTCCTTAAGTTCTTTACCCTTAGTACTAATGATTACTGAAATCATATATACTATTCCTTGCTTTCGTTCATAACTAGCAACTTTCATTACTGATATGAACTTCATGGGTTTACGTGGTTTATCTCCTGTAATCATGATTACTTCTCCGGTAGGTGCCTGAATTTCTATAGAGTTCTTATCACAAAGGATTCGAGCATGGTTGGCTACTAACCAATCCATTCCTAACACCACATCGAATCCTGCTAGATTCATTGGCAATAGGTTTGCATGAAATTTATGACCTGAAAGTTCTATATTTTTTTTTTGCAAAACCTTATCTATTTTAATAAAATTCCCATCTGCTGTTTCAACTGTAAAAATCTGCCTAAGGTTGGTTAAGGGTAAGTTAAGAGCTTGGCAGAATGAAGTATTTATGAAACTTTGGTTTGCACCAGAGTCAAATAATACTTTTGCGTAAATGTTGTGAACTAAGAACGTACCAGCTATCACATCTGGAATGAGTTCTGCCTCCTGAGTAGTTAATTGGAAGGCTCGAACATTCTTCTTGGTAGCTCCGTCGGCCGGCTTGGCTTTGTTGTCTGCTGGTTTGACCAATTTAGGGCATTCTGTTTTAAAATGTCCTGTTTCTCCACAGTTATAGCAGATCCTGGTTTTTTTTCTGCAATCTTCTTCGCGATGTCCTACAGTTTTGCAAAAGTTGCAGGTTACATTACATCTTCCATAATGTTTCTTTCTGCAATTCTTGCAGAACGGTGGAGTTGAAGATTGCCCTGGTCCTCTTCTCTTGAAGTTGCTATTATTACCCACCCGAAATCCTTGGGTAATTTTCTGAGCTAGTTCCTTTTTCCTATTTTCATCTCTTGTGCGTACCAGTTCGTCAGTTAGGGTGTTAGCTAGTTCCACCGCATCGTCAATAGTGCGAGGTCTCGCAGCTTTAACGATATTGCGGATTTCGCTAATCAATCCCCAAATATAGCGAGAAATGAGTACCGGTTCTGGCGAAGCCAGTGTTGGTACCACTCTAGCATATTCAAAGAATGTCGAAGTATACCCTCGACAATCTACACCCATCATTCGATGATTTAGGAATTTATTTGCCATTTGATCTTTTTCATATTCGGGACAGAATTTTCTTTCTACAAGACTCTTAAATTCTTCCCAGTTCATGGCATAAGCCATATTTCTTCCTTTGGCTTGAAGTACTGTATTCCACCATTCTAGTGCCCCTTCTTTGAAAAGATTCGACGCATACATGACCTTGTCGTCCTTGGCACATTTACTTATTGTAATCACTGCCTCGGTTTTCTCTAACCAACGCAGTGCCGCAGTCGCTCCTTCATTGCCTGCAAATTCAGCGGGTTTACAAGCAAGAAATTCTTTGAAAGTGCAACCAGGCATTGCAGCTTTCATTGTCTTAGGGAGCGGAGCCTGCCGTGGTTCATTATCATGATTAGTATGATTACCGCCTCCATTTACGCTATTACTGAAGTTATCTTCAGAAATACGTTTGCTGGGAATTATTTGTTGAGGTTCAGCAGGTTTCTGAGCAGCAGCAAGTATTGCTGGAATAGCATTGGCTATCCCTTGAGCAACGATATTTTCTATATCTTGCCTAGTCATATATTGATCCCCCGGGTGTTGCTCTGATTGATTACCCTCATTTACTGGTTCATTATTAGCGTTTTCCATCTGATAATTAATATATATAATTTATTAGTATCCAATAAATAACAATTGTAAACAAAACAATTATAAAATTTTCATAATACACATATGTCCAAAACTATCGATTTCTCGATTCCATTTTTATATATATTATGCATCATTACAAGCCTTTATCTTACAAAGTTTTATTTTATAGTTATTTTACAGACTATATTCTACTTATTTATTTTACAACCACAGTTTCACATTCTCACACCACATTATCCCTCGTCAGTTGGTATTTTAGTAACGGCGTTCCCTCTCGCCGTACTTCCAGGAAATCTGTTCTCCTACTTCCCTAATCCTATTTCCTGCATCCACCAGCTCCTCGCCAAAGTGGCGGAGTTCAGCTAAATTTTCATTGCTCATCGGTGGATTTGGTATAGGTTCTGGGTCGAACTAAGGGAGAAAGGAATAAGGACTGTTGAGCAGGTTTTGGAACTGCCAATCATTAGTCCACCATTCATCCATTCCTAGAGGTTGGGTGTGGATTATTGGTTCTGGGATTGCTGGTTCAAAGTTTATAGGGAGCTGATTTTCGACAGTATAAGAGTAGAAATTATTATTGACAGGCCTGACTATATCACAGCTCGCCAATGCTTGATCTAATTCCTCCTGAAAAGGTAACTCTTCAATTTGTCTAGAGCTTTCCCCAATTTCCTTCTGGGTTTGCCTAGAACCTTCTCCAATCTCCATTTCCATCTGTCTAAAATCTTCTCCAAATTCCATTTCCAGTGGCCTAGAATCTTCCCTGACTTCAATCCCCTTTCCTTTGTTTAAGGGATTTTCTATTTTAGGAATCTTCCTAGTTGCAGGTTTCCTCCTACGCACACGCCTCCATCCCACAAATCTTCTCCTTTTCTTAGGCTTGGGTTTTTCCGGAGGTGGAGCATTGAATTCCATAGGTTCTTCTATGTCGGGTATATACCTATTGAAATCTCTGGAAACCTCTATTTTTACCGGATAGAGATTTAGAATTTGAAGGGCTTCAGACAGGTCATTCATGCTGTTTGTCATATATGCAAAATACACAAAATTTTAAAATTTTATAACAAAATTTCATAGATAACTTTTAAGCATTATTGCATACCATGCGACTAATTTAGTACAAAGAACAACTGGTAATTAAAACATATTAGGGTTTCCAGTAAACTTATTTATTTACTGGATAAGGTTTCTGGTTTGTAGGTGATAAGGGTGCTAAAACTGAAACAGGTATTTAAAGATTTGCATTTATTGCTACGGTGGCTAGCATATAAAGATCTGCCCATTTTTCATCTAACTTGTCTTCCCATGGTGTTTTACTGGTTAATTCCTGGGTTTCCTGGTTAACTTTATTTTCTCGGGATTTCTTTATTTTCTCCTGACTTTTCCTAATAATCAAACTTCTTTTATCAGGAGAAAGTGGTTCCTCATAGTGTGCCTTTCGAACAAATATTCCTTCATCAATATTTGTTGGGTATTTTGAGGATTTTGTTTGGGATGAACTTCCTTTCTCGGTTGATGACCTATCTAATTTAAGATAGATATTTGAAAGCTTTTGCTTACCCATACTGTAAACAAATATTCAAATAATAAAACATATATAATCACAAAAATGGCAAGCAATAATATCAAGTATTTTTTTTTTTAAATACTTAATAGGCTTAAATCAGTGGCTCTGATACCACCTTTTTCTGTCACGGCCCCCAACCCGGTTTGACCCGTTTCAGGAGCCGCGGGACAGAAAATCCCGTGGTATTTATTTAATTGAGTTTAACAGCGGAAGATTTCATCAGGATCTTTTTAAAACTGCAATTTCCTGATTATTTTTATTTCACAATTCAGAATAAAACCCCGGTAATTTACAATCATATGATTTCACGGAGAAATCTTTATTTTACAAAACATGTTTCTTTATTTTATTTTGAGCCACTTCCTTAAGCTTGTAGTGCTTCACGGCACTTTTCCTGGATCACAACAGATCACCTGAAACATGTTTGAAAAAGGTTTTGTCAGTGGGAAATACTGGTGAATCATTCTTTTTACTAAAACGACATGTTTGTTATAATTTACAGTATTAAGAGCAATTACAATGTTTCCTGATATCAACCAGCTACCCACAATATTTGTCACTCGACATTCATCGGTAGCCTCTTAGCCCGATGGTGTCTGTGACTATGGTCATATCACCCCTTGGCTAACTCGTTGTCCAATGGTGACGGTTATCAAGTAATGTATACAAAACCCCACATACCGGCTGTAATTTGGTGATTACAAAGACTTAATCCCTGTAATTATAACCTTGAAAATATTTAAGAATTTATAAAGCACTTTGATAAAAAGAGAATGACTCACTTTGCAGATTTAATTGAGCAGAGCCTAGCCTACTGATTTGCCTTGTTAACCTAGTTTAAATAACAATGCACACAAACTAGGTTAGTAACTAATACAGCATTTACGATAACTCACGAGATTAAACCTTCACAGCTAATGACAAAGTGCGATACTTAAACATCTATCGAATTCACGACGAATGACAAAGCATAAACCCTAATGTGGGCAGCACTTAAACATCAATTGGATAGTTTAATCGATCGGACATTGAATCGTAGCAGCGATCGAGTTATTACCCTGTTTTGCGGCAGCGATTTGTGATCGTGTGTGTTTTAAACTGTTTCTATGATATCTCAGTGTATAATTAGAATTTCTACGTCATTCAAGTGCCAGAATTCAAGTCCCAAACCCCACTATTTATACATGAAATTTGACCCCCTCGCGTGACGCGAGGGGTACCCCCTTGGGCGTCGCGTGGCGCGAGGGGTCATAACCTACCATAGGGTAGCCACCTTTCTAACTAGCCTTGCTGAGTTGACGGTTTTGTAAAATTCAATTTTGACAGCAAAATTTGTGGATAATCGTAACTAGGAAATACCCCCCCCCCCCCTGAGTTTTAGGGGCCCTGATCCTGATTCTGATTATTCTGAAAATTTTAGGGTTTACTCAGAATCACTTGGGTGTCTTAATTAGGGTTTCCTATTGGACAAATTAAATAATAATTAGGACTTTTAATGAGAGTTGTTACAAAAAACATGTAGAAATCCTTTAGATTCGAACTGTTCTTGATGAGATGAGTTCACACTTCAGTGTTCATAAGAACCCGTGATGACGTCACCTTAGAACAACCCAAATCAGATGATTTCACAGCGAAAATGTGGGATTTGTTGGAGAAGATGATGAGAAAGTGTGTGATGAAGATAGAAGTACAAGATTTAGGAAGAAAACTTACAAGAATCGCGAGGAATCGAGAGAAAAGAGCTTGAGAGTGCGTGGGTCGAACGGAGATGTCACATCAATGAACAGTTGATGTGACAGGAGGGGTATTTATAGGTGAAGGGGTGAAAGGCGGTGTAGGGTTTGGTAGGTCGGAATGGTCGTTCGATCGGTTGGCTCATGCGGGTTAGTTTTCCGACTTTCGTTTCGTGCGTTGCGTTTAAGCGAGTTGCAAGTAAGCGATGCGATAGTATTAAAAAATAGTTACACAAATAACATAACTCCTAAATAACATAAAAGTAGAACTTAATTTCGAGTCCGCGATGAGATTGCGTTGTGATAGAGTTGCGATTGCATTTACGAATAACATCCACAACAAATATAAACATGCACAAGTAAAGCACATAATAACACACACACACATATATATAGAACAAACCAAATAACTGCAATTTGAGTTGCGATGCGATAGCGATGGCGTTTAGACTAACATGCGATGTGATAAAATGCGTGAAATAGTATGCGTTGCAAACAAGCGTTATAAAATGTGTTGTAGAACTCAGTTTAAGATATTGTTTAAAATCGTTACCAATATATTGATCGGAGTGTCGCGCTCCGGTCAAAGATAAGATTTATAAACAGTAATTACCCTTAACAAATAGCTAGTGGTAGTAAGGGGTCGAACCACGAAGAGTATGTGGTTTGCGAATGGACTTTGAATGAATTGTAGTAGTTGTCACTTTTATGAAGCTTGCTAAGTTATTTTTATGATTTTTATTTGTTGAAAAGATGTTTAAATGAGAATAACAATTGGATTGATTAAATACTAATGATTAGCAAATGCAAGAAATGTAATTGATTGTGTAAACAAGATAAAGAAAACAATAATGAGGGAAAGGGTTCACACCCGGTTTCGGTAATTGCAAACCTAGGTTCCTACAAGTTTTAGAATTGACCTAATTGGATAAATGATTAACGGATTTAGTGTACCGTGACTTAGGTGCCAATAACTATCAACATTCCTAAGAATGGACAAGAATGCACTTTGTAATCAACACAAGTAAATCCTAACCAAGATAACGCATAAGTGCACAAATTCATTTCACAAAGTCATGACTTTATCATCGTTCGACAATTTGTAAATTCAATTCAAATACACGACAATTATCAAAGGTGTTCAAAACCAAAACACAATTTGTCACATAAGTCAAACTAAACACAAATCGAAACCCTAGATAATACAACTACCTACAACGGGGTGAAACCAAGGTGATTAGCCGTTCATGGTTGAAGGAACTTGATCACTGGATGATTGGAACTCGATTTGGATCATCTTGAAGCTTGGAGAATGGAAGAATGGTTGATGGTTAAGGTTTTGGTGAAAGATGATAGTAGAAAGAATGATGGATGAATCGTTAGGGTTTGTGGATGGTGATGAAGATGAATTGAATGGTGATTCGGGTTAATTCGGGTGAAGGTTGATGATGGTCGATGATTGGTAGTGATGAGAGTGATGAATCTTGCTCTAAGATGAAGATTCAAAATAAAAAACTCATGTAACTCCCGTCTTGAATGCCCCCCGGACCAATGGAAATCGTTTGTAACAACAAAATAACCAAAATTCGCATTTTACGAAATTGCTGCCCGTCGCCGACGCCTGGGGGCCCGTCGGCGACGGCCTTCCCTGATTTTGTTTTCCTCCGACGCGTTAATTGACTGGTTACGAGTATTCTGGCTGACGGGGTTCATTATAGGGCGTCGCCGACGGCCCCAGGGGTGTCGCCGACGACCCCTCTAACTTGAGTTTTCTGTTTTTTTCACTTCTTAAGCCTCCGATTGATCCGTAACGCGTCTCGGTTGTCCGTTTTTCATCCCGGTAGCTCGTAAAGCTCCCAAAAAGCACCTTAAACTTCATTAAACCTGCAAAACACAAATCTAATTAAAAGTAGGCTATTCAAGATTAAAAGTCGAGTAAAAACCCAAACTTAAACATACACAAACACCTTTATTCAACCACATATCACATCCCCACACTTGTCTTTTGCTTGTCCTCAAGGAAATCTGTTTTTCACTTTCACGTGGGTCGAACAAAGAATACACTCCCCATTCCCGAGACGAAGGTTAAGGTCTATTGTCATACAAAAGTTCAAACTCTTTACAATTTTCAACATATTTAACGGTCAAGTGAATAATCACATATAACAATGGTTATCCAAGACTAACCCTCCCGTGAAACCAACAAATCATGCATATCTCTTACAATGTTCTCTCCACTTAGTTTAAAATTGGCTAATAGTTGATGCATTAGCACTTTTGAACTAATCACTCAAACCGATTAGAAGATGCACCCGCATAGGCTTTCAACTCAATCATTCTCCACCACCGATCACGAATACTAAGCACAAGTAATAAGGTTTTTGTAAGGATTGTAACGGGGCTAGGCAAAGGTAGGAAATATAATATTTTAAAGTGGCTAAGGTGATGAAAATTCGATTTTTATTACAAAACAACTATTCTAAACAAAACTAAACTATACGTCAACTTCGAGGCAATGATGTTCACCTTTTATTTCTCAAACTAAGAACATATATTTTTGTTCTTTTCTCACCAATTTCTATTCTTTTTCGTAACATTTTCTGATTTTTCTCTTTTTCTCTCTTTTTTTATGCTAACAAACAATTCACAACTATACAAACTTGACTCCTATAATCGAATTTCCATCACAAAGGTTTAAAAGAAAAAAGTTTTAAGGTTATGGGCTAAAGGGTGGTCAAACGAAAAGATTAGGCTCAAAATTGGCTACTAAGTGATAAATTTTTGGGTAAGGATATATAAATGGTGTAAAAAGAAAAAGGTTTACCTAATGTCTTAATCATTCCCGTGCTTGTATTCGGTCTATGGTCTCAAACGTATCAAAAGTTGCAAGTTCTATGATACATAACTAATGGTCCACTCAAACAAAAAAACATGAATATGTAATTCTATAATGTAAAAGTGGCTCAAAACCTCACATATATAAAGGGTATGGTATGTGACATGCATAATATGCTAGTTTCTTAGGCGGATTATTCCCAAATAACCACCCGCTAAATACCCGTCATGCTATTAATTTGAACTTGACCATGACAAAAGACCAACTGGGTTGTGCCATCCCTCGTTGACTTAGTTTAGTTACTTGTGCTTTAAGCTCGCTTTCGACACAAGACATTTTTGAAATTTTCCCCCATCCCCACACTTGAGGTAAATATTGTCCTCAATGTGTAAGAACTAGAGTTTTAAAACGCACAAGGGATGTGACAAGGCTAACTTCCCGAAAATTCCACCCCGGAAAATAACATACAATTACAATCCACTTATTACTAATCTAAGAATCAAGGTAAAAAGGAAACGCATGCACCTGATTTTTCTCGCTAGATGCCCATATCTTCTTCTTCTCTTCACAAAAACGGTCGTCCCTCGAACATGATGTACCTACAAATCTTGACCCTTGTGTAGAAGCATGCTTCTCACAACCATTGAAATTTGTTAGCTACGTAGTTCTACCATTTTTATGAAAGTGTTACCAAGTCATGCGTTAATTTACCTTGATTTATGCGGAAAAATAATTTACAACAACAACAGTCCTAAATCACTTTCGTAGGAATCACGGTTGCATTTAGCTTATGCAACAATCCCTTTTAAACCCCCCAATAGCTTGGGAGGACGAGTAGGTCTCGTGAGGGTTATATAGGGAACACACCCACAACGTTCATTTATCTAGGCAAGATAAATACTAACTAAATAAAAAAAAAAACCAAAATATACAACAACAACAACAACAACAACAAAACATGCCTCGCCCTCACCGCTGATATCTCTCGTTCGGGTCGACTGGCGGGTTCGGCTGGTATGGGTAACCAGTGAGGGCCTCGAACATTTCCCGGTAGTTTTCGAGAGGCCCCAGCTCTCCTTGTGCTGGTGGCTGGTATGGTAGCGGGATGAAACTGGACCCAACTGCCTCGGGCCAATGAGGGGATGGATCAGATGGGCCTCGTGGAACACGGAGGTTGGAGTAGCCGGTCCACCCCGCGTGTTCTACATAAGGAATGCCTGCTTCATAATCTCTTCGGTGTCGCTCCTGATCATGGAGGACCTTGGCGTTGTTAATAGCCATTTCATTAGAGACGTATAAAGCACACCATCAGCACCGTTCCATTTCATTTTGCTCGTTTTGACGTCTCTCCTCATCTTCCTCCCATGCCTGTCTTTGGGTCGTCTCTTCCTCCTGCATTTGTATCAAACGCTCCATTTGGGATCTTTGGAGCGCTTGTTGCATCTGCTGCTCTTCCATGTGTTTTTCCATCCTCTCACGATAGGCCGCTTGGAGGGCCCACTGTTCCTGCATCTGGGCTCCATGTGCTTCCTCCGAGTTCTGCCTTCTCCTATCATACTCTCTGCCCTCTCCTATACCCGCAGAGATGTTATCAAACACCGCCTGTTGGCCCCAGTTGAAATCCCGGTACGAGGGCACCCGCCTAAAGTTCACAAAACTCGCCACATCTGCATTCAGTTCCCGGTGTGGCCGTATATACCTCTGCTTTGGTCCCCGTGGACCAGCAGGCTCTGTTTCATCCTCCTCATCAACCATCTCCACATCTTCCTCAGCCCCTTGTTGTGCATCTGTGTCAACGAACTCATACTTGTGACCCAATGCGTCGTCACCACATATTTGCTTCCAGAAAGCTTCACATGTATCTTCCAATTTTTCTTTATCGTTGCTAAGCTGAACTCTTCCAAAGGCTTAGATACCCAAAGCGATTCTGGGGGAAGACAGTTCTGCTGGAGGATCATGGCACCAATGAGGCGCACATATGGAATCATACGCCTGTGAAACGACTCCCGAGTAAACCATGTATTCATCATGATAATGTGCCTCCATGACAAAGTCGGCGTCCCATACAACAATGAGTGAAGAACTCTACAATCACTCGCTCTTACTCTTCCCCTATCACCAAATCTAACCATAACATTTTCTAGGGAAATTCCTTGAAGAATCTTCCCTTCAACCGTCATTTGGCTCCTTGCGGCCGCTCCCCCGTCGTTATATGGTAATATAGCCTCAGTCATACCATCCGGATCATGGATATTTGCATGGTTATCCAAGAAATGTTCGATGGTTGGATAATCATACGCTTGCACCCCCAAAGAATCGAATCGTGCAATGCAGTTGATTGTTTAAAATGACATTGTCATCTCCCCTCGGCTCGTAGTACCAACCAATCTCCACTGGTCTGGGGTATCATTCCTATTCCTAAACCTCAACGACGCCAACCACTCGCACACCTCTGCTAAATAAACCCGGGAAGTGTTGTCTTCACACCAATCAAGAACTCTATCCCAGCCTTGACGCTCAAACATTTGAACAATCCCAATTTTTCTAAACTCCTCAACATTGACCACCCTTTCACACACTACCATATCCGGCATTGCAGTAGTCACATTATTAACCATTTTCCATTTCCACAATTTAGCTTCCAACTTCTTATCTTGAAATGCCGAGAGAGCTTTATTTTTGTCTTCATCCCAGACTCTAGCGCTTCGACTGTCTTTGTATTTCGCCCATGCCTAATCCTGCCTATATAACCTTTCATCATCCTCTTCTATTGAGCTTAATTGCTCCCACTTCTTCGGTATCAATCCGGAAGAAGATCCCACTCCGGATGATGATCCTTGCCCCGTAGTTTTCGCCTTTTTCCTACCTCCGGCCATAACTATAATCACTAAACAAAAAGAACCATTAATATAAACCCAAGACCTTCACAAATCTCAAACTTTGAACATAATGTATGATGTTGAATTTTCGGTTAACAAGTAAATGCAAAATCGCCTTTTTAAACTTCCAAAGTCGCCTATTTTGTCATCTACATATCAATTTTTCTTGTTTATACACAATTTCTTATGATTTCAACAAGGTTTCAACATCTTCACTATGTTCAACCATGTAAATAAACGAGTGTAATCACTTCACTATGGTTATCACATGTTCAAATCCTATCCAAAACAACCAATCATACTTAAACTCATGCTAGAACAACATAATTGTTTAAACAACCTACTCTTAAACTAAAAAGTTTAAAAATTCGGAAGAAAACAACTAACCATATGATAATCATGCTTAAAGTTAAAGAAATTCCATACCTTTGGTGTAGATGAACAAGAAAAACTAAGAAACGATGCAAAGCAAGAAACTTGACGAACACCCTTCAAAAACCCGAAAATTCACGCCCAGAAATCTTGCAAACAAGTAAGAATTAATGAAAACCGTGAGAGGGGTTTTCTTCTTCTAAAAAAATCACACAAAATAGGCTCAAGAATCAGATGATTTGGTGGAGATTTGAAGAAGTTGTGAGAAGTTGAAGGTTAGGGTTCTTGAGAAGAGTTTGAGAAGAAGATGAAGTGAATAAGAGAGACAGGGCAGGTGATTCACGAGATTATCAGAATTAGAATGATGTTTGATCAATCTCGGGTCAGTTGTGTGGTTAAAAGATGACTTGGGTCAAGTTTTTATGGGTATAGAAGTGATTTGGTTCGACTTTATGGTGTAAAAACGAATCAGCGCCGGAAAGAAAACGAGAGCCCGTCGGCGACGGCCTGGGACCCCGTCGCTGACGCCCTTTGGTTTCGGTGAATTGGGCCGACGCCCTAACACGTTGGTTAGGGGCTTGTGTGGCCGACGCACATTTTGGGAGCCCGTCCCGGACTCCCCCTACCCGTCGCCGATGGGTCTTCTTTTTTCCAATTTTTAATTTTAATTTTTTTAATTTTTATTTATTTTTTTATGAAAAATACGAAGAAAATAAGCACTTTTTTTTATAAAGGAACTATATACAACAAAAAATCCTAAAAAATATTAAAAATGTTTTTAAAATTTTTTATAAGTTAAAATTTGAAAAATACAAAACCGTTAACGGTCCTACCACCCCCCAAAGAGTCGTGTATTGTCCCTAATACACACAATAAGTCTAACAACATATCTTTTATCTTCATGACCCGTTTGTAATGTTCGAACTTCACACAATCAACGAAGGTTAGTATGAAACGAAAACGATTATACCCAAAATACTCAAACAATTAAATAAATTATACAAAACTCTACAAAACTCATTACCGGTCCTTTCAGTCGACCTCATAAACCGGGATGCTTACCACAAAGCTCACCGATTCCTTGTTTTCATCCACTCTTTCGTTACCACCGAGAAACGGTTTTAGCCGATGGCCATTGACCGTTTGCCATGACCCATCCTTCGGCTCTTCGATGGTAACATCACCCAATTGTCCGACCCGGGTGATCACATAGGGTCCCATCCATTTGCTTCGGAGCTTTTCAGGGAAAAACTTGAGCTTCGAGTTGTAGAGCCATACCTTTTGCCCAATCTCGAACTCTTTCTTCCTCAACTTGGCATCATGCGCCCTCTTCATCCCATCCTTGTACTTGGACGCGCATTCATATGCCATTTCCCTTAGCTCCTCCAACTCGCATAGATTAAGCTTCCGTTCCTTACCTGCATCATCATATTTAACATTGACCTTTTTAATAGCCCATAATGATTTATACACAAGTTCAACCGGTAAATGACAATTTTTACCGTAAACCAACCGGTAAGGTGTAGTACCAATGGGTGTCTTATGTGCCGTACGGTAGGCCCATAAAGCATCGTTCAACTTGATTAACCAATCTTTATGGTCCACCCGTACGGTCTTTTGCAAAATTTCTTTGATTCGCCGGTTTGACACCTCTACTTGCCCGCTTGTTTGCGGGTGATAGGGGGTAGCAATTCTATGGTCAACACCATACCGTTTTAAGAGTTTTCCAAACCGAAAATTTTAAAATGAGATCCTCCGTCACTTATGATGACACGAGGAATCCCAAACCTTGAAAATATATGAGTTTGAACGAAATTACAAACTACGGAATGATCGTTTGTCTTGGTGGCTATTTCTTCGACCCACTTTGACACGTAATCAACGGCCACCAAGATATACAAATTACCATAAGAATTGGGGAATGGGCCCATGAAATCAATACCCCACACATCGAAAATGTCAACGATGAGGATTGGTTGCATGGGCATCTCACTAAAATGGCCACCACATGAAAACGAATGTAGGTGCTTCAGCACGCTTGGAATCTCCTCATCGTCAATGCATCTTCGAATCACTTGGTCCGCACACTCTTTCCACAAATGCGGTTCCTCCAACCGGTAATACTTAATCTGATACATAAAGTGTTGTCTCCTCCGTCTATCCCAATGTGGCGGTAAGTCACCTGAAACAAGATAATTCACAATGTTAGCATACCACGGTAACTTATCTAATTTCATAATGTGCTCATCAGGAAACGACTCATTGATCTCTACAGATTTAGGATCTTCCTCAACTATCAACCGGGACAAATGGTCCGCCACCGCATTCTCGGTACCCTTTTTGTCCCGGATCTCCAAATTAAACTCTTGGAGCAATAACACCGATTGGATCAATCTCAGTTTGGCATCCTATTTCTTCATGAGGTACCTAATAGCAGTGTGATCAGAATAAATAATCACTTTACTACCCGATATATATGACCAAAACTTATCCAATGCATATACCACCGCGAGTAGCTCTTTTTCGGTGGTGGTGTAATTCAATTGTGCATCCGTAGGAGTCTTACCCGCGTAGTATATGGCAACAGGTTTCTTTTCAACCTGTTGTCCCAACACGGCCCCCACCGTGTAATCACTTGCATCGCACATAATTTCAAATGGTAAAGACCAATTTGGCGATTGCAAGATTGGGGCCTCGACTAATTTTTCTTTTAACTTGTTAAACGCGTTTTGAAAATTTTCATTGAAATCAAACGGTTGATCTTTTAACAACAGGTTACATAAAGGCTTGGTTATGTCACTAAAACCCTTAATAAACCGTCGATAGAAACCCGCATGACCTAAAAATGACCTAACACCTTTAATACTCGTGGGACACGGCAAAGTGGATATAACTTGTACCTTTGCACGATCGACCTCTATCCCACGACTCGACACTACGTGACCCAACACGATTCCTTCTTGAACCATAAAATGGCTCTTTTCCTAGCTTAAGACCAAACTAGTTTCCACGCATCTTTTTAGTACTTTTTCTAATTGGTCCAAACAAGTCTCGAACGACGACCCGAAAATTGAGAAATCATCTATGAAGATTTCCAAAGACTTCCCCACCATATCTGAGAAGATATTCATCATGCACCTTTGGAAGGTGGCGCGGGCGTTACATAGTCCAAACGGCATTCGCCTAAATGCGAATGTGCCGTAGGGACAAGTAAATGTTGTCTTTGCTTGATCTTCCGGATGGATGGCAATTTGATTATAACCAGAATAGCCATCTAAAAAGCAATAGAATTGTTGCCCGGATAATTTCTCAACAATTTGATCGATAAACGGTAAAGGAAAATGATCTTTGGAAGTTGCGGTATTCAACTTCCTATAAACAATACAAATTCGCCACCCGGTTACCGGCCGAGTGGCTACCTCTTCACCTGCATCATTTTTGACGACTTGTATACCCGCTTTCTTCGGAACCATCTGCGTTGGGCTCATCCATTGGCTATCCGAGATCGGATAAATAATACCTACATCAAGCCATTTCAATTCTTCTTTCTTCACCACCTCCCGCATATTCGGATTCAATCTCTGTTGTGCATCTCGAACGGGAGTCGCACCTTCTTCCGTGATGATTTTATGCATCACCATCGAGGGACTAATTCCCTTCAAATCAGCAATGGTCCGTCCAATCGCCACCCGATTGGTGATCAAAACACCCATCAACTTCTCCTCTTGCTCCTCGGTTAAGTTTGATGCAATTATAACCGGGAGTGTGTTGCCTTCACCAACGTAAGCATGCTTAAGATGCTTAGGCAACGCCTTCAATTCGACCTCCGGAGGCTCTACCAATGACGGCTTCAATTTGGTGTCAATGCTCTCTGGTAAACTCTCCACCTGATGCGTCCATGTCGGTTTTCCCTCTTTAACCGTAAACACCTCCAAACTCTTCACCTCTTCGTCTATGCTCCGATTCACCTCCACCTGTGACTTGTCAAACATAAAACATTCCTCCATTGTGTTTTCCTCATCCATGACTATGTCGCAAAGAGGTGTACACGTGTCAACAATGTCCGCTATATAGCATTCATCATCAACTGAAGGATTCATCAGTCCGGAAAAAACATGCAACCTCAACCTTCGGTTTCCAAACGTCATGTCTACCGTTCCCGTTTTGCAATCAATTTGAGAATTTTCGGTTGCTAGGATAGGGTCGACCCAAAATCACCGTAGGTTGCTTGGTTGGATCCTTAGCCACATAATCAAGTAATAAAAAGTCCACCGGATAATAAAAATCCTCGATTTTTACTATCACATCCGAGACAATTCCACGGGGTAGTTTAGGTGTCAAATCGGCTAACACCACAGTAGTGTTTGACGATCGAAGTGGACCAAACTCGTATTGGTCTTATAAACTACCCGGTAGAATGCTCACACTAGCACCAAGATCTAAAAGTACCCGGTTGATTTTAAAATCACCTACTTGAATTGAAATGATAGGTGCACCCGGATCTTGGAGCTTGGGTGGAAGTGCGCCCGAAAGAATCGAACTCACATTTTCGGTTAAATCTAATTTTTAGGAAATTTGTGAGTTCGTTTTTGGGTACACAATTCTTTCAAGTACTTAGCATAAGACGGTACTTGCTTGATTGCATCCAAAAGAGGTAAATTAATTTTTACTTGTTTGAAAACTTCCCACAACTCTTCTTGTTGTGGACCTCTTTTGTTAACAACCTTCTTCACGGGTCCCTTCAATGCTTCGGGATACGGGGCGGTATTAACCTCCACACCCGTTGTAACACCCCGTGTTTCGAAAGTCAAAGTCAAAGTCAAGTTTGACTGTTTTAACTTCTTTGACTTGTAGAAGATCTATTTATTTTATCGCATTAGTTGTATTATGTAGAGTACTTATTAATAATCGAGATTTAATCGCTATTTATCGCATGATTAACGCTTATCGCATCGCACTCGCAACTCGAATTTACGCACTTTGGTTATGGTTTGATATATGTGTGTGCCCTTTATGTGTTACTTGTGTATGTTTATTTATGTTATATATGGTGATCAATCGAAACGCAAATCGCAACGCAATCGAATCGCAAACGCTAAACGTAAGTTAATTAAGATGATTGTATGTTAGATATAGTAGTTGGGATTAAAAGTAATTTGAAGAGGAAACTCTATCGCACCGCTCGCTCGAATCGCATCGCAACGCTTGACACTCGAACCGAAATCGCAAAACTCATCGCGCCAAGCAAATGGCCAGCCGACCGAGTTGCCGCCCGATCGGATTGCCATCTGATCGAGGTGCCACTCGACCGAACGGCCATCCGACCGAGTTACCACTCGATCGACCAGCCACTTATTCCCTTTCCACTTTGGGAAACCCTATAAATACCTCACTTGTTACCATTTTTGGTAATGACATTTTCTCTCTGCTCGAACCAGCCACCCTCAAGCACTTTTCTATCGATTTCTCTCAAATCTTGTAAGTTTCTAACCTAAATATTGTACTTTCTTGATCTACACGCACTCCTACACCTTTCTATCTTTTAAATCTTAACTTTTAACCATGAAATCACTAGATTTGAGGTGTTCTAGGATGATGTCATCATGGTGTTCTTATGAACTTCATGTTTTGGCTTCAATCCACCAAGAACAACTTAGATATGAACGATTTCCACACAAATAAACAAAGATCTTTCATAGATCTGAACATATTCATGGTGAAAAGGCTTGAAAGATGGTTCTCCAACTTTCTTTAAACTCTTTTACACTCAATGCACTCAAAACCGATAGAATCGGAGCTTGTTCTAACCTTCAACCCTTTCGTGTTGATGTGTTGGTTCAAGATCTGGATTCTATCCACGAGACGTTGATTTCGGGTTTGAACATGAACAACCAACTCGAACCGGGAACTGTTCGGATCAGGGTGATTCCTGTCCGGCCAGCTCACTTGGGACGAGATAAGGGTTCCATTGTATAAACAAGACATCAAAACGCCTCATTCAAATCTACAACACTCCAAACAGAAATCAGTGTTAGAACGATCAGACCGTCGGAACGGACTACCGTCCGATCGGGTTACCACCCGATCGGATTGCCACCCGATCGACTGGCTGTCCGATCGGGCTGCACTTGGTTCTATACTTAAACATTTTCTCAAACTATTTAAGGATCTGAATGTTGAAACGGACCACCACCCGATAGGATTGCCATCCAATCGAGTAACCGTCCGATCGTGTGAAGTTTAGGGACTTAAAAATTTTCAACATATTCACTCCGAACGGATCGCCACCCGATCGGATAGACATCCGATCGAGTGACCGTCCTGCGGTGAATTTGTTCTCAACCTGAGAAGCCTCGTCAATCGGATTGCTGTCCGATCGGACTGCCGTCCGATCGACCGACCTGAAAGGTAGAGATATTTATCCATTTTCAAAATGCTACAACGAAAACTTCAAAAGACAAGCCATCATACACAAACACATCCAACCCAAACAAGGTGACTATCCAATCAAGTGACCACCCGAACGGATTGTCATCCGATCGACCGGCCACCCGATCGGGTTGTCACCCGATCGGATTGCTGTTCGACACACTGACACTTTGCTTCATTTTACGCGCCGCTTATCGTTTATGCTGTCGTTCTGATCAGGCTAACCTTACTCCCTAGCGCTCCCTTCAATACATCAATTGCTATGAGTATACTCGATCCCTTTTTGCTTTACGCACTTTTGGGTGTTACATACGTTACTTATTCTAAATCACATTGAACACACTACGCAATACTTTAAATGCTAACCGTTACCGCATGTTAAATGTGTCTTAATGAATGCTTGTTTGTTTTTTATGACATGGAATGTTGTCTACCTGCCTTAGCAACGATAGTACTATTTGTTTGGACTCAGCACCTGTTCACTCAGGGGTTGTTAAGGACAATTTTTTACATGGCTCACAGTGGTGAGTGTGTATTACGAACTGCCTTGGGCAGTCAACCCGCAGTCATTGGTATCGATAGGTTCATGTCGATAACTAACATGCCTCATTTTACACTGTGTACATGCTGGTTATGCATAACGATTTCGAACTCTATTATATCTATTAAACTTGTATGCTCACCTTTACACTATGTGTATTGACTTTTACTTTAACGTATGTGACAGGTGCTTAGGATGTTTATATGCTTGGCTTGCTGTGAAATCAAGGCTAGGAAAGGTCTAGAAACAAATAAACAATTGTCTGTATTTTGAAATCTGAGTTATCGGAACAGAACAATTTGACTAGATCTTGTCTGTAATAATTATGATATCTTTTATGACATGGTATGGGACATGTTGCTTTAAATAATTGGTAATTATAGTTGTTATGGAAACTTCTGGACAATCTGTTTCACTCAGTGCCACGCCCCGATGTTTCTGCCATCGGTTGGGGTGTGACAGATTGGTATCAGAGCCATAACTATAGGGAATTAGGAAAGACTCGACCTAGTCCGGGTCGACGTCTTAGAAACGACCTAGTCTTTAGTTAGGCACAAACAGACCGACTGGTGCATATCCTGTAGGGATTATGTACGAGCATACTTACCATTTCTCGCAATTCTCGCCAACGCTACACTATCACTGCACTCAAATTTTCAAATATGAACGAGCGATTAAGTCGAGATTAGGTGTGAAAGCCGCAAACTCTCGACTAAGTTGCTTGTTCAACCCGCATTTTCATCTACAAACGGGAGAAGTTGTGCCGAATCAGGAGTGAAATCCATACTTTGACACAATAAAATCTCCTTTATTTTATCAAAAAGAGGAACAAAGTCGTTAAGTCAGGGGTGAAACCCGAACCTCGACGACTTGTTTCGATTTCTATTTTGTTTTATAAAACTCTCACCAAAGTCTCGACGGACTCCAACGACTTGAAGTCACGATATGACTGAAAGGATGCGTGCCGATCGCCCAAATTCGAGGTGAGAGCACAGTCCCAAAGGCCAAAGTGTGTACCAAGGGTCTTGTGAATAGTCGAATCACTTTGGTTAGTCGATGTCTAAACAGCCGCAGAGAATCTATCCTCGATTTTTATGTGTTTCGATTCTGAGCCCGCAACTACTGACTCTGATACTCGTCGATTTTATGTATTTATGTGTGTATTTACCTGTTTATATGTTTTTGATTTTTGGTGATTTATTCGATTTTCGCTATTCGACACACACGACTCGCCCTGCTCATTTACCTCACGACGCTGACAAATCGTTACTACTATGAGGAATCACCGTACGCTAGGTTGCTAGCTATGTTATACGCTTATACTATACTACTCGCTATGTTATACGCGATCGCTATTCTCAAACACTCGTGGACTTTGAATGATAGGTTTCTGTATTCTGACTGCTTTATGTGCTTCTGTGCTTCTGTGCCTTACGTGCTTATGTGCTTCTGTGCTAATGTGAATTTGTGGTTATGTGCATACGTGTTTACATGATCGTATTCCTGAGCCTTAGTAGTATTAAGACGTGTGAGGTGAGATTCGATTATATTATGACTAAGCCCCACGATGATGTCTGTTGCAAACAATGTCGTCACCTGGACCCTCATCTGGACCCCGTCACCCACGAATTACTCGTCAAGAACAAAGAGACAAACGCCTATCTGCTATCATCGCGAAGTAAGTAGCAAAGGTTGTTCCTCAGATCGTGAGTGAAATATACGAGAATGTGAGCAAATCGTCTGAAGAGTCCAGAACCGAAGCTCCTAAAGCTACTCCCAAAGCTGCCTTTAGTTTCAAGCAGTTCAAGGCTAGTGGTCCAAAGAAATTTACTGGCGAAGATGGCCAACGGCTATGTTTCAATGGTTTGATTCCATCGAAGTCACTCTGCGCCAGAGTGGATGTCCTGAAAATCTCCGTACTCTAAACGCTATCGGCGTCTTCCAGTCCCGCGCACTAGACTGGTGGACGGCCGAGAGGAACAAACGAGGAAATGACGCAGCCTATGAGCTGACGTGGGAAGAGCTGAAGGCCATTATGATGGATGAATTCTGCCCTCCCCATGAACGCCAAAAGCTGGAGGACGAATTCTGGCATATCAAGCAGAAGGATGGAGAGAATGCAGCTCTGACTGCTCGCTTTAAGCAGCTCAGTATCATCTGTCCTGATCAAGTGAAAATGCCCGACATGACAATCAAGAAGTACATTCGAGCTCTGCCAGACAGTGTTGCAGATTTTGTGCATGCCGCAAAGCCAGCAACAATCGAAGAAACTTATTTGCTTGCCGTGGAAATCAATGACAAGCGAGTCAAAGCTGGCTTCTGGGATAAAGCTACCAAGAACCTGCACCAGGCTACCACCGCACCAGCTACCGAAACTGCCACCGCTCAGTCATCGAAAGTCTCACGCCGCAAGAAGAAAAACAACAACAACAACAACAACAACAACAACAGCTCCAGCAACAAGAACTGTGCTGTCACTACCACTGCTGCCCCGCTTCAAGCCGTACCGGCTCAGCAGCAATCTCAGCACCGATCAGCACCAGTAATCTATGCACCACCTCCAAAGCGTGCATACACTGGTCCCCACCCTGCTTGCCCAACATGTACTTACCATCACCCGGTGGGTATCGCATGCCGATTCTGCGTGCACTGCAATATGTATGGCCACTTCACTTCTAATTGCCATACTGGTCCCCGACAAGCACCAGCTCAAGCCACTGCTGTCACACCCCGACCACGTAAAACAACAAATCGTGGCGGAATCGTCGGGGAGTGTTGTAACAGAATCATTGTTTCATTACACATGGAAATTGAAGTTTTGTTTTATTGAATTAAAAGAGGTTACAATGTCTTAACAACAAAGAAGCATAACATAATTAACTAGTCTTGCATCTTTTATTGTCACTAAGGCCCAAGTCCGCCTAAGTGTATCTTGATTAATCCTATGCATCATTTCCTGAAACACATGTGAAAATAGGTACGTCAGCATAAAAATGCCTGTGAGATACATAGGTTTTATTGATTTAGGATTCAGGACTTATAAGTTTAAAGAAAATTTTTAACAAAGGTTAGTCATGATCCTTGTAAAGTGTTTTCTTTTATAAATCATACAAAAGTGATAAGAAATCAGATAATAAAAAAGAACAATGCAAATGAAATGAATAACCAAGTAAAAATGAGTTTGTATAAAATATGTTGTTTGTAAAACAATGTTTCATGAAGATATGATATGAGTGAAAAATGTATTATGTCTAACTTGAAATGGTTTAAATAACGCTACGATATGTAATACCATAAAAGCACTTATATATAGGAAGTACCAGCGGCGTATCCACCATGCTTTTATCTTATTACACGCGCCTCGTTATTTAAATCACTTACCAAAACAAACCACCAATGTAAAAATGTTCATGTATAACCAAATGTAATGTATAGTGAATAAAAGCATTTATTGATTTAAAAGCATTTACTCAACCCTATATGAATGAAATGTACAAAACAATGTATTTGATAAATTATAATCAAAAGTTGTGTTTTGTAGAATAATGCATGCTTTACTGATACAAACATCTATGCGGTATTGTAAAACGTCTACATCCAAGCCTTGCGACTGTAGAATAAACCCTAGAACAAAGTCAAAGGTCTACCTAGAAATGTATTCGGATTCGGTCATTCCTTCCACCCAAACAAACCTAGGATTTCAGGAATTGGAGTTGTCAAGTCCTGTGGTACCACTACCTACTACTGAGCGGCATGATCGGTGTTAATGAATGTATTAGTCTCGTTAAACAAACCAAATGATATACCAAATGTAAGCATGTTTTATGAAAATAATGTACCTAGTATGCTAAGTAAACATACAAGGTAGAAATGTAAAACAATGTGCTAGCATGCGAAGTAAACATACATAGCAAAAGAAAAATGTAATGTAAAAACAATGTGCTAGCATGCTAAGTAAACATAGCAAAACAAAATGAAATCATGTACTATAATTGTACTAATGAACATAGCAAGCATATGATGTGAAAACATGGAAAGCACGAAAGTAACAAGTAGGCACATGTGTTTCACCCCAAAATGTTTGAAAAACAGTAAAAGAGGGGACTATGTACTCACTTGAGAGTGCTTAGAAGTCTTGAACAACAACCAAGCAAAGCTAGAGGGATCACGGAAATCAAACGGCACCTAATATAGATAACAACATAAATAACCGGACCTAAATCGGAAGATCGGATAGAATGAGGTTTCGTAAACCAAATGAGTATAGGAACTCATGTAATAAATATGGTTTAACAAAGCCTACATTCTAAAATGAAACATATCCTAAGTGCTTACGACCCATTACGACTCGTTAAGATATTTTATCATGCCAAACACTAAAATAAAATATTTTAATGCTTACATAAATTTTTGGATGTCCGGATGTATTCAGAACGTAAAATATGCGCGAAAATGCAAACTTATGCACTTTTTGACGCTTTTAGTCCCTGAATGACCAAAAAGTTTATTTTAGCATACCGAACCCCTAAAAGCCTATTTCTAAGCTATGTAAAGGATATTTAGGGTATGTTTAACTTATGATCAAGTTCCGGAAAGTCCGTTACAGTACAAATCGGCATACTTTCGCAGTTTGTTGAATTTAGTTCCTGTAAGCGCATAAACTTGATTTTGCCATACCAAAGCCTTCAAACTTATTTCTAAGTTATGTAAAGGTTATTTAAGGTATGTTAAGCCTATGTCACTGTTCCGGAGTGTTTGTTGCATTAAACTGGTTATATTTACGCATCAGCTCGCGTATAACCTTCCAGAAAGCGATTTAAAGCTCGAAATTGAACAAGAATTGATATGTGCAAAAGATACACATATTTATACAAATCCCAAGTATGAAATTCAATATTTCATTGATTTGGTATTTGTTTGATGGCCGAGGAGGCACATGTGTCACAGTCTCCCCTACTTCAGGAAATTTTGTCCCGAAATTTATCTAGAGGAAACTTGTGAGAACTTGAAACATGAAGTTGAAAAGATCAAACAACACTGGTTAGAGTCCTGAACTTCTAGTAACTTTAAATAACATCACGCTTGCAATGTGAGAGGGACACTTATATACAAGTATATAAAGCGTTTATTGGTGCGTCCACCGTACCTCCATTACATTGTTCATGTTTTGTTATTATTTCCACTATCGGTTCTTACACATAATAAATCTTACTGGGCTCCTGTGCACTGAATTTCATAATTATGTACGCGTCCATAATTATGTAATTCCTTGCATAGTCCGCACAGTGCATTTTATAATGTGTAGGGGAAGAAAACAATGAACAAACCTGTGATGAGTGTGATTAGACCACTATAGGATCCTTGAAACCAATAAATGATCTCTTTAAATAAACCACCAAGGAGTCTTTTCAGCTATAGCATCACATGTCATTCTTAACCAGATCCTGAATCGATCTTTTTGACTAGACCACTCAAGGGGTCTCTTTGAATTATGGAATGGTACTATATAATCCAAGGGTCTTAACTTTTACGTAGAAGCCCATTAAGGATTTAAGGTAGTACCTTTTGAATATCCTACTATGAATCCCTCATATGAAGATATGGAAGATTCATCGAGGATTTGGATAATGAATATCCAGAGTACACAAAAATACAAAACATAAAAGAAAACATATAACACATAATCACAAAATTGTTTAACTTGATTTTAAATTTGTTATCATTTTGTTAATTTGTTTGTTAATTGAGCACATGTATTCAAAGCACACCAGGAATCCAATCCGTGAATTCCATTTGGCACTTTAAACATTTTCAAGAATCTAACTATGAAGATAGGAAGATTTTAAAAAGAAAAATTTGATTTCGATTACAAGGAATCGTAATATTCGAATTAAGGTACACAAGGAATCCAATTAAGGACTCCGGTTTAATCAATAAACATCCACGAGCGAAGATAAGAAGATCCCATATGGATTTTAGGATTTGAAAAGCGGGAGGCGTTTCAAAACCTTGCACTAGACGTGCTTAAGTCAAAACATAAGGTAAAATGCTCATGAAGTTGAGGTGCTAGATATGACAAGGCGACATATGAAGCAGAATTTGAAGGTTAAGTCAATGAGAAAAATGTTTTTGAAAACTATGCATGGGGTTTCTTTTAGAAATGTGTTTAATGTTTTTGAAACCTTACATAATACTTTTGAAATCATAAAGTATGTGTATTTAGATAAATCTATTTATAAAAATGTTTTAAAATCATGCGAGATGAGATTTTGAAATTATGTATAAGGTTTTTGAAAATATGAATAATGCTTTTTGAAATCATGCACTTGATATATTAAGAAAATATACTGTGTTAATATTGTTTTCAGACTATATGAAACATTTTGAAATCATGAAGGTTGTTTTTGAAATATGGACAACGCTTTTGAGATCATGCATTTGATATATTACATAAAATTTGTTTTCAAACTATATGAAATATTTTGAAATCATGAAGGATGTTTTTGAAGACTTATACTATGTATGTTGTTATGAAACCAGAATGAAATGATATGGGTACGAGATTGAAAAATACCTTAGTTCTCTAACCAAGGATTTAAAGGCACAGATGTGTAAAAAGCACGATTACATATAGTGTCACTTTATTTTCTGTACTTTGTTTCTTAGAATGAAACGAGTACTTAAATTTTTTTGAGGAAATCATGAGTGATCATTTGAAAGGGAGAATCAAAAGAGTAGCTTGTAAAGAACATAGTTCCTTGATGTAGGTATCATAGGAAATGCCATGCACACATGTAACTACAATTGTACATCAGAATTGTGAACAACAATTTATTTATAAACAAAACAGATTGTTTCATATTACAAGAAAAACAAAAGAAATAAAAGCATAAGATTAGAACAGCAACATCTTCTAATCAGCCAACTGCTCATCCGTGGGTCAGACTTGTATTGACAACCTTTGGTCACTTGTTCCTGAAATAGCCCGTCTCGCCGTAGTTGTACCAAGTACCAGACGGTAAACGAGCTTGAGCAGGGTAGACTTGGGGTTGGTTTGGACCACCTTGGATTGGGTTGAAATGACAAGCATTTGCCAGGTGATCGAGTCGTCCACATGATGCACACAGACGACACTGCAGGTAAGCTTGGTGAGGTGCGTTACACTTGTTGCACATCGGTGCAATACCGGCATAGGGTTTCCTGGCAAGAGGTTGAGCAGCAGCAAAGTTTGTAACAGCTTTGCTTTGGATAGCAAAGCGGCATATGTTAACCAAATGTCCCCATCGTCCACAGTGGGTACATTTGAAACATGGTGTTTGATCTGGATGATGACAGTTGCATTGATTGCATAAGGGAGCAGTTCCCTTGTACCGCTTCTTGGCTGGTGGTGCTGCCACTTGGTTAGGTCCTGCCTATTTTGGTGCAACTGCTGCAGGTTTCTTTGAAGCTTTACGCTTCCTTGACCTTTTCGAAGGCTTGGCTTCTGTTTCTTTCGATGCTTCTTGGGTGGCTTCATTATTGAGACGAGACATGGCGACACCTAAATCCACAGACTTTAGGATTACCTCGCCTATTCGCTGGGCAAATTTCGCTGTTTGCTCGGACATTTGAGTGTTGCTGAGATGAAGAGACATTCTAGAAGAAATGAAAGGCATAGGAATAAACAAGTGAAATGTTATTGGAAAATCAAAACAGAATGGCAACGCATAAAAATTGCGATCATTTGTTTGTTACCTAACGCAAACAAATGAGATGGCGACTAATCAAAGTAATCGGGTCATATTAATATATCGTGAAGACATGCTTTAGCCTATAAGTAGACACTCACCCCAAGAGTTCCCAGATAAGAGTGACTAGTCCGATTATGTGGATTTGTACGAACACTCTAGCCTTAGACAGAAAACTCAGGGTACAGGCATCCACTCTTCCAGATTGCACGTGTTCACATTATAAGACCCAACTTTGACGAGATTTTGAAAACTTAGAGGGTTCAAAACCTTATAATAAATCATCCTAGAACAGATGATTGGTTTTCAAAGAGGATTTGAAATTTATGTTCTGGTTGTGGTTGTCACTTAAGGATAAGTGACGGTATTGTTTTAAGATCTAAACACAAGGATCTTGTGTTAGGGTCCTAGGAAGGTTATAGACTAGGTCAAAGCATTACTAATAACCTAATTCCCTATAACCACGAGCTCTGATACCAACTTTTCTGTCACACCCCGACCACGTAAAACAGCAAATCATGGCGGAATCGTCGGGGAGTGTTGTAACAGAATCATTGTTTCATTACACATGGAAATTGAAGTTTTGTTTTATTGAATTAAAAGAGGTTACAATGTCTTAACAACAAAGAAGCATAACATAATTAACTAGTCTTGCATCTTTTATTGTCACTAAGGCCCAAGTCCGCCTAAGTGTATCTTGATTAATCCTATGCATCATTTCCTGAAACACATGTGAAAATAGGTACGTCAGAATAAAAATGCCTGTGAGATACATAGGTTTTATTAATTTAGGATTCATGACTTATAAGTTTAAAGAAAATTGTTAACAAAGGTTAGTCATGATCCTTGTAAAGTGTTTTCTTTTATAAATCATACAAAAGTGATAAGAAATCAGATAATATAAAAGAACAATGCAAATGAAATGAATAACCAAGTAAAAATGAGTTTGTATAAAATATGTTGTTTGTAAAACAATGTTTCATGAAGATATGATATGAGTGAAAAATGTATTATGTCTAACTTAAAATGGTTTAAATAACGCTACGATATGTAATACCATAAAAGAACTTATATATAGGAAGTACCAGCGGCGTATCCACCATGCTTTTATCTTATTACACACGCCTCGTTATTTAAATCACTTACCAAAACAAACCACCAATGTAAAAATGTTCATGTATAACCAAATGTAATGTATAGTGAATAAAAGCATTTATTGATTTAAAAGCATTTACTCAACCCTATATAAATGAAATGTACAAAACAATGTATTTGATAAATTATAATCAAAAGTTGTGTTTTGTAGAATAATGCATGCTTTACTGATACAAACATCTATGCGGTATTGTAAAACGTCTACATCTAAGCCTTGCGACTGTAGAATAAACTCTAGAACAAAGTCAAAGGTCTACCTAGAAATGTATTCGGATTCGGTTATTCCTTCCACCCAAACAAACCTAGGATTTCAGGAATGGGAGTTGTCAAGTCCTATGGTACCACTACCTACTACCGAGCTGCATGATCGGTGTTAATGAATGTATTAGTCTCGTTAAACAAACCAAATGATATACCAAATGTAAGCATGTTTTATGAAAATAATGTACCTAGTATGCTAAGTAAACATACGAGGTAGAAATGTAAAACAATGTGTTAGCATGCCAAGTAAACATACATAGCAAAAGAAAAATGTAATGTAAAAACAATGTGCTAGCATGCTAAGTAAACATAGCAAAACATAATGAAATCATGTACTATAATTGTACTAATGAACATAACAAGCATATGATGTGAAAACATGGAAAGCACGAAAGTAACAAGTAGGCACATGTGTTTCACCCCAAAATATTTGAAAAATAGTAAAAGAGGGGACTATGTACTCATTTGAGAGTGCTTAGAAGTCTTGAACAACAACCAAGCAAAGCTAGAGGGATCAAGGAAATCAAACGGCACCTAATATAGATAACTACATAAATAATCGGACCTAAATCGGAAGATCGGATAGAATGAGGTTTCGTAAAACAAATGAGTATAGGAACTCATGTAATATGGTTTAACAAAGCCTACATTCTAAAATGAAGCCTATCCTAAGTGCTTACGACCCATTACGACTCGCTAAGATAGCTTACGCCACTTTAACGCGTCGTTCGCGTAAAACGCGTTCGGACCGCCTAACTAGTCCTATGACAAGTATTATATGCCGTAACACATCTAATAATGTTGCCTAATCAGTTTAGATATCAAAATTTAGGTTTCATATGCTTAAAATGAATTTATGTGTAAAATAGGCATTTTGGTCATTTACCTAAGGCATATAAACTACCTATCATACAACTACTTAAACGAAGTGACCATAAGGTATAACCTCGGAAGGTTATTCCCTATGCAACTATGGTCACCTAATGTGTTTGGTCGGATCCTAATGATCGACCAAACGGGTCGGGTTCGAAAGTCTAAGCGGTTGTTTAGACCGTTTACCTTACGACCCTATATAAGCACTAAACCTAAAGTGACGAGCTAAACATGTTAAAACATGTTTAATGAAGCTAGAAAACAGGTTTGGTATCAAAACAAACGGTTTTGATAACCGAAAGTAGTTTGGTTGCAAAATACGCAAGAATACGCATTCTGGCCGAAACTACGACTCGTCACTATGCCTAGATAACGTGGTAATCAGTAGGTATAGTCACAAGAGACTAAAACCAGTGTGATTACGCTCACGTTATGAAGTTTAAACAAACTTCAGGTTGACCATAAACTGGTCAATGCAGAAATTTAAACAAAGTTTGACTTTCACACTAAAAACGCGTAAAAGAACGAAACAATACTTACAAAAGGTCCTAGAATGGAAGTTTGATCCGATTATTCTCAGGTATGAAGTGTAATCACTTCAACTTAGAGAGCAATCAGATCAAGTGTGGGTTTTGAGTGCAAAAGGGATGGGGTATTTATAGGAAAACCAAGACCGTTAGGATTGTTTCTTGAAAAACGTGCTTCGATCTAGGCCGTCCAAGTGTGCCCCCTGATTTCTAATACCTTGGGCACCCTAAAACCAGTCCATAGGATCCTCAAAACCATTTGCAAGAGCTGGAAATGGCTGGAACAGGCTGTAAATAGCTAGAAATTCATTTTTTGCAGGTCTGACATGTTTACACGGGCCGCGTAAGGTTCAAAGGGGGGCTTACGCGGGCCGCCTGAACTTCTGTTCAGCAAATAAGTTTCAAAAGTTGTTGTTTTAGTCCCTGCATGTGTTTAAGGCCTTTTTCGACGCGTTTAAAGCCCGTTAAACCATTTTCAAGGATCTACAATGATGCCTAAGCATAGGGGACATGAAACATGCTCAAAAATATGTCGGATGTCGGTTCGTTTGGTCGTACGATTGCGTTGTTCGGTTAATTACGACGAAACACGAACGGACGCGAAAAACGATCCAAATTACGCGACGAATGAAATTTTATCATGCCAAACACTAAAATAAAATATTTTAATGCTTACATAAATTTTTGGATGTCCGGATGTATTTAGAACGTAAAAAATGCGCGAAAATGGAAACTTATGCACTATTTCTAAGCTATATAAAGGATATTTAGGGTATGTTTAACTTATGATCAAGTTCTGGAATGTCCGTTATAGTACAAATCGGCATACTTTCGCAGTTTGTCGAATTTAGTTCCTGTAAGCGAGTAAACTTGATTTTGCCATACCAAAGCCTTCAAAACTTATTTCTAAGTTATGTAAAGGTTATTTAAGGTATGTTAAGCCTATGTCACTGTTCCGGAGTGTTTGTTGTATTAAACTGGTTATATTTACGCATCAGCTCGCGTATAACCTTCCAGAAAGCGATTTAAAGCTCAAAATTGAACAAGAATTGATATGTGCAAAAGATACACATATTTATACAAATCCCAAGTATGAAATTCAATATTTCATTGATTTGGTATCTGTTTGATGGCCGAGGAGGCACAGGTGTCACAAATGCTCATCAAGCTCTACTTCCAACTCCTCAAGGCCAACAGGCAGCTCAGGCACCCGCGATCAACGCCAGAGTCTGCTTCTCGTGTGGCGATCCCAACCACTTTGCGAACATGTGCCCGAACAGGGTTGTGAAACAAGAGCCCCAGCAGCAGCAGCCTCAGCAACAGCAGCAGCAACAGCCTCAACAGCAACAGCAACAAGCCGCCCGCGCCAGAACTTTCAACATCAATGCGCGCCAAGCACAGGCTGACAACAATGTGGTTAATGGTACGTTTCTCGTGAACGGTATTTATGCTTCGTGTTTGTTTAATACTGGAGCCGATAACTATTTTGTGTCATTCGAATTCGAGAAGCTCCTTAATCGTAAGCGCTCCCATCTCCCCTCGACGTTTGATGTCGAAGTTGCCACCGGAAGAACCATCGCTGTCAATTCCATTCTTTGTGATTGTACTCTTGAACTCAACAATCACATCTTCCCAATCGACCTTATTCCGATGCAACTCGGAAGTTTTGACGTCATAGTAGGCATGGACTTTCTTCGCGAAAACCATGCTGAAGTTGTATGTTTCGATAAAATGATTCGATTCTCGCTCGCGAATGGTGATTTATTATGTGTTTATGGTGAAACTGCTTCGAAAGGTCTCAAGCTCATGTCTTGTGTCCAAGCCAGCAAGTATCTCCGCAAGGAATACAGAGCTTTCTTGGCTAATATCGTAGTGGCGGAGAAGGAAAAGAAAGGAAAGACAGGAGTGAAAGACGTTCCCGTGGTTCGAGAATTTCCTAATGTCTTCCCTGATGATCTTTTCGGCCTACCGCCAAGTCGTGATATCGACTTTCGTATCGACCTCGTTCCTGGAGCCAACCCGGTTGCCAACGCTCCTTACCGAATCACTCCGTCCGAAATGCGTGAACTCTCGAGTCAGCTCCAGGAATTACTTGATAAAGGCTTCATTCGCCCGTGCACCACTCCTTAGGGCGCGCCAGTCCTTTTCATTAAAAAGAAGGATGGGTCGTTCAGGATGTGCCTCGACTATCGAGAATTGAATAAGTTGACTATCAAGAATCACTATCCCCTGCCTCGCATTGATGATTTGTTTGATCAGCTACAAGGTGCTACGTGTTTCTCGAATATCGATCTACGCTCAGGCTATCACCAACTACGCATTCAGGAGGAGGATATACCCAAAATCGCCTTTCGTACTAGATACGGCCATTACGAATTCGTTGTTATGACTTTTGGCTTAACCAACGCACCCGCGGTTTTCATGGATCTGATGAATCGTGTGTGTAAACCTTATCTCGACCGCTTCGTCATCGTGTTCATTGATGATGTCTTGATCTATTCCAAGTCGAAAGCCGAACACGCGCAACATTTACGTTTGGTTCTCGAGCTACTCCAGGGAAATCGACTCTATGCCAAGTTCTCCAAGTGTGAATTCTGGCTGGAGGAGGTTCAATTTCTCGATCACATTGTCAATAGTCAAGGTATTCACGTCGATCCCGCGAAGATTGAAGCAGTTAAGAGTTGGATTACACCTAAGAACTCGTCTGAAGTCCGTTCTTTTCTCGGACTAGCGGGCTATTATCGAAGATTTATCGAAGGGTTCTAAAAAATCGATGTGCCGCTTACCGCTCTCACGCATAAAGACAAGCCTTTTGTTTGGGGAACTGAACAAGAGTCTGCTTTCCAAACCCTCAAGTGTATGCTCTACAATGCTCCCGTTCTCGCATTGCCCGACGGAAACGGTGACTTCATTGTCTATTGTGATACCTCGAACCTTGGTCTCGGTTATGTCCTCATGCAACGAGACAAGGTTATTGCTTAGGCATCTCGGTAGCTCAAAATCCATGAGAAGAACTATACAACCCTTGATCTCGAGCTAGGCACAGTTGTTTTCGCATTAAAGATTTGGCGACACTACCTGTATGGTACCAAGTGTACGATCTTCACCGATCATAGGAACCTATAACATATCTTTGACCAGAAGGAACTTAATATGCGTCAACGCCGCTGGGTAGAACTTCTCAACGATTATGACTGTGAGATTCGTTATCATCCTGGCAAAGCAAATGTCGTTGCCGACGCTCTCAGCAGACGGAGTTATCTGCTTAGCATCTGTAATACCCAAGCCCAATACGATCTCGAAACCCTCATCCGCGAAGCTCAACATGCCTGTTTTAATGAACGTACACTGAAGAAGGAAAGAATCTACCACGAGGGAGCCCAGCTTATGAATAAGTCGAATGGGATATTCCACTTTCTGGACCGAATTTGGATCCCTAAGCAGACCAAATTATGACAGATATTGATGGACGAAGCCCACAAATCTCGGTACTCTTTTCATCCCGGTGCTGACAAAATGTACCAGGACCTTCGCTACAAGTACTGGTGGCCGGGCATGAAGAGGGATATTGCTCTCTACGTTGGGAAGTACCTGACTTGCTCAAAAGTCAAGGCTGAACACCAAAGGCCCTTTGGCTTACTCGAACAACCCCCGATCCCTATGTGGAAGTAGGAGAGTATAGCTATGGACTTCAAAACGAAACTTCCGTGCATGCCATCAAGCCACGACAGCATCTGGGTTGTTGTTGACCGTTTGACCAAATCTGCTCACTTTTTGCCAATACGGGAAGACTACAAGGTAGAAAGATTAGCCCGAATCTACATCGATGAGATCATTTGTCGACATGGGACGCCTCGCGACATCATCTCTGACCGTGATGCTCGGTTTACCTCGCGTCTGTGAGAAACGTTTCAAGCGGCTCTCGGTACTACGCTTAATCTTAGTACCACATTCCACCCCCAAACCGACGGTCAGACTAAGAGAACGATTCGTACTCTTGAAGACATGCTTCGTTCGTGTGTCATAGATTTCGGTGGTAATTGGGACGCATACTTACCTTTAGTCGAATTCTCGTACAATAACAGTTATCATTCCAGTATTCAAATGGCACCATTTGAGGCATTGTATAGAAGAAGATGTCGATCGCCTATTGTATGGCACGAGATCGGGAACTCGCAAATAACCGGTCCTGAGCTATTGCAAGAAACGACTGACAAAATCCTCCAAATACGAGACAATCTACTGAAAGCTCGGAGTCGTCAGAAAAGTTACGCCGATAGATGACGAAAGCCCCTTTAATTTGACGTTGGTGACTACGTACTCCTAAAGGTTTCACCTTGGAAGGGTGTGGTCCGATTCGGCAAGAAAGGAAAGCTCGCGCCTCGATACGTTGGATCCTTTAAGATTCTGGAAAGGATCAGCAAAGTGGCCTACAGACTCGAACTACTAGAGGAACTTAGCAACGTCCACCCGACTTTCCGCGTTTCGAACCTCAGAAAGTGTCTAGCTGAGCATGATTTACACGTTCCACTCGAAGATCTGCAAGTGAATGAAACATTACACTTCATGGAAAAGCCTGTCGAGAACATGGATTGACAACCCAAGCAGCTCAGACGCTCACGCATTCCCATCGTGAAGGTTCGCTGGGAAGGCAAACGAGGCGCAGATTTCACTTGGGAACTCGAAAGTGACATGAAGGATAAGTACCCGCAGTTGTTTGTTACGGCTTCGGTCTAATTTCGGGATGAAATTCCCTAAAGAAGGGGAGCTGTAACACCCCGTGTTTCAAAAGTCAAAGTCAAAGTCAAGTTTGACTGTTTTGACTTCTTTGACTTGTAGAAGATCTATTTATTTTATTGCATTAGTTGTATTATGTGGAGTACTAATTAATAATCGAGATTTAATCGCTATTTATCGCATGATTAACGCTTATCGCATCGCACTCGCAACTCGAATTTACGCACTTTGGTTATGGTTTGATATATGTGTGTGCCCTTTATGTGTTACTTGTGTATGTTTATTTATGTTATATATGGTGATCAATCGAAACGCAAATCGCAACGCAATCGCAATCGAATCGCAAACGCTAAACATAAGTTAATTAAGATGATTGTATGTTAGATATAGTAGTTGGGATTAAAAGTAATTTGAAGAGGAAACTCTATCGCACCGCTCGCTCGAATCGCATCGCAACGCTCGACACTCGAACCGAAATCGCATAACTCATCGCGCCAAGCAAATGGCCATCCGACCGAGTTACCACTCGATCGACCAGCCACTTATTCCCTTTCCACTTTGGGAAACCCTATAAATACCTCACTTGTTACCATTTTTGGTAATGGCATTTTTTCTCTGCTCGAACCAACCACCCTCAAGCACTTTTCTCTCGATTTCTCTCAAATCTTGTAAGTTTCCAACCTAAATATTGTACTTTCTTGATCTACACGCACTCCTACACCTCTCTATCTTTTAAATCTTAACTTTTAACCTTGAAATCACTAGATTTGAGGTGTTCTAGGATGATGTCATCATGGTGTTCTTATGAACTTCATGTTTTGGCTTCAATCCACCAAGAACAACTTAGATCTGAATGATTTCCACTCAAATAAACAAAGATCTTTCATAGATCTGAACATATTCATGGTGAAAAGGATTGAAAGATGGTTCTCTAACTTTCTTTCAACTCTTTTACACTCAATGCACTCAAAACCGATAGAATCGGAGCTTGTTCTAACCTTCAACCCTTTCGTGTTGATGTGTTGGTTCATGATCTGGATTCTATCCACGAGATGTTGATTTCGGGTTTGAACATGAACAACCAACTCGAACCGGGAACTGTTCGGATCAGGGTGATTCCTGTCCGGCCAGCTCACTTGGGACGAGATAAGGGTTCCATTGTACAAACAAGACATCAAAACGCCTCATTCAAATCTACAACACTCCAAACAGAAATCAGTGTTAGAACGATCAGACCGTCGGAACGGACTACCGTCCGATCGGGTTACCGTCCGATCGGGTTACCGTCCGATCGGGTTACCACCCGATCGGATTGCCACTCGATAGACCGGCTGTCCGATCGGGCTGCACTTGGTTCTATACTTAAATATTTTCTCAAACTATTTAAGGATCTGAACGTTGAAATGGACCACCACCCGATTGGATTGCCATCCAATCGAGTAACCGTCCGATCGTATGACGTTTAGGGACTTAATAATTTTCAACATATTCACTCCAAACGGATTGCCACCAGATCGGATAGCCATCCGATCGAGTGACTGTCCTGCTGTGAATTTGTTCTCAACCTGAGAAGCCTCGTCAATCGGATTGCTGTCCGATCGGACTGCCGTCCGATCGACCGGCATGAAAGGTAGAGATACTTCTCCATTTTCAAAATGCTACAACGAAAACTTCAAAAGATAAGCCATCATACACAAACACATCCAACCCAAACAAGGTGACTATCCAATCGAGTGACCACCCGAACGGATTGTCATCCGATCGACCGGCCACCCATTCGGGTTGTCACCCGATCGGATTGCTGTTCGACCCACTGACACTTTGCTTCATTTTACGCGCCGCTTATCGTTTATGCTATCGTTCTGATCAGGCTAACCTTACTCCCTAGCGCTCCCTTCAATCCATCAATCGCTGTGAGTATACTCGATCCCTTTTTGCTTTACGCACTTTTGGGTGTTACATACGTTACTTATTCTAAATCACATCGAACACACTACGCAATACTTTAAATGCTAACCGTTACTGCAAGTTATACGTGACTTAATGAATGCTTGTTTGTTATAACATGGAATGCTGTCTACCTGCCTTAGCAATGATAGTACTATTTGTTTGGACTCAGCACCTGTTCACTCAGGGGTTGTTAAGGACAATTTGTTACATGGCTCACAGTGGTGAGTGTGTATTACGAACTTCCTTGGGCAGTCAACCCGCAGTCATTGGTATTGATAGGTTCATGTTGATAACTAACATGCCTCATTTTACACTGTGTACGTGCTGGTTATGCGTAACGATTTCGAACTCTATTATATCTATTAAACTTGTATGCTCACCTTTACACTATGTGTATTGACTTTTACTTTAACGTATGTGACAGGTGCTTAGGATGTTTATATGCTTGGCTTGCTGTGAAATCGAGGCTAGGAAAGGTCTAGAAACAAATAAACAATTGTCTGTATTTTGAAATATGTGTTGTCGGAACAGAACAATTTGACTAGATCTTGTCTGTAATAATTATGATATCTTTTATGACATGGTATGGGACATGTTGCTTTAAATAATTGGTAATTATAGTTGTTATGGAAACTTCTGGACAATCTGTTTCACTCAGTACCACGCCCTGATGTTTCCGCCATCGGTTGGGGTGTGACACCCGTTTCCTTTGTAACGCCCTGCTTATTTGTACTTTCCATTTATAGCAACTCTTGTTCGTATTTCTATTTTTGGAAGTCTTGTGTTCTTGTAATCGTTCTTTTTCTGCAGTCGTTGTAAAATCTGAGACTTGGATCATAAATAAAACTCGTATTTTGTTAAATTCATATTGTACATACTTTATACATGCTCATACATTCGATTTCATGAATCAATTGATGCTTATTCATAATTCTTGGAAACTATGTGCTAAACTTGCAAATATGTGAAACTTATGCATAAAACGTGTTTTGATCATAAACAATAATTAAATACGACCTTCATACGCTTAATTATACTTGGTTTATGTTCCTCATGCTAAAATTTATCTTATACTATGCTTTTATGGCAAAAATGGTCCCTGAAACTCCTAAAAAGCCCTAAATTGCAAAGTTGAGGGGCCAAATTGTAATAAAATGAAACTTCAGCTCCCCCTTGTCACGGCCCGCGTAAACTAACCCTGTTCCCTATGCGGCCTGCGTGAACAGTGGATCCAAAGCCAGCTCGTTAACAGCCTTGGATTGGTCGAGGTTTTGGTGAGTTTTGATTGGTTTTAAGTGTGTTTCTTGCATTTATGACCCACAACCACTACCCACAACCCTTCCCCTATAAATCGCACACTAATCCAAGTCCTAAACACTTTACAAACCTCCTCACAACTCTCTCAAACACTCAAAATCGTTGCTGCAATCTGAGGTTCGGACAGAAGCACTACTCTTCACTAAAGTGAGCATAACTCACTCATTTCTCATCCTTTTTAGCTCATTCTTTTTCCAGAACACTTGGATCGACCTTAGTTTCGATTCCATGGGTATTTCACAGTGAATAAGTCCCTGGAACTCCGGAAAATAGGCTCCAAAGTTCACTATTCATTTTGTTTTGAATCAAACTTTGTTTATACTTGTTTAAACTTGAGTCTAACTCACTCAAACCCATGTCCTTATGCTTATAACCACTTCTGTGGTTAGTTAAGCTTAAAATGGGGCTGAGACATTCGAAATCAGAGGTTAAACTTCACATATATTATGTTTTGTTTAGGGTTTTTAACCCACAAGTGATGTTCAAGCTTCAAGCTTGATGAAGGTGTGATTATGGACTAACTTGGGTTGTCCAACATAGAATCCCCACATTACTTGATGATTTCTCATAGTGTAGTTGTTTGTATTCTTGTATATTTAATAGTTCATGACCCTCCTTGTATGTTTTTACATCTAGTGTAGTGGTGAACCATAAGAGGAACCTAAATGGAAGCTTGTTCTTCCTACCTCCTACATGACTTCCATGATACTAGAGGTACCTAAATGAAGATTTAATCTTCTACCTCATGCTTGACTATTGGACATGATAATATGTATATAATATATGTAATATATAAACACATAATCCAAATCGAATCTAAGATGATGAACTAGTGTTCATATGTCATAGTACTAGATTATATCATCCTATGGTATGATAACTTGTCACGATTCTAATGGAACCTTGTTCCATGAAAACATATCAACTCCTTGGATTTTCATAGTTTCAAGAACAAGTATCATATGTACTAGGTGATCATTTTTACATGTTATTTTCATATGTTTATGTTTGTGATGTTTAAATTCTGAATCCTTAAATCTTCCGAATTCCCCAAACTTATACACTTTGTTTCTTCGCGTAGAAGGACTTGGTGTTCCAACCTCATAATCAACAACAACTCAATCGCGGATTCAAGTAGAAGACTTACGAAACCGTGAGTATACTCGCAACCCCCTTTTTATGTTTACCACGTTTGGGGTGTAACATGTTAAACTATTAAAACCACACTTAACTTATTCTTTATGCAATGCACGAAAACAATCCTTATACATGAATACTATGTTGTTATACTTGATGCTTATATGTGTACCATACTTATGTGAGATACTATATTCATTAGCTTTATACGAGCCTCCATTTGACATGTATAGCGCTATAGGAGTAACGAACCGCCCGTAGACTAGTGGTCATGTTGAATTATATCATTTTGCGTAAACAGAGGGTTGACTTGAAATATTGCATGCCATGTTATATTGATCTTGTATAAACTAAGTTGCCATGTGGATTCGTTTTAAACTTTTATACTTATACTTATTCTTAAACTTGTATACTCGCCTTTGCTTTTGCATTGAATTGTATTTTAAACATGTTACAGGTTGAGGATTGATGATGCTATGAAATGGATTAGCAATGATGCCTAGATACTCACTTAGACATTTAGGTTTAAAGTGTTGTATCAATTTTGTTATGTTATGTTGAACAATGTTGTTATTTAAATTTCTTGTAATGTTTTGACAATTTATTTATGAAATGAAATCGGTTGAATTAAATATTGTCACAGATAGTGTTATGAAGTCTCTTACAATCTCGAACTAGTCCCACTCCGATGATTCCGCCATTGGTTGGGGTGTGACAGATTGGTATCAAAGCCATAACTATAGGGAATTAGGTAGAATTGCTATGTTCGACCTAGTCTATAGTAGGAACCATATTTTTTACAATTCTTGATTCTTGCTTAAAATATTATTCTTCCTACTTTGCTTCTTTCTCTCCTTTTTGGTCTTAATACTTACATAATGTCTTCCCTAAGACATTTTACACAATACACTTGAAGACTTGAAGACACTCTTTATACAAAAGAGACGAGTTTACCACAATAGGCGTGAAACCCACAATTTGGTGAACGACTCTCATTCCGCTTATTCTTATTTTTGCACGAAATTTCGCCATTTAGCTAGGAGTGAAATCCACATCTAAATGATAAATTTCCAATTCAAACTCTAGTGGACCCTCTTCAAGTGTCGAAATTATATTTTGACCCGACGAGTACCAACCACATTAGGGTACGAAATCGTCAAGTTAGGGGTGAAACCCGCACCTTGTCGATTGAGTGCCATTCCTCGATTTCGTTCTCGCCAAAGTTTCGATTGTTTCAATCGATTAGAGACGTGTAGTAACTGGAAGGGTAAGATACCGTTAATCGCTTCTCGACGAGAGTATCTTGCCTATAGGCCAAAGCACGTTTCTCTAATTTGAAAGGACTTTCGATTCACTTTGGAATAGTCGACGTTTCTCTACCTGAAACAATCCTATGTTTTATGAGCCTCTCTTTTATGTGATTCAATTTATATGTGATTTTATACTTGTTACCTCGTTCATTTCAAAACCGTTACACAATTCGCACGTCTCGCGCAATAAAAAACAATAATAATTCTCGTGAACAAACTAAATTTATAATCTTTTCACGCATTCATACGTGTTTATACTTGTTGAATACTTGTTGAAATCATGCTAACTATGTGAACCATACGTGTTACATCATGTTTACATGTTTAAAACTTGCAAACGTATTTTGAATTTATGATCAATTCTCATCCTTTTCCAACTGTGCTTCCAAGAAAACCAAGTCAAAGAAGGGTTCGACCTCCAACGCCAAATCCAACTCCATGTCACAAAGGGATTGCATGAAATTCATGGCCAAGTAAATGGCTAAGGTCATACCTGACATTGTTAGCAAGATTCAGCCAAACACCGATTCACCACATGGCTCTGTCGATTCAAAGGCCGAAAAACCTAAGCCGACATTCCAATTAAAGCAGTTTATGGCTTGTAAACCTTTGGAATTTACAGGCGAAGATGGCGCTACCGCCATGATGAATTGGTTTGACGCAGTTGAGCTTACTTTCTTGCAAAGTGGTTTCCCTGATGAACTACGAACTTTGAATGCAACTGGAGTCTTCCGCTCGAGGGCACTCGAGTGGTGGACCACCGAACGCAACAAGAGGGTAAACGATGCTGCACACGCGTTACCTTAGGACGAGCTTAAGCAGCTTATGAAAGACCACTTTTGTCCTCCTCACGAGCTCCGAAAATTGGAGAATGAATTTTGGAACCTAACGTAAAAGGGGAGCGACATGTATGGTCTGATTACGCGCTTCAAACAGCTTAGTGTCCTTTGCCCTGGACAAGTCGATTCCGTCCCCAAAACCATAGCCAAGTTCATTCGTTGTGTTGCACCTTCCGTGACCAATCATCTTGCCTCTGCTAACCCTAAAACCATAGAGGAAGCCTATACCATAGCCACCGAACTTAACAACAACTGCATTCTTCATGGAACCTATGACAAGGTTTCGATGAAGAGTGCGCATCAAGCTGTCACTGATACCACCAATACTACCACCGTTGTTGAACCTTCATCCTCCCAATCCAAGAAGCATAAAGGCAAGAAGCGGAAGGCTTCAAGCCAAAATTGTGAGGTCGTCACTCCGCCAAACCCTCAACCCTTACAAGCTTTAGCCGTCGTTGCACCCGCAAACACCGAACCACCAAGACAAGGCTATATTGGATCTCATCCCAAATGTACTACCTATTTGTTTCATCATCCTACCAACATACCCTGCCGCAAATGCGCCAACTGTCAGAGGTATGGTCATTTTGCTAACCGATGAAACTTCCCTCAAGCCCAAAATAACCAGAATCAAGCTATCGTTGCAAACCCTGTTCCTAACCAGGCTCAACCTCAAGCCGCTCCTGTGCGAGCATGCTTCAAGTGTGGCGATCTCAATCATCTCGCCAATGTTTGTCCCCGGCGTTATCAGCCTCACAACAATAACAGCAGCAGCAGCAGCAACCGTCACAACAGCAGCAACAGGCTCAACAACCTGTTAGAGGCCGAGCTTTTGTCATCACTGCCGCTCAGGCTCAAAACGCCAACGATGTCATTACTGGTACGTTTCTTGTGAACCATGTTTATGCTTCTTGTCTGTTTGATACTGGCGCTGATAAAAGTTTTGTGTCGCTAGAATTTGAACAATTGCTTAAGTATAAACGCTCCAAGTTGCCAAAATCTTTCGCTGTCGAAGTCGCTAATGGTAAATCCGTCGCTGTTGATTCCGTTCTTTCCAATTGTTCCTTGATTCTCAACGATCATACGTTTTCAATCGATCTTATACCTATGCAAATGGGTAGCTTTGACATCATAGTAGGCATGACTGGCTTAGGCTAGTTCGTGCTGAAGTTGTTTGTTCTGAAAAGTTTATCCGCCTCCCCCTTCCAAACGGTGATTCTCTACATGTATATGGTGAGAAACCTTCTCAAGGTCTCAAGCTTATGTCGTGTATCCAAGCAAACAAGTGCTTACGCAAGGGTACCTTCGCCTTTCTCGCCCATATTGTGTAAAAGAAGGACAAAGGCCCAAGCAGAAGTGACGTTCCCGTTGTACGTGATTTTCCCGATGTGTTTCCCGACGATCTTCCTGGCCCACCTCCTTCTCGTTCTGTCGACTTTTGCATTGATTTAGTGCCTGGCGCAATGCCTGTCGCTAAGTCTCCTTACCGCTTAGCACCCTCTGAGATGCAACTCGAGTCAACTTCAAGAGCTTCTTGATAAAGGCTTTATACGCCCTAGTACTTCTCCTTGGGGCGCTCCTGTTTTGTTCGTTAAAAAGAAGGATGGGTCATTCTGTATGTGTATTGACTATCGTGAGCTCAATAAGCTTACTGTCAAGAACCGATACCCTCTTCCTCGCATCGATGATCTCTTCGATCAATTGCAAGGCGCGACCTGCTTTTCAAAGATCGACCTTCTTTCTGGGTATCATCAACTTCGAGTCCTCGAAGAAGATATACCTAAAACCTCCTTTCGTACACGTTATGGTCATTACGAGTTCGTGGTCATGCCCTTTGGTTTGATCAACGCACCTGCTGTTTTCATGGATTTGATGAACCGCGTGTGCAAAGCGTACTTGGACCGTTTCGTGATCGTTTTCATCGACGATTTTCTTATCTATTCCAAGACACAAGAAGAGCACGAGCGACACTTGCGTCTTATCCTTGAACTTCTTCGTACTGAACGTCTATACGCCAAATTCTCCAAGTGTGAATTTTGGTAAAATAAGTTCAATTCCTTGGTCATACTGTCAATGAACTCGGCATTCACGTTGACCCCACTAAAATCAAAGCTGTGAAGAACTGGATCGCACCTAAGTCTCCGTCTGAAATTCGTTTGTTTCTTGGTCTTGCTGGTTATTATCGTCGTTTTATCTCTAACTTCTCGAAGATCGCTGTTCCTTTGACCTCTTTGACTCAAAAAGAGAAACCTTTTGTTTGGGGTCCCGAACAAGAGGAATCTTTTCAAACGCTCAAGGAGATGATTTGTAATGCTCCTATCCTCACGCTTCCTGATGGTAACGATGAATTTGTCGTATATTGCGATGCTTCACACCTTGGTCTTGGTTGTGTGCTTATGCAACGAGACAAGGTCATCGCTTATGCGTCGAGGCAACTCAAAATACATGAGAAAAACTATACTACTCACGACCTTGAACTTGGCGCAGTTGGTTTTGCGTTGAAGATTTGGCGACACTACCTTTATGGTACTAAGTGTGTGGTCTTCACCGACCATAGGAGCCTTCAACATATCTTCGACCAAAAGGAACTGAACATGCATCAACGTCGTTGGGTGGAACTGTTAAATGACTATGACTGCGAAATCAAATACCATCCAGGTAAAGCAAATTTAGTACCGACGCGCTTAGTCGTAAAACTCATGTGAAGAGTGTCCGTTGTCTCCAACTCGTTAACGATCTTCAATGCCGCATTCATGAAGCCCAATATGCCTCTATTAACGAAGGTAGTCTCTCTGTTGAAATATGAGGCGCTAAGGAACATGAACTCGTGTTTAAATCCGATGGTATTCTATACTATCTCAACCGTATCTGGATCCCTAATCGTGAAAACCTTCGAGACTTTCTGATGAAGGAGGCACACAAATCGAAGTATTCCGTTCATCCTGGCGCTAACAAGATGTACCATGATATGCGTACATCATACTGGTGGCCTGGGATGAAGAGGGATATTGCCTCCTACGTTGCAAAATGTCTCACTTGTTCGAAGGTAAAAGCTGAACATCAACGTCCCTCTGGCTTACTCGAACAACCAGAGATTCCTGTCTGGAAATGGGAGAGCATCGCCATGGACTTTATCACTAAACTTCCTCGTACTTCTTCTGGTCATGACAGTATTTGGGTGATCGTTGATCGATTGACCAAATCAGCTCATTTTCTTCCCATTCGTGAAGATTTCAAAGTCGAGAAATTGGCTAGAATCTACACTAATGAGATCATCTGTCGTCATGGTATCCCCATTGACATCATTTCTGATCGTGATGCTCATTTTACGTCTCACCTTTGGCAAACTTTTCAATCTACTATGGGTATTGTTCTTAACCTTAGCACCGCCTTCCATCCTCAGTCAGACGGTCAAACCGAGCGTACTATCCAAACTTTAGAGGATATGCTTCGTTCTTGTGTAAAAGATTTTGGTGGCAACTGGGATTCACACTTGCCTTTGATCGAATTCTTATACAACAACAGTTATCATGCGAGTATTCAAATGGCACCTTTCGAAGCATTGTATGGTCGCAAGTGCCGTTCGCCTATTTGTTGGCACGAGGTTGGTGAATTTAATTCACTGGTCCCGAGCTTATACAAGAAGCGACGGACAAGATTTTACAGATTCAAGACAATTTACTGAAAGCCAGGAGCAGACAAAAGAGTTACGCTGACAAGGGTCGCAAACCCTTGGAATTCGAGACAGGTGACTTGGTACTTCTCAAAGTATCCCCTTGGAAGGGTGTGGTTCGATTTGGTAAGAAAGGGAAACTCGCACCTCGCTACGTTGGTCCTTTCAAGATACTCAAAAGGGTTGGCAAGGTTGCGTATAGACTGGACCTACCTGAAGAACTCAACAATGTACATCCTGTCTTCCACGTGTCAAACTTAAAGAAGTGTCTAGCTGACGAAGGGCTTCAAGTTCCACTCGAGGACCTCCAAGTCAACGAGACCTTGCATTTTGTGGAAAAACCCGTTGAAATCATGGATCAAGGAGTCAAGTTATTGAGGCGCAGTAAAATTCCTATCGTCAAGGTTCGATGGGAAGGTAAACGTGGCACTGAATTCACTTGGGAACTCAAGAGTCTAATGAAGACGAAGTATCCGCATCTTTTCGCTACATCTTCCTAAATTTTGGGACGAAATTCCCTAAAGGAGGGGAGACTGTAATGCCCTGCTTATTTGTACTTTCCATTTATAGCAAGTCTTGTTCGTATTTCTATTTTTGGAAGTCTTGTGTTCTTGTAATCGTTCTTTCTTTGCAGTAGTTGTAAAATCCGAGACTTGGATCATAAATAAAACTCGTATTTTGTTAAATTCATGTTGTACATACTTTATACATGCTTATACATTCGATTTCGTGAATCAATTGATGCTTATTTATAATTATTGGAAACTATGTGCTAAACTTGCAAATATGTGAAACTTATGCATAAAACGTGTTTTGATCATAAACGATAAATAAATACGACCTTCATACGCTTAATTATACTTCGTTTATGTTCCTCATGCTTAAATTTATCTTATACTATGCTTTTATGGCAAAAATGGTCCCTAAAACACCTAAAAAGCCCTAAATTGCAAAGTTGAGGGGCCAAATTGTAATAAAATGAAACTTCAGCTCCCCCCTTGTCACGGCCCGCGTAAAATAACCCTGTTCCCTACGCAGCCCACGTGAACAGTGGATCCAGAGCCAGCTCCTTAACAGCCTTGGATTGGTCGCGGTTTTGGTGAGTTTTGATTGGTTTTAAGTGTGTTTCTTGCATTTATGACCCACAACCACTACCCACAACCCTTCCCCTATAAATCCCACACTAATCCAAGTCCTAAACACTTTACAAACCTCCTCACAACTCTCTCAAACACTCAAAATCGTTGCTGCAATCTGAGGTTCGGACAGAAGCACTACTCTTCACTAAAGTGAGCATAACTCAGTCATTTCTCATCCTTTTTAGCTCATTCTTTTTTCAGAACACTTGGATCGACCTTAGCTTCGATTCCATGGGTATTTCACAGTGAATAAGTCCCTGGAACTCTGGAAAATAGGCTCCAAAGTTCACTATTCGTTTTGTTTTGAATCAAACTTTGTTTATACTTGTTTAAACTTGAGTCTAACTCACTCAAACCCACGTCCTTATGCTTGTAACCACTTCTATGGTTAGTTAAGCTTAAAACGGGGCTGAGACATTCGAAATCAGAGGTTAAACTTCACATATATTCTGTTTTGTTTAGGGTTTTTAACCCACAAGTGATGTTCAAGCTTCAAGCTTGATGAAGGGGTGATTATGGACTAACTTGGGTTGTCCAACATAGAATCCCCACATTACTTGATGATTTCTCATAGTATAGTTGTTTGTATTCTTGTATATTTCATAGTTCATGACCCTCCTTGTATGTTTTTACATCAAGTGTAATGGTGAACCATAAGAGGTGCCTAAATGAATATTTAATCTTCTACATGACTTCCATGATACTAGAGGTACCTAAATGAAGATTTAATCTTCTACATCATGCTTGACTATTGGACATGATAATATGTATATAATATATGTAATATATAAACACATAATCCAAATAATCGAATCTAAGATGATGAACTAGTGTTCATATGTCATAGTACTAGATTATATCATCCTATGGTATGATAACTTGTCACGATTCTAATGGAACCCTGTTCCATGAAAACATATCAACTCCTTGGAGTTTCATAGTGTCAAGAACAAGTATCATATGTACTAGGTGATCATATTTACATGCTATTTTCATATGTTTATGTTTGTGATGTTTAAATTCTGAATCCTTAAATCTTCCGAATTCCCCAAACTCATACACTTTGTCTCTTCGCGTAGAAGGACTTGGTGTTCCAACCTCATAATCAACAACAACTCACTCGCGGATTCAAGTAGAAGACTTGCAAAACCGTGAGTATACTCGCAACCCCCTTTTTATGTTTACCACTTTTGGGGTGTAACATGTTAAACTATTAAAACCACACTTAACTTATTCTTTATACAACGCACGAAAACAATCCTTATACATGAATACTATGTTGTTATACTTGATGCTTATACGTGTACCATACTTATGTGATATACTATAGTTATTAGCTTTATATGAGCCTCCATTTGACATGTATAGCGCTATAGAAGTAACGCACCGCCCGTAGACTAGTGGTCATGTTGAATTATATCATTTTGCGTAAACAGAGGGTTGACTAGAAATATTGCATGCCATGTATATTGATCTTGTATAAACTAAGTTTCCATGTGGATTCGTTTTAAACTTTTATACTTATACTTATACTTAAACTTGTATACTCGCCTTTGCTTTTGCATTGAATTGCATTTTAAACATGTTACAGGTTGAGGATTGATGATGCTATGAAATGGATTAGCAATGATGCCTAGATACTCACTTTGACGTTTAGGTTTAAAGTGTTGTATCAATTTTGTTATGTTATGTTGAACAATGTTGTTATTTGAATTTCTTGTAATGTTTTGACAATTTATTTATGAAATGAAATCGGTTGAATTAAATATTGTCACAGATAGTGTTATGAAGTCTTTTACAATCTCGAACTAGTCCCACTCCGATGATTCCGCCATTGGTTGGGGTGTGACATCCTTAGCCTTAGGTACGGGGATGGTCACAACGAGTGTGTTATTATTAATTTTTAAATCATTTTTGTTTTGACCCGTTTGACCATCCTCACACTCTTCATCACTAGCATCTTCCACCACCCCTTCAACAAACTAGGGTGATGGTGTTTTGACACCGTTATCTACGACTCGGCCACTATGTAAAGTTATTTTATTAATTGGTACCTCACGGGTGTTCTTCGAGCATGACCCTTGACGCTTAGGGTTCAACGTGGTGTCATTTGGAAGATTTACCATGCTCCCTCTTATTTGTGCCACCTCCTCCGCAAGTTGGCCCACTTGCTTCGCCAATGCCTCATGTGCTTTGTCCTAAATCTCATTTGTTTTCTTCATCTCCTTAATATCACTGTTAGATTCCTTAACCACATTCAACAAGGCGTCCATTTTAGCACTCAAATCATCACCACCGGTTTGATTATTAGACCCGCTTCCATTACCACCTTTTTTTTGTAATTCCTTTGGTACCCACCTTGGTAATTATTGTCCCGACCTTGGTACCCTTGATTGTAATTACGTCGGTAACCCCCTTGATTACCACCTTGGCGATTTTGATATGATGACCCGCTTTGGTTACCCGATTGAAAGTTCGGGTTCATTTGATTTGCGGCATTCCCATATCGGAAGTTGGGATGATTTCTCAATCCGGGATGATAAGTGTTCGAATTCATATAATTGTTCTTTCTATCACCGAACACTTGATTTACCTCTTCAGTGTAGTCACCCGGTCCCGTTTGACATTAATCTGTCCGATGACCAATCTCCCCACAATCTTCACAAACCGAAAACTGTACTTCATTTACCTCATTCCTCTTTATACGAGCCAACTCCCCTTCTAAAGTAGAAATCCGATCTTTAGAGTCAAGATCGGGAAGTGACCGGGAAACGGGATGTTTCTTAGCTCTATCGGCCGATTCCTTTGACTTTGACCGCTTGCTCATCCGCTCAAGGAAATCCCAATCATCATCTTCATGGTTACTCAACAATGTCCCATTGCTTGTTGACTCGAGATGATTCCTTGTTTTATCATCCAATCCTCTCACAAAGCATTTAACCAACTCCCACTTTTCTATTTGGTGATGTGGGCACTTTCGAATCAATTCCTTGTACCTTGTGAAAGCCTCATGCAATGGTTCACTTGAAAGTTGGTGGAAAGACCTAATTTCATCTCTAGCATCATCGGTCTTTGCCATCGAGTAATACTCGTCAAGGAAGACTTGTTGCATCTCGCCCCATGTCCGAATACTATTTGCTGGAAGTGTAAGAAACCATTGTTTCACCTTATCTTTTAGCGAAAACTGAAATAACCGAAGCTTGACCTCTTCCAATGCAAAATCATGCCCCCCAATAGTGCTACATATGGCCAAAAACTCCGCCAAATGAGTGTATGGTTCATCATTAGACCTCCCATTGAAGTGGGGAAGTATGTTGATGTAGTGGGGCTTGCAATCGAACATCCTTCTTTCACAAACTATCGGAGAGTCATTGTCGGTGACCACCGGCCTAAAACGGTCATTTACTCCTCGTGGAGGTTGTTGACGACGATGTGGACTGTTAACTTCTTGATCAACCGGCCTTCGATTCTCCCTTCGATCACCTCCTCTATTACCTCCTCGATTTCCACCTTGGTTACCTCCTCCCACGAAACGAGGAATCCGATTAGGGTTCCCATTGTTGTTATTGTTGTTGCAGAACCCATCATTCCGGTTCCTTTGATTATTGTTTCGTGGTTGGCAGTTGTTCCCGTAACCGTCATTTCTCACATTTCCATACCCGTAATTGTTATTCCCCACGAAATTGGCATTTTGATAGCCAAATTCATCGTCTTCAAACCCTCTCGCGTTGTAGACATTACCCCGATTCACATACCCCCAATCTTCATCATCGACCCTATCATCATAGTTACCCCCATCATCCGAGTATTCCTAGTGAATACTCATATGTTCTGGCGATTGGTAACTGGTAACACTAAACGGCTCATCATCGGGGATAGCGTTTCTCAAATCGTCTAAGTTAAAGAACGGGTCTTCATTCATCGGATTGCCACGATCTCGGTTGCCTCTACGGTCGGAATTGACATTCCGGTTATCAAGGTTGTTGGGTAAGGAGTTATGTCGGTGAAGGTTTTGTTGTTGGGGTGTTCTTTGGGTGTTGTTGGGATTTTGGTTTCGGAAAGGTGGTGTGGGTGGTCCAGAGTTGTTATTACCACCCGGTTGCTCTTGAGGTATAGGTTGGACATTTTGGGCGGGATTGAAGTTTCCTCGAGTTTGGAATTGGTTTTGATTGAGGTTTGGGTAATTGAGGTTTTGGTTGGAATTTTGGTTTGCCATTGAATCGGTTTCAATGGATAGTGTAAATTGTGGTGTTTGGGTGACTTGGTTAGAAACAAGGGTTGCTTCTAACCGGCGTGCTAGGTTTCTTCTTGCGACTCTTTCAATCTCCGGTTCGTAGACTAATGGTGAAGTCCTCCCGGAATTCCTTGTATGCATGCACTACCTGTGATCTGCACAAGTAACACAACCCGCGTAACAAGGAAAAAGACAAAGCACAAAAAGAACTAGACAAATTAAACAGTCAATCACGCAAATTCAAACAATATCCAAACACAAAGCGCACGCACTCCCCGGCAACGGCGCCAAAATTTGATCGGAGTGTCGCGCTCCGGTCAAAGATAAGATTTATAAACCCTAATTACCCTTAACAAATAGCTAGTGGTAGTAAGGGGTCGAACCACGAAGAGTATGTGGTTTGCGAATGGACTTTGAATGAATTGTAGTAGTTGTCACTTTTATGAAGCTTGCTAAGTTATTTTTATGATTTTTATTTGTTGAAAAGATGTTTAAATGAGAATAACAATTGGATTGATTAAATACTAATGATTAGCAAATGCAAGAAATGTAATTGATTGTGTAAACAAGATAAAGAAAACAATAATGAGAGAAAGGGTTCACACCCGGTTTCGGTAATTGCAAACCTAGGTTCCTACAAGTTTTAGAATTGACCTAATTGGATAAATGATTAACGGATTTAGTGTACCGTGACTTAGGTGCCAATAACTATCAACATTCCTAAGAATGGACAAGAATGCACTTTGTAATCAACACAAGTAAATCCTAACCAAGATAACGCATAAGTGCACAAATTCATTTCACAAAGTCATAACTTTATCATCGTTCGACAATTTGTAAATTCAATTCAAATACACGACAATTATCAAAGGTGTTCAAAATCAAAACACAATTTATCACACAAGTCAAACTAAACACAAATAGAAACCCTAGATAATACAACTACCTACACCGGGGTGAAACCAAGGTGATTAGCCGCTCATGGTTGAAGGAACTTGATTACCGGATGATTGGAACTCGATTTGGATCATCTTGAAGCTTGGAGAACGGAAGAATGGTTGATGGTTAGGGTTTTGATGAAAGATGATAGTAGAAAGAATGATGGATGAATGGTTATGGTTTGTGGATGGTGATGAAGATGAATTGAATGGTGATTCGGGTTGATTCGGGTGAAGGTTGATGATGGTCGATGATTGGTAGTGATGAGAGTGATGAATCTGGCTCTAAGATGAAGATTCAAAATAAAAAACTCATGTAACTCCCGTCTTGAATGCCCCCCGGACCAATGGAAATCGTTTGTAACAACAAAATAACCAAAATTCGCGTTTTACGAAATTGCTGCCCGTCACCGACGCCTGGGGGCCCGTCGGCGACGGCCTCCCCTGATTTCGTTTTCTTCCGACTAGCTAATTGACTGGTTACGAGTATTCTGGCCTACGGGGTTCATTATAGGGCGTCGCCGACGGCCCTAGGGGCATCGCCGACGACCCCTCTAATTTGAGTTTTCTGTTTTTTTTCACTTCTTAAGCTTCCGATTGATCCGTAACGCGTCCCGGTTGTCCGTTTTTCATCCCGGTAGCTCGTAAAGCTCCCAAAAAGCACCTTAAACTCCATTAAACCTGCAAAACACAAATCTAATTAAAAGTAGGCTATTCAAGATTAAAAGTCGAGTAAAAACCCAAACTTAAACATACACAAACACCGTTATTCAATCACGTATCATATATCCTTATCGAATCTCGAGAGTGCAAGCAATAATTAAGTAAGAAATGACAGATCTGAATGCTGACATGTCTTGACTTTGACTTTGACCTGTACTTTGACTTTAAAAGTCGGGTTGTTACAGTGAGAAAGAGGGAGAGAATGAAAGAGTGGTTTTTTTTTCTAAACCTTTTCTTAAGTTATTTGCACAATTCGTCCCTGCAAAGGTAAAATGACAAAATTGTCTTCATGTGCAAGGCATATGACAAGATTTAACAAAAAGAAAAAAAAAACTAACTAGGTTAGGCCAAAAGGACAAACCGTGTAGCATTTGGAAACATAAAGTACAAAACTTATCAATTTTAAAAGTAAAGGACACCGTCTGAAATTGGGTATAAACATAAAGAACAATTCTTGAAATTCACTCAGAACATTATATAAGAATTACATGTAAACGGCAAAAACAGCTTGCGTCGCAACCCCATTTTAAATAGCAACAAACTGATTGTGTACATTTAACACTAACTTTAATTATTATTACTATATATTAATAAACGAATTTAAATGTAGTGTGATTTTAATATTATAATAATATATAGTTTTTTTAATATTTTTATTATTTTAATATTATTTTAATAGTTATTTTATTTACTTTTTAATTTTAATCATTTTTTTAATATTACGGGTTGGGATAAGTTTGGTGTCAACCGGTATCGAGCCAGTACTGAAATCGAAAATACCGGTACGGTCCGGTTCGGTATCGGTACATGAAGGTAAAAACCGACACTAATACAAAAAACACCAAAGCCGAATTTTGGTTCGGGAAATTCAGTGCTGCTACCCGGTACCATTTGCTCATCCCTTATCACGGGTACCGTACGAACAACAACGGTATTGTACAACTTTTAATTTTTTCTATTTTTAGTTTCAGGTGTAGGGATGAGCTCGGTGCCAACCGATACAGAATCGTTACTGATACCGAAAATACTGGTTACGGTACCGGTATATGAAGGTAATAAACGGTAGTGAACCGGTACCAGGAACGGCAAAAGTCGGTACCGAATTGGTACTTAAGATCTTTCGGTTCGGCAAATTTGGTATTGGTACCTAGAACCATTTACTCATCTCTGACCACAGGTTTCATACGAACAACATCGTTACCATACAACTTTTTTGGTTGATTTTCTTTCGGTTATCTTTTAGTGTTTTTTTCTACACTTTCTTTTTTTTCTTGTCAGCAGTTCCGTTCGCAACGCGCTCGTAGTGATTTCAAAACACATGTAAACACAGACTAAATAACAAAAGAAATTCGCCGCAACGCGGCAAACTTCTTTAAACTTAGTTCCTATAAAAAACCTTTAAGTTAGTTTTATCATATATGGTACCAATATATATGTTTGAAAAACACTTAAAGCAACTTTTCTAGATATTTCAGAATGATTTTTTTGAAAGGTCAACGAATTCTCCAAATTGATTACTGGCAAAATTCATCACATCAGGATATACTTGTCTCCTCCTCTGAATTGGGGAAAACTTTCACCTCGGGCCGAAGCCCGTAAACACTCACCCGAAGGCACGACGGTGCGGTGAGGTAAAACCCGCTCAGTTCAAGGATCGAACTAGCGATCTCTACCTATTCGCCTAGTCTCCCATCATCACCAGGTGCCGCAGAAAATAACGGGGAATGCAGAAATCGAACTTGGGTCCCTTAGAACACCAAGTTTCTCCATTAATACTCCACCACCACCTCATTGGCTATTTCAGAATGATCTATTGGCCATATTGGTTTATATTGAGTCACTTTTGGTAAAAAGAATCATGGGGTTGGTTCCGGTACAACCCATATTTATCATACAAACCGTAAAAACAAATCCTAGCACTTAAAAAAGTTAAATTAGCACATACCAAAACAATACATACATAAAAGTAGCACTTTGAACTATATTAGCACATGAAAATTAATCAAGATAATTGATTTTAGCACATATTTGAATGATATCAGCACTTTTCTTAATCAGCACATTGAAAACAAAATGAAGATCCAAATAAAGAATTAATTGTTTGTTCGTATATTTATAGGGAATTCAATAAAATTGATATTATTTACGATATTATTTTATTATTTCTCTGTAATTGGTTGGATGTCACGTGCCACTTTTTAAATGGTTCTTACAGTTTGTATGCGAAATATGGTTTGTATTTGATTTAGAGTAAATTGCCATTTTAGTCCCTGGGTTTTGTCTAAATTTGCCATTTTAGTCTAAATAGTTTTTTTTTGCCTCTGGGTCCCTGACTTTTCCCCTTTGTTGCCATTTTGATCACATACACTAACTCCATCCAAAAACTCCATCTTTAACCAGGGGTATTTTGGGGATTTTCATTTTAATTGTTTTCAATTGCCATTTTGATCCAATTCCAAAAAATCAAAAAAATTCCAAAAAATTCTAAAAAATACTAAAAATTCTAAAAAATCATAAAAATTCTAAAAAATTCTAAAAAATCCAAAAAATCCGTTTCGGTGCGAACCGTTTTAGCTGAGCCGTTTCGACACGAACCGTTTCGACCCGTACCGTTTCGACCCGAACCGTTTCGAGCTGAACCGTTTCGACCCGTACCGTTTCGAGCCGAACCGTTTCGACGCGAACCATTTCGACCCGTACCGTTTCGAAGCCGAACCGTTTCAAGCCGTACCGTTTCGAACCGAACCGTGCCGTATCGAACCGAACCGTTTCGAGCTGAACCGTTTCGAACCGAACCGTTTCGAGCTGAACCGTTTCGACGCGAACCGTTTCGACCCGTACCGTTTCGACCCGAACCGTTTCGAGCTGAACCGTTTCGACGCGAACCGTACCGTTTCGATGCGAACCGTTTCGAACCGAACCCTTTCGACCCGAACCCTTTCGACGCGAACAGTTTCGAAGCCGAACCGTTTCGAGCTGAAACGGTTCGGTTCGATACGGCACGGTTCGCGTCGAAACGGTACAGCTCGAAACGGTTCGGTTCGAAACGGTTCAGCTCGAAACGGTTCGGTTCGATACGGCACGGTTCGGTTCGAAACGGTACGGGTCGAAACGGTTCGGCTTGAAACGGTTCGGCTCGATACGGTTCGGCTTCGAAACGGTACGGGTCGAAACGGTTCGTGTCGAAACGGTTCCGCTTCGAAACGGTTCGGCTTCCAAACGGTACTGCTTGAAACGGTTCGGCTTCGAAACGGTTCGGCTTGAAACGGTTACGCTTCGAAACGGTACGGGTCGAAACGGTTCGCGTCGAAACGGTTCAGGTCGAAACGGTACGGGTCGAAACGATTCGCGTCGAAACGGTTCGGGTTCGAAACGGTTCGGGTTCGAAACGGTTCGCGCCACACGGATTTTTTGGATTTTTTAGAATTTTTTAGAATTTTTATGATTTTTTAGAATTTTTATTATTTTTTAGAATTTTTTGGAATTTTTTTGATTTTTTGGAATTGGATCAAAATGGCAATTGAAAACATTTAAAATGAAAATCCCTAAAATACCCCTGGTTAAAGATGGAGTTTTTGGATGGAGTTAGTGTATGTGATCAAAATGGCAACAAAAGGGAAAAGTCAGGGACCCAGAGGCAAAAAAAAAACTATTTGGACTAAAATGACAAATTTGGACAAAACTTAGGGACTAAAATGGCAATTTACTCTTTGATTTACTCCAAAGAATCATAATTGCAATTATGGATCGGTAAAGATCCTCATTTTTCTCATCTGGTTGCTTCCCGCTTCTTTTGTTTGTTAGCCTCTTGTTTTTTTCTTCTTTTAAGGCTGATATCTTGCAATATTGCACATATAGAGTGTAAACGAGTTATATTTAGCTCTAGCTCATCTAGTTTAACCTAATAAAGTTTGAGCTTGATTTTGAGACAAATGTGTAAAGCCTGACTTCTCCTCATAATAGCCTTACAAGTCCGTAGTTAACTTGAATTTGACTCATTAATTATTTAGTTTTTTTTTTTTGAACGGCAAATTTGGATCACTGACGGAACACTGGAGTATCATCGTGCCACCTGCGAAACCACCCGATCATATCCATCTCCAGTAGGCATAGTGCCTATACACCAATTCAGGATAAAATCCAATAAATATGGGAAAAACCCCCCTTTGTGGGAATCCAACTCAAAACCTATTGGTTACAAAGCCTTATCCCACCCCCAAAATGCCACTAGGCTGGCTATAAAGCCATGGGCAATTATTTAGTATTTATATATAATAATATTATATCATTTACCATGTACCCATATAAATTACCATGTACCCATATAAATATTACATTACAGTTGTTTAAGTAATATGATTGTTTAGATTTGCAACTATTTTCAAAATCGCTATACACAACTCGAATTTGAACTCGTTTATTAAATAAATTAATTCTAATTTTTGCTTAGCTCGTTTAAACTCATTTTTATTCGAGCTATAAACGAGCCAATTTTATATAACTTAAGCGCGACTTGGCCCATTTACATTTTACAACCCATAAGTGTGGGTAAAGGGTGGTGATCGGTGTGTAATTTATTATAAATTTGATTGCCACTAAGTCCATACATAACACACATGTATATAGATATAGTGGAGGGTTCAAAAGAGAAGAAATTTTTTGTAAGAATAAAAAAGAATAAACTTCAACCAATAAGAATGTTTAATTTTACTTCATTTAATTTTTGTATTTAATATGGGTGTAAGGGTATATTGGTAAAATTAGATAGATCATTAATTGTTAGTCTTCTTTTTTAATAGCTAACTACATTAAATTTGTAACTTATTTTCAAAAAAATATATATCTTTTCAAAGAAGAAAAAAATAATTTAAAGTGTAGGATAAATTATGAGGTGTGTAGGATGAATTACGAGTTGTGTAGGATAAATTTCAGTATGTGTAGGATAAATTTAAAAAACGCGTAGGATAAATTTTGATATGTTTAGGCAAAAATTTTAGTGTGGATGATGATAGTCTTAATGGCTAATTAATTAGTCAAAAATAATAATAAATGAGATGAGAAAAAACTATTTAATGTTTTACAATTGTACCCTTTGTTTTTTTCTTCTCAATTTAATTTTCTTCTCAAATGAACCTCCCCCAATGGATATATATTATTAATTGATTACCACTGACTAGTTTTGCTTAACAAATATATGGTAGACATGCATAGATTAAATAGGGTAAAATGTAATAATTGATAAAAAAGAACCGTGGTGGTGGTGGTGGAAGGGGTGGAGGTAGGGGTAGGGATGGTAGATTCTGGCGACTAGCTAGGTAAAAGGCAGAGCAGGGTGAAGGGGGAAGGGATGATGATGTCTAAGTATTGAATGAATTGAATGATGAGTATGGAGAATGGACAGATAAGGGTAAATTCAACATTTCTACTTATGGAAATTAATTATGTACAATCTTACTTTTTTTTAACTAAATCTCGAAGAGGACTATACATCACCAAAGCTCGATTGAAAAAAGGATTTAAACATAAGCACTCCATGACAGGAACCTAAGATAATAAACCTTCCTACCTCCATTACCACTGGGGCAACTTCATCGGATATGTACAATCTTACTAATTCAATTCTCCTCACTCATCAGCTGAGTTTTTTTTCTTCGCTACAAACGCACACAATTAGAAAAATCATCAAAATACATTAATACATTAATACAGATTGATTCATGGTAAAAGCCAAAATAAACATTGGAAGCATCTATACATATAGACTTCGTATAAAAGAAAATGCTACAAAGTTTTTATCTTTAGTTTGGAGTAAATTTTTTCATACAATAATATATTTTTTAAATCAGCATAACTTTTCATACAATAATATACTTTTTAAATACACCAAATTAAAGATTTTAATTTTTAATTTGGTGTAAATTTAAAAAAATATTATCGTATAAAAAGGTTATGGTCATCTAAAAATCATAGGGAAACTAAACAAGGAAAAGGCTACAAAGACGTTTCATTTGGTCTAGCCGTTTGGGGTTAGAGGCTTTCTCCATGAATGAAGTCGCTAGATAGACGTTTCCTCCATGTGTGAAGTGGCCAACCCTTAGAATTCAGATGCCCTATCCGAGCTCGAAAAAATGTGCCTCAATTGCCGCCCAAAAACATCAAATATTGTCTAATTATTTTTTTAAATAAAATGGGTATTGGATTAACTAAACCTAATGGGTTAGCTTCTAAAACTTAAGAATTGTTTTATAAATGGGCCTATTAATAACTTGGTCTTTGTATAGGTATACTATTTATAAGAACATTTTAACATACATAAGTGTATAAGAACATTCTATGGTTCTTATTCACGTTGAAATTAACTTATTCATTTGTCTTACAATTTTAAAGTAGCTCAACCAATATATTTCATGATGAAAGGCCAAATTTAATACTAAGATAATTTTGACTCTCATACAAGTTGTTATGAGTACCATGTAAAAAAGTTTTAATGACTGAACTAAGCACAATTATTTTGATGGTTAACAATCAGAAGTATATTGCTATGAAACTCTAATGTCTTAACTAATGGTCGAAGGCTGTAGTAAACTATAAAGCAACAATACATATGGCATGCTGACTAACCAAATAGCAATAAAATCATGATATCATCATTTCAGCTCTCATATTTTTACAGAATATAAAATAAGAGTACTTCATATATATAAATGAATTGTTTATAATCTCGGTTTTCTTTTTGTTTACCTTGGCGTCTCTTTTTAGATCATGTTCCTTTGTTATTGTTTTTTTACATATTCAATGTTCTACAATTTTATGACTACTGTTACAGTTTGTTCTATCTCCGTATTCGTTTTGTTGGTTCGATGCAAGCAATCCTTTAATTACCATAAGCTTCAATATGAACCTGATAAGCAACATAATATCAAGAGTTAATTACACCATTAGTCCCAGTGGTTTATGTAAAGTAACAAAGTCAGGTACTAATAGTTTAAAATCACGTTTTAAGGTACTAACTTTTTATTTTGTAACAACCTAGGGTATTAACACTAACTTTGTTAAATTTTTTAGTCAAGTTTGAACGAAATTACTAAAATACCCCTTCTCAACTACAAGGGCTATTTATGTAATTAACTTTATCTTTCTTCCTCTTCTTCATTCAAAAATTAAAAGGCCCTGTTTCATTCACCATCACCGTCACTCACAGAGCCACGTCCACCGCTCACCACCACTGGCAACAATAAACTATAATCCGACATTATCGTAGTGTAAAAAAAAAAAAAAAAATCATGAAATATCACCAACAATAAACTATAATCCGACATTATCGGTGGTTTGTGGTGTTGTAGCATTGTCACCGGAAAAAAAATCATGAGCACCTCTGTCACCGGAAATCCACTCCACAACCATCACCGACATCGATAACCAAACATACCACCAACAACAACATCCTGTTTAACCACCACCTTACCATTGCCACCTATTCACCACTTCGCCAAACCACCACCTGTTCCCACCGGTCACAACTGTCGGACCATTTTTGTGTATAAGATAACCACCTCCATCGTCACCGTCACCGTCAACATCATCAACCATCTGCAACACTTACAACTAACACAAACCACCTTCAAACCACCGCAAAACCATACAACACTTTCAACTTCCACCAACGATTCCACAAACCACCATCGCAGCCCTAACGTTCATCACCACACCATTAAGCTCTATTATTGATCTAACGAGAAAAGTGTAGAAGCAAAAAAAATTGAGATCGGCGGTGAAGATGACCCTTGAGTGGCCGTAATAGAGGGCCATGTTTCTGGAGATTTGAGAACAATATTTGGGGAAGAAAGGATTTGGGGTTCTTGAGGTATAGATTAGTTACTAGCTGTAGGGATAGATAATATGATATAATTACATAAATGATCCCTAGATTAGATAAAGTTAATTGCATAAATGGCCCTTGTAGTTGAGAAAGGGCATTTTAGTAATTTCATTCAAACTTGACAGAAAAAGTAACAAAAGTTAGTGTTAATACCCTAGGTTGTTACAAAATAAAAAGTTAGTACCTTAAAACGTGATTTTAAACTATTAGTACCTTACCTTGTTATTTTACATAAACCACAGGGACTAACTGTGTAATTAACTCTAATATCAAAAATCGTAAAGCTTTGGTGTTCTGTATAATCTTGCTGTGGTTTGAGACCCCCTATATAATTTGATGCTATCCTTGAGATAGAGGACCTCAAGGGAGAATTATAGAATATACAAACTATTAAGTGAGTAAACCAACCAATAAGCCATGTAATAAAACTTAAAGAGTAGGCTATTGAGCATAGGGTAAAAGCTCAAGGTGATAAAATTAATTTGATTTTTTATACAAGACCAATACACATTCTGGTCATTTTAACTGGAACAATATCTAAGGCGAGTTTTTTGGTGTGTTTAAAGAAACTATTTAAGACAACATTGAGCAGTTAACTTAAACTTCTATTTATATTCAGTGATATCATGTGTTTGGGGGTTGCAATAAAGTTTATATCAAGTTAAGTTACTAACCTTTTTGCACACGGTTTATACTTTTAGTTTCTCAGCTTAGTGTACTATTGGATATTTTCAGTGTTATTAGTTTATTGCTCATGTAACTTTTTTTTATTTAATTCTTATAAATTGCATGTCTTGAGTCATTTAATGATAAAAGAGTTTAGTTACCATTTGAAATGCCAAATTTAATATTTAGATAATTTCGACTATTATACAGGCTGTTATGAGTACCATGTAAAAAAGTTTCAATGATTGAACTAAGCACATTTATTTTGATGATTAACAATCAGAAATATATCACTATAGTTATACCCTAATTATAGAGGCTTAAAATAATTAATTGAGAATAAATGATGCTAAGAAAACACCATTTTGTCACCTCCCTTCACCATAGACATTAAATTCATTATTTTATCTTGTTGTTAGAAAACTCTTAAGAGGATGGAAAGTATTATACCGTTGATTGTTGAACCATTTCAAGTCACCACCTATTTTATAATAGTTATTCAAAAAGCTTTAGATTTTTTATTTTTATTGAGTTAAAAGTTCTAAACAAACTGCTTAATGCTATTCTCTTTTTGTGTAGAACAAACCCCACCTTGTAAGGTGAGCTTGCTAAACGCCAAAGTCTGAGGTCACCAGTTTTTCTTAATTATTGATTGATTTCTCATTTTTTGGGTTTGACATGTTCAAGTAAGTTCTGTCCTCCTTGATCTTTTACATAAAGTTGTTTTTAGTTGTTAGTTTTAAACATTATGTTACAATGGTTAATATATTTCCTCTATGAAAACCAGTTGGCAGGCAACCTTCTTGTGTCATGCTCTGCAGTTGCTTCTGTTTGCATGTCAGTTGCTGCATTCTTGACGACTGTATTTTGTATGATTCTCTTGGGATACAAGCTGAGCAAAAGAATTATGTGCTATGTGGGGATGCAGTGTATTTTATTGTATTTTTCTCTTTTTTTTTGGAATACATATGTACAAGTAGTAACAATATATGAAGTCATTCACCATTCATTCCTAATGACTTTTTTCCAACTAAATTGTTCAACCCGTGTATCACACGGGTATCTAACCTAGTTTATAAATATAAGAAACTGGCGTAAGTATTTCGTTAATAAAATACAAAACCGATGTGACATGTCTTTGTGAACATGCCTCTGGTCTAATGATAATCAAATGTAAAAAAAAGTACAATCATATATATATATATATATAGGGAGAAGATCAAGCGAGAACCACCTCTTATTGCGAGAACCGCGAGAACCAATGTGAACACAACCAAAAATGCCTAAAAATAGCTAAAAATCACACAAATTTTTTTTTTAATATTTTTTATATAAAAATCGCTACTTTTCGAAGCCAATAAAAAAAATTAAAAAATAAAAAAAAAAATGTTGCCACTAAAAGTAGCGATTTGAGCATTAAAAATAAAAATAAAAAAATTTAAGATTTTTTTAGGTTTTTTTGGGGTTTAGTTGTTAGCATTTTAGCTTGGGGGTGGGGGGGGGGGTTAGGTTTTTTTAGCTATTTTAGGTTGTGTTCACATTAGTTCTCGCGGTTCTCGCAATAAGGGTGGTTCTCGCATGATCTCCTCCCTATATATATATATATATATATATATATCGGATTTTTTTATAAAAAAATGTGCCCCTCGAAATCAAAGGTCCTGGTCTGGTGGTCCTCCCCGCCCACCCCCAGGGCCGCCCATTGATCGGGGTGTCGCGCCTCGGTCAAAGATAATATTTATAAGGCCAAATTACCCTTAACAATGTGTTAGTGGTAGTAAAAGGGTCAAACCACGAAGAGTTTGGGATTTGCGATAGACGTGATTGATTTTAAAGGTCGTCGCAATTATGATGCTTTCTAAAATGATTCAATGAATAAACCGACAAGTTTAATACTAACGTGATTAAATTCTAAAACTCGAATGCCTGTGAGTACACGAAAACTTGCTTAATGGTTTTAAACAATACTGGAGAACAAGGTTCACACCCGGTTCGGTAAATGAAGACCTAGGGTTCCTACGCGTTTTAGATTTAATTCAATTGCATATATGATTAACGAATTTAGTGTTGCGTGGCTTAGGTGCCAAGAACTATCAATGTCGTAGACGACGGAACGCAATGTACTGTTACCAAGAACATGTAAATCCTACCAATTGATAAGGCATAAGTGCACAAATTCATTTCGCAAAGTCAAATTTTATCATCATTCTACAATTCACAAATTCATTTCGTAGGCGCCTAGCACACCACCCCGGGGGGGGGGGGGGATAGTTGGGTTCGTTAAAGCCTTAACGAACGCTATAGGAATATATATAGTGAGAGAGATGAGGGTATGATGGAGAGAGAGTTTATTTTGTTTTTTAACCTTTCACGTGGTGCCACGTGAACACCTGTTTTTAGTTAACCTATACTGTGTTTGTCAAGGCTGGTTGCAATCGAGCAACGCCTCGGCCACCTGACACAGAGAATGGGGGGTGGTGGGGGCAAGTGTAACACCCCGTGTTTTCGAGAAGTCAAAGTCAAAGTCAAGGTCAAAGTCAACGACCGATTTCGCGCGACTTGACTTGTAGTAGATTTCTTTTGTATGTTTATTTTAGTTGTATTATGTGGAGTAGGTGTCAATAATTACAATAATCGACGTGTGTTATTCGCAATCCAATCGACTTACGACTGTGAACTATAGGAAGTAACAATGCGATAAAGCTAACTAAACGATAATCAAACTATGCTAATCAAATCGACATCGAATCGCAACTCGAACTACGCATATTAGTTATTGCTATACGTGTGTGTGTGCCTTATGTGTTACTTGTGCATGTTCATTTATGTTATATGTGGTAATCAATCGAAACGCAATCGAACTCGAAATGCAATCGAACTCAATCGACATCGAACTCGAATCACAATCGAACTATGATAATTAGTGGAGAAGGGATAGTGCGAGATATGATTGGTTGGGATTAAAAGTAATTTGAATAGGAAACTCCATCGCATTCGTAGCACCCGCAATCGAAATCGAATCAGTAAAAATCGTCGCGTCGAACGTACAAACCAGGTGCCATCTGGCCGGATAGCCATCCGACCGGGCTGCCACTTGGCCATGGCGTCAAGATGCCATCTGACCGAGATGACATCCGACCGGATAGTCATTCGGGCGGGATGCCATCCGACCGACCCACCCTTTCCCTTTTTGGAATCCTATAAATACCCATGTCACTCTCAAACTTTCTACTTTTGGAAACTCTCGTCCGACCAGCACGCTCAGCTCACCTTTTCTTCGATTTCTCTCAATCCCGGTAAGATCTCGTCCTAAATCTTGTACTTTCTTGACCTACACGCACTCCCACACCTTTCTATCTTTTGAATCTTAACTTTTAACCGTAAAATCGCTAGATTTGAGGTGTTTTAGGATGATGTCATCATGAGTTCTTGAAGAACTTTATGTTTTGGCTTCAATCCACCGAGAACAACTCGGATCTAACCGATTTCCACACAAATGAACAAAGATCTATACTAGATCTAAACATAAACACAGTGAAAAAGGATTGAAAGATGGTTTCTAACTTTCTTTCAACTCTTTTGCACTCAATACGCTTGAAACCGATAGAAACGGATCTAGATCTAGTCCTCCACTCATTCTTAGTGTTGTGCTAGCTCAAGATCTGGATTCTACTCACGAGACCACCGATTTCGGGTTAAACAAGAACAACGGTCTTGAATCGGTTAACTGGCCGAACTAGGGTGATTCCTGTCGATCAGGTCGCTTGGGTCAAGATGGGGTTCTATTGGTTGACACGTTGTCAAAACGTCTCGATAAAACGACAAACAATCAAAACAACCAAGTGTAGGACGAACGAAACAATCGGGACGGAATGCTGTCCGACCGGATTACTGTCCGACCGGATAAGCCACCCGAACGGATTGCTGTCCGAACGGATAACACCTTGGGTCCCACACCTCATCAACCCTATCTGAAGTTTGAGTATCGAACAAATTGCCATCCGATCGGACTACCATCCCACCGGATTACTCTTCGGATCATGAGATACTATAGGACTTTAAAGACTTAAACAATTTTCAACATGTTCATTAACAGGGTTGCCACCCGGTCGATCCGACCGAGTGACTCTTCTGCTAATGAATTGTTCCCACAAAGTAACCTCATCACTAAGGTCGCCGTCAGACCGGATTACCGTCCAACCGGATGACAATCCAAACGGATTGTTATCCGCACGATTGACCGTCCGATCGGCCGACTTGAAGGATAGAGATACTTCAATGTTTTTAAAATGCTACAACGAAAACTTCAAAAGACAAGCCATCATACACAAACACATTCATCTCATAGGAAGAAACAATCCACTCGAATAGTCATCCAACTGGACTACCGTCCGACCGGATGACCATCCGAACAGATTGCCATCCGCACAGACCAGCCGTCCGATCGGATTACCATCCGACCGAACTGCTATCCGACCCATTCACACTTTGTATCGCTTTACGCGTTACTTATCGTTATGCTATCAATCCATTCAGGCTAACTTTACTCGCTAAGCGCTCCCTTCAATCCATCAACCGCTGTGAGTATACTCGATCCCTTTTTGCTTTATGCACTTTTGGGTGTTACATACGTTACAACTATTTAAATCACATCAAACACACTACTCAATACTACTTGAACGCTAACCGTTAATGCATGTTATACGTGGCTTATGAATGCTTGTTTGTTATGTTTACACATGGAATGATGTCTACCTGCCTTAGCAACGATAGTACTATAGTTTGGACTCAGCACCCGTTCACACGGGGGTTGTTAAGGACAATTACTTGAATGGATTACGGTGGTAATCATGTATTGCGAACTGCCTCGGGCAGTCAACCCGCAGTCATTGGTATCGATGGATCTATGTCGATAACTAACGTGCTTCATTTCACTATGTGTACGTGCTGGTTATGCGTAAACGAATTCGAACTCTATATTCTATTATCAAACTTGTATGCTCACCTTTACATTTTATGTATTGACTTTATTTTAACGTATGTGACAGGTGCTTAGGATGCACATCTGGTAGGACATTGAAGCTAGAATAAAGCTTTAGAGCCCAACAAATAGTTGTCTGTAGTAATTGAATCAAGGGTCTCTAGAAGCAGATAAACAATTGCTCTATTTAAATCTGAGTTGTTGGAACAGAATTATTTGCCTAGTTTTATCTGTAATAATTTGTTTACTGTTTGAGACATGGTATGGGACATGTTAGTTAAATTGAATGGTAATGATAATTGTTATGGAAACTTCTGGACAATCTGTTTCGCTCAGTGCCATGCCCCGATGATTCCGCCATCGGTTGGGGTGTGACAGCGAGAGAGAGAGTTAAAGGCGTTGAGGAGGGTTTGTGTGGTGGGGTCCATGTAGGGTTGTTCAGGAGTCGAGCCAGCCATGACTAGCTCGGTCTTGACTCGATTATAAAATGAGCTGGCTCAGCTCGAATTTGAAACTGAGCTGAAAATCTAAGCTCGGGCTCGACTTGGTTTCAAACCGAGTTGGCTCGCCTTGGCTTGGTTTGGCTCGATTTTAAAAAGAAAATTAATAACTTTCAAAATTCCATAGTCTAAAATATTATTCAATAGTTCAAAAGAACATAACCAGCATAAGTTCAACCTGATACATTACAAGCGTAAATCAAGTTCAACAACACAAAATAAGTTTTAAATTTACGATACTTGCACATTAGCATAGTAATCAACCTTCAAAATATGTGATAAATACCAAATTGCACTCCTAAATACATGTTAATTATAATAAGTTTTTTTGTATTATATTATAATGTATATAAAAATAAAATATACTACAAGTAAAATAATTCGAGCTAAGCCGAGCCGAGCTACCAAGCGAGTAAAACCGAGTCAATCCGGCTTGTTATGAGTCGAGCCAAGCTAGGATCGCTTGCTAACCTAGTCGAGCTGGCTCAGCTCAGTTTAAAATTCAGCCATATCGAGCGAGCTATTTCTGAGCTAAATCTGAGTGAGCTTCGAGCCGCGATCTTTTTGGACAGGTCTAGGTCTATGGGCTTAACCAATCAGGGCTTTTTTTTATTTTTATAGATTTTAATATTATTTTAATAGGGCATGAAAGTGGGGTGAAACCATGGTAGTTGTTAGCGAAAAAAGTGAAGGAAAGTGGGGTGGTAATGTTTTAGTTAGGGGTGTTAAAAAAAACCGGATCCGAAACCGAATCCGAAAAATCCGAAAATCCGTATCCAAAATATTCGAAATATCGGATATCCGAAAACCAAATAATCCGAATTTTCTGATTCGGATGGGGATTTCTAAAATTTTCGGATAACCCGATTATCCGATATACGAAATCTAATAATTTTTTTAAGTATATATAGTATATGAGCACTATGTTTAATTTGAAATGTAGTAAAAATAGTAAATAATCGGATTCGAATGTGGATTTATAAAAGTTCGTTGTTTCTAACGTTGAAAATTTGGGTTCTCTATGACCGACAATATCCCGGTCACTCTTAGTTTTTTCTGTTGGGTGGCTCTGAATAAGTAGGGCCCACCACAACCTGAGGAACTGGCACGGTGAAGGCTTATTTTCCTGTGGCTAACTGGGTTGGTGTTAAATTTTCACACCAATCGTCGGACCTTTGTAGTGGTGGTGTCATCGGAAAAGTGACCGATTAACTTGAGTTCTGTTAACTAAATTAAAATTTAAATAAAAAGTATTTTTATCTAAGAAGATGTCTATGGCCTCAATGCTTATGATAGGGCAGCTACCAATAAAAGGGGAGTGGAGGCTGGAAACTTTACTCTTGAAGACTATGAACATGACCTAAAACAAGTGTGTGTTTTGTGTATGTGTTTTTGGAGTTTTTGTTTTTGTTTTAGAGAAAGAGAGAGAATAAAAGAAGGATGTTTTGTAAAATTAGATTTCACCTTATCTTGAAACACCTTTATATGTTGTTTCTCTAAGACAAAATATAAACATAAAACACAAATGTTGTTGCTAGCTAGCATGTGTTACATATTTGTTTTTGTTTTTTTTTGGTAATATGCTGTTTTGAAACAACAAATGAGCAATTTGTCAAAAGTGCTTCGTAGACAGAGTACCGCTTTTTAAATATATATATAGCATTAGAGCACTATGTTTAGTTTGAAATGCAGTAAAAATAGTAAATAATCGGATTTGGATGTGGATTTATAAAAGTTCGTTGTTTTTAACGTTGAAAATTTGGAAAATCGAATAGGTTTAGTTTTAATCTATGCACGAAACGAATTTTTTTGAATTTTTTTATGAATTCGGATATCCGTATGGATATCCGAAATTTCGGATATTAATATTCAGTATCCGAAATTTTCGGATATCCGAAAACCAGATAATCCAATCTTGAACACCCCTAGTCTTAGTGAAGTAACAATTACTTTATGACATGACCATGCGTGAAACGATGAGATAGCCCAAAGGATGGACTAGTTAGGGTGCACGGTGTGGTTTCGGTGAACCATTCGGTGAATGGAGTTCACCGATCGGTGAACGGTTGCCGGCCTCATTTCGGTGAGCGGGGAGGAGTAAGGGCGGTGAGTATACACCGATGCGGGGAAGAGAATTGATGGAGGAGAGAGAGGGGTTAATGGTGGGCCTTAACATTTTTCAACCAATCATATATTTTTTTTTTATTTTTTTACCACTCTCCATGTGTTTGACCATTGCCAGTGATTGAGTGCAAAATGGGGAGTGGAATGGAGACTTAACATGACATGATATTATTGGCTAGAGAAAAACTCAAACACTCAACTAGTGATTGACCACTCCCTCCACCCTTAAATCCCCACCATCTACGTAGTAGTAACATGACAATTTATCTAGCCCAATTTAATTAAGACAAAATTGCAGAAAACAACCTTTATGTATACCCCAAACTGCACTTTATACCTTTCACTATGAAATCTGTCAAAACCAACCTTTACGTTCATGTTTTGTTACACATCACAACCTTTACACCAAACCTAGTCAAAAAAGTCAGTTAAGTTGCCCCATGTGCGATGCATGTGAGGGCATATATGTCTTTTCCTTTGACCCCTTTTATTTCTAAATTAAATTAAAATTAATGTATCCCCATCATCTCCATCATCTTGCCTGTTAACATCAATATTTCATCATCTTCTGCATCCATACATCCCAAAACCCAATTGCCCTAATTAAAACGACCCCATTTTCTCCTCCTCAATTTGCTTCCACTTTCCCACTGTATACACAAACACCTCTTCAAGATCAGCTCTAATTCTATACACATATACGTATACTTTACCTGTATCTATCTAATATATATAGAGAGAGGAGAGAGAGAAAGAGGTTGTGTGTGTCAGAGAGAGATGGCTTTAGACAGGGGCGGATCGTGTAATCCGACGATGGTGAAGATCGGAATGACATTTCTGGGAGTGTGTTTGGTGGGTTATCTAGTGGGCCCACCTCTCTACTGGCATGTTCTTGAGGGACTGGCCGCCGTCCGCCGCTCCTCCGCCGTTGTGTCCTGCCCCACTTGCAACTACGACTGCGACTCTCAGACCCTTCTCTCCATCCCTCAAGGTTACTTACAACTATTTTTTTTTACCAATTTAGGTATTACTAGTTATTGTTTAGATGTATCAGATTTAGAATTGTTGATCTCATTATTGCACCCCAGTTTGGAAATATTGGATCTCAAAACCAAACCCATTTGGCAAATGGCATTAACGGTTAGATCTTTGTTTAATGGTCACCATAAGTTATCAACTTTAATTTGGAATTAATCCAGGCTAATAAATCTAGTGATTTTTTTAGGAATAATGCAATTTTATCTGGGTGTTGTTTTGAGATAAAAGTTTGTGGGTTGTTGTCATTTTATGAAAAGACAAGGTGGCATTGTAAGGCACAAAGACACTTTTGGTGAGGGAAAAGCAGAGAAGGTCAACATGGTTCGATCTGGGTATTCCTCCCTGATCTTCGAAATCAAAAGGGTACCCATTCCCGATCTTGTTCCCCTCCTAAAGAATGGCAAATCTCAAACATTTTGGTCCGCCGTCGGTTTTGCAGTTTTGTGTTTGCAAAAACCCACCAAAAAGCTTCAAATTTTCGGACCAAAGAGGTGCATAAATCTCCCAAACTATGATGAATTTCGAAATTCTGTTTAAAGGGTTTTGGTCGTCTTGAAAAGTTACACAATTTGCACCCAAGACCTGCTTGATTTCATTAAGATTTAAAGGAGACATGGTGTCTTGAAATTCTAGGGTTTATAAGACTTTTTATGAAGAAGTTGATGTTGATCAAGATCTGGGTTTCAAATGATGATGTTCTTGATGATGATGTTTTTGAAGGAAATAAATAAAAAAGGTTTAAATATAATATTCATTGTAAAAGGGGTCAAAGGAAAAGACATATATGCCCTCACATGCATCGCACATGGGGCAACTTAACTGACTTTTTTTTACTAGGTTTGGGGTAAAGGTTGTGATGTGTAAGAAAACATGAACGTAAAGGTTGGTTTTGGTGGATTTCATAGTGAAAGGTATAAAATGCAGTTTGGGGTATACATAAAGGTTGTTTTCTGTAATTTTGTCTTTAATTAAACCACACCATAAAACCTAATTGTTAGATTTAGCTTCTACTAGATGTTTATGAAACTCAACTAGTTTTTGAAGGTTTTCAATAAATATAACAATAACATTTAAAATGAACAAGTTTCAAATTCATCTGCTAATAAATAACTAGTAAACTGTAAAAATTATCTCTGAGGTATAGTCATCTTTGCCACTTCATTCCAAAATGAAACCTTTTGTAATTGGACCCTAACGTTTCATTTTGTTGTCATTTCCATCTAAATAACTAACCCAGTTAAAATTTATCGTTTTCCATGGACGATTTTGGCACTTCTCAAACCTCAGAGACGATTTTGGCACTTTCCCATTTATTCTTTTGTTTCTTAATTTTATAAATTTTATTTTTATTTTTAAATAAAAATATTTATAAATAAAGATATATATGTACACACATTTATATATTTACACACCTATTTTTTATTTTCTTTTTTATGTTTAAATAAAAATAATAATAATAAATTAATGATGTTTGGTACGACAGAAAAAGATAGGTGGTACTGATGTTTCAGTGGTTTGGGATGGGATTGGTACATTACACGTACCTATACCGGTACCGGTACCGAAAATACATGTCACACCCCAACCGATGGCGGAAATATTGGAGTGAGACGAAAACAAATCGCTCAAAGCATCATAACACTAGTTGTGACAATATGATTAAATCAAGATTTCATAAAATACTAAATTGTCATACATAGTTCAAAACATAATCAAATTGTATCAAAACATAGAATAAAAACATTGTTTATTTTTAAGGTGTGTTTCTAAGTCCACCTTAAACTTTGTTTCTTCAGTAGCATCATCTTTCAACCTGCAACATGTATTAAAATAATGATCAACAATAATGTTGGCGAGTATACAAGTTTGATATATAGCATAATTAATTAAATGTTTAAACGTGCTCATATCCAACATGAATAACACATACAAGTTACTAATATGCTGAACTAGTGTAAACTATATGTCAAACCCAAGTTTCCAACGTAATCTTAATTACCCAACATCGCCAAGACGAATAGGGTGTAACATGTTTTACTTAACAATACCCCAAGAATCAAGGGCGGTGCGTTAATTCTATAGCGCTATAATTGTTAAGGTAGGCTAGCAAAGTTAATGAACATATAGACACAATGTATACATAGCATATGAGATTAACAAGTATCACATGTTTTCATGTTTAAAATGTGGATAGAGTGTGATTTTGAATAAACAAGTCTCAAGTGTTGTGTGTTTTTGTATAATGTACACGTTGCATCCAAAAGTGTTTAAAACGAAAATGGGATCGAGTATACTCACAATTTTGCGTAGGGAATACACTTAAACCGTGAGAAAAGTTGATGAAGTCTCGAGATCACGTTGAAATGGTTAAACAAGAGTATAAGTATGCTGTCGTGTGAGAGTGTCGGATCAGATGGTTTAAAGTTCGTGAAATAAAGCGAGTTAAATGCTCAACAGTCCATTCGTACGGATGGACACAATCCATTCGTACGGATGGGCTTCTGCCAAAATGAACTGACTGATTTCAGTACAATACGAACTGGTTTGGTTGTTAAAATGGTATTGTAAATGATTTAAACAGTAAACAAAGTGACCTGATGTAATAACTGATGTTAAAATAGAAGGAAAAACGATCTGGTGTAATAGCAGAGTCCATTCGTACGGATGGGCTGTAACGTTGTGAAAATTTTTAGTTTTAACTGATTTGATTGAAATGTTGGAGTATGTGTTTAATTTATTCAAATCAATAGATAGAACGTTTAATTAATGACAAACAATCGTGAAAACAGAACTGAAAATCAAAACAGAAAATATGAAGCCAAGTCCATTCATACTGATGGACATAGTCCATTCGTACGGATGCACTGTTCTTGATGAAAATTCATGTTTGACCTGTTAAACATATCATTTCTTGGTGGAAATTAACCCTAATGCAGGCTCTTAACTATGGAAGGAGTTGAGAGTCAGATGGATTCCCGATTCCACCAAGATTGTGTAATAACCGAAAAGAACATCATAATTAAGTTGTAAAATGTTATAAGTTCTAATGATATTTGATTCAACCTCGTATAAGAGATACTCCACAATAGTTTACCCAAGTAAAACGAGTGGAAACCATCTTCGAGATAGTTAGAATCAGAGGTTTTGAGAAAAAAGTTTAAAGTTTATGATTAGAACGCAAGAAATGAAATGAAAATGTAATTGAAATGAGAAGGGAAATTCTTACAAGCTTCTGATCGCAACAACGAATTCTGAGAGAGCTTGCAAGAGATATGGCGAGTTGAAATGAAAGGTTAAGGGGTCTATTTATAGATTCGAGGGGTACATTAGGGTTTCCCACATTTTCGGACGGATGCACTAGGTACGGATGGACCTAGTTATGGATGGGCTCCATTCGTACGGATGGACCTACTCCATTCGTACGGATGGACTTGTTCTAAGATTTCATTTTTCAAGTTTGATTATTTTACGTGTTTTAATCGATTTTTCAATTATCAAGCATCAATGTGAAATGAAGAATCAAGAATAATATAGTGTTCAATATATGAATTATGATTACAAGTTATACATAAGTCTAACATGAATAACATGAATATGATAAAAAAGACTTGCGTTTTCATTATGATCAATAATCTCGGATTACAAACTGAAATGAAATAGATTACAACATGAGTACAAGTGTAAAAAAATGGAAAGTACAACAAGACTTGCTATATTAGGAAGGTACAAATGTGCGAAGCGTTACAATACCGATATCAAATTTGAACAAAACTGGGTACCAAATACCGTACCAAATATATAGGTACGGTGCGAGTACGAGTACGAGTATTTTCGGTATGGTACCCGCTTTGATACTGTTTTGTTTTTATTTAGTTTTTGAGCAGTTGTACGAATACTAATAGGTAAAATTGACATGAGTACCAACAAAGTACGAGTACCAAATAGGTAAAATTGGTACGAGTACCAATACAATACGGGTACCATATAGGTAAAATCAATGCGAGTACTATAAATACCATAATACGAAATAAAACATAATACAAAAAACTTTTAAAGGTCTACATAAAATTCGGTACCAGTACCCGTTTTTACCCGTACCTGTACCAATACCGAAAGTACCGAATCCAAAATCAATAAAACTGGGTACTGATACATGTACCAAATACCTAAAATCGGTACGGGTATAGGTACGGATATGGGTACGAGTACGAGTATTTGAGAATAAAAGCCAATCCCTAGTGGTTATGGTGGTGATGGAGGTGGAGGTGGAGAAGAAAGAATGACAGAAGGGAAAGAATGTATATGGTTTGTGTGTATACAGTGAGAGATTTAACGAAAACTCGGTTGGGGCCAGACTCTCAAAATTTAAATCAGTGGGGGTCGAACTCTTAAAAAATGCAATATTTTACACTAAAAAAATCAGACTTTTCGGTAAAATTATTACTACGAGCGAAAAATCGGTGGGGTCAGGGTGAATAAAGCTTCGCCAATGTGTGTGTATATAAAATTATAAATGTGTGTGTAATGTATATATATTATGGTTAAGTTATTATTTTTTATTTTAAAGGTAAAAAAATTAAAAAAAAATAAGTGTATATATACAAATATGTGTGTATGTATATATATTATATTTATAATTATTTTTTGTCTTTTTATTTAATGATAAAAAAGAAAAATAAAAAAATAAATGGGTAAATTGCCAAAATTGTTCATGAGTTTAGGAATTGACAAAATCGTCAATGAGTTAACGATATATTTTAACTAAGTTAATGATTTGGATGAAAATAAAAAATAAAATAAAATAAAACCCTAAGGGTTCAATTACAAAAAGTTTAATATTTAACTAAAATGGTAAAAATGACCCAATCTTAAAGACGATTTTAGCATTTTATTCGCTAATAAATATTTTTTATTTGCCCCCTAAGAAATAACCCATACTTGTACTTTTCTTGGTATTTTTATTTACCAAAAAACATATATATATATATATATATATATATATATATATATGTAGTGATTTAAAAAACCAAACATTTTATATTATTTCATTATAACCTCCAATCCACTACCCCACTTTACCTTATTTTTTTTCGATTTGGTTAACGTCGGAGAGCTGTGTAAGAAAGATCTCAATCTCTCTCTCTACCCCCTCCCCCACCAATAAATACACACACAGCCAGAGTGTTTTTTGTGTGTGTGAACCTGTAAGGGCTATGAGAAAGTAGCCTCCCAGTCCCCATTGCTGTATTGGGCAGTTAACCTATCAAATAATATTTCTCACACACAAATTCCACCATCACAACCTAAAAACACACACACATATATATCTACATGTTACATAAACTAGTTTGTGATTCTGAATAGATATATAATGTGGGATCTTAACGGCTCACCCGATCGGATAACCGAAGACCAAGAGGAGGAGGTGCAAGTACTCGAATATAACAACAGTAAGGGTAAACAAGTCGGAGGATCCGTATCCGATTCCAGCTCATCGGTTATGGTCATGGATCAAGATGAAGCTTCTGACGAATATAACAATTCCACCGAGAACAGCAGGTTGTTTGGCTTCTCTATCACCGACAATATTCCGGTCACTCATCAGTTTTTTCCGTTGGGTGACTCTGAAGAAGAAGTAGGGCCTACTACCACCGGTGGAACCGGCACGGTGATGACTTCTTTTCCTGTGGCTAACTGGGTTGGTGTTAAATTTTCACACCAACCGTCGGATCCTGGTGGTGGTGGTGGTGTCGCCGGAAAAGTGACCGATGTTCCGCAACCGCTGAAGAAAAGCCGGCGTGGACCCCGGTCTAGAAGTTCTCAGTACCGTGGTGTTACCTTTTACCGGCGAACCGGCAGATGGGAATCACACATATGGTTGATTTTTCTTCGTTTTCTCCATTATTTACTCTATTTTCTTCTGTTCCCAATGCATCATCATTATTATAATATAATAAATATTTTACAGCCTTACATAATAATGTATTTTTTAATAATAAATTCAGTATTATTATTGGCTTTTTCTTTTTTTAATTTTTATTTACAACCATTTCTGAATTTACAACCACTTCTGATTAATATTAATAAATAATATTTGTGGCTAACCAAATCATGTTAATTTCCATGGTTCAGGGATTGTGGGAAGCAAGTTTATCTTGGTATGTTACATTTTTTTTTTTGTTTGAAGTTAACATATTAATCATTAATTTTCAAGGTTATTTATTTTATTTTGTTAACCGTACCAAAGGTGGATTTGACACAGCACATGCAGCTGCACGGTGAGAACACAATGAACTTGAGTTCTGTTAACTAAATTAATACTAAAATAAAAAAAAATATTTTTATCTAAGAAGATGTCTACGGTCTCAGTGCTTATGATAGGGCAGCTATCAAGTTTAGGGGAGTGGAGGCTGACATAAACTTTACTCTTGAAGACTATGAAGATGACCTAAAACAGGTGTGTGTTTTTGGAGTTTTTGTTTTTGTTTTGGAGAAGGAGAGAGAGAATAAAAAGAGGATGTTTTGTAAAATTAGATTTCACCTTATCTTGAATAGTGGTGTTGCAGCCTTATCTTGAAACACCTTTAAATTTGTTGTTGTTTCTCAAGACAAAATACAAACATAAAACACAAATGTTGTTGCTAGCTAGCATGTGTTACATATTTGTTTTTGCTTTTTTGGTCATATGCTGTTTTGTTTTGAAACATCAGATGAGCAATTTGTCAAAAGAAGAGTTTGTGCATGTGCTTCGTAGACAAAGTACCGGTTTTCCTCGAGGCAGTTCAAAATATCGTGGCGTTACGTTGCATAAATGTGGCCGATGGGAAGCTCGAATGGGCCAATTCTTGGGAAAAAAGTATGTATTTAATCTCTTGTATATAATAGTAGTAGTTGTAATAGTAATGTTTAAAATATTAGCTAAACATGAAGCCGACTAATTTTAATTCAAATTTATCAAGGGTTTAGCCTTATTGAAATGACTAAAATAAAGTTTGACATTTCGGTATGGTTTCTGGAATGTAGAATAGAAAAATAGTTTTATATTAATTTAGGTGGGTAGGTATACGGGTAAGACCATCTATCAAGTTATCACAAGATCAAGAAACAAGACACCTTGGAACTATTGTTTTTGCCTTTTTTGGGTTAGTTCAATTAACTATGTCATGTGACAAATTTGGATATTTTTAACAGGTATGTGTATCTGGGTCTTTTTGACACTGAAGTTGAAGCTGCCAGGTAAACATTTGTTTTCTTGAGGGAACTTTACTGTCAAATCTTAATATTTAAGGGGTTTAAATGAAAATATAAGTTTTTTTATTTTTTATTTTTTTTTTAACATTGTAGGGCTTATGATAAAGCTGCAATAAAATGCAATGGAAAGGACGCTGTTACAAATTTTGATTCCAGGATTTATGAAAATGAGCTAAACTCAACTGGTAACATATCTATATAATAATAATAATAAACACACACATACAGGCCACACAGATATATATTATTAATTCTCTTTTTATTTTCTTCATCTCAGAAGGTTTGTGTAACAAGAACATATCATTGGATCATAATCTGGATTTGAGCTTAGGGGGAAGTTCGGCCTCAAATAGGCCACAAAACATAGAATTTGGAAATAATCATGAAGTCGAATTGAGTCGCCAATCTAACTCGCTCCATTTTGGACATAATCAGCACGCGGTATGTTTCACTTTTGACATAAAATGCTCAAATTATTATAGTTAGGAAGATTTACTCACAACTTTTGTTACATCTAAAAAAGATTTATAATTTAACATGTAAAAAAGGCATCCGGTTGGTTTGATGGAAGGATAAGAGAAGGGTATAATGAAATCCAGACATTCCACCTTCAATCTCCAATGCCAGTTATCATGGGTAACAATAATGGATACGGGCATTTTATGCGACCCGCTGACCCGGCCATGCTTCATACGTTCAACCAGACTGCTATCAACTCACTGAGTCATCAAGTGAGTCTGCACTCTTATCTTTTTTTTTTAATTGTTTGTGATCATATATGAATGGTGGGAAATTTACATGAACAGCAGCAGATGCAGTTTACTAGCAGCACCAGAGGCACAGGAAGTGATCCATCTCTACAGGAAATGTATGCAAATAGTGCTGCAGCATCATCAGGATTCCCACAACAGCAAAGATTTCACATCCGACAGCCCCCATAAATTAAAAAAAAACATCACAATATTAACTGGCTCCACGTACAGTAGAACAAAAGTGAGCTACTCATGACATTTTTTGTATGTTTCCTTGTGTTCTTTGACCATGAAAGATCAGTGTTTTGGGTTGAAAATTCCAGTGATACCGTTGACTATTGACAGTTGACTTGCCTAGCTAGGGTTCTTGATCAGTTATATATATATGTGAAACAAATTACAAGGATGAACAATTTCAGTTTTCTTTTCCATTTATTTGAGTAGATGGTTGTAAAAAAACATTTCATGTGTTAATGGGTAGAAAATTATTTATTTTGTCAACGTGTTTGAAAACATTTAACATACATATAACGTTTAGCTAGATGTAAATAACCAACATTAGCAATTACTGTTTGTTATAAATTTATATTTAGGCTATCCGGAGTAGTGCGTGAGATGGCCGCATGAGTGTTGGATGTGTTGCGTCGAACACATACACACAACGAAGGCCATGCGTAATGAGGCGGTGCAACGTGAGCGTGAGAAGGCTTCAATAAATAATGGCAGCCAATCACATGACACATTTCAATCATTTCTTAAAAATTATTATTAAAATTTATTTGTGAGTGAGTGAGAGACCGTGTCTAATAGTGAATGAGAAAGGTATTTACGTGTAGCGAGTGAGTACCTATGACCTTATTAGTAATATTTTCTAATACTAAAAAGTTAGTAACAAAAACATCTTTTCCAATAACTAAAAAGTTGGTAATAAAAACTTAACTCAAATATGAATTTTCCAATTGCTTCAGAAAAAGTATGAGTGGAAACAAGAGAACAAGTGGATTCATAAACAAAATACTGTTGATCAGTTCTGTTTAAACATAATAGAAAACATGAATAACATACCTGTTACAGCAGACAGGCCAGCAGAGAATCCAGTCAGAGATACAGCCATTGAGTTTGACATACTTGTCAGGTTGATCTGGTTCCTCCTTAGGGTGTAAGGTTATGATGGTGATGAACCGAAACAAGGGAAGGTTTCGATTAGGAGAGAGAGCCGAGAATATGATGTTATGAGGGTTGTGTAATTCTCTAATTGTCTATCCCTTAAACTCTCTAATAATCTCCTTATATATACACATAAGAGGAAACCTAATTAGTTAATAAGGGTAATATGGTCCATCAACAATTACCAACTAATTATTAATAGGTTATTAATATATTTTGATCTATATAATATAAATGATTATAATGGCTACAAGATTAAATATTATGATAATTATATATTTAATCTCACATTCTCCCACTTAGTCGAGTAATCATTTATCATGAGTATTAGATGAGGCTGGCCAGGAGTTAACACTCATTTTAGCCTTAAACCAAGAACTATAGCAGAGAAATACAGCCGTTGAATCATCATTCGACTCAGGACCCCCATTAGTTATACTATAGCCTCAATTTAAAACCTAATAGTTATGATCAAAATACGCATAGCCCTTTAGCGTCTGATTTGTATTTATATTTTGTTTATATGTCATTACACCGGCAGAACATATGTTAGAGACATACAAAATCAAACTGAGAAAATTTCATTAATTAAAACATAAGCTAGTACAATATGCCATTAAATAAGGTTTTTAGTAAGTCCCATATTCGATACATGTTCTTCGAAAACTTTAGGTGGGAGACCTTTAGTCATCGGATCCGCAAGCATATCTTTAGTACTAATATACTCAATACAAAGATTATTTTCCTCAACTCGTTCACGTACGAACAAATATTTTGTATCGAGATATAAACCAACTCCATTCGAACTGTTACTGTTCGAGAAACTAACGGCAGCTGAGTTATCACAGTAAAGCTTCAATGGTCTAGAAATGGAATTAACGATTTTGAGTCCAGTGATCAGATTTCTAATCAACATTCCATGACAGGTCGCGTTGTAAACAACAATGTATTCTGCCATCATTGTGGAAGTTGTGGTTAACTGTTGTTTATGACTCTTCCATGAGATAGGTCCGCCTGCTAACATAAAGATGTAGCCTGAAGTGGATTTCTTGTCATCTTTGCATTTGGCAAAGTCAGAATCAGAATAACCTACCACTTCTAAGTGATCACTTATTCTATAAGTCAGTTTATAGTCTTTCGTCCCTTGCAGATATCTAAGGACATTCTTAGCTGCTTTCCAGTGATCTAGGCCAGGATTAGTCTGATAACGGCCTAGCATTCCAGCAATATAAGCGATATCTGGGCGAGTACAGACTTGAGCATACATCAGGCTCCCGACTACTGACGTGTAAGGTATCTGGCTCATTTTCTCCTTTTCAACCTCTGTTGTCGGACACTGGAATGAACCGAAAACATCTCCCTTAACTACTGGAGCGACTGAGGGTTTGCACTGTTGCATGTTGTAACGTGTAAGGACACGATCTATGTAAGTCTTCTAAGACAATCCTAAGATCCCTTTGTGTCTATCTCGGTGAATTTCGATGCCAATGACGTAAGAAAGCATCTCCGAGATCTTTCATGTCGAAGTTATGCGAGAGTAACCGCTTCGACTCATGCAACATGTCTAAACTATTACTTGCCAATAGAATATCATCTACGTAAAGGACAAGTAAAGTAAAGTTACTCCCACTCATCTTGAGGTAGGTGCATTGATCCACTTGATTCTTCATAAAACCTTGTCTCTTCATGACTTCATCAAACTTGAGGTACCATTGACGTGATGCTTGTTTTAACCCGTAAATGGATTTCTTCAGCTTACAGACTAGATGCTCCTGACCTTTAGGTTTAAAGCCTTCAGGTTGTTTCATGTAAACATCTTCGTCTAAGTCTCCGTTAAGGAAAGCAGTTTTGACGTCCATCTGATGCAGCTCCAAATCAAAATGAGCTACTAAGGCCATAACGATCCTTAATGAATCTTTACGAGAGACGGGTGAAAACGTCTCTTGATAATCAATTCCCTCTCTCCGAGTGTAGCCCTTTGCAACCAATCTTGCTTTGTAGCGTTCAACATTCCCATTCGGATCCAGTTTTGTTTTGAACACCCATTTACATCCTACAGGTTTAACACCGTTGGGTAATTGTACCAAATCCCAAACGTCATTTTTCTTCATGGATTCAAGCTCATCAATCATTGCTTTGTTCCATTCAGAAGACTGATCACTGCTAATGGCTTCATTATAAGAGGTAGGATCATTGAGCTTTCCAACATCCATTTCAGTCAGGTAGGTAACATAATCATCCCAATTAGTTGGCCTTCTTTGCCTAGATGACCTCCTGAGTTGATTATCGGGTTCAGCGTTGTCTTGGTTTTGAGCGTTTGATGTGCCTCCACAGAAGTCAGATAGATTTTAGCATCCTCAGAATCAGGAATGGCTCCTCTAATTGCATTGTGTATGGACTGCTTCATGAACATGAGAGACATGCGGTTACACCTAGTCCATTTTTCATGAACTATCTGCTCAGCAGTGGTACTTTGAGTGGTAAGGTCCGCTGGCTTATTCTCTCTAAGAGCATAATCGAAGTCTAGCAATCCTAGTGTAAGCATCAGGGCATCCTTCCATTCAGCAAAGTTATCACCAGTCAAAGGTGGAATCCCGCAATTGGGTGCTGATAGTGGAAATAAGATGAGCAAGTTATGATACTAAGAAATAAGTCCTAATGTGATCTAAGGGCATGTTATACTACGGCAGGCATAAATAATGACCATTTTAATTATGAAGCTGTGATATTGTCTATTACTAACATCAAAATAATAGACTTAGTTAAAATTCTACTTAAACGGAGACAAATCAGCTTTGGCCAGAAGTGTAATCATTTAAGTATGTGTGCAAAGTAATCGTGACAAATCAGCTTTGGCCAGAAATGAGACAATCACTTTAGTTATGCACTTGTCAAGTATGCTAAACATAAATGAATTAAAATCAGCTTTGGCCAGAAATTAAGACATTTCACGTTTGTAATGCATACTCAACATAGCTTTTCTAATACTTGAACAATAAATATATGTATTAAATCAGCTTTGGCCAGAAATGATACATTAGAAGCTCATTCAAGTTAAGCTATTTTGGTTTTGTAAAAAGTTATCTGATTCTGATTAGTTAATTGAGTGTTTACAAAACCAAGTATTTAATAGCAAACCACCTGTTAGCGCGGATCGAACCAACAACCTAGAATAATGAGGTTTCGAGTGAGGTCTCGAGTCAGGTCTCGACTGAGTTATGAGATCTCGAGTCAGTTATGAGGTCTCGAGTCGCAACCTTGGTCTCGAGTCGCAACCTCAGTGTCTCGAGTCGTAATCATGGTCTCGACTACTGTGTTTTATGAGATCTCGACTCCATAATGAGATCTCGAGTTGGAACCACGGTCTCGAGTTGTGAAGATTGAAGCCTTTAGTCTAAAACTCAGTGGTCTCGAGTCGAGACTGTTGTCTCGAGTTGTAAAGTTTTGAGAACCTGATGATTTCGAGTCGAGACCTTGTAGTCTCGAGTCGAGATCTGATGGTCTCGAGTCGTAATCTGATGGTCTCGAGTCCACTGTTAACAGCTGTTTTGTGATAATAACTGAAAGCTCGAAATTTTAGGGATTGTGGGATAGTGTTTCCTGTTTTATTGTTGATCTAAACTTATGAAAGATTTCGAAAATTATAACTTGTTATCTATTAACAGTTTTCAAAAATTTTAATAGATAAAATTCGGATCAAAATAGTAAAAAACATCCACTAATCCAAATTATATTCCAAAACTTAAGTAATTTTCGACTTTTCTTAAAACAAATGATGAACCCTAGAAAGTTAAAACATAATTCTGGGATCCGAAACCTGAATTCTAAGGTTTTTATTAACAGATTCCGGATATTAATTTACCCATTATGGTTTCGAGTCAATATATTAAACAACATCTTCCGAAAACAGTGATTTCGGCACAAAGGTACTCGAAACAGCCTTGATTTTTATAAACTTTCAAAAAATTCCGTTTTCCAGATTTTAATCCTAGAATAATGGATACGAAAACAAAACTGATTTATCAACATATGCTCTGATACCACATGTTGATCAGTTCTGTTTAATCATAATGGAAAACATGAATAACATACCTGTTACAGCAGACAGGCCAGCAGAGAATCCAGTCAGAGATGCAGCCATTGAGTTTGACATACTTGTCAGGTTGATCTGGTTCCTCCTTAGGGTGTAAGGTTATGATGGTGATGAACCGAAACAAGGGAAGGTTTCGATTAGGAGAGAGAGCCGATAATATGATGTTATGAGGGTTGTGTAATTCTCTAATTGTCTAACCCTTAAACTCTCTAATAATCTCCTTATATATACACCCAAGAGGAAACCTAATTAGTTAATAAGGGTAATATGGTCCATCAACAATTACCAACTAATTATTAATATGTTATTAATATATTTTGATCTATATAATATAAATGATTATAATGGCTACAAGATTAAATATTATGATAATTATATATTTAATCTCACAAATACATGTTAAAACATGGTATAGCATACTTTAAAAGTTTTCATCACACACATATATTTAAGGGAAATTGGCATGTAATAATACTATCTAGAGGTCATTGGCCATTGACAGTCCTGCCTTTGAATATTCCCCCCACCAGTCCCACCTTTCACCTATTTTTCCTACACCGGTCCCCCGTTAAAAAAACTTAACGGAGTTAAGCTTTTTTTCCAAATTACAAACATATTATTTAGGGCTTTTGATCAGAATGACGATACAAGTCCATTGATGTAAAACTTACCTCGAAATGGTGCTCCAAATGACTTGATTTTTGTTAATTGGAAATTTAAACACCCGAATTAAAGTGTCGTTTTCATCGTTTGGAGTACCGTTTCGAGGTAAGGTTTACATCAATGGACTCGTTTCGTCGTTCTGATCAAAAGCCGTAAAAAAACTGTTTGTAATTTGGAAAAAAACATAACTCCGTTAAGTTTTTTTGACGGAGGACCGGTGAAGGAAAAATAGGTGAAAGGTGAGACTGGTGGGGGGAATATTTAAAGGTGGGACTGTCAATGGCCAATGACCTCTAGTTGAGATTATTACAGGCCAATATTATTTTTGTGCAAGTATACTTAGGAAAGTATACCTGTATTTTTATGTAAATACTTGTGTATTTTACATTATTTGCCAAAAATCAATACTTTGATTTTTATTACTTTCCGGGATTATATTTCTTAAAAATGATATATTTTTAAGACTTGTGTGGAATATATATATTTTGTCATGCTTGGAAATATATATATTTATTTTTGTTATTCACCCGATTTTGTATAATTTTTACTACTTGGTAGTAGATATATATTTGTCCAAATATATATTTTAAGTCCAAAGTTGTCCGTAATTGTCCAATTCCGAAATTCGTTAAGGAATATATACAAATAAATTTTCTTGTATTTGTCCTTATATATTCTTTTATGAGGAATTTTGTATACTTGTATACTTAAGTATCCTTAAGGCCGGAGGGTGTGGGGGCGCCACCCCCACCAGCTCACCCTCTATGGCGCCCCAGGGAGCTATACGACCACACCCACGAAATTAAAGATGGGAGCTATAGGATGTGTGCCATGGTGCTAACGAGCAAGAAACGAGTTGACCGAGGAGAGTTAATGCATTTGACCGTTTGAAACAGTCATATTTAAAAAAAAAAATTAATTTCCTTTTTTTTATAAATTAACATTATAAATACCCCACATCCCTTTCCCTTTTTATTCCATTCCCTTCACTTTCTCTATATTTTTATATCATTCTCTACATTTTTTAAACCTTTCTCTACAATGTTTCCCAACAACACATGGGACCCGAATAATCCGTTTTGGCAAACTTTGCAAAACAACGAGCAAGAGGACCAGTATCGCCGAGACTCGCGTACGGGTGAGCTTGGATATTATCCAATGCCACCAAGCACCCCCAACTTCTCCTCATCCCACCACTCAATCGATGCCCGGTTTTTCGGGTATTATTCTCAACCCCCATTTTTTCCCTCAAACATACCCCAAAACATACCCCAAACCCAAAACATACCCGAAACCCAAAACACAACCGAAACCGAATCCGTTCCCGAAACCCAAGTCGAACCCTCTTCTAGAAAAAAAAGAAGTCATAAAAAGAAGGATGAGGCCGAAAAACGTACTACTAAGAAGGTCAAATTTTGGTCGCCTAAGGAAGAGTTCGAGTTGGCAAAAGCATGGCTCGACGTATCAGAGGACGAGATTGTTGGTAAATTTTAATTCAAACATATTGTTTTGTAAATATAATTTTTAATTCAAACATATTGTTGTCACACCCCGATATTTCCACGTATTACCGGTAGGCCCGGTGAGGAGTATCGTGACGTAGTTGATATCATCATAGTCAATAATCACAGTTTAAATGCACAGCGGAAGTCTAAAAGTAATTTATACAAACCGAGTTTTAAAGTAAACATATTACAAAACGGATTGTAAGATGGATCCACAGGCAGATCAAAATAAAAGAGGAAATGTTGTTCAACAGACTTAAAGTGGTAAAAGCTTGCAAGACTCTTTATTTAATCACTCAGGAGTTCCAGCCCATTTCGCTTAGTACCTGCACTTAACCTTTTTGAAAATACGTCAGTTTACACTGGTAAATACAATTAACTGACTCTTTTGAAAATATTTAAGAAAATTTATTTAAGTGCACTTGGCACAAAATTCTTTTATAACTTGGGACAATTATTCAAAATAATCTTGTATACAGTTTTACATGTTTGTCGTCCATTCGGGACCGGTTAGAAGAGCCGAATTAGATTAATTGACACGCCACAAGTATATGCCCACAAGAGAGTGAGATACCGTTTATACATACGCAACTGTCAGGTGTATGCCTACACCCCGTGCTTAAGCCGTGACCATTTCTAATAAATGAGCCGAGGATATCCAGGACATGGTCATTAACCCCCCCCCCCCCAAAAGGCATTGCATCAAACAAAACAGATTAAAACGGGATATGTAAATGTATTAATCACAATCCAATTTAAATAACTACATACCCGACCAAGCGGTATTATTATAATACCGTATCCCAAGCCCGTATAACGGAAAATAAGTTAAAAGTATTTACCTGAGCAAAATATAATTTTAATCTCAGCCGTTTAACAATCAGCAAGTGCAAATATCTTTTACTGGACTCGTAGATCTGGAACGAAGGTTTTAATAACCTATTAGATTCCTAACGGGTCTTATTTAAGTTTTAACTTAGACCGGTTAGTTTTAATGAAGGGTTTACGGTTCAAAACGCAAGATTAAGCGAAGACCGGATTAGAATGTGATTTAGAACCGACAAGTATGAAGACTTGTTTAATATGGGTAAACTAAACACATTCTGGATTTTGAAGTAAAAATGATAAGGTTTGACCCGTTTCGGTTAATTTATGCAAACTAGTTACATAAACCGTACCGAACGTGAACTATGCATAACGGGTAACCAAATAAGTCATATACAGGTTCCACAAGTTAATATGCTTAAAATATGTTATGATATCAGTAGGATACATTCCATTATGCCCAAAACGAATGAAAAACCAAATTAAGCCCCGTAAGGGTATTTTGGTCATTTTAAAGCTTATAAAAGAGGTTAAATAGTATTCTTAGTTTCTGGTCTAAAATAATTAGTAAAAATATTTATTTTAATGGGTTATATCAGTAAGATATCATACATATGCGAAATTTATAATTTATGGCCAAACTATGCACCGTAGGGGCATTTTGGTCATTTCACATATGCTATAAGGGTTAAATTTGGAAATCTGAGTTCAAAACTTTTTACTTTCTGTTTAAGTATAAAAAAACTTACTCATAACATCAGGAGGTAATAAGTTTTAGATGTTAAATATGGTTTTAAACCATACTATGCACCTAAATCGCATAAAAGTCGGTATTTGACGATATTCGGGTTAATTAAGGAAATATGAGATTTTGATCAGCCTTTACTGTTTAAAATAATTTATTTGATGTATAAAATCAGTAGCAAAAGGTTTGATATGTAAAGGATGTGTAAAACTCTTTTTTATTCACAAAAAGGGCATAACCTTCAATTACCGAGTCTATGCAAGAACCCCATGTTATGATCAGTTTAAATTTTACAAAAATTCCCAAAAATCCCTAAATATTATATCTTAACAGTAGGTGGCAAGTTTGGTGTCAAAATTTGGGTTTAAATATGTTTTATGCCAAAAATGCCAATTAATTAATAAAAAGCTTTCATTTTACGATATCGCGCATAACTTCTATTTTAGACCACAAACTGATGTCAAACTTTTAGGACATACTTAAATATCAGTAATAAAGGTTTTTGTCCTCTCACATTTTCAAAAATCTCGTTTTAATATCAAAAGGGCATAATGGTCAACTTTTAAGCGTTTAACGGAAACATGCAATGAACTAGGATTTCTATGGAACCAAGTTGTATAACCTCAGAGGGTTATACTAACCTATGATTTGGTCCTAAAGGAACCCTAAGGCATATCTAAACTAAGATAAATCGGGTCAGAACTGAAATTCAAAGCAAAAGTCTACTTTTGCGACTTTCGGTTCCGAACCGAGCCTAAACTCAGAATTGTCGAGTTGAACATGCTTAGACATGTTCTTATATTATTTACCAAGTTATTTTAATGTTAAAACATGTTTCATAACCTCTGCATTGTTAGTTATGAATTTATTTGCAAAAATTGATTCTGTTGACTTTTTATTAGTAAGTTTGACCCGACAATTGACAAAGTAAAAGTGATAATCAGTAGGTGCCCTTTTGAGGGTTTACTACCTACATAATTACCAACTCACAGCCACTTTCAATTCGAATAATGGCTGGACCGTTATTGATTAATCACAAAGTCAAAGCAGAATTAGGCTAACTTTGACTTTCGGTCATTAAACTAATAAAACCTTAATTACAGAAGCTAATAACACTTACAATGGTCCTTAGCACGAAAGTTTGAACTAATAGAGCCTCCTAAAAGACCAGGTTGCTCCAGAGAACTTGCTTTGAGAGTTTGCCTTGAGAAATTCTTGAAGTGTGAATGAACAAGTGAAGAAATGAGGCCTATTTATAGGATTTCAAGTGTTCTAGGATCAAGGCAAGTGTCCCCCAGGTGTTTTCTGATGCTAACATGTGTATAGTGGTTTTCCAAAACAGTTAAACTAGCTGCTGAATTCGAAAACAGGTTGCAAAGATCCTCCAAAGATTGCAGGTTGCAGAGTTGGGCAGCTGGCAGTCTGGCTGGAAAAGTTCCTCCGTCGCGCCACGCGCCATGGGAAGGAGATCCCGGCGCGCCACGCGAGGCAACAGTTTTTAAAGTTGTTTTGTTTTGTTGCATGATCAGTCCCTGCACTTTCTGAACGCGAATAACTGACTTTTTCAGCATGCATGGTCAATGTAAACAGGTCTGGGTTGTCCTAGGGAGTGTGGCCATGCATTTGTAAGTCTTGGACACATTGTAAATGGCTCCCGAAACTAGAATTATGATAATTACACTTTTAACCCCTATTCTTGGAAACTTCAATTTACATCACACTTTTGAACCGAATCTTTATGAAACTTTTATCAGATATTCTAGAGAATATATTAACACATTACAAAGCTTTTGGGAACGTTAAAAGGTCACTCAGAGGTAAGAAATAACATGTTGACACTTTTAACCCATGTGCTTCGTAACTCTTGATTTTTAAGCACAAGCGGCTTCCTGTGTCCGACAATTTATTCAATATTGAATACGAGCATTATATAAAGTCATTCAGAGGCACAAGTTTGGCATGATGACGCTTTTGGTCCTTCTAATTATATCTTCACACTATTTGACAATTTTAGTCCCTCCAGGTCAATCCATTATACGTTTAAAGTCCATGACACGTGTCCTTATTATATTGGTCGTAATTTTACGAGGTGTTACAAATAACACTAAAATCACTTGTTTTCCTTAAGATTATGTTAGATCTTTACATCTTCATCTTTTAAAGTTTAGTTTCTTAGATGGTGTGACTTGTACATAACATGAACATGAACTAAAATAGTGTTTAGAAGGCTTACTACTAGCTCTATTGGCTAGGGAAGTGGCACAAGAAGGATGAAGATGAAGAATGAAGTATATGAGAGGTTAAAAGCTCCACAAAGAGGTCCTTCAACTTCTAGCACTTGTAGCTTCCTTAGATATCCTCCATACACCTTAGAACAAGCTTGGAATTGTTGTAGGATGCTTGAAAATGAAGATGGTAGTGTGGGTGTGGGTAGCCGAGAGCAAGAGAGGGAAAGGAGAGGAAGATGATGAAATTTTTTGAAGTGATAATGTTAAGGGTAGTGTTCTTTGGTTTATAACAACCTCCTTCCAACATTGCAAGATCCTTTGGACTATATGTCCCATATCTAGAGCACAATTTCAATATTTTAATGGGAAAGGTGTAGGGCCACCTTTGGGGCTGGTTTCATGAGAGGAGGGGGGGGGGGGGTAAGTTGCACAAATTTGGAAGTTGAAGGTGTATGATGTAAACTAGAAGGTTTAAGTTGGTTTAAGTGTGTTTAGATGTTTTTAAGATTTTTAAGGTGTTTTATCACCATAACTAGCTTAATATCATAAAAGCAATGCTTCTAGTCTAGTTTTGATGTTTTGGGTAGTGTCCGATTATTCGTTCGGTTATCGGTTCATTAAGTGCTAAATTGCGCAGTTTTACTATGTATGAAGCCCCTTTTATGGCAGTTTTAACCCGACACTTTACAAGTTATTCTGGACACTAAAACATCAATTCTGCATGATATTTTGGTGTTAAAATGCTATTTTTTGCTGCTGAATTCTGCAGAATTCAGCATTTAAAGCGATTTTCGGGTGTCTTTTAGTGCGTATTTTAGTTTCCGAAAAGTGTATATTTTTACCCTTGTATCCACACTTGGGTATTAATGTGTTTTTGATGTTGGACCTACTCCTAGGCCCTAAATCTATTGTCTTACTTCTTTCTGCGAAAGTGCTGACACAGCATGTCTTACCGGTGAGTTTACTAGTCTTTCTGATGCAACGCTTAATGTGGTGCACAATGCAGTATTTGAAGTATAAAACATGCATGAATTTATATGTAAAGCAAGCAAACACATAATGTTGACGTTTAAGCACATAATTGCAAATAATAATTAAAATAGTACGGAAAGTACCGGTTTTGTGCCAGTTGTCACAGTATTTTGCTTGGTGTAGTGTAGATCTTGGATTTAATCGTGTCACCATAGCATCTTGCTATGTTGACTTGTTGGTGGAAGGAATGAAAATACCGTTTTGTTGCTAAAAAAAAAATATAATAATGTATTAGTTGGGCTATAAATTATGTTGGATTACTAAATAAAATGTGAAAATAAAGTTAATTAATGAAAATAAAGTTAATTCACTTTATAGTTAACTATAACACACTTTATGACATGTTCGAAATACATATATATTTGTAGTACTAGTGGGTACCTGCACGTTATTATGGGGGTTACTATTTTTAACCATGGCTTCCTCATTTCATCATTTCCACTTTATGAAAGCACACTGGTGGAAGGGCTTGATGCACCGCTGAGACAACAACCATATGTCAGCAATAATGTTTACGAAGGGGATTACTCCGGTGGCAGTTAAGTGTTACAACAATGATCCTTTAATGAGGGATAAGAGAACGGGAGGTTTTGCATGTCACTATGGCTGTCTGGTTAGTGTTCAACAACCATGGTCCCAGGTTTCAGGTATCCTGGGTCCGGAGGTCGCCCCATGGTTCCATAAGGGCGAGTCTTTTTATCCCTAATTGTCCTTAACCATTGTTACCATGAGATTTTTAGTTTTAGGTGGTTCTTGTCACACCCCAACCGATAGCGGAAACATCAGAGCGAGACGAAAAAAAGATAGCTCGAGGCTTCATAACGACTAATTGTGACAATAATTTAAAATAATGATTTTTCATTTCATGATAAATGGGAAATACATTGTTTCAAAAGGAAGATACAACCTTTAGAACATAACAAATAAATCAACAAAACATAAATTTAAACTAAGTGGATTTCTAGTCCATCCTACTAGATTTCTTTTCAACACATCAACATCAATCTCCTGCAATATATATTAAAGTAACATGTCAACACAAAAGCATTGGTAGCATACAAGTTTAGTGTACTAGCATATGTATAAAGAGTTTAACGAGATCCACATGGAAAAAACGTATACTAAGGCATAACATATCATGAACTAGCATGCATCACATACGTGTCAACCCAAAGGTTCCACTAGCGTAATCTTGTCGTCACAACGACAAGTCCATTTGTATGATTGAATTACTTAACATAGACCCAACAAGGGCGGTGTGCTACTCCTATAGCGCTATACATGTTAGGGTAGACTTGTACGAAGTTAATGGCAAAGTATAGCGTAAGAATGGCTTCTAGCATGCATGTATTTCTAGAGTATAAACGTATAAAGCATGTATAATGGATTCGTTTCTATGAATAATGTATTTGCATATGTGTGTTTTAATATGGTAATATATATTGCACCCAAAAAATGTAAAAACGAAAAGAGGGTCATATATACTCATGGTTTACGTAGAGATTCCACGAACGTGAGTTGGAGGAGTTCTTGTGATTGAAACACTGAAGTTACCCTAAAGGGAAACAGAGGTGCGTGAGTTATGGATTTGGTTAATATATTGGATTCGGATTTTTAAGATGTATCACATAAATTGAATTTAAAGTAAGGAGCCACGAAGGTGGCCATGCAAGGAGGTAAGACGATGAACATCCATTTAACCTCATTATATGATTCATTAAATCACAAAAATCATCAACTTAGTTGATGATTTTGGTTGGTCATGAATATGAACAAAAAGGAAAATACATAAACTACAAAATCTTGAAACAACCAAGTCAGCAAGCATGCGTGTATCCCAAACATGGAGAGTGTTTGAGGACATGATGTAGCCTTGTCCCTTTGTTGGAAATTGTTTTGAGATTTAGTGTATGAAGATTGGAAATAAATCAAGCAAGTGAGGATATGGAAGAAATTTAGAGAGCCAAAGCTTACATGGTTCACACATGCATCGAAACACAAGTCTTACCATATTGAGGATGGTGAGCTTGGATGGCCTCAACACTTGTAGGTTGTCTAAAACCTTGTCAAAACAGAAAGTTTAAAAGGTGTTTGAACCTCTAAACTCATAGAAATCAACCATACTCAAGCTCCCTAACCATAGATTTGGTTAGAAGCAAGGTATATGCAGGATTTCACAAGTTAAACATGTGTAAAGAACGATTAAGCAAAATTTTTAACCAAAACAGAGAATTTGGACCTTAAAATGGTGATGTTCCACCTAAGGTTATGTCACACCCCGATATTTCCACGTATTACCGGTGGGCCCGGTGGGGAGTATCGTGACGTAGTTGATATCATCATAGTCAAACAACACAATTTTAAATGCACAGCGGAAGCAAAAGGTGAATCAAATTACAAACCGAATAAATAGTAATATCAAAGTATTACAATCCGGACAGTAAAAGATCCACAGGGGGATCAAAAGATAAGAGATTATTGTTCAACAGACTTTAACATCTAGAGCTTGCAAGACTTGATTAATGATGCCAGGAGTAGCCAGCCTATTTCGTCTAGTACCTGCACTTAGCCTTTTTGGAAAATACCTCAGTTTACACTGGTAAATACAATTAACTGACTCATTTTGAAAAGAGTTTAAGAAAATTAGTTTGAATGCACATGGCACAAAATCTTTTATAACTTGGGACAATTATTTAAAAATAATCTTGTATACAGTTTTACTTATTTGTCGTCCGTCAGTGCCGGTTAGAAGAGCCGGTCAAGATTAATTGACACGCCACAGGTATAATGCCCACAAGGTTGATTCCTTTAAGTGGATTACTAGTTTTTACATATGCAACTGTCAGGTGTATGCCTACACCCCATGCTTAGGTCGTGGCCATTTCTTTGAATGATGCCAAGGATATCCGGGACATGGTCATTTAACCCCCAAAGGCCATACACCAAATAATACAGAGTAAAACGAGTTATGTAAATACATTAATCACAATCCGATTTAAATGACTACATACCCGACCAAGCGGTATTATTATAATACCGTATCCCAAGCCCGTATAAGGGAAAATAAGTTAAAAGTATTTACCTGAGCAAGTATAATTCACAAAAAGCGAGTGCAGGTAGCTTTTACCGGGCTCCTAATCTGGAACGAAGGTTTTAATAACCTATTAGATTCCTAACGGGTCTTAATTAAGCCTAAACTTAGACCGGTTAGTTTTAAAGAAAGATACGGTTCAAAACGCATGATTAAGCGAAGACCGGATTAGAATGTGGTTTAGACCCGACAAGTTTGTATACTTGTATAATATGGGTAAACTAAACACATTCTGGATTTTGAGACAAAAATGATAAGGTTTGACCCGTTTCGGTCAATTTATGCAAACTAGTTACATAAACCGCATCGAACGCGAATAATGCGTAACGGGTAACCAAATGATTCATGAACAGGTTTCCTGAGTTAATATGCCTTAAATATGTTGTGATATCAGTAGGATACCTTCCATTATGCCCAAAATGGATTTAAATTCAAACTATGCCCCGTAGGGGCATTTTGGTCATTTTAAAAGTTATAAAAGAGTTTAAATATAAATCTGAGTTTCAGGTCTGATGTATTCAGTAAAAATACTTATTTCTATAAGTCATAACAGTAGGGTATGGTATATAGGTGAATTTTACCTCTTATAACTAAACTATGCACCGTAGGGGCATTTTGGTAATTTCACATAAGCTTAAAAGTCAAATCTGGAAATCTGAGTTTAAAACTTTTGCTTACTGTTAAAATATAAAAATTTACTAAAATATCAGTAGGTATCAAGTCTTATATATTTAAAATAGTTTTAATACATACTATGCATTTTAAATGCGTAAAAAGACGGTTTTAAGCGATTTCCGGGTTTTATAACGAAAGCTGATATTTTTATTATCCCAGAAGGCTTAAAATATTTTATTTATTATATAAAATAAGTAGCAAAAGGTTTGGTATCAAAATATTGTGTAAAACTCATTTTATAGGCCAAAAGGGCAAAACCGACATTTACCGAATCAAAGCTATAACCCTATGTTATGCTCAGCCTAAAATAAATAAAAATCTTCAAAAATCCCAAAATATTATTTTACATCAGTAGGTAAAAAGTTTGGTATCAAAAATTGGGGGTAGATAGGCTTTATGCTAATTACGCCGTTTAATTAATAAAAAGCTTTCTAATTACGCTATTGAGCATAACTCTTAATCTAGACCTCTAACTAATGTGAAAATTTAGGGACATGTTTATAAATTAGTAATAAAGATAATTGTCCTCTCACCTTTTTAAAATTCTTGTTTTAAGGTCAAATGGGCATATTGGTCAACATTTAGGCATATAACGGAAACATGCATATAAATCGGATAACTATTGAACCAAGTTGTATAATCACAGAGGGTTATACTAACATGTAACCTGGTCCTAATAAAGCTCTAAGGCATTTCTAAAACATGCTACATTGGGTCAGAACTGAAAGTCAAAGCAAAAGTCCACTTATGCGACTTTCGGTTCCAAACCGAGCTTAAACTTGAAATTGTCGGGTTGAACATGCTTAGACATGTTCTTACATTAATTACCAAGTTATATGAATGATAAAACAGGTTTCATAGATTCTACATTGTTAATTATGTGATTATTTGAAAATTAGCTTTCTGTTGACTTTTTAGTCTTAGGTTTGACCCGACATTTCACCAAGTTAGGGTGATAATCAGTAGGTGCCCTCTTAGGGGTTTATTGCCTACATAATTACCAACATATAACTACTCCTAATTCGAGAATTGACTGGACCATTAGTGATTAATCACTAAGTCAAACCTTAATTACGATGGGTTTGACTTTAGGCCATTAAATTAATAATACTGAATTAAGAGAGGTTAAGGACACTTACAAAGGTCCTAAGCACGATTATGGATCCTAGGGAAACTTGAAGAAAGCCAGAGAAGCTCCAGAGAAGTCCTTGATGTGAATTTGAATGAGCAAGTCAAATGGTGGCAACAACAATCCTTTATATAGGAACCCACATTGTTCAAGATCATCACACACAAGCCTATGAGAGTTCCCTGATCAACCCATGTGTCCCTATGCATGCAAAACTATTGGCCATGCTTCAGTATTTCAAAAACTAGCTCTTTAAGGCGGTGCAACAGGCTGAACAGGCAACTGTCCATTTTCTGCTGCCAGCGACATCCTTACGGACCGTAAGCAATAATCCTTGCGGTCGGTAAGCACATCTTACGGACCGTAAGCACTAGGCTTTGCGGTCCGTAACCAACCTTGATCTGAGATGCCCAGTTACAACCTTGCGGACCGTAAGCCCTTGGCTTTGCGGTCCGTATCTGCTTTTTAGAAATCAACGCCCAGCTCCGCCCCCTTACGGACTGTAAGGGCTCACCTTTGCGGTCCGTAAGCTTTCATCAGAAGACAAAAACTTAAAAACTTTCAAGTTTTGACCATGCAATCTTTCTATCTCCGAATCTCATGTATTCTTTGCAGTAGGGGGACCATATAGACAGGCTTTGCATGTCCTTGCGTGTGTTAAAATGTACATGAGGTTTCTTGGACTTTATTGAAGAAGATTTTTAATTAAAGATTTGTCGTAAAACTCATGGAATCCATTCCTTTGGGTTTTAATTCAATTATCATTAAGGATAACCGGATTTGTATACATCAGATGTTTATAAAATAGATTAGGGTCTTGGGATTTATAACGAGGTCGCTCAGAGGTATTATTTACATGTCCACACTTTTAAATCCTACCATACATCTTTAACTTGATCCGGGTTTATGACACGTTTGCTTTAAATGACACGTGTCTTTATTTTATTGGGTATGATTTTACGAGGTGTTACATCCTCACCCCCTTAAAAGAAATCTCGACCTCGAGATTTATTGGAATAAATGAGGGTACTTTTCTTTCATTGTGGACTCTACCTCCCACGTATACTCGTGACCTCTACGGGCATCCCATTTAACCTTTACAATCGGTACATGCTTCTTCCGAAGCTTTTTAACCTGTCGATCATCGATCGACAAAGGTTTTTCAACAAATTTCAAGCTCTCATCTATGTGCACATCCGTATGGGGTATGACTAGTGATTCATCAGCTAGACATTTCTTCAGATTGCATATGTGGAATACATTATGAATACCACTGAGCTCTTCAGGCAAATTTAACTTGTAAGCCACTGTTCTGACATATTCGATGATCTCGAATGGTCCTATGTATCTTGGGCTTAACTTGCCTTTCTTACAAAATCGCATCTCTCCCTTCCAGGGTGATACTTTAAGTAGAACCTTGTCACCTACCTCGAACTTTAGAGGTTTACGCCTTAAATCTGCGTAACTTTTCTGCCTATCCCTGGCAGCTTTGAGACGATCTCGTATCTGTACAATCTTATCTGTCGTCTCCAGGACTATATCAGGTCCTGTTAGTTGGACATCTCCAACTTCTGCCCAACAAACGGGCGTTCTGCACTTTCTTCCATATAAATCTTCAAATGGTGCAGCTTGAATACTGGAATGATAGCTATTATTATATGAAAATTCGATCAATGGAAGATGATCATCCCAACTTCCACCCAAATCAATAACACAAGCTCGTAGCATATCTTCGAGTGTTTGTATCGTACGTTCACTTTGACCATCCGTTTGGGGATGATATGCTGTGCTGAAGTTCAATCGAGTGCCTAGGGAATGTTGAAAACTTTTCCAGAAATGCGATGTATACCTTGTATCCCTATCAGAGATGATAGACACTGGTACTCCGTGGAGAGATACAATCTCGTCCACGTACAGCTGAGCTAACTTATCTGAGCTGTGTGTTTCCTTAATAGGCAGGAAGTAGGCTGACTTAGTCAATCTATCCACTATTACCCAAATAGTATCATTCCCTCGTTTAGTCTTTGGTAACTTGGTGATAAAATCCATAGTCACCATTTCCCATTTCCAGGTGGGAAGTTCAGGTTGTTGTAGCAAACCTGACGGCTTCTGATGTTTTGCCTTAACTTGAGCACACGTCAGACATTTGGCCACATAAGTGGCTATAGACTTCTTCAAGCCTATCCACCAGTAATTAGCCTTCAAATCCTGGTACATCTTATCACTTCCAGGATGAACAGAATACTTAGAATTATGGGCTTCCTGAAGGATTACTTCCCTAAGCCCTCCATAGACTGGAACCCATATCCGTCCATTTAATCTCAGAATTCTGTCCTTGCCATAGGATAACTGCTCAGCAGTTACTCCTAACTTTTCATCAGGATAGTTAGCTTCCAATGCGGCTTCTTTCTGAGCGGCTAACAATCTTTCATTTAAACTGTTCTTTAATTCAATGCTCTTGGCATTGATTCTTATGGGCTTAACCCTTTCCTTCCTACTTAAGGCATCGGCAACCACATTTGCCTTGCCTGGATGGTATCTGATTTCACAATCATAGTCGTTTAAAGTCTCCATCCATCGACGATGTCTCATGTTTAGGTCCTTCTGATTAAACAGATGTTGAAGGCTCTTGTGATCAGAATAGATCACACACTTGGTACCATACAAATAATGCCTCCATAGCTTTAGTGCAAATACAACGGCACCCAACTCCAAGTCGTGGGTGGTGTAATTCTTCTCGTGCACTTTTAGTTGACGGGAAGCATAAGCAATGACTTTGCCTTTCTGCATGAGCACACACCCCATACCAGTGTGTGATGCGTCGCTGTATACTACAAATTCTTCTATTCCATCAGGCAATGTCAACACGGGAGCATTGCTCAGTTTCTGCTTAAGTATATCAAACGATTCTTGTTGTTTAGGACCCCAATCAAACTTAATATTCTTTCTAGTCAACGAAGTTAGGGGTGCTGCAATCCTTGAGAAATTCTCAATAAAACGTCTGTAATATCCTGCCAATCCCAAAAAGCTACGAATCTCTGTGGGTGTCTTCGGCTCTTGCCAATTCATGACAGCTTCAACCTTAGCGGGATCCACCTGGATACCACGCTCACTAACCACGTGTCCAAGAAACTGGACTTCACGAAGCCAAAATTCATACTTTGAAAACTTGGCATAGAGATACTCTTGTTGAAGCAGTGAAAGAATACAACGAAGGTGCTTCTCATGGTCAGCTTGACTCTTCGAGTAAATAAGAATATCATCGATGAAGACGATGACAAACTTATCCAAGTAGGGCTTGCAGACGCGATTCATGAGATCCATGAACGCTGCTAGCGCATTAGTGAGCCCAAAAGGCATCACTAAGAACTCGTAGTGACCATAACGAGTTCTAAATGCAGTCTTGTGTACATCTTCATCTTTAACCTTCAGTTGATGATAGCCTGACCTCAAGTCGATCTTGGAGAAGTAACTTGCCCCTTGTAATTGATCGAACAGATCGTCGATCCTGGGCAATGGATATCTGTTCTTGATAGTGACCTTGTTTAGCTCACGATAATCAATGCATAGATGCATCGATCCATCCTTCTTCTTTACAAACAGGATTGGTGCTCCCCAAGGAGACGAACTAGGTCTAATAAATCCTTTTGCCAACAAATCATCCAACTGAGTTCTCAATTCTTTCATCTCAGTTGGGGCTAACCGGTAAGGTGCTCTAGCGACAGGTGCTGCTCCAGGAATGATGTCAATTCTGAACTCTACTTGTCTATCTGGTGGCAAACCAGGTAGTTCTTCGGGGAAAACTTCGGGATATTAAGAAATAACAGGGATGCCTTCAACCTTGGGTTTTGGTTCATCGATAGTTACTTGTGCCATATAAATGACACAACCCTTCTTCAAACACCTCGATACCTTGAGCATAGACACTTACTCAGGCAACCCATACAGAGTGTCTCCCTGTATGGTAAGTGGCTCACCATACGGAGTCTTGATTACCACTTGCTTTTTGTTACACAAAATCTGGGTTTGGTTATGAGATAACCAATCCATGCCTATTACTATGTCGAAACCAGCTAATCTCAAAGGAAGTAAGGATAACGGAAAAGAGTGGTTCCTAATGGATATAAAGCATCCATCTAACACGGTTGATGCGGTTTCTAAGGTACCATCGGCTAATTCAACCTCATACTTCAAGCTTAGGGTTTTAACAGGTAAATTCAACAACTTACAAAATTTATCATCTACAAACGACTTATCCGCACCCGAATCAAATAACACCCTTGCATAAATATCATTAACAAGGAAGGTACCTGTTATCACATTATCGTCCTGAACAGCTTCTCGTGCATCCATTCGAAAGACTCTTGCATTGGTCTTTTTGACTTCTTCAGGCTTTTTGGCATACTTAGGGCAGTTGGACTTGATGTGCCCCTTCTCGTTACAGTTATAGCACGTTGCATCCTTTATCTTCTTGCACTCTATCGTCTTGTGCTCTTTGGATTTGCATAACCCACATGCAAACGGTTTTGACTGAGATTTAGATTCAAACCTGCATTTTCCGAAGTGACGTTTCTGGCAGGTTTTGCACTTTCGCTTTTCATCTGCTGGCTGACTACCCTTGCCAGACCCAAACTTCTTCTTGTGGTCTGTGGTTCCCTTAAACTTCTTCTCAGACCGCCGTGAGTTATCGTCCTCACGTTTTCTCTTACCTTCTTCCCAGTTCTTAAGCGATCTTTGCCTGACCGCATCCAAGGTAAGGGATAAAGATAGGTCAGCTGCTGACCTAAAAGTAGCAGGTCAGGATGCCTTTACACTGGCTTTGATCTCTAGGGCTAAACCCCCAATGAAATGAGCAATTCGCTTGGGTTCCGGTGTTACCAAATATGGAACCAGTCGAGACATGGTATTAAAGTTAGTAAGGTAAGTCTGACAGTCTAGGTTTTTCATCACCAGAGATAAGAAGTCTGACTCAATCTTTTCAACCTCATGCTGAGGGCAGTAATTCTCTTTGATGAGTGCAACAAACTGATCCCAAAACAGATTGTACAAGGGAATCTTCCCAGTAGCCTGGATTAGAGACCTCCACCTGGCTAGTGCTTCGCCTTTAAACGACTGAGATACATACTTCACAACATCCCTATCAGCGCAACCACTGATGTCAACCACGGTATCCATTTCGTCCAACCATGTCATGCAATCCATAGCCCCTTTCTCCCCAGTGAAATCCCTGGGCTTACAGGAGACGAAATATTTGTAGGTACAGGACTTACCACGTGGTTCTCGTTTGAGCTCAATCTTCTTCGACGGAGCACTATGCTGATTTGAGGAGTGATGATCGTCATCCCTCCTTAATCCATCACGTTTAGGAGGTGGCTTACTATGAGCCTCAGAGTGAGTCTTAGGTTTAGAATGGAGTACTGATAAGGTCCTACTTCGAGTACCGCTTGACTCATTAAACTGTCTATCTATAGCCTTGGTAACAGCATTATCAATCAGCGCTTGAAGCTCCGCACCAGTTACGTTGATCCTGGTGGTATCATGATTTTCTTTTGGATGACTGTTGACTTCTTCAGACTCAGCCATGTAGCTTTCTTGCTACATAAAATGATGACAATGACTTCTTAGAAGTCTATAATAGATTTGTCATCTCATTAATTTATTAACCATGGTATTAAAGAACCATATTAGCTAATTTATTAAGTATTTCATTCAGGATTTTTCATTAATAATCCCTGTTTTAATTAAATTATAATAATAGCACAAAAGGCCATGTCAACAAGGACAATTTAAATTATAAGCCATGATTTTATAGAATCAAAGCATTAAGGCTTGAATCAAAGTTCATTACCTTTTCTTGACAGGGAGTATTAGACCACCACTGTCTTTAGTCTCAAAGGACATTAATTATGGCCCGTAGACACTTCATCCCCAGTGGGTGATTATATAAATAATAAAAATTGGAATAAGCCAATTTAAGGACGACTCATGCGACTTTATCGAATCACATTTTGCCAAGAGTGTTAACATGTTTTCAGATGTTAACAAGGGTTTGAATCTTTTTAAATAGGTTTTACCATCTTGGCCATATTTAAAACGACACGTGGCTAGGTTTTACCTTTAAGATTCTTTTTAATATGCAGAGCAATCCTAAATTGAGATGTTAAATAAGGATCTGAATCTAATTTAGGAACTACCATCTTGGCCTAGTCTTAAGATGACACATGGGCTAGGTCTTGTCCTTTTTAGATTTTGCCATTTTATTATAATGGTAGATCTTATGTAAAAGAAATGTTATTTTTTTAGATTTATTTATTTCATACATTATACATTATACATTTATGCATATAATGACAAATAAATTTTTAAATGATAACATGCCACTAATAAATTAAAAAAAATACATTTTGCCCTAAACGGGACTTAACAGAAATACTTGCCCACGCAGGGGCTAAACAGGAAAGACATGCCCACGCAGGGGCTAAACAGAAACTACAAGTCCTCGCAGGGACTGGTTACAGAAACAGATGTCCACGCAGGGACTGGATTAAACATTAAAGAATTACAAATAAACAAATAAAGGGTTTAATGACCCTTTTTGGTCTTCCCCTTGATTAAGTTCGCCAGACCCTTGAAAATTCCTCGGTTTTGCCTACGCTCTTCTCGAACCTCATCCTCCACCTGACTCAACCTTTGAAGAATTTCTTGGTGCTGCGGTGACGATATTACTGGCGGCTGCGGGGGCTGCTGATACAGCGGAGGTTGAGTAGGTGGCAGTTGTTGATACCCATAAGGTGGGTACCCATAGTGTGGATATCCAGTTTGATATGGGACTCCAAAGGGTCCTTCCGGATGAAGGGCATTGTAGTTTGCCGCTACCAGGTATGGGTCAGCCTCAGCGTAGTTGTAGTTGGTATGGGCCGGCTGCTCGAATGGGTTGTACGCCGCTGAACCGGCGTATGTAGGAATTGGGTTGTTAAAACCCACCAGTGGCGGTGCGACCGGCGCAGACTGCACCTCAGAAACAGGGTTCGAAGGCCCACCCATCTGTGGGTCTTCGTATAGTGGCGGATAATGACTGCCACTAGATGGTTGAGGAGTGCTGATACGGACTCCTCCTCGCACGGACATCCGTGCGGTTGATCTCCTACGCCTCGGTGGCTCCGGAGGCTGTTGCTGCACTGGTGGTGGTGGCGGTGGAGTGACCGCTACAAAACTGAAATCCTCGGAGGGATCCTGCTGTGGCTGCTGCTGCTGCTGTGGTGAGTTATGGTAACTGGGAGTAAACACCCAGTCGATCTGGTTGAACCTCGCCTCGTAGCTATCGGGACCATTATAAGGTGATCCCAGAAAGGGTGACCCATCCGAAATCTCGATGGGGTGTGTAGGCGTTCCGGTTGGCGGTTGGGCAGGCTCCGGATCTTCGTCCATATCCATAGAGAAGTGGTCTTCTGGTCCCAACGGGTTATAACCCATTGGTTCATTAATCAGGTTTGCCGGGTTGAACCGGCTCTGGAAATAGGGCGTTGGGTCGTTGAAGGGTGAGTTGTGGCCTTGGAGAGGTATATAAGAATGGCGGGAGTTATGGGGCTCGTTTTCAGACTGAGGCCCAAAGGAGTTTTGGTAAGAAGGGGAGGAGCTCAGCGAGACTGAGCGCCTTGGGGTTCAATATAGATCCTCCAGTTATCTTGAGGACTTCTGCTAAGGGAATCTGACGGTGTTCGCCGGTGTGACGGCCCGGCCTCGTGATCGTTTGGGGCGATGAGTGGCCCCTTGCCCCTACCTCTTCCACGAAATCTAGGTGGCATCTTGTTCAACCTGTCAAAACAATTAAAAGAAAAACAAAGAAATATAAAGGACAAAATTAAAAAATAAAACAAATTTGGATTAGTCCTAAGTTCTTTGTCTAGACTCGGAAGTCGATGAATGTGCAAACTGTGTCATTGAGATCAAACACAAAAGGCTAGTGTTTAATTCACTCAATGTTGGCTCTGATACCAACCTGTCACACCCCGATATTTCCACGTATTACCGGTGGGCCCGGTGGGGAGTATCGTGACGTAGTTGATATCATCATAGTCAAACAACACAATTTTAAATGCACAGCGGAAGCAAAAGGTGAATCACATTACAAACCAAATAAATAGTAATATCAAAGTATTACAATCCGGACAGTAAAAGATCCACAGGCGGATCAAAAGATAAGAGATTATTGTTCAACAGACTTTAACATCTAGAGCTTGCAAGACTTGATTAATGATGCCAGGAGTAGCCAGCCTATTTCGTCTAGTACCTGCACTTAGCCTTTTTGGAAAATACGTCAGTTTACACTGGTAAATACAATTAACTGACTCATTTTGAAAAAAGTTTAAGAAAATTAGTTTGAATGCACATGGCACAAAATCTTTTATAACTTGGGACAATTATTTAAAAATAATCTTGTATACAGTTTTACTTATTTGTCATCCGTCAGTGCCGGTTAGAAGAGCCGGTCAAGATTAATTGACACGCCACAGGTATAATGCCCACAAGGTTGATTCCTTTAAGTGGATTACCAGTTTTTACATATGCAACTGTCATGTGTATGCCTACACCCCGTGCTTAGGTCGTGACCATTTCTTTGAATGATGCCAAGGATATCCGGGACATGGTCGTTTAACCTCCAAAGGCCATACACCAAATAATATAGATTAAAACGAGTTATGTAAATACATTAATCACAATCCGATTTAAATGACTACATACCCGACCAAGCGGTATTATTATAATACCGTATCCCAAGCCCTTATAAGGGAAAATAAGCTAAAAGTATTTACCTGAGCAAGTATAATTCACAAACAGCGAGTGCAGGTAGCTTTTACCGGGCTCCTAATCTGGAACGAAGGTTTTAATAACCTATTAGATTCCTAACGGGTCTTAATTAAGCCTAAACTTAGACCGGTTAGTTTTAAAGAAAGATACGGTTCAAAACGCACGATTAAGCGAAGACCGGATTAGAATGTGGTTTAGACCCGACAAGTTTGTATACTTGTATAATATGGGTAAACTAAACACATTCTGGATTTTGAGACAAAAATGATAAGGTTTGACCCGTTTCGGTCAATTTATGCAAACTAGTTACATAAACCGCATCAAACGCGAATAATGCGTAACGGGTAACCAAATGATTCATGAATAGGTTTCCAGAGTTAATATGACTTAAATATGTTGTGATATCAGTAGGATACCTTCCATTATGCCCAAAATGGATTTAAATTCAAACTATGCCCCGTAGGGGCATTTTGGTCATTTTAAAAGTTATAAAAGAGTTTAAATATAAATATGAGTTTCAGGTCTGATGTATTCAGTAAAAATACTTATTTCTATAAGTCATAACAGTAGGGTTTGGTATATAGGTGAATTTTACCTCTTATAACTAAACTATGCACCGTAGGGGCATTTTGGTAATTTCACATAAGCTTAAAAGGTCAAATATGGAAATCTGAGTTTAAAACTTTTGCTTACTATTAAAATATAAAAATTTACAAAAATATCAGTAGGTATCAAGTCTTATATATTTATAATAGTTTTAATACATACTATGCGTTTAGAATGCGTAAAAAGGCGGTTTTAAGCGATTTCCGGGTTTTATAATGAAAGCTGATATTTTTATTATTCCAGAAGGCTTAAAGTATTTTATTTATTATATAAAATCAGTTGCAAAAGGTTTGGTATCAAAATATTGTGTAAAACTCATTTTATAGGCCAAAAGGGCAAAACCGACATTTACCGAATCAAAGCTATAACCCTATGTTATGCTCAGCCTAAAAATAAATAAAAATCTTCAAAAATCCCAAAATATTATTTTACATCAGTAGGTAAAAAGTTTGGTATCAAAAATTGGGTTTAGATAGGCTTTATGCAAATTACGCCGTTTAATTAATAAAAAGCTTTCTAATTACGCTATTGAGCATAACTCTTAATCTAGATCTCTAACTGATGTAAAAATTTAGGGACGTGTTTATAAATCAGTAATAAAGATTATTGTCCTCTCACCTTTTTAAAATTCTTGTTTTAAGGTCAAATGGGCATATTGGTCAACATTTAGGCATATAACGGAAACATGCATATGAATCGGATAACTATTGAACCAAGTTGTATAATCACAGAGGGTTATACTAACATGTAACCTGGTCCTAATAAAGCTATACGGCATTTCTAAAACATACTACATTGGGTCAGAACTGAAAGTCAAAGCAAAAGTCCACTTATGCGACTTTCGGTTCCAAACCGAGCTTAAACTTGAAATTGTCGGGTTGAACATGCTTAGACATGTTCTTACATTAATTACCAAGTTATATGAATGATAAAACAGGTTTCATAGATTCTACATTGTTAATTATGTGATTATTTGAAAATTAGCTTTCTGTTGACTTTTTAGTCTTAGGTTTGACCCGACATTTGACCAAGTTAGGGTGATAATCAGTAGGTACCCTCTTAGGGGTTTATTGCCTACATAATTACCAACATATAACTACTCCTAATTCGAGAATTGACTGGACCATTAGTGATTAATCACTAAGTCAAACCTTAATTACGATGGGTTTGACTTTAGGCCATTAAATTAATAATACTGAATTAAGAGAGGTTAAGGACACTTACAAAGGTCCTAAGCACGATTATGGATCCTAGGGAAACTTGAAGAAAGCCAGAGAAGCTCCAGAGAAGTCCTTGAAGTGAGTTTGAATGAGCAAGTCAAATGGTGGCAACAACAATCCTTTATATAGGAACCCACATTGCTCAAGATCATCACACACAAGCCTATGAGAGTTCCCTGATCAACCCATGTGTCCCTATGCATGCAAAACTATTTTCCATGCTTCAGTATTTCGAAAACTAGCTCTTTAAGGCGGTGCAACAGGCTGAACAGGCAACTGTCCATTTTCTGCTGCCAGCGACATCCTTACGGACCGTAAGCAATAATCCTTGTGGTCCGTAAGCACATCTTATGGACCGTAAGCACTAGGCTTTGCGGTCCGTAACCGACCTTGATCTGAGATGCCCAGTTACAACCTTGCGGACCATAAGCCCTTGGCTTTGCGGTCCGTATCCGCTTTTTAGAAATCAACGCCCGGCTCCACCCCCTTACGGACCATAAGGGCTCACCTTTGCGGTCCGTAAGCTTTCATCAGAGGACAAAAACTTGAAAACTTTCAAGTTTTGACCATGCAATCTTTCTATCTCCGAATCTCATGTCTTCTTTGCTGTAGGGGGACCATATAGACAGGCTTTGCATGTCCTTGCATGTGTTGAAATGTACATGAGGTTTCTTGGACTTTATTGAAGAAGATTTTTAATTAAAGATTTGTCGTAAAACTCATGGAATCCATTCCTTTGGGTTTTAATTCAATTATCATTAAGGATAACCGGATTTGTATACATCAGATGTTTATAAAATAGATTAGGGTCTTGGGATTTATAACGAGGTCGCTCAGAGGTATTATTTACATGTCCACACTTTTAAATCCTACCATACATCTTTAACTTGATCCGGGTTTATGACACGTTTGCTTTAAATGACACGTGTCTTTATTTTATTGGGTATGATTTTACGAGGTGTTACATCCTCACCCCCTTAAAAGAAATCTCGACCTCGAGATTTATTGGAATAAATGAGGGTGCTTTTCTTTCATTGTGGACTCTACCTCCCACGTATACTCGGGACCTCTACGGACATCCCATTTAACCTTTACAATTGGTACATGCTTCTTTCGAAGCTTTTTAACCTGTCGATCCTCGATCGACAAAGGTTTTTCAACAAATTTCAAGCTCTCATCTATGTGCACATCCGTATGGGATATGACTAGTGATTCATCAGCTAGACATTTCTTCAGATTGCATATGTGGAATACATTATGAATACCACTGAGCTCTTCAGGCAAAGTTAACTTGTAAGCCACTGTTCCGACACATTCGATGATCTCGAATGGTCCTATGTATCTTGGGCTTAACTTGCCTTTCTTACAAAATCGCATCACTCCCTTCCAGGGTGATACTTTAAGTAGAACCTTGTCACCTACCTCGAACTTTAGAGGTTTACGCCTTAAATCTGCGTAACTTTTCTGCCTATCCCTGGCAGCTTTAAGACGATCTCGTATCTGTACAATCTTATCTGTCGTCTCTAGGACTATATCAGGTCCTGTTAGTTGGACATCTCCAACTTCTGCCCAACAAACGGGCGTTTGCATTAGCGTGAGGTGATCGATAGTAGCATGCCATGAGTTCGTTAGGGTGTTTTCTTGTTGGTATCCTCGGATGCTAACAATATTAACTTAATACCTATACTAATTATTTTTATGTATCTCCACAGGTATTCAGTGAAGACTAAGTCAATACTAAATAACCTAGAGTCGTTAGAACCTTTTTATAAGATTGGGGATCTCGGATCCTGAAGGATCTCTGTATCATGAATATTAATGCTACTAATTGTTATTTGTTATTTATTTCGACTCCCACTCGCATGAATAGTTATATGACAAAGTCATGAACTAAAGACTCGCATTTACGGTTGATGTGCATGTGGGGAATAAGTTAATTAAGTCTACAACGGTCACACGTGAAGACCAAGTAATCTTCGGGCCTATAGGATAGTTTGTTATGTTTTATCATGTATTTAAAGAGTTGATAGATCAATTAGAAACAAACTACACACATTCGGAAATATTGTAACACTTTGCTCTAGATCTACTATAACTTACATTGTATTTCTTTTCAAAGTTTAATAAGAAGAACAAAGGTAGCATGACGTGTTCTTAAGCGGTGGATTCCGTGTGAATGAACTGAATGAATAAATTCGACAACAAAAGAGTTTGGTTGTTAAAAGTGACGAAGTACACTACAACATCCAAACTGGTTAAAATAACGGATTCATGAAGAATTCGATAATATAAAAGCGATGGATTTGGCTAAGTTAACCAAACTGGTTGAAATAACGAGATTAAATTATTTTGAGTTACATTATTTCGTATGAGATACGTATATGCTTTGTAACCAAAAAGATATTACCATACTTTTCTGGTAATACTAATAAATGGTTAAAATATGAGCACTGCTCAAAAGATTACTGAAACTAACTGCATTGGGTTTAAACCTAATGAACTACGTGAGAAAGGTTTCGGGGATTAAACCTCTTTAAGGGGGTAGACTTGTAACACCCCGAAAATAGGTTTGGTAATCAAACCACGTTAATACTAAAAGACGGGTAAAGTACCGTTAGTGGTAAAAATTAACCCGGTAAATGTTAGGATTTAAATAAATAAACCTAATATTAAATAAAAGTTGAACGAAAGCTTTTGAGGAAATAAAGTTTATAAAAGGCCCGAGTTAACGGGACTTAAAATAAAACAAGTTGTAATCTCCCCGAACCCACTAAGTTAACTAGGAACGTTTAACCTATTTAATAAGAGGGAATATGGTTGGAAATAAGTAGGTTGTAGCCTACTTAATTATTAACCAAACATGAGGGACCAAAGTTGGATAATTTGAAAGTTAATCTATAAAAAGAAAATTATAACAAAACACACACTAAGTGTATGTTCTGTTGATCGACTAGGAAAGTTCCCATGGAGCCCAAAACCTAATTCTATCAAAATCATCAAATTGAAGGGCTAAACGAAGCTCAAATTTACAATTGAACGTGAATTAATGATCACCCAAGCTAGGAGATCATAAGGTATGTAAAATTTTGATGATTTGTGAAGTTGTGAAATTTTAGAAACATCATAATTTGCGAATTATGGATGAATTATAGAAGTTATGGCAGAATTGTGATGTATACTTGCTTAGGAACAAAACCCTAAGTGTAAAATTATACATATGTTGCCATGATTTGAGTGTTTAAGATGATTTACCACACTAGTATAAGTGGGTTTTAATCATATGCTGAAATTGATGATATAATTATGATTAGAATCATCATACATAATATTAATAAGAAGAACTTGAACAATTTAGGTGTTTTAGTACATAAATCATACTTGTCATGAAATTGGTTTTGTATAATAAGATGAAAATGATGATATATTCATGTTAAAATGATGTTTGATATCATCAGGTGTTAAAAATGATTAATGTTGTGTTAATTCAATGAATTATGGTTACAAAAACTTGGTTAATAAAGTGGATAAAACGGTAGCATAAGAATGATGCTTACCGGATAATTGACCAAGTAATTAAACGAGTAGTTGAGGAACATCGTGTAATTACTTACGTTAATAGGCAGTTGACTTTAAAAGGTCAAACTGACCAATAATACGATCGAATGAAAATTTTGACATAAAAACGTAAGATGGAATAGTCGTGATTGATTATGACTAATCTAACCATCTTACAAATTAAAATGATAGTTTGACGCTTGACAAGCTAGGTGGAAGTTTGGGAAGGAAACGAGTCAAACAAATCGAGTATGAAGGAAAAGCATAATTTGTATGCAAAGTAAGTAAAGCTTACACTCCTTTTAAATTTGTAAAATATTCCTTTATCGTATTGATTACGAAAAAAGATAATTTAGTATTTGAAAAGTGATGTTCCGACGTGTAGTCGTACGGAACGAAATAAATGAAAATAATAAGAAACCATGTTTAATGGTTAAAAAGGGAATAATAAGATTATTCGGTCATGCAATGACGAATAGATAATGAGTTTAAATGGTTACCTTATAGGGTAAGTCAAAATAAATAATAAGGGTAAAACGTTAACTCGGTCACGCGTTGACGATAAACGTTAGTTTTTTAAAGACACTTTATGGCATTAGCCATGACGGGTCAAAAAGGGAATTAAGAAATAATTTGTAAGTAATATAAGCATACGGTGTAAACCGGAACGAGTTATATGGATGAGATGGTAATTAAATATCATCTCGTAAAGATAAAATGGTCATTTAGACCAAACGGGTCAAACAGTGAATATGTCACCATTTGACGATAATGACTAATCATTGTTTGTTGAGTATAATGATCATAGGAATGAATAGTGTGTGGAATATGCGTTGCTATTAACTAGCAACTTAATTGATGAGATACGAAAACGGGTCAATATGTTGATCCGAGCCAGGTATGTGTAATAGGTTAACTTCTCGTTTAGAACTTAAGGTTCGATGAGAGTTAGACAAAGTCGAAACTGAACATTGGGTTACCTTAATAGGTAAACCTAATAATTTAAATTATAATCATTGTGTTTTGAGAAACATTATGACTTTTAAATTAGATCATAGTTAAAAAGTGGGATTTTTGGTCAAACATGTCTCTTAAAATCCTTCGTCGTAAAAGAAGGACTAAAGTTGACCAAAACGCCCTTAAATGATAAACCGGGCAAACAACCCTTAAAGCTTATTTGAACATGATTTTTATTATTTAATAAGTAATTTGGATAAGAGAAAAAGTTAAGTCTTGAACCTTTTGGGTCAAATGCCTCGAAATAACTCTTTTCCGTAAAAATGATAAACCGAGGGGTATAACTCGGCATGTAAAGTTTATCACAATAAATCCACCACAAATATGAAGACAAGTAAATAATTAAATGTGGAATTAAGATGTGAATAAAAGAAAGAGCGAGATTTAAGCTTAAATGCTTAAATCCTCTAAACGGGTCAAGATGAATTATGCGCATTACTTGGTTAATTGTTGCGAAATTCATAAAAGATTGAGCCCGAGTTAAAAACTTTGAATGAAATATGTTGGTATAGGCTTTATGACCTTTGTGAAACAAGATGGTTTGATAAAATCATGAACAGGTCAAAACTTAATAATTAAATTTTAAGCTGAGGGCTTAAAATCTAAAAAAAATTATTAATCCGGATATCGGATTTTAACTCAATGTGATGGAGAATCAATTTACGATCACGTAAGAAGAAATGGATCGTAAAACGGATAAAAATTGAACAAGTTATGTCAGTTTTCGTAAAAGTAAGAATTGCTGGAAAAATGCAGGTTTCAAAAAAAAACTTGCTGTAAAAGTGTACTCCTCGCGCCACGCGACGGAGGAGACCTCAAGTGGCGCGACGTGCGACAGGTTTTGTGAACGCCGGCGCGACACGCGACGGCTTATGATTCTGGAAAATTGTTGTTGTTTAATTGTTTGGGGCATAAGAACTCATATAAACATGTTTTACACTCTCATAACTAACATTTTGGTGATGTTGGTTATATATAATTTATATGAAGTGCCGGACGACGATCAAGCTCAACAAAGGAACCGAACACGATCAAGATTCAAGCTTCCGTGATACATTTTGTCGTTATGTTTTTTAAACGACGAATATATAGAAATTATGTTGAAACATTTTATTTCTTAAAATGTTTTAAGAAATCTATATTTTTAAGTATATGTGTAATCGTAAATACACATTAATAGTCGATAATTATATGTAAATCGTATAAATCAAGTAAGGATCTTACATGACGTCGTCTCCCGAGGTTTTATGTCGAAGATCCTTAACGATCAAGGGCTTTCCTCATAAATATAAATATCCCAAGTCATTTACTGCATTTTTACATACACACTTTGGATTATCCTGAAAAGCACACTACCTCACAACTAAAATTTATCATTAAATTGCTTTGGCAATTTTTGACCAAAACGGTTGGTTAGTTCCATCGCATGCAATTCCTTCTAGCACTCTTCGTTTATGTTAGAAAAAGTGTCTTGTAAACGATGGAATTATTACACATTGTATGACATCCGAGTGTGTTAATGATCATTATGTAACTAATGTTCCTCTGAAGATCATTGTTACGCTAGGACTGTCTACACTCTTTGCCACATCTAGTATGGGGTCGGTATCAGTTTTTATGTCAGAATAGAATTCGAGGGGGATGGTCTCGACTAATATATCTGAGTTTGAGCTAAGTGGCCGTTGGCTAAAAATCAGGGGTTCGTGGATCAGGTCAACCACAAGAGTTTAGGATAAGTCTTTTTCATACCTGGGGGGTATGATGCAGGAGCATCCACGACTTGATTCATGGCTCAACAATTGGACTTCGATTTTATGGGGCCATTTAATCCTGGAATTGGTTTAGGGGCGTTGTTAGGCTTTCCGGAAGTAGGTTGGGCTAAAGAAAAGTGTCGGCTATGCTATGGGTTAAGATTGGATAACCCAATATCCAAGATCAAGATCAACATTAATATTTGACTTATATGTTTATCTTTTGTTTAGTTTCCAATAATGTTTAGTTTCGTAGTTTATATAATTAGGGTTAGTATAAATATTGGATTGTTATCATTGTTTCTTAATATTGTTTATTTTGATAAACGTTGCAAACCTTTATGCTAGCCGGCTTAACCTTTTAATTCAAACGTTTGAGTTTAATCATCGTGTTCTTGAGTTATTTGAATTGTTTCTGTTGTTTGCATCAGCATCTAGTTAATAATTGTTCAAAATGAAGTTGAGGTGAATGTGATATTGTTACTCTAAGTGGTTTGAATTAAGTGAAAATGTATTGAGCAATTAGGTAAGAACATGTCACATATAAGAGGGTGGATAAACCTTCAAGTGGTTTATAAGTAAATGTTTAATGCTAACATCTATGTATGCGTAATTGGTGTAAATTTCAATCAAAATGACTTGAAAAACTAAACTTATTATGTATTCTACATTTATTTAGTCTAGTTTTCCATTTAGGCTACATGGTTGGGGACGTCCCCGGCCCTACCGTTTTGAACCGTCGCCGCATGCTACACCCCCCCCCCCCCCCCGTCCCCGTCCTCTCCGGCACCAACTAGACGTTTGCTACGAGCACAAAATGACAAAAAACAAGTGGGGACCGTTGCTTATATGACCGTTTAAAAAAAAATAAATTCAGAATTTATATTAATTAAATAACGGCCATAATTCAAATATATACTCAATTCACTCCCACTTTTATAAATACTCACCTCTTTTACATTCAGAATGTTTTTTAATATTAAAGAAAATATTTTGTTAGTTTATTTGTTAAATGTTAAAAAAAAGTAGAAGATTAAAAAAATAAAAAAAAACATAAAAGTGGTGGGGAGGACTATGACTAGGACCATCCTCCATACCCTCTAGTTTTGTGGGATGGACCATCCTTGGAAGGACTATGACGTGGCGCCTACGTGGCAGATCATCCTCCCTTGGAGGACCATCACCATACCCTCTAGCCTTATATTTTCTTTCGTATTGAATCTATTTCTTTTTTGTATTGTATTTATTTTATTATGACGTTCTCTTCTTGGTAAAATCAACAAATTACTTGGATGGATGAATTTACCTATCAAAGCATTCGAGGTATGTTTTCAACGTTCTTCGTTCCCTGTACCAAATTGTTTTAACCATGGTATGTTAGGCCAATTCTATGTCATATGAATCTTCTGGTTCCTAGGATTCGATGATACAAATAATTCAAAGAGTACAAGTATTTACGTGTACATCTTCGGCCACCATCCACTCATCATCATACGCGTTGTTTAGTAGACACGTATTTACGTGATATTTAATGTTAACTATACGTTAATTAAAATTCTAAATACTTAATTTTTTTATTATTATATGCACGACTGCTAGCAAATAAAAATAAGTGTTATTAACAATATATATTTTCAGAAATAATGATAATAAAGTATTATTGTATCTTATAGGGAAAAAAGTAAGTAGAGGTGAATTGTCGCAATCGTGGGTGTCCTATGAATCAATTATGGTGAACCGAAAAGCAGTCAAAGAATGGCTTATGGCTCTTGTTTATGAGAGGGACTATACCTGCATAAACAAATACTCCTAAACAACACTTTCAGAAAGTATACCTTTTACTCATCAAAATATTTACTTTGGTACTTCCGTTACAAGATCTTGGTTGATATATATACACACTAGACTAAATTATAGACCCGTATATTATACGTGATTGTATAATAAAAAAAATATCAGTATGATAACGTGTATAAAAGTATACAAATAATGTTATAAGAGGAATTATATAATGTGTGATGTTGATGATGTTTTAGTTATTTAAATTTATGTATTTGTAAGGGAGAATGTGTTGTTGCTACATGGTATTACTCGAAATCGTTTATTAAAAATAGGATATATATATATATATATATATATATATATATATATAGAGGCCGGTTATCATACAAATCCTCTAATCGTACATTATGTACGCTACAACAACAACCGTACGATCATCTCATTAAAAGCGCGTGTTTAAACAATTAAATTAATCTAATTAAAATTAATAAAAGAAACCGCCAAGGTTATAATTTTCCATAGCGAGAACAAAACCCCTGATTATCAGCACCCAAAAACTCAAAATCATTCTCCTTCTCCAAAACATTACCTGCAACTCATTGCGATTTCAACTACGATTCACTGCTACTCTCCATTGCGATTTTAACTACGATTCAATGAATATTGAGAAAAGAAGCAAAGCAAACAACGACAGACCACAAGCGAAGAATATGAATCCAGGTATCTATTTACATTTGCGATTTAAGGTGTAATATACAGGGGCTTTAAAATCAAATGCGATTTTGTTTGTTTATTAACGTTTTACCTGAAACATATAGTTCTATAACATTATATATTGATAACAACTTCAATTTTGCTAGGGTTTATTGCAGGAATATTTATTTGTTAGGTTTTGCATTTTTTATGCACTTTCCTTAATGATACTGATGGGTGTGCGATATCATAAAGGATTTTGTTGTGGTTTTAATGACATTTGCGATTTCATATGATAAAAAGCTAGTATGTATAAGTTTTTTTGTTTTAGGTTAAATTAGATTTGCGAATTGATATAAATGCAAATGCGATTTTATATGAGAAGTTAGTTGTATTGTTTAGGTAATGCTTATGAAACAAATGCGAAATCATTACTCATAAATGCAAATTGATAAAATAACACATGCGAATTGATATCTAACACATGCGAATTGATGGTATGTATAAGTTTTTTTGTTTTAGGTTAAATTAGATTTGCGAATTGATATAAATGCAAATGCGATTTTATATGAGAAGTTAGTTGTATTGTTTAGGTAATGCTTATGAAACAAATGCGAAATCATATCTCATAAATGCAAATTGATAAAATAACACATGCGAATTGATATCTAACACATGCGAATTGATGACTTGTTTTGCATGATTAACTGACAAATGCGATTTTGTACGTGTTTTTAACTATAGCTTGCGATTTTGTAGAAATAGAATCTGATGAAGACTTTGAAGGACCAATATCAACTCTGATAAAAATTAAAAAGAATAGAAAGAGATTGGTGATTCAAGAAAGTTCAGAAGATGAAGAATTTGTTAAGCCACCCCCAAAAAAGAAAAAACATGAGAAGAAAGAAGATAAGAGAAAATCAAAGATACTCACAAAAAAACATTCAAAAAAAGGGCAACAACCTAAAACAGAACATAGAGAGTTTTTCAAATACAGCAATGAAGCAATACTGCTGAGATGCCAACCTAACTCATATATGGATACTGTTAAAAGATTTTCAAAAAAACAGATAGATGATGTTAGGGATATGGGGTTTGGAGCTATTCTTGATATCAACATCAACCATATTTCGACAAGATTGGCATATTGGCTAGTGAGAAACTTTGATGAGAAGTTCGATAAGCTAAACTTGGGAAAACACCAAATAAAAATAACATCGGACACAGTTTATGAGGTATTTGGTATACCAAAAGGTCCAAAGAAGGTTGAAATAATAGCCGATAAGAGAAAAGTCAAAAAGCAAGACAAAACTGAAAAAAGTCAAGAACCGGGAAATGCGGTCCGGGATACATTCATCCACCAGTGGGGACAAAACGCGAGACTTACCCATGGCTTAATAGCAAATACAATGGAAAATCAAAGAGACGGCGGGAGCCTGTTTAAATTAAATTTCCTTGTATACTGGATGACGTTCTTTGCAGAAATTACAAAGGCAACACTTGCAAATGATAGATGTTTGCTCGGTGTAGAAGATGTTGAAGAAATAAAAAATCTAGATTGGTGCTCATATCTACTCGAAACCTTGCGCCGGACACGAGCGGGCTGGAAAAACTATAAGATACAGTTCGTAGGACCTGTTTCCTTTCTTACGGTATACATTACTACATTTAATAACACATTTAGAATACTAGTTTGTTTTGTTATATAATTAAATGATCTTGCTATTCATACAGCTTCTGTACACGCATGAGTACAACAAGAGGCTTAACCTGTTTGAGAAAGCTGTGGAAATACCGGTTATTCGTTATATCACATCTTCAGAGATTGATAAAGTCGAAGAACATATTTCGGATAACGGACCTCTATGGATATCAAGTGAGAGTGAAGAAGAAGAAGAAAGTGAAGAAGAAAATGAAGAAGAAAATGAAGAAGAGAATGAAGAAGAAAAGGGTCCTCCGGAGGATGATTATACACTACGACCACCGGTTGACACGACGATAAGCTACAAAAGAAGGACTGCGCACGCAGTACACAACGAAGAAACCGGGGAAGAGCCAAAAGATAAGGAGAACATTGATGAGTTCATGGATTTCGGTTTTTAAATCAATGAAATGTCTCAGATGAACATTGACTTTGAAGTTGGAATGCAGACGCAGAAAATGATGGATTATTGCAACACTCCAGCTCAACTTTCACCGTCAGTATTCTATGACACAGCCAACGAACAACAACTAGAGGCTTCGAGAGCAAACAAAAAGGTAAGTGTATAAAAATGTTAATTTAACTTATTTAACTTTATCAATTATATTTAACTTCTATACTGATATTACAGAATCTGTTGAAAAAGATGAAAGCAAATGTCAAAAAATACCTTAAAATGGTTCGAGATGTTCAAGAGATGAACAACTTAGTGTCAGAGGCAAAAACTAAGTGTTTTTGGGATGTTGATGTTATGAATGCTTGTAAGGAGTGGGATCAAACGCTTCAGAATAATCCCATCTGTCTGCCACCTGAACCAGTTCAAGAGCATGGACCTGCAGCCTCTCCTGTTCATCAAGAACCTGAAAACCCAGCTTCTGAGGTTCATCATGAAGTTGATACAAACAAAGAAGGTAAAGAGGATGAAGAAGCACAAAAAGTAATATCCAGTGTTTTGCTTCAAATGGCATCAGAAGGTAACACATGCGAAATCAATATTAACACATGCGATATAATGTAAAAAATCACTAAAAATTATACATTTGCGAAACCTATGAAAAACACATGCGATACTATCAAAAACATTTTAGCTTTGATTTCGCACACGATGTCATGTATACACCTGCGATTTTGACTCTGCTGTATTAAATAAAATAATTTTAATCTATAGGTACACTGCAACCAGATGATGGAGGAGTCACAGACACCCTTATTGCAAAAATTCAAACAGTGGAACCGGGTGTATATGCTTACCAAACAACTGCCAATGGTAATAAAAACCCTTTACTTTATGACAAAAATTAAACATCATAAATTATTGTATATCTTAAATTACTCTGGCATGCAGAAACTGGTGAAAATGAAAGTGTTGTCCAAGAGACAGTGAACTTGGCAGAATCTACACAAAAAGTCCAGGAAGAAGTGCCGGAAAAAGACCCCCAACAACTCGATACGGACGTTGAAATTGAAAAGGAAATGGAACCTGAATGCCCTCAGGTAACTGCTGAAGAATTACATTCAGTTGAGTTGGTTTTGAGCATAGTACCAACATTGCAAGAAGATAAAGGAAAAAAACCAACTAGAGGGAGAAAAACCACAAAGCCAGAGCAAGTTCCAAAACATGTTATACCAAAAGGGTTAAACGAACTACTTTATAAGACAATAGAACAAGCAAAAATAAGAGGTGAAAAAAGATGTGCAGATCTTGGAGACAAATTTTGTTCACCTTACTGCAATAGAGTGGTGAACATGCATGAAGCACTCTTGACCCAAGAATTAAGTGTGATCCGCTTCACATTTGCTACCTTTGCAGGCTTGCAGTAAGTAGAAAAACAAAATATCAACAAACAAAACATCTAATAAAAATATACACAAAACAAAAACTAATTATTTATTTTATGCCTGGCAGAGAAGAGTTTTACCGATCCAAAACTGAGGTTGCAACATTCAAAGCTGTGTTTGAAAGCTTCTTCAGGGGACAATACGTAGCATCGAACGGAATAGATGCATTTGTAGATATTCTAAACCTTGAAGAGAAGAAAAGGGATAGAAAATCATCACCACACAGATTCTTCTTGTATTCCACAATGATGGTATGTTTTCATATACTTTTTGTCAATTGAAATTTTAAAACATAAATGCATAATAAATGATTTCGCAAACTAGTTATATCTAAATCGCATGTATTATGGCAGAATTTTTGCTTTTGAAACATTTTCATACTGTTTGTAAAATATCGCATGTGTTGTATATACTATTCGCATGTGAAAAGATCAAATGTTTGCCTTTCTAAACATTTCTCATACTCTTGTGAATTTCGCATGTGGTATAAATACAATTCGCATGTGAATCCATTGTTTGCATAACTTTGATTCTAATTACATAACATACAGCCGAATATCTTTTACGACGAGGAGAAATACACAGACAACCAACGACTCAGAATATTTGCCTCGAATTTTGAAGACATGTTAAATAGATATGAGGTAAAAAAACTTGAATCGGTTGACCTGGTCTTTATTCCGGTACTTCAAGGTGACCACTTCTATGTCTTGTGCTTCAACTTGAAATCCGGCAAAATTGAGCTGATTGACAATTCAGCAGCTGAACAAGAATTCAACGAAAGATACAAGGGGCTACCAGACACACTGGTAATACAAAACCCTATACTTATACATGTTATATTTTATGTAAAAGCTACTAACACAATGTTACAATGTTACAGAGAAGGGTATTGGTTTTATACCTAAAAGATGCTTTAAAACCAACACCGGCTATGGAAGAACTTGCAACCTCAGTTATAGAAAGAAAGCAAATGGTTTGGAGGACGAAAAATAACGGCGTAGACTGTGGAGTGTTTACGATGCGTCACATGGAAACCTACAAGGGAGACCAAAAACCATGGGTGACAGGATTTGTGAATGAAGATGAAGTAAACAACAGACAGAAAGCACAACTTCATCTCCTAAGGACAAGATATCTCAGCAAAATCATTCTATCAGAACACAACATGCATCGTCTAAAAATAATTAAAATGGCCAATGATTTCGACAAAAGGAAAGACAAAGAGAGGTATATGAAAGATCTGGATAATATAATCCCAGAAAGGATGAAAACATATTTTGACAGGGACAATTAAAGTTCATTTGATGATGTACTTATGTTACATATTTCAACTGTTTCAACTGCTTTAGTTCTCTTATTAATTTCGAATATATATTGGTGTTTCTTAACTTGCAATTGTGTTCTTATTTCGCATGTGTTTTGAATGAAAATCGCATGTTTCAAATTGAATTATTAAAATTTGCGAAAAACAATTCCATTACATGACAAAACATGCTAATTTATTGGAACATACACCAAAAAAAAAAAAAAAAAACAGTTCATTCAAAAGATGAAAGAAACTCTATTTTCATCTTCATTGAGCATCTTAATACATTTATTGCACCAGCCAACTCTTTCAACTGTTTCTCATCCCTCTCACCCAAATCCACCATAAACATAACTGCAATTTCTTTAAGACTACTCACTTGCATCTGGGATAACAAGTTCAGAATTTCTTGTCTTCTCTTCATGTTTTCTGTTACACGAGAAATGTTGGCTTCCAACATCTCTTGACAAGTTTGATCCTCTTGAATCTGTTGCTGAATCCTTTCCCTCAAAACCTGCTTGATACTTGGTTCAGAAGAAGTAGAAGATGATGTTGGTAGATCTGCCATTTTTTAATTGGATGTTTTCAATAGTAATGAAAACACAAAATATATAATAAAAAAAAATTATTGATATGAATTATTGAAATCAATTATTGAACTGAATTATTTGATTTCAATAATTGAAACACACTGTGCAAAAAATAAAAATAATTACTCATAAAGATTGGGAAATCAAAAGCTACAATTGATAAAAATCTTTATGGTTTGCGAAATATCGAACTAAACTTGCGAAATTATATATCAAACTTCATTGTGTGCGAAAAGACTATATTTAAACATGCGAATTTATGAACAGATCCATTCCTTTACTAGTTGGATTATTTTAACACATCACATGCGATATATAAAAAGACACATGCGATATAGTAACACAACAATTAATTCCAACTAACACTTAACTTCTACCCATGATTATAAATCTAATAAAAAAAAACTTCAAATGAAAAAAAAAACCCAAACTCACCTAAATGACGAATCAATCAGTTTCTGAAATGGCCGGTCTGTGTGGAATCAATCAAAACCCTACCATCGAATTCAATAACGAAGAATACTTGAATGGAACGGTTAGGAAACGAACTCCATAATTGACGGGATTCAATGATTAGCAGTCGTAAATGTTAGATTAGAATGTCTGATATACCCTTATTTGTTAAAATTGAATCAGGACACGTGTATGGCTGCTGTTGTAGCGTACATAATGTACGATAGTGAGATTTGTACCATACTCTTTACCTATATATATATATATATAGAGAGAGAGAGAGAGAGAGATATGTGTGCGCGTATGAATGTTAGTTTATACATATGTGTAAATAGGATTTGCTACGTTCGCTATGTAAAAAAAATCCATGTAAAGAACATTTAAATTTGTATAAGCATTTGTAACTCCTTCATGGATGATAATCACTTATGGTGGAAGAAAGAAAAAAAGTTAAAATATGTCATATATCACATTTAAAATTATTTGTATATAGCTAATATCCGCGAACTTCGCAGATTTGACAATATAATGTGTTTTGGAGGTATTAACAAAGAAAATTATATGTTTATGATGATCATAACGAAATTGACTGAAAGAAATTATTATGGTCCTGCGATTTTTTCTTTAGAATTCGTGATTTACTGAGCACCCATATATAGGGAGGAATATATAGAAAGACTGCTTATTTTTTTAGGAAGGAATTTTGTCATGCCGTTCAAAAAAATACACTATAACTTTGGTTAAGATTAAGCTGTGACAATATCTTAATAAATTGTCACGTAAAAAAAGATTGTAAGGGTGGTTAAAATTAAGTTGTGAATAAATGCTTTAATAGTAGAAGAATTGGGAAAATACTACATGAATTGAGGAAATATGTAATTGATTGATAATATTAGAAAAAGACAATATGTATATATTCTTTTAATAGTTCATTAAGGGTAAAATAGTCATTTTAAGAGTAATTTTAATGAAAAAAGGAAATATGTAATATATATAGGTTAGGTAGGAGAAATATGTAATTGTTTTTTTTTTCTTGTGAAAATATGTAATAAGCAAGCTTAGTAAGAAGAAATATGTAAAAAAACCTATCCTAATAAACTGTCACGTAAAATAAGGTTGGAAGGGAAAAAAAGGAATAGTCGTAATGGTTCACTTTATTTCATGTTAAATCTAATTCTGTCATTTTTTTTACATTTGCATAACTTTTACATGCCTAATTATTTAAAAATATATAACATAAAATAGAGCTATGTATGATCATTAAGTAGTATTTCGACCCGTCGCGCGTTGCGGCGGCGTCGAAAGTTAAAGTATCTCGAATTTATCCTCTCATTTCCGAACAAAATTTACATCACAACACAGACCAAGTAAAAACACACATAAAACTAAGCTTGAAAACGTATTATATTTGACCTCGCTTAAAAAATAACGTCGAACATAAATCAACTTAGATTTGTACCGAAACATACTTAAAAATAAGCATGTAAAAAATAGTATTTTTTAAGTTAAAAAATGGTACCACGCGTTGCAACGACGTCAAGACGTAAAGTAATTCGAATTTATACTGCCTACTCGTTTCCGTACAAAATTTATGTCAAAACGTAAACCAACCGAAATTGAACATAAAAATAAGCACGTAAAACTCGAGAGGATTAAAATGACATTTTACAAAGTTTATAATGTCGATGGGGTGGAAGTGAATGCTGAAAGTGCACGTACATAAAAAAAAAAACAATGTATATAAAATAAGTAAATCACTAAGGGACATTTTATGCGACGATAAAAAGACCACGTCTCATGGCAATATATTCGAAAATTATGAAAAATTATTGGTTTAGTTCGTTACAACATCGACACTATACTACTTATGACGGTACATATGGAATTTAGAAAAACATTACTCTGAGTTAAAACCAAAAAAATGACAAAAGGAAACATTATTTAAGTTAAGATGCTAAATATTATCAAAGTTGATGGACGTATGATAAATTTATTAAATATAAGGGGGTGTAAATAAAAAATATATCCTAAAAAAGAAAAAAAAAAAAGATAACTTAGATGGCATTCTTAAATTAATCGAAATTTTAAATTATGAAACTATAAGCTAATCGAAAATTCAAATTATGATTTTATAGATAAACGTGATCTTATAAACTTTGAATATAAAAAAACAAAACAAATGTATAAACCTTAATCATTATTGTTTTTTTTAATTATTTTATAATGGTACATAATTATGTATGTGATATGTGATTATGCTATGTGTATTGAACAACTATAACGATGTGGGATTATATATACAGTGGAGAGTTCAAATGAGAAGAAATTCTTTGTAAGAAGAAAAAAGAAGAAATTTCAACCAATAGTAATGCTTCATTAGACTTCATTTAATATTTGTACTTAATGTAACTATAAGGGTATATTGGTAAACTTACATACATCATTAATTGGTAGTTTCATCTTTAATAACTAACTATATTAAATTTGTAACTTATTTTTAAGATATATATTTTTCTCAAAAAATAAAAATAAAAATTCCTTTATAGTGTAGGATAAATACGAGGCGTGTAGGATAAATTACGAGTTGTGTAGGATAAATTTCAATATGCGTAGGATAAATTTCGAAATGTGTAGGATAACTTTTGATGTGTGTAGGCAAATTTTTTTAGTGTGGAGGATGATAGTCTTAATGACTAGTTAATTAGTCAAACATAATAATAAATGAGATGAGAAAAAAACTATTTAATGTTTTACAATTGTACCCTTTTGTTCTTTTTATTCTTAATAAAATTTTCTTCTCAAATGAACCTTCCCCTATATATACATGATACGTAATTACTAAACATATGGAAAATGATTATATAACCTGGTATGTGATTATAAATAGATGTTTTGTCACTTGGCAAAAAATACATGTGTTATATTTTAATGGCTTTATACCTTTCTACGACAATAAGCCTTTTTATGGGAATCTCCCCATATATGTGTGTTTTTCGAACTTTCATAATTTTAAATTTTTACCAGAGACAATGAAATAAGTAAGATATTTTGGTCATAAATAAGAAAAAAACTAAAATATCAAAATCGTCTATGTGGTTTGGACAAATTTGATTGTTACATTCAAAATAATTTTTTTTTATCTGAATACATGACGTTTGCTATTTCTTGCCGGTTCAATCCAAAGTTAAAAGGTTGTTTAACATTGTTAGGTATCAAGCACAACCCACTCATACAACACACTCATAATTTTAATTTTATACTTTTGCGGAATATGCTATAAGTTTAGTTTCCGTAACACATATCCGTTATCGTTATCTGGAATGCTTATGGAATACATATTATTATGCTAATATGCTTGTTAGCCGTTATATAAAAAAAATCTAATATAAATAAAAGTTTTAAGTAGAAAATAGTCCGAATCATATGAATTTTTAAATGAATTTACACTTTTTATAAATGTAGTACCAATTAAATAACTATATGGTATAGTTCCAAGATATGCTTTGTTACTTAGGTTGATAAGTGTACAAGTTAAGGAAACAAACAATATCAAAGATTAAAACTTATGGAACGATGGACCATACGTAGTACACTTATTTATTTGGGGAAAAGAGTCTCAGGCGAGCGTGTGCACAATTTTCTTGGTACATGTATGAGTGCAAAGTGCAAACTACGTAAAGAAATAGTAAACTTTTTGTTAGTTTAAGTATTGAACTTTTATTTAATTTAACATATTAAACATATTTATATAAGAATACTTTTGCATGCTATTAGTTTACAAAAATCATAATCAGCAAGTTAGTTTTTAAATATAAACCTAAAATGTTATAAACACGTTAAATCATATATGTTACAACACAAAGCGTTTATAAAAATCATAATCAGCAAGTAAATTCTTAAATATAAATCTAAAATGTTATAAACACGTTAAATCATATAGGTTACAACACAAAGAGATTATATTTTAAGTAGCTAGACACCTAATTTAAGTTGTGAAGTGTAAATTAATATGTTGATTCTGCTAGATATTTTTACATTCACACTTGAATCATGCTCGGTGTAAGTTTAATGTGAATTACCATATCTACAAGATATAAATTGTTGATTTTGATTCATTTATGAATTTACACATTGAATTAACATTAGTAATATGTGAATTTATACAAGTTTTTTATATTAACATTAGTAATATGTGTGTTAATTAACATGTTAACTAAGATAAGATTTTTATATTTGCATGTCTTCTGCAAGTTTACACGTGTTCTTCAAATTTACATGTGAACTAATATTAATTCACAATGTAGTTTAGCCGAGATCTTTATATTTGTATGTAGGTACAATTTAGTGTAACATTCATTTTAACATTACTTCTACTATGTTTTTTGTAATATATATATGAGAAATTACGCTATGAGTTGATATATATAAGTTATAATAAAATTGTTTCACATGATAAACTATTAAGCATACCTTGGCCTATGATCTACTAGTTTTATAATTTATAAAATTGTATAGCTAATCATATTGATAAGTTGGTTTCTTATTTTTAGAAAAAATATAATTTTCATAGATTAGCTGTTAACTATAGCTGTAAGTACTATTTTCATTAATCTTATTTATTTATAAGAGTAGTAAGGATTCTGGGTATGGGGACCGTCCCCGAATGGTTCTGGAACGGCAACGGTGGAAACACCACCCCCCCCCCCCCGGCGGCTTCGTCCTCGGCGTCGAGTTTGGGACGATGGTAACGGGCCACAAAAGGACAAAAACCAGTCCTCCCTCTCTCACACACACCTATACATACAATATATCACATGTACATTTTAGGTTCATCCCTCCATTTCCATATCTCCATCCTCTTTGCCCCATCCTCACACCCATCCTACATGGATCCTACATGACGGATCATCCTTCAAGGAAGAACCATCACCATACTGCAAAGCCTAATAGCAAAGTATGTTAAATAATTAAGTGGTAATAAGAAAAAATGATTTTTAAGTTAGTTAAAACTTAAAAGGGCACACTTACCAGCCAAGATGTATGAAGGTGAACGTGTGTCACCTATTTTATGAAAGAATCTTATTTGCCACTAAATACGAGAAATGTGTGCAAAATATATTATATACAATTTAATGGAAAAATTGGTTAGGTGGTTACTTGATTTCGGTAGTCACAAGGTTTCGATCCATGTACACATTTTTTTCTTTTAATGTTTTTCTTATAGTACTAGATTGTAACGTACTGGTAAAAATAGTGAATTCGTGTTTCATAATAATCGTCTTATAACTTGTATTTTTTTGTGATTTTGAATTTTTTATCCTACGTTTAGGTTTCCATAATCTATTCAACTTCATACGTTTCCCTTTAATTGTCTAGCCACATCGATTTCACATCCGTAACTGGGTTTACAATAACATTTTGACGTTGGTTATGAAGTTTGATAAAATGCACCTTTTAACACGTTAATGTCATTGTAAAGGCTCCGCAACGCGCGAGAGGTAATTATGGTCTTACTATTAAAATACTTTTTAAATTTTATAAAGTCATAGTATGTGAGGCATATTGTTTTAATATGTTTTCTTATATGTACGTAAACACATTAATGTCATTGTCGCAACGAGTGTAATGAAGTTCGCAAACGCAACGCTACACACGGTCCGACCGCAACTTCGATATAATCACACCAAGGGCGGGCAGGTGGGCGGCCGCACCCCATGAAAAAAAGGTTTTAGTGCTAATTTCTGTCGAAAATCCCAACCGCACCCCTTGGATTTTTTCAACCGCCCCCTTAGAAAAAAATATTATGAATTTATAAAAAAAATAAAAAAAATAAACACTGATTATTATGAAGGGTGAGAATTGGCTACAAAGTTCATTTTTCCTACAAAGTATAAAAAGTCATAAAACATCATAATGTCAACATAAAACACATTCAAAACCCACAAATAACAAAATGAAGATTACTAAAACGTCATATTTGTGGATTTGTGTTGTGTTTTTGGATGATAAGGCTTTGATTATCGAATGACTAACATTAGTGTGTTTTATGTTGATTATCATGTTGTGTTTTATATTCATAGTTCTACGATGGTGTGTTTGAAGTTTTTATGGACTGTTAGGGTTTGGATATTGTGTTTTAGTGATCTTCACTCTGTTATTTGTGGGTTTTGAGTGTGTTTTATGGCTGAAATTGTGATGTTTTATGACTTTGTACACCTTGTAGGAAAAATGGACTTTGTAGCCGAACCCCGCCCTTATTATGAATATATAAGTATATAACACAATTTATATAATTATTCTTTAACCATTTATTTACTTTACTTAACCCGATCTACAATATAATTTTATCAACCCAACTACCCAAGCCCAAAGATATTGAACTAAATAAAATAACCCAAACCAACCCTCCCAGGACCTATTCGAATTCCAAATCCCGCTCCAAAAAAATGCCCAACGACTACAGTCTATAGCGACTCACGACGGGACGAGTTTTTTGGCCGGAAAATCCAAATTCCGGCTGTTCTGAACATTATTACGCCGGAATTCCTACTTAGAACGAGTGTCCGTTCTTTGTTGATTGTTTTCTTGTTATTTTATGTGGAGATTAGGAGAAAATATAAATGTATAAGGGTTTGATCTTTTTATGTCTTTTGTTGTTTTTTTAGTTGTTTTAAACTTTTAGTTAATGATTTTGTTGTTTTATTTTAAGCTTTGTTTGTTTAAATGATACTAATCAACATATAAAACTATGGCTTAAATGTTCAAAAATTATGGACAATGGTATTGGTTGAATATAATTGTTTATTTTGTGTAAGTGTTTAGTGTTGTTTTATAAACTTCTGGAGCGATTTATATGTGATAAGAACCATGAGTATGGAAGTTATGACGTGATTTCTCAAGAGGAAAAGGGTTGAACCATTTTTTTTTGTCGGATACTTTTAATTAAAGACTAAGCTATGTTTTAGATAAGTTTTTTTTTGTTGTTTTATTTAATTATTATGTTATATAGAAGTAGGGATGGTTTGAACTTTGATGGTTTTTTGTTACTTTACTTATGACGTGTTTACTGTTTTACTTTAAACTTTGTCTATTAATGTGATAGGAAGTTAGGAAATAGGGTTTGATTGTTGGAAAATTGAAATTGACCCAACCCGACCTGACTGATCCGACCAGCTCTGAAACTTCGTTTGTTTATACTTGTTTTATATGACTCGACCCGTTCCGACTCGCTATTAACCATTTTTTTTATATAGCTAGGGGCCTAAAATCTTAAAAAAATTTCGCACCCCCATGAAAAAATTCTTAGGTCCGCCACCGAAGCACACTGCTTATATATGTTACATTGAGTGAAATCAAATACATTGAAACGCGCATTTTCTTGTGGTTAATGCATCACATGTTTTTGCTAATCCATACAATGTTTGCAACGGGCCCGCGACGCATCGCCCGCGATTCATATTACTAGTTTATCATAAAAGTAAACCATCACTAGTGATCTAGTTGTGGCCACAAGTATATATGTTCCACCTATTGTGGGTTCGTGGGTTCGAGTCTGGGTGATAGTGGTTTCTCATTGAGGGGTTTAAGTTGGGATCTATTATGCGAGGGGGCTCTGTAGCGAAGGCTCGGTTAAGACAATGTATGCTAGACCTCTCAACATTCGCGAATAATTCACACCTTTTAAATAAAAAGTTATCATAAAAACAACGTAGGTGACTGACTAGTGACTAGGCGTGACATGGGTTAAACGAGTTTCCGTTCCCCCACCTTACCAAGAAGAAGAATGAAATAATTCACACAGAAGTTTCAGTTTAGGCTTCAGTTTGTAACTGTGGACCAGTTTCCAATAATTATGTTTGTTGTTTTGTAAGGGGAAAGGTTTGTTTTGTTTTGTTTTGTGATGAAATTAGCATATACTAATTGATTCAAAACGCATAGCTTTTGGTGATAGCTTATTCAGGTTTCGAGCTATAGCATTATTATTTTCAACCGGTTTGACTCATTGATATGTACAATAGTTAAAATTTAGACCTCTTCTTTAAATTTTCTTAAATGAGTACTTATGAAATTGTTTAAGTTTGAAAACTGACGGGGTGCGTCCCATGCAAACAAGGGTAAGTTACTACGTCATCAAATTTTACAAAAACATGGTTTAATAATTAAGTGATGTAGGTGTCTCTGAAAAGGCCTAACATACACCAAAGCGATGAAAAGTCATTATTCACCAAATGTTACAGATACAACACATTTATAAAAGATGCATGCATCGAATACATAACTCATCAAATAAACCTTTTGTTTACGGTTCAAGCAAGAGGAGTCTTTTCAAACTCTCAAGCGTATGCTTTACGACGCTCCGTCCTAACCCTTCCCGACAGAAACGACTATTTCGTTGTCTATTGTGATGTCTCAAATCAAGGTCTTGGTTGCGTTCTTATGCAACGAGACAAAGTCATCGCCTATACATCAAGGCAACTCAAAATCCATGAAAAGAACTACACCACCTATGATCTCGAACTCGGTGCGGTTGTTTTACCTTAAAAATTTGGCGATACTACCTTTATGGTACCAAGTGTGTGGTCTTCACCGACCACAAGAGCATCCAACACATTTTAACCAAAAAGAACTCAACATGCGTCAGAGGCAATGGGTCAAATTGTTAAATGACTAGGATTGTGAGATTCACTACCACCCCGGTAAAGTGAATGTCGTTCCCGACGCCCTTAGCCAAAAGACTCACGTCATGGCTCTTGGCATCTATGTAATCGATCGCCCCCATTGCTTCCAAATCCAAACCGACGTCCAATCTTGTATCCGCGAAGCACAATACTCATCCGTCAGCGAGAACAATTTGTATGACGAGATGCAGTGTGGTGCCAAAAGTCAACTTGAGTCTAAGTCAAACGGTATCCTTCACTATCATGGCCGTATTTAGGTTCCAAACTGTGACAACATTCGTGATCTTTTGATGAACGAAATGCATAAATTGTGGTATTCCATTCATCCCGGTGCGGACAAAATATATCAAGACCTTCGACGCACTTATTGGAGGCCGGGCATGAAAAAGGACATTGCTCTCTTCGTGTCCAAATTCCTCACTTGTTCCAAAGTGAAAGTCGAACACCAACGTCCTTCGGGTATACTCAAACAACCCGAAATCCCGATGTGGAAATGGGAGGGTATTGCGATGGATTTATTACCAAACTCCCATGAACATCGTCCGGGCACGATAGTATTTGCGTAATCATTGATCGATTGACCAAATTGGCTCACTTTCTCCCTATTCGAGAAGATTGCCGAGTTGAGAAATTGGCTCGTATCTACACTGAAGTAGTCATTTGCCATCATGGTATTTCTCTCGACATCATCTCGGACCGCGATGATCGTTTCACCTCCCGTCTTTGGCAAACGTTTCAAACCGCTATAGGTACTCAACTCAATCTTAGTACGACTTTCCATCCTCAATCAGATGGTCAAACCGAACGTACTATCCAGACTCTCGAAGATATGCTTCGATCTTGTGTTATTGATTTTGGTGACAATTGGGACGTACATTTACCCTTGGTAGAATTCTCGTATAACAACGGCTATCACTCCAGTATCAAAATGGCTCCATTAGAAGCATTGTGTCACAACCCCCGACCCTACCCTAGACGGGAGCCATGAACAACTTGAGTGGTACCGGTGTTTATTAAATTATCGCAGCGGAAATTTCATCGGGACCGGGTGTCAGAAAAAAAATATCAAAGTTTTCGAACACCGTAGTTTTTATTTCATACATTGTGGGATAAACCCTTAATTACAAAATACGTTTATTCAGGTGACATAGCCACTTATTAAAGCTTGAGTTCCTTGTAGCACTCTTTTTTTCTTCCCTTCACAGTAAATCTCCTAAATCGCGTTTAAAAATATGTGATCAGCAGAAAATACTGGTGAGTTCATTCGTTTGTATAAAAAGACACGTTATTATAATTACAACATTAAGGGTTTTTAAAATTGTTTATATCTTACAACTACCCAAAGGTATTTGTCACTCGGCAGTTTCTGTGACTATGGTCATATCACTATTTGGCTATCTCGTTGTCCAAATAACAAATAGCAAAGTATAGCAAGTAATGTATACAAAACCCCCACATACTGACAATAGTTTTCCCGTAAGAATACAAAGACTTAATCACTGTAAATATAAGTAAAAATAGAAAAAAGATTTAGGGTTTTGAAAGCATTTGATGAAAGAGAATGAATCACAATGTTAGTGAGAGAAAAAAAGAATGACTCACATTGCAGAATTTAGGGTTTTTAAGCCTCCTGAGTTTAAGTCCTGGTTCCATGATAAACATACAATGTAACACGTATTAGTGTAAAAAACCAAATCAAAATTCAACGATAATCACGAGATCAAAACCACAAAGTATTAAGTATCACCTTATTTAGGTAGAACTTCAGCTTTTCGTTGCTAGGGTTTCAAATCAATTGGACAGGGTATCATTTCAGTGATCAGGGTATCATACACGGGTATCGGAGTAGGGATTCGGGAACAGAGATTTGAGAGAATGACTTTTCGAAATGAAAATGAGCAATTGTGAATGCCCCTGATCAACTCTATATATATAGTGGAAAACAGGCACCGTCGCGCCACGCGGCGAGGGTGGCAAGGGCTTAGCGTAGCCACGTTGACGAAACTAGCCTTGCCACATGTGGCACGTGGCGAAACGTGGCATCCAGAGAATCCTGCTCCGTCGAGCCACACGACAAGGAATTTTTTTAACCCTTTTCGTTTTCGGTTTTCGTCGGCAGTGTTCGGGGTTTTGATTACGGATTGTTGTGGGATCTTTTTGAGAGTTGTTACAAATTGTATGGTCGAAAATGTTGTTTGCCTATTTGTTGGCACAAGATCAGTGAGACACAAATCACTGGGTCCCGAACTTATACAAAAGACAACGGATACGCTCCTACAAATTCGCGACAACCTCCTTCAAGCGAGAAGCCATTAAAAGAGTTACGCCGTTAAACGCCGCAAGCCCTTGGAGTTCAACGTTGGTGATCTCATGCTTCTCAAGGTATGCCCTTGGAAAGGAATCGTACGATTTGGTAAGAAAGGAAAACTTGCTCCTTATTTTGTAGGTCCTTTCAAGATTCTTGAGAGAATTGGCAAGGTGGCCTATCGACTCGACTTCCTTCAAGAGCTCAACAACGTTCATCCAACGTTCCATGTTTCTAGTCTCAAGAAGTGCCTAGCCGATGAAGGACTTCAAATTCCACTCGACGACATACGCATCAATGAGTCTATGCACTTCATCTAGAAACCAGTTGAAATCATGGATCGTGAAGTCAAGCAGCTCCGATGTAGTCGTACTCCCATAGTCAAGGTACGTTGGGATGAAAAACATGGTGCTGAATTCACTTGGGAAAGTGAAGACGACATGAAGAACAAGTACCCGCATCTCTTCCTTGAGTCTTCCTCTTAAATAAATTTCGGGACGAAATTTCCTAAAGTAGGGGAGACTATAATGTTCGGTGTTTTTTTCATATTTTCTATTTTTAGAAAGCTTGTATTCGTATTCAATTCCAATCCTTGTAATCCAGGACTTTTGATCATAATGGAAATACATTTTATATTACACTTGTTTATTCATGTATACACAACACACAAGCAATCACGAGATACACATTTTATACTAAACCAATCCATACTTGGAGTCTATATTCGCTTCAGAACGTTATCATATGTATTTCATACTTATAACATGCTTACTTACATCATGGAACCCTAAAATTATGTTTATCATCAAGTTAAAGGCCCTAAACAACAAGCTATACAAACTCACTGTTATCCCCTTCCTCGCATCGACAACCTCTTCGGCCAACTCCAAGTAGCAACGTGTTTCTTGAAGATCGACCTTCATTCCGGCTATCATCAAGTTCGAGTCCTCAAACAGGACATTCCATAAACTGCCTTTTGCACTAGATACGGTCACTACACGTTCATGGTCATGCCATTCGGTTTGACCAATGCACCCGCGGTTTTCATGGACTTGATGAACCGTGTGTGTAAGACTTAGTTGGACCATTTCGTGATTGTGTTTATCAACGATATTCTTACCTATTCCAAATCCAAAACCAAACATGAGCGACACTTGCGTTTAATCTTGGAACTCCTTCGAGTCGAGTGATTGTACACTAAGTTCCTTAAATGTGAATTTTGGATACAAGAAGTTCAATTCCTTGGTCACATCGTAAACAAAAAAGGTATATGATCCTGCCAAAATCGAAGCCGTTAAATATTGGATCGCCCCAAAATTCCTTTCCGAAGTCCGTTCATTCCTTGGATTGGCGGGTTATTACCGTCGGTTTATCTCCAACTTCTCGAAAATCGTTGTGCCTCTCACCTCGCTAACCCAAAAAGATAAACCTTTTGTTTGGGGTTCCAAGCAAGAGGTGTCTTTTTAAACTTCAAGCGTATGATTTGGGATGCTCCGATCCTAACCCTTCTCGACAGAAACGACGATTTCGTTGTCTATTGTTATGCCTCAAATCAAGGTCTCGGTTGACACTTGCATTGTTTAATCAAATCAAATTCTAATGCCATACAAGAATCAAATAAGATAACATGAATAATTATTGATTTAATTAACTAGGTCCAAAGCATCCAAAGTGTAACAACTTGTAATCTTCAAGCATTGATTTCTGAAACATGTGAAAAATCAAGTGTCAACTAAAATAGTTGGTGAGTACGTAAGTTTGATATTTGGATGATAAAAGTATAAGTTTTGCAATTCATATGTCAATAATAATCTTTAGACCTGCATATATATTCGATTCATGTCGAAACCTGTATATGTATTCGATTCATGTCGCCAAATACTATTTGTTTTGTAGTAAACTAGTAGAAGTACCCGCCGCGTTGCGGCAGGGTATAGATAACTACCAGTTTCGCATATCACCAGTGATAACTCCAAAAGACAGAAACAAACTGCAATATATACCAAGTATCGTGGAATTTTGTTTTACATTGGATAACTTAGGATAATTACATTTATGTGTGTTGCAAATAGGCTTTTCTTATTTTCTTGTATGTCTATCAATTTAACCCAAATCAGATGCTATTTTGTACACCATAAAGTTCGAGTACCTACAATATCAACACATACCATCCCGTTGCTTAGCTCTAGATATTACGAATTTGCGTGGCACAATCTAGCTAGACCAACTCTAGCAAGCACGCTCGGCTGGGCAAGCTTCCCTGCAATTAAAAAAGATAAGATTAGAAAGTTGATATAAAAAACCTCATCATACAAAATTGTATGTATGATGAGAAATTCAAATAGGTAAATGAATCAGAATTAAATTAGGCTTCAAGTTGCCTTCTTGTGGTGACTTAAAGATATATTTTTATAGACAGCTTCTCATAGAAAATAAAATCTAGCATAGCAAGTAAAATTCAAATATGAGAATGATTTGTATTATTAAACATCAACTTAATATTGTTGCGAATATAAACAAACAATATTACGAACATGCTTTTCAGCCACATACCAAAACATAAAGAATGCACAGGAAAAGCATGATCACATAGATATCTGGTTTCTTAATACAATATCATGTTTCATTTGATTAAATCAAAAAATCATACATATTTAAAAAGAAAAGGAAACACACCATAATATCAAACTTGATGGATTTAATTTTTTGATAAATTAAAATTACCTAAAGGTAGCTCAGAAATAATATCCACAAAGATACAAGTATAGAAATCTTTTTAGTAACTTTACTACAAACATACAAGTACAATGCTTATTGATGTAGTAGAACAGCTATCTAATCCTCTGAGAATAAAATATAAACACAAGCTTTCTAACCTCACATTCGGATCAAACTCTTTGTTCAAACGCTTGTCAACAGCATCACAAATAGCGCTTCTGGAGTGCAACTCCCACACCCAAGCCACTAAATTGTTCATTTTATGACCCCCTGGCTCCCTCTCAATTGGTCTCCTCCCACAAAAGAGTTCTAGAACTACCACACCATAGCTGAAGATACTCGGTCAATAAATAACCCATGGTCCCCGCAGTTAGTGTAGAGACCGTGCTTTTATCATGGTCCATGATCCTGGCTAGACCGAAATCAACTAACCGAGCATTAAAATTAGCATCACATTACTCGCTTTAATATCGCGATGGATCACTTGTTGCTCGCATTCTTGATGAAGGTACGCCAAAACCGAAGCCAACCTAACTGCAATATTATACCTATGGTGTCATTTAAGAGATATTTCCACGTATTACCGGTGGGCCCGGTGGGGAGTATCGTGACGTAGTTGATATCATCATAGTCAAACAACACAATATTTAAATGCACAGCGGAAGCAAAAGATAGATATTATTTCAACTGAATAAAAGTGTAATATTTAAGTATCACAACATAGTTGAAACAGATCCACAGGCGGATCAAAATAAAGAGGAAACTTGTTCAACAGACTTAAATGCATCCAGGCTTGCGAGACTCTATTGATGCTAAGGAGAGGCCATCCTATTACGAGTAGTACCTGCACTTAACCTTTTGAGAAAAATACGTCAGTTTACACTGCTAAATACAATTTAACTGACTCATTTTAAAAAGGGTTAAAAATTGATTTTAATGCACATGGCACAAAACTTTTTATAACTTGGGATAATTATTTGAATATAATACTTGTAAAAGAATTACATGTTTCTTATGCGTTCAGTAGCCCGGTTCGTGCCGGGTTAAAGATCAATAGACACACCACATTATTTATTTAGGCACTGACGGTTGTACGCCTACACCCCGTGCTAGGTCGTGGCCATTTCGTAAAATGATGCCAAGGATATCCGGGACATGGTCATTAACCCCCCAAAGGCTTTAAGCAACAAAACATTTTCAAACGGGACATTTCAATGATTTAACTTTCATACAATTAAAGATTCAATGCCCGACCAAACGGTATTTTATATACCGTACCCCAAGCCCGTATAGGGAAAATAAGTTAAAAGTATTTACCTGAGCTAAATATAAATTCAATCCCAGTCGTATATCAAATCAGCAAGTACAGATAGCTTTTACTGGACTCCTATATCTGGAACGAAGGTTTTTAATAACCTATTAGATTTCTAACGGATCTTTAATTAAGCTTAACTTAGACCGGTTAGTTTTCAAAAGGAATACACGGTTCAAACGCATGATAAGGCGAAGACCGGTTTAGAATGTGGGTTTGACCCGACAAGCTTGCGTGCTTGTTTAATATGGGTAACTTAAACACATTCTGGATTTTGATACAAAAATGATATGGTTTGACCCGTTTCGGCTAATATATGTAAACTAGTCACATAAGCCGATTCGAACGCGAAGAGTGCGTAACGAGTAACCATATGAATCATATACAAGTTTCCTAAGTTAATATGCATTAAATATGTTGTGACATCAGTAAGATATCTCCTATTATGCCCAAAACGAATTTAAACTCAAACTATGCCCCGTAGGGGCATTTTGGTCATTTTAAAAGTTATAAAAGAGTTTAAATATTACTATGAGTTACGGGTCTGATGTAATCAGTAAAAATACTTAATTTACTAAGTTATATCAGTAGGGTATAACCTATATGTGAAATTTATTAATTATAACCATACTATGCACCGTAGGGGCATTTTGGTAATTTCACATAAGCCTAAAAGGTCAAAACTGGAAATCTGAGTTTGAAACTTTTGCTTACTGTTAATATATAAAAATTTACTGAAAATATCAGTAGGTATCCAACCTTATATGTTTAAAGTAGTTTTAGTACATATTATGCGTTAAAAACGCTTAAAAAAGCGATTTGGAGCCATTTCCGGGTTTTGAAAGGAAAGCTGATATTTTTATTATTCCAGAAGGCTCAAAATAATTTATTTATCATATTAGATCAGTAGCAAAAGGTTTGGGGTCAAAAGGATTTGTAAAACTCATTTTATAGCCCAAAAGGGCAAAACCGGCAATTACCGAATTAAGCTTAGAAGTCTAAGTTATGCTCAGCCTAAAAATAAATAAAAATCTCCAAAAATCCCAAAATATTATTTTATATCAGTAGGTATAAAGTTTGATATCAAAAATTGGGTTTAGATAGGCTATATGCTAATTATGTCATTTATTTCACAAAAAGCTTTGCTATTGGTGGGATTTACTGAGTATGATGATGATGATGATGATGATTTCACAAAAAGCTTTCTAATTACGCTAATGAGCATAACTCCAAATCTAGACCTCAAACTGATGTTAAATTTTAGGTCCAAGTTTATAAATCAGTAGCTAAGGTGTCTACTCTTTTACTTTTTCAAAAATCATATTTTAAGGTGGCAAGGGCATAATAGTCAACATTTAAGCAAATAACGGAAACTTGCATAATAATTGGACAACTAATGAACCGAGCCGTATAATCTCAGAGGGTTATACTAACATGTAACTAGGTCCAAAAGAAGCTCTAAGGCAATCCTAAACTAGGCTTAAACGGGTCAGAACTGAAAGTCAAAGCATAAGTCAAACTATGCGACTTTTGGTTCCGAACCGGATCAAAGCTGAAAATTGTCGGGGTGAACATGTTTAGACATGTTCTTATATTAATTATCAAGTTATATTAATGATAAAACAGGTTGCATAGCTTCTACATTGTTAATTATGTGCTAATTTGAAAATAAGCTTTCTGTTGACTTTTTAAGTTTAGGTTTGACCCGACATTTGACCTACTTAGAGTGGGAATCGGAGAGTACCCTTTTAAGGGTTTATTACCCACATAATTACCTACTTATAGGTACCTTTAATTCGAGATTTGACTGGATAATTATTGATTAATCTCGAAGTCAAACCTTAATTACGACGGTTTGACTTTTAGCTAATTAAATAAGCTAAACTGAATTAGGAAGGTTAAGGACACTTGCAAAGAGTCCTAAGTATGCTTATGGATCCTAAGAGAAGTTGGTTGCTGTCCAGAGAGCTCCAGAGATCAGTTGAAGTGAGTTTGAATGAAGTGAATAAAATGGTTGCAACTTCATTCTCTTATATATTGAATTCAAATGCACAAGATCATGCCAAACTAGTCTACATGTGTTGCAAGATCATCCCAGGTGTCCCTATGATGCCAAAACCAGTTGCAGGAGCCTCAGTATTCGAATACCACTCAAGTAAGGCGGTGCAACAGGTTGAACAGGCAACTGTCCAAAACCTGCTGCCAGCGACGGTCTTACGGACCGTAAGCTACAATCCTTGCGGACCGTAAGCGCCTCTTACGGATCGTAAGCCCTTGGCCTTGCGGTCCGTAACCGACTTTCAGAAACCATCACCCAGTTGCTATCTTACGGACCGTAAGGGTCTACCTTTGCGGTCCGTAAGCCTTTGTCAGAAGACAAAAACTTGTTAATTTTAAGAACTTGACCATGCAACTTTGGAATTTCCGAATCACCTGCCTCCTTATCAGTGTAGGGACCATGTAAACAGGCCTTGCATGACCTTGCATGTGTTGCCATGCACATGGGGTTCTTGGATGTATCGAGAATCCTTTTATATGGACTTTGTGACATCTTTTATTTACAAGACCAATTCCTTAACACTATATTTCAACTTTTCAATTAAATGTCCAGATTTGAAGTAGCTCTTAGATGTTTATAAATTACTCCAAGGCTTGGATCTTTTATCAAAAGGTCACTCAGAGGTATTTTAATAACATGTTGACGCTTTTAAATCCTACCGTACATCTTTCGACTTGATCTGGATTTATGTAACACGATTGCCTTATATGACACGTGTCTTTATTTTATTGGGTATGATTTTACGAGGTGTCACATCCTCACCCCCTTAAAAGAAATATCGACCTCGAGATTTATTGAAACAAATGAGGGTATTTATCTTTTATTGTGGACTCCACCTCCCACGTGTACTCGGGACCTCTGCGGGCATCCCATTTGACCTTTACAATAAATACATGCTTCCTTCGAAGCTTCTTTACCTGTCGATCCTCAATCGACAAAGGTTTTTCCACAAATTTCAAGCTCTCATCTATGTGCACATCTGTATGTGGTATGACTAGCGATTCATCAGCTAGACATTTCTTCAGATTGCAGATGTGGAATACATTGTGAATACCACTGAGCTCTTCAGGCAAGTTCAACTTGTAAGCCACTGATCCTACACATTCGATGATATCGAATGGTCCTATGTACCTTGGGCTTAACTTACCTTTCTTACCAAACCGCATCACTCCCTTCCAGGGTGATACTTTAAGCAACACTTTGTCACCTACCTCGAATTTCAGAGGTTTACGCTTTAAATTTGCGTAGCTTTTCTGCCTATCCCTGGCAGCTTTCAGGCGGTCGCGAATCTGGACAATCTTGTCCATTGTTTCAAAGACTAAGTCAGGTCCTGATAATTGAACTTCTCCTACTTCCGCCCAACAAATAGGCGTTCTGCATTTTCTACCATATAGTGCCTCAAAAGGCGCAGCCTTAATGCTTGTATGGTAGCTATTGTTGTAGGAGAACTCAATCAATGGCAGGTGGTTATCCCACTACCACCTAAATCAATCACACATGCACGAAGCATGTCTTCCAAAGTTTGGATGGTACGCTCACTTTGTCCGTCCGTCTGAGGGTGGTAAGCCGTACTAAAATTCAAGCGCGTGCCCAAAGACTGTTGGAAACTTTTCCAAAAATGTGATGTGTATCTGGTATCTCTGTCAGAGATAATTGACACTGGAACGCTATGCAGAGATACAATCTTATCTACGTACAATTGGGCTAACATGTCGGAGCTATAAGTCTCCTTAATGGGTAGGAAATGTGCTGACTTAGTCAGTCTATCTACTATTACCCATATAGTATCATTTCCTTTCCTGGTCTTTGGCAACTTGGTGATGAAATCCATTGTCATCATCTCCCACTTCCATGTGGGAAGTTCAGGTTGTTGTAGCAAACCTGACGGCTTTTGGTGTTCAGCTTTTACTTGCGCGCATGTCAAACATTTAGCTACATAGGCAGCTATAGACTTTTTCAAACCTATCCACCAATAGCTTGCCTTTAGATCCTGGTACATCTTATCAGCTCCAGGATGAACGGAATATTTGGAACTGTGGGCTTCCTGGAGGATAACATCCCGAAGTCCTCCATAAACTGGAACCCAAATTCGTCCATTTAATCTCAGGATTCCGTCCTTACTATAGGATAACTGCTCTTCAGTTACTCCTAGCTTTTCTTCAGGATAGTTAGCTTCCAATACAGCTTCTTTCTGTGCAGCTAACAACCTTTCGTTCAAACTGTTCTTTATCTCAATGCTCTTGGCATTGATCCTTATAGGCTTCACTCTTTCCTTTCGACTTAAGGCATCGGCTACCACATTTGCCTTGCCTGGATGGTATTTTATTTCACAGTCATAATCATTCAAAGTTTCCATCCAACGTCGCTGCCTCATGTTTAAATACTTCTGATTAAACAAGTGTTGAAGGCTCTTGTGATCAGAATAGATCACACACTTGGTTCCATACAAATAATGTCTCCACAGTTTTAGTGCAAATACAACAGCACCCAACTCCAAGTCATGGGTGGTATAATTATTTTCGTGCACCTTTAACTGCCGTGAAGCATAGGCAATGACTTTGCCTTTCTGCATAAGCACACAGCCCATTCTGGTGTGCGATGCATCACAATATACTACAAATTCATCAATTCCATCAGGCAACGTCAATACAGGAGCGTTGCTCAACTTCTGCTTCAAAATGTTGAAAGATTCTTGCTGCTTAGGCCCCCAGTCAAACTTGCTATTCTTGCGGGTGAGTAGAGTCAGGGGTGCTTGTAACACCTTGAAAATTCACGTCCTATAATGTATTGACACGTGTCATAGGTTTGAACGTGTGAAAGAATGTTCCTGAAGGACTAAAGTTGACAAACATGGAAACTGTGAGAATTTAAGGGTTCAAAATGTCAACAAGGGATAAATATACTTTACAGTAACCCTACATAATGCTCATACCTTCAAACGAATAAATCATGGATCATACGAAGCTAAATGTGAAAGAAAGTGAGAGATTACAAACTGCAGGGGTTAAATGTGTCAACATGTTTAAAGTATACCTCTGAGTGACCTTTTAGCAAACCCGAAGCTTTGTAACGGTTAATTATGCTCACTAGAATGCACAATATAAATTTCATAAAGTTTCGTTATCGTATGAGAAAGTTATGATCAAATTCGTATACAAGGGGTTAAAGCGTCAACGTTGAAAGTTTATGACTTTTCGGGTAATAACAAAGTGACCAAGGACTCAATAAAGCGGGTATAAGTCTTGGAGCCCTTATATGTCAATTTGGAGGGCTCATAATGCAATTTATATAGTGCATGACCCTTCGAAAGAGCCAAGAGCCAAGATACAATAATGGAAAGATTTGAAATCTGACAAAAGGATTCAGGCGGGCCGCGTAAAGCTTAACAAGACTTTACGCGGGCCGCGTCAGACGCCCAGATGCAGAAACTTTAGACAGCAGCCTGATTTCATGCAATAACCGACCCAAAATAGATATTTTCACTACATGGGTGACCCCTAAACAGTCCTAGGCACTTAGGGACACCTGTGGACGATCCATTACCAGTTGTAGCACTTGTTGTCAATGATCTAAGGTGATTAAAGCACTATAAAAGGGCCTTGTGTTGCAACTTTGTAACCACACCTTCCATCTGCATTTCTGATCATTTCTGGAGCTCCAAAGCAGACTCAAGTGATCACTAATCGTGCATAGGACTTCAGTAAGTATGCTTAACCTTTCTTAGTTAAGTTTTTGCTTAGTTTTAGCTTAAAAGTCAAACCGTCGTAATTAACGGTTGACTTAGTGATTAATCACTAATGGTCCAGTGATTTGTCGAATTGAAAGTAGTTATAAGTTGGTAATCATGTGGGCATTAAACCCTTAAAAGGGCACCCTCTGATTCCCACTCTAACTAGACTATTTGTCGGGTCAAACTTGTTATTAAAAAGTCAACAGAATGCTTAATTTCCAATTTATGCATAATTAGCAATGTAGAACCCATACAACCTGTTTGATCATTAATATAACTTGATAATTAATGTAAGAACATGTCTAAACATGTTCAACCCGACAATTTTCAGTAAAGACCCGGTTCGGAACCGAAAGTCGCATAATTTGACTTTTGCTTTGACTTTCAGTTCTGACCCGTTTAAGCATGATTTAGGAATGCCTTAGAGCTTTAATTGGACTAGGTTACATGCTAGTATAACCCTCTGTGATTATACACCTTGGTTCATTAGTTATCCAATTAATATGCATGATTCCGTTAATTGCTCATATGTTGACCATTATGCCCTTTTCACCATAAAACGTGATTTTTGAAAATGTAAAAGAGTAGAAACCTTAGTTACTGATTTATAAACTTGCACCCAAAATTTGACATCAGTTTGAGGTGTAGATTGAGAGTTATGCTCATTAGCGTAATTAGAAAGCTTTTTAACGATTAAACGGCATAATTAGCATATAGCCTATTTAAACCCACTTTTTGATATCAAACTCTTTACCCACTGATGTAATATATTATTTTGGGATTTTTTAGGATTTTTAATTAATTTTAGGCTGAGCATAACTTAGAGTCATAGGCTTAATTCGGTAATTGTCGGTTTTGCCCTTTTAGGCTATAAAATGAGTTTTACATATCTTTTTGACCCCAAACCTTTTGCTACTGATTTCATATGATAAATAAATTATTTTAAACCTTCTGGGATAATAAAAATATCAGCTTTCTATATAGAACCCGGGAACGGCTTCTAATCGCCTTTTTAAGCGTTTTTAACGCTTAGTATGTACTAAAACTATTGTAAACATACAAGGGTTGATACCTACTGATATTTTAGGTAATTTATAATATTTTAACAGTAAGCAAAAGTTGTTTAACTCAGACTTCAGTTTTGAGCTTTTCGGCTTATGTGAAATTACCAAAATGCCCCTACGGTGCATAGTTTGGTTATAATTGTTAAATTTCACATATATGCAATACCCTACTGTTATAAATTAGTAAATTAAGTATTCTTGCTGATTATATCAGACCTGTAACTCAGGTTAATACTTAAACTCTTTTACAACCATGTAAATGACCAAAATACCCCTACGAGGCATAGTTTGAGTTTAAATTCGTTTCGGGCATAATAAAAGATATCTTACTGATGTCACAACATATTTGAGGCATATTAACTTAGGAAACCTGTATATGGCTCTTACGGTTACCCGTTACGCCTCTTGCGCGTTCGGTTCGGTTTATGTAACTAGTTTGCATAAATTAGCCGAAACGGGTCAAACCTTATCGGTTTTATCTCAAAGTCCAGAATGTGTTTAGATTACCCATATTAAACAAGCCTTCAAACTTGTCGGGTCTAAATCACATTCTATTCCGGTCTTCGCTTAATCGTGCTTTTGAACCGTATCTATCTTTAAAACTAACCGGTCTAAGCTTAAGCTTAACTAAAGACCGTTAGGATTCTAATAGGTTATTATAAACCTTTGTTCCAGAATAGGAGACCGGTAAAAGCTACCTGCATTTGCTAATTGTGAATTATACTTGCAAAGGTAAATACTTTTAATTTATTTTCCCTTATACGGGCTTGGGGTACGGTATATAAAATACCGCTTGGTCGGGCATTCAACCTTAATCGATTAGTGGTTAAGTATTATCGAGATGACCCGTTTAAATATGTTTTGTTTGCTTAACGCCTTTGGGAGGTTAATGACCATGTCCCGGATATCCTTGGCATCATTTTACGAAATGGCCACGACCTAAGCGCGGAGTGTAGGCGTACACTCGTCAGTGCATAAATAAGAAATGTGGTGTGTCTATTGATCTTTAACCTGGCACGATCCGGGCTACTGAACGCATAAGGAACATGTAATCCTTTTACAAGTTTATATATTTAAATAATTATCCCAAGTTATAAAAATATTTATGCCACGTGCATCCAAATCAATTTATAATCATTTTTAAAATGAGTCAGTTGATTGTATTTACCAGTGTAAACTGACGTATTTTCCCAAAAAGGTTAAGTGCAGGTACTACGCGAACTAGGCTGGCTACTCCTAGCATCAATAAAGAGTCTCGCAAGCTTAAGATGCCTAAAGTCTGTTGAACTACTGTTTTCCATTTTTGATCCATATGTGGACAAACTTTCGACTATTGTGATACTTGATATTACAATTTATTGAAGTTGAAATACATTTATCTTTTGCTTCCGCTGTGCATTTAAATATTGTGTTGTTTGACTATTATGTTGCCAACCACGTCACGATACTCCCCACCGGGCCCACCGGTCATACGTGGAAAGTCGGGGTGTGACAGGTTGGTATCAGAGCCAGCATTGAGTGAATTAAACACTAGCCTTTTGTGTTTAATCTCAATGACACAATTGCACATTCCTAAACTTTCGAGTCTAGACAAATAACATAGGACAAATTCTACTTTGTTTTGTTTTGTCCTTTATTTTATATATTCTTGTCGTTATCTTATGTTATATTGACAGGACTAAATATGCCGCCAAGATTTTTCAGACGAAGAGGACGAGGCAAGGGGCCGATCCCCGCCCCCAATGATCACGAAGCCGGGTCTTCGCACCGGCGAACTCCTTCTACCACCGCGAGTGCCGATCCTCGTGAGAACAGGAGGAACCTTTTTGAGCCTGCTAGACGGTCCGTCTCGCACAGTTCAACGCCTCCCTATCATAACTCCTATGGGCCACAGTCGGAAAACGAGCCCAACAACCCACAACCTTCTTACATACCTCTACAGCGATCCCTATCGCACCATTCCTTTGGAGACCCCACTCCTGTCTTACAGGGCCGGTTTAACTCGGCAAATTACATACAAGAACCAGTGGGTTTTAACCCATTGGGGCCAGAGAATCATTTCTCCGGCGATCATGCAGAGGACATGGACGAGGACACGGATCCCGTCGAACCTGCAAGCGGAACACCCAACCATCCTATTGAGGTTTCTGATGGTTCGTCTTTTCATGGATCACCCTACCATGGTCCAGACAGTTACCAGGCACGGTTTAACCAGTTCGAGTGGTATTTTACACCCTCGCATCATTCATCGCCTCACCAGCAGCAGCAGCAGGATCCCTCTGAGGATTCACGTTTCGTGGCTGTCACGCCACCGCCTCCGCCGCCACCAGTTCATCAGGCACCTCCGCAACCGCCGAGGCGAAGGAGAACCGGAGCACGTATGTCTGCGCGAGGAGGGGATTTTCATTTTAGCTCTCCTCGTCAATCAAGTGGCAGTCATTATCCGCCACAACAGGAAGACCCGCAAATGGGTGGACCTTCAAACCCAGTTGCACCGCAGCCACCACCGATGGGTTTTGATAACCCGATTCCTGCATACACTGGTTCAATGGGGTACAACCCGTTTGAGCAGCCGGCTCACACCAACTATAATTACGCTGAAGCCGACCCATACTTAGTAGCGGCCAATTACAACGCCCTTCATCCTGAAGGACCGTATGGAGCTCCTTGGGGAGTAGGGTACCCAACTCATGGGTACCAAATACCTGCTAGGCCTATAATTCGGCAACAATCGCAGCCGCCACGGTTTTCCCCACCCGAGCGAGAAGAAATTCTTCAAAGATTGGACCAAGTCGAGCGAGATTTTCACAGAGACCGCAGGGAGCGACAAAGTTTCTTCCAGGGATTGACAAGTTTAATAAAAGGGAAGAGCAAGAAGGACCATTGAATCCTTCCATTGTTGTTGTAATTTCCTTGTATCAGTTGAGCCCCTACGTGGGCCTGTCTTGCTGTATTGACCCCTGCGTGGGTATGTTTGTTTGTTTTGACCCATGCGTGGGCCTATCTTTCTGTTAACCCCTACGAGGGTATGTTGTTTGTTTAAAGTCCCTGCGTGGACTAGTATTCTAGTTTGACCCCTGCGTGGGCAAGTTGTTATGTTGAAAGGCCCGTTTAGGGCAGTGTGTACTTTTTATGATTAATGGAATGATAAATTTATAAATTTCATTCTGTCATTATATGCATATATATATATATTAGGGTGGGGTTCGGCTACAAAGTCCATTTTTCCTAAAAAGTGTACAAAGTCAGAAAACACCACAATTTCAACTATAAAACACACTCAAAACCCACAAATAACAGAGTGAAGATCACTAAAACACAATATCCAAACCTTAACATTCCATAAAAACTTCAAACACACCATCATAGAACTATGAATATAAAACACAACATGATGATCATCATAAAACACACTAATGTTAGTCATTCGAAAATCAAAGCCTTATCATCCAAAACACAACACAACACAAAACCCACAAATATGACGTTTTAGTAAATCTCCACTTTGTTATTTGTGGGGTTTGAGTGTGTTTTATGGCTGAAATTGTGGTGTTTTATGACTTTGTACACTTTGTAGGAAAAATGGACTTTGTAGCAAACTCCCACCCATATATATTAAACGTGAAATAAATAAACCAAAATCACTCCTTTTAAAAATATATCTGCCTATTTTAAATATTAATTAAGAATCTTAACGGTATAACCTAGCCTCAGTGTCATTATAAGACCTGGCCAAGATGGTAAGGCCTGTTTAAAAGATTCAAATTCCTGTTAACATCTGAAAACATGTTAACGCTCCTGGCAGACGTGATTCGTTAAAATCACACACGTCATTCTTAATAGGATTCTTCAAAAGATTCCTAACTTACACTAATGATATATATATCATGATTTAAATCATCAATTAAGATGATCATATGTTTACCATCCATTGGTATTATAGTGCCTACGGGCCCGGCTCATTTTCATACGAGACAAAAGACAGTAATAGTCTACGACCCTGTCTGAAAAAGGTAAAGAACTATGTTCAAACCTTCATGCCTTGATTCTCTGAAATCATGGCTTATAATTTAAAAAAATATCCCTGTGACTAGGCCTTGTGTGCTAATAATACTGTTATTGTTTATAATTAGGATAAATTATAATAGAAATCCTAAATAAATGAGAGTAACAAATTAACCAAATATGGTCTATGTTTACCATGGTTAATGAATTGCCATAAAAGACAATTCCTTAAATAAACTCCCAAATAAACAGTTGTCAATATCTTATGTAACAGTTCAAGATAAATGGCTGACTCAGACGAGATTAACAGTCATCCTCTAGAGAATAATGACAATGCTAGGATTAATATAACCAGAGGGGAGCTTCGTACACTGATCGATACAGCTGTGTCTAAAGCTGTAGAGGATCAATTAAAGGAGTATAGTGGGACTCGTAGTAGGACCCTATCTACACCGCACTCAAAGCCCAAGACTCATTCTGAGGCTCACAGCAAGCCTCCCTCCAAGAAGGAAGAACCCAAGAAAGTTGATGACGATCGTCAGTCCACAAATCATCAAAGTGTTCCATCTCTGAAGATCGTACCGAAACAAGGAACCCATGATAAGGGTTGCTCCTACAAATATTTTGTTTCATGCAAACCCCGGGATTTCAATAGGGAGAAAGGAGCTATAGATTGTATGACGTGGTTGGATGAGATGGACACGGTTGTTGATATCAGCGGATGCGCTGAGAAAGATGTGGTTAAGTTTGTGTCTCAATCATTTAAAGGCGAGGCCTTAGCCTGGTGGAGATCGCTGATTCAAGCCACTGGGAAGATCCCATTGTACAACATGACATGGGAGCAATTTGTTGCCCTCATCAGGGAAAACTACTGCCCTCAGCATGAGGTTGAGAAGATTGAGACTGATTTCCTATCGTTGGTTATGCAGAACCTTGACTGCCAAGCTTACCTCATGAGCTTCAACACAATGTCAAGATTGGTTCCGTATCTGGTGACCCCGGAACCCAAAAGAATAGCTCGTTTCATCGGGGGTTTAGCCCCAGAAATCAACGCAAGCGTGAAGGCCTCTCGGCCAGCTACTTTCAGATCTGTAGCTGATATATCCTTGTCCCTCACACTGGACGCGGTCAGACAAAGATCGCTGAGGAATAAGGATGCTGAGAAAAGGAAACGTGAAGATAACAATTCACGAAGGTCAAACAAGAAGCACCGAGGAAGCAATGACCACAAGAAAGGGTCTGAGTCAAGGAAGGATGGGCATCAATCGGGTGATAAGCCCAAGTGCAAGATCTGCAAGAAACAGCACTTCGGGAAGTGCAGGTTAGAATCGAACTCGCAGACACAGCCGAGAACTTTTGCTTGCGGGATATGCAAGTCCAAGGAACACAAGACCTTGGATTGCAAAAGGTTGAAGGATGCAACCTGCTACAGCTGTAATGAGAAGGGGCACATCAAGTCCAATTGCCCAAAACTCGCAAAGAAAGCTGATGAAGGAAAGAAGACCAATGCTAGGGTCTTCAGAATGGATGCAAAGGAAGCAGTACAGGATGACAATGTGATAACAGGTACTTTCCTCATAAATGATGTCTATGCAAGAGTACTTTTTGATTCAGGCGCAGATAAATCATTTGTAGATAATAAGTTTTGCAAATTGCTGAATTTACCTGTTAAAACCTTAAGTGTGAAATATGAGGTGGAGTTAGCAGATGGCACCATAGAAACCGCCTCAACCATATTAGATGGATGTTTCATATCCATTAAGAACAACTCTTTTCCTTTGTCCCTACTTCCTTTGAAGTTAGCCGGTTTCGACATCGTGTTAGGCATGGACTGGTTATCTCATAACCAGGCCCAGATTGTCTGCAATAAGAAGCAAGTGGTGATCAAGACTGCGTCTGGAGAATCACTTACCATTCAGGGAGATACCCGGTATGGACTGCCTGAGCAAGTGACTATGCTCAAGGCCTCTAAGTGTTTAAAGAAGGGTTGTGTCATCTACATGGCACAAGTGACTATTGATGAGCCGAAACCTAAGATGGAAGACATCCCCGTCATTTCTGAATACCCTGAAGTTTTTCCAGAAGAACTACCTGGTTTACCACCAGATAGGCAAGTGGAATTCAGAATTGACATCATCCCTGGAGCAGCACCTGTTGCTAGAGCACCTTATAGGTTGGCACCAACAGAGATGAAAGAATTGAGAACGCAGCTAGATGAATTACTAGCCAAAGGTTTCATTAGACCTAGTTCGTCTCCTAGGGAAGCGCCAGTCTTGTTTGTCAAAAAGAAGGATGGATCGATGCGTCTGTGCATCGATTACCGTGAGCTTAATAAGGTCACTATAAAGAATAGGTATCCTTTGCCCAGGATCGACGATCTGTTTGATCAGTTGCAAGGGGCAAGTTACTTCTCGAAGATTGACTTAAGGTCAGGCTACCACCAACTGAAGGTTAGAGATGAAGACGTACACAAAACTGCATTTAGGACTCGTTATGGTCATTACGAGTTCCTAGTGATGCCTTTTGGGCTCACTAATGCACCTGCCGCATTCATGGATCTCATGAATCGCGTTTGCAAGCCGTACTTAGATAAATTCGTCATCGTTTTCATTGACGACATTCTCATCTACTCAAAGAACCAAGTTGACCATGAGAAACACCTTCGCTGTATTCTTAAACTTCTACATCATGAGAAACTCTACGCCAAATTTTCAAAGTGTGAATTTTGGCTTCGAGAAGTCCAATTCCTTGGACATGTGGTTAGTGAGCGTGGTATCCAAGTGGATCCCGCTAAGGTGGAAGCAGTTATGAACTGGCAAGAGCCGAAGACGCCCACAGAAATTCGCAGTTTCTTGGGATTGGCAGGATACTACAGATGCTTTATCGAAAAATTTTCAAGGATTGCTGCACCCCTAACTTCTTTGACTAGAAAGAAGATTAAGTTCGAATGGGGACCGAAGCAAAAAGAATCCTTTGATATTCTAAAGAAAAAGTTGAGCAATGCTCCCGTGCTGACATTGCCTGAAGGTACCGAAGAATTCATAGTTTACTGCGATGCATCACACACTGGCATGGGGTGTGTGCTTATGCAGAAAGGCAAGGTTATTGCCTATGCTTCACGGCAGTTAAAGGTGCATGAAAAGAATTACACCACCCATGACTTGGAATTGGGTGCCGTTGTATTTACACTGAAGCTATGGAGGCACTATTTATACGGTATCAAGTGTGTGATCTATTCTGATCACAAGAGCCTCCAGCACCTGTTTAATCAGAAGGATTTAAACATGAGGCAGCGCCGATGGATGGAGACTTTGAATGATTACGATTGTGAAATCAGATACCATCCCGGCAAGGCGAATGTAGTCGCCGATGCCTTGAGTCGAAAGGAAAGGGTGAAACCCATCCGAATCAATGCCAAGAGCATTGAAATAAAGAACAGTTTGAATGAAAGGTTGTTAGCTGCACAGAAGGAAGCTGTGTTGGAAGCTAACTACCCTAATGAAAAGCTAGGGGTAACTGAGGAGCAGTTATCTCTTGGCAAGGACGGAGTTCTAAGGTTAAATGGACGAATATGGGTTCCAATTTATGGAGGACTTCGAGATGTCATCCTCCAGGAAGCCCACAGTTCTAAATACTACGTTCATCCTGGAGCTGATAAGATGTACCAGGATCTGAAGGCAAATTTTTGGTGGATAGGCTTGAAAAAGTCTATAGCCACCTATGTAGCTAAATGCTTGACATGTGCGCAAGTAAAAGCTGAACATCAAAAGCCGTCAGGTTTGCTACAACAACCTGAACTTCCCACATGGAAGTGGGAAATGGTGACGATGGATTTCATCACCAAATTACCCAAGACCAGGAAAGGAAATGACACAATATGGGTGATAGTTGATAGACTGACTAAGTCAGCACATTTCCTACCCATCAAGGAGACCTATAGCTCCGACATGTTAGCCCAATTGTACGTAGATAAGGTTGTAGCTCTACATGGCGTACCTGTGGCTATTATCTCTGACAGAGATACTAGATACACGTCGCATTTTTGGAAAAGTTTCCAACAATCTTTGGGCACGCGTTTGAATTTCAGTACGGCTTACCATCCTCAGACGGACGGCCAGAGTGAGCGTACTATCCAAACGTTGGAAGACATGTTTCGAGCATGCGTGATTGACTTAGGTGGTAGTTGGGATAACCACCTGCCGTTAATTGAATTCTCCTACAACAATAGCTACCATACCAGTATTAAGGCTGCGCCTTTCGAGGCCTTATATTGTAGAAAGTGCAGAACGCCCGTTTGTTGGGCGGAAGTTGGAGATGTCCAATTATCAGGACCGGAGATAGTCTTTGAAACGACGGACAAGATTGTCCAGATTCGTGACCGTCTCAAAGCTTCCCGAGATAGGCAGAAAAGCTACGCAGATTTGAAGCGTAAACCTTTTAACTTCGAGGTAGGCGACAAGGTGTTGCTTAAAGTATCACCCTGGAAGGGAGTGATGCGATTTGGTAAGAAAGGCAAGTTAAGCCCGAGATACATAGGACCGTTCGAGGTCATCGAACGTGTCGGATCAGTTGCTTATAAATTAAATTTGCCTGAAGAGCTCAGTGGAATTCACAATGTATTTCACATCTGCAATCTGAAGAAGTGTTTCGCTGATGAATCACTGGTCATACCGCATACAGATGTGCACATAGAAGAGAGCTTGAAGTTTGTTGAAAAACCTGTGTCGATCGAGGATCGACAGGTTAAGAAGCTTCGAAGGAAGCATGTGCCTATTGTAAAGGTAAAATGGGATGCCCGTAGAGGTCCCGAGTATACGTGGGAGGTGGAGTCCACAATGAAAGAAAAGTACCCTTATTTATTTCAGTAAATCTCGAGGTCGAGATTTCTTTTAAGGGGGTGAGGATGTAACACCTCGAAAATTCACGTCCTATAATGTATTGACACGTGTCATAGGTTTGAACATGTGAAAGAATGTTCTTGAAGGACTAAAGTAGACAAACATGGAAAGTGTGTGAATTTAAGGGTTCAAAATGTCAACAAGGGATAAATATACTTTACAGTAACCCTACATGATGCTCATACCTTCAAACGAATAAATCATGGATCATACGAAGCTAAATGTGAAAGAAAGTGAGAGATTACAAACTGCAGGGGTTAAATGTGTCAACATGTTTAAAGTATACCTCTGAGTGACCTTTTAGCAAACCCGAAGCTTTGTAGCGGTTAATTATGCTCACTAGAATGCACAATATAAATTTCATAAAGTTTCGTTATCGTATGAGAAAGTTATGATCAAATTCGTATACAAGGGGTTAAAGCGTCAACGTTGAAAGTTTATAACTTTTCGGGTAATAACAAAGTGACCAAGGACTCAATAAAGCGGGTATAAGTCTTGGAGCCCTTATATGTCAATTTGGAGGGCTCATAATGTAATTTATATAGTGCATGACCTTTCGAAAGAGCCAAGAGCCAAGATACAATAATGGAAAGATTTGAAATCTGACAAAAGGATTCAGGCGGGCCGCGTAAAGCTTAACAAGACTTTACGCGGGCCGCGTCAGACGCCCAGATGCAGAAACTTTAGACAGCAACCTGATTTCACGCAATAACCGACCCAAAACAGATATTTTCACTACATGGGCGACCCCTAAACAGTCCTAGGCACTTAGGGACACCTGTGGACGATCCATTACCAGTTGTAGCACTTGTTGTCAATGATCTAAGGTGATTAAAGCACTATAAAAGGGCCTTGTGTTGCAACTTTGTAACCACACCTTCCATCTGCATTTTTGATCATTTCTGGAGCTCCAAAGCAGACTCAAGTGATCACTAATCGTGCATAGGACTTCAGTAAGTATGCTTAACCTTTCTTAGTTAAGTTTTTGCTTAGTTTTAGCTTAAAAGTCAAACCGTCGTAATTAACGGTTGACTTAGCGATTAATCACTAATGGTCCAGTGATTTGTCGAATTGAAAGTAGTTATAAGTTGGTAATCATGTGGGCATTAAACCCTTAAAAGGGCACCCTCTGATTCCCACTCTAACTAGACTATTTGTCGGGTCAAACTTGTTATTAAAAAGTCAACAGAATGCTTAATTTCCAATTTATGCATAATTAGCAATGTAGAACCCATACAACCTGTTTGATCATTAATATAACTTGATAATTAATGTAAGAACATGTCTAAACATGTTCAACCCGACAATTTTCAGTAAAGACCCGGTTCGGAACCGAAAGTCGCATAATTTGACTTTTGTTTTGACTTTCAATTCTGACCCGTTTAAGCATGATTTAGGAATACCTTAGAGCTTTAATTGGACTAGGTTACATGCTAGTATAACCCTCTGTGATTATACACCTTGGTTCATTAGTTATCCAATTAATATGCATGATTCCGTTAATTGCTCATATGTTGACCATTATGCCCTTTTCACCATAAAACGTGATTTTTGAAAATGTAAAAGAGTAGAAACCTTAGTTACTGATTTATAAACTTGCACCCAAAATTCGACATCAGTTTGAGGTGTAGATTGAGAGTTATGCTCATTAGCGTAATTAGAAAGCTTTTTAACGATTAAACGACATAATTAGCATATAGCCTATTTAAACCCACTTTTTGATATCAAACTCTTTACCCACTGATGTAATATATTATTTTGGGATTTTTGAGGATTTTTAATTAATTTTAGGCTGAGCATAACTTAGAGTCATAGGCTTAATTCGGTAATTGTCGGTTTTGCCCTTTTGGGCTATAAAATGAGTTTTACATATCTTTTTGACCCCAAACCTTTTGCTACTGATTTCATATGATAAATAAATTATTTTAAACCTTCTGGGATAATAAAAATATCAGCTTTCTATATAGAACCCGGGAACGGCTTCTAATCGCCTTTTTAAGCGTTTTTAACGCATAGTATGTACTAAAACTATTGTAAACATACAAGGGTTGATACCTTCTGATATTTTAGGTAATTTATAATATTTTAACAGTAAGCAAAAGTTGTTTAACTCAGACTTCAGTTTTGAGCTTTTCGGCTTATGTGAAATTACCAAAATGCCCCTACGGTGCATAGTTTGGTTATAATTGTTAAATTTCACATATATGCAATACCCTAATGTTATAACTTAGTAAATTAAGTATTCTTGCTGATTATATCAGACCTGTAACTCAGGTTAATACTTAAACTCTTTTACAACCATGTAAATGACCAAAATACCCCTACGAGGCATAGTTTGAGTTTAAATTCGTTTCGGGCATAATAAAAGATATCTTACTGATGTCACAACATATTTGAGGCATATTAACTTAGGAAACCTGTATATGGCTCTTACGGTTACCCGTTACGCCTCTTGCGCGTTCGGTTCGGTTTATGTAACTAGTTTGCATAAATTAGCCGAAACGGGTCAAACCTTATCGGTTTTATCTCAAAGTCCAGAATGTGTTTAGATTACCCATATTAAACAAGTCTTCAAACTTGTCGGGTCTAAATCACATTCTATTCCGGTCTTCGCTTAATCGTGCGTTTGAACCGTATCTATCTTTAAAACTAACCGGTCTAAGCTTAAGCTTAACTAAAGACCGTTAGGATTCTAATAGGTTATTATAAACCTTTGTTCCAGAATAGGAGACCGGTAAAAGCTACCCGCATTTGCTAATTGTGAATTATACTTGCAAAGGTAAATACTTTTAACTTATTTTCCCTTATACGGGCTTGGGGTACGGTATATAAAATACCGCTTGGTCGGGCATTCAACCTTAATCGATTAGTGGTTAAGTATTATCGAGATGACCCGTTTAAATATGTTTTGTTTGCTTAACGCCTTTGGGAGGTTAATGACCATGTCCCGGATATCCTTGGCATCATTTAACGAAATGGCCACGACCTAAGCGCGGAGTGTAGGCGTACACTCGTCAGTGCATAAATAAGAAATGTGGTGTGTCTATTGATCTTTAACCCGGCACGATCCGGGCTACTGAACGCATAAGGAACATGTAATCCTTTTACAAGTTTATATATTTAAATAATTATCCCAAGTTATTAAAATATTTATGCCACGTGCATCCAAATCAATTTTTAATCATTTTTAAAATGAGTCAGTTGATTGTATTTACCAGTGTAAACTGACGTATTTTCCCAAAAAGGTTAAGTGCAGGTACTACGCGAACTAGGCTGGCTACTCCTAGCATCAATAAAGAGTCTCGCAAGCTTAAGATGCCTAAAGTCTGTTGAACTACTGTTTTCCATTTTTGATCCATATGTGGACAAACTTTCGACTATTGTGATACTTGATATTACAATTTATTGAAGTTGAAATACATTTATCTTTTGCTTCCGCTGTGCATTTAAATATTGTGTTGTTTGACTATTATGTTGCCAACCACGTCACGATACTCCCCACCGGTCATACGTGGAAAGTCGGGGTGTGACAGTGCTGCAATTCTTGAGAAGTTTTCAATAAATCGCCTATAGTAACCTGCCAGTCCTAGAAAACTGCGAATCTCCGTAGGTGTCTTGGGCTCTTGCCAGTTAATAATTGCTTCAATTTTAGCGGGATCCACTTGGATACCATGCTCACTAACAACATGTCCAAGGAATTGGACTTCACGAAGCCAGAATTCACACTTCGAGAATTTGGCATAGAGTTTTTCTTGATGAAGCAGTTTCAGAATGCAACGGAGATGCTTCTCATGGTCAGCTTGGCTTTTCGAGTAAATGAGAATGTCGTCGATGAAAACGATGACAAATTTATCCAAGTAAGGCTTGCAGACGCGATTCATGAGATCCATGAATGAAGCACGTGTATTAGTGAGCCCAAAGGCATCACTAGGAACTCGTAATGACCATAACGAGTCCTAAATGCAGTCTTGTGTACATCTTCATCCTTAACCTTCAATTGATGATAGCCTGACCTCAAATCGATCTTGGAGAAGTAGCTTGCCCCTTGAAGTTGATCGAATAGATCATCGATCATGGGCAAAGGATACCTATTCTTGATAGTGACCTTATTAAGCTCACGGTAATCGATGCACAGTGATGTGTGTAAAATGCAACATATAAATTACATCAAATAAGGCATAAAACTAACCCTTTTTAAGTACTAATATTGGAAAAAGAGTGTTTTTGTCTTCCTTTTGTATTTTCAGGATTAAATGAGCTCAAGAACACAAAAGAAGCAAAAAGACAGCTAAATCCAACATAAATACAAGAAAAGGAACATAAGTGGATTGCCCGACCCCTCAAAGGCATCTTCCCAAGCAAATAGAGAAGGCAGAAGACTGAACACGCCCCGTGCTCAGCCAGCACGGGGCCGTGCCCAAGAAGCAGCAGAAAAGACAAACCTATAGAAGCTTCTATTGCCCACCACGGGCCGTGTCCAGCGGACACGGGGGCGTGTCGAAAGTACTGCAGGCGCATTAATTGTAATTGCGAATTACAATTAATGAAGAGAGAGAGTGTCAGACGGGCACGGGGCCGTGTTCAGCAGACACGGGGCCGTGCCCAGCTCTCTGTTCAGCCTATAAATAGGAGTGCTTGGATTCATTTCAACTCATCCCTTGGCACACCACCTCTCTCACACTTCATCCACCACCCACCACCACCATAACACCATCATCCACCACCATCATCCATTGTCCATCGTAGAGTGTGTGAGTCGTCTCGGGATCCAAGATTGATCGTAAGAGTTCTTGACAATCAAGGCCATGTTTGCCTAAGTCTCTTACATCACTTGGTGAAGACAAAGTGTCTAGTATAATACTTTTTATTTCTAATCTTTTTCACTTTTTATTTGGTTTTGTATTAATGACTTTAATAACTAGTTACTTATGTTGAAGGTGATCTTTCCTTATCGTTTGTCCGTGGTGTCTTGGCATTATTTTACTGTCTATATAAAATAAAGGATTTTCACCATTCATATCTCCACGGTCTATATGGAGGTATGTTGGCTACCTGGTCGGGGGTTAAGGGAACGGTTTGGTAAAGGTCTTGCCATTGTTCAGCGTTTAGAGGTCCTGCAATGGACCTGGGTCAAATTTAGTAGGACCTCCTTCAATGCTTCACGGTATTGGATGGCGGGGGTCCAAACTCTTTGACCCCCTCATAAGTTAACTACTATTAATACTATAACCCCGGCTATTTAGGACTGTATCCCTGCTGACTCAGACTACTTAGCCGAGGGTAACGTCACCGCCAAAAGCGGGGCCTACCACAATACTGCATTAATAACTTAATTCATTATCTTCCAATAATCCACCCTTTTAGGATTGTATCCTTGCTGACTCAAACTACTGGGGTGAGGGTAACGTCACCTTCAAAAGAGGGGCCTACTACAATAACTAAGATAATCTCTTAATTATGTGCAAAAGTGCGGAAATAATCAAAGGTTATACTAGATACGAGTCGGAACCAAGTGATTCATCTTGTCTATCTGTTTTTATTTTATTTTTATTTTCAGCATTTTAGTTAGTTTTTATTTTTCTTAGTTTAAAACCTTTTTCTAAACTTTTTGTTTTGATTAGACGTTGAGGATAAACCGGTACTAAAAGCTCTTGTGTCCTTGGACGACCTCGGTATCTTACCAACGCTATACTACACTCAACGATGGGTGCACTTGCCCATATGTGTGTTTAGTGTTAGTGAAATATCGTGTTTTATAAATTTAAAACTTGGCTAAAATAAGTGTTAAAAAGGGCTTAAAATATACACCTAATATATACGACACTTAAACGCGCATCAAGTTTTTGGCGCCGTTGCCGGGGACACAAGGATTTTAAGAAAGTTAGGAATCAACGGCCTAATCATTTTTTATTTTTCTTTTTATTTTTTTTAGGATTTTCTTAGTTTTTCAGCTTCTGCAGAGCTCAGCACGGGCCGTGCCCGGTCAGACACGGGCCGTGCCCAGCATCATCACTGGCAGTTTTTATTTTCTGAGTTACAGAGAGCTGAACACGGGGCCGTGTCGGTGCAACACGGGGTCGTGTCCAACTCCCAGTAACAGGGATCCAGAAATCAATCACTGTGCCTCTGAACACGGGCCGTGTTCGCTGAGCACGGGGCCGTGGTGAATATTCTGACCAACGTTCTTTTCTGTCTTTATTGCAGGACTTGGAACCTAGGCGCCACATTTGAACCTCCTACGTAGTGCATGAGCTCCAGTTCTAATAGAGACATAAAAGAACCTCTAGACGAACCCGAACGCTTTCTCAGAAAAAGACTTAAAGCCAAAAATCAAGAGAAAGTCTCGGGGGACCCACTTCCAATGGCGGACCAACGTACCCTCATGGATTACCTACGGCCCACCGTAGGCAATCTCGGTGCCGCTATCAACGCACCGAATGTCGAAGCCAACAACTTCGAACTTCGGCCGCATTTGATACAAATGCTCCAAAACTCCGCAACCTTCCACGGGCTTGCGGACGAGGATCCCCATCTACATATTACTAACTTCTTAGAAATATGTGATACCTTTCGGATCAATGGAGCATCAAATGACGCCATCCGCCTTCGAATGTTTCCATTTTCACTAAAAGACCGAGCTAAGGCTTGGCTTAACACCCTCCCAGTTGGATCGGTAAACACTTGGGATGAACTTGCCCAAAAGTTTCTATATAAGTATTTCCCTCCTGCTAAAACGGCTAAATTAATGACTGAAATTAATACATACTCACAAGAGGATGGGGAATCCTTATATGAAACTTGGGAAAGGTTCAAGGAGCTTCTAAGAAAGTGTCCTCATCACGGTCTAGCGGTGTGGCAACAAGTATCCACTTTCTACAATGGGTTGTTGCCACACACAAGACAAACACTTGATTCAAGCTCCGGGGGACTTTTAGGTAATCGTCGCCCAAATGAAATATATAATCAAATTGAGGAAATTGCTCAAACCAATTTTCAGTGGCACACTCCCCGAGGTAATAAATCTATTTCCCCGGGCGCCCATAAGGTTGATGAAAGCACCTCTTTACAAGCCCAAATCGAGGCCCTCTCTTCAAAAATCAAAAAGCTAGAAATGACAAAAGCGGCCTCGGTTATGGCTTGCGAAGGGTGTGGTGGGTCACATGAAAATTGGAGTTGTATGAAAGAATTAGATGAACAAACAGAAACGGTAAACTACATGGATAATAGACCTAGGTCGTCGGGTCCTCCAACGGGTACCTACAACCAAGGATGGCGTAACCACCCAAATCTTGGTTGGAGAGATCCCGGCAATAGTAGTAACCAACAAAACCAACGAACTAATTTTCAACAACCACAAAATTTCTCTCAACAACAAGGTGGAAGAGAAAGGCTTGAAGATACTATATCTCGCCTCATCTCTGACACTGAAAAGAAAAACTCGGATCGATTTCAACAATTGGAATCGAATTTTAGAAATCAACAAGCTAGCATTCAAAACGTTGAAAAACAATTAAATCAACTAGCTCAAATTTCTCCGAGAGACCACAAGGCGCGTTACCTAGTAATACCGAAACCAACCCTAAGGCACAAGTACATCTCATCACATTAAGAAATCGAACCGTGGGCCCCGAGGATGCTCCATTGCCGCCAAGTGAAAGAAGCCATTCTAGCCAGCCTGTGACCCCTCCTGCGCCAGAAAAAGCTTCTCTACCAACTCAGGAGGCTACCAAGACTCCTCCTATTCCGTACCCCGGTAGGTTAAATCGTCAAAAGACCGATGAGCAATTCGCTAAATTTGAAAATTTGCTAAAACAATTGCATGTTAATATTCCTTTTATCGAGGTCCTAACCCAAATGCCTAAATACTCAAAATTTATGAGGGATTTCCTCGCAAACAAAAGGAAAATTGAATCATTGCAATTAGTTAACTTAGGCGAAGAATGCTCCGCCTTAGTGCTCAACAAACTTCCACAAAAGAAAATCGATCCCGGGAGTTTCACAATCCCTTGCTCGATTGGGGAATCTCCCGTTCGTAATGCTTTAGCCGATCTTGGGGCTAGCATTAACCTCATGCCCACATCAATGTTCAAACGACTCGGCCTAGGAACAACAAGCCCTACAAAGATGAGCATACAACTCGCCGACAGATCTGTCAAATTTCCACAAGGTGTCGCTGAGAATTTATTGGTAAAAGTTGACAACTTCGTTTTTCCAACCGACTTTGTCATCTTAGACATGGAAGAAGACACCGATGTCCCTCTCATCCTTGGGAGGCCATTTCTAGCCACCGCCCAAGCGGTGGTGGACATGAATGACGGAACGTTAACATTGAAGTTTGGGGATAAGGAGGTGAAGTTTGAATGTGGAAAAAGAATTGAGGACGAAGACCCGGTCAACTACATGCAGGTCATAGACTCAAGCTTAGATGATGCTCTCCGACGGTGTAACATGGGATGCAATACATCCCACTTGGGTGACATATGACCGGTTTTGGGTCTAGCCAAGGACCCTTATAAACGTGGCGCACCACGGAGGCATTCCGCGGAACTATCCTTAGTTTAATTTAGATTAATGTTTTCTAGTTAGTTTTAATTTTCAGGAATAAAACACACTCATGGTGGTAAAGGATGAAAAGGGGAACGAGAAAAATGACCCCATGCACAAGAACAAGGCAACCCGACAATTCTCTCCATTTCAGAAGGTTCAACACGGGCCGTGCCCAACCAACACGGCCCCGTGCTGAACCACCTGCAGAAAACACCCAGTTCAGGTAACTGGACACGGGCCGTGTTCACCCAACACGCCCCGTGTCCAGACTTCTGTTTCTCTTATTTTAATTTTGTTACTGGCACTTGAACACGGGGCCGTGCCCGGATAACACGGGGCCGTGTTCAGCGCCCAGTAACAGAATTTTTTTTCTTTTTAACACCATTTTACACATCTAATCAACCTAAAAATTTATTTTTGGGACACATTGAGGACAATGTGTAATTTAAGTGTGGGGGGGATGCTAAAACCTTGAATCTTGCAAGTCCTAAATACAAGCCTTACACAAAACTCTATTGGAACCGCTAATCACCCCAAAATTTTTTTCAAAAATTTCATTTTTCTTACTTGTCTAGGTTTAATTCGGGAAATTCAAGTTCTCAAAAAGGTTATATTTTTACAAATTTACAACCAATAGCGTAGTGATAAAAAGAACCAACATAAGAAAATTATGAAAAGGCATGACAAACTTAGTTAAAATTTGATTATATATACTTGATCACATAAAAACCCATTCCCACAAAAGTGAGTTTTGAGCCTTTATTGAGCATACAAATTTACATCTTTAAACTAAATGCTCATTTTTCGTTTCTTGTGTGAATAGCCGCTTGGTTCTTACAACTCTAGAACTTGCCATGACGATACATTCCCGGTCCTTATCAACTTAAACCCGAGTAAGTAAATGATGGAGGCATTAGGACTAACCCTTTTTATTTCTACACCATTTTTTTTTCTTTTTCTTTTACCACCTACCCAAAAATCCCCCTAGTTAGCCCCTTTGAGCCTAAACCTTTTCATTTCATCACCCAAACCAAAAACCCTTTTACCCACCAAAACCTTTTTCATTTTTTAACCCTTTGTTTTAGTAACAAGTTTGGTTTTTCGTATGAAAAAAAAAATATGTGTTGATGATGAAGCAAAAAGAAAATAAACAAACAAGTTCATCAAAAATAACTTTGTTTGAATAAAAGCTTCATCAAAATAAAAAAAAATAGAAAGTCTTACGAAAACCGACACTTGTTACGCTTTTCGTTTTTTTTTTTCTACTAACCACTAACCACCAACCCAACCACCTACCTTTAACCCAAGCCTAACCCTTAACCCACAAAGTCCTCTTGATATTTACAAAGGTATAAAAGTTAAAAAGGAGGAGGATTGATTGCTTGGCAAGCTTATGGTAGGAATAAGTTCCATGCCGCTCTCGAGTGATTCACTAAAAATACACCTTCGGCCGAGTGTGAGTGATTTCTCCCGTGAGGTATGTGAACTTGTATATAAATAGAATTTTAAAAAGGCATGTTATGCCCAAATAAGTAATTTCTCCTATGAAACGTTCTAAATAAATCATTACGAATAGGATTGTAAATAAATAAAAATAAAACCCAAAAAGATCTTGGACATCCCGACACTCTACGACAAGCCCAAAACCTTCTCTTCTACCTATTCCATTTGGGAGTGTAAGCCACATATTAAAGAGTTTTGCTTGAGGACAAGCAAAAGTTCAAGTGTGGGGGTATTTGATGTGTGTAAAATGCAACATATAAATTACATCAAATAAGGCATAAAACTAACCCTTTTTAAGTACTAATATTGGAAAAAGAGTGTTTTTGTCTTCCTTTTGTATTTTCAGGATTAAATGAGCTCAAGAACACAAAAGAAGCAAAAAGACAGCTAAATCCAACATAAATACAAGAAAAGGAACATAAGTGGATTGCCCGACCCCTCAAAGGCATCTTCCCAAGCAAATAGAGAAGGCAGAAGACTGAACACGCCCCGTGCTCAGCCAGCACGGGGCCGTGCCCAAGAAGCAGCAGAAAAGACAAACCTATAGAAGCTTCTATTGCCCACCACGGGCCGTGTCCAGCGGACACGGGGGCGTGTCGAAAGTACTGCAGGCGCATTAATTGTAATTGCGAATTACAATTAATGAAGAGAGAGAGTGTCAGACGGGCACGGGGCCGTGTTCAGCGGACCCGGGGCCGTGCCCAGCTCTCTGTTCAGCCTATAAATAGGAGTGCTTGGATTCATTTCAACTCATCCCTTGGCACACCACCTCTCTCACACTTCATCCACCACCCACCACCACCATAACACCATCATCCACCACCATCATCCATTGTCCATCGTAGAGTGTGTGAGTCGTCTCGGGATCCAAGATTGATCGTAAGAGTTCTTGACAATCAAGGCCATGTTTGCCTAAGTCTCTTACATCACTTGGTGAAGACAAAGTGTCTAGTATAATACTTTTTATTTCTAATCTTTTGCACTTTTTATTTGGTTTTGTATTAATGACTTTAATAACTAGTTACTTATGTTGAAGGTGATCTTTCTTTATCGTTTGTCCGTGGTGTCTTGGCATTATTTTACTGTCTATATAAAATAAAGGATTTTCACCATTCATATCTCCACGGTCTATATGGAGGTATGTTGGCTACCTGGTCGGGGGTTAAGGGAACGGTTTGGTAAAGGTCTTGCCATTGTTCAGCGTTTAGAGGTCCTGCAATGGACCTGGGTCAAATTTAGTAGGACCTCCTTCAATGCTTCACGGTATTGGATGGCGGGGGTCCAAACTCTTTGACCCCCTCATAAGTTAACTACTATTAATACTATAACCCCGGCTATTTAGGACTGTATCCCTGCTGACTCAGACTACTTAGCCGAGGGTAACGTCACCGCCAAAAGCGGGGCCTACCACAATACTGCATTAATAACTTAATTCATTATCTTCCAATAATCCACCCTTTTAGGATTGTATCCTTGCTGACTCAAACTACTGGGGTGAGGGTAACGTCACCTTCAAAAGAGGGGCCTACTACAATAACTAAGATAATCTCTTAATTATGTGCAAAAGTGCGGAAATAATCAAAGGTTATACTAGATACGAGTCGGAACCAAGTGATTCATCTTGTCTATCTGTTTTTATTTTATTTTTATTTTCAGCATTTTAGTTAGTTTTTATTTTTCTTAGTTTAAAACCTTTTTCTAAACTTTTTGTTTTGATTAGACGTTGAGGATAAACCGGTACTAAAAGCTCTTGTGTCCTTGGACGACCTCGGTATCTTACCAACGCTATACTACACTCAACGATGGGTGCACTTGCCCATATGTGTGTTTAGTGTTAGTGAAATATCGTGTTTTATAAATTTAAAACTTGGCTAAAATAAGTGTTAAAAAGGGCTTAAAATATACACCTAATATATACGACACTTAAACGCGCATCACACAGACTCATCGATCCATCCTTCTTCTTGACAAATAGAATTGGCGCTCCCCAAGGAGATGAACCAGGTCTAATGAAACCTTTGGCTAGCAATTCATCTAGTTGTGTCCTCAATTCCTTCATCTCTGTTGGTGCCAACCTATAAGGCGCTCTCGCAACAGGCGCTGCTCCAGGGATGATGTCAATTCTGAATTCTACTTGTCTATCTGGTGGTAAACCAGGTAGTTCTTCAGGGAAAACTTCAGGGTATTAAGAAATGACGGGGATATCCTCTATCTTAGGCTTCGGCTCATCAATGGTCACTTGTGCCATGTAGATGACACAACCTTTCTTCAAACACCTAGAGGCTTTGAGCATAGACACTTGATCAGGCAGTCCATACTGGGTGTCTCCTTGAATGGTGAGTGGCTCACCAGACGGAGTCTTAATCACCACTTGCTTCTTGTTGCAAACGATCTGGGCCTGGTTACGAGATAACCAGTCCATGCCTAAAACAATGTCGAAACCGGCTAACTTTAAAGGAAGTAGAGACAATGGAAAGGAGTGGTTCCTAATGGATATAACACATCCATCTAACACGGTCGATGCGGTTTCTAAGGTACCATCAGCTAATTCTACCTCATATTTCACACTCAGGGTTTTAACAGGTAAATTCAGCAATTTGCAAAACTTATTATCTACAAATGACTTATCAGCTCCTGAATCAAAAAGTACTCTTGCATAGACATCATTTATGAGGAAGGTACCTGTGATCACATTGTCGTCCTGGACAGCTTCCTTTGCATCCATCCTGAAGACCCTAGCATTGGTCTTTTTCCCATCCTCAGTCTTCTTTGCGAGTTTTGGGCAGTTGGACTTGATATGCCCTTTTTCATTGCAGCTATAGCACGTAGCATCCTTGATTTTCTTACAGTCTAAGGTCTTGTGCTCAGAAGACTTGCAAATCCCACATGCCCTGGGCTGTGACTGGGATTTTGACTCATATCTGCACTTCCCGAAATGTTGTTTCTTGCAGATTTTACACTTGGGTTTATCTCCCGACTGATAACCATCTTTCTTGGTTCCAGAACCCTTCTTGTGGTCATTGTTTCCCTTATGTCTCTTATCCGATCGCCGTGAGTTATCATCCTCACGCTTCCTTTTCTCAGCATCAGTGTTTCTTAGCGATCTTAGCCTAACCGCGTCCATGGTAAGAGACAGAGATAGATCAGCTGCTGATCTAAAAGTAGCAGGTCTGGACGCCTTAACACTGGCTTTAATTTCTGGGGCTAGACCCCCAATGAAGCGAGCAATCCTTTTGGGTTCCGGGGTTACGAGATATGGAACCAGCCTAGACAGGGTATTGAAACTGGTGAGGTAAGCTTGACAATCTAAATTCTTCATCACCAACGATAAGAAATCTGATTCAATTCTTTCAACCTCATGCTGCGGGCAATAATTCTCCTTAATGAGAGCAACGAATTGATCCCATGACAAATTGTAGAGCGGAATCTTTCCAGCAGCTTGAATGAGAGACCTCCACCATGCTAGTGCCTCTCCCTTGAACGATTGGGATACATATTTCACTACATCCCTTTCAGCACAACCGCTGATGTCAACTACCGTGTCCATCTCATCCAACCAGGTCATACAATCTATTGCTCCTTTCTCCCCAGTGAAATCCCGGGGTTTGCAGGAAACAAAGTACTTATAGGTACAGGACTTGATACGAGGTTTATCATCAAACACTATCCTTTTTGATGGAACACTATTTTGATTAGATGAATGTCGATCATCATCTTTCTTTGGTTCCTCTTTCTTAGAGGGTGGCTTGCTATGAGCCTCCGATTGGCTTTTAGGTTTGGAGTGCGGTGTGGATAGGGTCCTACTCCGAGTCCCGCTAGATTCATTATACTGCCATTCTATAGCTCTTGTAACAGCATTATCAACTAGTGCTTGTAGTTCTGCACCAGTCTTCTGTATCCTAGCATTCTCGTGGTTTTCAACCGGATGACTATTCACCTCATCCGACCCAACCATGTAGCTTCAATTTGCTACATATAGAAATTAATGGGCAAGGTTTATTTAGAAGCTTTTACAGTATTTTATGATTTATTAACCATGGTTTTAATAACCATTTTGGTTAATTTGTTAATTATTTAAATATTCTCAGGACCTTTATTACGATCCTATAGTATAATTTAATAATAGCACAAAAGGGCATAGTTATACAGACAAATTCAATTTATAAACCAAGACTTTTACTGAGTCAAGGCATTAAGGCTTTAATCAAATTTTATTGCCTTTTTCTAGACAGAGAGTCATAGGCTACTACTGTCTTTAGTCCCAAGGACATTAGTTATAGCCCGTAGGCACTTCATCCTTAAGGGATGATTATTTAAATAAGGGAATTTAAAATAACCCAATTAAAAGATGACCTATGTGATTTTATCGCATCACAGTTTGTCATGAATGTTATCATTCTTTCAGATGTTAACAAGAATTGGAATCTTTTGTGTAGGTTCTACCATCTTGGCCATGTCTGCAACGACATATAGACTAGGTTTTACCTTTAAGATTCTTTTAATAATTAACGCAGAACAGTCCTAAATTGAGATGTTAATGTGGATCTGAATCTAATTATGGAACTACCATCTTGGCCCTGTCTTATGATGACACATGGCTAGGTTTTGTCCTTTTTAGATTTTATCATTTTTATATAATGATAGATCTTGTAAAAATATTGTTATTATTTATTTTATATTTTTGTTCATGCATATAAAAATAAAAATTTAAATTTAACCATTTCACCACATGAATTTAAAATACGAGTCTGCCCTAAACGGGACTTTCTACAGAATTAATCATGCCCACGCAGGGGCTTAAACAAACCAACATACCCACGCAGGGGTCAAATAAAGACATGCCCACGCAGGGGCAGAATACAAGAAGATATACCCATGCAGGGGTTTAAACAAAAGACAGGCCCACGTAGGGGCTCAACTAAAAACAAGGAAACACAACCAACAATTGAAGGATTCAATGGTCCTTCTTGCTCTTTCCTTTTATTAAACCTGCTAATCCCTTGAAGAAGCCTTGTCGTTCCCTGCGATCTCTGTGAACCTGACGCTCAACGTGGTCCAATCTTTGAAGAATTTCTTCTCATTCTGGCGGGGAAAACTGTGGCAGCTGCGACTGCGGTTGATGCTGTTGCGGAGGTCGGAGAGGCGGCGTTTGCTGGTACCCATAAGCTGGGTACCCAACTCCCCAAGGAGCTCCGTATGGCCCTTCGGGGTTGAGAGCGTTGTAGTTCGCTGCCACCAAATACGGGTCGACCTCAGCATAATTATAGTGGGTGTGAGCCGGCAACTCAAAGGGATAATATGTCGCTGGGCCAGTGTACGTGGGAATTTGGTTACCAAAACCCAATGGTGGTGACGCGCCATGCGCGGAGTTTATTTCTGGGACGGGGTTTGAAGGTCCCCCATGTGCTGATCTTCTTGGAGTGGCGGGTAGTGGCTGCCACTCGATGGTTGAGAGGTGCTGATATGCACTCCTCTTCCTTGCACGGACATCCGTGCGTTTGTTCTCCTTCGCCTTGGTGGCTCAGGAGGCTGCTGCTGAGGTGGTGGTGGTGGCGGGGTAACTGCCACAAAGCGTGAATCCACTGAAGGATCCTGTTGCTGCTGCTGCTGGTGGGGCGACGAATGGTAAGAGGGCGTGAAATACCACTTAAACTGGTTGAACCTAGCTTGATAACTATCAGGACCACGGTAAGGTGATCCATGAAACGATGATCCATCTGAGATTTCAATAGGATGTGTGGGGGTACCGGTCGGTGGTTCGGTAGGGTCAGTATCCTCATCCATATCCATGGCGTGATCTCCAGAAAAGTGATCTTCCGGCCCCAATGGGTTAACACCCATTGGTTCTTCGAGGTAGTTTACCGGGTTGAACCGGCTTCGGAAGATATGGGATGGGTTATCAAAGGAATGACGTGAGTTGGACCGCTGAAGAGGGATGAACGAAGGTTGAGGGTTTTCGAGTTCATTTTCTGAATGGGGTCCAAAAGAGTGAAGGTAAGAAGGTGACGAAGCTAACGAGACAGACCGTCTCGCTGGCTGCAGATGCGCCCTCCAGTCTCCCTGTGGACTGGTGCTAATAGGTATAGGTGAGGTTCGCCTTTGAGAAGGCCCGGCCTCCTGGTCGTGGCCTGCTACAGGTGATTTTCCCTTCCTTCTAAAGAATCTTGGCGGCATAGTTATACCTGTCAACATAAACAAGGATAACAACAAAAATAATATAAAAGATAAAAATAAAACAAAATTAGGATTTGTCCTATGTTCTTTGTCTAGACTCGAAAATTTGAGGAATGTGCAATTGTGCAACTAAGATTAAACACAAAAGGCTAGTGTTTAATTCACTCAGAGTTGGCTCTGATACCAACCTGTCACACCCCGATATTTCCACGTATTACCGGTGGGCCCGGTGGGGAGTATCGTGACGTAGTTGATATCATCATAGTCAAACAACACAATATTTAAATGCACAGCGGAAGCAAAAGATAGATATTATTTCAACTGAATAAAAGTGTAATATTTAAGTATCACAACATAGTTGAAACAGATCCACAGGCGGATCAAAATAAAGAGGAAACTTGTTCAACAGACTTAAATGCATCCAGGCTTGCGAGACTCTATTGATGCTAAGGAGAGGCCAGCCTATTACGAGTAGTACCTGCACTTAACCTTGTGAGAAAAATACGTCAGTTTACACTGGTAAATACAATTTAACTGACTCATTTTAAAAAGGGTTAAAAATTGATTTGAATGCACATGGCACAAAACTTTTTATAACTTGGGATAATTATTTGAATATAATACTTGTAAAAGAATTACATGTTTCTTATGCGTTCAGTAGCCCGGTTCGTGCCGGGTTAAAGATCAATAGACACACCACATTATTTATTTAGGCACTGACAGTTGTACGCCTACACCCCGTGCTAGGTCGTGGCCATTTCGTAAAATGATGCCAAGGATATCCGGGACATGGTCATTAACCCCCCAAAGGCTTTAAGCAACAAAACATTTTCAAACGGGACATTTCAATGATTTAACTTTCATACAATTAAAGATTCAATGCCCAACCAAACGGTATTTTATATACCGTACCCCAAGCCCGTATAGGGAAAATAAGTTAAAAGTATTTACCTGAGCTAAATATAAATTCAATCCCAGTCGTATATCAAATCAGCAAGTACAGATAGCTTTTACTGGACTCCTATATCTGGAACGAAGGTTTTTAATAACCTATTAGATTTCTAACGGATCTTTAATTAAGCTTAACTTAGACCGGTTAGTTTTCAAAAGGAATACACGGTTCAAACGCATGATAAGGCGAAGAGCGGTTTAGAATGTGGGTTTGACCCGACAAGCTTGCGTGCTTGTTTAATATGGGTAACTTAAACACATTCTGGATTTTGATACAAAAATGATATGGTTTGACCCGTTTCGGCTAATATATGTAAACTAGTCACATAAGCCGATTCGAACGCGAAGAGTGCGTAACGAGTAACCATATGAATCATATACAAGTTTCCTAAGTTAATATGCATTAAATATGTTGTGACATCAGTAAGATATCTCCTATTATGCCCAAAACGAATTTAAACTCAAACTATGCCCCATAGGGGCATTTTGGTCATTTTAAAAGTTATAAAAGAGTTTAAATATTACTCTGAGTTACGGGTCTGATGTAATCAGTAAAAATACTTAATTTACTAAGTTATATCAGTAGGGTATAACCTATATGTGAAATTTATTAATTATAACCATACTATGCACCGTAGGGGCATTTTGGTAATTTCACATAAGCCTAAAAGATCAAAACTGGAAATCTGAGTTTGAAACTTTTGCTTACTGTTAATATATAAAAATTTACTGAAAATATCAGTAGGTATCCAAACTTATATGTTTAAAGTAGTTTTAGTACATACTATGCGTTAAAAACGTTTAAAAATGCGATTTGGAGCCATTTCCGGGTTTTGAAAGGAAAGCTGATATTTTTATTATTCCAGAAGGCTCAAAATAATTTATTTATCATATTAGATCAGTAGCAAAAGGTTTGGGGTCAAAAGGATTTGTAAAACTCATTTTATAGCCCAAAAGGGCAAAACCGGCAATTACCGAATTAAGCTTAGAAGTCTAAGTTATGCTCAGCCTAAAAATAAATAAAAATCTTCAAAAATCCCAAAATATTATTTTATATCAGTCGGTATAAAGTTTGATATCAAAATTGGGTTTAGATAGGCTATATGCTAATTATGTCATTTATTTCACAAAAAGCTTTCTAATTACGCTAATGAGCATAACTCCAAATCTAGACCTCAAACTGATGTTAAATTTTAGGTCCAAGTTTATAAATCAGTAGCTAAGGTGTCTACTCTTTTACTTTTTCAAAAATCATATTTTAAGGTGGCAAGGGCATAATAGTCAACATTTAAGCAATTAACGGAAACTTGCATAATAATTGGACAACTAATGAACCGAGCCGTATAATCTCAGAGGGTTATACTAACATGTAACTAGGTCCAAAAGAAGCTATAAGGAAATCCTAAACTAGGCTTAAACGGGTCAGAACTGAAAGTCAAAGCATAAGTCAAACTATGCGACTTTTGGTTCCGAACCGGATCAAAGCTGAAAATTGTCGGGGTGAACATGTTTAGACATGTTCTTATATTAATTACCAAGTTATATTAATGATAAAAACAGGTTGCATAGCTTCTACATTGTTAATTATGTGCTAATTTGAAAATAAGCTTTCTGTTGACTTTTTAAGTTTAGGTTTGACCCGACATTTGACCTACTTAGAGTGGGAATCAGAGAGTATCCTTTTAAGGGTTTATTACCCACATAATTACCTACTTATAGGTACCTTTAATTCGAGATTTGACTGGATAATTATTGATTAATCTCGAAGTCAAACCTTAATTACGACGGTTTGACTTTTAGCTAATTAAATAAGCTAAACTGAATTAGGAAGGTTAAGGACACTTACAAAGAGTCCTAAGTATGCTTATGGATCCTAAGAGAAGTTGGTTGCTGTCCAGAGAGCTCCAGAGATCAGTTGAAGTGAGTTTGAATGAAGTGAATAAAATGGTTGCAACTTCATTCTCTTATATATTGAATTCAAATGCACAAGATCATGCCAAACTAGTCTACATGTGTTGCAAGATCATCCCAGGTGTCCCTATGATGCCAAAACCAGTTGCAGGAGCCTCAGTATTCGAATACCACTCAAGTAAGGCGGTGCAACAGGCTGAACAGGAAACTGTCCAAAACCTGCTGCCAGCGACGGTGTTACGGACCGTAAGCTACAATCCTTGCGGACCGTAAGCGCCTCTTATGGACCGTAAGCCCTTGGCCTTGCGGTCCGTAACCGACTTTCAGAAACCATCGCCCAGTTGCTATCTTACGGACCGTAAGGGTCTACCTTTGCGGTCCGTAAGCCTTTGTCAGAAGACAAAAACTTGTTAATTTTAAGAACTTGACCATGCAACTTTGGAATTTCTGAATCACCTGCCTCCTTATCAGTGTAGGGACCATGTAAACAGGCCTTGCATGACCTTGCATGTGTTGCCATGCACATGGGGTTCTTGGATGTATCGAGAATTCTTTTAAATGGACTTTGTGGCATCTTTTATTTACAAGACCAATTCCTTAACACTATATTTCATCTTTTCAATTAAATGTCCAGATTTGAAGTAGCTCTTAGATGTTTATAAATTACTCCAAGGCTTGGATCTTTTATCAAAAGGTCACTCAGAGGTATTTTAATAACATGTTGACGCTTTTAAATCCTACCGTACATCTTTCGACTTGATCTGGATTTATGTAACACGATTGCCTTATATGACACGTGTCTTTATTTTATTGGGTATGATTTTACGAGGTGTCACATCTGGTTCCATTTCAAGAACCCCCAATGCCTAGACTCTTGATTAAACACCTTATCAATACTCCCATATGACATATACTCGCCTTTTTTGACACACCATCCTTGGAGCGGGACAAGATTCTTATGCCTCATACAAGCGATAATCGACAACTCAGGCAAAAACTCCGTCTTTCCCTCATGCGAATGCTTAGACCTAACCAAAGTCACTGATTGGTACATAATCATTAGCTTGAGTATTGGGGGGGGGGGGGGGGATATTCCACGGTCCTCCCAACCGCCGAGGTGATACCACCTCGCAGACCGTCACCCTGCAAGCCTGAGTCTGGGGGTAAATCCGCTACCGTAGGGGCATTGGGAGCGAGCCATAGGACTCGAACCCGCCACCTCCGGGTTAGAATGCGGGCAGGTGGCCATTGGGCTGACACCCAATGGTTAGCTTGAGTATTATACACATAAAGTTAAGTGGTACTGTAGCAGAAGTAATTATATGAGTTTGAGTGTGTAAGCAATCAAGTAACAAAGTAAATTAAGAAGTTAATGAACAAAACACAACAAACATCGATACACCTTTTACAATACGCTACTCACTATGTGTGCTACAATGATTTCAGAAACCCTTGTTCTTACTCCTATTTCCACAATGACTTTTAAGAAGAGAAAACATTAAATAGAAAACAATAACTGACTAAAAGTTCAAACCTGGATCGAAGGAGCTTGATAGGTCAACTATCATAAAGGAACAACAAAAGAGAAGAAAAAAACGATATGAAGACTCCATTCAGCAATAAAACCACCATCGTCGTTTGATTCCACCGCTAATGTCGTCGGATCGTCACTCATCTTGTTCGCGTGATTTGCCGTCGATCTGATTCACCTGCACTTCGCCGGAGACCTGTGCGATCCACCCCAAAAATCAGAAGATGACACAGAGAGAAGGAGAGGAGGTGCGTACCGTAGATAGAAAAATGAATGGTCTGGATGCATTACTGTAGCCAACAATCAACACAAATTGTTATATAGAGTAATGTTTGAAATTGAATTTATGTATATCAAATACATATTCCAAGTAAGATGAAATAAACTGTAATTTTAGCAATTAGAGTTACGGTGTTTTGGGGGGGGGGGGTAGTGCACGGTCCTCCCAACCGCCGGAGTGATCCCACTCCGGGAGCCGCTACCCGAACAAGCTAGCTCCGCGGTGAATTCCCCTTGCCGAGTTCTTACCCTGGGCGACATATGTCACTCCCAAGACTCGAACCCGGTACCTCTAGGAAGAGGTGGGTGTCGGTGGCCAACTGGGCTACCCCAGTTGGTTAGTTACGGTGTTTTTAAAAAAGAATACTTACATTTTTTATAAAAATTTATTTTTTATAGATATTCCTATATATTTATTAATTTTTAACGGCTTAAAATCACACTAAGTCCGTCTTTGTCAGGACTCAAACTCTTGACCTTAATAAAGCAACGCCTTAACTCTAATGGCTTTACCAATTGGACTCAATATCCCGCTTTAGTTTTTTTTTCTAAACAACTAAAATCACAACACATCTCTCATTTATAGGATTTAAACCTACAATCACTTGATTAGAGATTACACCACTTTACCACCAAACTATCCCGTAACAACACTTAAATTTTTATTTATTGTGTTTGAATATGAAGATGCAATTTGCGTCATCTGGGTCGTCATCAATCTTATTAATTATTATTATCATTATTAAATTAATCAATGGTTGCATATATAATAATAATGTACATCTCAAAACCCTAATCAACAAAAGTTGACGCTGGCTTCGAGGTTAAGTATACTAATATACTATCAAGCCAGATGCTGTTTTTAGGGAATTTATTCTCTTTGAAATACCTACGAAAACAATTTTAACTATATATATATTACTATAATTGGACACAGTTTGCAATTATTTAATTTAAAATTATATCTAACTTGGTAACGAATCTTGCATTGTAATTTATTCACTTATTCAGGGAATAATTATACTTTAATCTTAGAAAGAATGATGATTGCAAAATAAATATTTAAGTCCACATGAATATGTATGATTATTTATTTGGATAACATATTAAATAAAATTCAAATATATTGGTCATAACTTGCTATATATCATACGTGTTGTTTACTTTTTTATATTGTAAATACTAATCTTTTTTTTATTTGAATTATATAACTTGAATTAGTAATTTAACTATGTAACATTTCAATTCCAATTCTTCGCGTTATCTTATGTTATGCGCACATATGTGTGTGGTGGCCTGGTGGGGGGAGTTGAGATCCTCTATAAACAGTGCTAACTATAAGAACCTTAAGAACAGATCTGAGCCATTGATAGTCTAAATCAAAGGTTGATATTGATTACAAATAAAACCCCTATAATTAATAATTAATACTATCAAGTTAGGGGTATTTTAGTCATTTAGTTATTTCTCATAAAATATTAATTCCATCAAATTTTTTAAACTAAAATAACTTTTATATATTTCATTAATTTTGAAAAAAAAAATATACCATAAAATCATGTATTTTTTATCTATAATATGAGTACCATATTGCTATACTTTTTTTATTTATAAAAATGACTTTTAAAAAAGTTACGAAAAAATGTTTTGTAATTGTGCTAGTTATGTAGTTGGATTGTGCTAATATGAAAATGTATTGTGTTGATTTTAAATTTATATGTAAGTTCTTATTTTATTATATAATTCTTATGTGTTGTTATTTTTTTTCTTTTGTGTTATTATTGGGAGCCTATTTAGAAATAAATTTGTTTTCTACTATTTATGTAATAGTATGTGTTATTTTCGAAATGAAAACAAAAATATGAAATTGTGCTACTATGTAACAGTATGTGTTGTTTATAAAATTAAAAAAAATAGTTATGAAATTGTGCTAGTATGTAATAGTATGTGTTTATAAAATAAAAAAAAAACATGAAATTATGCTAGTATGTAACAGTATGTGTTGTTTATAAAATAAAATAAAAATGAAATTGTGCTAGTATAGAATAATATGTGTTGTTTATAAAATTAAAAAAATGAAATTGTGTTAGTTATGTAATAGTATGTATTGTTATTTTTTTTCCTTTTGTGTTATTATTGGGAGCCTATTTAGAAATAAATTCGTTGGAATGTCGTTTTTTTATTGTGCTAAAGTTGTTTATGTTGGTGTTACATTCGAATGCCTAGACGGTGGTGTTAAGAGAGTGCTAATGTCGTTATTTGATTGTGCTAATGTCGTTTTTTGATTGTGCTAATGTCGTTGATAATGGAAGTTCCTTTTTTGATTGAAACGAGAATGCTGATAATGTGGATGGTCTTATATTATGCTAATGTCGTTGATAATAGAAGTTCTTTTTTTATTGAAACGAGAGTGCTAATAATGAAAGTTCCTTTTTTATTGTGCTAATGTCGTTTATGTGGATGTGCTTATGTTTTTTGTTGGCGGTTTCTGCAGGTTGGTTTGATCTGGATATCTTACAAAATTCAAATTTTGGTTTGAATTAATATGCGAGGATTTAGGGATATTAGTTATTAATAAATAGGGTTAAAAGATCTAAATTACCCCTAAACTAATTTTTAAATGAAGAACATTTGTCATTTATTTATTGGTTCTTATAAATATAAGAGTTTGTATTTGATCCCGTACCCTGGTAGGGGTGGGGGTGGGGGTTATAGCAAACAAATAATCACATATAGATTTTTTACATTTAAGTTATTTGACTCTTAATATGTTCGAAAAAAATATTTGACTCTTACTTTAGCCCTAATTTAAATTAATTCTGGTAGACGAACTAAATTTCTATTAATTTCAGATGTATTGTTTAAATAATAATAAAAAAAATTATTTGACTCTTACTTTAGCTCTAATTTAACCTGTCTAACTTGTTTAACGATCCTTAGCCATATTTAAATAATAAAAAATATAATCACTCGAATCCATACAAATTCATTTGTCAAATTATCTATCATGTTTATAATAATTGTAGAAATATAATTTAACTAGGTTAGAACCCCGTTTATTACACGGGTTGAATAAATGTAATTTTATATATTAAATAATAAAAACTTATATCTTTATGAACCTTGGATATTGTACGGGTTAAATAAATGTAATTTTATATATTAAATAATAAAAAGTTATATCTTTAAAAACCATGTGTATTACACAGATTAAATAAATGTAATTTTGTATACTAAATACTAAAAACGTCGTATCTTTTAAAAAACCCGTGCATAATCAGGTTGAATAAATCTACCAAATAATAAAAAATTACATCCTTAAACTCCGTATATTACACGTGTTGAATAGTTATAAAAAAGAGTTATATCTTTAAAAATCATGTGTATCACACAGATTAAATAAATGTATTTTTGTATATTAAATACTAAAAACGTCGTATCTTTAAAAAACCCGTGTATAGTCGGGTTGAAAAATCTACCAAATTATAAAAAAAAAATTATATCCTAAATAAATGTAATTTTGTATATTAAATACTAAAAATGCGTATCTTTAAAAAAACCCGTGTATAGTCGGGTTGAAAAATCTACCAAATAATAAAAAAAATATATCCTTAAAAACCTCGTGTTTTACTCGAGTTGAATAAACATAATTTTGTATACCAAATAATAAAAAAAAGGTTATGTTTTTAAATAATTAGGATAACATTTAATATTAATTTATTATTTATATATTTAATATAAGATAAGTAGATTAGAGAGGTATTTGTTTTAAAAATATTTTAAATTAACAATTTAGATTTGAGGATAATATTTTATTAAAGTATGATAAGATTTAATATTAATTTATTATTTATTTATTTAGATAAATATAAATTTGAGAATACATTCAATGAATGGCACGTGTCCAAAAGTTGGTTTCTTTTATTATAGTAGTCAGATTAGATTTATTTTACACAATTACAATTAAAAGCATATCATTTACATCAAGCGTTTTGAGTTATTTGACATTGAAGTATATTTAGTATTCGATGTTGAGGTCAATAGCGAGTTTATGTTTGCTCAGCTTTTTTGTGATTCTTATTTCACTTTTTTTTTCTTGAAGTTTTTGAAAAGTCAGCTCTTAACTTATTAGTCAAGCTTAAAGGTTGTCAATTGTAACAGGTTCATTCGTTAATCATTTATCGTAAATTAAAAAAAAAAGTCATTATTTAGTTCTTTTAATTAATTTTACTGTTTTAAATATACCCATCAAGTTATTTGACATTTTTATTTTTGCTTGTATTTGATATTGAGATCGGTAGCGAGTTAATGTGTTTGGTTAACTTTTTATGTTTCTTATATCATTTTTTTAATTTTTTGGATGATTATTTTAGTTTGTAATTGAGATAAATAAATTTAAAAAAAATAAAAAGAAAAAAACACAAGGAGTTGGTAAAAAAAATATAAAAGAAGTATATATGGCTTATTGAAGAAAAATAAAAAGAAAGTATAATAGGTTGATTTAATAGAAAAAATGAAAGAGAAGTATAATATGTTTGTTAAAAAAATTAAGTTAAAAAACACTAAACCTATTTTGTGAATATTTTTGAAGATATACTATTTTGGTAAATAATTATTTCTTCCTCACTATTAAAAAAAAGTCAACTGACGATAAATGTTTTGTGTTGTTAGCCTAATTCTTTGTTTTTTTTTTCTTAATTTATACTTATAGCATATATACAAAAGTTAGTTTCAAATTGTATAAAAAGCAGTGACGAAGCTTGAAAATTTTCATCGGAGGGTCGGAAGTTACCGGACCTAAATTTTTTTTCTATTGCTTTGTTTCGAGGTGATATGTTCGGGTCGGACGTCGGTGATTCGATTCAGGTCGGGTCGGGTCAAACATTAATATCAAATAAAAACGTTCTCAAACATCAAAAATCAAACACTGTTTAACAAACAACTGGACAAAGACATCAAAACGTTAAAAAGGAGAGGAATGTGGGTACCCGGTTCAGCTGGATGAAGAACTATAGTTCTGCCCATCTTCCTTTAAGATTTTTGAATTCTTCAATTAGACTATGGGGTATGGGGCGGGGGTTGGGTACAAACGGTCAAGTCACCACCCTGGGTGGGCTTGGGTTTCGGCGTAGCCCATTGGGCGGGGGTTTCAGCCCGGGCGTTGGGCGTGCCTAGCGGTCTTCCGTGGCCGGCTCTCATTGGCTGGGTTGGCTAGGTTTTTTGTGTATTTTTTAATTTTAGGCGTTTTTTTTTTTTACTTTTTATAACACTGGCCAACCCACGCTGGCTAGCCACGCCCCGCCATACCGACCCAACACGTCACTCACCAGCGCGGGGGGGGGGGGGGGGGCTCGAAGTCCACGTGTCAACCCATGCCTCAAACCCCCGCCCCACCATACCCCACGGTTTTATAGACTCCGAATCAAAGTTGTCAGCAATTTCCTTTTCTATGTAAATACCATACTATTTCCTTTTCCGAATCAAAGCTTTATTTGATACACTCCTAATGATATGTAAGCTAGTCTTACTTGCTCCCTTATATTAACCGGATATTTCCGCATTCCGAGTCGTTTAACGGGATCTCTTTCTAGACTACTAACATCCACTTCATTGATGTTAATCGGATTTTGAGGAATATCATGCTCTTGTTAAATGTTTTGATTCGCTTCATTAATCGGTTTATTAACCGGTTCGCTTGTTGAAGTTTTTTTACGTTTAATCTCATTGTTTTCATCATCAATCCCCTCTACTTGTTCTTCATTCTTTCTTTTGTAAAAAGAAGTTATATTTTTAAACTTGCCCATAGCATAATCTAATAACACAACAAGTTAACAAATCGGCTTAAACTTCAAGCTCTAATTTCTATCTAAATGACATTAAGATTAAACAAATAAAAATCGACATAATTACAGAAATATTCAACAAGTTTAGGGCAAAAATTCGGCCCCAATTTCACCCATAATTTCAACCTAAATCACATATATTGCAGCCCTAAATTAAACCTAAAGATTAAAAACACATACCTTATGAAGATTGAAGAAGAATCACTCGAAGTCGAACAAGCAGCGCAGCCAACACCAGGCACCAACAACAACGATTTTTTCCCCTTCTGTTCGCAGTTCTCCTGCGTCTGGTCGTTATCCCCACTTAGCGATTTTTTTTTTTAATAAGGTGGGCTTTCTATTTAAGCTATAGTTATTTGGGCAATTGGACTATAAATAATACATTCTTCCAAACATATTTACAAATACAATATTTGGGCTATATAAGTATTTTTTTTTTTTTATAAAACCAGGGGATCGAAAACGTATCTATACTATATAATAAAAGAAACCTGTTTTGGGACACTTGTCATTCTCTCATTTAATTGATTAAAATTATTAATAATACTAATAATAATAATATTTAATCTAAATTAATACAAATTCTTATTATTAATAATATTTAATCAAATCTAAAATCTACACACCATGTTTTTAACTTATTGTATTTTAAATATTAAAATAAATTTCAAATCATGTTTTCGGATGTATTCAGTCATTTTTAAAGTTTTTAATAGAAAATTAATTACTTTTTAGCAAATTTTTAAAACGAAATTCGTTGGTCCATTTTTGTTTGTCAAAACGATAAAATAATCTTAATCATTACTGATTTTTATGTTTTACAATCAAAATATATTGAAACTAACCCCATTATAAATAAATAAATAAATAATATAATATATATTACTTTTGTTGAAACCTCATTACTAATCTTCTATCTACCATAATAAAAGAAACTAACTTTTGAACACGTGTCATTCGAAGTTATTCTCAAATCTATACTTATCTTATATTAACTAAATAAATAAATAATAAATTAATATTAAATTATATCATACTTTAATAAAATATTATCCTCAAATCTAAATTGTTAATTTAATATATTTTTAAAACAAATACATCTCTTTCTTACTTATCTTATATTAAATATATAAATAATAAATTAATATTAAATTTTATCCTAATTTATTAAAAATATAACTTTTTTTATTATTTGGAATACAAAATTATATTTATTCAACTCGTGTGAAACATGGGGTTTTTAAAAAATATATATTTTTTATTTACTATACAAAGTTATATTTATATAACCCGTGTAATTCACGAAGTTTTTAAAGATATATAACTTTTTATCATTTGCTATGTAAACTTAGATTTATTCAACACGTGTAATATATGAGGTTTTTTAAGGATATAATTTTTTTTATTATTTGATAGATTTTTCAACCCGACTATAGACAGTTTTTTTTAAGATACGACGTTTTTAATATTTAATATACAAAATTACATTTATTTAATCTGTGTAATACACATGGTTTTTAAAGATATAACTCTTTTTTAGATCTATTCAACACGTGTAATATACGAGGTTTTTAAGGATAATATTTTTTATTATTTAGTAGATTTATTCAACCCGATTATACAAGGGTTTTTTAAATATACGACGTTTTTAGTATTTAGTATACAGAATTACATTTATTTAATATGTGTAATACACATGGTTTTTAAAGATATAACTTTTTTTATTATTTGATATATAAAATTACATTTATTTAATCTGTACAATATACGGGGTTCACAAACATATAATTTTTTATTATTTAATATATAAAATTACATTTACTCAACCCGTGTAATACACGGGGTTCTAACCTAGTATACCTATATACGAAACGTACATACATAACACTACTGAGTGAAAAGTTCGGCCCTCTGCGGCCCCTTGAAAGTACAATGATGATTTACAGGGAGAATCCAAAGAATGATAAAGCACAACATTGTATTACAAAAGCATAATACAACACTTTATAATCGAATAGGCTCATATATCGATTGTATTTTCCAAATAACTTTTACGGCAATAATCTTAATGACCTTGTTGACTTCGGTTTACGTGTTAATTAATTAATTTCTTTATTTTGTAACGTGTTAAATATTCTATAAACAACCAAGTAACTTCTATTAAATTATTCATCCAATATAACATTCGACTTTTAGCCTCTCTTCAACTTGATAATTGATATGACTTTTAAATGATTATTGATTTTAAACTACAATTTGCATTAGTGAAACGGAGTGTAATTGCGTCATGTGGTGCGTCATCAACCTCCAAATAAAATGGAGAAGCCATATTCTAAACAATAAAATACAATATTCTTATAATTAATTAAACAAGTGGTATTATTATTTATCAAAGATAAAAATTATTTCGTAGGGACTAGATGCAGATGGATTCTTACACTAAATTATTTTAATATATTTTCCCTCGTACCCAATCTTTTTAATTTATTTAAATATTTATCAAATTGGTTTTCTACAACCGCAAAAGTTTGGTCCTTTTGTTCTACCCAAAGATTTTTTATTTCTTTAATTAGTATCACTGTAAGGTGTGTATCACTTCTTTTTTAACACATAGTAGTGGTTAATTTTTAATTTAATTAAATATTTATCAAATTGGTTTTCTATAACCGCAAAAGTTTGGTCCTTTTGTTTTCTACCCAAAGATTTTTTTTTCTTTAATTAGTATCATTGTAAGGTGTGTATCACTTTTTTTAACACATTAGTGGTTAATTATATGTAACTAGTGGTACCGACACTCTCTATAGTAGCTGAAAGAGAAAACTATAAAATAAATCGGGTTAGCCCAAAAGAATACGTACTTTATATCAATCGAAAACCATAGAAAGGAATACCGGTTCCGATACTACTGTTATCTTTTTACCGATGTTGTTCGGTTGAAATCGGTTCAGTTAGTCCCGTATAAACACTTGTATAGTGTACAATAAAAAAAATGTTTTTGTATATTTTTATTGTCACTCGTATAGTATACATTTTTCGATAGAAAAATATCAATCGAAAACCATAAAAAATGGTTCCCATACTGCCGATATTGGTATCGATGTTATTCGGTTGAAATTGGTTCGGTAAGTCCCATGTCAATACGCGTACAGTTTACGATACAAAAAAAATATGTTTTTTATATTTTTATCGGCACTTGTGTAGTTTATGATAGAAAAAAAACAATTAAATATCATTGTCGGTTCCTGTTCTCTTTGGTACGATAGCGTCATGGTATCCATTTTAAATATCATTGTCGGTTTCAGTTTGATTTGGTACAATAGTGTCATGGTATCCATCTTAATATCATTATCGGTTTCGATTCGATTTGATACGATAGCAACACAGTATCCATTTTCAATAAAAAAACAAATTAGAAAAAATAAAATTAAAATAAGATAATATTAAAAGTTTAGCTTTACTGTTCATCATCAGTTAAAAATAACATGTATAATTTCTCATGATTACATCATTGTTTGCTATGATATGAAAGGTGTTGATATACATGTGCATAAAGTGAAAATATTATACATATGGGTAATGATAGTGCATTATGAATGATATAACAAATGAAAATGAAAGTGTATTCAAAGTAGTATACTAAAACATGTTATATCATATTCATACATATAGGTGCAAATGTGCATTTATAATATTGGTAAAGTAAAAAGTATTGTATTACAGTTGGTAGTATAAATGAAAGTGCAATTGTCTAATACTGGTAATGTATTACGGAATTTGTCAAGGAAATGATACATATGCACATGTGCTTCGATAATTGTTACTCGAACTTTTTTAGGAACAAAATATAGCGATTTTTTAAAAAATATATAAAAAAATGTGTGTTTTTAGGTATTTTTGGTTGTGTTCACATTGGTTCTCGCAATAAATGTTGGTTCCTAACGGATCCTTATCCTATATTTATATATTAAAACACCACAATTTCAGCCATAAAACACACTCGAAACACACAAATAACTGAGTGAAGATTACTAAAACACAATATCCAAACCCTAACAGTCCATAAAAACTTCAGACACGCTATCGTATAAATATGAATTTAACACATAATATGATAATCAACATAAAACACACTAATGTTAGTCATTCAATAATAAAAACCTTATCATCCAAAACACAACACAAAACCCACAAATATGGCGTTTTAGTAATCTTCACTTTGTTATTTGTGCGTTTTGAGTGTGTTTTATGGGTGACATTGTGGTGCTTTATGACTTTTTACACTTTGCAGAAAAAATTGACTTTGTAGCCAACTCCCACCCTATATATATATATATATACACATATATATATATATATATATATATATATATAGTGTGAGGTTCATTGGGGAACACTAAAAAAGTGGGGAACAGTGGTGAACCGACTCAAACGAACTCCGATTGGACTCATTCCAGCGGCGTTGGAACCGGCTCGTCGAACCCTAACTAGGATTTCTTAACCCTAAACCCTAAATCATAACCCCTAAACCCTAAATATATTAGGGTTTGGCTTTTAGGGTTTAGCTTTAGGGTTTAGCCTTAGGGTTTAGCTTTAGGGTTTTGGGTTTAGGGTTTAGCTTTAGGGTTTAGGGTTAAGCTTTAGGGTTTAGCTTTAGGGTTTAGCTTTAGGTCTAGCCTTTAGGGTTTAGCTTTTAGGGTTTATAGTTTAGATTTTACGGTTTAGCTTAGGTTTTAGGCTTATTTTTTAGCTTTAGGGTTTAGAGTTTAGGAGTTAGGATTTAGGGTTAAGAGATCTTAGTTAGGGTTCGACGAGCCGGTTCCAACGCCGCTGGAATGAGTCCAATCGGAGTTCGTTTGAGTCGGTTCCCCACTGTTCCCCACTTTTTTAGTGTTCCCCAATGAACCTTCCCCTATATATATATAGGTAAAGTGTAGGATACAAATCCCCTTATCGTACATTACGTACGCGATGCCCACAACCATACACGTGACTTGATTCAATTTAATTAGATAAGGGTATATCAGACATTTTGTTCAATCATCTGAGGGCTAATTAGGGAATTCCGTCAACAAGGAAGCAGATTACGAGTTCGTTTCATAACCGTCCATCTAATCATTGTTCGTATCAATTCGATTTGTAGGTTTTTTGATTGATTCCTGTACCGAACACAAATTGGCGATTCCGAAAATGCTGGATTCGTCATTTAGGATGTTTATTTTGGGTTTTTCATCATAGGGTTACGGTTTGGGTTTTATTTGATTTGAAGGTATTTTCATGTTATTAGATTGTAAAGAGGTTGAAGATAAGATGTTTATGGTTTTATTTGTTGAGTTTATCATATCGCATGTGTTTTTTTAAATATCGCATGTGTTGTTTTTAAAATATCGCAGGTATTAAAGATTGGATCATATGAATAATTTCGCATGTTTAAGTTAGACATTTCGCACACAATGAAGTTTAATATGTAATTTCGCATGTTTAAGTTGTTCATTTCGCAGACTAGAAAGTATTTAACATATTTTGCTCAATATTTCGCACGCTTTAAAAGTAATTATATGTAATTTCGCACGGTGTGTTTTATAATTCAGTTCAATAATTCAAATCAAATAATTCAGTTCAATAATTGATTTCAATAATTCATATCAATAATTTTTCAGTGCTTTTTTCTTTTACTATAAAGTTTATCTTTTTATCACCATTTCAAACATCATATTAAAAATGGCAGACCTACCAACATCCTCTTCTGAATAAAGTATCAAGCAGTCTTTGAGAAAAAGGATTCAGGAACAAATTCAAGAGGATCGATCATGTCAAGAGATGTTGGAAACCAACATTTCTCGTGTAACAAAAAACATGAAGAGAAGACAAGAAATTATGAACTTGCTATCTCAGATGCAAGTGAGTAGTCTTCATGAAATTGTTGTTATGTTCATGGTTGATCTGGGTGAGAGGGATGAGAAGCAGTTGAAAGAGTTGGTGGATGCAATAACTATCTTAAGATGCTCGATGAAGATGAAAATGGAGTTTCTTTCATCTTTTGAATGAACTTGTTTTTTAGTGATTTATTTTAATAAAACATGCAAGTTTTACATGTTCCATTAAATTCGCATGTTGTGTTATGTCATGGATATTGATTTAGCATGTTTATATTCCCCATTTTGCATATTTTAAGCAATTCAATGTCAAACATGCGATTTTATACATAAAACATGCGAAATTAAAAACATTAATGTTATCTAACAAGTCTAAATATGCAACAGAAATTCAACATCAAACAAGTTTACTAGTCCCAATAAATGCTCTCAACCTATATGGGATTATTTTCTCCAAATCTTTCATATACTTTTCTTTTGTCTGGCCTTTTATCGAAAGCATTTTTCAGTTTAATTATTTTTTTACGCTCCACATTGTGTTCGGATAGAATGATTTTACTTAGATATCTGTGCCTCATGAGATGAAGTTGTGAATTAGGTCTGTTGTTTACTTCATTTTCTTTCACAAACCCAGTCACCCATGGTGTTTTCTCTCCTTTGTATGTTTCCATGTGACGCATCGTAAACACTCCACAGTCTACACCGTTATTCTCCGTCCTTCATTCCATCACTTTTCTTTCTATCACTGATGTTTCAAGTGCTTTTATAGCTGGTGTTGGTTTTAAAGCCTTTTGTAGGTATAAAACCAATACCCTTCTCTGTAACATAGCAACATTGTGTCAGTAGCTTTTACATAAAATATAACATGTATATGAATAAGTTTTTGTATTACTAGTGTGTCTGGAAGCCCCTTGTATCTTTCCTCAAACTCTTGTCCAGCTGCTGAATTATCAATCAGCTCAATTTTGCCGGTTTTCAAGTGGAAGCACAAGACAAAGAAGTGGTCACCTTGAAGTACCGGAATAAACACCAAGTCAACCGAATCAAGTTTTTTTACCTCATATTTTAGTATGATGTCTTATAAATTTGAGGCAAATAAGTTTAGTCGTTGGTTGTCTGTGTATTTCTTCTTGTTGTACATGATATCCGGCTGTATGTTATGTAATTAGAATCAAGGTTAAGTAATGTATTAAAAGGTATTTATACATGCGAAATTAGTACATGCAAAATAATGTGTGAAAATTTTCACATGCGATTTGTATATATACTATGTGCGAAATTACAATAGTATGCGAAATGTTGTTTTTGTTTTCATAGGAAAACTATCTACTATTCTATATGCGATTTAAATATAATTAGTATGCGAAATCATTGAATATGCATTTTCTGTTTTAATTTCAAATGCCAATATGTTTAGAAAATCATACCATCATTGTGCTAAACAAGTAGAGTCTGTATGGTGATGATTTTCTATCCCTCTTCTTCTCTTCAAGGTTTAGAACATCCACAAATGCATCTATTCCGTTTGATGCTACGTACTGACCCCTGTAGAAGCTTTCAAAGATACCTTTGACCGTGTGAACCCCAGTTTTTTATCAGTAAAATACATCCCTGCCAGGCAAAAATTAAATAATTAAATATTTTGAGTGTATATATTTAGATGTTTGTTAGTTGATATAATTGTTTTACTTACTCTATGTTTGCAAATGTAGCAAATGTGTATCGGATCACACTCAAATCTTGATTCAAGAGTGCTTCATGCATGTTTACCACTCTGTTGCAGAAAGGGGAACAAAATGCGTCTCCAAGCTCTGCACATCTTTTCTCACCTCGATTTTTGGCGGCTTCTATTGTCTTATAAAGGAGTTCATTTAACCCCTTTGGTATAAATTGTTTTGGAACTTGTTTTGGTTTTGAGTTTTTTCTCCCCTTAGCTTTTTTTTCCCTTATTTTCTACCAGGCTGGGTCCCAGGCTCAAAAGCGACTCAACTGATTGCAATTCCTCAGCCGTCACCTGAGGGCATTCAACTTCTGGTTCCTTCTCAACTTCGATACCTGAATCGGTTTGTTGAGGGTCCTTTTGTGTAGTTTCTCCTAAAGAAACTGCTTCCACTTCTGCCTCCTTTTCTTGAACTTTTTCTTGAATGTTTTGTGTAGATTCGGCTAAGTTCACTGTTTCTTCCATTCCAGTTTCGTTTTCACCACTTTCTGCAGGCCAGAGTAAGTTAAAAAATATAATATTTTGTTCTTTTTATTTTTTTTCTAATATAAAGTGTTTTTTTACCTTTGACAGGTGGTTTGTAAGCGTATGCACCCGTTTCGACAGTTTGAATGTTTGCAATAAGGGTGTCTGTCACTCCTCCATCATCTTTATTTATCAATCCTTCATCATCTGGCTGCAATACTCCTATAGATACAAATTATTGAATTTTAATACATCAGATTGAAAATCGCATGTTATACATGACATGGCATGCGAAATCAAATGTCAAGTGTATGCATGAAATCACATGTGTATTTTAAGGTATCACATGTGTATAGGAAATTCAACTTTTACATAAAATCGCATGTGTTAATTTGAAATAGCATGTTTACCTTCTGATGCCATTTGTTCCAAAACATTGGATATTACTTGTTGAGCTTCTTCATTATGTCTACTTTCTTCGTTTGTAGTATCTTCATGATGAATTTCAGAAGCTGCATTTTCAGGCTGTTGATGAACATCAGAGGGTGCAGTTCCAGGCTTTTGAACTTCAACGGAATCAGGCGGCACACAAATGGGATTATTCTTAAGTGTCTCATCCCACTGCTTACAGGCCTCCATAATCTCCGGATCCTAAAAACACTTGCTTTTTGCTTCTGAAACTAAGTTGTTCATCCCTTGAACAACTTGAACCATTTTAATGTATTTTTTGACATTGGCTTTCATTTTTTTCAACAGGTTCTGTAATATTTTTTCGATTTAAAATACTATCAATCCAGATGTTAAAAATAAATGGATTAAATGAAATAACTTTTTTGGGCTTACCTTTTTGTTGATGTTCGAAGCCTCTCGATCTCGTTGATGGGCTGAATCGTAGACTACCGATGGTGAAAGTGCAACATGAGTGTTGCAATGGTCCATGATTTTCTGTGTTTGTGTCCCAACTCCCGTCACAAGGTTCAACTGAGACATTTCATGGAGTTCAAAACTGAAATCCATCATATCATCAATGTTCTCGTTTTCCTTAGGGTCTTCCTCGGTTTCTACGTTTTCTACTGCACGTGCAGTCCTTCTTCTGTAGCTTATTGTGGTGTCAACGGGTAGTAGTGTATACTCCTCTGTTGAACGACACTCTTCTTTTTCATTTTCACTCTCATTTGCCGTCCACACAGGTCCGTTATCCGAAATATGCTCCTCGACTTTATCAATTTCCGTAGATGTGATATAACGAATAACCGGCATCTCCACGACTTTCTCAAACAGTTTAAGCCTCTTGTTGTACTCATGCGTGTATAGAAGCTGTATAATTATAAAAAGGAGCTGATATTTACTTAAAATGTGTATTTATTTTATATTCAAAGTCATCATCATAGTCTATTTCTACAAAATCGCATGATATCAGACAAAAACCGTATGAAATCGCATGTATTCTTTAACCATTTACCAAAAACCACTAACCTTATAAAATCGCATGACTTAGTTATGATTTCGCATGTATCAGTTAACCATCAATAAAATTATCTAATCTTATAAATCGCATGCTCAAACAAAATTATTTTTAAAATCGCATGTATTATTTAATTATATACCAAAACAAACTAGTCTTGTAAATATGTTATCAAATGTAGTAAGGCATACCGTAAGAAAGCCAACAGGTCCCACGAACTGTATTTTAAAGTTCTTCCAGCCCGCTCGTGCACGACGCAAAGTGTCAAGTAGATATGAGCACCAATCTAGATGCGGTATGTGCTCAACAACCTCTACACCAAGCAAACATCTATCATTTGCAGTTGTGGCCTTTGTAATCTCTGCAAAAAACGTCATCAGTACACCAGGAAATTTAATCTAAACAGGCTCCCCCCATCTCTTTGATTATCTATTGCAGTTGCAATTAAGCCATGGGTAATTCTTGTGTTTCCCCCCATTGACTGAGGAATGTATCCATGACAGTATTTCCGGGTTCTTTACTCTTTTCAATTTTCTCCACCTTTTTAACTTTTCTTTTATCCACTATTATTTCAATTGGCTTTGGCCCCTTTGGTATTCCAAATACCTCATAAACTGTGTCCGATTTAATTTTTATGTGGTGTTTACCTACGTTTATCGTATCGAACATCTCGTCAAAGTTTCTGGCTAGCCAATATGCCAAACGTGTCGAAATATGGTTGATATTTATATCTAGAATAGCTCCAAATCCCATATTCTTTACCTCATCAATCTGTTTTTTTGAAATTTTTTTCACAGTATCCATATACGAGTTAGGTTGACATCTCAACAGTATTGCTTCATTGCTATATTCGAAGAAAGCCCTATGTTCTGTTCTATTTGCTTCCAGCTGGCTTTGTTTTTTTTTTTTTTTCCTTTTCAATCTTTTTTGAAGGTTTTTTTGTTTGTATCTTAGTTTTCTTGTCATCTTTTTTCTTTTTCGGCAGTGGCTCAACAAAGTCATCATCCTCATAACTTTCTTCAAGAACCCTTCTTTTTCTATTTTTGTTCATTTTTTTCAATGTTGATATTGTCTCTTCGAAGTCATCATCAGTCTCAATTTCTACAAAATCGCATGCTCTTAGATAAAAACCTTATAAAATCGCATGTTTCAGTTAACTTTTTACCAAAACTCATTAAGTTGTTAAAATCGCATGAATGAGTTATGAATTCGCATGTGTCAGTTAAGCATTACCAAAACTACCAAATCTTATAAATCGCATGCTTCAGACAAAAAACATTTTTAAATTCGCATGTATCATTTAATCATATTCCAAAACTAAATAATCATATAAAATCGCACGAATGATTCTATAAATTCGCATGCACAAGCTAACCATTAACAAAACTACATAATAATTTAAAATCGCATGCCCTAAACAAAAATAACTTTATGAAATCGCATGCTTGAGACAAAAAACCTCAACAAACCAAACTAAACATATAAAATCGCATTTGTCATACAAAACCTTTACAAAACCCTCTATAATTTCGCACATGTATAAGCTAATAACTACCAAGCTTACATAATCATTCAAAACCTAATAAAAACTCATACCAGACATAAACCCTAACAAAATCATAGTTAGCAACAATACGTAATCTTATAAAACTATAGGTTTCGGAGAAAAACCTTACTAAACAAACTAAATCGCATATGTCATTCAAAGGTAGTGTAAACCCCATTATAAAATCGCATATGTCATTCGATACCTGGATTCATCTTCTTTGCTTGTGGTCTGTCGTTGTTTGCCTTGCTCCGTTTCTCAAAACTCATATCAATCTTCCTTGATTCGCAATGGTAAGTAGAACGGAAGTTGGGGGAAGAAGAATGCAATGATTTGAATTTGGGTTTACGGTATGATTGTGAGTTTTTGGTTGCTGATTATCAGGGGTTTTGATTTCGCAATGGACGATTTTAACCTTGGCGGTTTCATATATATATTTTAATTTGATCAATTTAATAGTTAAGCACGGGGTTTAAATGAGATGATCTGACGGTTGTGGTTGTAGCGTACGTAATGTACGATTAGTCATATTGTATGATAACCAGCCTATATATATATATATATATATATATAAAAGTGGGTTCAGGTGAAAACGATTTAAAGTGTGAAAACAGTGAGAACGATTTTCAGCCACAAGATCTTTGTGATTTATGGCTAAGATGATGCGGTGACATTTTTGTAAATAATGGGAACCTTAGAACTACCAGGAGGGGTAAAACTGGAAGATCCAAACAAGGGCGCACATGCTAGTCACATGTTATTTTCCCCATCATATTTAAACGCCAATAACTTTTTTATACGTGATTATTTTTCTAAAAAAATTACACCATAAAACTCAGCGTTTTTTAATCTTTATAACGAGTATACTACTTATATACTTTAAAAAAAATGAACTGAGTTTTTTTATGGCGTTTTCAGCTTTGTGTTTTTATGGCGTTTTCACCTAGTTTTATGGTGTTTTTCTGACCTGTTTTTATGGCGTTTTCAACTAGGTTTTTTATGGCGTTTTTCTAAACTGGGTGTTTTTATGGCGTTTTCAACTAAGTTTTTCATGGTGTTTTTCTGAACTAGGTGTTTTTATGGCGTTTTCAGCTGAATTTTTCATGGTGTTTTTCTAAACTTGGTGTTTTGTGGCGTTTTCAACTGGGTGTTTTTCATGGCGTTTTTCTGAACTTGGTGTTTTATGGCGTTTTCAACTGGTTATTTTTCATGGAATTTTTCCGAGCTTGATGTTTTTATGGCGTTTTTATTGAACACTCAGTTCATGTCATTTTTTTTAATTTAAAAATATAGCAATAGTATACTCGTTGGAAAGATAATAAAACACTCAATTTTATGGTGTAATTTTTTTTAAAAAAATAATCACGTATAGAAAAGTTACGAGAGTTTAAAAAAGATGGTGGAATATGCATGTGACTTGCATGTGCATGGTCTTTGGCATGTGAGTGGCATGTGTATGAGCCTTTTGACAATATTACCCTTAGCGTAAATTAGCATCAACGCCACATGTCAACACCAAAATCTTTCTCACCGTTTTCACACTTTTAGGCGTTTTCTCTAGATCCTGCCCCTATATATATATATATATATATATATATATATATAGAGAGAGAGAGAGAGAGAGGAAGTGTAGAATACAAATTCTCTAATCATACATTACGTACTCGATCATAATAGCCCTACACGTGTCCCTGATTCAGTTTTCCTACATAATGGTATATCTGACAATCCATTCAATCAGCAGAGGGCAAATTAGAAAATTCCTTCAATAAGCAGATCACCAGTTCGTTACACCACTATCCCGGTAATATCATTTTAATCCATTGTTATTTTCAATGGATCCACAGAGCAACACCGGACAAAACACAGATGTTGATTTTGAAGACGTTGAATTCGTCAGTGAGCATGATGGTGACCAGAGAGTTACGATTAACCAGCATGTTATACAATTAATTTTGCATGTTATTATTTAAACAAATTCACATGTTATGAAAAGCATGAAGTACAATTTTGCATGTTATACAAGTTCACATGTTTATAATGTCGCATGTTATACAATTTAGCATGTTATACAATTTAACATGTTATACAATGTAGCATGTTATACAATTTCGCATGTTGTTATGGAAACCCAAAATCGCATGTTAGTTACATGTATTCGCATGTTAGTTACAAATTCGCATGTTATACATTTTGTACGTTAGTTACAAGTATTCACTTGTTCAATTGTGGTTGGTCGTTGTTTTTCTTACTCTGTTGCTCCCACACAACTGACAAGAACAATCACATCAAAATTTTTATCATTCTAGTAAACATTGCTGTCGATTGGAGATATATTACCTCCCAAAGCTATTGTAGTTGTCATAATCGTCGGATTAACAATCGATTGGATGAAATTGCACCGGCGGACGTCGATTGCAGAAGAGTCGGTTGGAGAATAAGAAGGTACCGAACGAAATTACCGAGATTTTGATAGAGAACTTGTCAATTTTATCCTTTGCGGTTGGTTTTATGTATATTAATTTGATTAATTTAATTATATAAATTAATTTCGCAGCACTCAATAGATAGAAGATTGGACGGTTGGGCTTATCGCGTACATAATGTAGGATAAAAGGTATTATACGTTAACCGACCTCTATCTCTCTCTCTCTCTCTATATATATATATATATATATATATATATATATATAGGATTAGGTTCAAGAGTGAACACTAGTGTAGTTTGCGAACTGAGCGAACTAATCCTGGCCATACATGTGTGTAGATCAATGGCTAGGATTTGATGATGAAATACACTAGTGTATTTTACGATTTGATGATGAAATCCTAGTCATCCACGTGTGTAAATCAATGGCCAAGATTTGTTCACTCAGTTCGCAAATGCACTAGTGTTCACTGTAGAACCCCACCATATATATATATATATATGATTTTTATCAAAGATACTCCTTACATATATTCTTTAAAAGACATATTTATAAACCACAATATAGACTTTGGTAAATTACCATGGTTAGAGGATGGGAGTAAACAAACTACAGAAGCCCTAAACAGTTTTATCAAAACACATCAAAAAACCCGAGAACTTCCTAAGTGTTTGAACTGGTCAGACTTCAAATTATCAGGTGAAGGGCATCATGTTCAGATTTACACACCCTCCAAATGGAGTATGTTACTACCATTTGTGGGAGAAGGAGAATCCCTTGAAATTGATCACATAATCAATTTGGACGGTTCAGATACCGAAGACCAGGAACCAGACTCAGACCCTAGAAGCCCACAGTCCATAGATTTAACACATAGAGATTTCTAAAAAGAAATGATGAAAGCATGGACCTTAAGAGACATGTGTACACAACATTTCTAGATAACCATGATTGCAGCTGACAAAGAACACATTATTGTAGATAATGTCTATTGTCTTTTTATGTCTTTTATTTGTATCCGTTTATTTTTCTGACATTAGAGCTGTATGTACAGTGTTTCATTTGTGGGATAGCTTTTCTTTTTGCCTATATAAGGCATAGAATGCACTTGTAAAAAATCATCCCAGAATTCAATAAAAATTTCTTGCATTCTCAATCATCCTTATGGCACACTAAAATTCTCTCCGTCACTCCTTAGCCTAACCTCCTAGCTCCTTATTTTCGTTCATTGTTCTTCAAATTATATTCCAAAAAAAAGAGTCTTATATATATATATATGGGAGAGTTATCTTGAGAACGCTAAATATTGCGAGAACCGTGAGAACGAATGAAAAAACAATCAAAACCAATTTTTTTTTAAATACAAACCTCGTTGTAATTAAAATACAACATCAAAAAAAGAATTTACAACATCAAATAATTCATTTCTCCTCTCAAAATCACTCTTATTAGATTTTTACACATGTGTAAATATAACAAATTTACACATGTGTAAATGGCAAATTTACATATGTATAAATTTTCTTTATTTACAAATTCAAGTTAATTTAAACGTGTAAATTAAATTTCTAACATTGTATTCGAATAATAACGATAAGTGTAAAAAGAAATTTTGAATTTGAATTGTTTTTGACTAAGTTCTTGCGGTTTTTATATTCGTTCTCACGGTTCTCACGATATTTAGCGTTCTCATTTAAACCCTCCCCTATATATATATATGGGACCAAATCATTCAAATATGTAAAATATTCGGTATAAACGGGATAGAGTGTTACATTATATTTTGCGATCCATTGTGTATTTAAACTATTTCTAGATTTAGGAAACTTTGTAGGATAACTTTACCTATTATTATTATTATTATTATTATTATTATTATTATTATTATTATTATTATTATTATTATTATTATTATTATTATTATTATTATTATTATTATTATTATTATTATTCATCTGCCATGTAAAATATACAACCACCTTAAAGGAAATATCTGATATGATTGTATTGTGAAAATATTAATCAAAGGATAGAGGTTAAACAGAAACAAGTTGGGAGCCCAATTAGTTCGGCCCACATTGTTACGTGGGCCTGTAGAGCAAGTTAGCAACACCGCAACAGCATGCTGACGTTGTTTGGCGAGGTTTTAATTTTTTTTTTGAACGGCAAATTTGGATCACTAACGGACCACTGGAGTATCATCGTGCCACCAGCAGAACCACCCGATCATATCCATCTCCACTAGGCAATAATGCCTATACACCAACTCAATAAATCTGGGAAAACCCCCTTTGTGGGAATCGAACCCATGACCTAATGGTCATAACTCATAAGCCTTATCCCACCCCCAAGAAGTAAAACATTTTTGTGGTGGCTTTGATCTTATTTTTATAAACTAAAGGAGTTTTTCTTTTAGATGATGAAATACGACCTGAAAGCCCTATTCGTTCGTTCTTCCAGAACTAGAAGTGTCCATTCCATACCGTAACTTGGAGGATACATGTTACACCATGATGTTGAATAAGAAGCAAGGCACGGTTATAATGATTTAGGTGGCATCTCAAGACTAAAGAGATAGAATTGTAGGTGTTACTAATGAACGGAATCATATAGATATCTTATATATCTGAGAAAACAAAAAGATGTTCTCCGTGGTAATCACTTTACCCGGATAACAAAATTGTTTATGTTCCTTTTGCAGGATCACGGAGATCCTTGCATTAAATGTTTGCTTCCTCCTTAAGCTTGGTGTCTTCGTATCTCTTCTAATCGGAACAATAATCATGTTAGGCGAGAAGATCCTTTGGTTGACTCACCAGTTCTTTGGGCTTTGACCATATTAATATATTTAGGAAGGAGTGGAATGGGCCCGGGCCCAGTCGCTAGTCTTTTAGGAATTTGCCCAGACGAGGATACTTGTTATCATACCTTAAACTTCAAAACTTACTCGAGCATGACCGAGCCTTCTTTATCAAGCTTGAGCATGTTTTCTTCTAAGCTTGATTATCATTTTTATATCCATCTCAACTCACCTACTAATTCACGTGACTAGATAATGGTAAACAAAATATAAATGGAGACAACTCAGTGATGGATCCAAGTTTTTCCGTTAGTGGGTATCAGAATGGATTAGGTTAAATTGGTCACGTCATAACAGGTTGGGCTACAATTTATGGTTTCAGTCAAATAACAAGTTGAATGGTTGCTCGATCATAATTGCATTTTTTTTTTCATTCACCAAGTTCTAAAGCTTCTTTGTTAGTCTTTTTTTCTCCTAATAGTACACGGATAACCCTTGTGGTTTGCCAAAATCTTGATTTTGGTCACGAGCTTTCCAAAAGTACAAAGATGGTTCCTGTGGTTTGCATTATGAAACGCATTTAGTCCCCAGCTTTTTCCAAAAATACATGGATGGTCCTGTAATTTGCACTTTGTAAGGTATTTAGTTCCTAACTTGGACATGCTAAAATCCTAGGGGTTGTTTGATAACTTCTGAATTGTTAAGTGTTGAACCAATAAGAGGTCTGAACCATTAAGTGTTGAACCAGTAAGAGGTCTGAACCATTAAGAGCCGGTACAATGCTTAACCATTCAGATGCAAATATCTGACCAATTCAGATTAGAGGTCTTTAACTATTCAGACTCTGTATAATGCTTAACTATTCAGAGGTAAATGTCTGAACCATTTAAACATCTGCTCGCGAAACAAGCATTATGAACCATTAAGTGCTGAACCAGTAAGAGGTCTGAACCATTTAAAGCCTTATTAAGAGGTAAACAAACAACATTTTAAGATTTGTTGACTGAGATTAAATGCGTTATAAAATGCAAACCACAAAAACCATCCATATCATTTTGGAAAGCTCGCAACCAAATCCAAAATTTTAATAAACCACATAAACCATTTGTACACTTTACTCTAGATTCAAACTTCAAATTTAATAAACCACATAAACCATATGTACACTTTACTCTAAATTCAAACTTCAAATGCTAGTTAACATATCAGCAAATGGACTAGATGTGTAAAAACAGAAAATGAAAAACAACGTACCTTGATACAATTCAAAGAAAAATACAATCCAATCAAACTAGTGTGATTCCCTCGTGTTTCGCGGCAGGAATTCGGTCGGTATCGGTTCGTTTTTTACGGTACCTTACATCGATAAAAAAAATGAATATTGTTACTGGTACCAATGTTGTTCGATTTTTTGCGATCTATGTTTATTTTTTTAGCAGTGCGATATAAATTTAATTGAAAACGAATATTGTGCCGTAGTACGAAACCGACTAAACAACATCTGTATCAGTATTGGTATTTATTTTTGTTGTTTTTATTTTTGATAAACTGATACCGTATCGCTACCATATCGTAACGAATTGAACCGAACAACATCAGTACGAGTACCTGTATTCATTTTTATAGTTTCCTTTTTGATAACGAATAAGAACCAAATTGAAACTCAACGAACATCATCGGTTTCAATACATGTATTTATTTTTATTGTTTTTTCTTCTGATAACTGACACCATAGCGGTTTTAGCATAGGAGAAGAAGTTGTATAAATGAAATTTATTGAAAATGGAAATCATAAAAATTAATACTAGTACTAGTAACGATGTTATTCGGTTCGACTCGATACGGTACAATGCCGGTTTATTGATGGTACAACATGGATAGAATGCCAGTTTATCAAAACGGAAACCATAAAAACGAATATTGGGACCGATACTGATGTTGTTCGGTCGGTTTCTGTTCAGTATGATAGTGGCACAGTATCAACTCTCAACAAGATTTACCCAAAACCATAAATGAATACCCGTACCGATACCTATGTGGCAGTGTTGTTTGATCCAAAAATATTAAGCTAAATGAAAAATAAAATTATTACTAAAAAAATTAAAACAAATATAAAACATTGATTACTATTCACATGGTCGTTCCTAAATCATATATATATATATATATATATATATAGAAAAAGGATATTGCCTTAACGTACGTTGCGTATACGACGGGAAAATCGCACGTTATGTTACCAAAAACTTAAAATCGCATGTTTCAAAAAACCTGGAAATCGCATGTACATAAAGAATAAAGAAAAAAGGAAATCGTATGTTTAAAAATAACCCAAAATCACAAGTACAAGAACAATTTGAAATTGCATGTGAAAAAGAAAAGGGAAATCGCATGTTATAAACCAAATTTCGTATGTTGATATTGAATCTCGTACGCAGCGTACATTAAGGAATTTTGTACAATAACCGGCCTATATATATATATATATATAGAAACGGGATCAGGAGAACACGCTCAAAAGTGTGAGAACGGTGAGAACGCATCCTGCCCCAACACGTGGCGCGGGACATGATCAGGGTCCCAGGGGTTTTTTTTGTCTTTTCAATCTTTTTTTATTTTCCCAACGCGGTATATTATTTTCTGGCGTCTATTTTTTTTTGGCGTTAATTGTATTTATTAAACTTTTTGGCGTTGAATTAATTGTTTTTGTGTCACATAGATAATTTTATGGCGTTATAGCGTTTTCTGGTCAAATTTTTGGCTTTTTGTGTTGTTTTGTATAATAATTCACTTCGAGTCATTAATATTTGCATAAGATTACAATAAGACCAATTTTTATTTTGGCGTTTAGTGAATTTTTTGGCGTTTAATACATTTTTTACAAGGTGCTTTGCCAGCACTCGTTCTCCCAGTTTTCATACTATTAGCGTTTTGGTGTTTGAAGTTTTTGGCGTTTTATATAGTAATGTATTTTGTTTATAGAGAATTAGATAACAAAACAACATATAACTTGATATAAAAAATATAAAATGAAAATAAAAAATAAAATAAAAAATGGTAATCTAATTTCTCTTCCGAATCTTCACTTTCATCAGCCTCTATCTTCTGGAATTTGTTTTGGCGTTTTGAACCTTTTTTGAATACTTTAGCTAGATGCCAACTTTCCTACATAAACCCTGTCTTTTTTAGACGAAGCTGCATAGTGGCATCCTGTGTTTTTGTGTGATATTCTTGTTTGGTGGCATGTCATTGAAGATCAACTCTTGCTTAATGCTATTTATAATAATGGAGTCCAAAATAGCATTTTACACTTGTGTTGATCCCTTTATTCCATGCCGATATTCATCAAGAACAAAGCTCACATGATGACATATCACTGTGATCAGTCTCTTTTTCTTGAATTTTTGTCCATCTCATTCAGCAAAATATTATTGAGATAACCCCTTTAGAAGAAGAATCCATTTCAGTGAAAACTTTGACATCTGTGGTTTTTTTAACTAATATTGTTTCATCGCTGATTTCTCTAAAATCGCTGTACCGCTTACCTCGCTTACGCATAAGGACAAACCTTTTGTTTGGGGAACTAAACAAGAGGAGGCCTTTCAAACTCTCAAGGCTATGCTTTACAATGCTCCCGTACTTTCACTGACCGACGAAAACGACGATTTCGTAGTCTACTGCGATGCCTCTAACCTCGGTCTCGGTTGTTCTAATGCAACGAGACAAGGTTATCGCGTACGCCTCTCGACAGCTCAAGATCCACGAGAAGAACTATACCACACACGACCTTGAGCTAGCTGCAGTTGTTTTTGCGTTAAAGATTTGGCGACACTACCTTTATGGTACCAAGTGTACGATCTTCCCCTATCAGAGGAGCCTACAACACATCTTTGACCAGAAAGAACTGAATATGCGCCAACGCCGGTGGGTAGAACTCCTCAACGATTACGACTGTGAGATCCGTTACCATCCAGGCAAAGCAAACGTCGTCGCCGATGCTCTCAGTCGACGAAGCTATTTGCATAGCGTTCGTAATTCTCAAGCCCAGCATAATCTCGAAGCTCTTATCCGCGACGCCCAACATGCTTGCTTTACCGAACGTACTTTGAAGAAGGAAAGAATTCTTAACGACGACGCTCAACTGGTAAACAAATCGAATGGTATCTTTCATTATTTAGACCGAATTTGGATTCCCAGGCGTACCAACTTGTGACAGATCCTGCTCGATGAAGCCCACAAATCTCGATACTCCATTCATCCTGGTGCTGACAAGATGTAACAGGACATGCGCTACAAATACTGGTGGCCGGGCATGAAGAAGCATATCGCTATCTATGTTTCGAAATGCCTGACTTGTTCCAAAGTCAAGGCTGAGCATCAACGCCCCTCTGGCTTACTCGTACAACCCGAGATCCCTATGTGGAAATGGGAGAGTATAACTATGGATTTTATAACGAAACTCCAGCGCACGCCATCAGGTCACGGCAACATATGGGTTATCGTTGACCGTTTGACTAAATCGGCTCATTTTCTCCCGATACGAGAAGACTTTAAGGTAGAAAAATTAGCCCGAATCTACACTGACGAAATCATCTGTCGACACGGGACGCCTCGTGACATCATCTCTGACCGCGATGGTTGGTTTACCTCGCGTCTTTGGGAAACGTTTCAATCTGCTCTCGGTACTACTCTTAATCTAAGTACCGCTTTCCATCCCCAAACCGACGGTCAGACTGAAAGAACGATTCGTACCCTTGAAGACATGCTTTGCTCGTGTGTCAAAGATTTCAGTGGTAATTGGGACGCACACTTACCTTTAGTCGAATTCTCGTATAATAACAGTTATCACTCTAGCATCTAAATGGCACCATTTGAGGCATTATACGGAAGGAAATGTCAATCGCCTATTGTATGGCACGAGATCGGGGACGCGCAAATTAACGGTCCTGAGATGTTGCAAGAAACGACTGACAAAATCCTCCAAATTCGAGACAATCTGCTGAAAGCTCCGAGCCGTCAGAAAAGTTATGCCGATAGACGCCGCAAGCCCCTTGAATTTGACGTTGGCGATCACGTACTCCTAAAGGTTGCACCTTGGAAGGGGGTGATCAGATTAGGCAAGAAAGGAAAGCTCGCGCCTCGATATGTTGGACCCTTTAAAATTCTGGAAAGGATTGGTAAAGTGGCCACCAGACTCGAACTACCGGAGGAACTTAGTAATGTCCACCCGACTTTCCACGTTTCGAACCTCAGAAAGTGTCTAGCCGAACATGAATTACATGTCCCTCTCGAGGATTTACAAGTGGATGAAACATTGCACTTCGTGGAAAAGCCTGTTAAGATCATGGGCCGAGAAACCAAGGTACTTCGACGCTCATGCATTCCCATTGTGAAGCTTCGCTGGGAAGGCAAACGCGGCGCCGAGTTCACCTGGGAACTCGAAAGTGACATGAAGGCGAAGTACCCGCAACTGTTTGTTACGCCTGCTTCTTAAATTTCGGAACAAAATTTCCTAAAGTAGGAGAGGCTGTAACAACCCACATTTTGAAGTCAAAGTACAAGTCAAAGTCAAAGTCAAAGCCAAAGGAAGAAAAGATTGCTAATTGCGATCTGTCACTCCTTGCTTAATTACTGATTTGTGCTTCTTGACTTGTAATCGAATTCTATTATTTATTTCCTTTAGTTGTATTATGTGGAGTATCTATTACAAATCGAGGTCTTATCGCATGTTTAATCGCTAATCGACTTATCGCTATCGCATCGCAACTCGAATTATGTGTTCTGGATATTGTTTTACGTGTGTGTGCTATTATGTGTTACTTGTGCATGTTATGTTTATGTTGAGGTGATTAATCGCAACCGCAATCGCAACTCTATCGCATCGCAATCTAATCGCAAACGCTAAACGCAAGATATTTATAGTGATTGTATGTTAGATATAGTAGTTAGGTTATTTGTGTAACTAATGGGTAATACCATCGCATCGCTCGCTCGAAACGCATCGCAACGCTCAACACGCAAAACGAAACGCCAAAATCCAACTCGCCGGACCACTCGATCGAATGACCATTCGATCGTCTGGTCAATGACCATCCGATCGGATGGCCATCCGATCGATGTTCCGTCCGATCCGTTCCATGTGCACTTTCCTCTTTTGGAAACCCTATAAATACCCCCTGTCACATCACCAAAGTGATGGACATCTCTCTTTCGTTCAACCAGCGTTCTAGCCCACTTTTCTCTCAATTTCTCACGATTCTTGTAAGTTTTCAACTCAAATCTTGTACTTCTATGATCTATACGCACTTCTTGATCATTTTCACCTTCGAATCTTAACTTTTAACCGTGAAATCACCGGATTTGAGGTGTTAAAGGGTGATGTCATCATGGAGTTCTTATGAACTTCAAGCTTTGGCATCATTCCACCAAGAACAACTCAGATCTACATGATTTCCACATGAATCAACACTATTTTCATCTAGATCTAAACTTTTTCACGATTAAAATGATTGAAAGATGGTTTATAACTTTCTTTCAGCTCTTTTACACTCAATGCACTCAAAACCGATAGAACCAGAGCTCGTTCAGGCCTTCTACTTGTTCACTAGTGAAGTGTTGGTCTGAGATCTGATTTCTATCAACGAGACAACCGACTTCGGGTTGAACACGAACAACCTTCGGGAACAGTTAACTGATTCGGATTGGGGTGATTCCCATTCGGTCGGATAACCTGGGTCTGATGGGGTTCCTGTCTTTCAATATGTTGTCACACCATCTCGATCAAACCGCAAAACTTCCAAAACATTCAAGTTTCAAAAACAATTAGGTTGTTGGATGGATTGCCGTCTGATCGGACTGCCATCCGATCGGATTGCCATCCGGCCGAACGACAATCCGATCGGGTTGTACTTGGTTTCAACACTTAAACATTTTTATTAACTTTCAAAGATCATCAGTTTCTAGCGGATTGCCATCCGATCGGAAGACCATCCGATCGAATGACAATCCTGCTTTGAACTTATTCTCTGAGAATGTCTAAACCGACGGATCGCTATCCGATCGAACGACCGTTCGGCCGGGCGACCTGAAGGGTAGAGATACTTCTCTATTTTCAAAATGCTACAACGAAAACTTCAAAGCCATCATACACAAACACATCCATCTCATTCGAATGTCAATCCGCCCGAATGGCCATCCGAACGGATAGTCATTCGATCGAATAAACATCCGTTCAGATTGTCATCCGATCGGATGACCATTCGTCCCTTTGTCACTTTTCATCGTTTAACGCACCGTTCATTTCGCTTATGCTATCGTTAACTGTTCAGGCTAACCACTCTAGCGCTCCCTTCAATCCATTAACTACCATCGCTGTGAGTATACTCGATCCCTTATTCTAAATCACATCGATCACATAACGCAAACACTTTTATACGTTGACCGTTACTGCATGTTATACGTGTTACTCGATGAATGCTTGTATGTTATGTTAACACAGTGATTGTTTCCTGACGCCTTAGCAACGATAGTACTATAGTTTGGACTCAGCACCTGTCGTGGACATGGGTTGTTAAGGTTATTTCTTCACGTGTCACAGTGGTGATATGTGTTACGCATTCTACAACTCGCAGTCATGTCTGTGCATATTTCATTGTCGATAACCTACTAGCTTCACATTATACATGTTACATGCTAGTTATGTGTAAACGCTTTCGAACTCTATTATTACTACTAAACTTGTATGCTCACCTTTACACTATGTGTATTGACCACTATTTTTACGTATGTGACAGGTGCTTTGGATGTTTGCTCGTTACTTGCTGGAATCAAGCTAGGATGGAGTCTAGAAACATACAAAAACAATTTAATGTTATGAGTTGTCGGAACAGCCTTTATTTGTCTTTGAGATAACTATGTCTATAATAACTGATATACTTGATGGGTTATGGTATGGGACATAATATTAACTACCCGGTAATTTAATTGTTATGGAATTTCTCTTGGACAATCTGTTTCGCTCAGTGCCGCGCCCCGATGTTTCCGCCATCGGTTGGGGTGTGGCAAAAACGCCATGATGTCATGACAGGGTCCGGCTTCACATCTGCTTTGATTGGTCCAAATTTGCTGGTTAATGCTTTCATAAGCATATGCGTTTCATGGCATTCGTTGTCTAGAGAGATGGCAATGGATAAGATTCACCTCTGTATCTCCTCTTCCATCTACAGAATTGCCCTGACCGTTTTAACATACACCCTCCTTCTGTTGTCAAAAAGGAGGACGTATCGCCTGATTCCCAGAGTGTATCTCCACGAAACGATTGTTGCCATTTTTGGCGTTTTGGTTAAGTTGGTGTTTTTGGTTAAGGATGTTTTTTGCAGAAAATGGAAAGATTGAAATGTTTATGGAAGCTATGTTTTACCTTGTTTTTATAATGATGTTTTTGGCGTGTAATTTAGGGGGAATTTCTTCTAATAAATGTTAATAACTGAAATTCAGTTACTGTGTTGTTTCATCTTCCTGTAATATCCAACGCGTTTTATTACTAATTTTTTGGCGTTTTGCTTTTAATGGCGTTTTATTTTTTTGAATGCCGTTTTATCATTTGATAGCGTTTTGAGTATGAGCGGTAAAAGACCCTTTTATCCTACACGTTGAAATTTATCCTACACAACTCGTAATTTATCCTACACTTTAAATTATTTTATTTTATTTTTTTGAAAAAAATATATATTTGAAGATAAATTACAAAAAAATTAATGTAGTAAGCTATTAAAGAGGAAGACTACAAATTAATGACCTATGTAGATTTATCAATGTACCCATGGCATTATAGCCTAGTGGTATCTTGGTGGTGGGATAAGACTTATGACCATTAGGTCATGAGTTCGATTCCCACAATGGGGGGTTTTTCCCAGATTTATTGGGTTTCCTCTTGAATTGGTGTATAGGCATTATTGCCTAGTGGAGATGGATATGATCGGGTGGTTCCGCTGGTGGCACGATGATACTCCAGTGGTCCGTCAGTGATCCAAATTTGCCGTTCAAAAAAAAAGATTTATCAATGTACATTTATAGTAACATTAAATAGTTATATTAAATGAAGTAAAATAAAGCATTCTTATTGGTTGAAATTTCTTCTTTTTTCTTCTTACAAAAAATTTCTTCTCATTTAAACTCTCCACATAAAATATATATTTATATATATAATTGTTGTTGTGACAGTATTCACATTCCTTCCACCATTTTTTACCTTATATTACACTAAAAACTACATTTTCTCTCTTATTTTCAATTAAATAATATTTTTTATATCTTTGTTATTATTTTTTTCTCCTCCACTCACAACCACTTTCAATTTATTTATATTAAAAAATTATAAGGGGTGAACAATGTCACCTCATGTCACACCCCAACCGATGGCGGAAAAATTGGGGTGCGAGCACTAAACGTTCAGATTGCTCACGAGGTTCCATAACACTAGAAATTTCAATATAGATTAAGTAAGATTCATGCATCAGTTTGTCTAAAACATCATCGCCAACAAAAGATTCAAAATACAACCATTATTCATTGTTTCAAAGACTAGATTTAGACTAGGTGAGTTTCTAAGCATCATCCCTAGCTTGATTTCCATGATTCAGCATCCTATCAGCCTGCAACATGTATTAAAATAGGGTCAGTACAAAAATCTACCGGCGAGTATACAAGTTTGAGTAATAGCATAATAGATTAAAACAGCTCGTATCCTTATGTAAGTGTAACAAAATAGTTTCAGCCATGCTAGTGTTCGCAGTCCAACAAGTGATAGCCCAAGTATCCCGATGCTTTGTTGTTTTCCCAAGTCTCAAGGAAAACTAGAATCCTCCTAACAATACCCCCGAGAATAATGGGGAGGTGCATCTCCTATAGCGCTACTATTGTTAAGGCGGAACTACACACTCTGGATTAAACGTTCACATAGCACAAATAGAATACAAGAATCACAAGTTTCACATACACGTGGATAGAGTTTAGTTTGCAAAATTCTCAAGTATCGTAGTTTTAGTAGAATACATGTTACATCCCAAAGTGTAAAGCAAAAAGGGATCGAGTATACTCACAGTGATTGCTTAACACATCAACTGTTGTTGGATCAAAGGGAGCTCTTTAGGTTTAGCCTGATTAGATTACAACGGATAAGTGTCGGACAGAACAACGAGATTGCACAAGTGTCGGATCAGTCATCTCGATCGGATGCTTGTTCGATCAGATGGCTATCCGATCGGACTGCCATTCGATTGGGATGTCAAATGTATGAAGAAACGGATGGCTATCCGATCGGGTTGCCACTCGATTCAAAGTTGTCAAAAGTGTGTGTGAGGAAAGAATGGCTATTCGATCGGATGGCTATCCGATCGGGTAGCCACTCGATCCAAGTTCAAGATTCAAAGTCCCAAAGGTTCTAAGTACTGAAAAGTTTCAAGATCCATTGTTGCCTCGATCGGATGGCTGTTCGATCGGATGGCTATCCGATCGAGCTGCCACTCGACGATCAGGACTTCAAAGTTTCAAGTGTTTAAAGCTTAGGGGTAGGTGTTACTTGATTGGGTGGTTGTCCGATCGGATGGCTATCCGATCGGATTGCCACTCGATCGGGTTAGCCTTGTCCCGTTCTCAGTTTTTGTAAGTTTTTAAGTTTCTGGTCATATTGCAACGACATGGTACGTATTGAGACAACGGTAAGCTCATCAGGATGTAGCCGATCTGATCGGGTGGGAATCACCCCAGTCCGTTCAGTTGTCTGCCCGTGGTGGTGCTTATTTCAGAATCCGTACTCCGGTCGTCTTCTCCGGTAATAACCCCTTTGCAAGCCGACTCCAAACTATTAATCAAGTCTACAGTCCGTTTAGATCCGGATTTCACCGTTTCGAGTAAAAGTTTAAGAAAAATGAAGATAAACATAAGATTTTAGCTTGAAAAGTTTAGATCTAACATAGATTTAGTGTAAGACGCATGAAATTCCTTAGATCCGAGCTAGATCTTGGCTAGAAGGACATCACACAATAGTTTAGTACAAACTACCATGGTGACATCACCTTCAAGAGCTCAAATCCGAGAGATTTCATGGTGAAAAGTGAGATTTCAAAGGAGAATCTAGTAGAGAATGATGTGTAGATCAAAGATGTACAAGAATCTAGTGTAAAACGTACCGAAATCACCAAGAAATGGGAGAAAAGAGGAGTGCGTGCGTCTGGTTAAGTGAGGCTGTCACATCAGTGAGAATGGTGATGTGACAGGCCTATTTATAGTGTAAGGTGGGGTGAAGGCGGTGTGTACTCGGATCGAATGGTGGTCCGATCGAGTGGCCATCCGATCGGGTGGTCATCCGATCGGATGGTCATCCGATCGGAATGCCACTCAGCCAATCCCATCTTTCCGTTCCACCGTCTTTGATTCGATTTGTGAGTTAGATTAAGCGTTGCGTATTATTGGGTAATAGTATAACTAGATTATAGCAATAGCACAAAAGTTTTCAAAGTTTCATAGTTTCCGCCAGTGACAAGACTCCAGTCCCTCGTTCAACCAAGTCTCAAGTTTCACGAGCCTCAAGAGTCAAGCACCAAAGTATCAGGATTTAGACATTAGGCATTTCAAGTTTTTAGATTTAGACATTCCAAGTATCTAGAATTAGGCATTTCAAGTATTTAGATTTAGACATTCCAAGTATCTAGCATTTGGTATTTCAAGTATTTAGTATATAGTATAGAATTCAACAAGTACCAAAAGTATTAATGACTACATAGTTCAGGGACTAAAATTGACAATAGGCAAGGTCCAAGGACTAAACTTGCCAAAAGCCTAAAGTTTAGGGACGCAGGGCGTTATAGTCTCCCCTCCTTTAGGAGATTTCGTCCCCGAAATCTTAGAGGAAGACTGCTCGAAGAGCTTCGGATACTTGGCCTTCATCTCACTTTTCAATTCCCAAGTGAATTCGGCGCCACACTTTCCTTCCCATCGAACCTTGACAATGGGAATTTTCCTGTGCCTCAGTCGCTTGACTCCTTGATCCATGATTTCGACCGGTTTCTCCACAAAGTGTACAGCTTCATTTATTTGCAAGTCTTCGAGGGGAACCTGCAGTTCCTCTTCGGCTAGGCATTTACGTAGATTGTATACGTGGAACACTAGATGTACGTTGTTTAGCTCTTATGGCAGGTCGAGTCTGTACGCTACCTTGCCAATCCTTTCGAGTATCTTGAAAGGACCCACATAGCGAGGAGCGAGCTTTCCCTTCTTACTAAAACGAACTACTCCCTTCCAGGGAGATACCTTAAGAAGAACTCGGTCACCAACATTAAATTCCAGAGGCTTACGCCTATTATCAGCATAACTCTTTGGTCTGCTCCCAGCCTTGATCAAGTTATCACGGATCTGAAGAATCTTATCCATTGTCTCTTGAATGATTTCAGGGGCAGTAAACTGCTTGTCACCAATCTCGTGCCAGCTGAGAGGAGATCGGCACTTGCGGCCATACAAAGCTTCAAAAGAAGCCATCTGAATACTGGAATAATAGCTGTTGTTGTACGAGAACTCAATCAATGGTAAATGTACATCCCAGTTACCACCAAAGTCGATGACACAGGAACGGAGCATATCCTCTAGGGTCTGAATAGTACGCTCGGTCTGCCCATCCGTTTGAGGATAAAAGGCCGTGCTAAGATTCAAATGAGTACCCATAGCTGATTGAAAGGTTTGCCAAATACGTGAAGTAAAACGACCATCACGGTCAGAGATTATGTCGAGTGGTATGCCATGACGGCATATAATCTCATCAGTATAGATTCGAGCAAGTTTCTCCACTTTATAATCCTCACGAAATGGGGAGAAAGTGGGCGGATTTGGTCAATCGATCAATTATCACCCAGATACTATCGTGACCAGAAGGTGTTCGAGGTAGCTTAGTAATAAAGTCCATAGTGATGCTATCCCATTTCCAAACTGGAATCTCGGGCTGTTCTAAGAGTCCTGAGGGACGTTGATGTTCAGCCTTAACTTTCATACAAGTAAGGCATTTAGAAACATATGCAGCAATGTCCCTCTTCAAGCCAGGACACCAATAAGTTGCACGCAAATCATGGTACATCTTATCAGCGCCCGCATGAATAGTGTAATGGGATTTGTGAGCCTTATTCATAATGAGCTCACGGAGGTTATCGCGATCCGGTACCAAGATGCGATTGAGGTAGTATTGGAGTCCATTAGGTTTAGTTTCAAGTTGTTCAATCTTAGCGCCTTGGATTTCCACTTCTAGACTTCCTTCATTGGCTGACGAATACTGAGCGTCACGAATACACGCATGGAGGTCATTAGAGATGCGAATAGCATTCACATGAGTTTTACGACTAAGAGCATCGGCCACTACATTCGCCTTGCCAGGATGATAGCGAATTTCACAGTCGTAGTCGTTTAGCAATTCCACCCAACGTCTCTGTCGCATGTTCAGCTCTTTTTTGTCAAATATATGTTGAAGTCTTCTATGGTCAGTGAAAACCACACACTTAGTACCATACAGGTAGTGTCGCCATATCTTTAACGCAAACACAACTGCACCAAGCTCCAGATCGTGAGTAGTATAGTTTTTCTCATGCACCTTGAGTTGACAGGAGGCATAAGCAATAACCTTGTCCCGCTGCATGAGCACACAGCCCAAACCATGGTTCGAGGCATCACAATATACCACGAAATCATCATTCCCATCGGGAAGAGTCAGAACAGGGGCATTACACAAAAGAGTCTTAAGAGTTTGAAAAGATTCCTCTTGCTCGGGACCCCAAACAAAAGGTCTCTCTTTCTGAGTTAACGAAGTAAGAGGAACATCAATCTTGGAGAAGTCTGAAATGAATCGACGGTAATAACTCGCCAACCCTAGGAAAGAACGAATCTCAGATGCAGATTTAGGCGCACTCCAATTCTTCACTGCTTCAATTTTAGACGGGTCAACATGAATAACTTGCTTACTAACGACGTGACCAAGAAATTGTACTTCATTAATCCAGAACTCACACTTAGTAAATTTAGCATACAAATTTTCACCACATAAGAGTTCAAGCATCAAGCGTAAGTGTCGAGCATGATCAGCCTTGGTTTTAGAATAAATTAGAATATCACCAATAAAGACTATCACAAAACGATCCAAATAGGACTTACAAACACGATTCATGAGATCCATGAACACAGCGGGCGCGTTGGTCAATCCAAAAGGCATGACCACGAACTCGTAGTGTCCATAACGGGTACGAAATGCAGTTTTGGTTATATCATCTTTGAGAACTCGAAGCTGATGATAACCAAAATGAAGATCGATTTTCGACAAACATGACGCGCCTTGTAGTTGGTCAAATAGATCGTCGATACGGGGAAGAGGATAACGATTCTTAATGGTAAGCTTATTAAGTTCGCGGTAGTCGATACACATACGGAACGAACCATCTTTCTTCTTGACGAATAGTACGGGAGCACCCCACGGGGAGGTAATTGGGCGAATAAATCCCTTGTCGAGTAGCTCTTGAAGTTGACTGGATAGTTCTTGCATCTCAGAAGGTGCAAGGCGATACGGGGCCTTGGCGACAGGAGTTGCACCAGGTATGAGATCAATACGAAAATCGACGGTTCTAGGAGGTGGAAGACCAGGTAGATCTTCAGGAAAGACGCCGGGGAAATCACACACCACTGGAACATCGCTTATGTTCTTCCCCTTGCTCTTTTGTTCCACTACGTGGGCCAAGAAAGCAAGGTTCTGTTTACGTAAGCACCTGCTCGCTTGTGTGCATGACATCATCCTCAGCCCTTTCGAAGGTCGGTCTCCATAGACATGCAAGATATCACCAGACGGTAAGGGTAGACGGACAAACTTCTTGTGAGAAGCAATCTCGGCATGGTTCTTACGCAGCCAATCCATATCGATAATGACATCAAAACTACCCAATTGCATGGGTATTAGATCAATAGTAAACATGTGGTCGTTAAGAATCAAGGAACAACCACGGAGAATAGAATCAACTAGAATAGACTTCCCATTGGCAATCTCCACCGAAAACGACTTAGGTAACATAGAGCGTGCATAGTTTAGAAAAGATTCAAATTCTACAGACACAAAGCTTCTGTCGGCACCAGTATCAAATAGTATCGAAGCATAAAGGTTATTCACAAGAAACGTACCATTAACGACATCATTGTCGTTATGAGCCTGATTAGCATTGAGATTGAATGCTCGTCCACGAGCGGCTGGCTACTGGTCCTGGTTTAGCTGAGGACACTGGTTACGAAGGTGAGTAGTATCTCCACATTTGTAGCATCCACGTACAACGTTGACTGGCTTAGGATTCTGCGGAGGAGCTGGGAGAGCTGGTAGGGCTTGCTGAGCTGGGGCTTGCTGAGCTGGTTGGACAGGATTAGCTTGACGACAATAAGGGGTCGTGTGACCATAGCGGTTGCAGTTGGTACACAAACAACATGCAGAAGTAGTAGGGTGATGAAAATTGCAAGTCGTACACTTGGGATAAGACCCAGTGTACTGCTTCTTGACTTCAGGGGCAGCAGTGTTCTGAACGGTAACAGCAGGAGCAGGCTTAGCAACAGGATTCGCAGTAGGAACAATAGCATTGCATCCTAAACCCTGAGACTTTCGCCTCTTGTTCTTGCTGCCACTTGGCTGCTGGGTAACTTGATGTGCAGACTTGGAGGGAGCAGGATTAGCAAACTGCTTATCACGAACGTGGTTGTTGTTAAGACTAGCTACAAGACGGTAGACTTCCTTAATATTTCTGAGTTGGGCTGCTTCAATAGAATCACGCATAGCAGGAGGTAGACCATTGAGGTACTTGGTTATCATTCGCTTAGGAGTAGAAACCAAGTGAGGAACAATCAAGCTGAGCTGCTTGAAGCGGGTAGTATAAGCTAGATTATCATCACCAATCTGCTTCAAGTGCCAGAACTCTTCTTCAAGCTTCAGTTGTTCATGAGGAGGGCAGAATTCAAGCATCATTAATTCTCGCACCTCAATCCATGGAAGAGCATAGGCTTCTTCATTTGATCGGATGTTTCTCTCATTTGTCCACCCTTTAACGCTCTGCTTTGAAACATTCCCATTGCACTCCTAGTCTTTAGATGTTCCGGGCACTCGCTATTAATGAAAGTGACCTCGATGCTGTCAAACCACTTGAGCATAGCAGTCACCCCATCACTGCCCGTGAAAGACTTAGGGTTTCAAGAGACAAAATGCTTATAGCTGAACTTGGTAGACTTTTCTTTCTCCGTCTTAGAGTCAACAGAAGAGGGCGGAGTGGTCGATCCTTGGATCTCAGAGACGATCTTTGGCACGACTCGAGCGATCTGGTCTGTCATGAAGGACATCATCTTTTTCTAGGACTTTTCCCTGGATCTCTTGAGATTGTCGGAGAGCTTTCGAGAAGACATCCTATTGATCCAACAAGAGGATCGTATAAGTCTAGGTTCACAAAGTCTCACAGTGTAGATTCACACATGATAGATTAAAGACTCGAGATTTCAACAAGATTCACATAGTTCACATTAGTTTAAACACCACAACTTACGACCTCCGCATGGCACGTTGTACGAAGTTTGGTAACATATCAAAAGCGCTTATATATAGGAAGTACCAGCGGCGTATCCACCACGCTTCAGGCACAATCGCTTCTGCCTCGTACTCGGTGTCATGTTACATGTCGTAAAACACACTCATCATCATAGATTCACATAGACTACTCCAATAGTTTCACATATACTTCAATAGATTCCCAGGTTTCAATAGATTCAATAGTTTCCAAATGGGTTCGTTAGATTCATAGATTTCAATAGACTCAATAGTTTCCATTAGATTCAATAGATCCTCATAGATTCATGTTAACAACCTATAATCAACGAAATCCCGCATGGCACGTGCTACGAAAGTTCGGCAACATGACGGAAGCACTTATATATAGGAAGTACCAGAGGCGTATCCACCATGCTTCAATCATGCCACGTCCCCCTCGTTATCGGTGTCACGCTTCTTTACCCACAACATTAGATTCCACCACTTTTCATAGCATAGTTTAACCAAATAGATTCAACATAGATTAACCAAATAGATTCCACAACTTCAACCCGAGCCTACAAAACTACGAACTTCACTTAGCGCGTGGTATGAAGATTCGGTAACATGCCAGAAACACTTATATATAGGAAGTACCAGCGGCATATCCACCATGCTTCGGACATGCCACGTCCTCCTCGTCTTCGGCGCTAGGCTACGTTTTGTATTTTGTTTCTCAAAACAGCACATACTTAGATTACACGTAGATTATGCTAGAGTACACATAGATTCCTCATATATTACTCAAGTAGTTTCCCATGGATTAGATTTCAACAAACTCATCACCGGTCTGCAAAACACTAAGTTTCGCATGGCACTTAGTACGAAAGTTGGTAACATATCTGAAACACTTATATATAGGAAGTACCAGCGGCGTATCCACCATGTTTCGGACACGTCACTTTTCCCTCGTATTCCATGCCATGTTACATCTAGTGCCTTACAACCACAATATCACGTAGATTGGTCAGATAGTTTCACATGGTGTCATAGTCGACCAAGATTCTCCACATAGATTATCAGGATAGATTAAAGCTTCATAAATTTAGTTGATCCTGAGATTAGAGTTAACGTTTTAGATTGCGGACATACGTGCGATTCGTGTAAAAAGTCTCAAAATAACCGAAGAATCAAGATAAACGAAGAATCAAGTCTAAAACCACATGTAAAAATCGAGATAACATAAAAGATAGGCTCATAAAACATAGATTGTTCCGGGTAGAGGAACGGTGACTAACCAAAGTGATTCGAACTCCTTTCGAATTGAGGCAACGTGTCTTTACTTACTTAGGCAAATACGTCATCGATGTTAGGCCTACGATATTTGTCCTTTCGGTCATTTCACGTTCCTAATTGATTGGAAGTTTCAACTTTGGCGAGACATAAAAATTAAGGAGTGGGACTAGTTATCAAGGTCTGAGTTTCACCTCTATCTTGACAACATCGTACCCCAATAGCTTCGGTACTTATCAGCAGATAAGACCTACTAGAATATAATCAGGAAATTTCCATCAAGGTTCGGATGTCACTCCTGGCTTGAGGGCAATTTCATGCAAAAATACAAACACTGGTCAGCAGTGTTTTCAAGTAATCAAGTGTCTATTGTGTCAGCCTTAGGAAAGGCAAGTAAGTTTAGCAGAAAAATGTGCTGCTAGGCAGCAGATACGGTAGAATGCATAAGTCTTAAACAACAGATAAGAATCAAGATTCCTAGAACTATAGACTAGGACAAGTATTCCTACTCATCCTAATTCCCTATAGTTATGGCTCTGATACCAATCTGTCACACCCCAACCGATGGCGGAAACATCGGGGTGCGAGCACTAAGCGTTCAGATTGCTTATGAGGTTCCATAACACTAGAAATTTCAATATAGATTAAGTAAGATTCATGCATCAGTTTGTCTAAAACATCATCGCCAACAAAAGATTCAAAATACAACCATTATTCATTGTTTCAAAGACTAGATTTAGACTAGGTGTGTTTCTAAGCATCATCCCTAGCTTGATTTCCATGATTCAGCATCCTATCAGCCTGCAACATGTATTAAAATAGGGTCAGTACCAAAATGTACCGGCGAGTATACAAGTTTGAGTAATAGCATAATAGATTAAAACAACTCGTATCCTTATGTAAGTGTAACAAAATAGTTTCAGCCATGCTAGTGTTCGCAGTCCAACAAGTGATAGCCCAAGTATCCCGATGCTTTGTTGTTTTCCCAAGTCTTAAGGAAAACTAGAATCCTCCTAACAATACCCCCGAGAATAATGGGGAGGTGCATCTCCTATAGCGCTACTATTGTTAAGGCGGAACTACACACTCTGGATTAAACGTTCACATAGCACAAATAGAATACAAGAATCACAAGTTTCACATACACGTAGGATAGAGTTTTGTGACAACCCTAGATCCCAAGGTCTTTCCTATGCGTATTATTTGTTTTGCAATCATGTTCTTATTATGTATAATCATCCGAATGATCAATGTTGATGTGTAATGTTTGGTTGCTATTTATGTATGAGCATGTTTGGTTGTTAAAGTGTTGTGTTAAACAAGATCATTTGTTACAAGTCCATCTCGACAAAAAATAGGATTTTCATCACATGTGATCTCGACGAAAGATGGATCTTTCGTCGGGGATGTTTTTCGCCATAGCGGGCCTCGGCCCAATGTATTTCGTGGCCCAATTGTCAATGATTATAAAACCCTCATAACCATAAGACGTAAACTAGAAAACCAAAATCCTCTCTCTCCATCTCCTTCCTGTTAGACGGCAACTTGGTTCCCTTTTGAAGCTTTCAATCGTTCGAGCACCTCTCTCTGATCCCCTGTTATCTTGCTCATTGGTTAGTGTTCCCCTGTTAATGATATGCTATGATTTTGAGGGTGTTTTGTTATGATTTTGTGTGATGTGGGTCTGTTAATGATATTGTAAACATAGAATGGTGCATGATGAGGATCAATGATTTGAGTATAATGTTCATAGTAATGTTGATTGGTTAATGAAGATTAATAGTCCGATTTACATGTGATTAGAGTGTCAGAGATTTACTTGGAATTGTAATTATGTATATGATTAAGGATTACGTTAAATCTGTGCATTGAGATTCAATTATTGGAAACTGTTATGATGATGGATCGTATTAGGGGTCGTTAGATTACATGTAGTAACCGTCGCTTGATCCATAGTTTATGTTAAAAATGTGCAACTGATGTTTCTGTAACTGATTCCGACGAAACATTATGTGTTTCGCCATAGTTTATCTCGACGAAACATGAAGTGTTTCGCCATAGTTCATATCGAAGAAACATGATATGTTTCACCACACCTTAGCATGACGAAACCTAGGGTTCTTCGTCGGACGGTTATTTGCTGAGAAATAATTTGTTAACTGTTGTGTGACTGTTGTGTGTTATATATGGGATATGGACACATGTATGAACTGAGTATACGTTATGTGATGCATGGCAGTGCTTGTAATGAATGTGATCTCTGATATACGTGGCATAATTGATAAATCGTGAAACTAATTATTATTGGTAACCTCGGTAGGGTTGATTGATTAAATGGGTGGTAACTTAGCATACCGAGCAATCCAAGGTGAGTTCACTACTTTTGAGCATGTGTCCCGGTGGTTGGGACAGTCAGTGGGTATCCCGGGGAGGGATAATTCTTTTGGGTAAAAACTGGAATGTTGGATAATACTCTCACCCTATCACTCTTAAGTCCCATCTTTTTGTTACCGGAGAGGTAACGGGGTATTAGTTGGTAGCGCCACTTAGGTTTGGCACCCTCACCCCATACCGGAGAGTATGGGTGTGAACTAATGACCCAGTCATGCCTAGTGTTTTGATAGGAGCACTGGGGAACGGGCAAAACATACATCAGGAGCCATCTTGTTCAGTATCGAGATATTATCGACATTACTTTCGGATTTTTTAACAAACTCTGTTAAACACTTGGTAACTAACGTTTTCGAAAAGCTGTGAACTCACCAGCGTTGTCTGATACACTTGTTGCATGCTCGCAGGTCGTTAGGTACTTTGGATGGGAACTTGCTATCTGGGTGGCTGGAGTGGTCATGGGTTGCGCCGCTTGGATTTGCAAGACTTGTTTACTGATTTCACATACTTTGGTTTTTGAAACATTTGAACAGTGTTTTATGATTTGCTTCCGCTGACACTATTTAATTTGGAATATGTTACATGAATATTTTACTTAATGAATGGGAATTTTGTTAAATACCTATGGTTAGTTCAATGTGATTGGTGGCTAGATCCTTGTACGTCACACGCCTAGCGGGGTTACCGCATGTGGTAATTTGGGGGTGTGACAGTTTGGTATCAGAGCCACTGGTTATAGTGAACTAGGTTTTAAAACGTTTTTATAAAACCAGACTATAACCGAACAGTTCAGAAAGCGACCATGACACTCAGCTCCAGATTACAAGGTTCGTCTCTCGTTTATTTATTACCTAGTATATCTAGTATACACTTATGTATTGTGTTGCATGCGATTGCACACACTTAACATTTCCGACTAGATTCATGTGTATTTACCTGAGTTATGTGATTGATAGCGTCACAGTGTGATATCCCGTTAGCTGTTTGTGGTTTATGTTTGTGGTGCGTTATTTTGTTGCGAGAACTTGAGGAACCTTTTAGCATGAGTTGGGAGGAGCTGAGATAAACATGCAAATCGCATTGTTATTATGGGTGCACACATAATAATAATAATGTGGGGTGCATGTGAGTCCCAGTGAGATCTAACGAGTGTGAAAGGGGTTCCGCCTTATTTTTTGGTGTACTTGTAATCTGTAGAAATCGTTGTGAATTTGACTCCTACCTTATCTCGACTTTAAACCCTTCTCCTCTTCTTATATAGAATCATGAGCGGACGAGGTCATGGACGTGGTCACATTGCGATGACCCATGCTGAGCTGACCAATTTGATTAACACACGTGTGGCTGAGGCTTTGGCAGCCTACCAAGCTGGTACGATATGTGCCAATTACCCTTTATTCTTGTGTCGCGTACACAACTCTTACCCGTGTGCTGTATCTTTCATTTTCTTTTATTAGGTCAGCAAGCGAGTCAGAATCAGAACAATCCGCCTGCTTGCACGTTTAAGACGTTCATGGATTGTAGGCCATAGACGTTCAGTGGGACTGAATGGGCTGTGGGGCTACTGCATTGGTTTGAGAAGGCGGAGTCAGTGTTTGCGATGTGCAACTGTCCTGCTGGGGACGGAGTGAAGTATGCTACAGGCACACTCGAGGATGGTGCCTTGACCTGGTGGAATGCCCAGGTTCAGATGTTGGGTATTGAGATGGCGAATGCCACTACTTGGGACGATTTTAAGGAGTTGATGCGTGAAGAATGACAAAATTTAGAAACTTGAGAACGAGTACTACAATCTGAAGATGGAGGGGTCCGAGATTGAAGCATTCACGAAGAGGTTTCATGAGCTAGCGAATTTGTGCCCTAATTTGTCTCGACCCCCACCTCGAAGAATTGAGTTGTATATCAAGGGCCTGGCACCAGCAGTGAAGAGTTTGGTCACTACTGTAAATCTCAACAACTTAGCTCAGATCATCCGCTTGGCTCACAAGATCACCGATCAGGAGGTGGAGCGTGGCTCGCTACCACCGCGTGTTTCTGCCACTACTGCTGCTACAACCACAGCTACTCCGCCCGTTACTGATAGAAAGCGGAAATGGAATGATGTTGATAAGGTGGCAAACTCGAATCAGTCACAGAAGCTACCAGACAATAGCAGCAATCGCAGTTTCAGTCAGTCGTCCTCTGTTAATCAAAGCCAGGGCAACAGTTCGGGTCAGGGTTCTTATGCGGGGAAACAACCAAAGTGCAATAAGTGCAACTATCACCATCGGGGACCGTGTACCCAAGTATGTCACAGGTGCAACAAAGTGGGGCATATGGCCAGGGATTGTAGGGTTTCACTTCCGAATCAGCAGCAGTAACACACCCCGCAGCAGCAACAACCTCAGCAGCAGGAAAGGCAGCAACCCCAGCAAAACCGTGGAAATCATAAGGGATGCTTTCAATGTGGAGCCGAGGGTCACATCAGGCGAGACTGCCCTCAACTAAATCAGAATGCTGGTGGCAACAACAATGGGAACAATAACAACGGAAACAACAACAATGGGTGTTCACTATTGGAGCTGGAGGGTGTTCACTATTGGAGCTGGAGAAGCCAGAAATGACTGCAACGTGGTGACTGGTACATTCTCCATAAACAACATATTTGCTTCTGTTTTATTCGAATCTGGTGCCGATTGGAGCTATGTGTCTTTGGTGTTCAGTCGTCAGTTAGGGTTTACTCCCACACCTCTTGTAAATAAGCATGTAGTAGAATTAGCTGATGGTAAATCGATTGAAGCTTCTCATGTCCTTTTTGGTTGTAAACTTGATCTCATGGGTCAAGTGTTCGACATTGACCTACTCCCCGTTACTCTTGGAAGTTTTGATGTGGTCGTTGGCATGGATTGGTTGTCTAAGCATCAAGCGGAAATTCTCTGTAAAGAGAAAATCATGTGTATCCCTCTCCCTAGTGGAGAATCTTTATCGGTACAAGGTCATCGTAGTTATTCCATGGTCGGCATCTTCTCAGCCATGAAAGCCCAGAAGTGTCTACGAAAGGGCTACCCTGCTATTCTAGCTCTTGTCACCGATTCGCAATCTGAAGAAAGGAAGATCGAGGACCTTCCAGTTGTTCGTGAGTTTTCTGTCGTGTTTCCTGAAGAGTTACCTGGTTTACCTCCGCATCGCCAGGTGGAATTTTAGATTGACCTTATGCTAGGAGCAGCTCCGATTGCTCGTGCTCCTTACCGTCTTACACCAGGAGAGTTGCAAGAGCTGTCAAACCAACTTCAAGAACTGTTGGATAGAGGTTTTATCCAACCTAGTTCTTCGCCTTGGGGAGCCCCAGTTTTGTTTGTGAAGAAGAAGGACAGATCTTTTCATATGTGTATAGATTATCAAGAACTCAACAAGGTAACAGTCAAGAACCGCTATCCTTTGTCACGCATCGACGACTTGTTTGACCAGTTGCAGGGGTCAAGTTTTTACTCGAAGATTGACTTAAGATCGGGCTATCATCAGATGAGGGTCCGAGAGGAGGATGTTCCTAAAACGGCTTTTAGAACGCGATATGGACATTATGAGTTTTTGGTTATGCCGTTCGGGTTGACTAATGCACTGGCGGTCTTCATGGACCTCATGAACCGTGTATGCAAACCGTATCTTGACGACTTCGTTATTGTGTTTATCGACGACATACTGATCTATTCAAAGAGCAAGGAAGATCACGATCGACACTTGCGTCTTATTTTGGAGCTCCTGAGGAAGGAGCAACTCTACGCGAAGTTTTCTAAGTGTGACTTCTGGATTCGAGAGGTACACTTCCTTGGCCACATTGTGAATAAATCGGGAATACACGTGGATCCTGCTAAGATTGATGCTATCAGAAATTGGGCGACACCAAAGACTCTTTCGGAGGTACGGAAATTTATTGGTCTCGCTGGGTACTATCGCAGATTTATTAAAGACTTCTCGAAGATTGCTCAATCCTTACCTCGTTAACACAAAAGGGCATTGTATACTCATGGGGAACGAAGCAGGAGGATGCTTTAAAACTTTTGAAACAGAAACTCTGCAATGCACCGATCTTGTCTTTACCAGAAGGTACCGAGGATTTTGTAGTATATTGTGATGCTTCTATTCAGGGTCTCAGTTGCGTGTTGATGCAACGCGAGAAGGTGATAGCTTATGCTTCTCGACAACTGAAGGTCCATGAGAAGAATTACACGACTCACGACTTGGAGTTGGGGGCCGTGTTTTTGCGTTGAAGATCTGGAGGCACTATCTGTACGGTACCAAATGCACCATCTACACCGATCACAGAAGCCTTCAGCATATCTTCGACCAGAAGGAATTGAATATGCGACAGCGTCGCTGGGTAGAACTATTGAACGACTACGATTGTGCTATCAAGTATCACCCAGGTAAAGCTAACGTTGTAGCTGATGCCCTGAGTCGAAAGGACACAAAACCCAAACGTGTTCGCACCTTGCAGCTCACCATTCAATCTAACCTACTATACCAGATCCGTTCGGCTCAGACCGAAGCGTTAAAGGAAGAAAACTATGAAGCTGAATATTTGCGGGGCATGGATAAGCGACTTATAGAGAGATCTGATGGTATTCTCTACTTCATGGAACAGATATGGGTTCCTTTGTTTGGAAATCTTAGGGAGCTTGTGAAGGACGAAGTGCACAAGTCTCGATACTCTGTTTACCCGGGTTCGGATAAGATGTATCAGGATCTCAAAGTCTTGTACTGGTGGCCGAATATGAAAGCTAGCATCGCGACGTATGTGAGTAAGTGCTTGACTTGTGCGAAAGTCAAGGTAGAGTATCAGAAACCCTCAGGCCTGCTGCAATAACCAGAAATACCCATGTGGAAATCGGAGCAAATTGCTATGGATTTCGTCACTGGTCTGCCAAGAACTCAAAGCGGAAACGATACCATCTGGGTGATCATTGATCGTCTCACGAAATCTGCGCACTTTCTTGCGATCAAGGAAACTGATAAGTTCTCTCAACTTACTGCTGTTTATCTGAAGGAAGTCGTATCTAGGCACGGAGTGCCGACCTCTATTATCTCTGATCGTGATCCGCGTTTCATTTCTGATTTGTGGCAATCTATGCATAAGTCATTCGGCTCATGTCTCGACATGAGTACTGCGTATCACCCACAGACGGATGGTCAAAGTGAGCGAACCATCCAGACACTTGAAGACATGCTGCGAGCATGTGTGATTGATTTTGGTAAGGGCTGGGAGAAACACTTGTCGTTGATCGAGTTCTCCTACAACAACAGTTACCATACCAGTATCCAGGCAGCTCCATTCGAAGCATTGTAAAGACGAAAATGTCGTTCACCTCTATGTTGGGCCGAGGTGGGTGACAGCCAGATCATAGGTTCGGAGCTTGTATTTGAAACTTCAGAATAGATTGTCCAGATTAGGAACCGTATGGAAGCAGTGTGCGACCTTTAGAAAAGCTACGCTGACAAGCGTAGGAAGCCTTTGGAATTCGCAGTTGGTGACCGTGTTATGTTGAAGGTCTCACCCTGGAAGGGTGTGGTGCATTTTGGAAAACGCGGCAAGCTTAACCCTCGTTATGTTGGGCCATTTAAAATTCTGGAGCGAATTGGTAAAGTGGCCTACAAGTTGGAGTTACCTGCTGAGTTGGGTAACGTCCATGATGTCTTCCATGTCTCCCAGTTAAAGAAGTGCTTGTCTGATGAAACACTTGTGGTACCGTTTCAAGAGCTGAAAATCGACGACAAGTTGCAGTTTGTCGAAGAACTACGAACTTCACTTAGCGCGTGGTACGAAGATTCGGTAACATGCCAGAAACACTTATATATAGGAAGTACCAGCGGCGTATCCACCATAATTCGGACATGCCACGTCCTCCTGGTCTTCGGCGCTAGGCTATGTTTCGTATTTTGTTTCTCAAAACAACACATACTTAGATTACACGTAGATTATGCTAGAGTACACATAGATTACACATAGATTCCTCATATATTACTCAAGTAGTTTCCCATGGATTAGATTTCAACAAACTCATCACCGGTCTGCAAAACACTAAGTTTCGCATGGCACTTAGTACGAAAGTTGGTAACATGTCTGAAACACTTATATATAGGAAGTACCAGCGGCGTATCCACCATGTTTCGGACACGTCACTTTTCCCTCGTATTCCATGCCATGTTACATCTAGTGCCTTGCAACCACAATATCACGTAGATTGGTCAGAAAGTTTCACATGGTGTCATAGTCGACCAAGATTCCCCACATAGATTATCAGGATAGATTAAAGCTTCATAAATTTAGTTGATCTTGAGATTAGAGTTAACGTTTTAGATTGCGGACATACGTGCGATTCGTGTAAAAAGTCTCAAAATAACCGAAGAATCAAGATAAACGAAGAATCAAGTCTAAAACCACTTGTAAAAATCGAGATAACATAAAAGATAGGCTGATAAAACAAAGATTGTTCTGGGTAGAGGAACGGCGACTAACCAAAGTGATTCGAACTCCTTTTGAATTGAGGCAACGTGTCTTGACTTACTTAGGCAAATACGTCATCGATGTTAGGCCTACGATATTTGTCCTTTCGGTCATTTCACGTTCCTAATTGATTGGAAGTTTCAACTTTGGCGAGACATAAAAATTAAGGAGTGGGACTAGTTATCAAGGTCTGAGTTTCACCTCTATCTTGACAACATCGTACCCCAATAGCGTCGGTACTTATCAGCAGATAAGACCTACTAGAATATAATCAGGAAATTTCCATCAAGGTTCGGATGTCACTCCTGGCTTGAGGGCAATTTCATGCAAAAATACAAACACTGGTCAGCAGTGTTTTCAAGTAATCAAGTGTCTATTGTGTCAGCCTTAGGAAAGGCATGTAAGTTTAGCAGAAAAATGTGCTGCTAGGAAGCAGTTACGGTAGAATGCATAAGTCTTAAACAACAGATAAGAATCAAGATTCCTAGAACTATAGACTAGGGCAAGTATTCCTACTCATCCTAATTCCCTATAGTTATGGCTCTGATACCAATCTGTCACACCCCAACCGATGGCGGAAACATCGGGGTGCGAGCACTAAGCGTTCAGATTGCTCATGAGGTTCCATAACACTAGAAATTTCAATATATATTAAGTAAGATTCATGCATCAGTTTGTCTAAACATCATCGCCAACAAAAGATTCAAAATACAACCATTATTCATTGTTTCAAAGACTAGATTTAGACTAGGTGGGTTTCTAAGCATCATCCCTAGCTTGATTTCCATGATTCAACATCCTATCAGCCTGCAACATGTACTAAAATAGGGTCAGTACCAAAATGTACCGGCGAGTATACAAGTTTGAGTAATAGCATAATAGATTAAAACAACTCGTATCCTTATGTAAGTGTAACAAAATAGTTTCAGCCATGCTAGTGTTCGCAGTCCAACAAGTGATAGCCCAAGTATCCCGATGCTTTGTTGTTTTCCTAAGTCTTAAGGAAAACTAGAATCCTCCTAACAATACCCCCGAGAATAATGGGGAGGTGCATCTCCTATAGCGCTACTATTGTTAAGGCGGAACTACACACTCTGGATTAAACGTTCACATAGCACAAATAGGATACAAGAATCACAAGTTTCACATACACGTAGGATAGAGTTTTGTGACAACCCGAGATCCCAAGGTCTTTCCTATGCGTATTATTTGTTTTGCAATCCTGTTCTTATTATGTATAATCATCCGAATGATCAATGTTGATGTGTAATGTTTGGTTGCTATTTATGTATGAGCATGTTTGGTTGTTAAAGTGTTGTGTTAAACAAGATCATTTGTTACAAGTCCATCTCGACAAAAAATAGGATTTTCGTCACAAGTGATCTCGACGAAAGATGGATCTTTCGTCGGGGATGTTTTTCGCCATAGCGGGCCTCGGCCCAATGTATTTCATGGCCCAATTGTCAATGATTATAAAACCCTCATAACCATAAGACGTAAACTAGAAACCCAAAATCCTCTCTCTCCATCTCCTTCCTGTTCGACGGCAACTTGGTTCCCTTTTGAAGCTTTCAATCGTTCGAGCACCTCTCTCTGATCCCCTGTTATCTTGCTCATTGGTTAGTGTTCCCCTGTTAATGATATGCTATGATTTTGAGGGTGTTTTGTTATGATTTTGTGTGATGTGGGTCGGTTAATGATATTGTAAACATAGAATGGTGCATGATGAGGATCAATGATTTGAGTATAATGTTCATAGTAATGTTGATTGGTTAATGAAGATTAATAGTCTGATTTACATGTGATTAGAGTGTCAGAGATTTACTTGGAATTGTAATTATGTATATGATTAAGGATTACATTAAATCTGTGCATTGTGATTCAATGATTGGAAACTGTTATGATGATGGATCGTATTAGGGGTCGTTAGATTACATGTAGTAACCGCCGTTTGATCCATAGTTTATGTTAAAAATGTGCAACTGATGTTTCTGTAACTGATTCCGACGAAACATGTGATGTTTCATCACACATGGAACCGACGAAACATGATTTGTTTCGCCATAGTTTATCTCAACGAAACATGAAGTGTTTCGCCATAGTTCATATCGAAGAAACATGATGTGTTTCACCACACCTTAGCACGACGAAACCTAGGGTTCTTCGTCGGACGGTTATTTGCTGAGAAATAATTTGTTAACTGTTGTGTGACTGTTGTGTGTTATATATGGGATATGGACACATGTATGAACTGAGTATACGTTATGTGATGCATGGGAGTGCTTGTAATGAATGTGATCTCTGATATACGTGGCATGATAAATCGTGAAACTAATTATTATTGGTAACCTCGGTAGGGTCGATTGATTAACTGGGTGGTAACTTAGCATACCGAGCAATCCAAGGTGAGTTCACTACTCTTGAGCATGCGTCCCGGTGGTTGGGACATTCAGTGGGTATCCCGGGGAGGGATAATTCTTTTGGGTAAAAACTGGAATGTTGGATAATACTCTCACCCTATCACTCTTAAGTCCCATCTTTTTGTTACCGGAGAGGTAACGAGGTATTAGTTGGTAGCGCCACTTAGGTTTGGCACCCTCACCCCGTACCGGAGAGTATGGGTGTGAACTAATGACCCAGTCATGCCCAGTGTTTTGATAGGAGCACTGGGGAACGGGCAAAACATACATCAGGAGCCGTCTTGTTCAGTATCGAGATATTATCGACATTACTTTCGGATTTTTTAACAAACTGGGTTAAACACTTGGTAACTAACGTTTTCGAAAAGCTGTGAACTCACCAGCGTTGTCTGATACACTTGTTGCATACTCGCAGGTCATTAGGTACTTTGGATGGGAACTTGCTATCTGGGTGGCTGGAGTGGTCATGGGTCGCACCGCTTGGATTTGCAAGACTTGTTTACTGATTTCACATACTTTGGTTTTTGAAACATTTGAACAGTGTTTTATGATTTGCTTCCGCTGACACTATTTAATTTGGAATATGTTACATGAATATTTTACTTAATGAATGGGAATTTTGTTAAATACCTATGGTTAGTTCAATGTGATTGGTGGCTAGATCCTTGTACGTCACACGCCTAGCGGGGTTACCGCATGTGGTAATTTGGGGGTGTGACAGTTTGGTATCAGAGCCACTGGTTATAGTGAACTAGGTTTTAAAACATTTTTATAAAACCAGACTATAACCGAACAGTTCAGAAAGCGACCAACACTCAGCTCCAGATTGCAAGGTTCGTCTCTCGTTTATTTATTACCTAGTATATCTAGTATACACTTATGTATGGTGTTGCATGCGATTGCACACACTTAACATTTCAGACTAGATTCATGTGTATTTACCTGAGTTATGTGATTGAAAGCGTCACAGTGTGATATCCCGTTAGCTGTTTGTGGTTTATGTTTGTGGTGCATTATTTTGTTGCGAGAACTTGAGGAACCTTTTAGCATGAGTTGGGAGGAGCTGAGATAAACATGCAAATCGCATTGTTATTATGGGTGCACACATAATAATAATAATGTGGGGTGCATGTGGGTCTCAGTGAGATCTAACGAGTGTGAAAGGGGTTCCGCCTTGTTTTTTGGTGTACTTGTAATCTGTAGAAATCGTTGTGAGTTTGACTCCTACCTTATCTCGACTCTAAACCCTTCTCCTCTTCTTATATAGAATCATGAGCGGACGAGGTCATGGACGTGGTCACATTGCGATGACCCATGCTGAGCTGACCAATTTGATTAACACACGTGTGGCTGAGGCTTTGGCAGCCTACCAAGCTGGTACGATATGTGCCAATTACCCTTTATTCTTGTGTCGCGTACACAACTCTTACCCGTGTGCTGTATCTTTCATTTTCGTTTATTAGGTCAGCCAGCGAATCAGAATCAGAACAATCCGCCTGCTTGCACGTTTAAGACGTTCATGGATTGTAGGCCACAGACATTCAGTGGGACTGAAGGGGCTGTGGGGCTACTGCATTGGTTTGAGAAGGCGAAGTCAGTGTTTGCGATGTGCAACTGTCCTGCTGGGGACGGAGTGAAGTATGCTACAGGCACACTCGAGGATGGTGCCTTGACCTGGTGGAATGCCCAGGTTCAGATGTTGGGTATTGAGATGGCGAATGCCACTACTTGGGACAATTTTAAGGAGTTGATGCGTGAAGAATGATGAAATTTAGAAACTTGAGAACGAGTACTACAATCTGAAGATGGAGGGGTCCGAGATTGAAGCATTCACGAAGAGGTTTCATGAGCTAGCGAATTTGTGCCCTAATTTGTCTCGACCCCCACCTCGAAGAATTGAGTTGTATATCAAGGGCCTGGCACCAGCAGTGAAGAGTTTGGTCACTGCTGTAAATCTCAACAACTTAGCTCAGATCATCCGCTTGGCTCATAAGATCACCGATCAGGAGGTGGAGCGTGGCTCGCTACCACCGCGTGTTTCTGCCACTACTGCTGCTACAACCACAGCTACTCCGCCCGTTACTGATAGAAAGCGGAAATGGAATGATGTTGATAAGGTGGCAAACTCGAATCAGTCACAGAAGCTGCCAGACAATAGCAGCAATCGCAGTTTCAGTCAGTCGTCCTCCGTTAATCAAAGCCAGGGCAACAGTTCGGGTCAGGGTTCTTATGCGGGGAAACAACCAAAGTGCAATAAGTGCAACTATCACCATCGGGGACCGTGTACCCAAGTATGTCACAGGTGCAACAAAGTGGGGCATATGGCCAGGGATTGTAGGGTTTCACTTCCGAATCAGCAGCAGCAACACACCCCGAAGCAGCAACAACCTCAGCAGCAGGAAAGGCAGCAACCCCAGCAAAACCATGGAAATCATAAGGGATGCTTTCAATGTGGAGCCGAGGGTCACATCAGGCGAGACTGCCCTCAACTAAATCAGAATGCTGGTGGTAACAACAATGGGAAAAATAACAACGGAAACAACAACAATGGGTGTTCACTATTGGAGCTGGAGGGTGTTCACTATTGGAGCTGGAGAAGCCAGAAATGACTGCAACGTGGTGACTGGTACATTCTCCATAAAAAACATATTTGCTTCTGTTTTATTCGACTCTGGTGCCGATTGGAGCTATGTGTCTTTGGTGTTCAGTCGTCAGTTAGGGTTTACTCCCACACCTCTTGTAAATAAGCATGTAGTAGAATTAGCTGATGGTAAATCGATTGAAGCTTCTCATGTCCTTTTTGGTTGTAAACTTGATCTCATGGGTCAAGTGTTCGACATTGACCTACTCCCCGTTACTCTTGGAAGTTTTGATGTGGTCGTTGGCATGGATTGGTTGTCTAAGCATCAAGCGGAAATTCTCTGTAAAGAGAAAATCGTGTGTATCCCTCTCCCTAGTGGAGAATCTTTATCGGTACAAGGTCATCGTAGTTATTCCATGGTCGGCATCTTCTCAGCCATGAAAGCCCAGAAATGTCTACGAAAGGGCTACCCTGCTATTCTAGCTCTTGTCACCGATTCGCAATCTGAAGAAAGGAAGATCGAGGACCTTCTAGTTGTTCGTGAGTTTTCTGCCGTGTTTCCTGAAGAGTTACCTGGTTTACCTCCGCATCGCCAGGTGGAATTTCAGATTGACCTTATGCTAGGAGCAGCTCCGATTGCTCGTGCTCCTTACCGTCTTGCACCAGGAGAGTTGCAAGAGCTGTCAAACCAACTTCAAGAACTGTTGGATAGAGGTTTTATCCAACCTAGTTCTTCACCTTGGGGAGCCCCAGTTTTGTTTGTGAAGAAGAAGGACGGATCTTTTCATATGTGTATAGATTATCAAGAACTCAACAAGGTAACAGTCAAGAACCGCTATCCTTTGTCGCACATCGACGACTTGTTTGACCAGTTGCAGGGGTCAAGTTTTTACTCGAAGATTGACTTAAGATCGGGCTATCATCAGATGAGGGTCCGAGAGGAGGATGTTCCTAAAACGGCTTTTAGAACGCGATATGGACATTATGAGTTTTTGGTTATGCCGTTTGGGTTGACTAATGCACTGGCGGTCTTCATGGACCTCATGAACCGTGTATGCAAACCGTATCTTGACGACTTCGTTATTGTGTTTATCGACGACATACTGATCTATTCAAAGAGCAAGGAAGATCACGATCGACACTTGCGTCTTATTTTGGAGCTCCTGAGGAAGGAGCAACTCTACGCGAAGTTTTCTAAGTGTGACTTCTGGATTCGAAAGGTACACTTCCTTGGCCACATTGTGAATAAATCGGGAATACACGTGGATCCTGCTAAGATTGATGCTATCAGAAATTGGGCGACACCAAAGACTCTTTCGGAGGTGCGGAAATTTATTGGTCTCGCTGGGTACTATCGCAGATTTATTAAAGACTTCTCGAAGATTGCTCAACCCTTACCTCGTTAACACAAAAGGGCATTGTATACTCATCGGGAACGAAGCAGGAGGATGCTTTAAAACTTTTGAAACAGAAACTCTGCAATGCACCGATCTTGTCTTTACCAGAAGGTACCGAGGATTTTGTAGTATATTGTGATGCTTCTATTCAGGGTCTCAGTTGCGTGTTGATGCAACGCGAGAAGGTGATAGCTTATGCTTCTCGACAACTGAAGGTCCATGAGAAGAATTACACGACTCACGACTTGGAGTTGGGGGCCGTGTTTTCGCGTTGAAGATCTGGAGGCACTATCTGTACGGTACCAAATGCACCATCTACACCGATCACAGAAGCCTTCAGCATATCTTCGACCAGAAGGAATTGAATATGCGACAGCGTCGCTGGGTAGAACTATTGAACGACTACGATTGTGCTATCAAGTATCACCCAGGTAAAGCTAACGTTGTAGCTGATGCCCTGAGTCGAAAGGACACAAAACCCAAACGTGTTCGTGCCTTGCAGCTCACCATTCAATCTAACCTACCTGACCAGATCCGTTCGGCTCAGACCAAAGCGTTAAAGGAAGAAAACTATGAAGCTGAATATTTGCGGGGCATGGATAAGCGACTTATAGAGAGATCTGATGGTATTCTCTACTTCATGGAACAGATATGGGTTCCTTTGTTTGGAAATCTTAGGGAGCTTGTGATGGACGAAGTGCACAAGTCTCGATACTCTGTTCACCCGGGTTCGGATAAGATGTATCAGGATCTCAAAGTCTTGTACTGGTGGCCGAAGATGAAAGCTAGCATCGCGACGTATGTGAGTAAGTGCTTGACTTGTGCGAAAGTCAAGGTAGAGTATCAGAAACCCTCAGGCCTGCTGCAATAACCAGAAATACCCATGTGGAAATCGGAGCAAATTGCTATGGATTTCGTCACTGGTCTGCCAAGAACTCAAAGCGGAAACGATACCATCTGGGTGATCGTTGATCGTCTCACGAAATCTGCGCACTTTCTTGTGATCAAGGAAACAGATAAGTTCTCTCAACTTACTGCTGTTTATCTGAAGGAAGTCGTATCTAGGCACGGAGTGCCGACCTCTATTATCTCTGATCGTGATCCGCGTTTCATTTCTGATTTGTGGCAATCTATGCATAAGTCATTCGGCTCACGTCTCGACATGAGCACTGCGTATCACCCACAGACGGATGGTCAAAGTGAGCGAACCATCCAGACACTTGAAGACATGCTGCGAGCATGTGTGATTGATTTTGGTAAGGGCTGGGAGAAACACTTGTCGTTGATCGAGTTCTCCTACAACAACAGTTACCATACCAGTATCCAGGCAGCTCCATTCGAAGCATTGTAAAGACGAAAATGTCGTTCACCTCTATGTTGGGCCGAGGTGGGTGACAGCCAGATCATAGGTTCGGAGCTTGTATTTGAAACTTCAGAATAGATTGTCCAGATTAGGAACCGTATGGCAGCAGCGTGCGACCTTTAGAAAAGCTACGCTGACAAGCGTAGGAAGCCTTTGGAATTCGCAGTTGGTGACCGTGTTATGTTGAAGGTCTCACCCTGGAAGGGTGCGGTGCATTTTGGAAAACGCGGCAAGCTTAACCCTCGTTATGTTGGGCCATTTAAAATTCTGGAGCGAATTGGTAAAGTGGCCTACAAGTTGGAGTTACCTGCTGAGTTGGGTAACGTCCATGATGTCTTCCATGTCTCCCAGTTAAAGAAGTGCATGGCTGATGAAACACTTGTGGTACCGTTTCAAGAGCTGAAAATCGACGACAAGTTGTAGTTTGTCGAAGAACTACGAACTTCACTTAGCGCGTGGTACGAAGATTCGGTAACATGCCAGAAACACTTATATATAGGAAGTACCAGCGGCGTATCCACCATAATTCGGACATGCCACGTCCTCCTCGTCTTCGGCGCTAGGCTATGTTTCGTATTTTGTTTCTCAAAACAACACATACTTAGATTACACGTAGATTATGCTAGAGTACACATAGATTACACATAGATTCCTCATATATTACTCAAGTAGTTTCCCATGGATTAGATTTCAACAAACTCATCACCGGTCTGCAAAACACTAAGTTTCGCATGGCACTTAGTACGAAAGTTGGTAACATGTCTGAAACACTTATATATACTGAAACACTTATATATAGGAAGTACCAGCGGCGTATCCACCATGTTTCGGACACGTCACTTTTCCCTCGTATTCCATGCCATGTTATATCTAGTGCCTTACAACCACAATATCTCGTAGATTGGTCAGATAGTTTCACATGGTGTCATAGTCGACCAAGATTCCCCACATAGATTATCAGGATAGATTAAAGCTTCATAAATTTAGTTGATCCTGAGATTAGAGTTAACGTTTTAGATTGCGGACATACGTGCGATTCGTGTAAAAAGTCTCAAAATAACCGAAGAATCAAGATAAACGAAGAATCAAGTCTAAAACCACTTGTAAAAATCAAGATAACATAAAAGATAGGCTCATAAAACATAGATTGTTCCGGGTAGAGGAACGGCGACTAACCAAAGTGATTCGAACTCCTTTCGAATTGAGGCAACGTGTCTTGACTTACTTAGGCAAATACGTCATCGATGTTAGGCCTACGATATTTGTCCTTTCGGTCATTTCACGTTCCTAATTGATTGGAAGTTTCAACTTTGGCGAGACATAAAAATTAAGGAGTGGGACTAGTTATCAAGGTCTGAGTTTCACCTCTATCTTGACAACATCGTACCCCAATAGCGTCGGTACTTATCAGCAGGTAAGACCTACTAGAATATAATCAGGAAATTTCCATCAAGGTTCGGATGTCACTCCTGGCTTGAGGGTAATTTCGTGCAAAAATACAAACACTAGTGATGTGCGTGTAGTGTTATAGATTTTTAATGTATATTTTAAGCCCTTTAACACTTTTTAGCCAAGTTAAATTTATAAAACACGATATTTACTAACACTAAACACACATATGGGCAAGTGCACCCATCGTGAGCGTAGTATAGTGTTGGTAAGATACCGAGGTCGTCCAAGGATACAAGAGCTTTTAATACCGGTTTATCCTCAACGTCTTATCAAATCAAAAGTTTAGAAAAAAGGTTTTAAACTAGAAAAATAAAACTAACTAAAATGCTGAAAAATGAAATAAAAATAAAAACAGATAGACAAGATGAATCACTTGGATCCGACTCGTGTTTAGTGTAACCTTTGATTATTTCTGCACTTTTGCACTTTTTAAGAGATTATCTTAGTTATTGTAGTAGGCCCCTCTTCTGAAGGTGACGTTACCCTCAACCCAGTAGTTTGAATCAGCAAGGATACAATCCTAAAGGGTTGGATTATTGAAAGATAATTAATTAAGTTATTAATGCATATTGTGGTAGGCCCCTCTTCTGGAGGTGACGTTACCCTCGGCTAAGTAGTCTGAGTCAGCAGGGATACAGTCCTAAGTAGCCGGGTTAAAGTTTTAATAGTAGTTTACATATGAGGGGGTCAAGGAGTTCGGACCCCCGCCATCCAATACCAGTGGGTATTGAAGGAGATCCTACTAAAGTTGACCCAGGTCCTTGCAGGATCTATACACTGAACAAGGCAAGACTCTTACCAAATCGTTCCCTTAACCCCCGACCAGGTAGCCAACATACCTCCATATAGACCGTGGAGATATGAATGGTGAAAATCTTTTATTTTATATAGACAGTAAAATAATGCCAAGACACCACGGACAAACGATAAGGAAGACTCACCTTCAACATAAGAAACTAGTTATTAAAGTCATTAATACATAACCAAATAAAAAGTGCGAAAAGATTAAAAATAAAAAGTATTACACTAGACACTTGTCTTCACCAAGTGATGTAAGAGACTTAGGCAAACATGGCCTTTGATTGTCAAGAACTCTTACGATCAATCTTGGATCCCGAGACTACTCACACACTCTATGATGGATGATGGTGGTGGATGATGGTGTTGTGGTGGTGATGGAGTGTGGGTGAAGTGTGAGAGAGGTGGTTTGCCAAGGGATGGTTTGCAAATGAGCCTAGCACCCCTATTTATAGCCTGCACAGAAGCCCGGACAGGGCCCCATGTCCACCCATCTTCTATTCCTTCATTAAATGCAGTTTGTCTGCATTAGTTGTCCACGCCCCCGTGTCCGCTGGGCACGACCCTGTGTGCAGAAGCGTATCTGTACTATCAAGATTTCCTCAGATTCTGCGAATCTTAGAGTTGACCACGGCCCTGTGTCCGCTGGGCACGCCCCCATGGTGGGTGATAGAAGCTTCTACAGCTTTGTCTTTTCTGCAGACACTTGGGCACGCCCCCGTGCTCATTGAGCACGGGGCGTGTTCAGCCTTCTGTTCTCTTGTTTTGCTTGGGAAGATGCTGTCGAGGGGTCGGGCATGCCACGTTTATTCCTTTTCTTGTATTTATGTTAGATTTAGCTGCCTTTTTGCTTCTTTTGTTCATTTGAGCTCATTTAATCCTGAAAATACAAAAGGAAGACAAAAATACACTTTTTTCCAACATTAGTACTAAAAAGGGGTTAGTTTAATGCCACATTTGATGTAATTTATATGTTGAATTTTGCGCACATCAAATACCCCCACACTTGAATCTTTGCTTGTACTCAAGCAAAACTCTTTATAATGTGGCTTTACACTCCCAAATGGAATGGGTAGAAGAGAAGGTTTTGGGCTTGTCATAGAGTGTCGGGATTTCCAAGATTCTTTATTAAGTTTTATTTTTATTTATTTACAATCCTATTCGTCATGATTTATTTAGAACATTACATAAGATAAATTACTTATTAGGGCATAACATGCCTTTTTAAAATTCCATTTATATACAAGTTCACATACCTCACGGGGGATCACTCAACACTCGGCCGAAAATGTTTTTTTTGTGAAACACTCGAGAGCGGCATGGAACTTACTTCTACCATAAGCTTGCCAAGCAATCAATCCTCCTCCTTTTTAACTATATACCTTTGTAAATATCAAGAGGACTTTGGGGGAAGGGTTAGGCTTGGGTTAAAGCTAGGTGGTTGGGTTAGTGGTTAGTAGGAAAGGGTGAAAGGCGTAAAAAACATCGGTTTTCGTAAGACTTTTTATTTTTTGTAACTTTTTATTTTGGTGAAGCAATTCTTCAAACAAAGTTCTTTTTGATAAACTTGTTTGTTTATTTCTTTTGGCTTCATCATCAATTTTTTTTTTTTTTGAAGAAGTCATAAGAAAAACCGAGTTTTGTTACTAAAATAAAGGGTTTAAAATGAAAAAGGGTTTTGGTGGGTAAAAGGGTGTTTGTTTTGGGTTAAGAAATGAAAAGGTTTAGGCTCAAAGGGGTTAACTACGGGGATTTTGGGTAGGTGGTAAAAAAAAGAAAAATAATGGTGTTGAAAAAAAGTTAGTCCTAATGCCTCCATCATTTACTTACTCGGGTTTAAGTTGGTAAGGACCGAGAATGTATCGTCGTGGAAAGTTCTAGAGTCGTAAGAACTAAGCGGCTATTCACACAAGAAACGAAAATTGAGCATTTAGTTTAAAGATGTGTATTTGTATGCTCAATAAAGGCTCAAAACTCACTTTTTGTGGGAATGGGTTTTTTTATGTGATCAAGTATATATAATCAAATTTTAACTAGATTTGTCATGCCGTTTCATAATTTTCTTATGGTGGTTCTTTTTATCACGACGCTATCGGTTGTAAATTTGTAAAAATATCACCTTTTTAGAATTTGAAATTCCCAAATTAAACCTAGACAAGTAAAAAAATGAAAAAAAAATTTTGAAAAAAATTTGGGGTGTTTAGCGGTTCCAATAGAGTTTTGTGTAAGGCTTGTAATTAGGACTTGCAAAATTCAAGGTTTTAGCATCCCCCCCCCCCCATACTTAAATTACATATTGTCCTCAATGTGCCCAAAAATAAGTTTTTAGGTTGATTGAATGTGTAAAAAGATGTGAAAAAGCAAAATTCTATGTTACTGGGCGTCTGGACACGGCCCCGTGGTGTCCGGGCACGGCCCCGTGTTCAGATTGCCAGTAACAGAAAAGAAAGTAAAGTAACAGAAGGCTGGACACGGGGGCGTGTTCAGTGAGCACGCCCCGTGTCCAGGTACCTGAACTGGGCATTTTTCTGCAGATGGTTGAGCACGGGGCGTGTTGGCTGAGCACGACCCGGTGCTGAACTTGCTGTAATGAAGAAAAATCGGCGGAAGGCTCTGTTTTTGTGCATGGGGTGCTTGTGCAAGTTTCCCTTGTTATCCTTCACCAATCCGAGAGTGTTTTACCCATTACATCATCATCCAAACACCAAATTAATTAAAACCATCATTCATTCAAATAGAGAAAGTTATATAATATTCCTAAAAAAAATTCTAGATAAATAGGTCAAAAGAAACACAAGAAGTCTAAACCAAGAAGTTCTAGCCTAAAGATTATTCTATTAATTTCCGAAAAGATAATTCTCTCGGTTGGATGTGGCTCGAAGAACTTCATCCTCCGGAAATGGGTTCCTCATACGTCGGCGAGCCATTCCTCTATCTCCCTTGGGAGAAGAAAGGCGGGCTCATTTGCATCAGTTTGAGGGGGTGCAATTTCCAACGGGACTTCTTGCAAATCTTCAAGAGGAGGCTCTGCGGGGATGTCATCCTACCCGGTGGGATTATTGACTCCAAGTGCTAGGTTCCAATCCTCTTGAGGGAGGATTGGCTCCATGGGAGGTGTCACAAGAATGGTCAACCTCTGGTGCAAGAGGTTGATTTCTTGAAAACTGTTTTCCAACCCCACCGTAAGATAATTTATACGGTCTATGAGGACCTCCCCTACCGAGGTCATCTCATCAAGAGCTTCACGTAATGCCATCACGTAGCATACGAGAGTTGCTTCAATCGAAGACCTCCTTTCCCTTCGACTGTTTCTGGAATGTGCAGAAGAAGTTCCACTGTTTTGGCTCGATATTCTACGAAAATAAACTGAAAAAAGTTCATTTTAATGAAACAGTAGGCTCGGACACGGCCCCGTGCTCAATGAGCACGGCCCCGTGTTCACCTTTCTGCAGAATTTTGGAACAAGGAATCTTGGAGTTTTAAATTATTTTTTCAACTTAAGAAGCGTTTTTGAGCAGAAATAACTTAAAACAATGTTGTAACACTTATTTATAACAAGATTCCTTGAACAAAAACCTAACAAATATCACAACAAAGCTTGGAATCATGGTGATCTCAAGCTTTAATGGAGGTGTTGAGGTGAAAATGAAGAAGAAGGGAATGGACAAGAGAGGAAAGGACAAGATGGTTGTTGAGAACCTTCTTTTAGAAAATACCTAGGATGGTATGTGTGAAGATCCCACCAAATCTCTGTCCCTGGAATGGTCCAAATGTGCAGGATTCTTGGCTGCATTTATAGAAAACGACAGCACGCTGCACACGGCCCCGTGTTGGCTGGACACGGCCCCGTGTGCAAACGAAGCCCTGACACATTTTGTCCGTATTCTGACAAAAAGTCAGAAAGGAATCTTTTGGTGGACACGGGGGCGTGTTGACCTGGACACGGCCCCGTGTCGAGAGGCTGTTTATGAAGTTTCTTCTATTTTTAAGGAATTCATCCTGATCTGGTGGTTCCTTACTGGATGGAATAACCCCAAAGTGCCTGAGATACCTTAATTGCTCTAGACTAAGACGAGAACGCAAGAGGTTGTCGGTGAGGGTGATTCCTATGCTAAATGTAGGCGGACAAGTCCAACCCTTTCCCAGGCTCTCGTTAAAGAAGGTGTATGCCGAATCACTCGGGTCTATGTATGCACCGAACGAAGTCGATGGGGAGTCCTTCACGGCACAATCGACACAGGGACGACTATCGCTCAAGTCTTCGCTAGAATTAGAGGTGATTTCAGGAACAACGAAGTTGTTTTTATTCGAATGCGATCCCAATAATTCTTCTTGGGTATCTTCTTGAGGTGAATTAATGGAATCCATTTCAAGTTCCTTTACCCAATTAAGAATTAAATCCTCCATTTGAAATAATTCGTCAAGAAGCATTTCTCCTAGAAGATTCGATTGGGAGCATTCGAGGGAGAGATAGGGATTATTTTTACTTTCGCCCCTCTTAAGGCTACAGGAAAACAATGGGTCTATATAATGGGGCTTATAATTTAGAAAATAACATTCTAAATCTTTATGAGGGCCACCACATATTTGACACCACGTACCATAAGAGTGCCGAAACTAAAAAATATCAGAATCACTCATGTTTGTGTCAGAAATTACCAACCGTCGGGATCTTATGGTTCTGTTTTCAGTAACTAAAACTTGGGCACGGGGCGTGTTGAGTGGGCACGGCCTTTATGTTTAAAATTGACGAGTGATCACATGTTGAGTGAATTGCAAGGATTGTCCTTTATCTTTATACTCATTTGCAGGCGCTGTCCTTTATGTTTAAAATTGACGAGTTTTGTCCTTTATGTTTTCAAATCATACACATTTTGTCCTTTAGGCCTAACCCAGTTACTTTTTTCAGTTAAATCTGATCATGTGTTTTGCATATGAGGGTAATTTTGTCATTCCACCCTTTCATGGACTAATTATGTAAATAACTAAATTCCTAACCATTTTATTAAAATTAAAATATACTTAAAAAAAGATTAAACCTCCCTCTCTCTCTCTCTCTCTCTCCCTCTCCTCTCTTTCTCTCTATCTCTCTATCGAGCTCATCTTCTTCCTACAACTCCTCAACAAATATCTGTCCAGTAACATAAAAGTTTCCCCTTAAAACTTCCTCAAAATATCATTCAAATGCACTCTTATTCTTATCCAATCCTCTCGAGAGTTGTTCTTTATTGACCCCTGCTAACACCCCATTCAAGATTCAGTTCTTTTATTTCACTAGAAATGCTTCAAATTCTACAAAACCCATATCTTAAATGCTTCAAAACTCAAAACCCATCTTCATCTTTTCAAATAAATTTTCTAATTTTTGCAAATTCCAACAAAACCTATATTATCAAAACTAAAAACCCTTTACCAAGTATGGAATTTGAATTAAATCTGAGGTAATAAGTGGAAGGCGGCATCGGAGATCTGGGTTATGGTTCTTTCAGATCTGATCTGATCATTGATTTTTTCCTCATTTTTCCAGTACCACCCATTTGGCTCTTTTTTTTCGGAAGGCGGCATCAGAGATGTGAGTAGAAGGCGGCGTAGGAGATCTGGGTTATGGTTCCGTCAGATCGACGACAGACACAGAGGTTTTAGAGCAGATGAGGTGCTTTCGATTGGGTGGTCGCTTGGGGGGTGATGACATATGGTATTTTGATGTTAACGAAGGGGTGGAGGTGCACATCGGCGTACGGCGACGGTGTTATGGGGATGATGGGAGGCGGCTCGGGTTTAAGGTGGTTCTACGACGATCTAGGGGTCCGGTTGGGTGGTGGTAGTGTTGTGGGGATGGTGGTGGGTCGGTGACAATCGTTGCTTTGTGATGGTGATTCGGTCATTTTTTTTTTCATTTTTATAAATTTTTAAAGAATAGGGTGAAAAGACAATTTTACCCTCATGTGCATTGCACATGACCAGATTTGACAGAAAAATCTAACTGGGTTAGGGCTAAAGGACAAAACGTGTATGACTTGAAAACATAAAGGACAAAACTCGTCAATTTTAAACATAAAGGACAGTGCCTACAAATGGGTATAAAGATAAAGGACAATCCTTGCAATTTTAATGTATATTTTAAGCCTTTTAACACTTTTTAGCCAAGTTTTAAATTTATAAAACACGATATTTACTAACACTAAACACACATATGGGCAAGTGCACCCATCGTGAGCGTAGTATAGTGTTGGTAAGATACCGAGGTCGTCCAAGGACACAAAAGCTTTTAATACCGGTTTATCCTCAACGTCTAATCAAATCAAAAGTTTAGAAAAAAGGTTTTAAACTAGAAAAATAAAACTAACTAAAATGCTGAAAAATGAAATAAAAATAAAAACAGATAGACAAGATGAATCACTTGGATCCGACTCGTGTTTAGTGTAACCTTTGATTATTTCCGCACTTTTGCACTTTTTAAGAGATTATCTTAGTTATTGTAGTAGGCCCCTCTTCTGAAGGTGACGTTACCCTCAACCCAGTAGTTTGAGTCAGCAAGGATACAATCCTAAAGGGTTGGATTATTGAAAGATAATTAATTAAGTTATTAATGCATATTGTGGTATGCTCCTCTTCTGGAGGTGACGTTACCCTCGGCTAAGTAGTCTGAGTCAGCAGGGATACAGTCCTAAGTAGCCGGGTTAAAGTTTTAATAGTAGTTTACATATGAGGGGGTTAAGGAGTTCGGACCCCCACCATCCAATACCAGTGGGTATTGAAGGAGATCCTACTAAAGTTGACCCAGTTCCTTGCAGGATCTATACACTGAACAAGGCAAGACTCTTACCAAACTGTTCCCTTAACCCCCGACCAGGTAGCCAACATACCTCCATATAGACCGTGGAGATATGAATGGTGAAAATCTTTTATTTTATATAGACAGTAAAATAATGCCAAGACACCACGGACAAACGATAAGAAAGACTCACCTTCAACATAAGAAACTAGTTATTAAAGTCATTAATACATAACCAAATAAAAAGTGCGAAAAGATTAAAAATAAAAAGTATTACACTAGACACTTGTCTTCACCAAGTGATGTAAGAGACTTAGGCAAACATGGCCTTTGATTGTCAAGAACTCTTACGATCAATCTTGGATCCCGAGACTACTCACACACTCTATGATGGATGATGGTGGTGGATGATGGTGTTGTGGTAGTGGTGGAGAGTGGGTGAAGTGTGAGAGAGGTGGTTTGCCAAGGGATGGTTTGCAAATGAGCCAAACACCCCTATTTATAGCCTGCAGAGAAGCCCGGACACGGCCCTGTGTCCACCCGTCTTCTATTCCTTCATTAAATGCAGTTTGTCTGCATTAGTTGTCCACGCTCCCGTGTCCGCTGGGCACGACCCCGTGTGCAGAAGCATATCTGTACTATCAAGATTTCCTCAGATTCTGCGAATCTTAGAGTTGACCACGACCCTGTGTCCGCTGGGCACGCCCCTGTGGTGGGTGATAGAAGCTTCTACAGCTTTGTCTTTTCTGCAGACACTTGGAAAGATGCTGTCAAGGGGTCGGGCATGCCACGTTTATTCATTTACTTGTATTTATGTTAGATTTAGCTGCCTTTTTGCTTCTTTTGTTCATTTGAGCTCATTTAATCCCGAAAATACAAAAGGAAGACAAAAATACACTTTTTTCAACATTAGTACTAAAAAAGGGTTAGTTTAATGCCACATTTGATGTAATTTATATGTTGCATTTTGCGCACATCAACTGGTCAGCAGTGTTTTCAAGTAATCAAGTGTCTATTGTGTCTGCCTTAGGAAAGGCATGTAAGTTTAGCAGGAAAATGTGCTGTGTTGGGATTGAACCCTACCAGAGGAACAGATAATGAAAGCCAAAACCGGTTCACAACAGTGGATTCACAATAAGCAGATGTTTACATTAAGCTTTCCCCTTGATAGTGGTTATCTAACAGCTGATATACTTTAAGTACTGCTCAGAAGAACAACTGATGAACCAAACACTGATGAAATGCTAAAGACTACTAAAGACAAACACTGACGCTCTATCTACTGCTGTCTCTTAAGTACTGCTGTAGACACAAGCACTGCCCATTCAAGGACTGATCACCTTTGAAGAAAGCACTAATGCTCAACATCAGTGATTTGGCTACAACAGTGGAAAGTGAATCAGTAGTTTAACCATGTTTTATATTTTCTTATCAATCAGCTGTTAGACATCAGTAGTTTGTATAGAACAGTGTTTACAGGTTGTTAGGCTGTTAGACGTCGCTTTCATGGTGACGTCAGCCGAGATATCTCAGTGGTTTGGTTTGTCTATAAATGGAACAGTACTCTGTACTGTTACATTTGATCGTCTTGAGTGAGTTCTTCTCCTCAATTCAATCCTTTCATCTTGTGCAACCAACTACTGGAGTATCAGGCTGAGGGGGAGTTTATTTGTAAACATGTTTGTAATCATTTGATTTACTTTGTAATCTTTCGACTGATGCAATTCATGTGTTTATCAAATCTATTTCTCTTTATGATTGTGTTTACAAAGTTTGTTGTTCATTTCCGCTGCACTTTACATGTTTTCATATTCATTGATTGTTCAAATTACACAAACAAACACTCTCGTAAGAACCTCCAATCCTAACAATTGGTATCAGAGCCTGGACAGTCAAATTCGATCTAACAATCAATTTGACATAACAGTTCGGCTCAAAATTCATTGATACTAAGGTTGGTTGTATTTTGTTGAAAAACAGAGTAACGAGTAACATGCTTAAAACTGCCATTCAAATACTCTGTAAAACAACCAAGATGTCATATGACACACAAATCTCACACAACAATTGATATCATGCACAAGTCACTCATAGTTTTCAGATCTGAAAACATGTCTGTTAACCTATGGTATTATTTCTTCTTTTTAAAATTGATTTCAACTGTTGTTAAGAAATTTGTGATGTTTTTATTAAATGCTAAAGTATGAACCTCAGATTAACAAAAACCTATGTTCATAAAACATTAGTGTTTTTGATAACCTATAAAGAGGGAAATTAAAGCTTTAGTCATTCAGATCTTATGTGTTGAAAACAGGTTGAGATCCTCAAAAGGACAAAATCAACTATGTTAAAATACATTCAGAAAATCGGGGATCAACATAGTCCATATCATATGTAGTGTGAGATTGGTTGAAAAACCTGTGCAAACATGACCAATTCTCTCAAAACATTACTGCAAAATGATATTGGATTAAGGTTTCTCTCGACAAAGACCTCCCAGTAAGTAATTCATTACTTATAAATGGGAAGGGTAAAAAGGGAAGAAGAAAATTCACAAAAACTCAAAAGTGTGTTCATCTCAAAACTTTTGAAGTCAAAAGAAAAGAGTATAAAACACTTAAGAGTCAAAGTTTAGGGTAATAATGGTCATTAAGCAACTGTGTGCATTCATCTGTTCAGAAAAAGGTTCAGGTAAAAATGGTAATTCCGGTGAATGAACTTCAAGAGGAATAGACATATCTTCAAAATCATCACATGGTAACGAGATCTATAACATGATCTTCAAAACTCATGTGTCCATGTGTCCTCATGTTTGCAATCAACTGACAAGAAAATGGTACCAAACAGTGGTCAAAATGTATTCAAAATTTCCTACCACTCCTGTCAAACCACTGACCATTTTCATAAATTTGAGAATGATATGATTACGTATTTTATTAAAAATATACCAGATCCTTGTGATGCTGTTCTCAGAAAAGCCTTTAACCATTTTTATACAAAGGATTTTCTCAAATAACCAGGATATATTATTCAATTTTTTTTAAGAATAATATATTTTGAACTTTTGCTTGTTTTTGTTGGCAATAGTTTCAATTTCCTGTCAGGATATAGTACCTTATTTTTGTTGGTATTATTGTCCTCATAAATGGGTCAAAAGGAAATGGTACATATGTCAAGGTCATGTCATACTCAGGTTTGTTTTAAACACTAATCAAAGGTTGATTGTTAAACAGTGCTTAAACTACTGGGGCACTCATGTTTTAATTTGGATATTAAACGAAAATGAGTTGCCTTAGCAAAAAGTTCTCACCATCTGGGGTACTATACCACTGTCAGAATTTCGTAAAAGCTTCGAAATGTGAAAATGACATGTGGCAAAACCTTGAATGAAAATTTCTTTAAAAGTTGCTGACATAATGGGCTTTCAAATTATTATCATTATCTCACCTCTAAACACTGCTTTGTTCAAACATCTGCTCTCTAACTACTGTCCACTGCTGAAAGTCAACCACTATTCTTCCATCTTCATTGTAAGCACTGATATTCAAAATCTGTGTTACAACCACTGATATGCTATCCACTGATAGTAAAAATCACCCACTGTCCTCATTTTGACCGTTGTAACCACTGATACTTGCTTCATCAGTGGTTTCCAAAACAACTGTTCTCCATAATTTATCTCTTCATCATCTATTGACACGTGGTCAGTTTTTAGCCTTCAGATCATAATAACCGCTGCCACATCAGCGTTCATTTTTTTCCTTAATAAAACCCTGATCAAAACCCCAAACAGGGCTTTACACTGTCGAATTGAATTCCAAAAATTCTCTTCTCAAAGCAGTTTCCAATCTTTCTTCCCAAAATCATTCTTCGTTCTTCTCCGCAAAAATGACAAAATCAAAATCAAAATCAAAGCCATCATCATCTTCTAAAGAGGTTGCTCAAACGGCCTCTGAATCCATTGAAATCCCGTACAAATCCCCGCATAATTATCTGGGTCTACTCACAAAACCCACCGATAACCACACCTTCGACTCCATCATTGATACGCTGTCTAAATCAAAGTACAAAACTTTGTTGACCGCAGATGCTCCAATTTATCTGCAAACCCAGAGAGAGTTTTGGAAAAAGGCGACGCTTGAAAAACAAGATGATAAAGTCATAGCCATTAACTCCTCGATACAGGGTAAAGTGATTCAAATCACTCCACAATCAATCTCTGAAGTCTTTAAACTCGACGATCAGAAAGGTAAACCTTCTTTTGATAAAACCGAGTTGAAAAAGGATTTCTTAAAAAGAGGGTATGCAGAACAATCAAGGGTAGATACCTTACAAAAAGGTTACTTCCCTTCTGCACCTAGGTTTTTATTTCACACACTTTTGAGTTGTGTTTCAAATAAAACAACAACGTTTAACGAAATACCATTGAAGATTCAATGTCTGGGCTATGCTATTTTAAATAATGAAAATTACAACTATTCCCAGGAGATCTTTAATGACTTGGTAAAAAATGCTGATAGCAAATCATTTTTACTTTTTCCAAGGTTTTTAAGCTATTATTTTAAACAAAAATTTGAAAAAGAAAATGAAAATTTGCTTAAACAAGGTGCTTATTTTCAAATAAAAGGGCTAACAACTGAAACATTCTCAAGAATGATGGCACCTATAAAAACAAAAGCAGAGGTGCCTGAGCAGAATTTAGCAGCTACCACTGCTCCTCAGGCATCTACTGTTGAGCCCACTGCTCCAGGTGATCATAGCAGCACTACCACTGCTTTGAAACCCACACCTGACATCACCAAAAAGACCAAAAGAAAATCTTACAAAAAGCCCACCAAACCCAAGAAAAAGGCAACTCTGGAAGATGAGATCCCAGAGCAACTGCCTGTGACAACACAAATGTCACCACAAACCACTGCTGCTACTTCCTCACAGCAGTTGGTAGAAAGATCTCCACCATTGCCTCAAACTCCTCCTGCATCCTCACAAAAGGATCAGGTTGTAAGCACAGGGACCCCACATTATGAAGCTCTGGACCCAATCGGATCCATCTTCCTCAGTCCTAATCCCAAGGACATGTCTCTTTCAACACCCATACCCTCACCAATCATAATGCCACAATCAATAATACCTTTGTTGCATGCAGTTGCTATAGCTCAGACACAAACCAGTTCCTCTCTATCACCTGTCACTGAGAGTATACTCCCATAAGTGACTGGGTCTGATGCTACTACTCCTGCTATCCCAGCAACAATTGAGGAGGTTACACCCCCTGAGTTATAAGTAACTCTCGGTGGTAGTTCAAGTGGAGCAGCAACTACAACTGATGGATCAACAGATCTTCAGTTGGACAGTTGTTTCATTAGTAAGACTCCCTTGAAGGCAATTTCTTCTATAGCACCTTCGGCAACCACCAGTGAGCTTGTTCTAACCACTGGCAACATCAAAGGGTTTTCGAGTGCTGAAGAAAGAAGTCCCCAGTACCAAGAACAAGGGGCATCAATGGGTGATTTTTGGGACTCAGTTCCTAAGTCAAACATTGGTACAACCACGACTGGTGGGGATTCAGATGATCCCATTAACTTGGGTGATGATTCAAAATATCAGGAATTGACGGACAGAGTTGAAAAACTTGAAACATCAATTGCTGAAATAAAGGATATGGTGCAACAGCTGTTAAAAGCTCAAAAAGCACAATCCACTGCTGTTCCACCTCAAGCACCTGCTCCACCACAAGCACTTACTGCAAATGAGCTCTGGAATCTTTTTCAACCCTTACTAGAAAAACAAAAACAAACGGCTGATCAGCAGCATGAAATACATGTAAAAATGCTGACAAACATGGTGGAGTCAAGATTTAAAGATACTCAAGCAGATATCAAGGCTATAAAGGCCAGCATCCAAGGTACCACTGGAAAAGCTCCTTCCACTATCCTTTTCATGGATAAACCCCTTGCAGATAATGCCAAAAAGGGGGAGAAAATCCAGTTGAAGAAGAAGGGAATAGAAGATGGTTTGTATATTGAACCAGAACAAGAAAAACAGACATCTAAACCTCAAACCACAAAATCTCAAACTTCCATCCAAACAGCTGATACAACAGTAGTTACAAAAACTACTGCTAGCCAAACAGTTATCATCTCATCAACACACACAACTTCACCACACACCACCAAAACAACTTCCCTACCACCATCATCATCTACAATCATATCACCACCATTACCTCCTGTCATAAAACAGAAGACAACAGATGTTGCAACATCTGCTGTAATGACAACAGTGGTTGAAGCACCAGTTGTTTCAACAACTGTTAGTCAATCACAAACCACTGCCACTCAAACCACAACCACTGATCCACCCAAGACATCATCAGCCTCTCCTACAATAAAAAGGAGAAGGGTTTTCATTCCTGATGATAATTCTCCATCACCACCACTAAAAACAACTTCACCGCCTTCAACCCCTGCTCAAAAGCAGAAGACATCTGCTGATACATCAGTAGTTGTAATGACAACAGAGGTTGGAACACCAGTTGTTTCAACAGCTGTTAGTCAGTCATGCACCACTGCTCTCATCATTCCTACATCACAACCAAAACCCTCTTCATCCGAAAAGCTTCACAAAAGAAAAAAGGAAACAACTCAAGCCACTGATGAAAAATATGATCCTGTTGCCGCAAAATACCCACTGGAACTAGATGCTGTGAAAAATGAGATGAGACAATTTTACACCGAGGAAGATCCTTCAAAAAGAAGATTTCCTTCTCTCATTGGCTTCATAGTCCCAGAAAACATGGATGAATATCTTGAAATGAAAGCAAGGCAAGCAAGGATTAGAGCTAAACTTGAATGCAAAGATGAAGGCGATAAAGCCATTGCAGAAAGAATGGTACTTTTGCTCCAAAAAGTCAAGCTGATGGAAGACTATGCACAAGATCTGATCAAAGAAAAGACAGATCAACGAAAAGCAATGAGAAAAGAATGTCTTGCATATATAATGAAAGAAAAGTTCTATCAAGCTGAAGAAAACAATTTGAAGAGTGGCCACTGATCGCTTTGAAACATGAAGCAAACAGGATTGAAAGGATTAAAAATGATCCTGGAAAGAAGAAGACAGCTCCAAATTGGAATAAATACAAAAAGTTTATTGCTGATCTTACTTCTGAGTATAAAAGAAAGAAGCAGGAGCTGGTGGATGCAAGGGTGGATACTGCAAATGCCATAGCAAAATGGACTAAGCAGCAAACAGATGAAGCTTATGAAAGACTTAAGAAAAGGAGGATGACAGTCTCTGACACTCCTAAAAAGTCTGACTACAAAAAGCTAAAGGAGCAGATCAAGACTTTTGAAACACTGATCAACGCAGCAGAAACCTCTGTCACAATGTTGAGAAAAGAAAAGAGGGAACAACTGACTGTTGGAGAAGAAAAATAAACTGATTATTTTGAAGAAGCCATCAAGAAAATGGCTTTAGATAAAGAAAAATCAGCAAAGCTACAAGATCTTGACAAAAAGGTTTTGAGCCAATCATCATCAGCAGATATCACAGACAGTGAGCCTGATCAACAACAGAGACAAGAGCAAATTGACAAAGAAGTTGCAGAAGACATAGATGCAGCAAATCAAGTCATAGAAGAGGCTTTCAAACGAATGTCTGAAGTTCAAAATACTGTTGTACAAATGTTCTCAAGGCCAAAAACTCCTAGCTCATCAGCAAATAAGTCTCTCCCAAGAAACCCATTTGGTTTAAAAATACTAAAGTGGCTCTCTGATCAAAAGACCCATGTATTGACTCTGGTCAGAACCAATGGAGAAGTGAAGCAAATATCAAGGAATCAAGCACTAGGCCTGGGTGTTGAAGATCTACAAGATCTCCTTGAGCTTACACTGCGCCGGGATGAAGATGATACAAGTTCTCAGGATTTTGAGCTAAAATTTAAAGAACAAGTCAAAGAACTTCTGATGAGAAATAAAAATCCAGAATAATGAAGGGTTTTGGCATTATCTGTTCCAGGGGGAGATTGTTGGGATTGAACCCTACCAGAGGAACAGATAATGAAAGCCAAAACCGGTTCACAATAGTGGATTCACAATAAGCAGATGTTTACATTAAGTTTTCCCCTTGATAGTGGTTATCTAACAGCTGATATACTTTAAGTACTGCTCAGAAGAACAACTGATGAACCAAACACTGATGAAACGCTAAAGACTGCTAAAGACAAACACTGACGCTCTATCTACTGCTGTCTCTTAAGTACTGCTGTAGACACAAGCACTGCCCATTCAAGGACTGATCACCTTTGAAGAAAGCACTAATGCTCAACATCAGTGTTTTGGCTACAACAGTGGAAAGTGAATCAGTAGTTTAACCATGTTTTATATTTTCTTATCAATCAGCTGTTAGACATCAGTAGTTTGTATAGAACAGTGTTTACAGGTTGTTAGACTGTTAGACGTCGCTTTCATGGTGACGTCAGCCGAGATGTCTCAGTGGTTTGGTTTGTCTATAAATGGAACAGTACTCTGTACTGTTACATTTGATCGTCTTGAGTGAGTTCTTCTCCTCAATTCAATCCTTTCATCTTGTGCAACCAACTACTGGAGTATCAGGCTGAGGGGGAGTTTATTTGTAAACATGTTTGTAATCATTTGATTTACTTTGTAATCTTTCGACTGATGCAATTCATGTGTTTATCAAATCTATTTCTCTTTATGATTGTGTTTACAAAGTTTGTTGTTCATTTCCGCTGCACTTTACATGTTTTCATATTCATTGATTGTTCAAATTACACAAACAAACACTCTCATAAGAACCTTCGATCCTAACATGCTGCTAGGAAGCAGATACGGTAGAATGCATAAGTCTTAAACAACAGATAAGAATCAAGATTCCTAGAACTATAGACTAGGGCAAGTATTCCTACTCATCCTAATTCCCTATAGTTATGGCTCTGATACCAATCTGTCACACCCCAACCGATGGCGGAAACATCAGGGTGCGAGCACTAAGCGTTCAGATTGCTCATGAGGTTCCATAACACTAGAAATTTCAATATAGATTAAGTAAGATTCATGCATCAGTTTGTCTAAAACATCATCGCCAACAAAAGATTCAAAATACAACCATTATTCATTGTTTCAAAGACTAGATTTAGACTAGGTGGGTTTCTAAGCATCATCCCTAGCTTGATTTCCATGATTCAGCATCCTATCAGCCTGCAACATGTATTAAAATAGGGTCAGTACCAAAATGTACTGGCGAGTATGTAGGATCGTGAAACGACCTAACGAGTCGATCAGAAGAGTGCTCAGACAGAATCAGAGGCGGAATTCATTGATTCTGTCTTTGTTTAGCTTGTAACACACCAGAAATACTATTTACTGTCTCTTGTATTGATCTCTGAAAGATTACAGACTTGGAGACACCTCGACAGCACCTCGGTGTCGGAAAACTACAACTGAACTCCTACTCTACAACTGATTACGCTTCAGGGTATATATAGAAGTTGGGGTTTCGCTTGAGCACAGTTCAAGCGAAATCATGTTATGTGGATTTCGCTTGAACTTGCTTCAAGCGAAATCTTCTATTAATGACCCTTGAAGCGAAATCATCAATAAAACACACTAAAACATGACATTTTCTCATATAACAAGCTCTAATCAATCAGTTCTAATCTAAGACTCGAACAAAGATGAAGTCGACAGACAACTGCACCAACAGACTCCCCCTTGAATGTTGACGGAATCTTCAGTGAGAGTCTTCATCATAATGACTCTTCAATCTTGATCGATCTTCTTCAGGAATTTCTCCTGGAATCATGTACCCGGATCTTTTCTCTAGCTCTAACTTCATCAGACTCCCCCTTTCATCAAGCTGGGATTTTCAGTCTGGAATTAGCTATCGCCTTTGAAATTCAATCCTGGCTTTTTCTCAGATTAAGCTCTCCACAGGTTCTGATGCATCTCCTGGCTTCTCGTAGCAACAGGATCAGAAACCTTCATTTCTCCTACACACATCTCTCTACCAAAACATAAGTTTTCACTTAAATCAATAAGAAAAACTTACAAACAATAGTTACATCAAGTTCAAATTAATGACCCTGATTAACTAATCTCAATTTCTTTCTTAATCCAAAATTTTCAATTTTAGCACACACACTCCCAAACCAGTTCATCTTGTTTAGCTCTTGAAATTTTGAAAATCAGCTTTTCAACATCAGTTGTCGAAAATCTTTTTGGATTTTTCAAAATATGAAACATAAATGCAATAACAGAAATTAACTGCAGAAATAAAATATGTACAAACATATTTTTGTGAGTTTGTGTAAGAGGATCATACCAGTTTTTGAGACAAATCACCAACACCGTTAAGCTTCATTTCATTTTAAGTTCTAAACGATTCACATTGATTGACGATATTGTTGTCCACTTAAACTCAATCTAAAAACTTTCAACATGCTTACCGATACTTTAAGATATATTAATTTTGCACTAAATTCTTATGGACCCCACGATCTCAGCATATCCCCTCATCATGCAATACACTGACTCAAGTAATGCCTTTAAACTTTTATCAACTGTGATTTGTGCGAAAATAAAGCAGAATGTTTAAACATTAACAATCAGGTCGATACTTCCGTATACGCAGAGAAAGTCCAATGTTTAAACAAAATAAGAAAATAAAAATAAGTTGAAGTTGTTTAGGCTTTAACCACCAGGTCGATACTCCCGTATACGCAGAGGTGATCCAAAGCTTAAACGAAACACCAAAGAAAATAAAGCAGAACGTTTAGGCAACAACATCCAGGTCGATACTCACGTATACGCAGAGGATGTCCGATGCTTAAACAAAATAAAGAAATAAAACAAGTTTAAATCTTTGCAAAATGAAATGCACAATCACAGCGACTTTTTAGCAAAGTTGTGAAAGTTCACAAACTTAACCAGTTTTTATGCTTTTTGGCATTCAGCAATTACTGAGTAGGCACACAGTCAAGAAGGACAAAACTAAGTACTATGCTTTCGACCATGTTTCCCACTAGAACTAGGCTTTTTCATTTAAGTTTGTATCGTTATTGCAAATCTACTAGTCTAGCTGAGCCTACCGTCACATCTTTAGTGAGACCGTTTATCACATTTTACTTCTCCATTTCTTTAGCATGCTGTGACAGTCCAGCTGATCTACTATCATTTCCTCTTTTTCACAACAAAACTCATTTTAAATTTTTTTCAATGTTTTTGACATTTTCAAATTTTCAAATGTTTTTGGATTTTCTAAAAATTCTTACTCCCCCTAAAATGCAAACACATTAAAGGAAATTTAAAAGTAAACTATACAATAAAATGACAACCGATATCGAATTGCTTCAAATCGCCATCCACTTGGCATAAACAATCAGAACTCCCCCTCACAACAAACTATTTTCTCATTTAGATTTCAAAACACTTAAGTTTGTTTTAATCAAAATGATTTTTCCGGAAAATAAGTTTGTTTTTACCACTTGTAGAGTTAGAGGTTTGGTTCATCACATTGTTTTTTAACCTCTTGTAGAAAATCAGATACAACTTAATGTCCCTGATTTACCACTTGTACGAAAAACACAATCAAATACACAGAATGATGCCGATTCCTGATCCACGATTACCAACTTGGGATCTCCGGCAAGTCAGGTTTTTCATTTAAACAGATCTACCCAAGCCTGACCAGTCTTGAGTGATTTTGAATTCTTGTTTAACAATGATGGAAAGTTTGCCTCATCCATTGTTAGACTAGAACTCTCAGTTTTTACCTCAACAACTGGCTCTTCTGGCTTTACCACACCAGATTCATTGCCTGAATGTGGCTTGTCTGAATTTGATGAGCCAGATTCATCGCCGACATGTGGCTCCTTTGTTTCCGAAGAAACAGATTCATTGCCACAAACTTTCTTCTTCTTTTCCTCTTTCGTCCTCAGATTTGTATCTGATGAATGCGTTTTGCTTGATTTGTTGTTCTTTGGTGAGCAAGACGATTTATCAGAACTTTTATCTGTTTTATCAGTTGTATCCGAGGACAAAATCCTTTCCAGATACTCTCTGGCCTTCTTTCTCTTCTTCCTCAGTCTGTCTTTTTGCCCCTGAGAAAGCTTTACTTTCTTTTCTAGAACTTTCTGTTCTTGAACTTTAGATTCTTGAACTTTCTGTTCTTTAGGCTTGACATTGACTGGTTTCTTTTCAAATTTCTGAGATTTAACCCTCAATCTGTCATTTGATCTCCTTGGGCAATCTCTGGCAATGTGACCTTTGATATGGCAATTATAACATATCCTTGTTTCAAAATACAGACTCTGGCAGTTAACAGCAATGTGTCCTTGATAACCGCATCTGTAACACACCCTGTTATCGTACCAGTTACCACCTTTGTACCAAACATTCAAGTCGTAACACTGTTTGGCCTCGTGGTAGTCGTTTCTCTTCTTCTCAGCTGAATTTGGCTTTTGCGCACTGTGGTCCGACCTGCACCACTTTTCACCAACTATTTTTGAATTTTCATTTTTTAATTTTTGTAATTTTTGATTGCGATTGGATGATTGATCTGATGAACTTTTATTCTCTTTTTTAACATTTTTCACATTTTTAATTTTTTGTTTCTGTTCCACTTTCTTCTTCAAAGGTTTTTACTTAGAGCATTCTCCCTTTTCGGTTGATTGTGTAACAGTTTCTTGAAATTTTTCTTTTAACTTCAAAAATAAATTCTTTTTGTCAATTTTTTGTTTTTCATCATCAGATTTTTCATCACAATCTTCAACTTTGACATTGTCAAAGTTTGTGACATTGTCACTTATTGGAACAGAATTGATTGGTTTTGGACAGGGGAAATCAGATGAAGTCACAAAACCTTTCAATTTCTTTTCAAGTTCATCAATCTTGTTTCTCGAATTCTCAGCTTCGTTTTCAAGCTGAGAGATTCTTTCAAGATGAGACTTGATTGATTTCTCATTCTCATTTTTCATGTTTTCAAGAACAGACTTTTCATTTTCCAAAACTTTTATCTGTTCTTGAAGTTTTGTTTCATTTGCTTTTAGATTTTTGTTCTCAAGCTTGATCCAGAAATCTTCATCTTCTGAAAATTTCTGTTTACTTTCAAACTCTTTTTCTTTTTCTTTCAAAACTTTGTTTTCTGATGTCAAACTGTTCAAATTACCCAACAGTTTGTCATTTTCAGTTTTCAACTTCTCACAATTTTCTTTCAGAATAAGAATCTGCTTATCATCAGCTTACTTCTCATTTCTCAACTTCTTGACTTCCAATGTCAAACTTTCCGCATTCTTCAAGAGTTTGTCATTGTCAATCTTAAAATTGTCACATTTGGAGCACACTGATTCTGAACTTGAAGATTCAAGCTTCACAGATTCTTCATTCTTTTGAACATGTTCTGTCTCCATCTTGTATGTACCTGCACAAAAGAGTTTAACGAAATCAAAAGGATTCATATTTTCATCAATATAATATTTCCTTTTAATATCATATTTCAAAATATTTTTTGTTGCAAGACACACATGAATTCTTCTATCTATTTCAGCAATTACATCCAATTCCAATTTTAGTAAATTCTTTTCCATCTCATTCAAAAATTCCCTTCTTTTCTTTTCTTCCTTACGACACTCTGCATGAACCTCATTAAAGAACTGATGTGGATTAAGCTCTTGGAAAAAATCTTTTCTTTTTAGCTCAACCATGAATTCATCCCATTTAGCAGGTAATGCAGTTGTCAATTTCAATATATGTTCATCAGTTGACATTCTAATACCCTTTCTCCACAAATTGTCCGTTAGAACTTTAAATCGTGTTTCCATCTCATTCAAAGTTTCATCCTTTTGACATATGAAAAATTCAAAACTTTTTACCCAAACATCCACATCTACATTCCTGTAACTACTGTCCACAGTTCTCATATACCAACAATTTAAATTTTCAAGATACTCATTTTCTTTCTCATCAAATATCATTGTCATTTTTCTAAAACAATGTGCACTCAAACAACCTTCAAGCGAAATACCTGAAAACAAAACTTCAAGCGAAATCAAAAGTTAACTACAATATCAGTTCAAGCGAAATACTTGATTTCGCTTGAAACAACTAAAGCAGAAAAACCCTTTGAAGCGAAATCCTCTTTGAACAAAGTAATTGATTTCGCTTGAACTCGTTTCAAGCAATAATAACACACTTTTTCAAGCGAAATAGTCTTGTCAAAACAGAATGCCTCAAGCGAAACCCTTTCAAGCGAAAACTATGATTTCGCTTGAAATACAACTCTATCTAAAATTCTTGAAGCGAAATCTGATCAGTCTTCAAGCGAAATCAAACAGAATCTGATCAATTTCTCAAGCGAGACCTAGATTTCAAGCGAAATCAACCTCTCAGTTTCGCTTGAATCATGCTGACATCATCAAATCGATCTGATTTTTGCAAAATTGATCAAGTTTTAGGTCGAATTTAGGTCTGAATCTTTCAAGGATTTGTTAATTCAATGTTTCGCACACTATATACGAAAATCAGTCCATTTTAACCATGAAAACTTGATTAATTTTGAAAAGAAGGTGTAGAAGTCAGAATTTTCCAGCGAAAACAAGCTAAACGGTAAGAACTCTTCCTCCTGAGCTCTGATACCACATGTAGGATTGTGAAACGACCTAACGAGTCGATCAGAAGAGTGCTCAGACAGAATCAGAGGCGGAATTCATTGATTCTGTCTTTGTTTAGCTTGTAACACACCAGAAATACTATTTACTGTCTCTTGTATTGATCTCTGAAAGATTACAGACTTGGAGACACCTCGACAGCACCTCGGTGTCGGAAAACTACAACTGAACTCCTACTCTACAACTGATTACGCTTCAGGGTATATATAGAAGTTGGGGTTTCGCTTGAGCACAGTTCAAGCGAAATCATGTTATGTGGATTTCGCTTGAACTTGCTTCAAGCGAAATCTTCTATTAATGACCCTTGAAGCGAAATCATCAATAAAACACACTAAAACATGTCATTTTCTCATATAACAAGCTCTAATCAATCAGTTCTAATCTAAGACTCGAACAAAGATGAAGTCGACAGACAACTGCACCAACAGAGTATACAAGTTTGAGTAATAGCATAATAGATTAAAACACCTCGTATCCTTATGTAAGTGTAACAAAATAGTTTCAGCCATGCTAGTGTTCGCAGTCCAACAAGTGATAGCCCAAGTATCCCGATGCTTTGTTGTTTTCCCAAGTCTTAAGGAAAACTAGAATCCTCCTAACAATACCCCCGAGAATAATGGGGAGGTGCATCTCCTATAGCGCTACTATTGTTAAGGCGGAACTACACACTCTGGATTAAACGTTCACATAGCACAAATAGAATACAAGAATCACAAGTTTCACATACACGTAGGATAGAGTTTTGTGACAACCCGAGATCCCAAGGTCTTTCCTATGCGTATTATTTGTTTTGCAATCCTGTTCATATTATATATAATCATCTGAATGATCAATGTTTATGTGTAATGTTTGGTTGCTATTTATGTATGAGCATGTTTGGTTGTTAAAGTGTTGTGTTAAACAAGATCATTTGTTACAAGTCCATCTCGACGAAAAATAGGATTTTCGTCACATGTGATCTCGACGAAAGATGGATCTTTCGTCGGGGATGTTTTTCACCATAGCGGGCCTCGGTCCAATGTATTTCGTGGCCCAATTGTCAATGATTATAAAACCCTCATAATCGTAAGACGTAAACTAGAAACCCTAAATCCTCTCTCTCCCACTCCTTCCTGTTCGACGGCAACTTGGTTCCCTTTTGAAGATTTCAATCGTTCGAGCACCTCTCTCTGATCTCCTGTTATCTTGCTCATTGGTTAGTGTTCCCCTGTTAATGATATGCTATGATTTTGAGGGTGTTTTGTTATGATTTTGTGTGATGTGGGTCTGTTAATGATATTGTAAACATAGAATGGTGCATGATGAGGATCAATGATTTGAGTACAATGTTCATAGTAATGTTGATTGGTTAATGAAGATTAATAGTCTGATTTACATGTGATTAGAGTGTCGGAGATTTACTTGGAATTGTAATTATGTATATGATTAAGGATTACGTTAAATCTGTGCATTGTGATTCAATGATTGGAAACTGTTATGATGATGGATCGTGTTAGGGGTTGTTAGATTACATGTAGTAACCGTCGTTTGATCCATAGTTTATGTTAAAAATGTGCAACTGATGTTTCTGTAACTGATTCTGACGAAACATGTGATATTTCGTCACACATGGAACCGACAAAACATGATGTGTTTCGCCATAGTTTATCTCGACGAAACATGAAGTGTTTCGCCATAGTTCATCTCGACGAAACATGATGTGTTTCGCCACACCTTAGCACGACGAAACCTAGGGTTCTTCGTCGGACGGTTATTTGCCGAGGAATAATCTGTTAACTGTTGTGTGACTGTTGTGTGTTATATATAGGATATGGACACATGTATGAACTGAGTATACGTTATGTGATGCATGGCAGTGCTTGTAATGAATGTGATCTCTGATATACGTGGCATAATTGATAAATCGTGAAACTAATTATTATTGGTAACCTCGGTAGGGTTGATTGATTAATTGGGTGGTAACTTAGCATACCGAGCAATCCAAGGTAAGTTCACTACTCTTGAGCATGCGTCCCGGTGGTTGGGACAGTCAGTGGGTATCCCGGGGAGGGATAATTCTTTTGGGTAAAAACTGGAATGTTGGATAATACTCTCACCCTATCACTCTTAAGTCCCATCTTTTTGTTACCGGAGAGGTAACGAGGTATTAGTTGGTAGCGCTACTTAGGTTTGGCACCCTCACCCCATGCCGGAGAGGACGGGTGTGAACTAATGACCCAGTCATGCCCAGTGTTTTGATAGGAGCACTGGGGAACGGACAAAACATACATCAGGAGCCGTTTTGTTCAGTATCGAGATATTATCGACATTACTTTCGGATTTGTTAACAAACTGGATTAAACACTTGGTAACTAACGTTTTCGAAAAGCTGTGAACTCACCAGCGTTGTCTGATACACTTGTTGCATACTCGCAGGTCGTTAGGTACTTTGGATGGGAACTTGCTATCTGGATGGCTGGAGTGGTCATGGGTCGCGTCGCTTGGATTTGCAAGACTTGTTTACTGATTTCATATACTTTGGTTTTTGAAACATTTGAATAGTGTTTTACGATTTGCTTCCGCTGACACTATTTAATTTGGAATATGTTACATGAATGTTTTACTTAATGAATGGGGTTTTTGTTAAATACCTATGGTTAGTTCAATGTGATTGGTGGCTAGATCCTTGTACGTCACACGCCTAGCGGGGTTATCGCATGTGGTAATTTGGGGGTGTGACAAGTTTAGTTTGCAAAATTCTCAAGTATCGTAGTTTTAGTAGAATACATGTTACATCCCAAAGTTTAAAGCAAAAAGGGATCGAGTATACTCACAGTGATTGCTTAACAGATCAACTGTTTTTGGATCAAAGGGAGCTCTTTAAGTTTAGCCTGATTAGATTACAACGGATAAGTGTCGGACAGAACAACGAGATTGCACAAGTGTCGGATTAGTCATCTCGATCGGATGGCTGTTCGATCGGATGGCTATCCGATCGGACTGCCATTCGATTGGGATGTCAAATGTATGAGGAAATGGTTGGCTATCCGATCGGGTTGCCACTCGATTTAAAGTTGTCAAAAGTGTGTGTGAGGAAAGAATGGCTATCTGATCGGATGGCTATCCGATCGGGTCGCCACTCGATCCAAGTTTAAGATTCAAAGTCCCAAAGGTTCTAAGTACTGAAAAGTTTCAAGATCCATTGTTGCCTCGATCGGATGGCTGTTCGATCGGATGGCTATCCGATCGAGTTGCCACTCGATGATCAGGACTTCAAAGTTTCAAGTGTTTAAAGTTTAGGGGTAGGTGTTACTTGATTGGGTGGCTGTCCGATCGGATGGCTATCCAATTAGATTGCCACTCGATCGGGTTAGCCTTGTCCCGTTCTCAGTTTTTGTAAGTTTCTAAGTTTCTGGTCATATTGCAACGACATGGTACGTATTGAGACAACGGTAAGCTCATCAGGATGTGGCCGATCTGATCGGGTGGGAATCACCCCAGTCTGTTCAGTCATCTGCCCGTGGTGGTGCTTATGTCAGAATCCGTACTCCGGTCGTCTTCTCCGGTAACAACCCCTTTGCAATCCAACTCCAGACTATTAATCAAGTCTACAGTCCGTTTAGATCCGGATTTCACCGTTTCAAGTAAAAGTTTAAGAAAGATGAAGATAAACATAAGATTTTAGCTTGAAAAGTTTAGATCTAACATAGATTTAGTGTAAGACGCATGAAATTCCTTAGATCCAAGCTAGATCTTGGCTAGAATGACATCTCACAATAGTTTAGTACAAACTACCATGGTGACATCACCTTCAAGAGCTCAAATCCGAGAGATTTCATGGTGAAAAGTGAGATTTCAAAGGAGAATCTCGTAGAGAATGATGTGTAGATCAAAGATGTACAAGAATCTAGTGTAAAACATACCGACATCACCAAGAAATGGGAGAAAAGAGGAGTGCGTGCGTCTGGTCGAGTGAGGCTGTCACATCAGTGAGAATGGTGATGTGACAGGCCTATTTATAGTGTAAGGTGGGGTGAAGCGGTGTGTACTCGGATCGGATGGTGGTCCGATCGAGTGGCCATCCGATCAGGTAGCCATCCGATCGAATGACTAGTCAGCCGATCGGATTGCCACTCGGCCAATCCCATCTTTCCATTCCACCGTTTTTGATTCGATTTGTGAGTTAGATTAAGCGTTGCGTATTATTGGGTAATAGTATAACTAGATTATAGCAATAGCACAAAAGTTTTCAAAGTTTCATAGTTTCCGCCAGTGACAAGACTCCAGTCCCTCGTTCAACCAAGTCTCAAGTTTCACGAGCCTCAAGAGTCAAGCACCAAAGTATCAAGATTTAGACATTAGGCATTTCAAGTATTTAGATTTAGACATTCCAAGTATCTAGAATTAGGCATTTCAAGTATTTAGATTTAGACATTCCAAGTATCTAGCATTAGGCATTTCAAGTATTTAGTATATAGCATAGAATTCAATAAGTACCAAAAGTATTAATGACTACATAGTTCAGGGACTAAAATTGACAATAGGCAAGGTCTAGGGACTAAACTTGCCAAAAGCCTAAAGTTTAGGGACGCAGGGCGTTACACCTCAAATATCTATACTTTCTATAAAAGGAGAAATCACAATGACATAAGAAAAGCTGATGTGGCAGGCAGAGAGTCTGTCCAACAATGCTTTTCTTATGTCATTACTGCATCATAAAGCCTAATATATAAAATAATTCTAAAATCTATCTAAAATTCTGCCTCATCCCAAAACCTCTGCCCATATCTTTCCTTTAAAGCCAGCAGAGGTTGAAAGTCTATCCTTTGGCAAACGTATAACTTAGCAGATGTTTTGAAATTGCCGGTAATTTCAAATTCAAAATTCCTGGAGATATGTAACTTGCAATTAATGCATGTCACTCACTCACTTCTGTCAATCTTCTTCTTATATTAAGGTTTTTTTTTTCTCATTTCATTCTTCATTTTTACACTCTCGTGTTCTCTGCTTTTGTATTTTCAATCCACACTTCCAATGTATCTCTCCCTCAAATCTCTTCTTCTCAATACTCGACATTTGTTCATAAATGATAAGATAAAACATAAGCTCTCTCTGACCCACTTTTAGAAGATATTTTGGGGATATGTGGTTTCCCTTGATGATAGTAATGTCATATATATAATTATGTTTGTTTTGGTTTTTGATTTTTCGTAATTGTTTTTTATCTGAGTTATGACTAAATGATGATTGTGAATGATTTGAGCAGATGGTGATTGTTTTACAGTTGTTTCCAGCATCATTGTTCCAACATCGTTGAAAGTATGTTTTTTTTGTAATTTTGTAATTTTGAGTTTTTAATTTTGAACTGATCTACTCTAATTCTTGCTTTATATTTCAGTCTAATCACAGTTGTTTGAAATTCATACAATCATCTGCGGGTTATTTTAGGTTTATGGATTTTAAACTGTTGATATATTCCAGCTCTGTTTTCTTCGAGCGACCAGTGGTAGAAGTATTTGTGATTACACTGAATGGTTTTAGAATATGTTAATATGGATATTGATGGTATTAAATTAAACACAAAGAAAGATTATTAAATGTAAAGTTAAAATATTTTTTGCTGATGACTAAATGATGATTATGAATGACTTGGGCAGGTGATGATGATGTAGAACCCACAGTGGTTCCTACTAAACGCAAGAAATGATCTACTTCTGCTGTAAAATGAGATTTTATTTAATAAGATATATAAGTAGATTCAGTTTGTTCTTTCCTGCCTTTTTTGTATTAAAAGAAGCATAAATTTTGGAATTTTGATGTATAGAATGTATACACTTCTGCAGCCTCTGATGATTTAAAGTAGCTCTTTATCAAGCAAGTTGAGAGTTAAGTATATGAGGATAGGGCTACTCTTCAAGAGCTGAAGAAGTGTTTTGATGGACTGCATCTTGGTCTGTTCACAAGAGACCAGGTTTCCAGAAACCTGATGGTGATGCCTTCAATACTTCCGTGGAGTTCAGGCGAATGTCAAAGATATACATTGAGAGGTTCAGTACTCGATAGAGTTGAAGCTAAAAGCACTTAATTTTTGCTGTTAGATTCCTAAATTTCTTGGTGTTGTTGTTAGATTTTAAAGTTTCGTTGTTCAGTACTCGATGTAATTGTTGATCTCTTAATTCTCATAATTAAATTTTAATCCTATTAATGTTTGTAGAGCATTTTATTTATACTAATTTTAAGGTGCATAAGTATTATTATGTAATTTATAATATCATCTGATTATTGCAGCTCGATGTTGATGCAGTACATCAAATTGTCTCTGAGTTTGATTTAGATTATGTTGATGTTGAATTATGCTTGAACAATTTTTTTGAAGAATTACAAAGAATCAATTTCTGTTAGTGTATAGATTTGTCAAAGTTAAAGTTTGCCAAAAGAGAACATTTGCTCGAAATCATCATCTGTTGATCTAACGGCTGTTTGACTTGCTACTGTTGTCAACATCTGTTGTTGCCTAACAGTGCTTCTCAACATCCGTGTGCGCTGAAGTGGTAGAAGTATGTGTTTAGGATGTAGAGTACTGTTGGTCTTTAAATGAAGAGTTCTTTTTTATTGTTTTTTATGCCATATTTTTGAAATTTCATTATCTTTTTATGATTTGGTAAGTCAACAGTTTTTTTGAAGAATTTCCTCCTCTCAATTGCAAATACTCAACATCTGTTACTTTAAATCTCTGTCAAAGGTAAAGTCTGCCCAAAGAGAACATCTATTTAGTAGTGATCCTCTGGCCTCTGCTAATCTAACGGTTGTTTGACTTGCTACTGTTACCAACATCTGTTGTTGCCTAACAGAAGTTCTCAACATCCGTGTCTGCTGAAGTTATAGAAGCGTGTGTTTACTATGTAGAGTATTGCTGGTCTTTAAATGAAGAGTACTTTTGGCAACATCTGTTGTTGCTTAACAGAGGTTCGCAACATCTTTGTCTGCTGGAGTTGTAGAAGCATGTGTTTACTATGTAGAGTATTGCTGGTCTTTAAATGAAGAGATTTTTTTAATATTTTTTTACGCCAGAGGTTTGAAATTTTATTATTTTTTTATTATTTGGTAAGTCAACAGTCTTTTGAAGAATTTCGTCTCAATTACAAATACACAACATCTGCACATCTAAAAGTCAGTCAGAGATAAACTCTGCCCAAAGAGAACATCTGTTTCAAATGATCCTCTGCTGATGAAGACATAGTCTGAAGAAAGTTTGAAGAAGCAAAGGTCTGCTATGGGTCAACAGATCTTAAAGAACAGCAGATGATTGCCATCCGATCAGATTACCATCTGATCCTTGGTACACCTTCACCGTTTTACGCACCGACTCTCGCTTATGTTATCGTTAACTTTTCAGGCTAATTTCCACTCTAGCGCTCCCTTCAATCCATTAACCCTATCGCTGTGAGTATACTCGATCCCTTTTTGCTTACGCACTTTTGGGTGTTACATACGTTACTTATTCTAAATCATATCGAACACACAACGCAAACACTATTTTATACGCTGACCTCTAATGCATGTTATACGTGACTCGATGAATGCATGTTTGTTATGTTAACACACTGATTGTTGTCTACCTGCCTTAGCAACGATAGTACTATAGTTTGGACTCAGCACCTGTTCACCCAGGGGTTGTTAAGGACAATTACTTCACATGTTCACAGTGGTGAATATGTGTTGCGTACTCGCTACTCGCAGTTAAATCGCAGTCATTGGTATTGATAGGATCTTTGTCGATAACTTACATGCATCACATTATACGTTGCACATGCTGGTTATGCGTAAATGATTTCAAACCCTATATGCTATTATCAAACTTGTATGCTCACCTTTACACTATGTGTATTGACTTTTACTTTAACGTATGTGGCAAGTGCTTAAGATGCTAGGATGCCTTGTTTGCTGTGTGATGAAATCGAGGCTAGGAAAGAGTCTAGAAACAAAGACAATTTATTTTTTTTGAAAATCTGAGTTGTCGGAACATGTTTTATTTGTTTGAAGAATATCTCTGTCTGTAATAACTAGATTATCTTATGGGTTATGGTATGGGACATAATATTTAAACTATTTGGTAATTTAGTCGTTATGGAATTTCTTTGAACAACCTGTTTCGCTCAGTGCCGCGCCCCGATGATTCCGCAATCTGTCCAACAACGCCTTTCTTATGTCATTACTGCATCATAAAGCCTAATATATATAAAATTATTTTAAAATCTATCTAAAAGTCCGCCTCATCTCAAAACCTCTGCCCATATCTATCCTTTAAAGCCAGCAGAGGTTGAATGTCCTTCCTTTGGCAAATGTATAACTTAGCAGATGTTTTGAAATTGCCGGTATTTTCAAATTCAAAATGCCTGGGGACATGTAATTTGCAATTAATGCATGTCACTCACTCACTTCTGTCTTATGGTAAAGGCGTCTTATGGTAAACGAGGAGTTTAAGTGTAATTATGATAACCTATTTTTTTTAAGGTTTAAAATTTGTCATTTGGATTTCTTGATATATAATTTTATACTTTTCCCATGGAAACGCACTTCTAAAATGTTTTGCATTAAAAGCCGAACCATCGTCGCATCATATTCTTTACACACTAAGTTAGTCTGACGATGTATTTAGTCATAACCGCCTTCATTGGGTGTATAAAATACATTGAGAAACTGCTTTCATCATTACCGCTTTCATCCATCTACTCAATCATCTTCAAAAATTTTTGTTTCTCAGTATCTTTGCAATTTCTTTGGCTTTCAAACACGCATTTGTTCACTGCGAAATGGAAAACATTGGTTTTCAAATGATTGTTGACGAAATTTTCACGAGGCTCCCTGCAGAAGATATTGGATGTTTGAAATGTATTTCCAAAAATTTTTATAGGGAACTCTCAAGTCATGCATTTGAGATGCTCCATGCTCTCCAAAGTGTAGATTCACTACAAAAGAAACTACTCTCCTTTAAAGACACGTCAATTGTCATTGACTGCACAGTAGCTGGTAATTTGGATGTCGGTACAAGCAAAACCTTAAGTTTTCCTAACAATGTCCACCCTACCTTCTTACGTATTCTATTGTCATTTAATGGATTGCTATTAGTTTGCAATGAAGGGATTTGCTGTGAGCTGATCCTTTGGAATCCAACTACCAGGTGCTATAAGTTTTTGTCTGACGACTACTTAAATTATATTCATGATCGAAACTCTGATACAGGTGGAATTTATTTTGATCAATCCAATGATCTGAAAGTGCTTCACATCAGCTGTTATCGTAATGTGGCTACTGCTCGTGTTTACTCACGACGTCGTGAGTCATGGAGAACAATAAATTTTGGTAGCGTAAATAATTATGGTTCAAGCAGTTATTCATGGTCTCCAGGAATTTATGCTGATAAAACCATATATTTCATGGTTTCAAATTATTGGTATCCACTAGGTGAGAGGAACATCATTGCTTTCGATGTTCTTTTTGAGACTTTCAGAATGCTTCATTTTCCCGAGAGTATCGCAGTCAATCCTTGCCAAGGGCATTTTTTGACCATCGCAAAGAGGCTGCATTTGATTGTTATTGGAAAGTCTGCTGAGCTAACTGCTGATTTGCTCAGATATGAAGAAGAAGGTTAGATCAAGGTGTTTGCTTTCAGTAATCCTCGTATAGTTGATTATGTAGATAGGCGTCAAAGGACTAATATAATTGAAAACAACAAGTGGCTGATAACAAGCTTTTTGGGGGGATATGGTTGAAGTTGATCTGAGCAATGAAGTTTTGAAATACCTCCAACATGTTGACAACTACAATGGTCCGAAAGGAGCTTTATTTATCGAGAATACTGTTTTGCCCATTGATTAGAAATTATTATGCTGTATTTTACTGAATGTTGTTTGCTGTTTTGAACTCTGTTTATTATATAGTTACCTCTGTTTGACACTTGTAGTTTTTATATAATTAGTTGTGTTAAAATTATTAAATATGTTTGTTATTTAAGTTAAAAATAATTAAATGAATATTTAGGTTTGAGAGTTTAAAAGCTTGTAATATTGGCAAAGGTCTGTTTAAATAATGAAAGCTCTGTTGTTGTGAACAGATGTGTGAAAATAAAACAGTGGTTGATACATCTGTTGACTTTGGTCAACAGATGGATGAAAACAGAAGTTTGAAACCACTGTTGGGTTAAAACGGTGGTTTAAAACCACTGTTGGGTTAAAATAGTGTTTTGTGGAGGTTGAAGGGGATTGAAACGATTGTTGACTTAAAATATTGTTTTTTGGAGAAGGAACATGCTTGAATGCAAATGTTATTTCGTTTACAAAAGATTAATAAGTTGTATACTTTTGTATTTTTCATACTCTAAACTTTAAGTATTTAAGGTTGAAGTTGAAGTTGGGGGGATATGGTTGAAGTTGATCTGAGCAATTAAGTTTTGAAATACCTCCAACATGTTGACAGCTACAATGGTCCGAAATGAGCTTTATTTATCGAGACTACTGTTTCGCCCATTGATTATAAATTATTATGTTGTATTTTACTGAATGGTGTTTGCTGTTTTGAACTTTGTTTATTATATAGTTACCTCTGTTTGACACTTTCATATTTTATATAATAGTTGTGTTAAAATTATTAACCATGTTTGTTATTTAAATTAATTCAATGAATATTCAGGTTTGAGAGTTTAAAAGCTTGTAATATTGGCAAAGCTCTGTTTAAATGATGAAAGCTCTGTTGTTGTGGACAGATGTTTGAAAATAAAACAGTGGTTGATACATCTGTTGACTTTGGTCAACAGATGTATGAAAACAGATGTTTGAAACCACTGTTGGGTTAAAGCAGAGTGTTGTGGAGAAAACTGTTGTTGAAACCGCTGTTGGGTTAAAACGGTGGTTTAAAACCACTGTTGGGTTAAAATAGTGTTTTGTTGTGGACAGATGTTTGAAAATAAAACAGTGGTTGATACATCTGTTGACTTTGGTCAACAGATGGATGAAAACAGATGTTTGAAACTACTGTTGGGTTAAAGCAGAGTGTTGTGGAGAAAACTGTTGTTGAAACCGCTTTTGGGTTAAAACGGTGGTTTAAAACCACTGTTGGGTTAAAATAGTGTTTTGTGGAGGTTGAAGGGGATTGAAACGACTTTTGATTTAAAATATTGTTTTTGGGAGAAGGAACATGCTTGAGTGCAAATGTTATTTCGTTTACAAAAGATTAATAAATTGTATATTTTTGTATTTTTTATACTCTAAACTTTAAGTATTTACCGACTGACTTATCTATTTACAAGTCTATAAATATAACCATATTCATCATGTATATTTGTTATGCATGTTTTTTTAAGAAACCACTCGTGTTTGCACACGGGTCTTACCGCTAGTACAGATAAAGAGTAACATTTTCTCTCTCCCCTACTCACAACCAATTTTTATACTTTTTAGAATATAAAAATCCCACTCATAGAATTTGGTGGCATAGATATGAATACTCAAAAAATTCAAATTTGAACCTTCGGTATTTGTAATATCTTAGAAAGGCGTGAATATGTTTTTTTTAATTGAGTAAATTGCTAAAATCGTCCCTGACGTTTATTCACATTTGTTAGATCCATACAAAAAAAAGGTTTTTTTCTCATAGGAACCACTAAGGTTTCAAAAAAGTTGCTAAATCCATCCAAAATGACTAACACTCTAACAAAACTAACTTGATAGAGGGGTAATTTAGTCATTCTTTTAATTTATTTAATTTACCCAAATCATGTCCACTCAGCACGGAACCCACATCCTAATGTAATGCCAAATAGGATGATCAAGTTCTTGGTTCAGAAGCTTTAAAAAGGATGAGAAAATCGAGCAGTGTCCTTGTAAATGGTCACTCAACCATCGGAACCACAAAAGATACACTTTAAGGTCCGCTTCTGTAGCTTGTTCAATGGTCCAATTAGCCGCAAACAAAAGCTTTTTGTACAGATCTGCTGCATCAAATCTCGTTTGGTTGACAGTGTGCAACCCTGCCACGTCAGCTTTTGGGTATGCCATGTCATGCAATAGACCTACATCTGTTACATATGTCCTCATGGAATCATCCATAAAGCCTGATTTCCATTTGTAACAAGACGTTGATCATCCTATTTGGCATTGCATTAGAATAGTCGACAATTTTTCTTATTTGACCTGTTAAAGATGAAAAAATAAAGAGTAAAACGGCATTTTACTCAAAAATAAATAAATGATGACTCGAATCGGCCCTTTTACGTGTTGTTAACTTGTACATTGTAGGCTCCTTATGAAACAAGGCACCATATGGAACACTGCATGAAAGCACTCTGCAACGCTGATGTCACCACCGGTTTCAAGATCGGGAGAGACATCTCCCAGCCTGAATGCTACGTCCGATCTGCCCGAAACCCGCTCCGTGACCTTGGCGGAAAACCCGCTTCTGGGCGGAATATTTTACAAGCTTTGCATTTGCACGAAAGGGTACGAAGTGACAGCCCGCGGGTCGTTGAGGCGATATTTTACGAGTGCGTTCCCGTAGTTATTTCGGACAATTTCGTCTCTCCATTTTTCGAGGTGTTAAACTGGGATTCGTTACAGGTGCGTTACAGCTGATCATACAACTGATCATACAACCTAAATTAAATAAATTAAAAGAATGACTAAATTACCCCTCTATCAAGTTAGTTTTGTTAGAGTGTTAATCATTTTGGATGGATTTAGCAACTTTTTTGAAACCTCAGTGGTTCCTATGAGAAAAAAAAAACGTTTTCTGGATGGATCTAGCAAATGTGAACAAACGTCAGGGACGATTTTCGCAATTTACTCTTTTTAATTTAAAAATCTTTGCTTATTTATATTATAATGTATGTGTTGAACTTGGAGTTTGAGATGGATGTTAACTAATTTATTTTATATCTACTTATTTGTATCTACCAAGAGTTAGTTTCACAAAGAACTTCTCCCATTCAAGGTAGTGTTCACATCTTTATGTCTCACTAAGCGGGCACTGATCACCACCCAATATTCTTTATAGCACGTTTTCATGAACCAATATTCTTTATAACACTTTTTCATGAACGATTTTCACTTTTTCAAAAACATGTAATTAAACAACCTTCTTTTCTGTTTCTTAAAATTTCCTGACCACCAATACGAACCACTATACCGGTATAATTCAATTCTCTTGAATTCAATAAACCTTGTAATCTTTAACCCGCGAATTATTGAATCGCGCAATACCAAATTCCTGTGACTATCTAATTCGGACTATAACCCCGAAATCAAAAACCCTAGATTTCAAAAAGCTGGTTCGATCATATACTTGAACCAAAAACTGATTGCGAATGAAAAAAATATGAAACCTGATCGCGAATAACTCATGCGATTCCTGATGCCTAGAGCCTGTTGCTCTGATACCAATTGTTGCCCAGACTTGATCTTTGATCTCTAGAACATGAATAACTTTTATATAAACTGAATATTTGAGTACATGAATGTGATTACAATGGGAAATCTAATGCCATATTTATACTAATCGAAAAGGTGCGAGTGAAAGGTTGTGTCTTCTTTTGAACACCGCGTCCTTTAATTGAAGAGTCACGTGTCCAAGGAGGTGTCGATTCCATAAGTTGTAGGTTACAATCTTTTACTTTGTCGCATATGATCCTCATACTTGTTTATCTATTCTAATTACAAGATAAACTAACTAATAACTAATTACAGAACAAACTCTTGTACTTAGGATGTGAAGGGATTAGTTCTTTAGACTCCTACTTTTTCTAATTATTCAGTCATGAATTTCAGTATTTAAGTAGTAGCAGCTTTACTTTTTATTTATTTATTCACTTTGTAATCGGTCGAAAAGTCTTGTAATATGTGATAGCCACATCTGAATATTGTTCAATAAAATTAAAGCATTCGACTGTCATCTATTTGTCATTCTCTTTTAATTCATATTTGATACCAAATTCTAACACTTGTTTTGTTATAAAGGATCAACTAACAACTATGTTGTTGCTCAAATGTAACTTATTAAGTATGATGGCTTTCATGTTAAATATTAAGTATGACGGTTAAAAAATATCCTTTGTGCCGTAAAACCATCAAGTCGTAAGGTTAAGGTGACCCCAAACCTCAGCCATGGTCCTTGGTTCTTACATCAACAGACCGAACTGGCCCTTTTGCAAATTAGGACTAACCTTGTTCATGCACAAACAGACCCAATGCAAGTATTCAACCCTCTATTTATGATATGGGCCAAAATTTGTTAAGATTTAATGTTCTACAAATAGACTCAATGCAAGTATTCAGTTCAACCCTCTATTTGTGATATGGGCCAGATTTAATGTTCTACTACTAATACTGCTACTACTGCTACTGCTACTGCTGCTACTGCTGCTGTTGCTGCTGACCAATTCAGATTAGAGGTCTTAACCATTCAGACTTTGTATAAATCTTAACCATTCAGATGCAAATGTCTGAACCATTTAGACATCTGCTTGTGAAACAAACAGTCTGAACCTTTAAGTGCTGACCAGTAAGAGGTCTGAACCATTAAGAGCCTCATTAAGAGGTAAAAAACAGTCCCTTAATGTTTTATTATTAATATAAATATATCCAGGGCGAACCCCCGAACTTTTCGCTCAGTAGTGTTATGTATGTAGCTTTTGTATAGAAATTTTTTGGTATATACGTTTTCGACCCCCCCCCCCCTCCGGTCGGAAATCTCAAGCTTCGCCACTGAATATATCAATTTCAGTTTAACATGCTAAGCCAGTCTCAACTTTAACTTTTTTGTGAAAATTTTACGCAGACTCATTTTTTTAATCCATTTTAGTTTCTTGTTGTGTTTGTATCGACACAATTCATGTTTGATTCAAGTCCTGTTAAGAATTCACAGCCATACTTGTACTTTTTATTTTGTACCTTTTATTTTTAGTGATGTATATATGTTTTTTCTTATATAAATTAAATCATGTATATGAAAATATTAAATTAAAAAGGTAGGAAATGAGTGTCACACTAACACAACTATACAAGCAACTCTGAAAAGAAAGCCAAACTTATCTCTAGTGTGGGTGTGGGACCAAATTTCAGATAATCCAACCCAAAAGAAGGGATAATCTTTGCCATTAATCATTATTACAAATATTTTAAACAGGGTATATTAGTTAAAGATATATTCAAAGTATATATGCTTAAAGAGATAATTCCTTTTCTTCTACTACTTGTTTGGTTACTTTATAATATACAACTAGGGTTAAGACACGCTCACATTACGGCGCGGGTACATCGTTAACATTGAATGGATTAGTCCTAACGTTATATGATGCATTAACCATATGAAAACACACATTTTGCCGTATCCAGTTGAACTCAGTGTAACCTGTATACGTATTATGATTGAATCAAAGGTAAAGTAAATGGAATTCATATCGAACAATCATAACATATTATATGTGACCAAACTCATACATAGAAAACGTAACGAGTATGAAGGAAAATATGCACATGTAATCGAAAGAGATTAATTAGAGCTTTCTGAAAAAGAGGAGAAAAAAAAAAACCATAATTTGACTCCACTCGGTTCGAAAAAAACTTTACGAAATATACATAAAATAAACACGAAAACATATTATATTTGACCTGAATCATTTCCCAAAAAAAGTTTACGTCGAAACGTAGAACAACTTGAATGTATACCAAAACGTACATAAAAATATGCATATAAAAATGGTTTCTTTAAACGAAAACGACTTATATTTGACATGACTCGTCTATAAAAAAAGTTTACGTCGGAATGTAGAACAAATCATATTTATACATACCCGTACATAAAATATGCACTTAAAAAATAGTTTTTAAGTAAAGGAAGTATAGGGGTAAACCGAAACAAAATATTAGTAAAAAATTTAATAGGTTAAAAACGTTCGTAAAACAGTGCCAAGTAGCACCAATGCCACAACGACATCGACTCTCAACATCGTAAAAATAAAATGGATAAAACGGTAAAAATTACACCGAAAGAAAAGGAGACTAAAATCGTTGAACCACGCACACCCATTACAGTGTCTTAATGCTAAGAAATTAACCAGAAACGTAAAACATACATAATAATAACTTAGTCGATCTAGGACCCGCCCGTTGCGGGAAAGTTTTCAAAAGGGAAAAAATGGACGCGTTGCGACGGGTCTGTCAAATATAAAAAAATTGATCAAAAACGTTGAACGTTGAACCTCACATGCACGCTATGACATGTTAACTCGTAAAACTTAGAACGAAACGTAAAACGAAAAACTTGCGACAGATAAAAAGTATGCAGGGGCCAAAGTTGTAAATAATAAAGTGTTGTGTTAAATTACTAAAGATAAAAAAGTTTGAGTTGAAAGTAAAAATTTCAAATGGGTTAAAATGTGAAAGAAAAAACTTTAAGCTTGAAAGTGAAAAATCAAGGGTTTTTTTTTTTTTTTTTGAAAAAGTCTCTAAGCATGGGATACAAGTCATGATGCACAAGAAACTTGCTAATTTATATATGGAATAATGTATCATATATAATAAAAAAACAAATGTTCAAATTTAGTTCTTAAGCTTTTAAAAAGAGATTTCCTTGTAAGAATTATAATTATAATAATAAATAAACAAAAGCAACTCCATGATCATGCACATAAGAACTTGTGTAATGCAGCGCTGTATCACGGCTTCTTGGACTATGACGCCCTATAGAGTCGTCCAACACGATTACAGGGAACGGGGTTTCAATTCTTGCTCTCGTTATGAACATCGCGGCGTGAACAATTTGTATTTTCAAAATTTGACCGTTTCAAACGGTCATATATTTAAAAAAAACTTTAACTCAAATTAAAATACTATCTCTCCTATAAATAAACCCCCATCTCTCATATTTTTTATGAAATCAAACACACTCTCAAACCCTCTTATCTCTACATTTTTTTATAAAAATTTAGATTTCTTATACAATGCATCCCTTCAACCGCGGTTTTATTCCTCCGCGTTCGAGTGTGGACACGAACCGCCGGAAGAAGAAGCGGTGCAAGATCGAAAAGGCCTGAGTCATCGTCGATGGGATCCGAAATGACTAATGCATTTTCAGAGATAAACCGACACTTTCAAGACATACACGAACCAGGGACTAAACGTATGGAAGAGAACCGGGAAGTGACCGAGATTATGCGGGATATACAATGGGCTCATAACTTTGAATTCTACTCGAAACCGCATGACCATCTAACCGGAAAAGCGTTGAAGATGGCGTTAGCACAAAAGGAGCGAATCGAAAAAATATAATCTTTGAGTTTTTTTTATTTTATTTTAGAGTAAATTACAAAGTTCGTCCTTTATGTATGTCATATATTACAAAATATGTCCTTTATCTTTAATAAGCTCAGAAAACATACTCAATGTTTGTAAACCCTTACAAGTTATGTCCTTTAGTCATAACACAATTAGTTTTCATGGTTAAAGTTGACTAAGTCAACCCCACATAAGGGTATTTTAGTCATTTTATCCTAAATATTATAATAAATAATCATAAACCCAATAAATAAAATAATTTTAGAATTATATATGTGTATATAGTTATAAATATATACAGATAATGTCTTCTCCCTCTCTCTCTTTCTAATTATCCTACCCCCACAACGACGACCTTAGGGGTTATTGATGTCGATGAAACAGAAGAACTTAAGGTTTGGGGATAATTTACTCTAAAAGAAATTGAGACCACTGGTGAACATATTAAGTGTGTAATGAGTGTTAAGACATTGAGAAGTGGTATATGTTGGTGATGATAATTAAATGTGTGTTGTCTTGAGATGGATGAGGAAGGGTTTGATGGTGGCAGGTCTTGAGATGGGCGGTGGTGTTGGCTGTAGTTGGGTGATGGTGGCGGTAGATGGGTGGGTGGTGGTGGTAGGGTACTTTTATATAGAGAGAGAGTTGAGACCGAGTGAGGAAACAAACGCCGTTTCTGTTGAAGATGTACATCATATGCGCATTGTTGCCGGATGCCGTCGGTACCGGCGGTGATGGACTGATCTCAGAGCCTCCGAACTGCATTGCTGAATTGTAAGTGGTTGATTAGCTACACAATTAATTCAAAGCAAGACTGCTTTGATTCTCCAAAATCCTTGCGACGGAAGTTTAGAGAGAGAGAGAGAAAGAGGAGATTGTAGAGAGAGATTGAGAGAGAGCAGGTAGAGTAAGAGAGTGAAAGTGGTGGTGGTGGCAGATCGGTGGTGGTGATGGTGGTGGTGGTGGTGATGGTGGTGGCAGGTGAGTTGTGGTGGTGGTGGGGGTAGGTGAGAGAGAGAAGGAGAAGGGGTTAATAATGTCTGTATGTATATATTTACATATATAATTCTAAAATTGTTTTATTTATTGGTTTTATGATTATTTATTATAATATTTAGGATAAAATGACTAAAATACCCTTATGTGGGGTTGACTTAGTCAACTTTAACCATGAAAACTAATTGTGTTATTACTAAAGGACATAACTTGTAAGGGTTTACAAACATTGAGTATGTTTTCTGAGCTTATTAAAGATAAAGGACATACTTTGTAATATATGACATACATAAAGGACGAACTTTGTAATTTACTCTTTATTTTATTGTAATGTTTTTTTTAGTGTAATGTTTTTTAATTTGATGAAATGGTTTTTAATTTTATAAACTTAGAAATTAATTATAAAAATTTGAAAATTAATAATTGAGTAATGACGAGGTAGAAGCTTTATGACTACACCCTCTAGTGATATAACCCTCCATAAAGCCCCTCTATGACGTGGCATGCCACTTGTCGCATAACACCCCCAAAAAGGCTTTAGGGCAGGCGGGGTGGAACAACTTTTGCACGTGATGGAAACTTATAACGAGTGAAACAATACCAAACACCACCGCCACCATACTTTATAACGCGTGAAAGTTATAACGCGTGGAAATTATGACAGCGTGAAGAATGAAGATTGTGAGGGAATGTGAGGGACATGGTTTATTGTTGAGTGTTGCGAGTGATGAGCATTTCCACTAAAAAAGATTGTGAGTGATGAAATAATGGTTGATGACATAGCGGAACTTGATTGAATATTGTGAGTGAGTGATGAGTAATCACCACCCCCACCCACCTTATGATTACACATTAACTAAAACAATAATAGAAACCTTGTATGAGTACTAGCTGGTTACTAAGACTGAAGGGAGTGGGGCGGCCTTAGGAGAGGGCGTCTTGCGACACGTGGCGCCACGTCAGCCTAGAGGATTTGAGTAAAAAAGGGGGAATGGTGTGTGGGGCGGCCTTGGGCGTCTTGGAGGGGGGAGTCTCCTGAAATTTTGTGCCAAATTGAGTTGTGTGAGGAGAAGTGGGCGACGAGCAGAGGACGGGCAGGAGAGGGACGCCCTTGGGGACGCCATGGGGGGCGGTGTTGAAGGCGACTTGGGGGCGACTTGGGGGTGGGAGTCGCCCCACTCCCCTTAGTCTAAGTTTTGATTGTGGCATTTAAGGAGGTGCCGCAACATGTTATTTTCTATCTTAGGATTACGTAAGTACTTGACTTTTTTGAGTTTAAAAAATAATTTTAAATTATGATCCTTTTATATGCTGTGTGTAAATAGGCTAATTCAATTGGTTTCAAGGCATATTTTGAACAAAACTATGACTTATGGTTTCGGTCAGGCCGTTTTCGAAAATCATAATTTTTTTTTTGGCCCTGTTCGAGATAAAAAATTTGGGCCCTATTCGCAAATCTTCATATAATATAAACTCATCAATCATTCAATCAAATATATAAATACTAAAAACCCATAATACTATGATAATTGTTATGAAATAGATGATTGTTATGAAAGCCTACGACGTTTTTATTTTCTTTCTCTGATCTAACAGACCCTTATTTTTGTTTAGACTAGTCACTTGGGTTTGTTAATTGGGCCATTTTTTTTTAAACTTTTAAACATGCCCTTATTTAAAAAACTTTGAGTCTTTTAGCAGACCCTTATTTAAACAAACATCCAGAATTATATATATATATATATATATATATATATATATATATATATATAGGGGTAGGTTAACGTACAAATGTCCTTATCGTACAATACGTACGCTACAATCTCAGTCGTCCGATCATCTTCCTGCACTGAATTCGCATGTTTTTTTTTTGTAACAATTTCGCATGTTGGTTTTTTAACATGCGATTTCATCAAAATTACCACATGCGAAATTGTTACAAAAAAAACAACAGGCTATTTCATCAAAATTATCACATGCGATTTTATTTTATAACATGCGAATTCACTATATTGTACGCAATGTACGTTAAGGAATATTGTACAGTACTCTTCGCCTATATATATTTATATATATATATATATAGGGGTAGGTTAACGTACAAATGTCCTTATCGTACAATACGTACGCTACAATCTCAGCCGTCCGATCATCTTCCCGCACTGAATTCGCATGTTGTTTTTTTGTAACAATTTCGCATGTTGGTTTTTTAACATGCGATTTCATCAAAATTACCACATGCGAAATTGTTACAAAAAAAAACAACAGGCTATTTCATCAAAATTATCACATGCGATTTTATTTTATAACATGCGAATTCACTATATTGTACGTAATGTACGTTAAGGAATATTGTACAGTACTCTTCGCCTATATATATATATATATATAGGGTTGAGTTCATTTCAGAACTCTAAATAACTACAGAACTTTCAGAACTCCTAATAAACAATCATTTTACATATAAGTTTTTGTATTTAGGATCTTTTTATCATCTATTATATGTATTTCTTTGATTACATACATGTTAAAATAGTTTACATATGTTTAATTGCCAAAATTATATATATGTGTCATAACTAATTACATATATGTAAAAAAACTAGTTTACATATGTGTAATTATAAAATTACATATAAAAAATGATAAAATTAATCTTAACTTGTATGTAATCGTAAAAATACACATAATAAATGATAAAATTATCCTAAACATAAAAATATATAAATAAAAAGATTGTTTATTAGGAGTTCTGCGAGTTCTGTAAATATTTATGGTTCTGAAATGATCCTAGCCCTATATATATATATATAGGGAGCCGCTAGAATGAGAACCACCTCCAGTTATGAGAACCACTTTCAACCAATGAGAGTTTGCCAACATAAAGGGTACATTAGTCATTTACCCCATATGTCAAGTCACCACTCTCTCTCTCCATTTAATGCTATTCTCTCTCCTCATCATCTCTCTCTCTATTTATTGCTACTCTCTCCTCCTCATTTTGTGTTTCATGTCTCTGGTTCTCTCCTAATTTGAATATGCAAAGTCCCCTGTTCTTCATCTCAAACCCATTATCCACCACCATTTCCCCACCTGCAACCCACCCCCTCCTCCGTCAACCACACTTCTGGCACCCCCAAACATCGTTCACCACCGCTCCGATTTAGAGTCCGGCACCCCCAAACCCCCTCCTCCGTCAACCACACTTCTGGCACCCCCAAACATCGTTCACCACCGCTCCGATTTAGAGTCCGGCACCCCCAAACATCGTTCCTTCGTTGAGCCAGGCGGTGGGGGTTTTTTGGTTGGAGGCGGTGGTGGTTTTGGGTGGGTGGAGGTCCGGTGGCGGCTGAGCTGGTGAAGCCGGACACAGGTTTGAGTTGGGGATGATTTTGTGTGTTCTTTGATTATGATTGTGTGAGCTATTTTTTTTAACACAAATTATGTTTGGGGTTCGGTGGGAGTTGTGCAGAGGCGGAAGGGCGGTGGTGGTTTGTGGGGAGACCGGTGGGGGTTTTTGTACAGGGATCGGTGATGGTGGTGGTTAGTTCTTTGTAGATGTGAACTTCTTGACATTTTGTCACCACCTTGTGTTTTTTACTTTTCTTGATGGTTTGTATTTATGATGATGTTCATGTGTTTCTGGTGCTTTTTTGAATCTGTTGAATCTTTGGGCTGATTTTGAAATTTTGTGGCTGATTTTGAAATTTTGTGGGTGTTCTTGAAATTTTTGGGCTAATTTTTAAATTTTGTGGCAGTTGATTGGGTTTGATCTGTTAAAAAATGGGTTGCTGGTGATGAAAAAAAAAACGTTGATTTTGTGGCAGTTGATAGGGTTTGATCTGTTAAAAAATGGCAGTTGAAATTTTGTGGCAGTTGATAGGGTTTGATCTGTTGAAATTTTGTGGCAGTCGATTGGGTGGCGATGATGAAAAAAAAAAAAACGTTGATTTTGATGACGATGGCGCGGCAAAGACGGCGGAGGGTAGGTTTTTTGAACCTGCAACCCCATTTTGGAGCCTTTTTTATTATCGGAAAATCTGAGCCAAACCACTTTTTTTTTTCGAGATACGCTTTGTTTTGATGTTGTTGGCTTTTTATATTTTTTTCCCTAGTCGATGACGATAACAATCTATCTGAGACACCTACCGAGTTTGCGTTTTCTGGGTGCGGTCGTGTTGTGTCAAACAGTTTTTGTAAAAAAAAAAATGTTAAAAACGAAAAAAACCGTTAACGTAAAAAACCGGCGCGTAAAGCGTAAAAAACCGTTAACGTAAAAAACCGGCGCGTAAATCGTAAAAACGTAAAAAACCGACGCGTAAACGTAAAAAACCGACGCGTAAAACGTAAAAAACTGACGCGTAAAACGTAAAAAAACGGGGCGTAAAACGTAAAAAACCGACGCGTAAGATGTAAAAAACCGACGCGTAAAACGTAAAAAACCGGGACGTAAAACGTAAAAAACCGACGTGTAAAACGTAAAATAACGTTAACGTAAAAAACCGGGGGCGTAAAACGTAAAAAACCGACGCGTAAAACGTAAAAAACCGACGCGTAAAACGTAAAAAAACGGGGCGTAAAACGGGACGGCTTGTAAAAAAACGGGACGGCTAAAACGGGACGGCAGAAAACGGGACGGCAGAAAACGGGACGGCTAAAACGGGACGGCAAAAAACGTAAAACGTAAAAATTTTAACGTAAAACGTAAAAATTTTAACGTAAAACGTAAAAAGTAAAAAGTTTTAACGTAAAACGTAAAATTTTTAACGTAAAACGTAAAAATTTTAACGTAAAACTTAAAATGTAAAAAGTCTAAAAAGGTTAACGTAAAACGTAAAATGTAAAAAGTGCAAAAACGGCGCGTAAAACCGGGAATAAAAAACCGCACTTAAAAACCCGGTCGCCAAAAAACGGCATGAAAAAACGCGGCGTAGAAAAACGGCGCGTAAAACGGGCCGTATAAACGGCGCGTAAAAACGGGACATAAAAACGGGACGTAAAAAATGGGGCGCAAAAAACAGGACGGCTTGTAAAAAATGTGACGTAAAAAACGGCGCGGCAAAAAACGGGACGGCTTGTAAAAAAACGGGACGGCTAAAACGGGACGGCAAAAAACGGGACGGCTTGTAAAAAAACGTGACGCTAAAAACGGGACGTAAAAAATGGGGCGAAAAAAACGGGACGTAAAAAACGCCGCGTTAAAACGGGACGTAAAAAACGCCGCGTTAAAACGGGACGCAAAAAACGTTAACGTAAAAAACCGGGGCGTAAAACGTAAAAAACCGACGCGTAAACGTAAAAAACCGACGCGTAAAACGTAAAAAACCGACGCGTAAAACGTAAAAAAACGGGGCGTAAAACGTAAAAAACCGACGCGTAAGACGTAAAAAACCGACGCGTAAAACGTAAAAAACGACACGTAAAACGTAAAAAACCGACGCGTAAAACGTAAAAAAACGGGGCGTTAAACGGGACGGCTTGTAAAAAAACGGGACGGCTAAAACGGGACGGCAGAAAACGGGACGGCAAAAAACGGGACGGCTTGTAAAAAAACGTGACGCTAAAAACGGCGCGGCAAAAAACGTGACGTAAAAAACGTGACGTAAAAAACGGCGCGGCAAAAAACGGGACGGCTTGTAAAAAAACGGGACGGCTTGTAAAAAACGTGACGTAAAAAACGGCGCGGCAAAAAACGGGACGGCTTGTAAAAAAACGGGACGGCTAAAACGGGACGGCAAAAAACGGGACGGCAAAAAACGGGACGGCTAAAACGGGACGACAAAAAACGGGACGGCTTGTAAAAAAACGTGACGCTAAAACGGCGCGCTAAAACGGGACGGCTTGTAAAAAACGTGACGTAAAAAACGGCGCGGCAAAAAACGGCGCCTAAAACCGGGCCTAAAAACGGCACTTAAAAACTACGGTCGCAAAATCGGCGTGAAAAAACGGAGCGTAAAACGGGTCGTAAAAAAACGCGCGTAAAAAACGGGTGGTAAAAAAACGCGCATAAATTTTTTTTATATAAAAAATCTGATTTTCAAAATTTTTGTTTAATAAAGAAATCTTTTTAAAAAATAAAAAGTAATATAATAAAACTAAAAAATAATATAATAAAACAAAATGTAATTAAAAAATAATAAAGTGAAAAAGACAAAAAAGAGTTATTTTACCAATCTACCATTTTTGATTAAAATATAAAAGACATAATAAGACAAATTTTATTTAATATTAGTTTTTGTTACTTTTAATCTCATCCATCCATCAAGTTGATCTAAAGGCTATAAAGTGGTTCTCATGGTTCTCATAACTGGAGGTGGTTCTCATTTTAGCGATCCCCTATATATATATATATATATATTATAAAAAAATTTCGGGACCTATATTGATTTGGGCCCTAATCGCAGGCACCTCCTGCACCCCCTGATAGACGGCCTTGGTTTTGGTTTAGTTTTATAAAGAACAATTAAAACCAGATTAAAAAACAAAATATCATAATCTTCTTCTATTAAAACTAGTTTAAAAAAAACAACTTATCATAATATTCTTCTATAGAAGCATTAGTTTCATGACTTTTTTTTGTTTCACTAGAAAAGTTAAAAAAAAAAATATATCATAACTTCTTCTATAAAAAAACATTGTACTATTTTGCCCCTCACATGAGGAGCACATGCACCTACTTAACGGATGAAATGGATGATGGTTAGTGTAAAAGGCTTGAGTGTGCAAAATTTAGTCATAAAAAAACATAGAGTATATTTATCGAAAAAAAAAAAGACATAGGATGCAATTTTACGCATTACTAAAGGACAATTTATGTAATTTATTCTTAAAAAAACAATAGATCCATTTCTTGAGCTAACTTAACACTTCCAACACACTAAACGCTAAAGTTCAAATAAGCTAAGTTATGATATGGTGTGTGAAAATGAAAAAAAATAATATAATTACATTGGAAACCTACCTTCATTAAATGTCTCATTTTCATTAATAATAAATAAATATATCCGTACGTGTAACCCAACCCTTGTTGAAAGTAACCAAGTGTAGCTGTGACTTTTTTTCTCCTCCATTTCTGCCATCTTCTCTCATCTTTCTGCAACCTTTTGCTTCATCAGTAACATCACTTTACCTACTCATCACTTGTTTCTTCTACACTACACTACACTTCTCATATCACTTTCACTTTCATTTGGGAACTCATTTTACTTGCCATTTTATTATGCACTGTCTGTTTCTCTGCTTTTATTTGATTATTATCACTTCCATTTCTTTTGTTTTATTTGTGAATATCGATCCTGTTGAAGATTTGATCGTAAGTTAAAATCTAATTTTTTATTTTTTTTTGGCTTGTGCAGCAGAATCAAAAGCTCATTTCACCTTATTCTGCTTCAATCTTTCATGATGTGAAAGCATTCTGAGATGCATGCACACTAAGGTACCAAATTTATGCTCTCTTCAACGGTCAGGATCATCTTCACCATTTATTATAGATCATCTTGCCTTTAAGTTTTGACCTAGGAGAAAAAAAATCCCAATTTTTTTAGGTTTTTGTTGATAAAAAAAAATCCCAATGAACCTTTTTTTTTTAATTTTTTAGAAATTATACTTTTCAGATGTTTTTACTGGAGGTAAATTAGGTTATTTCTTCATTTCTTGTTATCTTAAAATCTTAACAATATTTTAATTAGTTCATTTGTCTATGCATTCACTTTTTGAAGTTTTTGTTGATAAAAACATGAGTTGAAATGATTTTTTTTTTTTTAGAAATTATACTTTTTCAGATGTTTTTACTGGAGGTAAATTAGGTTATTTCTTAATTTTTCTTAATTTCTTGTTATCTTAGAATCCTGACAATAAATTCATTTTTGTATGGTTTTTTAAGTGATGGAACACAAATCATGGATTTGGAAGAAAAAATCTACAGAGAAAACAATGATTGCAGCTGATAAAATCAACAGAGGGAATGAAGATGAGGTAGTAAACTATAAAGCATCTTTTGATTTTGACTTAAAGTCAAACTTTGACCTTTTGAGTTCACAAATGAGGTGGCTTTCCTATATTGCAGGCAAATTTGGCTGACAAAGTGGAACTGCAGAGAAATTTGAAAACTTCAGATGAAAAGCTTCTGGCTGCACTAGCTGAGATCAATGCTAAAGATGAAATCGCAAAGAAGCAGACGAACGTTGCCCGCGAAGCCATTCAAGGTTATTATTTGTAATTTGTTTTGATTAGATTTGTTTTTTTTTTTTTATGACTTATGATTGAACTATATCTACAATACAGAATGGGAGAAAGCCGAGGCGGAAATTATAGCACTTAAGGAAAAACTAGAGAAAGCTACACAACAGAGAGTAGCCGATGAGGAAAGATCGCATGGTGCTGACTCAGCGTTGGAGGAGTGTATGCTGCAGTTGCGTTTCGTTCGTGAAGAACAGGAAAAACGGGTTCATGATGCGGTGGTGAGGTCATCAAAAGAGTACGAAAAACGAATAACGGATTTAGAGGGGAAACTAGCCGAATCCAGCAAGAAACTTTCGAAACTAGGTTCGGAAAACACTCAACTAAGTAACACTCTTTCGGTAAAAGAAAAGATAATCGATGAACAACACTTGGTCAGGGCGCAGTTGGACTATGATCTTAGGGCTGTTGTGAGTCAACTCGAGTCAACACAAAGAGAAAATGCTTCTTTGAGTTATGAAATCCAAGTGTTAGAGAAGGAGCTCGAGATCAGAAATGAAGAACGGGAGTTTAATCGTAGAACGTCTGACATGGCACACAAGCAGTATTTAGAAAGCGTCAAGAAAATTGCGAAATTGGAAACGGAAGCTCAAAGGTTACGCCTTCTTGTTCAAAAGCGCCTTCCCGGCCCTGCTGACGTGGCTAGGATGAAGAATGTAGCTGAGGTTACTAGAAGAAGGTCAAACCCTTTTCCATTGGAGTCGACCGATTTTAACGTTGACAACACTTATAGTAAAAAGATCACCTTCTTGACCGAACAGTTAAGTTCGTTTGAAGAAGAGAACAAGCTTCTCAAGGAATTCCTTCACCAAAAAACAATCGAATTATCGAAAAGTCAAACTTCTGACATGGGTAGCGATGAAAAAGTCAGCATGGCTGGATCATGGGCACCGTCATACAATACTGTCGGAGCTTCTGATATCGGTTTAATGGATGACTTTGTCGAGATGGAAAAATTGGCTCTAGTTTCGGTGGACAAACCAGTTGCAGATGATATCAAAGTCGTTTTGCCGGAAAAAGATAACTGCAACTTTAGCGTGACGAATGACAAGAAAGAAGCAATTGGCGACAAATTTGATGAAGGTATGAACGTATCGATAAGGAAACTTATTGAGCTTATTGAGGGAATCAGATTATCTGAAAAGATCGATGATTCATCTCCATACAAGACATCAGAAACACCAACGGGGTACACCGTTCATGTCTTTCAGTGGAAAACGTCTGAACTTAGGGCGATTTTGGACGAATTTCTTCAAATTTGTAATAAGTTGGTAAATAGGAAGGTGGGTGTGGAGGATTTTGTCAAAGAGTTGACTTCTTCTCTGGCGTGGATAGTCAACCATTGTTTTTCGCTTCAGGATGTGAGTAGCATGAAGGATGAAATCAAGAAGCAGTTTGAGTGGGATGAAACTCGAAGTGAGAGTGAGGTAGAAGGTGGGACCCACTTGTCGGAGGCGGATAAGTTGACTTTCCCGAAAGACCAGTTACCGGGTTGGCCTATGGCGTCATCTTGGAACGTAAGAAATAAGATTTTCCAGTTGGAACCGAATGTGAGGGAAGAGATTAGAAAACTGAAAGATGAGATGGCAAAACTTGAATCGGAGAATAAAGATTTGGAAGGTAAACTCGAATCCGAGAGTGCCAAGTGTAAGTCTTTAGCTACGCAACTTCAAGAACCGAAGGGAGCTCTAAAGGAACAGAAGGATACCCATGAAGACCAAACGGAAGTCAATGTAACGGTGAAAGATATTGAAAAACACCCCGTTGAGACCTTTGATGAATGCAATGAAGCTCATCAAGAAACTGTATCTCTCAAAGAGCAAAAAAGGTAATATCTTTTTCTATATAACTTATCGAAGTATATTAACAATTGTTGCAAACTTGCAACTAATTAACGGTTTTGTTTCAGTATGATAGAAAACAACGAGAAAAGTTGTGATTTGGACCATGATGAAACAACCCTTTCAAGTGTAAGTCTTTTCGCCAAACCATTAATTTAAGAGTTATGACTGTCGTTACGTCTAATCGTATACTTATTTAGCAGGAACAAGAACTAATAGCAGCTTCAGATAAGTTGGCTGAATGCCAAGAAACCATTGTTAACCTTGGGAAACAGTTGAAGGCAATGGCTTCTCTACCCGCAGACATATCAGCGTCTGGTAATAGTGAAATAACTACGTCGCCCTTACCCAACGAAAACAACAATCAGCGGGTGTCGCTACTTGACAAAATGATTACGGAGGACCCCACAGGAGCACCGCGGTCTCAAAAACCGAAAGGGATTTCTCGTACTGTTACGTCACCGGCAATATTGGATGGGAATACGAATCCTGTGGTCGTGATGTCTCCGCGTATGTTTGTAAGTGTGGAGGGGGTGAAAGATGAAAAAGATGAAGAAGCTTTGGTGAACTTTTTGTCAAACAAGAAGAATAAAAGTGGTGGTGGGATTCTGAAAAGATTGTTTTGGAGAAGGAAGAAAGGTAGTAAAAAGTGAAGGGTGTGGTTGTGATGTGAGCTTTAGCTTTTGGTTGTTTGATCTCATGTAAAAATAATGTTATGGTTTGAGGCTGAGTTTGAGGTAAGAGTTGTTTTGTTTTGTTTGGTTATGTAAATATAATGATAATACTCTTAACCATAACCAATGGTGGTTTGCCTTTTGAATCATGTGTATTTTCTATCCATTTTGTCATCTTCTTGCTTTATATTTAGATTAATAATTAATAATAAGGTCATGAATCCGAATAAGTATGAACCTTTGATTTATATAATATAATTTTACTTGTATGATTACAATATTACATAGTAAATGTTACTATATGTATATATAATAAAAGCAAAAAGTTGTAAACTATAATCATATATAAATAATAGTTAACAACAAACGAGCCAAACTCAAGCTTTATGCATAAAATTTGAAACTAGCACTGCTTGAGCTCTTTTAAGTTTAATGAACTAGACTCGAGCTTAGACTCGCTCGCCTCGCCTCAACTCGGAACTCTTTACACCAGTGTGCTTACTTTTTTATGCACTTGTATGTAATCCCTGGACACAATTCTAACAATAAATGGGAAATACCCATCAATGATAGATTTAATAATTTGGAAAACCTGACACAATCCTAACAATAAATGCACTCAAATCTAAAAATAGGACCACAAAATTAAACAAAATAAAAACAAACGACAAAAGCATTCAACATCACCCTTTCTTTCTATCAATTCACATATAATTGAATATTGTCATTTTTTTTTTCATTTTAGTTAGGAATAATAGCAGAGTTACAAGGTCTATACATTGTCTAATTTGAAGATGGACTATAAATCTATAATTATTGCGAAATTACAAGTAAACTGCCTACTCATCTACTCTAGTTAACTTAACTTGCTTATAGGTAACAAACAGTATCGAAAACGAGACATTTGCAAACAAATTGAAAAATGGCATCTAAAACTAGCAAAACTTCTTGCATATATGGTCAATCTTTGCGAACGAGTTCATCTGCAATTACATTTCTAACCTCGTTGCACAATATATCGGGATTATCTCCTATAACAGGCGGGTGAATGACGATTTTTACAGTTCCTGCGTTTACCGTACCCTCCATCCCTGCAGGCATAATTTTACCCGTTCCCACAAGAGTGATTGGAATCACTGGAGCTCCAGTTTTTGCAGCAATACTAAATGCACCTTTCTATAAAGAAACCGAAAACATGTTTATTTAATTATCCATATTTAAAATCTATGATTAAAAAGAAAACAAAAGTTTCACCTTAAAGGTGCCTAAACTTCCATCCTTACTTCGCGTACCCTCCGGGAAAAAGAACACGGATCCGCCATTTTTGACAAGTTCCATGCATCGTTTTAGTGTTTGCTATGTTTAACAAAATCAAATAAATGTATGCCATCAGTTAAAAAATACAACAAAAGTTAATGCAAAATAGTAGAGTAAAATGCTATTTTTGTCCCTGAAGTTTGGTGATATTCATCCAAAGGTTTGTTTTTCCGCATCTGGCTCGTTAACTCCATCCATTTTTCTCCGTTAAGTCAGGGGTGTTTCTATCTTTTTTGTTAACTTAAAGGGCAATTTGGTCTTTTTCACTTTATGTACAAGCATTTAAAATACCCTTACTAAAAAAAAATAATAATAATATTCGTATGCACACACACTATCTCTCTTCTTCACGAAAATACCCCTGACTTAACCGAGAAAAATGGGATGGTGTTAGCGAGCTGGATGAAAATGATAAGATTTCAAACCTTCTGGATCCAGATCGAAAAAACAAACATTTGGACGAAAGTCGCATAACTAGCCAAAACCTCAGGGACGAAAATGGCATTTTACTCAAAATAGTATAATAAATTAGATAATAGATACCAATTGGCTCTTTCGATCCATCCGTTTCAGAGGAATAGTGCCCAATAAGTACATGGCCCATCCAACAACAGGATAGAGGAAAATTGCAGTCTTGCTGACAAATTTGAAGTTTCTGCCTAACGTTAGAAGGGTATATATGTCCAAAAAGCTTTGGTGGTTGGACACATAAACAGCTGGAGAATCTTTTGGAGGCAGATTCTCATAACCTTGAATCTTTACGCTAAAAAATGGCCCAATCGTCATAGATGCCCAAATTTTAGCGATACAGTTATGGAAATTTCTTTGGCATCGATCCTTTAAGAGCACGAATGGATGTCCCACTACCATGACCGCAAATAAAAATACGGCAATGAAGGACGTCACGGCGTAGAAACAAATTCCTCTTATTTTTGACCCCAACTGAATTTCTACAGTTTTAACATAGATAATAATTATTAATAAGAGAAATAAAAACTGTAATTTTATAAATTTAGAAGCTGGGATGAATGTGGAACCTGATAATTGATAGGATGTTCCAGGTGACCCACTACTGGCAAGTTCAGATCTTACGATTACAGATCGTGATTTTTTATTTTGGTTGGGCAATTTATATTCAGCATACATGCTAATGGACTTTTCTCGTCGGTGAAAAAAACATTGGGATTTATAGGGGTATTTTGGGTAATTGGTTTTACTAAAGAGAACACAATTCCGAATACCATCTGCACAAAAGATCAAGAGGAACTTAGTTATATAATTTTAACTAATCCCTGTTAGTGCGTAGAATAAGTGTGAATTACTATATAATTTCAATAAAACCCTGTTGATATATAAATAAGAGTATAAGACCACTTACTATGTTCTAAATGCTTCCTGATAGGATCTTTATATGGTGAGCAATAAAGTCCCTTAAGAGCAGACAGCAACACAGAACGAAAAAGTTGGTATAACAGTATTAAACATAAATATGAAACGTATGACAAGGTAAAAGATAGACAGACAGCAACCAGAACGAAAAGGTTGGTATAACCGTATAAAACATAAATATGAAATGTTTGACTAGGTAAAAGATAGATAACAGGTTCCACAATATTACACTTGAACAAATACAAAATAACTGATCAGTAATTATAGATTTCACACACACGGAGCCACACACTCCTGCTAAAATGATTTCACTGCCTCCTTTTGTTTTCCCCTAAAGAGAAGCGCTAAGATATGAACTATATCTCAAAAGACCAAACCTTTCTTTCACACAAATCATTCTAAAATCTTTTATTTGCAAGAGGACTCGAAACTTCACAAAATCAATCAAAAATACTAGTGACCGCTAGCAATCCCATGACCACTAAAACCAGCACCGGCACCAATATCATATTAGTGATATAAACACGTAGCCATGTAATTCGAGATTAAGAATCTGAAGAAGTAGTTTGAAGTTACCAATTGAATATAGGATGCTGAGTATGCCATTACTTCCTTCCAACCTGTCCAATTGATCAAATATAGTATCATTGACTGGTAACGAAAAGTCGAAAACACAGAACCTTGATTGTATATGCAATGTCTTTATTTAAATACTGTGAATTCAAACAAATATGAGCACTTGGATATTCACACTTGAAAAGCAAGAGAAAAAAAATTAAAAATCTGAAACAACAACGTGTTTAAAGGCAATTAGCACTTGATTAATTGGTCTATAACCTATGATCGAAACTTAGGGTTAAGATTTCGCAATCGACGATACAAGATGAGGGTAATCTTTAATTTTCTAGTTTGTTGATGCATTTAGGGAAGATTAAACCTCACAATTAACGGAAATAAACAATAAGTCGATGATTAGGGTTCGAATTTCAACTTGGAAATTTTGAATAACGATATAATAAAAAGGGTATAGAGGATTAATTTAAGTTTACAGAAATCAAATCGGGGGAAGATAGATAGTTACTTTTTAATCTTTGTAGGAGCTGAATTGGAACAGTTCGCCGCCGGTGGAGGAATGACGTAAGCTTTGGCGGGGTGTATACGAGGATGGAGGAAGAAAGGAATGACACGAGGGAAAAGGAACAACATAATCTATTGCTAGAATGATGATTCTTTTAGTTATTATATTTGAGCATAAAATTAGATGGAAAGCTAATTTGTTATGTATTGGAGGTCGTATCACATTGTTCAAGTCGGTTCTTGGAAGCTCGTCTAACCAGGGGCGGACCTATTAACAAAGAACGAACTTCCAGGAACCCATTCGGTTTTTAATTTTTAGTGTAAATATATATATATATATCCGCGCGATGCGGCGGGAAACATATCACTTAGGTTAGTGAGTTTAGGGCTATCTTAGGGCAGTTCGGTTTTGAGCCATAACCAAAACCAAATTCGCGATGCAAAGGAAAACAAATCACTTCTTAGTAATTCTAAGGGTGTGCATGAGAAGGTTCAGTTCAGATGGGTCATAACTAAAATCTAAATTTTCAGTTAAGGTACTTCAAAACTGGTGATGGGGATTTAAAGAGTTTTACAAGGATGTAAACAAATAGAACTGCGCCAAGCCAACAAAAGCACAACCATAAGCTCAAAACTATTCAAACCAATTCGCCTATAATTTCTGATCTATATTTGACATTCAAAGCGTCGACTTGAGGGTGTTCAAGAACGTCAACATAAGTTGCAACAAATATGTAACTCGGTAAACTCGTTTAATAGCATAAACACGTATGATTCAGGCATAAATTTAAATGCATATACATGGTACTATGAATTATGAATACACATACTAACACACATGCATCATGGCTCAACTTTATTAATTTTATGTGTTAGAAAAGGTAACGCATGTTAGTTGAATTGGCTGAATTCGGATTAAAATTGGTATGCTACGGTTTTGTTTTGTGCAAACAGGTCCCAGTGTGGCGACAATTTACACTTAATAGCCGACCTCCAGTTTCATTATCATCATCAACTCTCCCAACTCCTAATATCTCTCCCAACTCCCAAGATCGTCATCATCATCTTCATCGAACAGATCAACAGATCATCTTCTTCGTCTTCATCGAACATCTTCATCATCGAACAGATCAGGTTCATCTTCATCCTCATATTGATTTTTGGTTTGATTCGATGATTTGAATGTGTTTATATTGTGAAAAAATAGATTGTTGATTCTGGGTTTGATTTTGGGTTCCATTCGATGATTTTGGGTTGATTTTGAAAAAACAGAGGGTTGGTTTTGGGTTCCATTCGTTTGATTTTGGGTTCCATTCGATGATTTTGGGTTCCATTAGATGATTTTGGGTTGATTTTGATAAAACAGAGGGTTGATTTTGGGTTCCATTCGATGATTTATGGTTTGATTTTGGGTTCCATACGATTATTTTGGGTTGATTTTGAAAGAACAGAGGGTTGATTTTGGTATACATTCGATGATTTTGGGTTGATTTTGAAAAAAACAGAGGGTTGATTTTGAAAAAACAGAGGGTTAATGTATTAACTGAGTATATTGTTCAAAATGCATCAAAACAGAGGTTTTCAATGTGTTTTGGTTTTGATTCTTGTGGGTTTAGGGTTTAGGGTATCAAAACAGAGGTTTTCAATGTGTTTTGGTTTTGATTCTTGTGTGTTCGTCATATTGATTTTTGGTTTGATTCCATGATTTGGGTTCCTCATATTAAGAACTGATCGGATAAGTGGTTTTCAATGTGTTTTGGTTTTGATTCTTGTGTGTTCATCATATTGATTTTTGGTTTGATTCCATGATTTGGGTTCCTCATATAAAGAACTGATCGGATCAGTGGTTTTCAATGTGTTTTGGTTTTGATTCTTGTGTGTTCATCATATTGATTTTTGGTTTGATTGCATGATTTGGGTTCCTCATATTAAGAACTAATCGGATCAGTGGTTTTCAATGTGTTTTGGTTTTGATTCTTGTGTGTTCATCATATTGATTTTTGGTTTGATTGCATGATTTGGGTTCCTTATATTAAGAACTAATCGGATCAGTTTCGGATTGATGTGTTCCTCATATTGATTTTTGGTTTGATTCGAATGTGTTCCTCATTTGAATGTGTTTTGTTGTACAGAATGGCTGCGGATGTAAAGATACGCAAAACACCAACTACGAAGGCGAGAACACTTGACAACCTCCTAGAAGATGGCGCGGTGCACATAAGGAAGTGATTAATATGAATGAATATAACCCCAGTGTAGCTCTTCGATTTTCCTTGAAATTCCAGAGCTCGCTAATTACATATCTACCACTGGGGTTATATTCATTCTTATGAATGAATATAACCCCAGTGGTAGATATGTAATTACCTACACTGAGGTTATATTCATTCATATCTGCGTCATTCCGAAGTGCACCCGTCAGTAAAGATCCACAATTGCTTGTGGATCTTTGACGTTTTGTCTCTGTATTGTATGTTACGGTCTTTTGTTATCGAGTCTGTAAGTTCCGTCAAGTCTATGAAGTTGTGTTAAAAGATATGTATAGTTTTACCAATTTAATACTTCTTAATTTAATTTTATTTTTTGTCTCGTGTCTTTTTGTTTTCATGAGAGGCTGCTTGCTATTGGGTCAGAGGTTTTGGGCTTCTTAAAGAAAGGCTGGATGGGCTTGTTAGAGACAGCTGGGCCAGAGACTTGTTGAAGACCGAAGACCTTTATATAAAAGCTTGTTATGCTCTCAGTTTAATAGCAGTTGAAATATTGTTCAAGATTAGTGCTCTCGTTTTTCTCTCAAAAAAGGTACTTAGGGTTTCTTGTTGTATATCACTAAATCATCTTGATTTTAGTGATTCGTGTGTGAGATCTGTTAAGGCTTTGATGATTATTGTGTTAATAATCATCTATAGTTGAGAGTTGAGAGTTGTTTGTTCTTGTATCGACAGAATCATTCTTCAGTTGTAATTTTTCAGTTTGTTTGGGTGAATACTGTTCGTTTGTGATCTGTTCATTGTCGTCTTGATATCATAGCTTTTTGACATGGTATCAGAGCATATATAGCTCTTGGGGTTTTAATCGGTGATTGTTCTGTCTCCGATTCGTGTTCCGCTGCGGATTTGTGATCATATCTGTTTAGATCTTGTGAGTTCTTGGTGGATCCGGGTAGTGTTCTTGCTGCCGATTCTATTTTTTGAAGATCAGGTTGTCTCGGTGTTCGTGCCGGTCAAGATATAGAAACCCTAGATCTAGGGTTTGGGATTTTTCTTGTCTGGTCTGGAAGGTTCTTGGTAGACTGTTGGTTTGCCGACTTCCGATCTTGGGCTTCTTGATATTTGTTCTTGGCGTATACAGTGGTAAAATCCTAATCTAGGGTTTGGGTTTGCTCGGAGCAGATTTGGGATTGAAGAACTGTGTTGGTCTTTGTAACTCTAGAAGGTTACAAGGCAAACCAACCGGTATTGTTTTTTGTTGCTGTGTCTTCTTGTCAGTGTGTGTAGCCCTAAGTGAAGGCTATACCCTGACGTGCTTGGAGTTATACGCTTCTGGTGACTTCTTTCCTTGCTTTGTTTTTTATTTTTCATTGCATTGTGCATTTGTGAGTCTAGGCATTATTGTTGCCGGGGTAGTTTGGACCGGTTTGCTTGATTGGGACACAGGAAGGGTACATCCTGTTGCATTTTTTAGTTGTGTTGGCTCCCTTGACAAGGTTTGCAGTGGCACTTTGAGTGACGAACCACTGATCTGACCCTCTGTCTTGGCTTCGCCTTGTGTGGTTTTTTTTTACTTGTGTGTTTTTTGTGATTGTTGTGATTACCTGCTTTAGGATTGTTTCAAAATGGTAGATGGTCCTGTAGTCACAAGTGGTGGTTCAGGTCCTAATGATCCACCACCTGAGACACTCGTGAGTAAACTCGATGCAAGTGACCCTTTATACTTGCATCCCTCGGATTCAAGTAACTTGACAATTGTGTCTATAAAGCTAAAAGGGTCTGAGAATTATACTGTTTGGGCTAATGCAATGCAACTTGCTTTACAAGTTAAAAACAAATGGGGTTTTATAGATAAAAGTTGTGTCAAATCTGAAAATAATGACGTTCTTTCTAGACAATGGGACAGATGCAATTCGATAGTGTTAACTTGGATCTTGAATTCCATTAGTGAAGACTTGTATATGGGACAGGTTTTCTCTAAGCTTGCTTGTGATGTTTGGACAGATTTGAAAGAAACTTACAATAAAATTGACGGTTCTGTCGTGTTTGATCTATATCAGAAGATCAATTCTTTTAGTCAAAACGGGTCTAGTGTTTCTGAATATTATCATAAGTTGAATATAATGTGGAGACAATTAGATCAGATCTTGCAATTGCCTGCTTGTACATGTGATGCTGCCAAGGAGTTTAATAACTTTAATCATATGATAAAATTAATGCAATTTTTAATGGGCTTGGACAGTATGTATCAAGGGGTTAGGACTAATCTTTTAATGAAAGAAACTTTACCTACGATTAAGGAAGCATTTGCTATAGTTTCTAGAGAAGAGTCTCATAGAAATTATAGCAGTGGTAATAAAAGGAATCAAAGTTTGGCTTTTGTAAGTAAAGTTAATCAACCTGTTGAATTCAAGAAAACTAACAAGGTTTCAAATCAGAATCTTAAATGTACTCATTGTAACAAGATAGGGCATTCAGTTGATAAGTGTTTCGAAATCATTGGATATCCTTCTTGGTTGAAACCAAGAGGCAGTCAAGGAAAACGGGCAATTGCAAGTAACGATAACACTGTTAATAGTTGTGAGGCTACTGTGAATACCTTAACTAGTGATCAAATTTCCAGGTTATTAAGTTTGCTAAATGATAAGTCTAGTGAAGGTCGTCAAAGCTGCAATGTATCAGGTTATTGTCATACCGTGTTTTGTTTTGCTAATTGTTTGGATAACTGGGATAAGGTTGGTTGGATAGTGGACTCAGGAGCAAATCAACACATGGTTAAAGATGATTCTGGCTTAGTTGATAGTGTTAATGTTTCTGAATTTAACATTAAAATTAAACATCCTAATGGGACAAGTGCTATAGTCACTAAAATTGGAAACTTAAAACTGGCTAATAATGTGTTTTTAAAAGATGTGTTTGTTGTTCCTGAGTACAACATTAACCTAATCTCGGTTCATAAGTTAGCTAAAGATAACAAGGTTCGTGTAGTTTTTGATGAGAATACTTGTTTTGTTCAGGATTTACTAACCAGGAAAGTCTTGGTGACTGGTAGACAAGTTGATGGGTTATATTTTTGTGGAAATCTATGTGTTTCTAACAAGGTGTGCTATAATAGTAATAGTGTGTCTAATCTTTGGCATGCAAGGTTTGGTCATCCTTCTGATAACGCTTTAAATGTTTTAAAAAACAAGTTAAATGTTAAAATTGATAGTACCAAACCTTGTGAAGTGTGTCAAAGGGCCAAGCAACACCGTGAGCCATTTCCTTTGAGTAATCATTCTACTACTGAACTGGGGGAACTTGTACATCTTGATGTATGGGGTCCTTACAAGGTTCGTAGTAAAGAAGGTTTTAGATACTTCTTGACTATAGTGGATGATTATTCACGGGCTGTGTGGGTAAGTCTTATGAAGTCTAAACATGAAGTGTATGAAAATGTTTTTGAGTTTGTTAATATAATTAAAACTCAGTTCAAAAAAGATGTTAAGTGTTTAAGGAGTGATAATGGAACTGAGTTTGTAAATAATCAAATGAATAGTTTTTGCAAAGGCAAAGGTATCTTGCATCAGACTTCATGTACTTATACTCCACAGCAAAATGGGGTTGTTGAACGTAAACATAGGCATTTGTTAAATGTTGCTAGAGCCTTGTTATTTCAAAGTGGTTTACCTGTGAGTTTTTGGTCTGATTGTATATTAACTGCTGCTTACTTGATCAATAGGACTCCTTCTTCAGTGATAGGTGGTAGGACTCCGTATGAGCTGGTGTATAGGTTTGAACCTTTCTTAGATCATTTGAGAGTGTTTGGTTGTCTGGGATTTTGTACTGTTTTAAATGAACATGATAAACTCAGTAGTAGGGCTGAGAAATCGGTTTTCATTGGATATTCAATTGAGAAAAAAGGTTATAAAATGTTTAGCCTAGACAGTAAAACTGAGTTTTTTTCAAGAGATGTAAAGTTTTTTGAATCAGTGATTCCATTCAAAGATAAAAATATCTTGAATTCAGTGAATAAAATTTGTAATTTTGATGTCACAAACTTAAATTTTTTTGACATGTATGATATCCCAGAAAATCAAACCGTAGAAGCTCCCTGTGATGAAATAAAAGATCAAAACGACAAAGTATCGGGGACACATGGGTCTCAGGAGTCTATGTTAGGAAGTACTAGTACTACCGGCGAGGTTCAATATGAGCAGCCGGGTATAAGTAGTACCAACATTGATCAGACTGAGCATGTGATGACTGATGATGCCGAGGGTCATAATTCTGAGGGATTGCGTAGTGATCAATTAGAGGTTCAACCTACACCTAGGCGTTCTACTAGGAGTTCTACTTTGCCTAGAAACTTGAGTGACTATGTGGTAGAAGGAAAAGTTAAATATGGGTTAGAAAAGGTAGTTAACTATTCTAATCTTTCTGTTGAACATAAATGTTTCACATCTTTGTTAGACAAAAGTTGTGAACCTAGGAACTTTTACGAGGCATCCAAGGATCCGAATTGGGTATCGGCTATGAACGAAGAGATAGAAGCTCTTCATAGAAATGATACCTGGGATCTTGTTGAGTTGCCTCCTGGTAGAAGTGTCATAGGATGTAAGTGGGTTTATAAGATAAAATATAAATCCACCGGGGAAATTGAAAGGTTTAAAGCCCGGCTGGTTGCCAAGGGTTTTAGTCAAAAACAGGGTATTGATTTTGACGAAACCTTTTCTCCGGTAGTAAAACTTGTGACTGTTAGGTGTATTATATCTATAGCAGTTGATAAGGGTTGGAGTTTGTATCAACTTGATGTTAATAACGCTTTCCTGTACGGTAGATTGAATGAAGATGTCTATATGAGTCTTCCTGATGGTTATTTTCCACATGAAGAGCATAGGGTTTGTAAGTTAAAAAGATCTCTTTATGGACTTAAACAAGCCCCTAGAATGTGGAATGAGAGATTGGTAAATGTGTTGTTTGAACTAGGGTTTAAACAAAGCAAATGTGATTACTCTTTGTTCTATAAAATTAATAAAGATGTTATAATATATTTGCTTGTATACGTGGATGATATAGTTGTAACTGGTAATTGTCTAAGTGAAATAAATAAGGTTAAGAACAGTCTTAAGACTAAGTTCTTAATTAAAGATTTAGGTGAACTGAAGTATTTCCTTGGCATAGAAGTAATTAAAGAAAAGGATAACATTTGTTTATCACAAAGAAAATACTGCTTAGAGCTGCTTACCGAGTATGGCATGAGTGGGTGCAAACCGGTAAGTACTCCGATTGAGCAGAATTATTTAGTTAATGCTTTGTGTAAAGGAAATGGTGAATTACTTGATGATATTACTGGTTACCAACGGCTAGTAGGCAAGCTAATTTATCTTGCACATACCAGACCAGATATATCATACACTGTTCATTTTTTGAGTCAATATATGCATTCTCCAACGAATGGTCATCTGAAAGTGGCATTCAGGTTACTTAGATATCTGAAACAATCACCAGGAAGGGGTGTGTTATTTAGTAAAGGATCTCATTTTGATTTGATTGCTTATGCTGATTCAGATTGGGCCAAGTGCCTTGAGACCAGGAAATCAATAACTGGGTATTGTGTGTTTCTCGGAAATTCTATGATTTCGTGGAGAAGTAAAAAACAGACGACTGTATCTCGGTCCTCTGCTGAGGCTGAGTACAGGTCGATGTGTGCAGTTGCATGCGAAGTTGTGTAGATTAAAAACATTCTGTCTGAATTGGATATTAATGTTAATCTGCCAGTAAAGTTGTTTTGTGATAATACTGCTGCATTGTCGATAGCAGCAAATCCTGTCTTTCATGACAGGACTAAACATTTCGAGATCGACTTATTTTTCTTAAGAGATTTAATTTCCAAAGGTATTATAAAGACTCTTGGAATTGGTTCCAAACAACAGTTGGCAGATTTAATGACAAAAGGGTTGTTGGTTGGTCAACATGATGAACTGTGTAAGAACATAAATATGCATGATTCATTTAAGTATTAAATTGAGGGGGGGTGTTAAAAGATATGTATAGTTTTACCAATTTAATACTTCTTAATTTAATTTTATTTTTTGTCTCGTGTCTTTTTGTTTTCATGAGAGGCTGCTTGCTATTGGGTCAGAGGTTTTGGGCTTCTTAAAGAAAGGCTGGATGGGCTTGTTAGAGATAGCTGGGCCAGAGACTTGTTGAAGACCGAAGACCTTTATATAAAAGCTTGTTATGCTCTCAGTTTAATAGCAGTTGAAATATTGTTCAAGATTAGTGCTCTCGTTTTTCTCTCAAAAAAGGTACTTAGGGTTTCTTGTTGTATATCACTAAATCATCTTGATTTTAGTGATTCGTGTGTGAGATCTGTTAAGGCTTTGATGATTATTGTGTTAATAATCATCTATAGTTGAGAGTTGAGAGTTGTTTGTTCTTGTATCGACAGAATCATTCTTCAGTTGTAATTTTTCAGTTTGTTTGGGTGAATACTGTTCGTTTGTGATCTGTTCATTGTCGTCTTGATATCATAGCTTTTTGACAAGTTGGTATGACGTTTTATCTCTGTATTGTATGTATTAAAAGTTTACATTTAATATACAGTTTAGGCTTTAATAATTTGTTATACATTTAAAAATAAAAGAGTTAATTTGAATTATTAGATTTCATAAGAAAAAAGATGGTTTGGATGTGTTCCTCATTTTGATTTAGATTTCATAAGAAAAAAGCAAAAAATGAATTTAGGGGCTCAGGTTGATATTTCACTCATGCCAAAAGACGGTGTTACCCCTGGTTGTTTGAGAACTGTTTAAAAAGAACTGGTCGGATCAGTTTCGGATTGATGTGTTCCTCATTGATTTTTTGTTTGATTCGATGAAAAAATAGATGGTTTGGATGTGTTCCTCATTTTGATTTATGGTTTGATTCGATGAAAAAACAGAGGGTTTCATCATGTTATTTGGGTATTTGGGTATTTTGGGTTCTTAATGTTTGTTTTGCCTGTGCAAAAACAGAGGGTTCTTCATGTTTGTTTTGCTTTGAAAATATACATTTTGGCGACACCTGTCAGTTTTCAGTTTTCGTGTATGAATGCTACAAGTATAAGTGAAAGTAAGATTCTTTCCATTGCGCATCAAAGAATGAAATCAAACCACGCCAAAACTCTAAGAAGATGATGATTACACAATACAAAAATAACTATCTTTTTTTCTTAATATAATATGTGTTCATAAATACAACAAATTGAAATACACATATCAACATGGTCAAAGCTTCTGAAATCATACATAATGACTATCAAAACAAAACTGGTACACTTTAGCGATCGGAATGTTGTTGCCATTAAATTCTTTCTCGTTTCTACTCGTCCAAAGTCTCCATATCGTAGCGAAAGCCACAACTCCCACCTTCTTCCAAGCCTTGGACACTTCTAAAGTACTCCAGCATTCACATTGTCTTAATAGAAGACGATGAATATCTATCACAATGTCTCGAATAAGCCTCTACGTTTCAGTTTCCCAATGCACTTAGAAGGTTATTTGCGAGATAGCCTCTACGTCTTCTATTACAACCTAACTCAGGCATATAATTGAGAGATGAACACAGCTACAAACCGGGTTAAGCCATGGCTGCAAACACACGGTGTTTTAAGCACAAGAAACACATATGTAACCTCACAGGCTTAGCTTATGCATCATAGCCTCAACACTTTCAGTTCAGACATATTATGCATCATAACCTCACAGGCTCAGCTTATGCATCATAGCCTCAACACTTTCAGTTCAGACAGATTAAGAACACAAGCTCAGCTTTTGCATCACAGCCTCAAACACTTTCAGTTCAGACATATTAAGAACACAAGCTCAGCTTTTGCAATTTAAAGTAACAATTGATTTAAAGTAATGAATCAGGTTAAAACTCTAAACAGCTTTGCACTTGAATCAATTTATAACTCTTTTTAATAAACTTTTTGAATTTAAAGTAAAAATTGATTTAGTAATTTTTTATGACCAAAAAATTGAACAGTAACCTGTCAGAAACACTTTCGAAACCTTTTTCAGAAACCTAACTCCTGATTTTACAGTTGAACAGTTTAACAGTTGACAACCTATCAAAGACTTTTGACAAAAAGTCTTCAAACAGTTGACAACCTTTCAGAATCCAAAATATTTTACTGCCATCCTTTTTGAATTCTTTTACTGACGATGACTGTTCAAATACAGCTGTAAAAGCAAACACTGTTCGGATTTGTCAGAAAAGAAGCATGCTTGGAAGTCTATAAATTCAACTACATTCATCACAATTCATCACAACTCTACAAGCACTCAACTTAAACCTTCAGTAACATAAGCATGTAAATCAGCTACAAACATACCAGATCTGTAACAAACATAAAGGCTAAAATCATTTTAAGCACATTATCTATCTATCTATATCTATACTCTATATCTATACTTCTATATCTATACTACTTTAATTAATAAGCATACTATACTACTTTAATAAGCATATAGCAAGGACAGAAATGGTCATTTGCCACTTTACAACCATTTGAAGCCCATTGTACAACATTTTAAGCACAAAGGTGTTAAAAAATCCTTCAACACACGCGGACCAGCTCATACAAACTAACCGGATGCATTTGACCCGTTTTACCCAAATGGATCCAATATATACTTTCTTTCAAAACATCTGGAAGACTCAGACATGTAATTGAGAGATGAACACAACTACGGTTAAAGCCATGGCTGCAACACGCGGTTGCAGAGTGAGAACTATGCAACCTGGATATTGCCCCGCCAAGATGCTACTCGGATCTTCTATGTACCCTCAAAATACAATCATCATCACAGTCTATTGTGTTATGTAACCTCGCTTTAAAGCATGATGTACAAGAGTAATTTGCCACTAAACTTAAACAACCTTTAAAGCATGATGTACAAGTGTTTTAAACACATATGTAACCTCACAGGCTCAGCTTATGCATCATAGCCTCAACACTTTCAGTTCAGACAGATTAAGAACACAAGCTCAGCTTTTGCTTCATAGCCTCAAACACTTTCAGTTCAGACAGATTAAGAACACAAGCTCAGCTTTTGCATCACAGCCTCGAACACTTTCAGTTCAGACAGATTAAGAACACAAGCTCAGCTTATGCATCATAGACTCAACACTTTCAGTTCAGACAGATTAAGAACACAAGCTCAGCTTTTGCATCACAGCCTCAAACACTTTCAGTTCAGACAAATTAAGAATACAAGCTCAGCTTTTGCAACACAGCCTCAAACACTTTAAATTCAAAAAGTTTACTAAAAAGAGTTATAATTTGATGCAAGTGCAAAGCTGTTTAGAGTTTTAACCTGATTCATTACTTTAAAACAATTGTTACTTTCAGTTCACACAGATTAAGAACACAAGCTTAGCTTTTGCATCACAGCCTCAAACACTTTCAGTTCAGACAGATTAAGAACACAAGCTCAGATTTTGCATCACAGCCTCAAACACTTTCAGTTCAGACAGATTAAGAACACAAGCTCAGCTTGTGCATCACAACCTCAAACACTTTCAGTTCAGACAGATTAAGAACACAAAATCCGGAGTACACAACTCCTTTACCACCCTCCGGCAACTGTAAAAGCAAAACTGAATCTTATCAGTAACATTAGATCTATAACAAACATAATCAGCTACAAACATAATCAGCTACAAACATACCAGATCTGTAACAAACATAATCAGTAACATAAGCATGTAAATCAGCTACAAACATACCAGATTTGTAACAAACATAATCAGCTACAAACATACCAGTTAGTTTATATGAGCATGGGGGCGGATGTGAATGAAATGAAATTAGGGTTTAGATTTAGTGAAAGAAAGTATATATTGCATCCATTTGATTAAAACGGGTCAAATGCATCCGGTTAGTTTATATGAGCTGGTCCGCGTGTTGTTGAAGGATTTTTCAACACCTTTGTGCTTTAAAGGTTGTACAATGGGCTTCAAAAAAACCTAAAGTAAAGAACACATACCACATCTGGTTATCCAGTAGTAAACAAACAAACATTTCGCAGAATAAAAAAGCTACGACTCAAACAATACCTTGCAAGATAAACACAATAATCAATAATCAACTTCAAATTAAAAATACAAACTTTTTTAAAGAAAAAAAAAACTAAACTACAGAACACATACCACATCTGGTTATTCTGGTGCACCCTAACACGAACAACTCAACGACAGATCTGAAATATTACACAGATCCGATTCAAATTCCAGATGATAATTGCAAGATAAACACAATAATCAACTTCAAATAAAAAATACAAACTTCTTTAAAGAAAAAAAAACTAAACTACAGAACACATACCACATCTGGTTATTCCGGTGCACCCTAACACGAACAACTCAACGGAAGATCTGAAATATTACACATATCCAATTCAAATAACAAAAAAAAAGATAATGTAAAAAGAAAGATACCGAGCGGTCAAACCAGTCGATCTGGTGTTGGATCTAGAGAGATTCATCGCTGAGGAAGCGTATATCTTGAAGCAACTGGTAAAGAAACCCTAGAAATGGTGGTGATGATAATGAGGAAGTCGATCTGGTGTCGGATGTAAAGAGATTCATCACAGAGAAACCCTAGATCTTGATCTTGGAGCGCCTGGTTTTGAAACCCTAGATCCACGTCTGGTGAGAGAGAGAGAGAGAGAGAGAGAGAAGAAGAAGGATGGGGGCGGATGTGAGAATGAAATGAATATTAGGGTTTAGATCGAGTGAAAGAAAGTCTATATTGGATCCATTTGAGTAAACCGGGTCAAATAGATCCGGTTAGTTTATATGAGCTGGTCCGCGTGTTGAATGGATTTTTCAACACCTTTGTGCTTTAAAGCTTGTACAATGGGCTTCAAATGGTTGTAAAGTGGCAAATGACCATTTCTGTCCCTCCTATATGCTTATTAAAGTAGTATATATATATATATATATATATATGTAACAACCTAAAAAGGAACCCATAAGTAAAATATAAAAGGAACCCATAAACAAAATAGTATTGGTTCCCCACTGGTTATGTCCATGTTATTCTTCCCAAGACACCTGGGTTTGAATCCCGTATGAGACACAATTAATACTCTTTTTGTTCCTTTTTTTATTTCTCTTTTTATTTTTTTTTCTTTAATTTAAAACCTATTTAGGGTTACAAGAACAACACAAACCCATAACATCCTAAGTACTTATTCAACGTATTTATACAATTACATATTGTATGTTTTTACCATATAATTATTACAATATTCTCGCCACATCTTGTCTTTGGAAACCATAAAAGTGCAGACAAGGCAAAACGTTATGCCCATCGATTTAGTTCTAGTTAAAAGTAAGAATAAGTTGTCAGCAGAGCATTTATTTGTAAATTAACAGTTAAGAGATATGTCTGATTATATTGCTTATGGTTTTGTCTTGTAATTTCTTTCTTCCTTGTGTAATACTCTTTTTGTTCCGTTTTTTTATTTCTCTTTTTATTTTTTTTCTTTAATTTAAAACCCATTTAGGGTTACAAGAACAACACAAACCCATAACATCCTAAGTACTTATTCAACCTATCTATACAATTACATATTGTATACCATATAATTATTACAACATTCTCGCCACAGCTTGTCTTTGGAAACCATAAAAGTGCAGACAAGGCAAAACGTTATGCCCATCGATTTAGTTCTAGTTAAAAGTAAGAATAAGTTGTCAGCAGAGCATTTATTTGTAAATTAATAGTTAGGAGATATGTCTGATTATATTGCTTATGGTTTTGTCTTGTAATTTCTTTCTTCCTTGTGTAATTTCACTTAAGTCTTACAGCTGATTTAAAAGTTGCACTATAATTCTTTGTGTTGGGTTCGTAGGCTTTGATAGCGGGCCCAAATTAGGTTATTAACCTCCAACGACCAGCCGCCACTGGCCACCCGGCATCCGTCTCCACCTCCACCTCCGGCTGTCCACACTTTACCTTTCCAATTCCAGCCTTCGGTTTCCACCACTCCTAATCTCTCTCAATCTCTTAGGCCATCCGTAGTCATAAAGCCCCTTTGTGGGCGTTATGCGACATGTGGCACGCCATGTCATCACGGGGCTTTATGGGGCGTTATGCAACTTGAGGCCGTAGTCATAAAGCCCCTTTGTCATCATTATGAATATATGTTTGTGAGTGAGGGGAAAACCAGAAAAAAATTTCAAACAAACACACACATGGCGCCGCTATGGAGGTTGCGCCCCACCCCATTTTCTCCTTCATACCGCCCCTTGTGGTGGTGTTTGGCAGCGCCATTGGGCGCTATGCCCACTCAAAACGCCCCACTACAGGGGACTTAGGTTCTTTTATAAATTGTTGATGTGTCTTTTAATATGCTTTAGCCATTGTGCTCAATATTACTTCTTAAAATATTCCAAAATCCAAATGAAATTGTATGCCACTTGTGTATACATTATTTCTGTTTCTCAGCAAATGGTTCGGTTTTTTATTATTTTTTAGTTGTGTTCAGAAATTACATGAAGTGAACACATCAGTTAGATTCTTCAGCATTTGACCCGTCTAGACTCAAATTCGTTTTGTACAAATTTATTAAAAATCACTTTAGAGAAATGTGTTTCTTTAGTGACGAATATAGATAATAAGATAGAAATATTTAGTGATAAAGCCTGACCCGACCCGAAAATTCTAACGTCAAGTTGAACGAAATTTGAGAACCTAAAAAGTGAACCTAGTGGAAAAAAATCCTGGATCCGTCACTACGCCTAACTATTACTTCTCTCTATACAAAGTTGTGGCTAAAGTAATCAGTGACTTGGAAATCTTGATCAAAAAGTTTTTATGGGGAGGAACATGTTATAATAAGAAGATGCATTGGGTTGTCTGGGATCGTATGGTGATAGATAGAGAGATGAAAGGGGGTTGGGGTTAAGCAAGTTAAAGAATGTTAATATTACCCTCCTATTCAAATGGGATTGGAAATTCAAGACTGAAAAAAATCAACTATGGAGGAAGGTAGTGGATGCGCTTCATAAGAGTAGGAGTATTGTACTGTATATTACATGGCATTAGTTGTTGTTGTTGTTGTTGTTGTTGTTATTATTATTATTATTATCTAATAACTTATGTTTATTAACTTAAGAGAGTCTAAATATGCAATTATATTTTATTTTATTTTTGTCTACATTTTGATATCAATTTATTGAAAATAGAGTGTGTACAAATTAAATATTTTTTTGATATCATAACTATACCGAGTATTAGTACGCTATTGAAAAAAAGAACCGATGTTGACCGGACAATACAGATATTGCTAAAAATACTTATTGTTATTGTTTTCAATGTAACACACGTGTTGATATTCTTTTGGGTATGTCGTGTTTTTTTTTATTACACGAAACAACTTTTTGTGATATATACATTCTTCCCATTTCATCGAATAATATTAGCAATGATAAAATTAATAACAGTTGATTATTATAGTTTGTGTTATATAAAGAAGAATCGAAGAAGAATATAGAACATCAAATCGTGCGTGAATGAAAAGTCAAAAGATTAACTAGTAAGTTTTGCCCCCGCATGGAAATCACCTACATATACATTTAGAAGGTTAGGAAATAGTGCCAGGCAACTTGCTTGACACTTCCCTATTGGACCAACCTACTTTTTATTTAATTTTATTTCCAGTTTCAAATTACGCTTTCGTCATTCGTTTAAAATTACGTTTTTGCCCTTAGCTTAAAATAAATTTATCATTTTGCCCCTAGCTCAAAATTTCGCTTTTGCTCCCGGTTCAAAAACTCATTTTTAATTTTGTTCCCGGTTTAAAATTACGACCAACCTACTTTTTATTTAATTTTATTTCCAGTTTCAAATTACGCTCTCGTCCTTCGTTTAAAATTACGTTTTTGCCCACAGCTCAAAATAAATTTATCATTTTGCCCCTAGCTCAAAATTTCGCTTTTTCTCCCGGTTCAAAAACTCATTTTTAATTTTGTTCCCAGTTTAAAATTACGGTTTCGCCCTCCGTTTAAAATTACGTTTTTGCCCCCAGTTCAAAATAAAATGTTGTTTTTCCCTCTAGCTCAAATTTAAGCTTCTGCCCTCAGCTGAAAATTACGTTTGCCTGACACTTCCCTATTAGACCAACCCTTTTTTATTTTAATTTTATTCTCAGTTTAAAATTACGCTTTCGTCCTTCGTTTAAAATTACGTTTTTGCCCCCAGCTCAAAATAAAAGTATAATTTTGCCCCTAGCTCAAAATTACGCTTTTGCCCTCGGTTCAAAACCTCATTTTTAATTTTGTTCCCAGTTTAAAATTACGGTTTCGCACTCCGTTTAAAATTACGTTTTTGCCCCAGTTCAAAATAAAATGCTGTTTTCTCCTCTAGCTCAAAATTACGTTTTTTTCCCACAGTTCAAGATAAAATTATGTTTTCCCCCTAGCTCAAAATTATGATTTTGCTCTCAGTTTAAAATTATGAATTCGCATACAGTTCAAAATATAATTACGATTTTACTCTCTGTACAGACATACATGTTATGAGAGAGAAATATTCGGGCTATTGCCCCGCAACGCGGGCGGGGCAAAAACTAGTGTATACTACAAAATAAAAAAAAATATTGACAATAATATTAGAGTTAATTAGAAATGTGATACCTGTCTAATAAACAAAGATAAAAATTAAAAAAAATTAAAGTCGTGGTATACTTAAAATGATGGATTTTTATTATTTTTTAAATTAGGTTAATGTTATTTTAAAATTTTGGTTTGATTAATAAGTTGTTTAATATAATTTCTCACAGTTAACAATAATAACATTAACAACAAATAATATACATGTTTATCTACTGTTAAGTGAAACAATGCTTTTTAATTTAGATAAAACTTTACGGTTTGAAGTTTTTGTTTAGATAAGACTTTACTATTTGAAGTTAAGTTCATGCCAATGATTTAGAGTTGATAAGATTTATATTAATTTAATTAATATTTAATAATTTAAATTAAATAATAATTATCTACAAATAAGGATGGTGTAGAATAGTGACAAGTGTCCTTTATTGTTTTCTTTTATTATATAGTACTAGCGGTAAGACCCGTGTGCAAACACAGGTGGATTTTAGAAAACCATGCATAACACATATAAATGATGAATATTGTTATATTTATAAATAGATAAGTCAGTCAGTAAATACTTAAAGTTTAGAGTATAAAAAATACGAAAATATACGATTTATTAATCTTTGTGAACGAAATAACATTTGCATTTAAGCAACTGTTAACAATTACAAATCAAATATTTATACTGTAAAACACAATAGACACAACTTCATGGTAGAAATCAAATAAATCCTATATCAGTAGCCCACCAAAGAAACAAACTGTATTCACTTCAGAAGTGCTAGACTCTAAATTTCCATTCTCCTTGAACCAGATCATACGACATAAACTCAACACCTTGCGCCATCACCTTCTTCTTTAGCATCTCTGTGTATTTATTGATCTTTGACCCATCCATGTGCTGCATTCCAATCTTTTCAACAAAAACATTAATATGTTGTTTTTAAAGATTCCAAAATGTTGTTTAAAATTATTACAAGGATTGTTCAAAAATGACAAAAAAAAAAAAAAAAACTTTGTTTAAAAGAGTAAACCACTCTTTTAGTGGTTCAAAAGTCTGTTTGACCAAAGTCAAACCACCGTTTTAACCTAACAGTGGTTTCAAACATGTTTTTTCTCCACAAAACACTGTTTTAACCCAACAGTGATTTTAAACCACCGTTTTAACCCAACAATGCTTTCAACCGTCCACAAAACTCTATTTTAACCCAACAGTGGTTTCAAACATCTGTTTTCATCCATCTGTTGACCAAAGTCAACAGATGTATCAACCCACTGTTGTATTTTCAAACATTTGTTCACAACAAACAGAGGTTTCAAAACATAAACAGACCTTTGCCACTATTATAAGCTTTTACTGTAGTAGCTGAGATAACTAAAAAGATTTAGTTAATCTTTCTAATATACAAAACCTTTTAAGCACTTATGTCAACCAATATAAATAGATTAAAAGAAAGAAAAAAAATCAATAACAAATAAGTGTAAAGTAAAACCATAAAGTTAACTTCAGCTGATTCATCCCAAAACAATTGTTTATGGTCCATGTTGCCAATTTAGTTTGTCTCAAAATAATCGTCCACATTTAAAAACAATTGTCATAGTTATTCGTTTTCCCATTCTACCTTTAGAAAAAAAAATTTGTTCAGTTTCTTTTATCAATCATTATTTTTTCAATTTTGAGATTAAATTTGAAGTTGAAACTTCTAGAATATTAATATTTTTCAGATTAAATTTGAATTCCTAAGTCTATTGTTCCTAAACAAATTTGATCTATAGTGAAAATCTAAATATCTAACGGATTCTTCATCAAATCAGAATTAAATCATCAAAACTCAACAAAAAGAGTGAGAGTAAGAGATAGCATACATCGTAAGCTTCGTTGATTTGATGAAATTGAACTCCACAGTTACTTCCTCTACACACATCCGGATGATACTGAAATCCAATCGGAAACAAAAATTGTTAATAACCAAACAAATCAAACTAAATTGAATCGGTATACTACCTTCAGGTCACTTCCCGTGTATCCTTCTGTACTTTTGCCAAAAAAAAATAGCAGAGAAACAAATTATTCAAAACTGATAACTATAATTGAAATAAAAAATAAAATATAGTAAATTCAGCCATATTTTGTGTTTAACGAAAGAGACAGAGATTCAAGGTGTACAACCTTATACAATAAACAATAGTTCTTCATCACAACTCGATAAAATTCCAATTTAAAAGCCTAATTATGATCATAATCATAAATTAAAAATTATAACCACGCTGAGATAACGCTTATGCGAGTGAAGATTCGTAAACCTCATCTTCAGGAACTCTACTCGGCTCTTTCCTTTCTTGTTAATTTAAGCTCTGCCATTAGTGCTTCTTCATCATCCTCGTCATCTTCATCACTATACCACAAAAAAATATAATAACAAAGTGTTGGAAGTAATAACAGTTCATATCATGAAATGAATAACACACTATTAGTATTTAATAATAGTTCATCACCACTTATGCAAGACTTGTGCTACTTCAAACATGTTGCTATACCGAGGAAGTTTACTATCTATTAATATTTAATAATAGTTCATCACCACTTACATCACATGCTCTTATCTAAAAAATCAATTGCCAAAAAAATTTGAACATTATATACAAAGAAAATAAATTGATTGGATCATAAGTTACTGTTCTTATACTTTTCATCTTCAACTTTCATCTTTTCTTACAATACTTTTCACCTGGACATTTTATCGAACACTTGGCGTGTAAACATTTCAATGTTTAAACCTATAATGAAAGAGATTACCATTTATTTCTAATATAATCACATAAATCAGAAATTGTTTACAAAGAATTTCAAAAAAAAAATTGTGCCTTTAGAAACTCTGGCATTTCATCAAACAACTTGTGTGCATAAATTAAACACAGTATAGAAATGTTAAATGTGATTTAATCAAGACCCATAATTACAAATTAATCAAGAAACTATATTGAATTCAAGAAATCATGGTTAATCAGATCTTTACTCTAATGACCAAATCATGGTAAACAATTCCTACTTCAACATCTATAAACATTAATAATAAATCATACCATTAGGAGCATTCAAGTTCAAAGCTTCTTCTTCATCTGCGGTACCTGAAACAAAAAATATATATAAACCAACTTTAATAAGCATAATCTATTTAAAAAAGACTCACCAAAATCATAATCTATTTAAAAAAAGACTCACCAAAATCATAATCTATTTAAAAAAAGACTCACTAAAATCTATTTGCACTGCGTATCTATTTTACAGGTATTTATACCTGGGCAAAAGATGTTTAAGAACACAGAAAGCACCAAAAGTCATTTGATCTTCTTTCAACTTTGATTTCTGTAAGAGGAAGAGACGTGCCATTTTATCATTCAATGATCCATAATATTAAGAAAAATTATGGGACTTATATTTACAAGAAAAATAAACAATTCCCCAGGATACACCAACCCGACGGTGACTTACATTTACAAGAAAAATAAACAAATAATTGCTGGTTAGCATTAACACCGTTAGAAATATGTAGTCTAACAAACCTCAAAATCGCGCATAGGAGAGCCCTTTTCAGAGAGTAAAGATGCGTTCAGTAGATTGTGAAGGCTACATGTAGCCAAAAAGGCAGTATTATGGTCTCTTTTATACCTGCATAACAATATTCCAGTGAGTTTTAGAGAGAGTTGAAGTTGATAAGCTCAGAGAGAGGTCTGGATTTGAGAGAGAGAAAGTGAGTTTTAGAGAAAGAGAGAGTTGAGAGAGAAATGGATTGAATTTTGAAAGTGAAGCCCAGATTTTGAATTTTTGATTAGTGAACTCCGTTTATATATGTATATGTTTTGAATTTTGAATCTGAAGCCAATATTTTGAATATGGGCAGTTGTTTTGATTGCAGAGGTTTGAATCTATACTTTCTTGGAGATGGGCAGTGGTTTGCCCTTTTAAATGTGGGTCAGACCTTTGAAATTTGAATATAGGACAGTGGTTTGAAATTAAATGTATTTTAAAGTGATTTATATATTCCGATTTATGATGCAGTAATGACATAAGAAAAGCCTTTTTGGACAGCCTCTATGGCTGTCAACTAAGTTTTTCTTATGTTATTGCATTTTCTCCTTTTATAATAAAGATAGATAGATATAGATATAGAAAATTAGCAGTGAAATTGAAACTTAATCAAAACGATTTTGTAATATTCAACGACCCCTTAATTTATTAACATGTATTCAACCATCTTTTTTAACAAGGAAAATAGGGTCTTTAATATTTGTGTATTAAAAAAGTTTTCCTTAATCCTAAACAACTTTTACCGATTTTTAAATTGAAAAACGTTTGTAAAGTTACATATAAAATATTATATGCATTAAAACGTTGTAATTATTTCATAACTAATTGTCACTAATAATAATATTTAGGGGTGTGAATGAATCGAACGAACACGAGTAAGGCTTTGTTTGTGTTCGTTTATTAAGTAATAAACATGTTCATGAATGGTTCACAAACGCTTACAGAACGGGTTTCCTTTGTTCGTGTTCGCTCATTAAGGAAATGAACTGTTAGAATATTCGACTAGATTGGAAGGGCTCGAATCATGGAGCAACACCAGGGCATATTTTTAGGGATTGTATAGGCTGTCTAGAATCTTCTCTCTGTCAATCAATTTATTAAGTTTCCCTGTATAGGTCCCTAACTTCTCTATATATTGTATGTCAGTATCTCTTTGTATTATCAAGCAATAACATAATAAAAAATCATCTGATTACCAGTTGAATATGGTATCAGAACGCGTTCGGTCCTAGGAATTTCGAGCATCCTCAGCAAAGATGGGTGACAATGAAGCCGTGGTCAGTCAAATACCCGATGAGCTAACTATGCTGATTGCTGCCCTTCTGAGAAATGGTATCGGAACACAGCAACAAACCGCTAACCCTGAGAATTTATCCCTGGGGATTAAACTCGGTGGTGACAACTATGCCCTATGGGCAACCCTAATGAAGAAAGCAATCGGAGGAAGGGGAAGAGGTTCTCATGTTACAGGGGAGCCGACACCTCCATCAAAAACCGACAAAGCATATGCAAAGTGAGAACAAGATGATCAATGTGTTTTCACTTGGATTATCCAGAACCTTGAATCCAATCTGGTGAATAATGTTTCACAATATCCCACTGCCAAAGCCCTCTGGGATGGGTTGGCCACCACATATGGCTCTAGGACAGATTCATTACAGGTCTGACCTTCATAAAAGGGCGAATTCATTAAGGCAAGGGTCCGACACACTGGAAGACTTGTGGAACAAACTGCAGAACATCTGGATGTCTATAGATAGGCGTGATCCGAACCCAATGAAGGACCCAGAAGATATTCAGATCTACAATAGAAAGACTCAAGAACAAAGACTCTATCAATTGCTAACAGCAGTTGATGACAAGATGGAACCAGTCAAGAGAGATATTTTGAAGAAGGATCCACTTCCTTCGGTAGAAACCGCTTACGCAACTATACGAAGGGAAGTGACCAGGCTGAATATTCTAAAATTGGGTCCTTCCAATAGTGACTCGAATGAAATTGGAATGGGTTTGGCTGCCAAAGATTCTGCACAGAAGTTTAAATTCCGATCTAAGGAGAAAGAAGATAAATCCAAGTTGTATTGCACTCACTGCAAGATGAAGAAACATACTAAAGAGACATGTTTTAGATTGGTTGGCTATCCAGAATGGTGGGAAGATGGTCATAAGGAAAAAAACAATCAGCGTTCTAGATCTGATGTCAAGGGGGCTCCAGCTGCAAATGGTGGTGAAGATTCGCCTGAAAAAGGGCAAGGACGCAACACCGGATTTGGTGGAATGGTAGCAAAACCCGGTGAAAAACTTGGAGGTAAAGGGTTTGAGAATGACATCTCAAACCCCTCTCTTAGTAATTTTAAAATTTTTCCCCCAGACACTTCTTTCTTTGACAGACTTAACCAAGGGGTTTTTAATGAAACCATGATACGCCTAAAGCCTGCCATGTTCACCCTGGTTCCAATCTGGGAAATCGGAAAACTGGATCTTTGATTGCGGGGCTATGGACACCATGTCCTATGATCCCAAAGACTTTGGAGACATGTCATCTCCAAATAAGTCCCATATTGAGACTGCTAGTAGAGAAATTGTTGAAGTCAAAGGGGGAGGGTCAATTTCTTTTTCGGAAAAAATGAAAATTAAAAATTGCTTATACATTCCTTCACTATCCTCAAAGCTATTATCTGTTAGTCAAGTGAAAAAACAACTCAACTATGTGGTACTTATGTATCCAACCTTTTGCATTTTACAGGACATTCGTACGAAGGAGATCATTGGGCGTGGTACTGAACGACGAGGTCTCTATTATGTTGATGAAGTAGTTCATCAGGGACATGCCATGCTTGCTCACGGAATAACCGAAAGGCAACTTTGGTTATGGCACCGGCGACTTGGTCACCCCTCCTTTGGTTATCTTAAAATTTTGTTTCCTCGTCTTTTTTGAATAACTCCATTCATGAGAAATGTGAGACTTGCATTCTTGCAAAAAACCATAGGGCCTCATTTAATCAAAGTAATACTAGGGTTGATACTGTTTTTTCGCTAATCCATTCCGATGTTTGGGGTCCAGCACCAAACTCCACTAATAGTCAGATCAGATATTTTGTTTTATTTGTGGATGACTTCTCAAGAATGAACTGGATATACTTCATGAAACATAAATCGGAAGTGCCAGAAATCTTTATTTGTTTTTACAAAATGATTCTAACTCAATTTGGAAAAAAATACAAATCCTCCGTTCTGATAACGGAACAGAATTCGTCAATCAAACAATGCAAAGTTTTTTCAAAGCACATGGTCTTATCCATCAAACCACTTGTCCTAACACCCCTCAACAAAACGGCACTTCAGAACGAAAAAACCGTACACTACTTGAAAAAACCCGTGCTATTATGATTGAATCTAGAGTCCCTCATTCTCTTTGGCCAGAAGCGCTTACTATAGCCGCGTATCTTGCAAATCGTCTTCCAACTCAAATTCTAGGAAATAAAACTCCTCTGCAAGTCCTTGCTACCCAAGTTAGAATTCCGTCAGTTATGACCTTACCACCTCGCGTCTTTGGTTGTTCGGTGTTTGTTCATATCCCCAAAACTAGTCGACACAAACTTAATCCGTGTGCCGAAAAGTGTGTCTTTGTTGGTTATGGCGTCCATCAAATGGGCTACCGGTGCTACAACCCGGTTACTCGTCGAGTCCATGTCACCATGGATTGTGACTTCTTAGAATCGGATTACTTTTATGACCACCAATCTCGTGCTCAGGGGGAGAAAGCAAGTGAATCTCTCGATTGGTTGCTATATGAAAGTTGCTCTGAGGATGTTCCAACAGAGCCGGTAGATGGAGCCACCGAACTCGCTTCCAACACAAAAGAGGCAGCTTATACCACCAATGATCTTCCTGAGGACGATGTCCAACAAGAAGTAAATACCACCGAGACAACCAGTGAATCAGCTGAAAAAAGCGTCCAACAAGAGGTAAACAACTTACAACCCCATAATTCAACAAATGTTACTGATCATGACATTTCAGGAAGTCCGGTTGTTGAGAATGAAGCTTCTGTTCTTCCCCCAAGGAGAAATAGAGGGGTTCCTCCTGATCGGTATTCACCAAAACACGTTTCTTATGCTTCAAAATATCCGATAAAAAAATGACAGGGAAAGAATGGCTAAGATTGCAAAAGCTTTTTCAGCTACTATCCTCTCTGAACAAGTCCCTAATACAGCCCAAGAAGCTAAGAAGATGACATAATGGCATGAGGCAATGAAGACCGAAATGGAAGCACTAGAAAGGAATGGCACGTGGGAGAAGTGTATGTTACCACAAGGGAAGAAACCAGTTGGGTGTAGATGGGTATTTAACATAAAATATAAATCCGATGGTACCATTGAGCGACACAAGGCAAGATTGGTTGCCAAAGGATATACACAAACCTATGGTATTGACTACTCTGAAACGTTCTCTCTAGTTGCAAAAATTGACACTATCAAAGTTTTATTCTCAATAGCCGCAAACAAAGACTGGCCACTCCACCAATTTGATGTAAAGAATGCTTTTTTACATGGAGACTTGGAAGAAGAAGTGTACATGGAAGCCCCACCAAGGTTCCCAGATGACTTTCAAGAAAATGAGGTATGTAAACTAAAAAAGGCTTTATATGGGCTTAAACAATCTCCGCGTGCATGGTTTGGGAGGTTTACAATGGCAATGAAACGGTACGGATACAAACAGAGTAATGGAGATCATACTTTGTTCTACAAAAGGAGAGGAGAATTGGTCACTTGTCTTATAATATATGTCGACGATATGATTATAACGGGGAGTGACGAAGAAGAAATTAGCTCTCTTCGGAAAAACCTCTTCAAGGAATTCGAAATGAAAGATCTTGGGGGATTGAAGTATTTCTTAGGGATCGAGGTCCTCAGATCAAGAGAAGGGATTTATATTTCTCAACGAAAGTATATATTGGATTTATTAGCTGAAGTTGGCATGGTGGATTGTAAACCACATGACACTCCCATGGTTGTGAATCACAAACTTAAAATAACTGAAGGAGCCAAATCAACGAGTAAAGAAAGGTACCAAAGGCTGGTGGGAAAATTAATTTACCTCGCTCACACTCGACCAGACATTGCATACGCGGTTGGAGTGGTTAGTCAATTCATGCACCATCATCAAGAAGACCATATGGAGGCAGTAATGAGGATTATTCGTTATCTCAAAGGCACACCAGGAAGAGGCATACTCTTTAAGAAGAATGGACACCTAGATGTTGAAGTTTTCACAGATGCTGATTGGGGAGGGAATCCTAACGACAAGCGATCAACTGCCGGTTACTTTACTCTTCTTTGGGGTAACCTGGTGACTTGGAGGAGTAAGAAACAGAAAGTAGTATCACTGTCAAGTGCTGAATCCGAATTCAGGGGTATTGTTAAGGGGATCACCGAGATACTTTGTTTAAGGAAAATAATGAAAGAAATCGGGTTCCCGCTGAAGCGTCCAACCCAGTTAATGTGCGACAATAAATCTGTGATTAAGATCTCAGAGAACCCGGTACAGCATGATAGAACAAAGCACGTTGAAATAAATAGGCACTTCATAAAAGAAAAAATTGAAGATGGCACAGTCGAACTTCCGTTTGTTAGGTCCGAAGACCAACTGGCGGATATCCTGACAAAAGCGGTTGCTGCAAGAACATTCAAATCAGTATTGTCCAAGTTGGGTATTGGAGATCCAACTACACAACTTGAAGGGGAGTGTTAGAATATTCGACTAGATTGGAAGGACTCGAATCATGGAGCAACAGCAGGGCACATTTTTAGGGATTGTATAGGCTGTCTAGAATCTTCTCTCTGTCAATCAATTTATTAAGTTTCCCTGTATAGGTCCCTAACTTCTCTATATATTGTATGTCAGTATCTCTTTGTATTATCAAGCAATAACATAATAAAAATTCCTCTGATTACCAGTTGAATATGAACATATTCATGAACTGTTCATGAACACTTACCGAACGTAGATGAACGCAAATGAACACAAACAAATGTTCCTGAACATAAATATTAACACAAACAAACTTATATATTCATTTAAAAATACCATTTGCATCTTTCATAAAAAAGATTACGAAGAATCCACAAAAAAATAAATAAATGTTTAACATAATTAACACAAAAACTAAGAAGTTTGTCAAACTTCAACACAAACTGAAATTAATATGATCAAATGAGCGATGTTGGCATAGGCGTATTATCGTATAACATAAGTATAGTTTCAAACTTTAAAAATAAAAACCAATAAAATAAAAATATAACATGAAAAACCTTTAAAAGAACGAACACAAGTGAACATAAATGAGCGAACATAAACGAACACATTACCGAACGTTCACGAACGTAAACAAACGAATACAAACTCTGTTCATGTTTGTTTGTTAAAGTTATCGAACAAAATTTCTTGTTCATTTTTGTTCATTTATTAAACGAACATAAACGAACTTCCCACTAAACAATTTATGAACTGTTCGTTGAACATTCGAGATCCTAAAATATCTTACCCCGTTTCAATATAGAACTTTAGTTAAAATTCAGAAAGATAATTCTATCTGAAAAAGAATCATACGATTTCTTTATACAAAAAAAAAGGATTACCTATTTTTGGCGAAAGTGAGTCTTCAAGTCTGACAACTGCACGGTAAAAGTACAGAATAATATCCACGTGTCATGTATCTGCTCTCTCAAATACACTGAATCCCACGCAATCAACTACACTTGGCCGCCTATAAAACCCTCATCTGTCAGAGTAAGCGCAGGCCCCAATTCTCCACCTAGGGTTTCAATCTCAGTCGCATTGGAACCAATTCACCATCGTTTCTGTAATTAGAGCTCCTCACCGGCTGTCACGGTGGCAATGTCGTCACCCAAGGACCATCCTCTCTCCTCCACCGCTGCTGGAAGATCGGAGTTTCCAGTTGTTTCTACGGTATAAACACGTTGATCAACTTTAAAGTTTTGTTTATCTGTTACGATATTTAAATGCGTCTAAAGCGTTTTGTTCTTAATATGTAATTGCCTCGTTAAGACCGGGTTTTTATATAGGTTTTAATATGTAGTGCTGGAATGCTATAGATATGATGCATGTGTAAAGTAACTAGGGTAAGTTTATGTTTTAGGGTGATGCTATCAAGCATGCACAACAGCGAGGCTAGTTACAGTTAAAGCTAACTTGATATGATCAATAGCGTTTTCTAATTAAGCCCCGGAAGGTTGTAGCGTAGCAGTATCTAGGTGTGTAGTAAATGGTTTGTGAGTTAGCTGTTCTAACTAAAAAACTAGTTTGTTGGACCTAAAGGTGTAGTTGACAAACATAAAGGTTGGAGAATAGAGAAGAAATGTAGGAAGGCAAGGAGGTCCAACTATAAAGCTAACAACATAGATTAAATGATCCTAGTCAAAAACCCTAATGAACAACACCCTGATTCGTTATATCAACATACGAAAAATAATTTGTAAGCTCTAATTTAATCACAATATTTCGGTATTAATGCCTTTGTCATGCATCAGTCTTACATTGTTACTTTAGTTGGTTATTAACCAAATTGTGAACATGCGAGGAGACTGGAGATGTATTTAGAGTATTTCTACGCTCTCGTCAACATTCCTGGCCGTTGTGTGTAGTTTATGGTGCATTCAGATTCTCTTCATAATTTATTCATTTAACTAAGCAAATAAAGATATATCACAACTCTTTATCTCATAGGGATTTACTAGGGGACCAAGATATGTCCGATATATCACCGATATTAACTGCATAGAACTTAATCATCCTAAAGATGAGAAATAGAAATGATCGGAGCTATCATTTATCCTAACAAATATAGAATACATATCAGCAATTTAACATGTATCCTCATATGCATTCTCAAATAATTCTGCCATGATCTAATTTATGATCCTCAAAGACATGATATCCCTTGGTTCGGCCCCTACACTGTGTTCCCGAGTTTCATTTAACAGGGGGAGGGGAAAGAAAATGAATTAATTGAGAAAAGGAAGATATATCAGAACTCTTTATCTCATAGGGATTTAGGGTGCTTGGTAGAACTAGCTTACTTTACCCTTTAATCCTTTGATTAAAGAATGGTAAATGGAGTGCTTCCTTTGTTCATATATCTTGTACTACTGAAATATTATATATATATGTAAGAGTAAAGACTGCTTTTCTAGCTATATATTTTTCCACATAGCTTATACCTTTTACTTTTTTAACTCTATCTGTAAAGTGAATATTGTTAACATTCAGCAGGATGCAGCACTAGCACTGCAAGAAGCAACTACAAGTCTTTCACAGGTTTCACTAGTTATTGACTCATTGAAGAACGAACAAGAAGCTGAACGTTGTGCTTATATCAAGGTACATTCTTACACCTGCCAAATTCTCACATCAAACCTTTTACATTGAAAAACTTTATCTCATTGTTCCTTATATTGGATTGTAACTCTTTCAGAAAAGAATGGAGGAGAACCGGATGAAACTGGCTGGAATTACTAAAAAAAATCACATGTTGGCTGAAGAAAGAAAAAAATTAGGGATAATAAACGGAGGTAAAGTTGACAATCTGTTGACAAAGAGGCAGAAGGATGCAATTGATATGCAAAATGGAAATCACATAAGCAGCTCTCAAGACAACGGACATGCTTCTGTAGTTCTTCTAGGATCTGGCATTCCAGTAAAAACTTGTGTTCCGCCCATTAAGCTTCCGAAAGTGGAGAAATTACCTCCTTATACCACATGGATTTTCTTGGATAGGTGAATTTGCTTGTATTTTTTTTATTTTCTATTTAATATTTCTTGCGTGTTCTTTAAAAGCAAAACCTCATTCATCGTTACTATCCTTTATCATATCTTTTGATGCTTGCTTTTTAAAGTGGATTATTGTTTCTTCTAATTAGTAACTGACTGAAAATGCAGAAATCAAACAATGACAGAAGATCAATCTGTAGTAGGGCGAAGGAGAATATATTATGACGACGGGGGTGAAGCTTTGATCTGCAGTGATAGTGAGGAAGAACATACTGATGATAACGACGAGAAGAAAGAGTTTGTAGAGTCTGAAGATAACATCATTTGGTATGTATACTTCGGTAATTTATATGTTTCTGGATATGTTCCACATCATACATATCCTTATTTGTTAATATTTTTTTTTTCAGTTGCAAGCCTAATGATATTACCGCGTCTTTTGGTGTTGTAATAATTCCAGGTCAACTATTAAACAGACCGGGTCATCTGATATCGTTTATGATTTATTAGCCAAACGCTTGTCTAGAACACCTTGTGAAATCAAGGTAAGCACTTACTGGATATTATCTTGATTGTGATTCTTGTTCTTTATTTGATCTTTACTTTTCTCGTACTAGTTTATTGTATGTGTTTGATCAATGAAACATATATATCATCAAACATCTTATACAGGAACGATATGAATCTCTTAAATGCTCTAAGACTACAAATGCTGACTTCAATCCGAACTCATTTTTTGATCAAGATCTTGAAGAAGCTCAGGATTCATTAGACAAACTTTTCTGTCGCAGATGCCTAGTAAGGATAGTTATAACTTGTCTTATGGTCTTGGTGTTGTCTTTTGGTGACTTGTTGTAACCAATTAATCTTTTATGTTTGCATTTTCAGATATTTGACTGTAAATTACATGGGTGTTCACAAGAGCTTATATTTCCTGTTAGTTAATCTTTCTTCCCTCTTTTCATTTAACTTTACCTGAATCCTATATTTCTTTGGCTAATTATGTACACTTCAAATATTCTAACTAGGCTGAAAAGAAAGGTTCTATGCAAAGCATGAATGATGAAAATGTCCCTTGTGGTCCACATTGTTATCTCCAGGTATAACTTGTTTTATCATACTAGAAAAGTTTTACTTAGTCCCTAATATTTCTAATCTTCAACTTTCCAAATGGTCTATCTATATGTCCCGTGCAGCTCAACACTGAACAAACAATCACCGTTTCGTCAGCAGCTGCTAGCGGTGTTCCAGTAACTAAGGAAAAATCCAGTGGCGCGTTTCTAAAGAAGAGGTTAAAGACTTCACAAAATGCTCAAAAAGATTCTGCAAGCTTCGACTCTGAAGCTATCCCAGGTCATGATGTGAATATGAACGCTACTAATCGTTCTCCACCATCACCAAATAAAACGAAACGGGCAAGAACATCTATAACAAGCGGAAGCAAAGATTCCAATGAATTCAGCTCATCATCAACAAAGGAAAAGTTTTTGAGTACAACACAGCCTAGGAGAAAAGACACTTTTGTCCCTACCGGTATAACAAGTGGAAGCAAAGATTCCAATGAATTCAGCTCATCATCAACAAAGGAAAAGTTTTTGAGTACAACACAGCCTAGGAGAAAAGAAACTTTTGTCCCTACCGGTAATGCATTAAGTAGGAACAACACAAAAAAGAAAAACCTGTCTGTGTATGGTCATACTAGTAGAAAAGTAACTGATTTTGAATCTTGGAGAACTTTGGAGAAGTCTCTAATAAAACAGGGTGTCCAGATATATGGCAGAAACAGGTAAGGAAAATATTTTTGCTTATGGAACATTATATATATTCTCCATGATTTGTGTTATTGATTGTTTTCTATAATGCTTGGTCCTTTGTTTTCATTGCAGCTGTTTAATAGCTAGGAATATAATGCTTGGGGAGAAGACATGTGCTGAGGTGTACCATGTCCTGCAATATCATTTAAATGAGCTATATTCTCGAGGGAGTAATAGCATAAGTTCTCAAGATGATGATAGGGCTGAGAGTAATGAGAATATGGTTAGTCTAGATGTTGTCATCTTCAACCTTTTGCAGTGACAACACCTAAAATATGTTTGTCTTTTTGGTTTATTAATTACTCAATAGGGAACTGCACGAAGAAGACGATCAAACTTCTTTCATAGAAGAGGAAGATTTCGCCGTTTAAAGTACACATGGAAGTCTGCTGGTTCCCGTATAATGAGGAAACGGAATTCTGATAAAAAAGATTCGCATTGTGTCCAGTACAATCCATGTGGGTGTCAATCTGTATGTGGTGGTGATTGTTCTTGCCTCGCAAATGGCACATGTTGTGAGAAATTCTGCGGGTAGTTAATGCTTTATTGGCGTCTTATATATAAAGGTCATATTTTTTTTTGGATTTTTTATATAAACAAGTCTCACCTTTTTTATTAGATGCCCGAAAACTTGCAAAAATCGTTTTAGGGGATGTCATTGTGCCAAAAGCCAGTGCAGAAGTCGCCAGTGCCCTTGCTTTGCTGCTAATAGAGAATGTGACCCTGATTTATGCCAACATTGCTGGATCAGGTGAGGGAACAAGTTAGAAAATTGATGCTATTTTATGGAATTAATACTTGATTAATTTCCTCATTGGTTAAGAATGAATTTGAATAACCTACCATGTTATTGTCTAAAGACTCGGATAAAAATAATATTCTAGTTTTTTGGTAAACTTTGCAGCTGCGGCGATGGGACTCTAGGAAGCCCGGGGAAGAAAGGCAATAGTTATGAGTGCCAGAATGTGAAGCTTCTCCTCAAACAAAAACAAAAGGTAACTTTTGTATACTTATTTAGTTTATATACTTGGAATCAAATTTAGTAGCTGTCACTTGCATTTCAAGTATAATGACATTTTTGTTACCATTTGATGCATAGATTTTGCTAGGAAGATCTGAGGTCTCAGGCTGGGGTGCTTTCTCAAAGGTAAAGGTAAATGTAACAGCTATATATTATGCTTATTATTTTCTCCAGGTGACTCATTTGTAGATTTTTTTTTCAGGATAGTGTACCTAAAGATGGATATCTGGGTGAATACACCGGAGAGTTGATCTCTCATTACGAAGCTGACAAGCGTGGAAAGATCTATGACCGTGAAAATTGTTCATTTCTTTTCAACCTTAATGACCAAGTATGATACATCATCTTTAGCCACTTAAGATATTATTCTGCTCTCTTGCAAAATTGTACCAAGTAACTCAAATTATTGTTTTTGTAGTATGTTCTTGATGCATACCGAAAAGGCGACAAACTAAAATTCGCTAATCATTCACCAGACCCGAATTGTTATGCAAAGGTATTTACTTACTTTTCTTTTTGGAAAGGCATGTATTTACTTACTTGATGCATAATAGTTGCACTGTAATTTTCTTGAATAGTTGGAGGCAAAATGGGTATCACGTCGTTCTGGGTCAAAATCTGTAATTTTAGTAGTGGTTGAAGGTGACCCAAACTTTTTCCCCCTAATTTGTATTTCAATGATGATTGAAATCATTATTTTAGGAGGTTTTATGCCATAAAAACACACTTAATTACTTGATGTTGAGTCGTTTGATGGCCCATTTGACTCATCTCCTAATAACCTATCTTGTATCCGGTTGACCCGTTAAAGATAAACTTAAAACCGAATCAACATTTGACTAGATGTATCTTTTGAACAACTATATGACAGGTTATGATGGTGGCTGGAGATCACCGGGTCGGGATATTTGCGAAAGAAAGCATCTCTGCTGGAGAAGAACTGTTTTATGATTATCGCTATGAACCCGACAAGGCTCCTTCTTGGGCTAAGAAGCCTGAGGACTGTGGTTCAAGGAGAGAAGACCCTGGTTCTTCAAGCGGGCGGGCCAAGAAGATTGCTTAACTTGCATGACTAGTTAGAGCCCAAAAAGGTTTTGGTTCTTTTTTTTTATACAAAGAAAGTACATTTAGTAATTAAGCTTCACATAGCCAACTCTTGTATACCTACAGATTTGGATTTCACCTATCTAATTTAAAATGATGAATTATGCAAAGTTAACTAGAGGTTTTGTTTTGCACTGTTAAACATCTTGTTCTTTTTCCTTTTGAGGAAACACAACTTTTGTAGAATGCATGCGCTACCTTGTGTTTTTTTCTTCAATTTGTTGTATATAGGCGTTAAAACATCAGATAACGCTTTGGCAAGCGAAAATTGATTGGCAGAAGATTATATTTGCATTGCAGCCCCACAATACAAACAAATCAGTAGCCGTTTACTCACTGTCATATTCGTTGGTCAAGGTAATATCCATCGGTGAAAGTACTGACTGCTCATAATTTGTTACCACCAACGAATCTTATTGACTAATCACCAATGGTCATCCTTCACCGACATATCATCAACGACAACCTATGACAACATTGTCACCGACGAATCACTGATGCTGACTTCAACGGCGAATCACAAATTGAACTTGCACCAACGGATACTGACAACATGACACCGACGCACCACCAATGGTGGTTTCAGCTATTGATCACAAATTGTTTGTCGATAGGTAGTAATTAGGGTTGTAAACGAACCGATCGATCACGAACAAGCGTTGAACACAAACGAACACAAAAAAGCGGTGAAAGCGACGGAGGCTAGAGTTGGACGGCAGAGGAAGCAGCTGAAACTTGAAGTCATAATCATGGAATAGAGGTCGATAGTGTTCGTCAATGTGAATATTGAGGAAGGAAAGGGGGACAATGCATAAACGTAGTGAAAATACGGCTTCCTATTTTCATTTTTAGACCACCCGTAGTGGGGCGTTATTTTTAAAAAAAATTGAAAAAAAACGCCCCAAAACGCCCCCTCCCCCACTACACTAGGCGTTTTAGGGCGTTATTTTTTGAAAAATTGCATGAAAGCGTTTTAATTATAACGCTGAAATGGTTAAATGGCTTTTGCATGTGTCTGACAATCACTTTTGAATAATGGCAATCGAGTTTGACTAGCCAATTAGTGTTCCCCACATGTCTGACAATCACTTTTGTTTTTTTTTTTTTTCATTAAAAATAATATGGGCGTTATTGGAATAATGCCCCACTACACCACTTTATGCTATAATGCCCCATGCTGACTGGGATGACACGTGTCGAATAATGCCCCATGGTGGGGGCATTATATTTCTTCACCACTACACATGGTCTTAGTATAATAAAATAAATAAAAGTTGAAGAATATAAAAAGTTTAGATAAAATAATAAAACTAGAAAAATCTCATCAACAACATAAACAAACGAAGATGAACGAACGTTCATGAACATGTTACCGAACGTTCAAAAATACAATTGAACGCACGAGAGCAATGTTCATGTCCATTTATTTAACTTTATCGAATGAAATTTCATGTTCATGCTCGTTCATTTGTAAAACGAACAAATATAAACGAACTTTTCGCCGAACAGTTCACGAACTATTCGTTAAACGTTCAGTTCATTTACAGCTCTAGTACTAATCAGTATCCATCTGTAATGGTTTTTATAGTATGCATGTGTGTGTCTAAATTTTAAAAGAAAGATAATTTTGTGTTTTCATAACAGAAAAATATACTATTGAACTAAAAAAGTTATTTTTAACCAAGCAAGATAAAAAAAAAAAAAAATAAGTGTTGTTTACCCAAAATATAGAATTTAAAACGACAGGATGAGGTTTTCAAACCCTAAAGATGAAGAGTGGCAGGATGTTTCGGCTAGAAGGAAAGGAGGCAATAATCGTAGCGAGGATAACATCAAAAGGCAAGATCTGACTAAGTTTTACGTCGCTAATATACCGGAGAGGTGTTCCGGGGATGACATCAAGCGGTTTCTTGGGGTACACGGGGAGATTGACGGAGTTTATGTCGCACGGAAGAGAAACAAGATGGGACAAAGATTCGCGTTTGTGACCTTTGCTAAGGTGATAGACAAGTTTGATCTGGAAAATAGGTTGAGGAAGATAAAGATTGGGGATAACAAAATTTTCGTTAGTATTGCCAAATTTGTGGATGGGGAATACGCAGGTCTCGTCAACAAAAACGAAAAACAAACTGATAACAGAAAGGAAATACCGGTTGAACATGTGAGGAAAGAACACGAAGTCAAGGAGACAGTGAACCAGGAACGTACGGAATATGGTGTCGGGTCGTCGTATCGAGATACTCTTGCGAAGAATATTCCGGTCAAAAATGTAGATACGATTATATTAGCACCTAATATTGATGCATTTGTTCAATGGCATGGTAAAGGAGTTGTTGGCAGGGTGTTGGACTTTCAAAAGCTTGTGACATTAAGGAAGTGGCTAAGGGAGAAGGGATACAAAGATGTCATGATTAAGTATATTGGAGGTATTTCAGTTATGCTTGTTTTTTATTGTGCGGAAGCGGCTGAGCATTTTGCTAGTAATAATGGGATTTGGAAGGATTGGTTCTTGAGAATTGATGTATGGAAAGGTCAAATGCTTGCTTATGAAAGGATCGCATGGATTAAAATTTTTGGTGTACCATTAAATCTTGCTATTAATCCCGTGTTCAATGCTATTGGTGGGAGGATTGGTGCAGTTGTTCAACCGGCACAATTAACTGAGGAAGATGATCTTTCGTATGTATGCGTTGGCATTCTAACCGGGGAAGGTAGTAGGATCATTCGTTCAATATCGCTTAAATGGCAAGACAAGACAATTCGGGTGTGGGTTGAAGAGGAACAAAGGGAATGGTTACCGGATTGTTTGGAGGAGGAGATTGTATATGAGGCACTTTCAATGAACGACGGCATCAATGTTAACATGGTCGACGAACAGGTAGACAATGGCAAAGGAGATCCTAGTGAAGGTGCGAAAGTTGACGGCATGGCTGATTCTGGTAACGTAAATTTGGTAAACAGTAGTAATATGGAAAATAGTAATGGTGTCAATTTTGGCACTAATAATCAGCCGTCTTTGGATGGCAAGGATTCGAATTTGCATATTAAAAGGGACAATTTCTTTTGTTATTCTTTTGGGCACATTTCTAATGGTGATAAGGTGGGCCTTAAGAAATATAAAAAGGTGGATAGGAGAATAAGGGCCTAATCTGTTTCACCACAAGACAAATGTAGGCCTAAGAAAAGACCAAGAAGTGATGACCCATTTGGGTTAAATCCCTTATTGGGTATTAATGATGATTCAAGTGGGCCAAGTGAGGAGGAGACTGTTTTGTTGGCTGAGGAAAATAGAGATGTAGAAGAATATTTAACACCAGACCTGAACCAGAAGCTTCATACTGAGTCTGCTAATACTGATGCGAACGATGAACAACAGTTTCGGCATTCTGAAGAGGTTGCAAAGACGATTGAACTGGGTCAGAGACTTGGTGTCGAGAACATTGGGGATTTCAAGAAACAGGTAATGGATTCGATTCAACATGAAGGCTTTCAATCGGTTCCTTTATGAATTTTTTTAACTTTAAACGTCCGTGGGTTGGGGGTCCAAGCGAAGAAGGCTTGGTTTCGGGATATACGTAGGGAGCAACAGATAGGGTGTGTTTTAATGCAAGAGACTTTGTGTCATAGTTTGGTTGAAAGGGATCTTGAGGGTTTTTGGGGTAATGGAGGGTTTGAATTCGGTTTTGTGGAAGTCACAGGACGATCTGGTGGTCTGGTGACAATATGGGATACAAACGTTTTTGATTTGCTGGTCAAGGAGAGGAATCGGAATTATTTGTTATGTTCTGGTTCGATTAAAGGAGGTGGAGAGTTGATTAATGTGTTGAATGTGTACGCGCCACAAAACGAGGTTGATAAACGGCAATTATGGATGAATATTGTTGATATTATCACAGCTAGAAATGGTTTATGGGTAGTGGGAGGGGATTTTAACTCAGTTCGGTATGAGGATGAAAGGCGAAATTCCAACTTTAATGCGGCAGCGGCTAGAGAGTTCAACACTTTCATTGAAGACGCGGGGTTACATGAATTTATGCTCAGGGGCGCAAGTTTACTTTTTCGGTAGGTAATAAATTAAGCCGAATTGATAGATTATTCGTTTGTTGGGATTTTTTTTTGTAGATAGGCGTCTGCTGAATACAGAGTTTTGCCAAAAGGTCGTCCCGATCATTGTCCGGTCATCCTCAAGACGTTTTCAGGTAACTTCGGGCCAAAACCATTTCGGTTTTTCAACTCTTGGTTACAAAGGGACGACTTCGAGGGGGTGGTGTTGAAGGCAAATAATGAATTTCGTGGACATGGTTGTCCTGATGTGGTGTTATTACAAAAGCTCAAATGGTTTCGAAAATACACCACAGAGTGGAAGGAAATTATTAAACAAAAAGATCTTGAGGAAGAATTGATTTTAAATAATGAGGTTGAAGATCTTGATATAATTCGCGAACAAAGGGATTTGAATGAAGAGGAAGAATGGGTTTGGGAGGAGAGTCGAAGACGAATTAGAGAAATAGAAGAGTTCAAATATAAAGATCTGCAACAGAAATCTAGATGTAAATGGGCAACAGATGGGGATGATAACACGCGGTATTTTCATGGTCTCATTAACAAAAGAAAGGCGTCAAACAGTATTCCAGGGTTGATGGTTAATGGGAATTGGGAGACGAAGGCGTCTAAAATTAAAAAAGAAGTTTTTCAATTTTTCAAGAAGAAGTTCGTTGAGGAAATGGAAGTTAGACCGAAACTGGTAGGTCATGAGTTGAAACGATTGTCTGACGATGAAGCGACCTTGGTGGTTGCACCTTTTTCAGAAACGGAAGTCAAGGAGGCGGTATTTGGTTGTGGTAATGATAAGGCACCGGGACCGGACGGATTTAATTTTATGTTCATAAAGAGGTTTTGGAACATTCTTTCAGCAGATTTTATGAATATTATGAATGAGTTTTATGAAACCGGGTCCATAAGTCGAGGTGTTGGCTCTTCATTTATAACTTTAATTCCTAAAAATTCGGCCCCTTCGGGATTAGGAGATTATAGGCCAATAACTCTCATTGGGGTGATTAGCAAGGTGATTTCTAAGATCTTAGCAAATAGGCTCCGAAAGGTTATGGGGAATATCACTTCAGAAACGCAATCTGCTTTCTTGAGTAGTAGATTTATTTTAGACGGGCCGATGATGATTAATGAGATATTGGCTTGGGCGAGGCAGATGGGCAAGGAGATGTTTATATTTAAAATTGATTTTGAAAAAGCATATGATAATGTGCATTGGGGGTTTTTATTAGATATGCTTCGTCAGTTGGGGTTCCCGATTCGATGGTGTTTATGGGTGGAGGGTATCTTGATGTTGGCGAGGTCGTCAGTGCTTGTTAATGGAGCTCCTACATTTGAGTTTGACTGCAAGAAAGGAATTCGACAAGGTGATCTGTTATCGCCTTTCTTGTTTGTCATTGTCATGGAGGCGTTCTCTAGCTTGTTCAGGAAAGCTAAAGACATTGGGGTTTTTGATGGTATTCGGCTTCCTAATGGTGGCCCCGAGGTAAATCATTTTTTATATGCAGATGATGCCATGATCCTAGGAGAGTGGTCTATTTATAATTTCAACAATCTGAAGAGAATGTTGCGATTATTTCATATATGCTCGGGACTTCGAATTAATATTCATAAATCCATCTTATATGGTATGGGGGTTGGGTTGGATGTTACTCAAACGATGGCTGCAGGTATGGGTTGCAAGGCGGGTAATATCCCTTTTGTATATTTAGGCATAAAAGTTGGCGCCAATATGAACCGAGTTCTTAGTTGGCAACCGGTTAAGGAGGTTTTCCAGGCGCGGTTATCCAGATGGAAAGCTCAAGTTCTCTCAATTGGTGGAAGACTAATTCTAATCCGTTCGGTTTTAGAAAGTCTTCCCACTTATTATTTTTCCCTCTATAAAGCACCGAAAAAAAATTATCAATGATTTAGAGGCGATGATGAAGAAGTTCTTGTGGGGGGGGGGGGGAGGGGGTAGTGACGGGGTTAAAAAGTTACATTGGGTTGGATGGGATAAGGTCACGGTGGCGAAAGGTAAAGGCGGTCTGGGTGTTAATAGGCTAGAAAATTCGAATCAAGCTCTTGTGTTAAAATGGTTGTGGAGGTATAGGAGCGAGAGCAATGCTTTATGGAAAAAGGTTGTAGATGCGGTCCACTCATCGGCTCGCAATTGGGATCTTTATCCAGTTTAAACAAGGTACAAAGGGGGTTGGTATAATATTGTGAAATGGGGAAAGCAATCGAAGGTGGCTGATGTCGGCTTTAATAGCCTTATTAGAGCTGATATTGGAAATGGTGATTTGATTCGATTTTGGATGGATCCTTGGTTATGCGGGCAACCATTAAAGGTGCGTTTTCCTAATCTTTACAGACTTGAAACTGACAAACATTGTAAGGTGTCAGATCGGGTATTGAAGGCGGGAGGCGCTAAGAGTTTTGGGTGGAAATGGCGGCGCGATCCGACATCTTTAGAAGAAACTTTGGAATTGACGGATTGTATTAATATGCTTACGATTGTGAAGTTTTCTGAAAAGAAAGATTCATGGTCGTGGCATGGTACCGGCTTAGAGTTCACAGTGGCAAATGTAAAAGATTGGATTACTTCGACAGACATATCAGTTACGGCGGCTCAATTTGACTGGTGTAAGTGGTTACCTTTGAAATGCAATGTTTTTATGTGGAGAGCGATGCTTGAAAGAGTACCGACCAAAGCAGCTTTGATTAAGAGGAACATCCAAGTGGAGAATAATTTGTGCATCTTTTGTGAAGATAGCGAGGAGACTGCAAAGCACATTTTTACAGGTTGCATGTTTTCAACTTTACTGTGGCAGTTTATAGCAAAGTGGTGCAGGTTTCCGGTTCTATATATTTGCGACTTAAAGGATCTCACGGGTCTTTATAATAACATGAGACTCAATGCGGCGACAAAGAATATGGTTCAAGGTTTGATGATTATAGGGTGTTGGAGAATATGGAAGGCTCGGAATGATTGCATATTTAATAACAAGAGTACAAAAATTGCGGAGATCATTTCGGATATGAAGACGTACGGCTTTTTATGGTACAAACATAGGAATAGAAATAGAACATGTACTTGGGAAGAATGATGTAAATGTGATATGATGTAAGGTTTTTGGGCCGTTTGGTCTCCGCCTTGGGGATCAAACGTGTCGTTTCTTTTTAATGAAGTTTAATTTTCAAAAAAAAAAAAAAAAAAAAAAAAAAATTCACGTCATAAATAACGTACTTTCTCCCCCCTTTTCTCTTCAAAACCCTAAAAAAATTGGTGGGTCGTCTGGCATCTGCTTCTTTTTCACTCTCTCATCTACTCATCTGAATCGATAACCGCAATCATGAGCGGAACAGAAGGCGTAGCAAGAGAGAAAGGCTCATCAACAACCAAAACCCCTGCCGATTTTCTCAAATCCATTCGTGGCAGACCTGTTGTTGTCAAATTGAACTCTGGAGTCGATTATAGAGGTTCGGTTAAATGTTTCTTTTCCTACTTTCTTTTTTTTATGTTCGACATCCATTAGTGTTGTTTCTTGCGTCGTAACGGTGAACCCTAGAATGGAAGCAATAGCACCCAACCCAACACTGTGTGTATTATTAAATCACTAATTTTACGGAACCAACTACTTTTACAACCATCAGATTTACTGAAATATATGTTTTTGAAAGGATGAAATAGTCATTTTTTATCCAATAATGATGTAGAAAAGTGTTCATGTCTTTAAATTGTTACAAGATTCAAGATTGTGAGCTGGGCTTCTTTTAGGAACAGAGCAAGTGTGAAACTGGTTTTAAAATGAAACTTATTTCACATTTGTTGTCAGAATATTAGTGTTAAATTGCTATATATAAATTCTGCATTATATTAAAATTACCAAAATCCCACCGATATCTCACCGAGATAACCTATATCTCAAATATTGGCCCTTGACCGATATCCGATATTTTACCGTGTTAACTGCATAGATTAAGTTTTACTTGTTGCTAGGACTTAGGAGTTAGGATAAACTTTGATCTTAATTGTTTGTTATGTTGAGTGTTCTAAAACCCTGATTATGGCTGCCTGCCACTTTGATTAGTTACAGTGGCACAATCAACCTCATAGGCTTGACTCCTGGCCACATAGTTAATTTAAGGTATCTATTCATGCATACCAAATGGTATTCATGGACACCCTTTTCTTTTATAAGTGATTGAACACACTTTCCCTTTCCATCTGAAAAAGTAAGCATATCAAAGTGATACAATATCTAATCCCTAATAATGCTTGTTATTTTGTTTTTAATAGGTGTTAGCTTTAAGTGTCCACTTAATCCTCACTTAAGCATTAAGTTTATGAAAGCGGCTTGATTGACACTTTTTAGAACACGGGCATCTTTATGAATTAAAATGTAATCCAATTTTGAGCGTTCGTCTCAACTGTGTGAAGCAAGTATGTTTGGATATTTGGATTTGCATAATTGCGTTTTTGAATCAGGTAATAGTAAGTTAAAACTTTTTCCAGGTATCTTGGCTTGTTTGGATGGATATATGAACATAGCAATGGAGCAAACTGAAGAATATGTTAATGGACAACTAAAAAACAAATACGGGGATGCGTTTATTCGAGGGAACAATGGTAAGTTCTTTGAGCTTATCTCACACTTGCTACAAAATCGGTTTTTAAATTTTTGAATATTTTTTTCTTTATTTATGTTTGCAGTTCTTTACATCAGTACATCCAAGAGTACCCTTGCAGAAGGTGCCTAGTTCAATTGCCGACTCCAGTCCAGACCCGCCCCATTTCATGTCCAGTGTTTTTCTGTTTTCTAGATATTATGTCACATTGCTGGAACTATTACTACTTTATAATTTGTGATCAAGTTTGGGGAAGTGTTTTAATGTAACAAACATCAAACAGTTGCTTCTTAGTTATTCTCTTCCACACCTCTAAAGTTAATACTTGATAAATTAATAAACATGCTATGCATAAAATTGTAAATAGATGAATTAATACATCTCTAAATTGATAATAGAGTAAATTTAGATAATCTTCCATATGCTTTGACCAAAGTTACATATCATTTACTATTTTGATTATTAATTTTAGTGCTATTTAACTTCAGAACACATTATTATTTAAAAAAGAATAAGACTCAACACAGCTCAAAGGATATGACACAGAATTTTACTAATTTATCATTTTGAATCAAGAAATATTATTGAATCAGCTTAGATTTGATCAACCTTCACCAATTAGTGTCTTCATGTTGTAAGATGCTCTAACTGTGTTTGCATCATCATCATCTTCATCCAATCAATACATTCCTGCACATTACCAGTAGGGTAAGCAAGCTGCCATTGTATCAGTTTTTGTTGCCATTCATTAACAATTGGACCACCATTTTTAAGCTCCAAGAGAGTCATCATATCCCTCCCACTAATCAAAGGTTCAACCTCCCACACTTTCTCTAAACCAAGTTTCAAAATTTCTTCCTCAACCATTTTAAACATTCCCACTTTATCTACAGTACTCTCATCTGTATAATCTTCGTCTATAAGTACTGTTAGCATCAACGCAGCGCGCCAAAAATCTTTGATTTCCCTAAGAATCAGTCCCAGCAAGATTCTTAACCTCAACGGATCAGGAACCTCAATCATATTTGATTTCCAATCAACCTCAACAGGTTTCATATCCTCACTTGAAATCATATAAGGAATCAAAGACAAGAACTTCTCAGCTGCATTATGCAACTTTATGACATTTTTAGCATCACTCGCTTTGCGCTTCAGCGAGTTTTTAAAAATGTGGTTCACAGTTGATATAATTTTCTTTTTGTTCTCGCCATGAACAGTCTTTCTAAGTGGAAGGAATAATGCTGCATACAAGTACAATCTCCTTTGTTCATCACTAAAGCTACAACCCCCTAATGCATTCATAAGTCTCCATGCTGCATTAATATAATCAACACAAATCGTTTCATGTTCTTTGATTTCATGCTTAATATTCGGAGGCAGAGTGAATACAACCCAGAATAACCCGAATTCAGACATGTAATCCATAGCTTTAACCGGTTGGTTCCCACTTACCATAAGATCAATCTCATTTCCAATTCTTTCTCTGCTGATTCTATCAGCAACGGCTGATTTCACATCGGTATCAGCAGCTGCAACCTTAAGATCTTTGACCATTTCAAAGTCAAACACGGTACTAAAACGAATCGCTCTAAGAACCCTCAAAGGATCATCTAAAAATGTTACTTTAGGAGGTAAAGGCGTAGCAATCTTTCCAGATTTCAGATCATCAAGTCCTCTACCTGTGAAATCTTCAACCGAGCGTGTATTAATATTGTAAAACAAGCTATTAATGGTTAAATCCCTTCTATACGCATCCTGTTCCGCAGAACCAAATTCCACTGTCAAATTTCCGCTGTTTTCAGCGAAATCTTCTGATCTCAAGTTCACGAAATCAACCCACACATCAAAAAGACGCATTCTTGCGGTTTCCAAATGCTTCGATTGATCCGGTTTGCTGTGTATAACACCAATCCCTTGCGGTTTTCCACCCGTGGATACTAAATAACCATTTACCTTTTCGCAAAACTCTTTACCCAACATATTATCAAGAGCAATATCGATATCGTAACATTCTTTTCCTAGAAGCTTGTCTCTGACCCACCCACCAGCAACCCGAAGTTGCGTTTCAAGACTATAATGGCAAACAACCTGAAGCAATTGATCGAATATTTGCTTCTCTGTATCGGTTAAACTGATACTTTCAGTCACCACAACACTCCAAGGAGAAGATAAGTTCCCCTTGGCCTTTGATAGTACTCTGCAACACCTGTGAGTTCTTGAAAAGAGGAATCTAGGGTTTCTAAAACTGACAGTGGTTTTGAAAGATGTAATAAAGGTCCTCCCAATTGTTAAAGAAGATCCACACAACCACCCTGCTTTAGCCATAACCATGGAATTGTATATAATACAACATCACAATTACTACAGAACATACATTTGACACATAGTTTTTGAACTAAATGTATGTTAAACTAAGTGAATACAACAACACATAAACCCTAGGTATGGTAAACAATTGCTAGCACTGTGATAAAAGACTAAAAAAAGGATAAAACACATTTGGAGAAGAATCTATCAAGTTCAATTTACGATTTTTGTAATCAAAGACTGCATAATAAACCCTAACAGTGCATGAAAAAGGAAGTTGAATTGATGAGATAGTTTAAAGTCAGAACGAATCAAGGGGCGTTTGGTAAGTTCCAAATGGTTAAGTGCTCAAGCAACAAAAACAAGTGATCTAAACCATTAAATGCTGTATAAGTAAAAGGTTTGAACCATTAAGAGCCAGATGTACTTAACTGTTTAGAGGCAAATAATCAGGGCCGTCTCCAAAAATGTTATAAAAATTTTGGGCCATGTGCACGATAAAAAACCGGGCCCTCCCATTTTAATCGACGTTTGATGATTATTTTAATTGGGTTTGAATGTTTAAACATTTGGGCCTCAGGTTAAGGCAGGGACGGACCTACCCTTTGGCCAGGGTGGGCGGCCGCACCCCTTGAAAAAATAAATTTAGTGTATATTTTAGACAAAAAAACCCGACCGTAACACTTGAAAATATGGTTGAACACCTCATCCGCACCCCCAACAAATAATTTCTGGATCCGCCACTGGGTTAAGATCAATATATTATATATGAAGATCAAAACTAAAATTAAGTGGTACTCTTTATTCAACAAATTCGATACCCCTTATTTGGTTTGGGTTTCTTTTATTTATTTTACTAGGTTATAACCCCGTGTATTACACGGGTTAAGTAAATAAAATATCAAATAGTTAATAACGAAGATTTAACAATTCTAAAACGATATTTTAAGACACTTTTCTAATATTCGAACAAAATTTTGTTTTATGTATGATCAAAACTTGTGATGTTTGTCAAGTTTATAATTATTAAAGCATTTGAACCATCGATTAGAAGACAAGCTATATTATCGACTTTCTCACGACGTGGGAACCCAAGTTTTATTTAAATAACAGTGGTCTTAATTTATTAGTTTTAAAAATATTGTTGAAATGTTTAGATTAGGCATATAGCAATTAACCAAGTTGATAAACTTATAGCTACAAAATAATATTTAAATTAATTTGATAAGTATAAATTATCGGTAATTATTAAGTTATATAACTTTAAAATTTAAATATATGAACTTGATCTGCATCTTAAAAGGATGGTTGTTTTTGGATAAATTTATTAGTATGATAAATGTAGTTATTATTTTTCTTGTATTTTCAATATATTAAATAAATAAATTATTTGTTAAGCAAGAAAATCGTTCCCTCCACCCTCGTTATGAACATGCCTGATATTTGTTTCAATTATTAACATATAATTTCTAACTTAGTAATTAATATAAATAAAAAATCATTCCCTCCACCCTCGTTATGAAAATGCTTAATATTTGTTTCAATTATTAAGATATAATTTATAACCTAGTAATTAATATAAATAAATAATAAGATAATTTATGGAATTTTATCCGTATAAATATATTATATCATCAAGCCATCCCACTTATCATAAGTGAAAAAATACCGGACAAAAAGAAAATAAATGATGAACTTCATAAGATAGTAATCTATTTTAATTAGTTTAGGTCTTATATATGGCAATTAATTTTTATCAATATGCTCTAGTTTCTTTAATTTACTTGGTAGATGTAGGTATTTTTTTTTAAAGAAAAAAAAAACGGAAGCCAACTTCAATTCTATTCCTTTTCATCAAACGAATTTTAAAATTTATCGTTAGATATTTTAATAAAAAATATGTTTGGTTAATAAACTAATTATGATTTTTTTTCTAAAAGAGATTAAATTAAAATTAAACTAAATAATAATTATCCATAAGAGATTAAACTAAATAATATTTAATAAAATGATTATCTATATTTAATTAGAAGAGATTAAACTAAATAATAATTATCCATAAGATACATTGTCTAATATGATGACAAATGTCCCAAAATTGGTTTCTTTTATTATATAGTATAGATTTTTTTGAACATCGATAGTAATTTAATTAGAAAACAAAACTCTAGTAAGATAGATATATATAGATACATTTACACGAGTTATCACAAGTCTACTAGTCTCTCACCATGTATTATTTTCACATTGTAGAGGTATGCCAACTAAACTTTTTTATTAATAATGTCCATGTAGAACAAGCTTAAATCAATAACTGAAGTTGTTGTATCTTAAAAACTTTTTGATTGTTTTTATTTATAAAAGCATCTTCATCAAGGTAGTACAATGTACACCAATGATTATATCCTATAGTTCTACATATAAATAAACAAATATAGAAACAAAATTCGAGGTAAATACAGTGGTAAAACAATATATGTATAGAAAATACATAAATAAATATATATCTAAATAATGAAACAAACTAATATGTTTGTACTAACAGTAAATTAAATAAACTAGTAAAACATAAAAATATATGTAGAAACTTGAATTTACTTTGTAATTAAATAACTTCACCTATGTTCCTGTTGCAATTGCAGCTTTTTGAATGACTAGGCTTGAAAAGCCAACAAGAATGATAATAAAATATTCGTTTATACTTCATCTTCTTCTTAGTCTTTTTCACCTCTTCTACCCCTACCGCTTTCGGTCCCTTCCCGCCAGTGTTTTTGGCCGGAAAAAAATTCCGATCGTGTTTTTACTCAAATTTCTCCACTGTAACTACTCTAGTCGTCACCATTTGAAGGGTCAAACACAGATTAATATATAAAACTTATTATAAATTTTTACGGGCCCCGTTCCGGTTTTGGCCCTGAGCCGCCGCCCACCCGGCACTTGCTCAGAGCCGGCCCTGCAAATAATGTCTGACCAATTCAGATTAGAGGTCTTAACCATTCAGACTTAGTATAATGCTTAACCATTCAGAGACAAATGTCTGAACCATTCAGACATCTGCTTGCGAAACAAACAGTCTAAACCATTAAGTGCTGAACCAGTAAGAGGTCTGAACCACTAAGAGGCTCATTAAGAGATAAACAAACAGCCCCCAAATATCATTAATTACCTGTATATTATGATTGAAAATGGAACCTAGTAGATTTACGGCTAACTTGCAAGGCTAAATCTATCCAAACGCCCCCGAATCTAATTTAACACCTAATCGTCGCGTATAGGTTGTGTATCAGTCTATACACGGCTGCCTCAAAAAATTAGAGACAACACACGTGAATAGGCGGAACCATACTGCCTATACGCGACACATGTTTTATTTTCTTCTTACTTGGGGAGGTTTTTGTTACTTCTTTTTTTTTTTTTGCTATATGCCTTGCATTGAACACAAGGTTGGAGAAGTCGTTAGTCGGCCGGTGAGGTGGGGACTAACGACTACTCGAGATTATTCGGGATTAATCAGATCGGGTTTTTTATATGTAACTAGGTTATAACCCCGTGTATTACACGGGTTGAATAAATGAAATTTTATATATTAAAAAGTTATACATATATAAACTATATGTATTGTACGAGTTGAATAAATATAATTTTATATACTAAATAATAAAAATATTATATCTTTAAAACCATGTATTTTCCTATCTATCCCAATTTGATTTATCAAACTCCTCTTTATCCGAATTTTATTTTTAAATAAACATATAATCTGTTTGATTTAAGATATAAATGGAATAACTTAATCCATGTTTATCATCATTCTTTTAGGAAGTTTAATTGTATTAGTTATAAAATTCTTTGATAATCTTATATCAAGATTTTAAAATCTAAATGACTAAAAGTAAATATATTATAAAACACATATAGTAATTAATGTTTAGCTTTTAAAATTTCTAAAAAGATTGAGCACATGTAAATAGCAGTTACATTGTCGTCACTTGTATGCTCGTAAAGTTTAACGGTTCAGGAGAAATATTTTGAGACTAAAGTATATTTATATTTGTAATCGATTATATCTTATTAGTGTTTCTTTAATTTGTATTTATATTTAAATGTTGTAATAAGTAAATATTATTTTATTTTTTATTATAATTATTATTCAACATATACAAAGAACATGGCAGGGAATAGTATCTTCCTGCCATTGGTTCAAATGGGCGGCCGACACTCTCCCATTGAACCAACCGGTTTATTATGTTTTACACACTTTAAAATTACGTTTTTGCCCTGGAATAGTGTTACCCTGCCATTGGGTCAAATGGCTGGCGAGCAATACCCACTGAACCAACCAGTTTATTATTTTATACCCACTTTAAAATTACATTTTTGCCCCCAGTTAAAAAATACGGTTTTGCCCCAACTTCAAAATACATTTACCCTTTTGCCCCGAGCAAAAAAAATACGATTTCGCCCTCGGAAAAAAAATTACGCTTTTACCCTCAGACAAAATTATGTTTTCGCCCTAGCTCAAAATAAAATTTTGTTTTTCTCTTGGCTCAAAATTATGATTTTACACCAGTTTATTATTTTACACCCACTTTAAAATTACGGTTTGCCCCCGGTTTAAAATAAAAAAAATATGATTTTCCTCTCGGTTCAAAATTACGATATAACACTCAATTCAAAATTAGGTTTTTACCCCAGTGCAAAATAAAAATATGGTTTTCCCTAGTTAAAAATTATGAATTTACCCTTGGGAAAAAATTTGATTTTCCCCCCCAGCTAAAAGTAAAAAAAATATGACTTTGCCCCCAGCTAAAATCATGTCAAGGAGCTGCCTAACACTCGCTCATTAGTCCTTACAAATTACTGTTTTCCCCTGAGCTCAAAATTACGATCTTCTCGTCGTTTTACTTTTTCTTTTTAGCAAAACTATAGTACTGTTTTTTTAATTGGTTGAGAATCATTCGGCCATCGCCCCGCAATGCGGGCGGGGCATCACCTTGTTAATATACATATGACAAAAAATATTGTTTTTTTTATTAATATCATTATTAGCAGTGTTACTTGTATTATTATGTTCTAATTATAATCGCTACCATTAATATCTTTTTATTTTAATTATTATTTGTATAGATATAAATAATAATTATCTATAATTAGGTAGAAGAGGTTAAACTAAATAATATTTCGTAGGAGATTATCTATAATTAATTAGAAGATATTAAACTAAATGATAATTATCTATAGAGTACATGGTCTAATATGATGATAAATGTCCCAAACATGGTTTTTTTTATTATATAGTTTAGATTTTAAGTTTTCTGTATACATATACACATTTTTATAGGTAAATATTTGAAGTAGCTAGGTTTTAACTCTTACTTAACTCATTTTTTAAGTATATAAGATTAATTGTTGGAATTCACATGGTTTGGTTGGACATTGGCTAGAATTTAGAGGTTTTGGCCAGAATATATACGTTTTTTTTTTGCCGGAATCTGGCCGGAATCGCCGATTTTGGCTGGTCGACTAGGCCCGACTAGCGATTAATGGACTGATTAATGAAAAATTACTCAGTTACTGGCCGACTAGCGATTAATCGCCGACTAGTCGCGATTTTTACAACACCGATTGAACATGAGGCATATATATATTTTTTACTTATTTCTTTTGTAAAATATTTATTATTTTAATAAGATTTAATAAGATTTTTTTTAATTAAAAATACATACACTATTTATCGTTTTAATATTATATATATTACAAAACTTTTTGTTTCATACTTGTAAAAAAATTATACTTTATAAAATACAAAACATTATATAAATAAATAGTAGCTGATGACCTTCAGCTCAAGTGGTTGCAAGGAGTGGGAAGGTTTTGTGACAACCCACACTTTAAGGTCAGAATCGCCTGATCTCGTGACACTCGTATCGTTACTCTCCATGTTCCGTTCTACGTTATAATTAGGTGTGTGTTATGTCAAGTGGACAAATGTGTTTTAATTGTGCATGATTGTTTTGTGAATGCTAGTGCTGGTATTACGGAGTCGGCCGCGCACTATTCCGGGTCGCACACTACACAACCGGCCGCACACGCAGGTGTGAGTATGCCATGTATTCCTCGGCCGGTTAGCCCAATATAAGCCTAACTCCTCTTAACTCTCGGCCCAACCCGCTGATTCTTTTGTTGCGCGCAATTTATGAGAATATGTGCACATCCTCTTTTGACAATCATTTGTAAAACCCTATCCCTCATGCAATTGGCGGCAGTTTCCTTCTCCCCATCGTTCCATCATCAATGGCAGCCATCAACTGTAATTCCTTCAAACCCTTGGTCACGCTTTCTACCTTGCACTCTCCTATCATACTTTAACAACAAACCTCGCCATGAACATCCTCCCATTACCGGAATATTATCGGAGCTAGTGAAGTTGTCAGGATACGCGAAGGATCACGACGGGAAACATTCTTCGACTCTTAAATATTTGATGACACCTCTATTCACATCTGCAATGCAACACGACTCGCCGGAGACACGAAGGCGTCGCCGGAAGCACCCGAAGCTCTCCTTCTCTCGACTCGGCTCTCTCTCTATCTCTCTCTCGCACGAACACTTGGTTAGTATAATCGTCACTGATTTGGTTTCCACTTTGTATGTATCCTGGCCTTGTGATTAGATGTTGTGTGGTGTTGATGTATATATATGCATGAGGACAAACTGTTAACATAATCATAAAGTGACCATGGAAGTGGAATTCATGATCTCTGGTTGCATGTGTACTATATTCTGATGGTGACCATATGATATGCGATTACGGATCGGTTATGATTGCTAGTGTGACAAACATGTTATGATACCCGGTTGACGGATTGTTAGTGTATATGCTGTTAGCAAATGCTAATCGGTAGGCTTGGGTTGCATAATGTTAATAATTAGTAAATGCGTGGACTTCAACTTTAAATTGACATGTTCAGATTTGAAATTGTGTTATATGATTTCTTGCTTGTTAATGATAAAACCGGTGCTAGTGATCTTGAATAATGAGGAGGATGATTAGTGCTAAGATGGTTAGGGTCACATGATTTATGGAAAGTTATGTTGACCGTCTAACTGCTTGACCGAAATTGATGGCATTGAATAGCCAACATCGAACACCCCTTGATCACACACTCATGCCATTAGGATAGGGCACGTCGCACACTCCATTCTAAGGGTATGTTTGGCATGGAGCTTTTAGGAGCTTCTAGCTTTAAGCTTTTAAGAAAAAGCTCCTACTCAATAAAAAGTCTTGTTGGTTGAAGGAGCTTTAAGCTTTTAGGTTAGGAGCTTGAAGCTTTTGGTTGAACGCTACTACTAGTAGCGTTTAGAAGGAGCTACAAGCTTTTAGGGAAAAAATGACTATTTTAACCTCTAAAAATAAGAAACTTTTTAATGCATTACTTTCTAAATTTTTAGTTATGTCCATTTTGGTCATTTTATACATTTTATTAAAAGCTCCAGTTACTCTACCAAACACCAAAGATATCTAAAAAGCTACAGCTACTAACTACCAGCTACAGCTACCAGCTTCCAGCCACCAGCTACCAGCTTACAGCTTCCAGCTAGCAGCCATCAGCTACTTTTGCCAAACATACCCTAAATCGCACAAGTCCGAATGGGCTTTTCATGGATCGCACACCGGAGCCCAATCGCACACTCAAGCTGGGCCAGTAATGTTGGGCCTCACAATACACGTTGCACACACTTGGATTGGGCTTCGAACTAACGTGAGTATATGTTTGCATGATAAATGTTAAGGGTTGTCAACCTATGCTTGAAACATAACCATGGTTGTAAAACAAGGTCTCCAAGGCTGAGTACTCTCCGAGTAGTCGCTACAAGGTAGGTTGCCGATGCGACTTTCTTCAACTCCAACTAATTACTCGGAATCGATCAAATGCGGTCAACATTGGCCAAAATCGGATATAATAAGTCAACTCGGGCCGAGTTAGACATAAAATAAAATAAAACATAATTTCTATGCCTATTATATTAAAGAATGAATATCAATTTCATGTATTTTGTTATAAATATTAGTGAATTTATGTTATTTGACATATATTTAATTTCCGAAAACTAATTTCTTTATAATTTAGCATCTCCGAGTACTCCCCGTGTACTCTCCGCCTAGGTCGAGTACTCTCAACTCCCTGGTCGACCGACTAGGGAGCGCCTAGCGACTTTTACAACCATATGTGAACGAATAGTGTGGGATCTAAGACATCTGTTATATAATATTGTGATGTATGCTATGGCTTACTGGATTGTATGATCAAATGTTATGACCTGTATGATAATTTGTGTATGCTACTTGTGTAAAATGTTGTACAACTCGCATTAAGTGGTTAAGAAACTAATTGTCTTTGGTAACCACAGTAGGGTTTGGTTGACCAACTTGGAACGAGTAATGTAACGAAACATACCGAGCAATCTAAGGTGAGTTCACTGCTCTTTTTCAAGCATGCGTCCCGAGGAGGGACAATTGGTAAATATTCCGGGGAGGAATATTGGGTAATGGGTTTGACTGGAATGTTAAACCGGAATGTTGGATAATACACTCACTCCTATCACCTTAAGTCCCATCTTCTACCGAAATGGTTGCCGGGGAGGCAACGGGGTTATTAGTTGATAGCGCTATTAGGTTTGGCACCCTCACACCGTACCGGGGAAGACGGGCGTGAACTAATTACCTTAAATCATGACCAATGCTTTGATAGGGGCATTGGGGACGGGCAAACAAACTGAAGCCATCTTGTACGGTATCGAGTTATTATCAACATTGTTTTTGGAATTGCTTTTGAACTGAACTAAACTTTTGGCAACAAAACATGTAACACGTTTTTCGGTAAATAAAACTGTGAACTCGCCAGCGTTATGCTCATACACTTTTCTGCATGCTTGCAGGTCGATAGGTACATTTATGTGGAACTTACTGTCTGGGATGCTGGAGTGGTCATGGGTCGAGATACATGGAATCACAAGACAAATCTAATGCCTTTCATACACTTGGATTACGAAAAAAAACATAATTAATGATTTATGCTTCCGCTGAACATGTTGAGTATAATAAATATTTTGTAACACTTTATTTTAATGAATGAAAGTTTTTATTTGAAGTATTATTATGAGTTCAATGTGATTGGTGGCTAGATCTTGGTACGTCACACGCCTCGCGGGGGTTTCCGCAGGTGGTATTTTGGGGGTGTGACAGTTTGGTATCAGAGCCACTGGTTATAGCGAACTTGGTTTTAAAAAAGTTTTTTATAAAACCAAACTATAACCGAACAGTTCTAAATATGTGAATACGACCATGACACTCAGCTCCAGATTGCAAGGTTCGTCTTTTCACCTGCTGCATACATTACATGACTAGTATACACTTGCTTATGATGTAGCCTACGGACACACACTCGTCACTATAGCATAATTACATGAATTGCTTGTTTACATTATGATGCGTTGTCTGTATGTCGTAGTCCTTATATTTCAGTGATCTTGTCGCTTTGACAACTTCGTTTGACATTTGAGTTTGAGGAACCATTTGACATGAGTTAGGAGGAACTGAGATGAGCATGCAAATCACAATATTATTGTGGGTCTTGTAGGATCGTTTAATAGATCTAATGAGTCGATCAGAAGAGTTCTAATCCAAATCAAAGGCGGAATTCGATGATTCGGACTTCATTGCAGCTTGTTTAACACTAGGAATCACTTTAATTGTTGTTAGTATTGATTTGAAATCTATTACAGATCGTCCGACACTTCGGCAGCACCTCAGCTCCAGAATCTAAATCGTTACAAATGAAAACACAAGTCACCTATATATAGCTGAGCCACTTCGCATGAACAGGTATCACCAGTTCGCACGAACTGGTAAACCCAGTTCGCATGAACTGGTCAGTTCGTGTGAACTGGCTTGTTCTGATTTGTTTTCCGTTTTACTTGAACTATGTGACTTGATCTATTAAACCTATTACAAGACTCGATATAAGACGAAGTCGACAGACATATGCACCAACAGACTCCCCCTTGGATGTTGACGAAGTCTTTAGTACGAGTCTTCAGTACTTCGAGTCTTCAGTCTTTATCAGTCTTTACGCTCTTTCCAAAGTATCTATCTCTGTAAGCATCCTTCAATCTCTATCTTACTCTCCAGCATTAGCAGCTGGCGTTGACGGCAGGATTCGAACCTGGCTTTAATGTCTTCAGACTCCCCTTTGCTAAGAAACTCTCCCTTAAGTTGTTCCGGGATCGCAATCTGACATAGCTCTCGTTCTAGATCGTGTCCTGGCTCCAACTCTGCTCAGGCTTAGACACGGGGATCTGCACAAATCTCTACCCAAAACATAAGTTTCACAATAGTTAAGATTTAACAAATTTAGAATCCACTTGTAGATGCTGTTCAATCATCAACAATAGTTATATCAAGTTCAAATTAATGACCTTGATCAACTAACAGTAATCATTAGCTCAAACTTTAATTTCACTTTTCATTTCAAACACACTCTCCCAACTCACTGTTGTTCATCATGTTTAGCACTTGGAATTTTGAAAAACAGCTTTTCAACATCAGTTGTCGAAAATAAGATGAAATAAAATCTTTTTTATTTTTCAAAATTTATGCTAAAACACACTCAAACTCTTTTAGGATTTTGGGAAATAAACTATATACAGACATCTTTTTGTGAGTTTGTGTAAGCGGATCATATCAGTTTTTGACAAATCACTAGCACCGTTGAGCTTTAAACACTTTAAGTTCTAAACGATTCACTTAGATTGTCAGTATACTGACCCACTTAAATTTTTACACAAAGTTCAATTGATTCGAGATACGAGATTAGTGTTTTAATAGACTTAAACTTATTCGCGTGTCCCACCTCAGAATATACTCCCGTATCCAGACTCCTATATTCAGTCTTACAGGTGAATGTACACTAATGATATCTGTAATCGGGTAAATGCGAGACCATGAGAGCTCAGGCTATTGCTTCCGCAAAATCAGAGAGATGATGGCTCGTCTTTAGGTGTGTCCCCTTTAGAGAATCTTTTTTTCAACAGCACATGATTAGCATTTTTCAATGTTTCATCATTTTTTATGCTGAGGGTGGGCTTTATGAATAAAGCAGAGCAAAGTATTATACGAGGACTAGGCTATTGCTCCGACAAAATCAGAAGTCCTGGTATAATACCCCAGATATCATCACGCACAAAGACCTAGTATGTCAGAAATAGAAAGCCCTTGAAACAAGATTTCAGGGGTTACCAATATATCCGAGAGATGTTCCCCACGAAATAAGTAAGTGTTTGATATTTAGGTTTATATCTCGACAACAATCTACTAAGCGTGTAAAAACCTACTGGCATATCATCAGTGAGACCGTTTATCACACTTTAACTTTCCAATTCTTTAGCGTGCTGTGATTGTCTACTGATGTACTATCATTTCCTCTTTTTCTCAACAAAACTCATTTTGATTTTTATCATGTTTTTGGCTTTTTTCAAATTTTCTAATGTTTTTGGATTTTCTGAAATTTCTTACTCCCCCTTAAATTCAAAACAATTTAAAGAAATTTTGACAAACCGATGTGAATTGCTTCAAATCGCCATCCTCTTAGCATAAACAATCAGAACTCCCCCTGACAACAAACTATTTTCCCATTAAGATTTCAAAACACTTAAGTTTGTTTTAATCAAAATGGTTTTTTCCGGAAAATTAGTTTTGTTGATTTCTCACACTACTTGTAGGATTCGGGGATTAATTCATCACTTTGCTTTTCAACCACTTGTAAAATCTAACACTTGTGGGTTTTTCACAAAAAAAACATTTTTCAAGAATGATGCCGATTCATGCTTCACGATTACCAACTTGGAGCTCCGGCAAGTCCGGATTTTACTTTTTAAAGAATCTCACCCATTCCTGAGGAATCATGGGTGAACCATCAGCATTTGGTTTAACAATTTTTGATTCATAAAACTCTTTTACTCCCTTCACCTTTCCATCAGCCATCTTTCCAAAAATATGTAACACTTTGCCATTAAAAGCTTTTTCAACATCAAATTCTTTCTTATCAGGAAAGAATTGATTTGAAATCTCAATCTTACCAACTTTTGATTGCAAATTTCCGTTTGACAATGGTGGAAAATTTTCATCATCCATTGTTGGAACGGAATTTACATCTTTCAGCACAACATGTGGCTCTTCTGACTTTGACGAGTCAGATTCATCGCCAGAACTAGCTTCAGATTTAACAACCCATTTTTGTTTGTCTAAATTGACTCTTCTTTTGTAAAAATGTTTCGAACTTTCACCAATTTCGAAAGTCGAATTTTTGAACTCTTTAAATTTCTCTGCTGGTTATTCCTTTTTATCAACACATTTTTCTTTCATTTTAGAGTTAGAAGAAACTCCCTGTTTTGTGTTGGTGGACTGTGGGCAATTCCAAGCAATGTGTCCAACCTCTTGACATTTGAAACAGGTTCTTCTTTCAACTCTCTGTTCACCATTCTTCAACATATTCTTTTGCTTTTCTGTGAAGAATTCTTTATTTGACTGTTTCCAGAAAGGTTTATTCTTTTCTTCTTCTGAACTTGCTCCTGAAACAAATATAGTTTTTGGTTTAAATTTTTTCTCATTTTTATGATTTTCTGGTGGAATAAAACCTAAACCTTTCTTTTTGAAATTACTGTTATGGTTTGGTTTCTTTCGATAACCCGAACCAGAACTGTAACCCTTTTTCTTGTTCAATCTTTGTTGAACTCTTGAAGTGTATTTTTTAGGTTTTTCAGTAAGATTTTCATCTTTTATTTCAGAAATATTGATTTCTGTTAATTTGAAAACCTTGTTGATCATTTCAGTTTTAACACTTCTTATTGGAAATTCTTCATCAGAAAATAATTTGTCAGAATCATTCAAAGTATATGCTACTTTGAATGTTTCGTCATTAGAATTATTTTTTGACATCAGAAATTCTTTATTGTAAGCCCTTTTGACCGATGATTTCGAACTGTCAACTGATGAACTTGAGCTTTCAGTTTCAGACTTTGACTCTGACTCCTCATCTTTTTCCAACACCTGATCGACCACTTTCTTTATTAACTCAGACTCATGATCAGTGTCAGACGATGTGAATGTGACGTCAATGTTTTCTGGTAACTCATCAGTTGTTTCAGACTTTAACTTTATATTGATTGCCTTTTTGAGTTGTTCCGAATTTGGTTTTCTGGGAGAATAACCTTCCCAGATCGGAGGCGGACACCTTTTATAATTTGCACTTTGTTTCTTACCAGTATCCGTATCTTCCGACTTCTTATCTTGAAAGGCTTCAAAACCTGCAACAGTTGGATAAATTCTATCAATCAAGTAATCAGAACTTGAATAACTCGTCAACAATCGTCTGATTCTTTCGTTTTCAATCTTTTCAGTCTCCAATTCCTGCTTACTCTTCAATATAATGATTGATGGCTTTCTGTTTAGTCATCACGGTTGAATTGATCATTGTCAAAGCATCTTCTCTTTCTAAGTTTGTCTTTTCCAATTGGTTAACTGTTATGTTCAGCAGATCATAAGATTCTTTCACGTACTTAACATCAAACAACAATTTTTCTTTCATCTTGTCTAGCTCAATATACTTCTTATCTTTCTCTTCACAATGTTTGCATGATTCCAAACATTTCAGACAAGATTTTTCAACCTCTACTATCTTTTCAACTTCAACTATTTTCTCGACTTCAATTATTTTTTCAACTTCGATTTTTTTCTCCACTTCAACTATTTTCTCCACTTCAATTATTTTTTCAACTTCGACTATTTTCTCCACTTCAACTATTTTTTCCACCACCTTCTCAATCACAACCGGTTCTTTATCAAATTCTATCTTCACTTCATTCTCTTCAATCTCGACCTTCTCTGTCGGTTTTTCTTCAGTTTTTGCCTTTTCTTCAGCAATCCTTCTTGCTTCAAGTTCTTCTTCAACCACCCTTCTTGCTTCCATTTCTCTCTTTAGTCTAGCAGCCTTTTTCACTTTCAACATCTCGATTTTATCTGCAAAAAACAAATTAAAACTATAAGAATGCAATTTTTTTCTAGCTGTATTAATATACTCTTCCTCATCATCAGTATCTTCATCACTTCCTGAAGACTTAAAGATCGGTTGTCTTCTAGGACGATTCTTAGATTTGACTGATTCTTCTCCTGAGATTGAGTCTTCAAAGATTCGAGCAACAAATGCTTTAGAAACTGAAGGTCGGTTAGAATCATAATCATCCCAATTGAAAGATTCGGAAATGGTAACTGGAGTAGCCGGGGCAGTAGCAAAAGCGTTGTAAAACTCGTTATCCATGTTACAGTGAAAAAAAAATCACAAAATCAGAATGTTCAAACAAACTGGGTTCTCAAACGATCTGGTAATATAATTCATACGACCTGGTTCACAATTACAAATGATCTGACAACTTCCAAATGACCCGGACCACCTTGCGCGACCTGGATCAACTACAAACAACCTGAATCAAATTTCACCTCTTGCGAACTGGGATCTATACGTGCGAACTGGTTCAGAAGTTCAAACCCCGTGCGAACTGAGTTATTTCCTCACACCGTACAACCTGAACTGGTGCGATCCGATTCAAACCGTGCAAACTGAATTATCTATTCAAACGACTTGAACAATCCGTGCGACCTGGACTGTTCTTTCACACGATCTGAAATATTATGGCTCTTGGGTCGATGGACTTTATTGGGTCAATCAAACACATGCAGCTGACAAAACTTCATTTATTATCACTTGCAATCCTTGAGCCGATATTTGAATTTAATATTGATTAGACCGAGACAATACGTGGACTGAATTGATTTCCAACTCGTGCGAACTGAAATAATTCAAGCCGTACGACCTGACTATGTTTCCACACGAACTGGTTCAAGTTGATGCGACCTGAAATTGACCTCGTGCGAACTGATCAAACTTTTCACACGATCTAACCTGTTTTACACGAACTGGACCCAATTCGTACGAACTGAAGGATTATTTCACACGAACTGGGGGGTTTTCACGCGGTTTCGGACCAAAAATTCATGATTTTATCCAATTTTAGGTAGAATTAAGTTCTGATTTCTTCAAGGATTGTTTAAAACTATGTTTTACGTGTTATATGTGAAAATCAAGTCATTTTAACCGTGAAATCTCAGTTAATTTGATGAAAAGTGTAAAAGAATGAGTAAAAATCAGATTTTCTTGATGAAAACAAGCTGAATCGATAAGAACTCTTCCTCCTGAGCTCTGATACCACTTGTAGGATCGTTTAATAGATCTAATGAGTCGATCAGAAGAGTTCTAATCCAAATCAAAGGCGGAATTCGATGATTCGGACTTCATTGCAGCTTGTTTAACACTAGGAATCACTTTAATTGTCGTTAGTATTGATTTAAAATCTATTACAGATCGTTCGACACTTCGGCAGCACCTCAGCTCCGGAATCTGAATCGTTACAAATGAAAACACAAGTCACCTATATATAGCTGAGCCATTTTGCATGAACAGGTATCACCAGTTCGCATGAACTGGTAAACCCAGTTCGCATGAACTGGTCAGTTCGTGTGAACTGGGTTGTTCTGATCTATTTTCCGTTTTACTTGAACTACGTGACTTGATCTATTAAACCTATTACAAGACTCGATACAAGACGAAGTCGACAGACATATGCACCAACAGGGTGCACACATAATAATAATGTGGGGTGCATGTGAGTCCTAGTGAGGCTTAACAAGTGTAAAAGGGGTTCTTTTTCGTTATTCAATCTAATGAGAAACACAACAAATCTATAGGAGTCATAGCAATGATTGCCTCCTACTCGAGCGTTATCTTTTCACTTCCCTCTGAATCCTTACAAATCTCAATGATATTGAGTATTGCCTGAACACATATCTGAACGTCTAGCGAACTGTATAAGAATGTTAGGTGTTAATACGAACGTCCTGAGTTAGTTATCGAATCATTGAATGCTTGGTCTGTGTCTTCCTCACTTTCTTCATTTACTTGAACCCAACGGATTGACGCCTCAGATCCCGAAGTATGGTCACCCCTGCAACTCTCTAGTAACATACCGTGTATTACTCAAACAACTTGCAAGATCGATGGATAGGAGGATGAGCGTAGTACCTTACCGACCTCAGTATTAGGACAACCCTGTTTACCGGCAACGAACACCAGCAAATTGACTTCAATCGAGTCCTTAACCCTAGTCAGCGACTTCTAGGAGCCAACTCTTACGAATCAATCGGGACATAAACGGTGACAATTGACTATAGTGTTGAATGTGTAACTGCTAGCACAATGGGTAGTGCCTTAGGACGTGACACGGAATGTGAAAATATGGATCCTTTAGGTTAAAGCTCACAGGGCTCCGTTACAAGCAACGACATTAGAGGCGACAGTCACGACGACATCAAGGTACTCCTAATCGTAGCCTACAGTATGGAAATGAAGGTGGCTTCAATAAGGATTGGCCACTGTTAAGGCATAACGTTAACAACCACGAGAACCACAACAGTATTGGGAATTCCCGTAACAATGACAACGACGGTGGAAGTGGTGCTCGTAGAAAGGTGTCACACCCCGATATTTCCACGTATTACCGGTGGGCCCGGTAGGGAGTTTCGTGACGTAGTTGATATCATCATAGTTAATCTATCACAGTTTAATGCACAGCGGAAGTCTAAAGTAAAATATATTACAAACCGAATGATAACATAAGTATTACAAACGGAATGTAAGAAGATCCACAGGCGGATCAAAACAAGGAAATATTGTTCAAAAGATTTTAAAGTGATAAGGCTTGCAAGACTCTTTATTTATTCACTCAGGAGTAGCCAGCCTATTTCGCATAGTACCTGCACTCAACCTTTTGGAAAATACGTCAGTTTACACTGGTAAATACAATTAACCGACTCTTTTGAAAATGTTTAAGAAAATTGATTTAAATGCACAAGGCACAAATAATCTTTTATAACTTGGGACAATTATTTAAAAAAAATAATCTTGTATACAGTTTTATATGTTTTTCGTCCGTCAGGGCCGGTTAGAAGAGCCGGACAAGATTAACTGACACACCACTGGTATAATGCCCACAAGGAAACTCCTTATTGTGGGATACCATTTATACATACGCAACTGTCAGGTGTATGCCTACACCCCGTGCTTAAGTCGTGGCCATTTCAATGAATGAGCCGAGGATATCCAGGACATGGTCATTAACCCCCCAAAGGCATTGCACCAAACAAAACGGATTAAAACGGGTTATGTAAATATATTAATCACAATCCAATTTCAATAACTACATACCCGACCAAGCAGTATTATTATAATACCGTATCCCAAGCCCGTATAATGGAAAATAAGTTAAAAGTATTTACCTGAGCAAAATATACAAATTTATCTCAGCCGTATACAATCAGCAAGTGCAAAATTCTTTTACTAGGTTCCTAAATCCGGAACGAAGGTTTTAATAACCTATTAGATTCCTAACGAGTCTTACTTAAGTTTAAACTTAGACCGGTTAGTTTTAAAGAAATGTTTACGGTTCAAAACGCAAGATTAAGCGAAGACCAGATTTGAATGTGATTTAGACCCGACAAGTATGAAGACTTGTATAATATGGGTAAACTAAACACATTCTAGATTTTGAAGCAAAAATGATAAGATTTGACCCGTTTCGGTCAATTTATGCAAACTAGTTACATAAACCGCACCGAACGCGAATAATGCATAACGGGTAACCAAAAGAGTCATGTACAGGTTTCACAAGTTAATATGCCTTAAATATGTTGTGATATTAGTAGGATACCTTCCATTATGCCCAAAACGAATTTAAACTCAATTTAAGCCCCGTAGGGGTATTTTGGTCATTTTTAAGGTTATAAAAAAGGTTAAATGATAATCTGAGGTTCTGGTCTAAAATAATCAGTAAAAATATTTATTTTAGTAGGTTATATCAGTAAGGTATTTCATATATGTGAAATTTATCATTTATAACCAAACTATGCACCGTAGGGGCATTTTGGTCATTTCACACAAGCTTTAAAGGTCAAATTTGGAAATCTGAGTTCAAAACTTTTACTTACTGTTAAAGTATAAAAATTTACTTATAATATCAGTAGGTAATAAGTCTTATGTGTCAAAAATAGTTTTAACCCATACTATGTGTTTAAAAAGCGTAAAAAGTTGGTTTTAAGCGATTTTCAGGTTGTATAAGGAAAGCTAAGATTTTTATCAGTCCAGAAGGCTTAAAATATTTTATTTAACATAAGAAATCAGTAGAAAAAAATTTGGTATCAAAATGTTATGTAAAACTCATTTTATTAGCAAAAAGGGTATAACCGTCAATTTCTGAACCAAGGCAAGAACACCATGTTGTGATCAGTTTAAAATTTAATAAAAATCTTCAAAAATCCAAAAATATTATATTACATCAGTGGGTAAAATATTTGGTGTCAAAATTTGGGTTTAACTAGGTTCTATGTCAAAATGCCGTTTAATTAATAAAAAGCTTTCAAATTACGATATTGAGCATAACTCCTAATTTAGACCTCAAACTGATGTCAAATTTTTAGGACATGTTTATAAATCAGTAATAAAGGTTTTTGTCCTCTCACATTTTCAAAAATCTCGTTTTAATGTCAAAAGGGCATTATGGTCAACATTTAAGCAATTAACGGAAACATGCAAATGAATCGGATTACTAAGGAACCATATTGTATAATCTCAGAGGGTTATACTTACATGTAATATGGTCCTAATGGAGCTCTAAGGCATATCTAAACTAAGCTAAATCGGGTCAGAATCGAAAGTCAAAGCAAAATTCTACTTTTGCGACTTTCGGTTCCGAACCGAGCCTAAACTCAGAATTGTCGGGTTGAACATGCCTAGACATGTTCTTATATTAATTACCAAGTTATATTAATGTTAAAATAGGTTCCATAACCTCTGCATTGTAAGATATGCATTTATTTGCAAAGATAGCTTCTGTTGACTTTTTAATATTAAGTTTGACCCGACAATTAACCAAGTTAGAGTGGAAATCAGAGGGTGCCCTTTTAAGGGTTTATTACCCACATAATTACCAACTCATAGACACTTTCAATTCGAAAAATGACTGGACCATTAGTGAATAATCACTAAGTCAAAGCTTAATTACGACGGCTTTGACTTTTGGTCATTAAGCTAATGAAACTTGAATTAGAGAGGTTAAGAATGCTTACTGAAGTACTTTGCACGAGTAACGATCCTTAGAAAACGACCTTGAGCTCCAGGAGGCTCCCAAGAGTGAGTTATGAATGAATTTTGAGAATGTGCCAAGAACTAGCAACAAGGGGTGCTTATATAGGAATTAAAACATCACAAGATCACTCCACACAAGCCTACAACTGATTTCTGATGATTCCAGGTGTCCCCTATGCAGGAAATACTGTTGGCTCAGTCCTTGAAATTGAAAACCACCATGCAATGGCGATGTAACCTGTTGAACTTGCAGCTGTCCACTTCTGGCTGTATCTGGCAGTCCCTCGCGGCCCGCGTAAGCATAAGCCTTGGCTTACGCGGCCCGCGTCAATGGAGAGAATCGGTTTCAAGTTTCCAAATCTTGCAATTTCAGTCCCTGGTCCATTTAAACTTTATTTTACTTTCATTTATTGCATTTTGGACCCCCATAGTTAACTTTTAAGGACCTCGGTTCATAAGCTAACTCCGTTAAGCTCCCGGTTAGTCGTACGATCACCCGAAAAGTCTTGTTATCATTGGAACTCCACAGAATTAATATCCGTTATTCTTGTAAGCAAAATATATAATTACTACAATGCTTCTAGGTTCTTTAAAAGGTCACTCAAAGGTTACTTTCAACATGTTGACACTTTTAACCCCCTATGTTTCGCATGATCCTTATTTTTAACACAAACGACTTTCTAAGTTCGTCAAATTATTCGTTAAAGAATACGAACACCGTGTGAGGTCAATCAGAGGCACAAGAATGGCATGTTAACACTTTGGATCCCTTTGCTTACGTATTTACATTGTTTGGCAAATTTAGTCCCTCCAGATCAATCTATTACACGTTTAAAGTCCATGACACGTGTCTTTATTTTGTTGGTCGTGATTTTACAAGGCGTTACTGTAACATCCCTATTTTTATATAAGAATTATAGGTTTGGTTAAATTTATTAACCACTAGTAACTAATAACTAGTTTATTTTTAATATAAATATTCAACCCAAATAGTTTTAAACACTATTTTATATATAGTTGGTTGAAATATTATTCTAATTAATTGGCCTGTATATGAGTGACATTTTCTAATAAAATAAAAGTCTATAAAAACTTATATTATTAGACGGGTAGATTACGGGTAAGTGAACTATTAGAAATATGAAGTTCTTAGACGGGCCAGGAACCGTTTAATAATTAAACTATAAAAATACATTGTATTTTGAACCTACTCTATTTTTAATGAAACTTAGACCCAAATGTAGACAAAAATATTCTCGTTCTAAAGACATATTTATTATTTTATAAAACGTTATATTTTACAAGTTATACGCGCCAAAAGAGTAAAGCAGTTAAATTAATTATAATATATATATATTAAATAATAATAATAAATAATCGAAAATTTTAAAGTTGGACATACATGTCCTGATGTCCATACTCAATAAAATAATAATAATAAATAAATAAACTAGTTACATGTTTACATATAAAGTTAAAAAGGAATAAACAAATGTAAGTTAGTGTGTGATACGTGGCCATGTTTGGTGTATGGATGTATATAGATAACAATTGAAATATTAAAATAAATGCATGTTTGGTACGTGTATGCACAGGGATAAACAACTTTGTCTCCAAGTAAATGTGGAGAATGCTATAAATAGCATTCCTATACGTTTTAAAGAAACTAGGGTCATTGCCCGACGCGCGTTGCACGATTTACATTGTGGTTAGCATATATGATTATAAAGCATTAAAAGTTTTCATCCCTAAACCAAATGAAGAATACTGATATGTATTATAACACATTTTTTTCTACTTTTAGGTCTAATTATCAACAAATGCAATGTGAAAAGTTGAAACATTTATTCCAATAAAGTTAACAACTTGACATATCCATATGATGATATGAAGTGTATACCACAGCATATTCTTTCACTATCATCTGCAGACTACAACATACCTTGAAGTAGTGGTCTTGTACATCTGTTGAGCTCCATAATAGTTCCCTGCATTTACAATGTTCTTTAGCTTTTCAATATTCTGCAATTAACACTCCCCAAATTCAGTTTATTTTAGGTCTAATTATCAACAAATGTAATGTGAAAAGTTGAAACATTTATTCCAATAAAGTTAACAACTTGACATATCCATATGATGATATGAAGTGTATACCACAGCATATTCTTTCACTATCATCTGCAGACTACAACATACCTTGAAGTAGTGGTCTTGTACATCTGTTGAGCTCCATAATAGTTCCCTTCATTTACAATGTTCTTTAGCTTTTCAATATTCTGAAATTAACACTCCCCAAATTCAGTTTATGTTTCATAAAAATCAAGTAAAGTTTATCAACTACTGTCCAATACTATATGGGTCAAGATGTTAGCAAAAAAAAAAAATCATATAATTAACAATGAAAAAACATAAAACGTTTGTGTCAATTAAACCAAATTGATGGATTAAGATGCCGATTAAATGTAGGGATTACCTCAGCTCCAGGAGGCAACAGAGCTTTCCTAAATATTTCCCGCGACATGGGTGTTATTCCCGTTCTTTATCTGGGCCGGTCGATGAGAGACACTGGTACCCTCGCAGGAACCGTAGACCCATAGCCGTCATGGTCTCCGTCAACTACGCTGCGGCATACCACCAGATCATCACCACCATCCTAACAGCTGGCTGGCCAGCAGGAAACGACGGTCGGTGCCTCCATCACCGTCGCTCCGCTTCCGCCGTTGAGACGGTCTTTGATAGAACTCTTTGGCGCAGTCTCGACACGATCAGCATACAGATCTTCTCTACTCTTCTACACCGTGCCACACACCCATTTTGTCCCCAGCTCTCTGATATTTTTCGGAAAAAGACCTGGGTAAAAAAAGGGAATTCTTCAGTGATTAATAAACCCTAGATCTGTTCAGCACAACAAAAACAAATTTATGAAGTTTGACTTGATTAATATCTTATTCGCGATTTAGGGCTCAAAATTACCGTAAATTAGGAGGTGAAAATCGCGAATCAGATGAAGTCCTAAGAAACCACCATAAGTTCTCCACCCCTAATTATTGTTGTAACCTTCCGACGCTGCTCAGAGATCGGCCGGAGTTTGTACCAGCCGAAGGCCATGTCTGTTGTGCTCTCTCTCTCTCTCTCTCTCCATCAGCGCTATCTTCCTCCAAAAGTCCAAAACTGAAGCTTTAGAAGCAGGGGAAAGAATGATAAAAAGAACCGAAAACCCTAAAAAAGGAAAAAAAAAAAAAAAGTTAAAGTAGATTCGAACCTGGGCATTGAATGCAATCAAATGAGTGTTGAACCATCAGACCAAGACATTATATTCTAAGCATCTACGTATTAAATAAGTTATAAACACAATCCGGCGCTCGGGTTACGCCGCGCTTCATCAATATGATTACTAACACGATACATAAACTTTTTTAAATACTAAAGAGTGCAATATCTTTTAAAACTCGAACTGCTTCTGAGATAAAAATTTGATTAAAATTGCTTCTGCTTACCTTTTGTTGCAGTAATTTGTGATTTCCAAAAATGCCCTTTGTTCTGAACCCGTTGGACCATTAATGGGTAAATTGCTTCTTCCGAGCTCTTGTGCACCTTGTCTTTTGTATATGTATCTGACAGTGTGCAAGATATTTGCTCTAAAAGCAGATACATTACAGTTGAAGAGGAAAAACATAATCAAACCTTATACAATGCCTCAATGAACATCTGCAAACAAAAAGGATAAATACAACAACCTCTTTTTGTGAATTCCATTAAGAAGAATCTGAGGAAGGTAAGAAATATAGTTCCTAAGAGTTTATTAATGTGCTTTACTAATAAAAATTATCAGTCGGCACTTGCTAAAAAAATAGACATCATTGGTTCCGCCTAATTTTACGACCCCTAGCGCCTCGTTAAAACCTTAATTGCCCACCATCGGATTTTCCAACCAACTCCTGAACTCCACTTCCTTAGGTTAAACCCTAATCCTCAAAAGCGTGGTAAACCTAACCCTAATCTCTCGCCTCAATGGCCACACCGACATCGTCTCCGACCCCACATGCTCATTCGACTCGCTACATCTAGAACCCGCGCATTGACGAATGCGTGAAAACCCTACGCGACCACATCAATTTTGTTTTCTTTCTACATCAACTTTAGCGTTTAATCAAAACATATCATCCCTCAATCATTTGATGAGACGAAAAGGGTTGGTATGTAAAAAAAGAAATCAACCAGATCATTAGACCTTACTCATTACCTGTTACATCCGTAACATTTCGACCATGACCATAGCTAATTGGCGAAAAGGTCCCAATGGTTTCGTTCACTAAATTCTGACCTAAAGGGAACTTTATTCCCATGGCAACACTGAGACCAATAGCACTCTAGAGAGTAGAGATCTAAAATCAGAGATCCGCTTAGGCTGCTGACCTGCTGTGTAAAAAAATAGAGTTATAAAGGCTGGTTCATTTCGTTGACTGCTAGAGTTTTGCTTGTTTTGTGCAAAAGCGATCTAGTAGTGGAGAAAAAATGTAGGCAAATTTCATGCTAATCAGCTAATGCAATTGAATAGGATCTTAAAATGGTTTACAATTTACATACCAAAAAATTAACCTCCTTCCAGCTGTGCGATGAGCGTTTCCAAGCAAATATTATGAGTTGTTTTTTAAGAAAATGTGTCTTCAACACCGCTGGTAACTTTCTTTCTCGGCTCAGCAATCATTTCTATATAAGTCTGGAACGGAAAAAATATATATCATTACATTAGATCTAGAAACCAATTTCCTTTTAACATACTTTGTGTAATAGGTCTGGTTAGGGTTATAAACAGGCCTAGTCGGAGCTTTATAAATCTTAAGTGCATCTTGTTTCAAGTGCAGAGCTTGAGGTCAGCCAGCGATTGTTTTTATAGGCTCAAAGTCGCCTTGTATTCCAGATTGAAAGTTATGTGTGTACTGATTCCTGTTGTGCGTTAAAACAAATTTTTCGGTATCCAAAATAGCGGTTCCAGGATACACATTGATTTGGTCAAAATTGATGTCACCCCATCGTTTCTACCTACAATTTCCATCACTCTGCCAAATTTTACAATTTTCTGCTGATTCAAAAAGCTTTTTGAGCTTCTCATGTTCTAAAGAAAGCTCCCCTTGAAAATCTTTAAACCATTTTACACACAACCTAAGATTTTTTATGTACTCCGTGAATTAATAACATTTTTCCCTAAAACCCCATAAAATGCAATTTCATCAAAACACCATGCAAGCCTTGATTAGTCTGAACAAAAAAGATTTTAAAAACTAAACCACTTATCAATAACAACCTCATTTTTTAAAAAAACAGAGATACTTACCTAGGGTTATCTGAACATCATCAACTCCATATACAAATTTTAATTCCTTTTCACAGCAATCAGTCGATACCTACAATCTACAGCAGATCACAAATTCAATAAAAACATTCGCTGTAAATTAATAACAACAATAAGACACACATACACATAAACATATATGTGTTGTCGATTAACGCTCGGCATATGGGAAATTTCAAATGAAAGAAAGTAGGAGGGTTTACCGGTGACTTTCGTCGGGAAAAAATGGCACCACCGCCGGCTCCTCCACTGCCGCCGCCGTGCGCGGCGGCACCGCTCCAAATATCCGTCGCTCTCTCTGGCCTTCTCTCCAGTCTCTCTCTCTATCTCGCCTCTTCTGATCTTCGTCGCCACATCACCACCGGACAGTGGTGGACTGGTGGTGGTGGTTCGTTTTGTCAATCGAGGGGGGTGGAGGAGTCTGATTGTGGGTTTCCGCCGGCGCGGCTCCGCCGCTGACGGCGGATCGTCGCCGTCTCTGATTTCTCTTTCTCATCTCTCACGCTCTTCGTTTCTCTCTCTTCTCTCGTCCTGTGCAGTCGCCGCCATACGCGGCTTGTCACGTGTCCCAGGATACTATTGCCGGAGATGGTTGGTGGAACGGTGATGGTAGGTTGGGGGTATCTCAGATGAAATTAGGGTGGAGAAGATGAAAGGGGTCGATGAGGTGCACCGCCGTTCATCTCTACCTGTGTAATCTGTTGGTTGCTGATGTTTCTTGTGTGGTTTAGGGCTACAAAGGGGGTGTTGTGACGCTGTATTCAGGAGAGGGAGAGGGTTGAAGATGATGACACTATTTATCAGGCTTGTCACGTGGCCCAAGTTTACTATTCATAACGTTTGCTTTTTAATATATTGTAATTGCTCATGATCATTTTCTTTCTACTCTCTCACTAAAAATCGTTCCCCTATATTCACACACACATATATATATATATATATATTTATTTAGTTCATTTTATAATAATAATAATAATAATAATAATAATAATAATAAGGCTCTGTCCTGTTTTAAGTGTTTTAACTCCCGATCACCGCTACCCTTTCCGATTGATCTGAGCCTCATAACATATGTCAGGGCTCTGCCCGACTAAGTTATTGGGATTCGATCTCGGACATCGAGATAAGGTTGAATTAGGGGTACTATACTTAACACAATTACAAATATATATTTTTATATAGCCCAGAAGTTATACCCAAAATTTATACCAGGAGGCTTTTTAGTTGAACCCTAAAGTTACAAAGTGGGTTCATTCTCTTTTCTCACTATTTTATTCCCCTTTTCTTTATAATATAATTATATTAAAAAATGTCCCAAACCATAACAACTTTCATTAAAACTATTATATTTTTATTATTATTATTATTATTTATATTTTGTCTAAAAAGAAACCCTAATTGAGACACTCAAGTAATCCTACACAATTCCTAAAATTTTCAGAACAATCAGAATTAGGATCAGGACCCCTAAAACTCAGAGGGGGAGGGGGGTTTCCCTATTGACGATTATCCATATATTTTGCTGTCAAAATTGAATTTATCATTTCCGTCGACTCAGCTGAACTCCAAACACACGTGTCAACCATATGATAAAAATTAACCCGTCGCGCCACGCGACAGGCGCATATGTTCCTGTCGCGACACGCGGGGGAACCATTTTTCAAGTATAAATAGAGGGGTGTGGGACTTGAATTCCTGCGTTCGTTCGACGTTCAAATTCATTTCGTACGTCCAGATATTCACAGTTTACTACCAAACACACACTAGCTCGAATTCTGCTACGATACCGGGTATTAACTCAATCGCTGCTACGATTCAATGTCCGATTGATGGAAACTATCCGAAGGATGTTTAAGTGCTATCCTTTGTCATTAGTCGTGATTCCGACAGGATGTTTGAGTACCACCCGAACTCGGGGAATACTCTGTCATTCGTTGTGAATCCGATGGATGTTTAAGTGATTGCACTTTGTCATTCGTTGTGAGGGTTTTAATCTCGTGAGTTATCGTAAATGCTGTATTAGTTACTTACCTAGTTCGTGTGCACTAGGTTACAAGGCTAATCAATAGGCTAAGCTCTGCCTGTATAAATCTGTAATATATCAAGGCTTATCTGTAGACTAAACTTTGCCCGTAGGAATCTGCATGCTTATAATGTGAGTCATTCTCTTTTTATCAAATTTGTTTACAAAAAGCATGTTTATTTTCAAAGTTATAATTACGGGGATTAAGTCTTTGTAATCACCAAGTTACAACCGGTATGTGGGGTTTTGTATACATTACTTGATAATCGTCACCATTGGGGCAGCCAATGGGGGATATGACCATAGTCACAGATCCGGTCGAGTGACAAATACCGTGGGTAGTTGGTTTGATATCAGAAACATTGTAATCGCTCTTAATACTGTGAATTATAACAAATGAGTCGTTTTAGTAAAAAGAATGATTCACTCAGTATTTCCTGCTGACAAAACCTTTTTAAAACGCGTTTCAGGTAATTACAGTAGATTGAGGTAAGAGATGGATACGGCATTGAAAGGCTTCAAGAAATGGCTTATTTTATTAATTAAATCAAATTAAGAAATATTGTTTTATGTAATCGGGTTTATCCCTTATTAAAGCTACCTTTGTAAAACATGGATTTATTCCATCTATTTAATAAATAAAATCCGGTGTTTCTAAACTCTGATAATTTTCCTAACTCACGGTCCTGATGAAAATTCCGCTGCAATATTTTTTTCAAAATAATCACCGGTACCACTGGGCTGTTCGCGGCTTCCGATTCCGTCCAGGGTAGGTTGGGGGTCGTGACAGAAGGTGGTATCAGAGCCACTGATTTAAGCCTTTAGGTGTTGTGACAATAATACCTAAGTTTATATAAAAGAGTTAGGAGATTGCTATTAAACTGGTGGCACACATGATAGCATTTAGACTTGAACTTAAGAAAAGATGCCTTAGTATAAGCTTCGAGATAAGCTAAGTACTTGTGTAAATAAAGTATGATGGGTTCTGGTATATCATAAGAATGGTAATTAGAATATTGCAAGATATGATAAATAAGCAAGAATTAATAGTAATTATTGCTTATTGATATTACTTGGTCTAGAATAATATATGTTACGGGAATACAAATTTCCCTAATTCTGGATAAAAGCCTAATAAAAGAGGCACTTTTAAAGATACTATTTATGGGAAAAAGAAAAATTTCTCTGGCAAGACTGGATATGATGTAGCAGACTCTCCAGTTGTCCGGATATACTGAGGTTACCTCTCCGGCGCGAACCGGATAAGATGGGGTATATAAAAAATGTCAAACAAGTGACAAGTTTTCCCTAAATAGTATCATGATCTAATATCTGACTTGTTATTGGAATTATGAATCTGTTAACCTTACTACGGGTATGTATATTACAGCATGTGAAATATGTGATTATATAGATATGTATATCTATAAGAAATTCCAAAAGTCAATTAGGAATAAAGCACAAGCATATGTGTCTAGATTTCTTTATTAAAAATCTCTTTTCCGATATCAAACATTATTTCGTTTGATCATCTGTCTTGTAGCTCATGTGATAAAATAAACAATGGAAACCCTTTAAGTTAAAACGCCATCAAAAGAATTTCTAACGCGTTACCATAAACTATTAATGCAAGTAAGAAGCATGTAACATTGTGCTAGTGCACAAAGAAAACACATGAAAACTTAAATTATACGTCCACAGACGTTAAAGTATAGCACACACGACTTCCAAAGTAAGACCTTTGGAAAAATATAATTTAGACCCGATGACACCAATACTAATTCCATCAGTAGAAAAAACTATTAATAAAAAAGAACCACTTTGCCATATGATCCTACAACCGACATAAATCTCGCTGAGGTACGTTGTAACAAGATTTCACAACCATCAGTGCACAGTCTAATCAGAGTCATAATTTTTATCACTGAAAAAAAAAGAGTCACATACCTTTGCAAATTCCCTATTTCATTTTATTCGACATTCCTTGGTAATGTCACTTAACAATGGTTATCACTCGAAATTCCAGATAGAAGTTCTTATATTTCTTTCATTAAAATTCTGACTTTTGCATATAATAAGTTGACTTTCGCATTTCTATTTCTCTAATGGTCATCATACCATGAGAAATTCTTTCATAATAGCAAATATTGATCTATTTCATTTCTTGGTAAATCCACACGTTACACATGCATTGTTTGTTATGCATTTGGTTCATTTGATTTATAAAGACCACTGGAGGGCTTCATTCCGATTTGTTATTTTATCCAAACTCAAATATCATTCCGCTTTTTGCACTGTGAACCGCATTATTGCAAAACGGTGACTCTTTGATATCGAGTCAATGAATTTTGTTAAACCATTGAGGTAAAGAATTTATATAAAAATTATATTGAGATATACTCTCATTTAAGTTTATGTTAAGTTATTTAGTATATTCTTAAATACTAGGGTTATTGTCAGGGGCAGGTATTGAATAGCCTAGCCTTAGTTAGGCATGGACTGATCACATATGCTTAAACAATGCAGCACTAACCAATATCCAACCATGATAATGACTAGTTAATGTATATAAATTAAATCATCATACTTATTTAGTAAATTTGAATTATATATAAAAATATTTTACTTTGTACTGTAAGGAGAAGACATATTTTCATAAAACAATACAAGAATTAGAAGGATGAATAAAATTATATAAATAATTGTCTATCACATGTTTTGTGGTAACTATGTACCGTAACGTTCTGACAAGAAAATAACTATATAAGAATAATATGATAGTCATCAACTACGTTGGGTTAAGGGAACATTGTAATATATAAGAATAGTCTCCGTTTTCACTTATTTACAACATTTGTAAATATATTCACAACGTTATATGATTTCAAAATGAAAATAAGTAATCACATAGAATCAACCCATTAAGTGTTATATATTTACAAATACTTTTGTACAATAAATATTTTTACATTTTTATTTAAAACTTTCATTTAACGTTATAAATAATAGTGAATTCTTTTACAAAATAATAATACTAAAATATTTTGTAATGTAATAACTTCATTACGGTGTTTTGTAATATATATATTACATAGAAAATATAAGTTATTTTACATAGTATAATAAAATACTAAAATAATATATATTTATTTAAAAGTGGTGACCATTTACATATAGTAAAAATACGTAACAAATAATATATATTACATAGTATTTATAATTGATGTGTAAGATACGGCTCAAACAGGGACACAAATAATATATATTACATTTGCTTTACAAATATAATATAATGATTGGTCATGCCAAAACAACTTGTTCTTATTATATTTCGATCTCTAGGACATAATATGAAAAATATAGTCACTAATAGTGTACTATCACATTGTTTCACAATTAAAACAACTTGGAACTCTAAACAATGATACACTAACTCTATTGTCTTTTGGTGTATCTTTGCAATTTACTCATCTCAGCACATTGATTTTCTCATATCATAATTTAATATTTAACAAATCATTTTTCATGCTTTTATTTCATTTTAAACCTATCAATTCTAAGTCTTCCTCAATTACCAATCAAAGTAAGCTTTCTTTTGACAAAGAATTTTATTAATTCTAAAAGTCTTTCACTTTCATTTTGAATATCTATTGATCATATATCTTTTGGCTTGAACATAGTCACTTTGGAAATTATATCATTTCATCTCATTCGTTTGTCATCAATTTCTTAAACTAATTCAGTTAAACCATTGAATCCTACTTATTGTACAACTCGTATTCACAAAATTCGATATTTTAATTCTGTATCATCTACCGTAATATTGTTTTTATTGACTAAAATATGACATAAGTCTAAAAGAAATATCGTAACCCAAATCTCGAGGACGAGATTTAAAACAAGGTGGGGAGAATGTAACATCCCTATTTTTATATAAGAATTATAGGTTTGGTTAAATTTATTAACCACTAGTAACTAATAACTAGTTTATTTTTAATATAAATATTCAACCCAAATAGTTTTAAACACTATTTTATATATAGTTGGTTGAAATATTATTCTAATTAATTGGCCTGTATATGAGTGACCTTTTCTAATAAAATAAAAGTCTATAAAAACTTATATTATTAGACGGGTAGATTACGGGTAAGTGAACTATTAGAAATATGAAGTTCTTAGACGGGCCAGGAACCGTTTAATAATTAAACTATAAAAATACATTGTATTTTGAACCTACTCTATTTTTAATGAAACTTAGACCCAAATGTAGACAAAAATATTCTCGTTCTAAAGACATATTTATTATTTTATAAAACGTTATATTTTACAAGTTATACGCGCCAAAAGAGTAAAGCAGTTAAATTAATTATAATATATATATATTAAATAATAATAATAAATAATCGAAAATTTTAAAGTTGGACATACATGTCCTGATGTCCATACTCAATAAAATAATAATAATAATAAATAAATAAACTAGTTACATGTTTACATATAAAGTTAAAAAGGAATAAACAAATGTAAGTTAGTGTGTGATACGTGGCCATGTTTGGTGTATGGATGTATATAGATAACAATTGAAATATTAAAATAAATGCATGTTTGGTACGTGTATGCACAGGGATAAACAACTTTGTCTCCAAGTAAATGTGGAGAATGCTATAAATAGCATTCCTATACGTTTTAAAGAAATTGCTCATGATCATTTTCTTTCTACTCTCTCACTAAAAATCGTTCCCCTCTATTCATATATATATATATATATATATATATTTATTTATTTAGTTCATTTTATAATAATAATAATAATAATAATAAGGCTCTGTCCTGTTTTAAGTGTTTTAACTCCCGATCACCGCTACCCTTTCCGATTGATCTGAGCCTCATAACATATGTCAGGGCTCTGCCCGACTAAGTTGTTGGGATTCGATCTCGGACATCGAGATAAGGTTGAATTAGGGGTACTATACTTAACACAATTACAAATATATATTTTTATATAGCCCAGAAGTTATACCCAAAATTTATAGCAGGAGGCTTTTTAGTTGAACCCTAAAGTTACAAAGTGGGTCCATTCTCTTTTCTCACTATTTTATTCCCTTTTTCTTTATAATATAATTATATTAAAAAATGTCCCAAACCATAACAACTTTCATTAAAACTATTATATTTTTATTATTATTATTATTTATATTTTGTCTAAAAAGACACCCTAATTGAGACACTCAAGTAATCCTACACAATTCCTAAAATTTTCAGAACAATCAGAATTAGGATCAGGACCCCTAAAACTCAGGGGGGGGGGGGGTTCCCTATTGACGATTATCCATATATTTTGCTGTCAAAATTGAATTTATCATTTCCGTCGACTCAGCTGAACTCCAAACACACGTGGCAACCATATGATAAAAAGTAACCCGTCGCGCCACGCGACAGGCGCATATGTTCCTGTCGCGACACGCGGGGGAACCATTTTTCAAGTATAAATAGAGGGGTGTGGGACTTGAATTCCTGCGTTCGTTCGACGTTCAAATTCATTTCGTACGTCCAGATATTCACAGTTTACTACCAAACACACACTAGCTCGAATTCTGCTACGATACCGGGTATTAACTCAATCGCTGCTACGATTCAATGTCCGATCGATGGAAACTATCCGATGGATGTTTAAGTGCTATCCTTTGTCATTAGTCGTGATTCCGCCAGGATGTTTGAGTACCACCCGAACTCGGGGAATACTCTGTCATTCGTTGTGAATCCGATGGATGTTTAAGTGATTGCACTTTGTCATTCGTTGTGAGGGTTTTAATCTCGTGAGTTATCGTAAATGCTGTATTAGTTACTTACCTAGTTCGTGTGCACTAGGTTACAAGGCTAATCAATAGGCTAAGCTCTGCCTGTATAAATCTGTAATATATCAAGGCTTATCTGTAGACTAAACTTTACCCGTAGGAATCTGCATGCTTATAATGTGAGTCATTATCTTTTTATCAAATTTGTTTACAAAAAGCATGTTTATTTTTAAAGTTATAATTACGGGGATTAAGTCTTTGTAATCACCAAGTTACAGCCGGTATGTGGGGTTTTGTATACATTACTTGATAATCGTCACCATTGGGGCAGCCAATGGGGGATATGACCATAGTCACAGATCCGGTCGAGTGACAAATACCGTGGGTAGTTGGTTTGATATCAGAAACATTGTAATCGCTCTTAATACTGTGAATTATAACAAATGAGTCGTTTTAGTAAAAAGAATGATTCACTCAGTATTTCCTGCTGACAAAACCTTTTTAAAACGCGTTTCAGGTAATTATAGTAGATTGAGGTAAGAGATGGATACGGCACTGAAAGGCTTCAAGAAGTGGCTTATTTTATTAATTAAATCAAATTAAGAAATATTGTTTTATGTAATTGGGTTTATCCCTTATTAAAGCTACCTTTGTAAAACATGGATTTATTCCATCTATTTAATAAATAAAATCCGGTGTTTCTAAACTCTGATAATTTTCCTAACTCACGGTCCTGATGAAAATTCCGCTGCAATATTTTTTTCAAAATAATCACCGGTACTACTGGGCTGTTCGCAGCTTCCGATTCCGTCCAGGGTGGGTCGGGGGTCGTGACAGTTACATCCTCACCCCCTTAGAAATCTCGACCTCGAGATTTACTGAAATAAATGATGGTACTTCTGTTTCGTTGTGAACTCAACCTCCCACGTATATTCGGGACCTCTACGGGCATCCCACTTAACCTTCACAGTCGGCACGTGCTTCTTTCGAAGCTTCTTAACCTGTCGATCCTTGATCAACAAAGGTTTTTCAACAAACTTTAAGCTCTCGTCTATATGCACAGCCTTATGTGACATGGCTAGCGATTCATCGGCTAGACACTTTTTCAAGTTGCAGATGTTGAACAGATTATGGATTCCACTGAGCTCTTCAGGCAGGTTTAGCTTGTAAGCCACTGTTCTGACACATTCGATGATCTCGAATGGTCCTATGTATCTTGGGCTCAACTTGCCTTTCTTGCCTAATCGCATCACCCCTTTCCAGGGTGATTCCTTAAGTAGAACTTTGTCACCTACCTAAAATTTTAGAGGTTTACGCCTTTTATCTGCGTAGCTTTTCTGCCTATCCCTGGCAGCTTTGAGACGATCTCGTATCTGCACAATCTTGTCTGTCGTCTCCAAGACTATATCAGGTCCTGTTAGTTGGACATCTCCAACTTCCGCCCAACAAATTGGCGTCCTGCACTTTCTTCCATACAAAGCTTCAAAAGGTGCAGCTTGAATACTCGAATGATAACTATTATTATACGAAAATTCAATCAACGGAAGATGATCATCCCAACTTCCACCTAAATCAATAACACAAGCCCTTAGCATATCCTCCAGTGTTTGAATCGTGCGCTCGCTTTGCCCATCCGTCTGAGGATGATATGTAGTGCTGAAGTTTAATCGAGTACCCAAAGATTGTTGAAAGTTTTTCCAAAAGTGAGACATGTATCTGGTATCCCTATCGGAGATAATAGATACTGGCACTCCGTGGAGAGATACAATCTCGTCCATGTACAACTGAGCTAACTTGTCGGAGCTGTATGTTTCCTTAATAGGTAAGAAGTGGGCTGACTTGGTCAGTCTATCTACTATAACCCAAATAGTATCATTTCCTCGCTTTGTTCTTGGTAACTTAGTGATAAAATCCATAGTTACCATTTCCCACTTCCAGGTGGGAAGTTCGGACTGTTGCAACAAACCTGACTGCTTCTGGTGTTCGGCTTTAACTTGCGCGCACGTCAAACATTTTGCCACATAAGTGGCTATAGACTTTTTCAAGCCTATCCACCAATAATTTGCCTTTAAATCCTGGTACATCTTATCACATCCAGGATGAACAGAATATTTGGAGCTATGGGCTTCTTGAAGAATCACATCCCTAAGTCCTCCATAATCTGGAACCCATATTCGTCCATTCAATCTTAGGATTCCATCCTTGCCATATGATAATTGTTCAGCAGTTACTCCCAACTTTTCATTCGGATAGTTAGCTTCTAATACAACTTCCTTTTGAACGGCTAACAACCTCTCATTCAAGCTGCTCTTCAATTCAATGCTCTTGGCATTGATCCTAATTGGCTTAACCCCTTCCTTCCTGCTCAAGGCATCGGCTACTACATTTGCTTTGCCTGGATGGTATCGGATTTCACAATCATAATCATTCAGCGTTTCCATCCATCGACGCTGTCTTATGTTTAGATCCTTCAGGTTGAACAAGTGTTGAAGGCTTTTATGATCAGAATAGATCACACACTTGGTACCATATAAATAATGCCTCCAAAGTTTTAGTGCAAACACAACGGCACCCAATTCCAAATCGTGGGTGGTGTAATTCTTTTCATGCACCTTTAATTGTTGGGAAGCTTAGGCAATAACCTTGCCTTTTTGCATAAGCACACATCCCATACCTGTGTGTGATGCCTCACAATAAACCACAAATTCTTCGATCCCTTCAGGCAATGTCAGCACAGGAGCATTGCTCAACTTCTGTTTAAGAATATCAAAGGATTCTTGTTGTTTCGGACCCCAATCAAACTTTATATTCTTTCGGGTAAATGAAGTTAGGGGTGCAGCAATCCTTGAAAAATTTTCAATAAAACGCCTATAATATCCTGCCAGACCCAAGAAGCTGCGTATCTCTGTAGGCATCTTCGGCTCTTTCCAATTCATGATGGCTTCAATCTTAGCGGGATCCACCTGGATTCCACGCTCGCTAACCATATGTCCAAGAAATTGGACTTCACGAAGCCAAAACTCACATTTTGAAAACTTGGCGTAGAGCTTCTTTTGCTGAAGAAGTTTAAGGATACATCAAAGGTGCTTCTCATGATCAGCCTGATTCCTTAAGTAAATAAGGATGTCATCAATAAAGACAATGACAAACTTGTCCAAGTAGGGTTTGCAAACACGATTCATGAGGTCCATGAAAGTTGCTGGTGCATTAGTGAGCCCAAATGGCATCACCAAGAACTCGTAATGACCATAACGAGTTCTGAATGCAGTCTTATGCACATCTTCACCTCTAACCTTCAGCTGATGGTAGCCTGACCTTAAATCAATCTTGGAGAAGTAACTTGCTCCTTGAAGCTGATCGAACAGATTGTCGATCCTGGGAAATGGATTTTTATTCTTGATTGTAACATTGTTTAGCTCGCGATAATCGATGCATAGACGCATCGAGCCATCCTTCTTTTTCACAAATAGAATCGGTGCTCCCCAAGGAGATGAGCTAGGTCTAATAAATTCTTTTGCCAACAAATCATCCAACTGAGTCCTCAATTCTTTCATCTCAGTTGGTGCCAACCGGTAAGGTGCTCTTGCAACTAGTGCAGCTCCAGGAATGATGTCAATTTTGAACTCTACTTGCCTATCTGGGGGTAAACCAGGTAGTTCTTCAGGAAATACATCTGGATATTCAGAAATGATAGGGATGTCTTCGATCTTGGGCTTTGGCTCCTCAATAGTCACCTGTGCCATATAAATGATACAACCTTTCTTCATACACCTTGATGCCTTAAGCATAGACACTTGCTTAGGCAACCCGTACTGTGTATCTCCCTGAATTGTCAATGGCTCACCATATGGAGTTTTAATAACCACTTGCTTCTTATCACAAATGATCTGAGCTTGGTTATGAGATAACCAATCCATGCCTATTACTATGTCGAATCCAACTAGTTTCAAAGGAAGCAAAGAAAATGGAAAATAGTGGTTCCTAATGGATATAAAATATCCATCTAACACGGTTGAAGCAGTTTCTATGGTACCATCGGCGAATTCTACTTCATACTTTATGCTTAGGGTTTTAACATGTAGATTTAATAACTTACAAAACTTATTATCTACAAATGACTTGTCTACACCCGAATCAAATAATACCCTTGCATAAACATCATTGACAAGGAAGGTACCTGTTATCACATTGTCATTCTGAATTGCTTCTTGTGCATTCATTTGAAAGACCCGAGCATTGGTCTTCTTGCCTTCTTCAGGTTTCTTTGCATATTTTGGGCAGTTAGTCTTAATATGCCCCTTCTCATTGCAACCATAACAGGTAGCGTCCTTCAACTTCTTGCAATCCAAAGTCTTATGTTCTTTGGACTTGCAGATCCCACATCCAATCGGCTTTGATTGCGACTGTGACTTTGATTCAAACCTGCATTTTCCAAAATGACGCTTCTGGTAGGTTTTGCATTTAGGCTTCTCATCTGTTTGCTGGTTACCCTTGTTGGACCCAGAATTCTTCTTGTGGTCCGAGTTCCCCCTATGTTTCTTATCAGAACGACGTGAGTTCTCATCCTCACGTTTCCTTTTCCCTTCATCAGAATTTCTAAGCGATCTCTGCCTGACCGCATCGAGGGTAAGAGATAATGACAAATCAGCCACTAACCTGAAAGTGGTGGGTCTAGATGCTTTCACACTTGCTTTAATCTCCGGAGCTAAACCTCCAATAAATCGAGCTATTCGTTTCGGTTCCAGGGTGACCAAGTATGGAACCAATCGTGACATAGTGTTGAAGCTCGTGAGATACGCTTGGCAGTCCAAGTTCTTCATAACCAATGTCAGGAAGTCAGTCTCAATTTTCTCGACTTCATGTTGAGGACATAAATTCTCTTTGATTAAAGCAACAAACTGATCCCATGTCAGATTATACAACGGAATCTTCCCAGTAGATGGATCAATGACCTCCACCAAGCTAGAGCTTCTCCTTTAAACGATTGTGACACAAACTTCACAATATCTTGCTCTACACAACCACTAATATCAACCACAGTGTCTATCTCGTCGAGCCACGTCATACAATCGATGGCTCCTTTCTCCCCTGTGAAATCCATGGGCTTACAGGAGACAAAATACTTATAAGAATAGCCCTTAACACGTGGCTCTTGATTGAGCACTACTTTCTTAGATGGAACACTCCTCTAATTCGATGAGTGATGAGAATCACTCTTGCGAGCTGTATGAGTCTTGGAGGGTGGTTTTGAATGTGGTACAGACTGAGTTCTAACGCGAGTTCCACTCGATTCATTAAATTGTCTGTCAAGAGTTCGAGTAACGGCATTATCTATTAATGCCTGCAATTCCGCGCCCGCTACATTAACTCTGGAAGTGTCATGATTCTCCCTCGGGTGACTGTTGACTTCATCTGACCCAGCCATGTAGCTTGATTGCTACATAAAATTTTGACAAGATTTATTCAGAAGTCTATTATGGAATTGTCTTTTATAGCAATTCATTAACCATGGTAACCATAAACCATATTGGTTAATTTAATTTATTTAAATTTTTATTATATTTTATCCCAGTTATAAACTATTAAGAATAATAGGGTGGCATACAAAAGGCCTAGTCACAAGGACAATTTTCATTCTTAAGCCATGATTTTATAGAATCAAGACATTTAGGTTTGAACATAGTTCATTACCTTTTCTTGACAGGGAGTCGTAGACTATAACTGTCTTTTGTCTTATATGACAATGAATATGGCCCGTAGGCATTACATCACTAATGGATGTTTAAAATGAAAATAAAGGTAAGGAATTGGAAGAATCCAATATAAGGATGACTTATGTGATTTTATCGAATCACATTTGCCAGGAGTGTTAACATGTTTTCAGATGTTAACAAGGATTTGAATCTTAAAAAGGAACTACCACCATGGTCCTGTCTTAAAATAAGACATGGACTAGGTTTTGCCTTTAAGATTTTCTTTAATATAAAATGGCAGATTAATAAAAAGGAATGATATGTTTTTCTTTAATTTATTTCACATATTATATTTATAGATATAATGACAATCGAAATTTTAAATTCAACACATTCCATAAATAAATAAAGAAGAGTACAAAGATGCCCTAAACGGGACTTTTACTTAAATAACTTGCCCACGCAGGGGCTAAAACGAAAATACAAGTCCTCGCAGGGACTGAATACATAAATAGTTGTCCACGCATGGACTTAATTGAAATAAAGAAATACAATACAAATAAATAAGGAATCTTAAAAAATCCCTCTTCTTCTTCCCCTTGATCAGATTCGCCAGACCCTTAAGAAATACCCAGTGGCTACTACGCTCCTCTTGAACTTCCCGTTCCACCTAGCTCAACCTCTGAAGAATCTCTTGTTGTTGCGATGGCGGGATCAGCGGCGGCTGCGACGACTGCGGAGGTTGAGCAGGTGGCGGGTATTGGTACCCATATGCTTGGTACCCAGATTGGTACGAAGCTGCATAGGGCCCTTCAGGGTGAAGAGCATTGTAGTTTGCTGCCACAAGATACGGGTCAACATCAGGGGCATTGTAGTAGTTATACCCCGGGTAGGCTGGCTGCTCAAAAGGGTTATATGTCGCTGCACCAGCGTAAGAAGGTATTGGGTTATCAAAACCCACATGCGGTGGTGGTGGTGTGACTGGCGCAGAGTCCACCTCAGAAACGGGGTTTGAAGGCCCACCCATCCGTGGGTCTTCTTATAGTGGCGGGTAGTGGCTGCCACTGGAGTGTTGAGGGGTGCTGAAGTGGAAATCCCCTCCTCGCACGGACATCCGTGCACCTGTTCTTCTTCGCCTCGGTGGCTCCGGAGGCAGTTGCTGCACTGGTGGCGGTGGTGGCGCTGGCGTAACCGCCTGGAAACGTGAATCCTCAGAGGGATCCTGCTGCTGCTGAGATAGGTTGAAAGAGGGAGTAAATTCCCAAGGGTATGAGGCAAACCTTGCTTTATAGCTGTCTGGACCCCGATAAGGTGATCCATGAAAAGATGAACCTTCTGAAATCTCTATGGGATGCGTGGGCGTCCCAGATGGTGGTTCGGAAGGATCAGGGTCATCATCCATATCCATGTGTTGATCATCGGAAAAATGATCTTCTGGCCCCAATGGGTTAAAACCCACTGGTTCTTGCACCTGATTCACCGGATTGAACCAACTCTGGAAATACGGGGTCGGGTCTTGAAATGCGCAGTGCGACCCCAACCGCTGCAGTGGTAAGTAGGATTGGTGTGAATCATTGGGCTCGTTCTCCGATTATGGCCCAAAGGAATGGTGGTAAGAGGGTGATGAACTAAGCGAGACAGAACGCCTCGCAGGCTCTAAGTAGGTCCTCCAGTCTTCTTGAGGACTAGTGCTCATGGTTGCTGACGGAGTTCGCCGGTGTGAAGGCCCGGCCTCATGATCGTTGGGGGCAGTGAATGGCCCCTTGCCTCGTCCTCCTCTCCTGAATCGTGGCGGAATTTGTTGATCCTGTCAAAACAAACAAAAGAAACACAAAGGAAAACAATAAAGGACAAATTAAAATAAATTAGGATTAGTCCTAAGTTCTTTGCCTAGACTCGGAAGTCGAGGAATGTGCAAACTGTGTCATTGAGATTAAACACAAAAGGCTAGTGTTTAATTCACTCAATGTTGGCTCCGATACCAACCTGTCACACCCCGATATTTCCACGTATTACCGGTGGGCCCGGTGGGGAGTATCGTGATGTAGTTGATATCATCATAGTCAATTTATCACAGTTTAATGCACAACGGAAGTCTAAAGTAAAATATATTACAAACCGAATGAAAGTAACATAAGTATTACAAACGGAATGTAAGAAGATCCACAGGTGGATCAAAACAAGGAAATATTGTTCAACATATTTTAAAGTGATAAGGCTTGCAAGACTCTTTATTTATTCACTCAGGAGTAGCCAGCCTATTTCGCAAGATTTTAAAGTGATAAGGCTAACAAGACTCTTTATTTAAACTTAGACCAGTTAGTTTTAAAGAAAGGTTTACGGTTCAAAACGCAAGATTAAGCGAAGACCGGATTTGAATGTGATTTAGATCCGACAAGTATGAAGACTTGTATAATATGGGTAAACTAAACACATTTTGGATTTTGAAGCAAAAATGATAAGGTTTGACCCGTTTTGGTCAATTTATGCAAACTAGTTACATAAACCGCACCGAACGCGAATAATGCATAACGGGTAACCAAAAGAGTCATGTACAGGTTTCACAAGTTAATATGCCTTAAGTATGTGGTGATATTAGTAGGATACTGTAACAACTCTCACCCAAAAGTATTATTTCTTATTTTATTTGGTCCAATAGGAAACCCTAATTGAAACCCCCAAGTAATATTGCATGACCCCTAAAATTTTCAGAACAGTTGGAACTAGGATCAGGGCCCCTAAAACTCAAGGGGGTATTTCCCCATTGACGATTATCTTTACAGTTTGCTGTAAAATTCGAAATTCATCGAACTGTCGACTCACCCAGGCTTGGTGGACACGAAGCTACCCTACCCTAAAAAGGGACCCGTTGCGCCACGCGCCAGGACCAGGTGGGTCTGGCGCGCCACGCGGGGGAGACCCTTTTTCAATATATATAGCAGGGGTTTGGCACTTGCATGTTGGTCTTGTTACGATGGAAAAACTCATTTTGTACGTTTAGTTATACACTATTTCGTTCAAAACAATAAAAAACACACACAAGCACGACGCTCTGCTACGACAATAGGGTAATAACTCGATCACTGCTACGATATAATGTCCGATCGATTGAAACCGATCCGATGGATGTTTAAGTGCTGCCCGTAATTGGGCTATACTTTGTCATTCGTCGTGAGGGTTTTGATCTCGTGAGTTATCGTAAATGTTGTATTAAGTTACTGACCTAGTTTCGTATGCATTGCTGTTTAAATTAGGTTATCAGGCTTATCAGTAGGCTAAACTCTGCCCGTCTAAACTTGCAATGTGAGTCATTCTCTTTTTATCAACAATGTTTTACAATACTCCAATTATTTTCAAAAAGTTATAATTACAGGGATTAAGTCGTGGTTATCTTGAATCACTGGCTAGTGGGGTATTGTGCACATTACTAATTTCTCACGGTTAGGTTCGTCAACCTAACAGTGATAATCATCATTACTTGGGTGAAAGGACCCAATAGTGGTATGACCATCATCACCAGGGTGTGACACGGCGCCAGATAAAAATAAGATAGTAGCCATTGTAATCGCTCTTATGCTGTAATTTATAACTAATGTGTCATTTTGTTTAACTTGAATGACTCGCCAGTATTTCCCCGCTGATAAAATATTTTTAAACATGTTTTAGGCGACCTACTGTGAATCAAGGAAAAGTGCTACGGAGAACTAATAAAGCTTGAAGTGGTGGCTCAGTTAAATAAATAAACATGTTTTGTAAAACAGGGAATTTCCTCGTGAAATTCCTCTATTGTAAATTACGGGGTTTGTCCCAAATTATGAAAAAAAATAAATGGGGCATTTTCAAGTTTTAAAAGATCCTGGTAAATCTTCCGCTGTCAACTCAAATAATAAATACCACGGGTTTTCTGTCCCGCGGCTCCTGGACCGGGTCACACAGGGACGGGGGCCGTGACAGAAAAAGGTGGTATCAGAGCCAGGTTTTTTAAGCCAATTAAGTATTTAGAAATACTTAATTTTCTGATTGCCATTCTGTGAATTTAAGTTGATTTTAACTTAGAATTGTGTGTGTGTTTCTTTGTGTGTACTAACAGCATGAATGAGTTGTCTGAAGCTCTTCAGAATCTCAATATCCATTCTGTTGTGTAACAACCCGCACTTTCGTGCGTTGTTACTACTCGATATACTCGTTACGCCTAGCACCAGAGATTCGGATCATAATGTAACTATGTCGCATACATCGCTATTCGAAGGATAATCGCATATTTTCGCAATACATTATCGTTACATCACATCACAAACACTAACACTCACGATGACATTGAGTGAGGACCTATTCTACCCTCCTCGGTGGCTGTGATGTGTCGAAACGCAGACAATTAACGCTAACAAAGACTCTCGGGTGAGTGCTATAGCTCCAGCGTCGTGACGATGATGACAATACGAGTGAGTGGTACCCCGTCGGTCTTTGTGGCACAACACACTAATAATCGCATACTCGAATCGAAAACCGATTGTTATTTCGAAACTTTGAAATATGGATACGTAAATACGACCCCTAGTGATAAATATACATATATAATAATAATAATATAATTAACTATAGAAAGCGCGTACTCCAAAAACTATCGCAACGCTCGAAAAACGGAGAAATTCCCCGCGCCGGAGTGGCCATCCGAACGGATGGGCCATCCGACCCAACACCTCCATTCTCCACTTTTGCCTATAAATAGCATGTCACATCACTGTTCAAGTAATGTGACAGCTCCCACTCGACCAAGCACGCTTCAGGACCCTTTTCTCTCGATTCCGGTAAGATTTCAACCTAAAAACTTGTACTTCTACGATCTACACTCAATTCTACATCATTCTGTCTTTTAAAACTCAATTTCTAACCGTGAAATCTACTGATTTGAGGTGTTTTAAGGTGATGTCACCAAGAGTTCATATGAACTTCAAAGTGTGACCTCGTCCCACCATAAACGAGTCAGATCTGGGTGATTTCCACGTGTTTTTACAACAATCTCACCTAAAAATCTATGTATTTAATCAAGAACTAAACGATTTCGGGATTAAACATGAGAAACCGTCAAGAACGGCCAGATCTGACGAAACGGGGTGATTCCCAGCTGTTAGAACAGGTCGGAACTGATGGAATTTCAATTGTTAATACGAAATTACACTGTCCTAGTAAAACCGCATCTATTCCTTCCAGAAACACTCAAAAACAGTTGATCGGGACGTTAAAACAGATGTGTCACCCGACCGGATAACATGTCATCCGATTGAATAGCATGTCATCCGACCGGACAACATGTTATCCGACCGGATGGGTTATCCGACCGGATGGGGGTGTTCATCAGTCATCCGACTCAATCAACAGTCATCCGACCGGATGAGGTTATCCGACCGGATGAGTACCATCCGACTGGATGCTGTCATTTTGATACTATTTTTCCGCTTAACAGTGCATCGTTTACTATCTCATTCGATGATTAACGCAGACGTACTCTCAACCGATCCAATCAAGTTGTATTCTCTCTAAACACGCACTGTGAGTATACTTGAACCCTTTTTAATCGCATTTTGGGTGTAACATACGTTCCTAACAAATCGAACTTATCAAACGAATTATTCAATCAATCGAATTATCACTTGCGAATAACTGTTATGGATAGATATACGTGATGCTAGTTGCATATGTGCTAGGACTTATACTCGCGACGTCCCACCACGACTAGTATAGTACTATTGCGCCCGGCGGGGTCTAGTTTGCCATCGCATATTCGAGCATCGAGGACTTAGTTGGTAGTATCAGTCTTGTGAGTATATATGTCGTGTGTTACGTTTATGCATGCGGAAATTCGCAACACTTTTTATCTATTACGCTACATATCAAACCTGTATACTCGCCAATACTTTTGTATTGACAACTATTTTAACGTATGTTGCAGGTTAGATCGCAGACTATTTCAAATCAAGCTAGGAAGTCTAGAAACTCAACTAAAATCTAGGTTGTCGGATTTGTATTGTTCGAGAGGACAAGAAATCTGTGATAACTTATGTGATTGTATTATTTGTTAGTATGGGATAACGAATGTATTAAATATTATCGCAACATAGTTGTTATGGATTTTCTTGAGCAATCTGATTCGCCTAATGCCGCGCTCCGATGATTCCGCCATCGGTTGGGGTGTGACAGATTGGTATCAGAGCCATAACTATAGGGAATTAGGCAAGACTCGACCTAGTCCGGGTCGACGTCTTAGGAATTGACCTAGTCTATAGTCTAGGTACCAACAGGCCGACTCGTGCGAACCCAGTAGGGTTGTATCGGGCCTACTTAATACTCTCGATCGAAATTGCTAAAAGCTACAACTTTGTGTGAACACCGCGCATTACAGCTTCACACGAAGGAGCCTTTCCTAAGGCCAGAATACTACTTAGCCTTTCCTAAGGCTGACACAATACACGTGTTTTCGAAAATACTCGCATAACGAAACCGAGTGGTCCTGTCGAGACCAGGTGTGAAAACCAAGAACTCTCGATGAGATCGCTCACTCAGCGCATTTTCTAGCACGAGAACCTTTCATCGAGTTAGGAGTGACATCCACATCTCGACGAAAGTCTCCATTTCGGAATCTAGTGGAACTCACGAATTTATTCGAAGAGCATAACCACAATTAGGAACGAAGCTGTTAAGTCAGGGGTGAAACCCGTACCTTAATAAGTCGTTCCACTCTCTAAAATTGGTTTTCAAAAAGCTCTCACCAAGGACTCGACTATCACGATAACTCTAGCCACGCGACGACTAGGAAGACGAATGCCATGAGATGCATCCCAGTGGAAGCATAAAGTCTTCTAAGTCAACGCGCGCGCACGAACTTGTCAGGTATAGTTGGGTTACCTTGGGTAGTCGACGCTTAAACACCCAAGGCACTCTACCATACGAACCGCCGATTTTACAAATGGTTGGAACTTATTTGCGTTTTGAAACTCTATGCTTTATCGATTTCTCGATTTAACGATTTTACTCCCTGCTTTATAAACACACAAATCGCACAACCATCGCAATCTAAAACGAAACTCGAATGTTCACAACAAAACTAATGCATAATCTATCGCCTTCGCTCTCGCTTCTCACCTCAACGCGTCCTCGCATATTCTAAATCGACCTGTATGTGTATGATTATAAATTACAATTTTATAAATATATATATATATATATATATATATATATATATATATATATATATATATGTACGTGTAAACAACAAGTCATTGTGTGAGAACTTAGGGGGCGTTTGGTTCGCGGAATGTATAGGAATTGGAATTGGAATTGGAATCCCTATGGGAATTGAAATTTGATGGATTCCTTTGAAATCCATAAATGTGTTTGGTTGATAAATGTATTAATGGAATTAGAATTTAAAAATACCTAAAAAGACAAAATTACCCTTGTTATAAACAATTGGCAAAAGTTTTAAAAACAACTATCATAGATAAAAATTCAAAAAAATTCTAAAAAATCCAAAAAATTATAAAAAATTATAAAAATTCTGAAAAATTCTAAAAATCATAAAAAATCATAAAAAAATATAAAAATTCTAAAAAATTCTAAAAAATAAAAAAAAATCTAAAACGTAATAAAAAGTTCAAAAAATTCTAAAAAATCAAAAAAATTTCTAAAAAATCTAAAAAAATCTAAAAAATAATAAAAAATCCTAAAAATTAAAAAAAAATCTTAAAAATCATAAAAAAATCCAAAAAAATTCTAAAAAGCAAAAATATTCTAAAAAATAATAAAAAGTTCAAAAAATTCTAAAAAATCAAAAAAAAAATCTAAAAAATAATAAAAAATCCAAAAAAAATCCTAAAAATTCAAAAAAAAAAAATCTAAAAAATAACAAAAATCCAAAAAATTCTAAAAAATCAAAAAAATTCTAAAAAATAATAAAAAGTTCAAAAAATTTCAAAAAATCAAAAAAAAAATCTAAAAAATAAAAAAAAATTCTAAAAAAAAAAAAAATCCTAAAAAATAATAAAAATCCAAAAAAATCTAAAAAATAATAAAAAATCCAAAAAATTCTAAAAAATAAAAAAATTTATAAAAAATAATAAAAAGTTCAAAAAATTCTAAAAAATCAAAAAAAAAATCTAAAAAATAAAAAAAAATTCTAAAAAAAAAAAATCCTAAAAAATAATAAAAAATCCAAAAAAATCTAAAAAATAATAAAAAATCCAAAAAATTCTAAAAAATAAAAAAATTTATAAAAATAATAAAAAGTTCAAAAAATTCTAAAAAAAATAATTTCTAAAAAATCAAAAAAATTCTAAAAAATAATAAAAAATAAAAAAATCCTAAAAATTCAAAAAAAAACATAAAAAATAATAAAAAATCCAAAAATTCTAAAGAATCAAAAAAATTCTAAAAAATAATAAAAAAAATCCAAAAAATTATAAAAATCGAAAAAATTCAAAAAATTATTTATTTGATTTTTTAGAATTTTTTGGATTTTTTATTATTTTTTTTGATTTTTTAGATTTTTTTTTATTTTTTAAATTTGTTTTTGGGTTTTTAGACTTTTTTTGGGTTTTTTAGATTTTTTTATTAATTTTTTGATTTTTTAGAATTTTTTGGATTTTTTTTATTTTTTTACTTTTTTTATTTTTTTTGTTTTTTTGATTTTTTAGAATTTTTTGGATTTTTTAGAATTTCTTGGATTTTGTTTATTTTTAGAATTTTTTTTATTTTTTTATTATTTTTTGGATTTTTTAGAATATTTTGGATTTTTTTTTATTTTTTAAATTTTTTTTTATTTTTTAGAATTTTTTGGATTTTTTATTATTTTTTTAATTGTTTACTATTTTTTTGATTTTTTAGAATATTTTGGATTTTTTATTTTTTTTGGATTTTTTAGAATTTTTTAATTTTTTTGGATTTTTTATTATTTTTTTTAATTTTTTTTATTTTTTATTATTTTTTTGTATTTTTTATTATTTTTTGGATTTTTTAGAATATTTTGGATTTTTTTGATTTTTTTGAATTTTTTAGAATTTTTTTGATTTTTTTATTATTTTTTGGTTTTTAGACAAAAATGAAAGAGGCAAGGGGTTATTTCCGTAACTTTGGAAACATTCCCTTGGTTTTTTAAACTTTCCTTTGAAATTTAGAAAGAATCTGAATTCCATTAAATAAGGGATTTTGTTGGAATTGAAATCCAATTCCATTCAACTAATTTGTCCAACCAAACACACAAAGGAATGGAATTCAAATTCCAATTCCTTTGAAATCCTATGGATTCCTGTCAACCAAACAGGCCATTAGGGATTTCGTGTCTCCTATGTGATTCGCATTACTACTATATTATCGCATCAAGTTTTGAACGCGCTCAATCGCATCGCAAAACTCAAAGAATCATTATGATCGAATCTCACTCAAAGTCTCTTCCTATCTAGATGCCTTCCAACAACTCGACTTCGAGAATGTCAGCAAGGAGACGAGCCAAACAAAGGGACGAGAAGAGAATCGCCTCCTTTGTGGTCAAGGGAGTGGCCGAAATGATTCCCCAGATCGTCGCTCAGGTGCACTCTCTTAGCAACTCTCGAGCTTCGGAATACGTTCAGACAAAAGAGCCGCAATCTACCTTTCTCTACAAACACTTCAAAGCCTGTGACCCGATGGAATTCACGGGTGAAGGAGGTGTATCTCAACTACTCCAGTGGTTCGACTCTATCGAAGTTACCCTTCTTCAAAGTGGGTGTCCCGATAGTTTCCGTACCACTTGCGCTACCGGAGTATTCCATTCGCGAGCACTCGACTGGTGGACCGCCGAACGAAACAAACGTGGTACCTCCGCGGCCTACGCTCTCTCTTGGGATGAGCTGAAAGAGCTCATGAAGAAAGAGTACTGTCCTCCTCATGAAATTCAGAAGCTGGAAGACGAATTCTGGAAAATCAAGCAAGTCGAAAGTGACAACGCTGGCTACACCGCAGGGTTAAAACAGCTTAGCATAATCTGCCCAAGTCAAATCAACACTTCAGAAAAAGCCATTTCGAAGTACATTCGCGGCTTGCCTGAGTGTGTGGGTGATTTTGTCGAAGCTGCAAGACCAGCTACCATCGAAGAAACCTACCGCTTAGCCGCAGAAATCAACAACAAACGACTCATGGAAGGGTTTTCTTCCAAGAATCCTGTCAAGCAAGCTTATCAAGCAATCGCCATAAATTCTTCAGACGATCCTGTCGACGATTCTCCTGATGAATCTGCTGACGATTCTTCTGACGAATCTGCTAACGATTCTTCTGACGAATCTGCTGCCGATTCTTCTGACAAATCTGCCGACGGATCTTCCGACAACTCGATCAAAGATTCTGCAAGTGAGTCCTCAGACGAATCCTCCAACGACGACACCTCTTCGCAAGACACCGACAAACCCAGCCACAAACGAAAGATTTCAAGCCCGAACTCATCGACAACTGAACTGCTGCAACCGAAGCCTCTTCAAGCAGTTCCGGTGTTTCCAAAACGAGCTTATACTGGGGCTCATCCCCAGTGTTACTCATGTACCTATCATCATCCAATTAGGGCTGACTGTCGCTATTGCAATAACTGCAACCGCTATGGTCACTTCACCCGCAACTGCCGCATCAAACCGCGAACTTGAGTACAACAACAACAGCTCCAGCAAAAGTCTTCAACACCAAACATCTAGCAAGCGTAGGTTAATGTTGTAATGATACGATTTTCGACGTAAATTTCTAAGTGTTGAGCCTACTCTATTACTCGATGTTGCCACTATGCGTAACCTTAACTCTCGCTTTCGTTTTCTCTTTCACTCTCTAGTCATCGCTCCTAGCCTAGATTCACACACATACTATGTACTATATCACGAAATAATGTGTTTTACCCTCACTACACTCTTAGAAAGAGGTACGATAAACGTGCAAGGAACGATTAATCACGGGTGCACACGGGATTATTTGGGTCAGTGCACGGAGATCGTAGTGAATTCTAAGGTGCCACAAGCGTTTCAACAAAGTATGACACCGAAACACGAGATTTAAGTTATAGGGGTAAAGCAAGGTGTGCTTTACCATACTACCGCAGTTTCGTCCAGAAAGTGCCATGTGGAGTTGAACGCTACTAGACCTATTATACTATTGGGATTATTTTCAACGCACTACACTCAATCGCAAGGTGTAACAACTGAATCGCATCATCGCAAGACTTGTCGTAAGTCTGCAAACGCAATGCAATCGCCTCATCAATGGACTCTGGAGAGTCTACCTCGCAGGACAATTGCATCAACGCAAGACTGGTCGTAAGTCTGTAGCAACCAATCTCATCAAGTACATAAACGCTCACGACATTGTTGAGTGAGGACCTATTCTACCTTCCTCGATAGCCGTGATGCATCGCAATATAACGTAAAGCTTATTCAAACAAAACTCGGCTAACCGCTATTGCCTATTATGTAAATCTCTATCGCTTATTATGTGAATCCCTATCACTTATTGTGTGTATCACTATATCACTTGTTGTGTATCAATCTATCGCTCGCCCTATCGTTCGACGCTATCGCTTACCGTCATCCGTGTTAATCATGTTAAGTTAGCACACATGACCTCGCTTCACGAAATGAAGCTCATATGGTTAAAGCAGGGCGTTTTAGTCATATCAGCGGCCTTTCGTGGAAAAAGGCCATGTGGGGTCTGATGTTAGTTAAACTCTGTGGTGTCAATCAATCAAATCGAACCGCATAAATCGCGTATACCTCCATCGCTTGCAACGCAACAACTGCCGATTATCGTAATTCGTTTATCGCCGCCGTCATTACTGGTGTTGTGTTGTGTTATTCGCTTAATCATCTAATCGCTTATTGCTTATCGTGTATAGTCTACCGCTTATTCGTGTATCGCGTACCGCTTATCGCTCGCTTGGTATTCACTGCAGTCTGTGTGGTATTAGTACGCATGACATCGCTTTACGAGGCAAAACTAACCTCGTTAAACGTGGTGTTTCACCATGTTAGCAAACTCTCGTGGAAACGTGCCATGTGGGTTCAAAGTGGAATCTAATCGAAAACGCGTTATTCGCTTATCGCTTATCGCTCGACGCCTACCCAGACACGACACATAAATGTTTTGTGTCATCAGGCTACTCGCGCACGCTGTTGTAGCTACGTTCGCAATTCAACTCATCGGTTTAACCTATTCGATTCTATCTTATACTCGGTCTGACTTTCAATCGATTGGACCGAGTGAGCGCAATTCTATCCGTGTCGTGTCGGCGCACATGACACCGCCTCACGAAACGGAAGTAATATGGGAGAAACGTGGTGGATACGCCGCTGGTACTTCCTATATATAAATGTTTTAATCATAATAACGAACTTCCGTGGGAAGGTGCCAAGTGGGGCTCGATGCTAAATTGTCTTTTTCAAACGGTTAAAACTGATTTTTATAAAACTTTTATTAAAACCATGGGACAAGTGAAATTCCTCACAATGTGGAGGTAACATCGAACCAGCTTAACTCCATGTCCAAGGGGATCTTTCATGAGTCCAATTTTTCCTTAAAACCTTTTGCAATATCAAAAACAAGACTTTCTTGAGACGTTGGTTCAACATCAAGTTCAGCTGAACCCATGTCGTAGGAGAGTTTTCGTAACCCCAGTTTTCATCTTCGAATTCCTTAAAATGTGTAAAAACCTAAACTTCCTGGCAACGTTGGTTAACATCGACTCAGTTGACCTCACGTTAAGAGGAAATTTTTCAAGATTTCCATCCAAAATTCCTTTTGAGTATCTAAAAAAAAAACGAACGCTTCTTGTAACGTTGGTTAACGATCGACTCAGTTAATTCTACGTCATGAGAAACCTTTCAAGTTCTTTAAAATTTCAATCGCATCGAACTAACGAATTCTCCGCGACACGAGGTACTTTGGAACGCCAACTCGTGGGATATTACTTTTGTCTTTATGTCGCCTTCTCGCTATCGCAATCGATCTCTCTTATTCGAAACGCTCCCGCTTGTCAACTCTCGGTCAAGTCACTCGCTATATCACTACTTATGCAGGATCAACTCTCAAAAGTCTACCTGTTGGATTAATTTCGGGATGAAATTTCCTAAAGCAGGGGAGACTGTAACAACCCGCACTTTCGTGCGTTGTTACTACTCGATATACTCGTTACGCCTAGCACCAGAGATTCGGATCATAATGTAACTATGTCGCATACATCGATATTCGAAGGATAATCGCATATTTTCGCAATACATTATCGTTACATCACATCACATCACAAACACTAACACTCACGATGACATTGAGTGAGGACCTATTATACCCTCCTCGGTGGCCGTGATGTGTCGAAACGCAGACAATTAATGCTAACAAAGACTCTCGAGTGAGTGCTATAGCTCCAGTCATCGTGACGATGATGACAATACGAGTGAGTGGTACCCCGTCGGTCATTGTGGCACAACACACTAATAATCGCATACTCGAATTGAAAACCGATTGTTATTTCGAAACTTTGAAATATGGATACGTAAATACGACCCCTAGTGATAAATATACATATATAATAATAATATAATTAACTATAGAAAGCGCGTACTCCAAAAACTATCGCAACGCTCGAAAAACAGAGAAATTCCCAGCGCCGGAGTGGCCATCCGAACAGACGGGCCATCCGAACGGATGGGCCATCCGACCCAACACCTCCATTCTCCACTTTTGCCTATAAATAGCATGTCACATCACTGTTCAAGTGATGTGACAGCTCCCACTCGACCAAGCACGCTTCAGGACCCTTTTCTCTCGATTTCTCGCGATTCCGGTAAGATTTCAACCTAAAAACTTGTACTTCAATGATCTACACTCAATTCTACATCATTCTGTCTTTTAAAACTCAATTTCTAACCGTGAAATCTACTGATTTGAGGTGTTTTAAGGTGATGTCACCAAGAGTTCATATGAACTTCAAAGTGTGACCTCGTCCCACCATAAACGACTCAGATCTGGGTGATTTCCACGTGTTTTTACAACAATCTCACCTAAAAATCTATGTATTTAATCAAGAACTAAACGATTTCGGGATTAAACATGAGAAACCGTCAAGAACGGCCAGATCTGACGAAACGGGATGATTCCCGGCTGTTAGAACGGGTCGGAACTGATGGAATTTCAATTGTTAATATGAAATTACACTGTCCCAGTAAAACCACATCTATTCCTTCCAGAAACACTCAAAAACAGTTTATCGGGACGTTAAAACAGATGTGTCACCCGACCGGACAACATGTCATCCGAACGGACCACATGTCATCCGATCGGATAGCATGTCATCCGACTGGACAACATGTTATCCGACCGGATGGGTTATCCGACCGGATGGGAGTGTTCATCAGTCATCCGACTCAATCAACAGTCATCCGACCGAATGAGGTTATCCGACCGGATAAAGTCATCCGACTGGATGCTGTCATTTTGATACTATTTTTCCGCTTAACCGTGCATCGTTTACTATTTCATTCGATGATTAACGCAGACGTACTCTCAACCGATCCAATAAAGTTGTATTCTCGCTAAACACGCACTGTGAGTATACTTGAACCCTTTTTAATCGCATTTTGGGTGTAACATACGTTCCTAACAAATCGAACTTATCAAACTAATTATTCAATCAATCGAATTATCACTTGCGAATAACTGTTATGCATAGATATACGTGATGCTAGTTGCATATGTGCTAGGACTTATACTCGCGACGTCCCACCATGACTAGTATAGTACTACTGCGCCCGACGGGGTCTAGTTTGCCATCGCATATTCGAGCATCGAGGACTTAGTTGGTAGTATCAGTCTTGTGAGTATATATGTCGTGTGTTACGTTTATGCATGTGGAAATTCGCAACACTTTTTATCTATTACGCTACATATCAAACCTGTATACTTGCCAATACTTTTGTATTGACAACTATTTTAACGCATGTTGCTGGTTAGATCGCAGACTATTTCAAATCAAGCTAGGAAGTCTAGAAACTCAACTAAAATCTAGGTTGTCGGATTTGTATTGTTCGAGAGGACAAGAAATCTGTGATAACTTATGTGATTGTATTATTTGTTAGTATGGGATAACGAATGTATTAAATATTATCACAACATAGTTGTTATTGATTCTCTTGAGCAATCTGATTCGCCAAGTGCCGCGCCCCGATGATTCCGCCATCGGTTGGGGTGTGACATGCTGGTATGGAAGTTTCCAGAGACTTTTCCGATTATCTGGCCGACACTGAAGAACCTATGGAATTCCAGGCTCAAGCCCATGAAATGCCACCATGGGAAGAGCTTGATCGCAAACTGGCAAATTGTGACGTCATTGGACCTGCCAATGAAGATCTCTTCAATTACCCAATTGAATCACAACTTCAAGTTAATTTGGAACCTTCTATCCTAGATCCCATTGTCAACCACCAACTCCTACCCAGAGAACTGGAGGAATGGTGGACAAGTGATTGGCAATTTCAGAATCTTTTGAATAACCCTAATACCTTTTTCCCCCAGTTTGACCCAGAGCCTGAACCAAACCCACCTATGAGTACTGAAAACCTGGCTGAACTCCGCCATTATGGCGAGGAGCTGGTGGACGCAGGAAACAGAATCCGGGAAGTGGGAGAAAGGATATCTTGGAAATACGACGAGGGGGAACGTCGTTTCTGAAGTGCCAGCTGACAGGGATCGTATGTGGTTGTGCGTTTAATAATAATAAAATAATAATAAATATTAATCAAAATATAATCATGTAAAATAACTTAAAATAAAACTTTTGTAATATAACGGGTGTGTAATGATGCATACTAATATATAAAAATATCAACGTCGCAAAGTCGACAATTTTGGCTATACGTGTTAACTTGATTATGTGTGATTGCTTTATTGTGACTAATTATTATTTATTTTCTTTTGTGCCAATAATTTATACATTTAAATATTGAAAATTTCCAGATGGAACTCACTATCAATGAACCAGTTAACGAAGTTAATCAATCCGAACAAAACAACGGAGACCAATTTCTTAATAGGCAAGATATAGAAAACATTGTTGCTCAAGGAATAGCCAATGCTATTCCAGCAATCCTTGCTGTTGCCCGAAATCCAGTTGAACCTCAACCAATTATTCCCAGCAAAAGTACCCACGGCGACAATTTCAGTAATAGTGTAAATGGAGGCGACAACAATAATAATAATAATAATAATAATAATGATAATAATAATAATAATAATAATAATAATAATAATAATAATAATAATAATAATAATAATAATAATAATAATAATAATAATAATAATGGGATGCAAGCCCCATTCCTCAAGAAAATGAAAACTGCAACACCTGGTTGCACTTACAAGGAATTTCTTGCCTGTAAACAAGATGAATTTGCAGGCAATGAAGGGGCAACTGCTGCACTGCGTTGGTTAGAGAAAACCGAAGCAGTAATTAAAATAAGTAAATGTGCCGAGGAAGACAAGGTCATGTACGCGTCACATCTTTTTAAAGAAGGGGCACTAGAATGGTGGAATACGGTACTACAAGCCAAGGGAAGCGATGTGGCTTATGCCATGAATTGGGAAGAATTTAAGAGTCTAGTGGAAAGAAAATTCTGTCCCGAATATGAAAAGGAACAAATGACAAATAAGTTCCTGAACCACCGAATGGTGGATGTAGACTGTAGAGGGTATACTTCGACATTCTTCGAGTATGCTAGAGTTGTACCTACCCTGGCTTCGCCAGAACCGGTACTTATTTCACGCTATATTTGGGGTTTGATTGGCGAAATCCTTGATATTGTTAAAGCTGCGAGACCCCGCACAATTGATGATGCGGTGGAATTAGCCAACACCTTAACTGACGGGCTGGTACGCACAAGAGAAGAAAACCGGAAAAAGGAAGTGGCCCAGAAGATTACCCAAGGATTTCGTGTGGGTAATAGTAGTAATTTCAAGAAAAAGGGAACCGGGCAACCTTCCAGTGCTCCATTTTGCAGTACCTGTAAAAGGAAGCATTTTGGAAGATGCAAAGGGTATTTCAATTTCTGCAAAATTCCAGGGCATCAAGAAGAAGACTGCAGAAGGAAGAAATCCACAATTTGCTTCAACTGTGGAGAAGCTGGACAGTTTAGACCAGACTGCCCTAAACTGGTCAAACCAGCTGACAACAAAGTCAAACATGCAGAAGGAACTACCAAGAAAAACGCAAGAGCCTTCCAGTTGACTACCCAGGAAGCAGAACTCATCCCTAATGTGATAACTGGTACGTTCTTAGTTCACGGCGTTTATGCAAAAGTATTATTTGACTCTGGTGCAAACCAAAGTTTTATAAATACTTCATTCTGCCAAGCTCTTAACCTACCCTTAACCAACCTTAGACAAATTTTTACGGTAGAAACGACTTATGGTAATTCTGTTCACATTGATAAGGTTTTACAAGAAGAAAAGATAGAACTCTTAGGCCATAAATTTTCTGCAAACCTGTTACATATGAATTTAGCCGGATTTGATGTTGTATTAGGAATGGATTGGTTAGTAGCTAACCATGCTCGAATCCTCTGTGATAAGAATTCCATAGAAATTCATACACCTACAGGAGAAATAGTAGTGATTACAGGATACAAGCCACGTAAGCCAATGAAATTCATTTCAGTAATGAAAATGGCCAGTTATTCAAGAAAACAAGGAGTAGTGTATATGATTTCAGTAATCATTAACACTAAGGGTAAGGAACTTAAGGAAATTCCAGTAGTATCAGAATACCCGGATGTATTCCCAGAAGTACTACCTGGATTACCACCCGATAGGGAAGTAGAATTTAGAATTCATCTAATTCCTGGAACTACACCGATAGCTAAGGCACCTTATCGGTTAGCACCCACAGAAATGCTAGAATTGAAAAAGCAGTTAGATGAATTGTTAAGCAAAGGATTTATACAACCTAGTTCATCACCTTGGGGAGCTCCAGTGTTGTTTGTGAAAAAGAAAGATGGGTCGATGCGAATGTGTATCGATTATAGGGAGTTGAATAAGGATACAATTAAGAATCGATACCCATTACCCAGGATTGATGATCTTTTTTATCAACTTCAGGGAGTTAGATATTTTTCTAAGATAGATTTATGCTCCGGATACCATCAGTTGAAAGTACAAGAAGAAGACATACCTAAAACTGCTTTTAGAACAAGGTATGGTCATTACGAGTTTACAATCATACCCTTTGGGTTAACAAATGCTCCTGCAACATTTATGGACATGATGAATAGGATTTGTAAACCGTATTTGGATAAATTTGTAATTGTCTTTATCGATGATATACTCATTTATTCCAAAAGACAGGACGGGCATTGTGAGCACCTACGAGCACTCTTAACTTTGTTAAGAAAGGAGAAGCTTTACGCCAAATTCTCGAAGTGTGAATTCTGGCTGCAGGAAGTGTAATTTTTAGGACACATGGTGAATAACGAAGGCATTCACGTAGATCCCTCCAAAATAGAAGCAATCACCAAATGGAAGGTCCCGCAATCAGCTATAGAAGTTAGAAGTTTTCTAGGGTTAGCCAGATGCTATAGATGGTTTATTAAGGATTTTTCTAAAATAGTCGTGCCATTAACTAAGCTAACCTGTAAAGCAGTAAAGTTTGAATGGGGATCTAGACAAGAAAAGGCTTTTAAGATTTTAAAGCAAAGGTTAACAAACGCCCCAATTCTTGCCTTACCAGAAGGGACAGAAGATTTTGAAGTTTATTGTGATGCTTCTAAGCTAGGATTAGGATGTGTGCTAATGCAACGCAAGAAGGTAATTGCGTTCGCCTCAAGGCAATTGAAGAAGCATGAGGAAAATTATACGACTCATGACTTAGAATTAGGAGCCATAATTTTTGCCCTTAAGATTTGGAGACATTATCTGTACTGAAGTAAGTTTACTGTCTATACAAATCATAAGAGTTTAAGATATATATTTGGACAAAAAGAATTGAACATGAGGCAAAGGAGATGGATGGAAATTTTAAGTGACTACGACTGTGATATTCAATATCAGGAAGGAAAAGCAAACGTAATAGCAGATGCCTTAAGTCGTAAGTATCATAAGAAACAACGCCGAGTTCGTGCTCTTAGATTAAATCTACAGTTAGATTTAATGGAACAATTAAAGTACATTCAAGAAACAGCAATCCAGGATGATGCTGAAGGAATGAAGGGAAGAATAAAGGAATTAGAGCAAGGGAGTGATGGAATTTGGAGATTCCACAAGAAAAGGATTTGGGTACCTAAGCAAGGAGATTTAAGAAATAAAATTTTAGAGGAGGCCCATAAATCTAGGTATACCATGCATCCTGGTAATAATAAAATGTACCAAGATTTAAGAAATAACTTCTGGTGGATAGGAATGAAGAAAGACATAGCCAGATATGTTTCTAAGTGCTTAACTTGTTCACAAGTTAAAGCAGAACACCAGAAACCTTCAGGGTTACTCCAGCAATTAGAAATGCCTGTATGGAAATGGGAGCTCATAACATGGACTTTGTTACTAAGTTACCCAAAACCAGAAAAGGTAACGATGCGATTTGGGTAATTGTGGATCGATTAACCAAATCAACTCATTTCCTACCTATGAAAGAAACCTCTAGCATGGAAAGGTTAGCAAAGTTGTATGTAAATGAAGTAGTATCACTACATGGAGTCCCACTCTCCATTGTATCGGATAGGGATAGTCGGTTCACTTCACATTTTTGGACCAGTTTCCAGGAAGCAATGGGAACGCGATTAAATTTAAGTACAGCCTACCATCCCCAAACGGACGGATAGAGTGAAAGAACAATCCAAACCCTGGAAGACATGCTCAGAGCATGTGTCATAGATTTTGGGGGAAATTGGGACGACCATTTACCCTTAATCGAGTTCTCCTATAACAATAGTTATCATTCAAGCATCGAAGCTACCCCGTTCGAAGCACTATACGGACATAAGTGTAGAACTCCAGTCTGTTGGGCAGAAATAGGAGAAAGCCAATTATCAGGTCCCGAGATTGTGCAAGAAACCACCGACAAGATCACTCAAATCAAGGAAAGACTAAAGACGGCTCGAGATTGCCCGAAAAGTTATGCAGACAATCGACGTAAGCCGTTAGAATTTCAAATTGGAAACAAGGTACTATTGAAAGTTTCTCCTTGGAAAGGAGTAGTTCGGTTCGGTAAGAAAGGAAAGCTAAGTCCAAGGTACGTGGGACCATTCCCAATAATCCAACGCATAGGACCGGTCGCCTATCGCTTACAACTACCAGAAGAACTGGCTGGGGTACATGACATGTTTCATGTATCTAACCTCAAGAAGTGTTTATCCGACGAATCCCTGGTAGTACCTCTCAGAGACATAGAAGTAAATGAAAAGTTAAAATTTGTAGAGAGAACACTTTAGATAGAAGATAGAAAGGTCAAGTTTCTCAAGCACAAACGACTAGTGCTGGTCAAAGTCAAGTGGGATTCAAAGAGAGGACCGGAATACACTTGGGAGCTGGAATCAGAGATGAAGCGAAAATATCCCTACTTGTTCCAGTAAATCTCGAGGATGAGATTTTAAATAAAGGTGGGGAGGATGTAACAACTCTCACCCAAAAGTATTATTTCTTATTTTATTTGGTCCAATAGGAAACCCTAATTGAAACCCCCAAGTAATATTGCATGACCCCTAAAATTTTCAGAATAGTTGGAACTAGGATCAGGGCCCCTAAAACTCAAGGGGGGTATTTCCCCATTGACGATTATCTTCACAGTTTGTTGTAAAATTCGAAATTCATCGAACTGTCGACTCACCCAGGCTAGGTGGACACGAGGCTACCCTACCCTAAAAAGAGACCCATCGCGCCACGCGCCAGGACCAGGTGTGTATGGCGCGCCACGCAGAGGAGACCCTTTTTCAGTATATATAGCAGGGGTTTGGCACTTGCATGTTGGTCTTGTTACGGCGGAAAAACTCATTTCGTACGTTTAGTTATACACTGTTTCGTTCAAAACAATAAAAAACACACACAAGCACGACGCTCTGCTACGACAACAGGGTAATAACTCGATCACTGCTATGATATAATGTCCGATCGATTGAAACCGATCCGATGGATGTTTAAGTGCTGCCCGTAATTGGGCTATACTTTGCCATTCGTCATGAGGGTTTTGATCTCGTGAGTTATCGTAAATGTTGTATTAAGTTACTGACCTAGTTTTGTATGCATTGCTGTTTAAATTAGGTTATCAGGCTTATCAGTAGGCTAAACTCTGCCCGTCTAAACTTGCAATGTGAGTCATTCTCTTTTTATCAACAATGTTTTACAATACTTCAATTATTTTCAAAAATTTATAATTACAGGGATTAAGTCGTGGTTATCTTGAATCACTGGCTAGTGGGGTATTGTGCACATTACTAATTTCTCACGGTTTGGTTCATCAACCTAACAGTGATAATCATCACTACTTGGGTGAAAGGACCCAATAGTGGTATGACCATCGTCACCAGGGTGTGACACGGCGCCAGATAAAAATAAGATAGTAGCCATTGTAATCGCTCTTATGCTGTAATTTATAACTAATGTGTCGTTTTGTTTAACTTGAATGACTCGCCAGTATTTCCCCGCTGATAAAATATTTTGAAACATGTTTCAGGCGACCTACTGTGAATCAAGGAAAAGTGCTACGAAGCACTAATAAAGCTTGAAGTGGTGGTTCAGTTAAATAAATAAACATGTTTTGTAAAACAGGGAATTTCCTCGTGAAATTCCTCTATTATAAATTACGGGGTTTGTCCCAAATTATGAAATAAAATAAATGGGGCATTTTCAAGTTTTAAAAGATCCTGGTAAATCTTCCGCTGTCAACTCAAATAATAAATACCACGGGTTTTCTGTCCCGCGGATCCTGGACCGGGTCACACCGGGACGGGGGCCGTGACAGATACCTTCCATTATGCCCAAAACGAATTTAAACTCAATTTAAGCCCCGTAGGGGGTTATAAAAGAGGTTAAATGATAATATGAGGTTCTGGTCTAAAACGATCAGTAAAAATATTTATTTTAGTAGGTTATATCAGTAAGGTATTTAATAAATGTGAAATTTATCATTTATAACCAAACTATGCACGTAGGGGCATTTTGGTCATTTCACACAAGCTTTAAAGGTCAAATTTGGAAATATGAGTTCAAAAATTTTACTTACTGTTAAAGTATAAAAATTTACTTATAATATCAGTAGGTAATAAGTCTTATGTGCCAAAAATAGTTTTAACCCATACTATGTGTTTAAAAAGCGTAAAAAGTCGGTTTTAGAGATTTTCAGGTTGTATAAGGAAAGCTGAGATTTTTATTAGTCCAGAAGGCATAAAATATTTTATTTAACATGAGAAATCAGTAGAAAAAGATTTGGTATCAAAATGTTATGTAAAACTCATTTTATTAGCAAAAAGGGTATAACCGGCAATTTCCGAACCAAGGCAAGAACACCATGTTGTGATCAGTCTAAAATTTAATAAAAATCTTCAAAAATCCCAAAATATTATATTACATCAGTGGGTAAAAGATTTGGTGTCAAAATTTGGGTTAAACTAGGTTCTATGTCAAAATGCCGTTTAATTAATAAAAAGCTTTCAAATTACGATATTGAGCATAACTCTTAATTTAGACCTCAAACTGATGTAAAATTTTTAGGACATGTTTATAAATCAGTAATAAAGGTTTTTGTCCTCTCATATTTTCAAAAATCTCGTTTTAATGTCAAAAGGGCATTATGGTCAACATTTAAGCAATTAACGGAAACATGCAAATTAATCGGATTACTAAGGAACCATATTGTATAATCTCAGAGGGTTATACTTACATGTAATATGGTTCTAATGGAGCTCTAAGGCATATCTAAACTAAGCTAAATCGGGTCAGAATCAAAAGTCAAAGCAAAAGTCTACTTTTGCGACTTTCGGTTCCGAACCGAGCCTAAACTCAGAATTGTCGGGTTGAACATGCCTAGACATGTTCTTATATTAATTACCAAGTTATATTAATGTTAAAACAGGTTCCATAACCTCTGCATTGTTAGATATGCATTTATTTGCAAAGATAGCTTCTGTTGACTTTTTAATATTAAGTTTGACCCGACAATTGACCGTTAGAATGAAAATTAGAGGGTGCCCTTTTAAGGGTTTATTACCGACATAATTACCAACTCATAGCCACTTTCAATTCGAAAAATGACTGGACCATTAGTGAATAATCACAAAGTCAAAGCTTAATTACGACGGCTTTGACTTTTGGTCATTAAGCTAATGAAAATTGAATTAGAGAGGTTAAGAATGCTTACTGAAGTACTTTGCACGAGTAATGATCCTTAGAAAACGACCTTGAGCTCCAGGAGGCTCCCAAGAGTGAGTTATGTCTGAATTTTGAGAATGTGCCAAGAACTAGCAACAAGGGGTGCTTATATAGGAATTAAAACATCACAAGATCACTCCACACTAGCCTACAACTGATTTCTGATGATTCCAGGTGTCCCCTGTGCATGAAATACTATTGGCTCAGTCCCTGAAATCGAAAACCACCATGCAATGGCGGTGTAACCTGCTGAACTTGCAGCTGTCCACTTCTGGTTGTATCTGGCAGTCCCTCGAGGCCCGCGTAAGCATAAGCCTTGGCTTACACGGCCCGCGTCAATGGAGAGAATCGGTTTCAAGTTTCCAAATCTTGCAATTTCAGTCCCTGGTCCATTTAAACTTTATTTTACTTTCATTTATTGCATTTTGGACCCCCATAGTTAACTTTTAAGGACCACGGTTCATAAACTAACTCCGTTAAGCTCCCGGTTATTCGTACGATCACCCGAAAAGTCTTGTTATCATTGGAACTCCACATAATTAATATCCGTTAATCTTGTAAGCAAAATATATAATTACTACAATGCTTCTAGGTTCTTTAAAAGGTCACTCAGAGGTTACTTTCAACATGTTGACACTTTTAACCCCTATGTTTCGCAAGATCCTTATTTTTAACACAAACGACTTTCTAAGTTCGTCAAATTATTCGTTAAATAATACGAACGTCGTGTGAGGTCAATCAGAGGCACAAGAATGGCATGTTTACACTTTGGATCCCTTTGCTTACATATTTACATTGTTTGGCAAATTTAGTCCCTCCAGATCAATCTATTACACGTTTAAAGTCCATGACACGTGTCTTTATTTTGTTGGTCATGATTTTATGAGGTGTTACAAAGGGCCTTCAAGTATGACAACAACAGTGATCTATACGTCTTATGATTAACCCCTTCACTTCTGTTTTGTTCGACTCCGATACTTCATGAGATCAAGCACGTTGCAAGATTTGTTGATGGCAAGTCAAATTCAAGTCACTCGTTCACCTAGGGTGCAACTTGATCTTTTAGATTCAATGATCGAAATTGACTCTTTTCCTGTTACTTTTGGAAGCTTTGATATAGACGTTGATAGGGACTGGTTGTCCAAGCAACGAGCAGAAACTCTTGTAAAGACAAAATCGCATGAATGCCTCTCCCTGGTGGAGATTCACTGATTGTCAGTGCCCCTTCGATGAAGGAAATCGAGAAGCGTTTCAGCTATCCTGCTATCCTATCACTGGTTATAGGTGCTCGGGCCTGAGGAAAAGAAGAGCAAAGATCTATCGATTTGTATCACGACAGAAGCAACTCTGAATTCTAGTACCCCTTATCGTCTCGCATCAGGAAGGGTGCAAGAACCGTTTAATCAACTTCTGGAACTACTAGACAGGGGTTTTAACTGATCTAGCTCCTTGCTTTGGGGAGCTTGAGCTCTATTTGTGGAAAAGGAGAATGAGTCCTTTTGTACGTGTATCGACTACCATAGACTCAGCAAGGTGACAGTTGGGAACCGTCACCCTTTACCTCGCATCGACAACCTTCTTGACCAGCTGCAAGGGTTAAGCTTCTACTCGGAAATCGACTTAAGATCGGGCAATCAGCAGATGGAGGTCTAAGAAGAGGATGTTTCTAAAACGGCATTTCGAACGCAGTACGGCCATTACCGTTTTTCTGTTTATGGTTACCCAACACACCAGCAGCCTCATGAATCACATAAATCATACGTGTCAACCTCATCTCGCCAAATTCGTCAACCATGAGTACTGATGACGTTTGAATCATTTTCTGAAGAAAGGAACACTGTGAGCAGCACTTGTATCATAACTTGGAGCTCCTGAGGGAGGAGCAACTCCATGAGGAGTCTTTCTGAGTGTGGTTTCTGGATTTGAGAAGTAAACTTTCTTGGTCTCATAGTCAACGAATTGGGAATATATGTGGTTTCTACTAAGATGCATTCTATTAGAAATTTATCGGCACCAAAGAGTCCTTCGGAGGTGCGACAATTTCTTGGTCTCGCTATGTACCGTCGTTGATTCATCATGGGATTTTCGAAGATCGCACAGCTTTTATCGCTTTAACACAACAGGGTGTTGTGTATTTGTGGAGGACAAAAGCAGGGGAATGCCTTTCCAGCTTTTGGAACCAAACACTATGATGCACTGAATGTTGTCCTTACTCAAAGGTACAAGTGATTTTCAGATTTTCAGTTTTATGCTCCTTGACAGTTGAAGATTCCCGAGAAGGATTTCGCGATTCATAACTTGGGGTGGAAACCATGGTCTTTGGATTCAAGTTGGGGGTATTACTTGGACGGTACCAAATACGCACGTTATACCGATCAAGAAGGAGTTAAACAAGTGATAGCAACACTGGATGGAACTCTCAAACGATTATGACTGTGAAACCTAAGCGTGCACGAATTCTGCAGCCCACCATTGACCCTAACCTACCTGATCAGATTCGTTCTGCCCAAACTGAAGCAATGGAGGAAGAGGACCTTCAAGCTGAATCCATGTGGGCTATGGGGAAACAACTACTGGCGACACCGGACAGCATTCAATATTTTATGGAGCGAGCATGGATCCCACTTTACGACAACCTTAGGGAACTTGTATTCGGCGAAGCACGCAAGTCTCGACATTTTACCCGTCTGGGTTTTTGATAGGATGTATTAGGACCTAAAGATCATGTACTAGTGACCGGGCAAGAGGGCCCACATAGTAACGCATGTGAACGATGTTTGACTTGTGCGATAGTCAAAGTGGAGTATCAGAAACCTTGTGGTTTGCGTCAGCAACCAGAAACACCCATATGGAAATGGGAACAGACTGCCACGGACTTTGTCACTGGTCTACCCAAAACTCGAATCAGAAACAAAATCACCTGGGTGATCGTTGGTTGTCTCATGTAACCAGCACACTTTCTTGCAATCAAAGAAATTGACAAGTCCTCGCATCTTGTGTATAACTATCTGAGAGAGGCGGCTTCTAGGCACAGGGTGCTAACTCCTATTACCTCCACTTTTGATCTACGTATGTACCTGATTTATAGCAGGCAATATACGAAACCCTTCGCTCACGTCCAGACATGAGCACTGCTTATCACCATCAGACAGATGGTTAGAGTGGACGAACCATCCAGACACTCAAAGACACGCCGCAAACATGTTTGATTGACTTTGATAAGAGTTGGAAGGACATTTACCTTTGGTAGAGTTTTACTGCAATGGTAACCCATTCCAGTGTTCGGGCAGCTCCGTTCGAGGCATTGTATGGGCGATAATGCCGACCTCTTTGTTAGGCTGAGGTGGGTGCCAGCCTAATCACGGGTCCAGGAATCGTACTCGAAACTCCTGAGAAGATTGTTTAGATCGAAAATCGTATAGCGGCAACGCGTGACCGACAGAAAAGCTGAATAGAGTAAGAAATCCTTAGAATTTGCAATAGGTAATCGTTTTGTGTTAAAAGTTTCACCCTGGAAGGGTGTGGTGCGCTTTGGGAAGCGCGGAAAACTTAAGTCACGATATGTTAGGCCATTCAGGATTCTGGAAGGAATCAGTAAAGTGGCCTACAAGCTCGAGTTGTCTGACAAACTGGGCGATGTACGCGCTGCTGTTCACGTCTCAAATCCAAAGAAGTGTTTGCCCGACGAAACACTTGCGATCTCTTTGCAAGAACCATAGGTCGATGATAAGTTGCAGCTTGTTGAGGAGTCTATTGATATCATGGACCGGGAAGTTAAAGTCCGTTAACATAGTCGGATCCCAATCATGAGAGTTAGTTGGAATTCAGGACGTGGACCAGAGTTCACGTGGAAACGCGAGGATCAGATTGAAGCTCAAGTATCCTCAACCGTTCAAAACTACTGAATCAAACCCTAATGCGACTTGTGAATTTCGGGACGAAATTCCCTTTCAAGTTGGGGATGATGTGGTACCCGAGAAAAATCCACAGTCAGTCATCTCGAACTACCTCTAAAACTACTCATTAAATTTCGGCTCACCAAATTTCGGGACGAAATTTCTTTCAAGTTGGGGATGATGTGACAACCCGCACTTTAAGGTCATAATCGCCTAATCTCGTTACACTTAACTCGTATCGTTACTATCCATGCTCCGTTCTACATTATAATTAGGTGTGTGTTATGTCAAGTGGACAAATGTGTTTTAATTGTGCATGATTGTTTTGTGAATGCTAGTGCTGGTATTACGGAGTCGGCCGCGCACTATTCCGGGTCGCACACTACACAACCAGCCACACACGCAGGTGTGAGTATGCCATGTATTCCTGGGCCGGTTAGCCCAATATAAGCCAAACTCCTCTTAACTCTCGGCCCAACCCACTGATTCTTTTGTTGGACGCAATTTATGAGAATATGTGCACATCCCCTTTTGACAATCATTTGTAAAACCCTATCCCTCATGCAATTGGTGGTAGTTTCCTTCTCCCCATCGTTCCATCATCATTGGCCGCCATCAACTGTAATTCCTTCAAACCATTGGTCACGCTTTCTACCTTGCACTCTCCTATCATACTTTAACAACAAACCTCACCATGAACATCCTCCCATTACCGGAACATTATCGGAGCTAGTGAAGTTGTCGGGATACGCGGAGGATCACTGTAAGGACTGCAAAAATGACCAAAAACGACCCATAAGTGAAAACCCTGACCCCTGAAACCCTAACGTACATGAAAAATCAAGAAAACAAGAAAATTGGTTCTCACGCGGGCCGCGTAAAGGTAAGCATATGCTTACGCGGGCCGCGACAACTCATCAAATCTCTGGATAAGCGAACATGCCACGTGGCTGACCTAGGTGTGACACGGATGCCCTAATCTACGACTAGGAGGCTCTCGCGGGCCGCGTAAGAATCTGTTAAATCTTACGCGGGCCCTCGTAAGACTGAAAATCAGGCTATAAGTAGCCTGTGCATGGGGCATTCACCTGCACTCAAAATTTTCACTTCAAAACGACCAAATTCTGCAGAAAACAAGCTTTTAAGGATCAAGGCGCTGCTACGATACAGGGTACTAACTCGATCGCTGCTACGATTCAATGTCCGATTGATTGAAACTAATCCAATGGATGTTTAAGTGCTGCCCACATTAGGGCCATACTTTGTCATTCGTCGTGAATTCGATGGATGTTTAAGTATTGCATTTGCCATTCGTTGTGAGGGTTTTAATCTCGTGAGTTATCCTAAATGCTGTATTAATTACTGACCTAGTTCATGTTTATTGTTATTTAACTTAGGTTATCAGGCTTATCAATAGGCTAAACTCTGCCCGTTAAATCTGCAAAGTGAGTCATTCTCTTTTTGCCAAATTGTTTCCAAAACCCTATTTATTTTCAAAGTTATAATTACAGGGATTAAGTCTTTGTAATCTTCAATTACTGCCGGTATGTATGGTTTTGTATACACTATTTGATACCCGTCACCATTGGACAACGGGTTAGCCAATGGGTGATCTGACCATAGTCACAGAAACGAGTCGAGTGACAAATACCGATTTGGGGTAATTGGTTGATATAAACAATGTAATCACCCTTAATACTGTATATTATAACGATGTGTCGTTTTGTGCAACTTGAATGACTCGCCAGTATTTCCCTGCTGATAAAACCTTTTTAAAACATGTTTCAGGTGATCTGCTGTGATCCAGGAAAAGTGCAGTGTAGCACTACAAGCTTGAAGAAGTGGCTTAATAAAAAAATAAGGAAACGTGTTTTGTAAAATAAGGGTTTCCTAGTGAAATTCCCTTATTGTAAATTATGGGGTTTGTCCCTAATTATGAAATAAAATAATCAGGCATTTTCAAGTTTTAAACGATCCTGCTAATTATTCTGCTGCCAAATTAAATAAAAACCACGGGGTTTCTGTCCCACGGCTTCTGGACCGGGTCAAACCGGGCCAGGGGCCGTGACAGAAAAAGGTGGTATCAGAGCCATGCCACTGATTCAAGCCAAAGAAGTGTTCTGCTGACACTTAAGTTTTAAATTCTGTGTTAGGAAATAATTGGCTCTTCAGTGTCAGCCTGGTGGCCAATAAAGGTACTGGTGATATCCATATCTGAACTATGGATAGAAAAGTTTTGGAGTGCTTCTGATAGTTCATTCATGCTGTTGACATACATGAAGAAACATACAAAATTCTAAGTTAAAATTTGGTAGATTAAATTCTCACAGAATCACAGAATGGCAATCAGAAAAATTAAATATTAATTACAAATATCTAATACAATTATACAAACAAATTGATTAAAACGAAATATTGCGATTTATATATATATATATCTATTACAAATTACAACTGAAATTCGAAATATACTAGTGGTTATGCATCCGTAAATTATTTTAGTCTAGCTAGGTTATAGGAGTATTATGCTCAACATGCGTTTATGTAAAATTTATTCTGTCTCTTCCTTCTACTAGGTTGTTATCTAATGGATGAAGTTCTTTTAGAGTTTCTGGCTTGTAGGTGGCATAGGTGCTGGTACTGGTTTGGCGATTCAACTATAAGTTAACATTTACTGCTGTAGCGGCTAACATGTAGAGATTTTCCCATTGTTTGTCTAATTCATCTTCCCATGGTGGGTTATTACCTGTTTCCTGAGTCTCCTTATTAATTATCACTCCTTTTGTTTGTGACTTCCTTATTTTTTTCTCGGCTTTTTCTAATAATCCAACTTCTTTTCTTAGGGGTAAATGGTTTCTCAGACTGTGCCTTACGAATAAATATTCCTTCCTGAGTATCTGCTGAGTATCATGAGGAATTTGGTTGAAATGAGGTTCCCTTATCTTTTGGTGAACTATCTAATTGACGATAGATGTCCGAAATTCTTTGCTTACCCATACTGTAACATAAAGCGTATTCCAAGCCCAACCTCAGGAAAAACCTAAACCGAAGAAAAGAAGAAGACTTGTAGGCTGGAGGCGTGTGCGTAGGAAGAGGCCAGCAACACAAAAAGTTATAAAGACTAAGGATCCCAAAGATAAGGGCAAAAGAATAGAGATTGGGGAGAAATCAGGGTAAGCTCAAGAAATGCCACCCTGGGAAGAGCTGGACCGCCAACTAGCAAATAGCGACATCATCGGACCTGCCGATGAGACTCTTTTCAATTACCCAGCTGAAGCCCAACTTCCAGTCAATCTGGAACCTGCTATTCCCGATCCCCTTGTTAACCCCCGACCTCTAGGAGAGCAGGAGGAATGGTGGACCACTGACTGACAGTTTCAAAATCTCCTGAATAACCCTAATACCTATTCCCCCAATTTGATACGGAGCCTCCACTACACCCACCTAGGAGCTTCAAGAATATGGCTGAACTCCGCCATTATGGCGAGGAGCTGATTGATGCAGGGAACCGAATTAGGGATGTGGGAGAAAGGATATCCTGGAAGTACGACGAGAGAGAACGTCGTTTCTGAAATACCAGCTAACAGGGATCGTATGTGGTTGTGGGAACATGTGTTTAATAATAATATAATAATAAAAATATAATTATGTGAAATAACTTAAAAATAAAACTTTTGTAAGATAACTGGTGTGTACGGATGCCTATTATAATATATAAAATATCGAACGTCGAAAAATCGACAATTTTGGCTATACGTGTTGATGTGATTATGTGCGGTTGTTTTGTTATGTTTGATTGTTAATTATTTTCCTGCTAATCACTTATATATATTAATTACCAAATGGAACACGCTGGTAATGAACCCGTTAATGAAGTTAACCAATCTGAACAAAACCATGAAGATCAATTTCTGAATAGGCAAGATATCGAGAATATCGTTGCTCAGGGAATAGCCAATGCTATTCCAACAATTCTTGCTGCTGCCCGAAATCCAGTTGAACCTCAACAAATTATTCCTAGCAAACGTACTCATGAAGACAACTTCAGTAATAGCGTAAATGGAGGCGGTAACATTAATAATAATGATAATGATGTACTGCAAGCCCCAATTCTCAAAAGAATGAAAGCTGCAATGCCTGGTTGCACTTACAAGGAATTCCTTGCCTGTAAACCTGTTGAGTTCGCAGGCAATGAAGGGGCGACTGCGGTGCTGCGTTGGTTGGAGAAAACCGAGGCAGTAATCAAAATAAGTAAATGTGCCAAGGAGGATAAAGTCATGTATGCTTCTCACCTTTTTAAGGAAGAAGCATTAGAATGGTGGAATACGGTATTACAAGCCAAGGGAAGTGACATGGCCTATGCCATGAGTTGGGAGAAGTTTAAGCGTCTGGTGGAAGGAAAATTCTGCCCAGAATATGAAAAAGAGCAGATGGCGAACAAATTCCTGAGCCACCGAATGGTGGATGTTAATTGCCGAGGGTATACTTCAAAGTTTTTTTAATATGCTCGAATTGTGCCTACTCTGGCTTCCCAGAGCCTGTACTTATTTCTCGCTACATTTGGGGTTTAATTAGCGAAATCCGTGATATTGTCAAAGCTGCAAGGCCCCGCACGATCGATGATGCGGTGGAATTAGCCAACACTTTGACAGATGGACTGATGCGTACGCGAGAAGAAAATAGGAAGAATGAATTGGCTCAGAAAATTTCTCAAGGATTTCGGGTGGGTAATAATAGCAATTTTAAGAAAAGAGGAACTGGCAATCTTCCACTCCGCCGTTCTGCAGAAACTGTAAAAAGAAACATTTTTGCAAATGTAATGAAACCTGCAACTTCTGCAAAGTAGTAGGACATCGTGAAGAAGATTGTAGAAAGAAAACAAGGGTCTGCTATAACTGTGGAAAAGCTGGGCATTTCAGACCAGAATGCCCTAAGTTGGTGAAACCAGCAGATAACAAGGCTAAACCTACTGAAGGAACTACCAAGAAAAACGCAAGAGCCTTCCAGTTGACTACTCAGGAAGCAGAGCTAATCCCTGACGTGATAGCTGGTACGTTCCTAGTTCATGACGTTTATGCAAAAGTATTATTCGACTCTGGTGCAAACCAAAATTTTATAAATACTTCTTTCTGCCAAGCTCTTAACCTACCTTTAACCAAACTTAGACAAATTTTTACGGTAGAAACGGCAGATGGGAATTCTGTTAACATAGATAAGGTTTTGCGAGAAGGAAAGATAGAACTCTTAGGTCATAAGTTTTCTGCAAACCTATTACCTATGAATTTAGCTGGATTTGATGTTGTATTAGGAATGGATTGGTTAGTAGCCAACCATGCTCGAATTCTTTGTGATAAAAATTCCATAGAAATTCATACACCTACAGGAAAATTAGTGATGATTACAGGAGATAAGCCGCGAAAACCACTGAAATTCATTTCAGTAATGAAGTTGGCTAGTTATTCAAGAAAACAAGAAGTGGTGTATATGATTTCGGTAATCATTAACACGAAAGGTAAGGAACTTAAAGAAATTCCAGTAGTATCAGAATACCCGGATGTATTCCCAGAAGAACTACCGGGATTACCACCCAATAGGGAAGTAGAATTTAGAATTCATCTAATTCATGGAACTACACCGATAACCAAGACACCTTATCGGTTAGCACCCACCGAAATGTTAGAACTGAAAAAGCAGTTAGATGAATTATTAAGCAAAGGATTTATACAACCTAGTTCATCCCCGTGGGGAGCTCCAGTGTTGTTTGTAAAGAAGAAAGATAGGTCAATGAGAATGTGTATTGATTATAGGGAATTGAATAAGATTACAATTAAGAATCGATACCCATTACCTAGGATTGATGATCTTTTCGATCAACTTCAAGGAGCTAGATATTTTTCTAGGATAGATTTACGCTCAGGATACCATCAGTTGAAAGTACAAGAAGAAGACATACCTAAAACTGCTTTCAGAACTTGGTATGGTCATTACGAGTTTACAGTCATGCCCTTTGGTTTAACAAATGCTCCTGCAGCATTTATGGACATGATGAATAGGATCTGTAAACCGTACTTGGATAAATTTGTAATTGTCTTCATCGACGATATACTCATTTATTCCAAAAGTCAGGACGAGCATTGTGAGCATTTACATGCACTCTTGACCTTGTTAAGAAAGGAGAAGCTTTACGCCAAATTATCGAAGTGTGAATTTTGGTTATAAGAGGTACAATTTCTAGGACACATGGTGAATCACGAAGGTATTCACGTAGATCCCTCCAAAATAGAAGTGATCACCAAATGGAAGGTCCCGCAATCAGCCATGGAAATTAGAAGTTTTCTAGGGTTAGCTGGATACTATAGATGATTCATTAAGGATTTTTCTAAAATAGCTGTGCCATTAACTAAGCTAACCTGTAAAGCAGTGAAGTTTGAATGGGGACCTAGACAAGAGGAAGCTTTTAAGATCTTAAAGCAGAAATTAACAAACGCTCCAATTCTAGCCTTACCAGAAGGAACAGGGGATTTTGAAGTCTACTGTGATGCTTCTAAGCTAGGATTGGGATGTGTGCTAATGCAATGCAAGAAGGCAATTGCGTACGCTTCAAGGCAATTGAAAAAGCACGGGGAAAACTATACAACGCATGACATAGAATTAGGGTCAATAATTTTTGCCCTTAAGATTTGGAGACACTATCTGTATGGAAGTAAGTTTACTGTCTATACAGACCATAAAAGCTTAAGATACATATTTGGGAAAAAAGAATTGAACATAAGGCAAAGGAGATGGATGGAAATCCTAAGTGACTACGACTGTGATATTCAATATCACGAAGGAAAAGCAAACGTAGTTGCTGATGCCTTAAGTCGTAAGTATCATGAGAAACAACGACGAGTTCGTGCTCTTAGATTAAGTCTACAGTTAGACTTAATGGAACAACTGAAGAACATTCAAGAAACAGCAATCAAGGATGATGCTGAAGGAATGAAAGGACGAATAAAGGAATTAGCGCAAGGAAGTGATGGAATTGGGAGATTCCACAAAAGAAGGATTTTGGTACCTAAGCAGGGAGAATTAAGAAATAAGATTTTAGAGGAAGCCCATAAATCTAGGTATACCATGCATCCTGGTAACAATAAAATGTACCAAGATTTAAGAAATAACTTCTGGTGGATAGGAATGAAAAAGGACATAGCTAGATATGTTTCTAAGTGTCTTACTTGTTCACAAATTAAGGCAGAACACCAGAAACCTTCAGGATTACTCCAACAATTAGAAATGCCTGTATGGAAATGGGAACTTATAACTATGGATTTTGTTACTAAGTTGCCCAAAACCAGAAAAGGTAATAACGCAATTTGGGTAATTGTGGATTGATTAACCAAATCAGCTCATTTTCTACCCATGAACGAAACCTTTAGCATGGAAAGGTTAGCAAAGTTGTATGTAGATGAGGTTGTATCCTTACATGGAGTTCCACTCTCCATTGTATCGGATAGGGATAGTCCTTTCACTTCCCATTTCTGGACAAGTTTCCAAGAAGCAATGGGAACCCGATTAAATTTAAGCACTGCATACCATCCTCAAACAGACGGACAAAGTGAAAGGACGATCCAAACCCTGGAAGACATGCTTAGGGAATGTGTGATAGATTTTGGTGGGAACTGGGACAACCATTTACCTTTAATTGAATTCTCCTATAATAATAGTTATCATTCAAGCATCAAAGCTACCCCATTCGAAGCACTATATGGACGAAAGTGTAGAACTCCAGTTTGTTGGGCAGAAATAGGAGAAAGTCAATTATCCGGTCCTGAAATCGTACAAGAAACCACCGACAAGATCACTCAAATCAAGGAAAGGTTGAAAACGGCTCGAGATCGTCAAAAGAGTTATGCAGACAATTGACGCAAGCCGCTAGAATTTCAAGTTGGAGACAAGGTACTCTTAAAAGTTTCTCCTTGGAAAGGAGTAGTTCGGTTCGGTAAGAAAGGAAAGCTAAGTCCAAGATACATAGGACCATTTCCAGTAATCCAGCGAATAGGACCAGTCGCCTATCCCTTACAACTACCAGAAGAGCTAGCAGGGGTACATGATGTATTTCATGTATCCAATCTCAAGAAATGTCTATCTGACGAATCCCTGGTAGTACCTCTTCAAGACATACAGGTAAACGAAAAGTTGAAATTCATGGAGAAACCACTTCAAATAGAAGACAGAAAGGTCAAGTTCCTCAAGCACAAAAGATTGGTACTTGTCAAAGTCAAGTGGGATTCGAAAAGAGGACCCGAATACACCTGGGAGGTGGATCAGAAATGAAGCGAAAGTATCCTCACTTATTTCAATAAATCTCGTGGACGAGATTTTAAATAAGGTGGGGAAGATGTAAGGACTGCAAAAACGACCAAAAACGACCCATAAGTGAAAACCTGGACCCCTGAAACTCTAACGTACATGAAAAATCAAGAAAACAAGAAAATTGGTTCTCACGCGAGCCGCGTAAAGGTAAGCATATGCTTACGCGGGCCGCGACAACTCATCAAATCTCCGGATAAGCGAACATGCCACGTGGCAGACCTAGGTGTGACACGGATGCCCTAATCTACGACTAGGAGGCTCTCGCGGGCCACGTAAGAATCTGTTAAATCTTACGCGGGCACTCGTGTAACGCCCCGCGTTTCCATATTTTTTTTTTCTAATTTAGAAATCGAGACTTAAAAATCTAATTTTTTAAAAGTTTGCCTCTTTCAAAAATTATAATCCGTTATATCGTCGGAAATCTTGTATCTTTATTTTAATTCGTTATAAACTGGTTAATTTTTTTTATTGTTTAATTAATTAAATTAATTAATTTTACTATTTAAAAGTTTATTTTTATAATAATCTAGCTAGTCTCGTTAAACTATTAAGTTAGAAAGGGATACAAACTAACCCGGTTAATTTAATTGTAGGGATTAGTTCTTTTAGAATATACGTATAACCTAGTTAGTTGGTCAACCATGTTATATAACTTAAACTAAGTTATTTTTTTAGCTAATTTATTTAAACCCTTCAAAGGTTAGGGGTTAGAATGGTCTTTCCTAAAACTAAAAATGCAACAAACCCTAATCTCTTTTATAACAGCCGTTCCCTCTCATCCTTCTCTTGTGTCTGCACATTATCGACCCACAATTCATGAGTTCATCTCCTTCAATCAAACCACACACAAATCTCCTGGCCCTCCCTTCCTCTCGATCTCTCTAATCAGCGGCAGCAGGAGCCGAGCTCCGGCGACTCCACCTGCCGACGCCACTCACCTACACCCCATGCCACTCTCCCTCTTCGATTTGGGTTCACCGACGAGTCTACCACGGCGGCGCTTCGTTTTCCGGCGATTCAGAGCTGGTCGAGCTCCGACTGACGTGGATTCAGTCCAGTTCCTGTTCGAGTCTCCATTTCGGGTTAGATTTGAGACCACACCTTGTGTTGTTTGCTCCGACGACTCTCTTCCGGTTCGTTAACGACGGCATAACCGTCGAACGTCGAGAACGGCAGCGGTGCTGGGCGTTTCGTCTGCGGCGGCGACGGCGGAGTGGGTTCAGCTCCGGGTTGTTTTCATCTCAGGTCAGTCGGTTCAGTCCCGGTTCCGTTCGGGTTTTGTTTTGATTTGTTCGATTCAACTTCCGGCCCGTTCGATTCAATCGTATTTGTTCGATTTGTTTTCATTTCAGACCCGGTACAGTGGTGGTGTTAGCTCGGGTTGGTAACGGGACTGGTTCTATTTAGATTCCAGTTCGGGTTCGTCTAGAATCGATCTTGCTTCAGGTCAGTTTTGGATTCGGATTGTATTTTGTTTAAATCCCGATTCAACACAGGTTGTTTTATTATTTCAGTTCCTTCGGTTCACGACACGGGATAGCTCGGTTCATTCGTTTCAGTTTCGGTTCGATGTTCGGGTCAAATCTGGTCAACAGCGGTCAAACAGTCAACACGGGTCAATCCCGGTCAACTGACGGGTCGACGGTTCATCCGAGACTTGGTACAATTTAAACAACGATAATTTTATTATTGTTTTATATGTAAATATTGCTTAAAACGTCAAACAAGATTCAATTAGTAATACTTTTTTTTATTTATTTTAGCACATGTCGGGAATTTTTAAATATACATTGCTGTTCTTATTGTGGTGTTTTGGGAATATATCGACACGTTAGTTGTCGGGATCGTCCAAAAACAGAGGAAACTCTGCCCGATTTTCGTTAAGACGTATACTTATACTTTATAGTCGAACCGCTAATAAAGGCGTATCATATTCAAATAACTTTTATAACAATAATTATATTTATTTTGACAATACTTCAATAATTTTTTTTGTCGATAAACTTAATTTAGAATTATTGTATAAACTATATAAAATATATATACACACACATATATATATCAACAAGTTGTACTTTATATTCCACTTCAAATCCTCCGTCCTAATCCCGTTTACTCATGCACCATCGTTTGCCCATATAGGGTGACCGCGGTGTTCCATCCTCTTAAACTCGTACACTCGTCAACACTTGGATAATCGGAAGACTTAGCAATTTTGTGAGTATACTCGATCCCTTTTTCCCCTTTACACTTTGGGATGCAACATGTATAATTATGCAAACAACTTTTGAACTAAACATACTCAATCTTTGAACGAAGCATGAAACTAATGTGACTTACTTGCTATTCTTGTATGCTCTATGAACGATTTGGAACGTTATATGCTCATTGACTTGCTCGCCCACCTTAACAATTATAGCGCTATAGGATTAACGCCCCGCCCGCTATTCTAATTGGGTATTGTTAAGTTACCACCCCGCTAAACTATTGGGATTAGGCTATTTTATGCGTTGTATACTAGGGTTTGAACATATTGTATGCCAAAATTGCATACTAGTAATCACATATTATGAATCATGTTGGATTTGAGTTTTTATACTATTATGCTATGTAAACAAACTTGTATACTCGCTCATTGCCTTTGCATTGAAACTCTATTTTAATACATGTTGCAGGTTGATTAATGAAGTATGGATGATTGATGAAACAAGTTTAGGGTGGACTAGATACACACCTTTAATCTATCTATCTTTTGATGTTATGTTGAAATTTGAACAATGTTGTTATTTCCATTTTATATGTTGTATGACAATTTAGCAATTGCAATGAAATTTGAGTTTAATTAAATATTGTCACATAGTGTTATGAAGTCTCTAGCAATCTATACACACTTCGTCTCATCCCGATGTTTCCGCCATCGGTTGGGGTGTGACAACTCGTAAGACTGAAAATCAGGCTATAAGTAGCCTGTGCATGGGGCATTCACCTGCACTCAAAATTTTCACTTCAAAACGACCAAATTCTGCAGAAAACAAGCTTTTAAGGATCAAGGCGCTGCTACGATACAGGGTACTAACTCGATCGCTGCTACGATTCAATGTCCGATCGATTGAAACCAATCCAATGGATGTTTAAGTGCTGCCCACATTAGGGCCATACTTTGTCATTCGTCGTGAATTCGATGGATGTTTATGTATTGCACTTTGTCATTCGTTGTGAGGGTTTTAATCTCGTGAGTTATCGTAAATGTTGTATTAGTTACTGACCTAGTTCGTGTGCATTGTTATTTAACTTAGGTCATCAGGCTTATCAATAGGCTAAACTCTGCCCGTTAAATCTGCAAAGTGAGTCATTCTCTTTTTACCAAATTATTTCCAAAACCCTATTTATTTTCAAAGTTATAATTACAGGGATTAAGTCTTTGTAATCTTCAATTACTGCCGGTATGTGGGGTTTGTATACATTATTTGATACCCGTCACCATTGGACAACGGGTTAGCCAATGGGTGATCTGACCATAGTCACAGAAACGAGTCGAGTGACAAATACCGATTTGGGGTAATTGGTTGATATAAACAATGTAATCACCCTTAATAATGTATATTATAACGATGTGTCGTTTTGTGCAACTTGAATGACTCGCCAGTATTTCCCTGCTGATAAAACATTTTTAAAACATGTTTCAGGTGATCTGCTGTGATCCAGGAAAAGTGCAGTGTAGCACTATAAGCTTGAAGAGTGGCTTAATAAAAAAAATAAGGAAACATGTTTTGTAAAATAAGGGTTTCCCAGTGAAATTCCTTTATTGTAAATTACGGGAGTTGTCCCTAATTATGAAATAAAATAATCAGGCATTTTCAAGTTTTAAACGATCCTGCTAATTACTCTGCTGCCAAATTAAATAAAAACCACGGGGTTTCTGTCCCGCGGCTTCTAGACCGGGTCAAACCGGGCCAGGGGCCGTGACAATCACGACGGGAAACATTCTTCGACTCTTAAATATTTGATGGATTGTTAGTGTATATGCTGTTAGCAAATGCTAATTGGTAGGCTTGGGTTGCATAATGTTAATAATTAGTAAATGTGTAGACTTCAACTTTAAATTGACCTGTTCAGATTTGAAATTGTGTTATATGATTTCTTGCTTGTTAATGATAAAACTGGTGCTAGTGATCTTGAATAATGATGAGGATGATTAGTGCTAAGATGGTTAGGGTCACATGATTTATGGAAAGTTATGTTGACCGTCTAACTGCTTGACCGAAATTGATGGCGTTGAATAGCCAACATCGAACATCCCTTGATCGCACACTTATGCCATTAGGATAGGGCACGTCGCACACTCCATTCTGAATCACACAAGTCCGAATGGGCTTTTCATGGATCGCACACCGGAGCCCAATCGCACACTCAAGCTGGGCCATTAATGTTGGGCCTCACAATACACGTTGCACACACTCGGATTGGGCTTCGAACTAACGTGAGTATATGTTTGCATGATAAATGTTAAGGGTTGTCAACCTATGCTTGAAACATAACTATGTGAACGAATAGTGTGGGATCCAAAACATCTGCTATATAATATTGTGATGTATGCTATGGCTTACTGGATTGTATGATCAAATGTTATGACCTGTATGATAATTTGTGTATGCTACTTGTGTAAAATGTTGTACAACTCGCATTAAGTGGTTAAGAAACTAATTGTCTTTGGTAACCATAGTAGGGTTTGGTTGACCAACTTGGAACGGGTAATGTAACGAAACATATCGAGCAATCTAAGGTGAGTTCACTGCTCTTTTTCAAGCATGCATCCCAGGGAGGGACAATTGGTAAATATTCCGGGGAGGAATATTGGGTAATGGGTTTGACTGGAATGTTAAACCGGAATGTTGGATAATACACTCACTCCTATCGCCTTAAGTCCCATCTTCTACCGAAATGGTTGTCGGGGAGGCAACGGGGTTATTAGTTGATAGCGCTATTAGGTTTGGCACCCTCACACCGTACCGGGGAGGACTGGCGTGAACTAATTACCTTAAATCATGATCAATGCTTTGATAGGGCATTGGGGACGGGCAAACAAACTGAAGCCATCTTGTACGGTATCGAGTTATTATCAACATTGTTTTTGGAATTGCTTTTGAACTGAACTAAACTTTTGGCAGCAAAACATGTAACACGTTTTTCGGTAAATAAAACTGTGACCTCGCCAGCGTTATGCTGATACACTTTTCTGCATGCTTGCAGGTCGATAGGTACATTTATGTGGAACTTATTGTCTGGGATGCTGGAGTAGTCATGGGTCGAGATACATGGAATCACAAGACAAATCTAATGGCTTTCATACACTTGGATTACGAAAAAAAACATAATTAATGATTTATGCTTCCGCTGAACATGTTGAGTATAATAAATATTTTGTAACACTTTATTTTAATGAATGAAAGTTTTTATTTGAAGTATTATTATGAGTTCAATGTGATTGGTGGCTAGATCCTGGTACGTCACACGCCTCGCGGGGGTTTCCGCAGGTGGTATTTTGGGGGTGTGACAGTTTTCCCCTTCGGGGTTTTCTGCCCAGGGTACCGAGTTCGAGTCTTGCGGTGGGCGGTTTTTTCCTCCATTGATGGTTGAGGTGGGCTTTACCCCTCAATGAGGCAGGTCTTACCCCTCATTTGAACTCAGGTGGCTTGACTTTCGTCAGACAGGGATGAAGCAAGCTAGTGGGGTTCCAGCTGATCTACACCTTTCAAATATATATATATATAGGGAGAAGATCATGCGAGAACCACCTCTTATTGCGAGAACCGCGAGAACCAATGTGAACACAACCAAAAATGCCTAAAAATAGCTAAAAATCACACAAAAATTTTTTTTTTGAATTTTTTAATATTTTTTATAAAAAAAATCGCTACTTTTCGAAGCCAAAATTTTTTTTTTATTCTTTTTGGCTTCGAAAAGTAGCGATTTTTTTATAAAAAATATTAAAAAAATCAAAAAAATTTTTTTTAGATTTTTTTAGGTTTTTTGGGGGTTTAGTTTTTAGCATTTTAGCTTTGGGGGGGGGGGGGGGGTTTAGGTTTTTTGGGGGGGGGGGGTGGGGGTTAGGTTTTTTTAGCTATTTTAGGTTGTGTTCACATTGGTTCTCGCGGTTCTCACAATAAAGGTGGTTCTCGCATGAGCTCCTCCCTATATATATATATATATATATATATATATATAGGGTCGGGATTTAGATAGAACGGTGAAAAGTGTGAGAACGGTGAGAACGATTTTGGTGGTGACATGTGGCATTGATGTTAAATTGCACTAAAGGGTAATATTGTCAAAAAAACCCACTCACATGAACAGGGTGTTCAAATAAAACGCCATAAAAACACCTAATTCAGAAAAACGCCATGAAAATACACAGTTAAAACGCCATGAAACACTCAAAAGCTATTTTTTAGCTATAATTTACAACAGCTCAAAAAACCATTTTTAAACGCCATAAAACACTCAAAAGCTATTTTTGAGCAATAATTTACAACAGCTCAAAAAAACCATTTTTTGAACGCCATAAAACAATCAAAAGCTATTTTTTGAGCTATAATTTACAACAGCTCAAAAAACCATTTTTTTTGAACGCCATAAAACACTCAAAAGCTATTTTTTTGAGCTATAATTTACAACAGCTCAAAAAACCATTTTTTGAGCCATATAGCTAAAAAATGTGCGTGCCATAAAACACTCAAAAACTATTTTTTGAGCTATAATTTACAACAGCTCAAAAAACCATTTTTTTAGCAGCTCAAAAATGTGCGTGCCATAAAACACTAAAAACTATTTTTTTGAGTTATAATTTACATCAGCTCAAAAAAACCATTTTTGAACTAAAAAATGTGCGTGTAAGTTTATTTGTGCTGATTTTTGGGCGTTTTATGTGTCTAACCGCCTAAATTAATATTTTTTGAGCTCAGAAAAAACATAATTTGTACTAGTGTAAAAACACCATAAAACACCCAGTTCAGAAAAACGCCATGAAAAAACTCAGTTGAAAACGCTATAAAACACTCCGTTCAGAAAAACGGCATGAAGATACCTAGTCTAAAACGCCATAAAACACCCAGTTCAAAAAAACGACATAAATCCCAGTTAATTTTTTTCGAAAAGTATATCAATAGTATACTCGTTGGAAAGATAACAAACGCTGAGTTTTATGGTGTAATTTTTTTCGAAAAATAATCACGTATAAAAAAGTTATTGTCATTTAAATATGATGGGGGAAAATGGCATGTGATTAGCATGTGCACCTTTGTTTGGATCTTCCTATTTTACCCCTCCTGGTAGTTCCAAGGCCCCTATTATTTACAAAAATGCCACCGCATCAATCTCAGCCACAAACCACTAAGATCTTGTGGCAGGGAATCGTTCCCACCATTCTCACACTTTGAGGCGTTCTCTCTTGATCTTGTTCCTATATATATATATATATGTGTGTGTGTGTGTGTCTATATAGAGAGAGGGAGAGAGAGAGAGTAATTATTATATACGAACATTAACAATTAATGAAACTAAACTACCCTTTTATACTTAACAAACCAAACATGCTAAACGCCATACATAAACATCACATATATATAACAACCAAAATTGTACATATCTAACATCAGTCTGTATATACAAAACAAAAGAAAAGATACAACTGAATATGAAATACAAAAATACAGAGAATCGCCATGCTATGCCGGCTGATCCTGACCTGTTGGCAGATGCTGACCTGCCTGACTAGGATCCAGATACTGTCTTGCTGGTGGTAGTGGTCAAGGATCGAGACCGTCCACCCTCCGCGTATCCTGCAACTCCTCAACCACCCACCCTAGCAAGTCCTCAACCTGGCAATCCGGCGAGTAATCTTGTGCTAGTAGGTCGGAGGTATCCCCGCATCTCAGTAAAGATGTCGTGGATACTGAGACGGCCCTGGTGGTGGCGACTGTGGGTGTGGTGGCATATCATGCTCATGTGGCGACTGCAACGTCTCTCCACACTCGACCCTCGGAAGCACGATATGGATGACCTTCGGCAACGATTGCGCCACGAAAAGCTTGTGGTCCCTCATTCGAAACCGAAGCCAATGCAGGAGAACTTGCGCACGATGCGCATGCCCCACATTGTGCGCCTATCTAACCTCTTCGGCATGACTGACGGGATAAATGGACGTCACCATTTGAGAAGTGTCCCAAGGAGCGGGCAAGAATGGTAGCTAGGGCGGACGACCTCATGTATAACATATACTACCTCTGTCCCACTAAAAGTGTCATATTTTGAATTTTCAAAGTCTTTATTTATAAACTTTGACTTTAATTATATATTTTTGTGTTATATAAAACTTGATGAAAATTATTCCGATAAAAACACTTGTAAAACACACTTAAATCATATAACTTTCATCAAGTATTATCTAACACAAACAAAATTATTTAAGGTCAAAGTTTATAAATGAAAATTCAAAATAGGATACTTTTAATGGGACGGAGGGAGTAGTACAAGAAGAATAGATCAGCACCCATGCACCACTCCCAGCTTCTCTCATGCGAGGCGATGGACATGGCGATAAGCGTCTGGAGGGATTTGTTGTAAGGGTCTACAATGCCTGTGACCCCCCCCCCCCGAATTCTCCAAGGGAGCATCGTCAATCACTATCCAAAAACCGAGGAGCGTGGCTCTATCCATGGTTATACATTGTGATCAACTAAATTTAACTTAGATTATACATTGTGATATCATCCTAAACTTGAATTGCTTGTTTCTTCTCTCGTATTTTTGCGCTTCCTTTTGTGCGTCTTCTTAATTTAATTGTGGTTTAGATTAAATTAGTTTGTATACTAATCGTTCATATCTTTGTGCTTTACCTTTTATAATCAAATGAAACGTGTAATATTTAACCACATGCTTTTCGTGAATATGATACCTTACTAACCCTAGCTATTTAGGTTGATTGGGTTTTTGAGTGACTTAATAAGGGTCATCAATAGCCAATTTATAAAAACTTCTTTAAAAAGAAATCACCTAAACCTTTTACAAAACAAATCAAGTCTAACAAAAATAAATCTAAGGGAAAATTACCAAAATGTATCTTGACCAAGTGCATTTGCAAAATTGTCACATTCCTGCGTCCTTGGAAGGTCCCCCCAGCTTCGGAAGCGTCCGCATTTCGTGTTTAAGCGTCCACCTGTCACGTTGAAGCGTCCGTTCCCTTTCAAGCGACACGTGTTGAAGCGTCCGTTCCGTTACGAAATTGCGTCAGTCACCGACGCATGATAACCATAATTTTTTTAATGCGTCCATGTGTACGTTTCCGAGGCCTGGCCGACGCTTCCAAAGGCCTGGACGACGCTTCCGAGGCCCGGACGACGCTTCCGAAGCCTGGACGACGCTTCCGAGGCCTGGACGACGCTTCCGAGGCCTGGACGACGCTTCCGAGGCTTGACCCCGACGACGCTCCCCCGATGTTGACCGACGCTTCCGAGGCCTGGAAACTCAAAAGCCGTTTAACTTTTACCGTTGCACACATTTACCCCACTATATAACCCGTTCACTTATCACTTATCAAAAACACCCGCCGTTTTCAAAAAAATTGCAAACAAAATCAGCCATTTCACTAGAAAATCCGACGTCGTCAACGACCCCACAATGGCCACCTCCTGGACTGACGTTGAAGACATTGCTCTGTGCGAAGCATGGGAGCAGGCCATGATCGATCCTCCACGTCGAGGACACGGTGGGCTCTGGGTCCGTGTTCAACAGAATTTCGCCCAACTACGTGGTCCGGACCACAACCGGACCGTTGACGCACTATCCTCCAGGTTCCGTGTCCTGCGGTTGGAATGCGAGAGATTTGATCGGTATTTCAAGAAAGTGGAGGCAGAAATGCCGGACCTTGGTGAGGACGATCAGAAGGAGGTGGCCCTCATCAACTACCGTCATGAAGAGAGACATGATTTCAAACATGTCTCAGAGTGGGAGGCTATTAGGATATGGTTTTAGATATAATATTTATATTATGTGTTGTTTGGTTTTTTTTTGTTTTTTATTATCTTATGTTTTAATGTTTAATACAAAAATTTTTAACTAAAAAATAACATGTTTTATATCGTTTAAAATTAGCTCCGTTAACATACATATAGTTTTTATAAAGAGCATGCACATGATCCCATGTTAGAAATGTTTATAAGTTATAAAAAAAAAATTGGACAAAGATACGGAACCTGCGTCGTTGGCCGACGCTTCAGAATCTTCACAGACGCATTGCGCCTGAGGCGGACGCTTCAACATCGGACACGTGTCGCTTGAAAGGAAACGGACGCTTCAACGTGAAAGGCGGACACTTCAACCCGAAATGCGGACGCTTCCGAAGCCGGGAGGACCTTCCAAGGACGCAGGAAGGTGACAATTTTGCAAATGCACTTGGTCAAGAGACATTTTGGTAATTTTCCCTAAATCTAAGCATTTAATATCTCTAAAATTAATCTCATATAGAGTCAAATTAGTAAAGAAAAACGTGGTTTGAACTTTTAGGAAGAGGTGACAAATTTTGGAAACAAACAAATCACTTTTCTCACCTACATAATTTCTCAAGCTCTTGTCCACTCGTTTCAGTCAGTCAAATGACATTCTATTGCTCGGTCAGTCGAAATGTTGATGTTACACTTAGATGAAGTTAAGACAATGTTAACTATTAGTACTCTTGCATAGGACCGGTATATCTAACACCCATCGATAAAAAACAATCAAGAAAGAAACATGAAAGATCAAAGAACAAGAAAAATCAAAATCACATATGTCATCTCCTTCAACCAACGACATATAGCAATCCTAACCCCCGAAATTATATGGCTATAACTAGCAATCATTGCTGGAGTATAATTATGAAGGTTTTGTTCTAATCACCATTAATCATTGCTGGAGTACAAATATGAAGGCTTTGTCCGAATAACCATTGGCGGTTCTGGTGTTAAGCGCTGGTGAAGGAGAGAGACGGCTACGGCCAGAAAGCGAACTATATGACTAACAAACTCATCCAAGTCAGTTTCTTGGTGAAACCAAACGACAAGACGGTTCACTAGTAGAAATCTTCACTTCCCCACTAATACCAATTGAGCTATAAATTAAAAAGAGCATGACAATCTTACATGTGTACAATCATCATTTATATAAAGATAATCGGGTTGATTACACCCATTAACAAATATAATATATCACAGAGTTCAATTTCAAACTCTTGATACAAATGTTTTACAACTTTTAACACATTAAAGATCAACCAATTGTTGATACATCCAAGATTTTCATTAGCATATACGACGACACAAAGTGATTCCATCACCCACCGGAAGTTGACAAATGTCGACTCTTGTATCAGCAGCCAAAGCTTTGTTAAGCTCTAGTACGAAATCTCTGTAATACCTTACATACTTTCTAAGTGGCGCATCTGGTGGTGCCACCAAAGACCCGTTCCAAAGGGTGTTATCGTACCCAATCACTCCCCCAATCTTGACAAGATCAATTAACCTTTTGTGGTAGTTAAGATAGTTATCTTTGTCAGCATCCACAAATATAAAGTCAAATGATCCATGGAAATTTACATCATCGACCATTTGGTCAAGAAGAGGAAGGGCAGGGCCTTCTCTAAAATCAATCTTGTGAGCAACACCGGCTTTCTCAATAATCGGAAGGCCAATTTCGTAATTTTCACGGTTTATGTCCAATGCCAAAATCTTACCATCCTCCGGGAGAGCAAGGGCGGTGGAAAGAAGAGAGTAACCGGTGTAAACACCGATCTCCATCGTGTTCTTAGCGTTAATGAGTTTGAGTAGTAGATTTAAAAACTGTCCTTCATCCGCAGATGTGGTCATTAGATTCCTGTATTATATATTTACTTGGAACATTTAGAAAAATGCACCCACAATTATTTAACTCATATAAACTAATTTGGAATAAGAAGTTACGTACCAAGGGTGTTTGGCAGTGACCTCACGTAGCTCCTTCATGGGTTGTGGTTCTCTTGGGTAGACACTGGTTTCAAGAATGTATTGGTAAAGTGCATCGCTTTGAAGGAGACTCTTGTGGCCAACTTCTTGGTGTTTTGCAGGTTGAGTTTCTCCGATGGCAGCCATTAAAATGATTATATGTGTTTGTGTGTGTGAAAAGTGAAACGTGGTAGGATTTGTGAACCTGAGAAGTAACGAGGGGTGCACCAGACTTTATAGAGAGCTGATTAAGAGATGGGAGTTGGTGAAGTAGGACTAAGGAGTAAGGAAGGTGGTACGTTGGTGAGGTTGTTGTTGGTAAAAGTTGACTTCTGACTTAGCCAACCATAACTGACTTGGGGTTGGTAAGCCTGTTTGTTTTTCTTTTGGTTATTGTCAAGAATCCCTTTTTTTATATTGAGTTAATTGTCATTTTCGTTGGTTCGTTTATTTTTGCCATTTTAGACCAATTTTCAAAAATGTATCAGTTTCCTCCCTGACATACTGGAAACACGCCACATCAGTTCAAAATTCAGGCCAATTTTCAAAAATGTATCAGTTTCCTCTCTGACATACTGGAAACATGCCACCTCAGTTCAAAAATTAAAACTCAATTAAGTCAGGCATGTTAAATGAAGGGTATTATTGTCAATTCATATATCTTTTATTTTCACCTTATTTTATGAATTGACAATAATTCCCTTCATTTAACATGTCTGACTTAACCGAGTTTTAATTTTTAGACTGAAGTGACGCATTTCCAGTATGTTTGTGCATTTTTTAAAATTGACAAAAAATGATAAAAATGAACAAACCACAAGGGACAAAAATGACAGATAACTCTTTTATTTTCACCAACGTTGGTTATTAGTTATGATAAATTGACAACTCACTAACCTATAATTATCTAACTATGCAAACGTTTTTCTTTAATTCAGTCTGGACCATGGTTCCGTGTTTTCATTTTGGTTATAGTTGAGTCCCTATTTTGATTATAATGATAAACAATTATTAACTAGACGTACACTCTCGTCGCGTTGCGGCGGAGGCTCAGAAGCGTCGAAAAACCATCAAAGTGTTTCAGCATAAGAAAACATGCAGTTAGTCAAGTCTTTTAGATGGTAAATTGAAATCATATTCTTCGAGCAACGTAGGATAAAGCTACGCAATTTTATTCGGTATATAAAAGCATAATTTAAGTTAGCAACCTTAACAATAGTAATTTATTTATTTTTAAGTTTGTAGTGTCCAAACAAAAATAAAAATGTCATGATATCATTTTTTCTTGAAAGATATATAATACAGAATATCAATATTGATTTGTGTTTGAATACTACAATACTTGTCCTTTTAACACATGGATAACAAATTTCCAAATCTATCCCTTCGTCTTCCCTACACAGTACCATCTTGCCAACATGTTAACCTTCTTTATTGCTACTCTGCCAACAAACCCACCTTTTTAAAATTCAATATCAAAAGAAAACGTGCAAAGTTAATATCTAAGAATTTGCAGTAATCGAAAGTAACTAAACAGAGTAATCAAATCAATTGCAACTGAAGTAAAAAAAACATCAAAATGAACAAAGTAAATCAACTATTCTGGTGGTGTGTCTACACAACAGCAAATTGATCCTAAACATTCAGACAAATATAAGAAATTGACATATCTCTAAAATTTGCAATCTAAAAATTTAATTGTGTAAGTCTCAGAACGATGTCATCATAGACTGTATGTAACGCTCAGCGTCCCTAAACTTTAGACACTTGGCAAGATCAGTCCCTGAACTTCTATTAATCATCAGTTTAGTCCCTGTAATTATGAGATGTTGATACTTTGATACTTTGACGTGAATCTTATTGATACTGATGCTTGATACTATGATGCTTGATTCTTTATTCAAGATGCTTGATTCTTGACACCTAAACTATGAGACTTGATACTTAATCTAGATACTTGAGACTTAAATTAGTGCTTGACTCCTTAGACTCGTGAAACTTGATTCTTGGTTAAACGAGAAACTGGAGCCTTGCCACTGGCGGAATCTATGAAACTTGGAAACTTTTGGTTTGTGATGTAAGCTAGATACTTTACCTAAATTATACGCAACGCAACGCCAAATATAACTCGCTAATCGAATCAAAGTCTGGAACGCGAAAGGAATGGATTGGCCAGAGTGGCCATCCGATCAGACTGTCACCCGATCGGATGACCACCCGATCGGATGACCACCCGAACGGGTGACCACCCTATCCACCTTGTACCGCCTCCACTTCACTCTCACACTATAAATAGACCTGTCACATCACAATTTCAGTGATGTGACAGCTCTGCTCGACTCAGACGCACGAACACCTTTCTCCCCCTTTATCTTGCTGATTCCGATACGTTTTAGGCTAAATTCTTGTACTTTATCGATCTACACATCATTCTCTACGTGATTCTCACTTGAAATTACACTTTTCACCGTGAAATCTCTTGGATCTGAGTTCTTGAGGGTGATGTCATCATGGAGGTTTGTGCAAACTAACATGTGATGTCATTCTAGGCAAGATCTAGCCCAGATCTAAGATGATTCATGCGTTTTTACACTAAATCTAACCTAAATCTAAGCTAAATCTAAACTTTTCGTATAAAACTTGAGTATCTGCATCTTTTTCTCAAACTTTTGCTTTATTCGGTGGAAATCGAGTCTAAACTAACTGTAGATCTGATGAATAGTCTAGAGTTAGTATTGATCTGGGTTCCTACCGTTAAAAGACGAGCATGGCAACCGATCCCGACATAAACCTATTAGAAACAAACGACTGATCGAACAGGGGTGATTCCCACTCGATCGGAGTTTCAGGTACTAAAGGGTTTTACCGTTGTCTCGATACGTGTCGTACCGTCACCGTTAATCTAGAAACCTGGAAATTTTACAAACATGTTAAACAAGAACAAGGGTCGCCCGATCGAGCGGTACCCCGATCGGACAGCCGTCCGATCGGACAGCCACCCTATCAGGGGATACTTGCCCTTTCACCTTGAAACTTTGATACTTAGGAACTTACTCAAAATATTGGAAGCTTTGATCAAGTGGTGGTCCGATCGGACAGCCGTCCGAACGAGAGGCCACCCGATTGAAGAAACCAAGGCACTTAACATTATGATCGAGTGGCAACCCGATCGGACAGCCATCCGATCGGACAGCCACCCTGGTCCCTCGCATATGAATCTCACGCGAACAAGTGGCAACCCGGTCGGATGGCCATCCGATCGGGCAGCCCTTTGTCTCTTCACACACATGAGTCACCCGACCGGCTGACCATCCGATCGGACAGCCATCCGATCGGACAGCCAGCCGATCCAGTGACTGGTTTGACGCTTTATTCAACCTCGTTACTCTGCTCGACTCTTATCCTATTGTAATCTAATCTGGCTAGTCCTACAAAGAGCTCCCTTTGATCCAATAGCAGTTTATACTGTTAAGCAATCACTGTGAGTATACTCGATCCCCTTTTTACTTTAAACTTTTGGGGTATAACATGTATTCTATGGAGCTTAAACTTGAATCTTTGAAACTTATACTCTATCCTATGTGAACATGAAACTTGTGATTCTTGATTCTTGATTCTTTGTGCTATGTGACGTTTAATCCAGAGTGTGTAGTTCCGCCTTAACAATAGTAGCGCTATAGGAGATACACCTCTCCCTTTATTCTCGGGATACTTGGGCTATCACTGCGTGGACTGCGACACTAGCACGCCTGAAACTATTTTATTGTTTGCACTGTGGATATGAGTGTTTTAATCTATTATTCTATTATCAAACTTGTATACTCGCCAATACTTTCGTATTGATATTTTAATACATGTTGCAGGCTGATAGGATGCTTGGAATGCATGGAATTCAGCTAGGAGATGCTTAGAAACGTCGCCTAGATAAATTTAGAATCTTTGAACAGTTTGAACAATATTCGTTTTGGTCTGTTATCGATACTTGTGTTGGTTATGTTTGCTTTTAGACAATGTCATGATGAATTGGATCTAAATTCTATAGAAACAAATAGTGTTATGGAATCTCATGAGCAATCTGAACGCTTAGTGCTCGCACCCCGATGTTTCCACCATCGGTTGGGGTGTGACAGGTTGGTATCAGAGCCATAACTATAGGGAATTAGGATAAGTAGGAATACATACCCTAGTCTATAGTTCTAGGAACTTGATTCTTGCGTGTTGTTTAAGACTTATGCATTCTACCGTATCTGCTCCCTAGCAGCACATGTCCCTATTAAAACTTACATGCCTTTCCTAAGGCTGATATAATGTACACTTTATGCTTTGAAAACGCTGTCAACCAGTGTTTGTATTTCGCACGAGGTTTGCCCACAGGATAGGAGAGACATCCGAACCTTGGTGGGAAATCTCCATATAGTTCTAGTAGGTCTTATCTGCGGATAAGTACCAACGCTATTTAAGGGTACGATGTTGTCAAGATAGAGGTGAAACTCAGACCTTTATAACTGGTCCCACTCTTTGATGATTTTTACGTCTCGCCAAAGTCTCATAACTTCCGATCAATTGGGTACGTGAAATGACCAAAAGGACGAATATCGTAGGCCTAACATCGATGACGTATTTGTCTAAGTAAGTCAAGACGCGTTACCTCAATTCGAAAGGAGTTCGAATCACTCTGGTTAGTCGCTGTTCCTCTACCCGGAACAATCCTATGTTTTAAAAGCCTATCTTGTTTTTATGATATCTTTATTTTATGAATGTGGTTTATCTTTGAGGTTTTGAACTTAATTCTTCGTTCGTTTTGAGATGCTTTTACACAAATTTGCACGTTGTCCGCAATCTAAAACGTTAATTCTAATCTCAGATCAAACTAAATTTCCAAAGTTTTATTCTATATGTTGTCTACGTGGTAAACTTGATCGACTATGGTATGATATGTTGTGTGGTGAGAAACACTAAGATGACATGGAAGTACGGGACAGAAGTGGTGTGTCCGAAGCATGGTGGATACGCCGCTGGTACTTCCTATATATAAGTGCTTCCGACATATTACCAACTTCTGTACCAAGTGCCATGCGAGATTTAGTTTTTACAGACCAGTGTGGAAAGTCTACGTAATCTACGGAATGTCTATGTAACCTCTGGAAAGCCTATGCAATCTATGAGCAAACTATGTGATCTATGAGAATTCTAGCATAATCAATGGTTGATCTATTATGTTAATACAATCTAGCGAGTTAAACTATTTGAGCTAAATTATGTTAAACTATCTTGGTCTATTGGTTTAATCTGTCATTTATCTGGCTAAACTATGTTAAACTATCTACTTAAGCAAGCTATGATAATCCATCAATATAATCTATGCAATGATCTATGATAATCTACTTAAGTATTCTACGCTGATCTATTTTGAGCATTCTATGCGATTTATTTGAGTAATCTATGAGTAATCTACGATAATCTATTAAATTACGATAAAGATGATGGGTATGTTGAGAGTTGCGACACGTAGCATGACACCGAGTACGAGGGGAGGAGATGTGCCCGAAGCGTGGTGGATACGCCGCTGGTACTTCCTATATATAAGCGTTTCTGACACGATTGACCAAACTTCGTACAACGTGCCATGTGAAGGTCGTGCGTTTTGTGGTGTTAGAACTCGTAGATGTCTGCTCGAAGACTCTCTGACAACCTAAGGAAATCAAGGGAGAAGTCCCAGAAAAAGATGATGTCATTCATGGCCGACCAGATCGCTAGGGTCGTGTCAAAGATTGTTTCCGAACTTCAAGGATCCACCACTCCTCCATCCTCTGTGGACTCTAAAGTAGAGAAGCCGACAGCTACCAAGTTCAACTACAAACACTTCGTCTCCTGCAACCCCAAGCCGTTTACGGGCAGTGATGGTGTGACAACTATGCTTGAGTGCAATGTTGTAGAAGGCGCTAGGCGCTAGTCGGGCGGTGAGGTACAGCCTAGGGATTAATCGGGATTAATCGGAATGGGATTTTTATATGTATTTTTTCAAAATTATATATATATATACCCAATAATATAAAAATAATACTTCAAAATTCACATAAATACTTCAAGTTTCAGATAGTATGGTTCGATTTTGACCGATTTTGACCAATTTTGACCGCCTAGGACCGATTTTGATCGATTTTGACCGATTAATCCGATTTTTGACCGCCTAGGACCGATTTTGACCGATTTTTGACCATGACCGATTAATTGACCGCCTAGCTCAAAATTAGGCAGTAGATGACCGCCTAGCGCCTAGGCGCCGATTAATCGGCCGCCTAGGCCGATTTCTGCAACCATGCTTGAGTGGTTTGACAGTATAGAAGTCACTTTCATCAACAGTGAATGCCCAGAACATTTGAAAACCAGGAGTGTAACTAGAGTGTTTCAAGGTAGGGCTTTGGAATGGTGGGCTAATGAAAGGAACATCCGTACGAATGAAGCAGCTTATGCTCTCCCATGGGCCGAGGTGCGAGAATTTATGATGCTTGAATTCTGCCCTCCCCATGAGCAGCTCAAACTCGAAGAAGAATTCTGGCATTTGAAGCAAGTTGGTGATGACAACATGGCGTATACTACCCGGTTCAAGCAGCTAAGTTTTATCGTTCCTCACTTGGTTTCGACCCCCAAGCGGATGACAACCAAGTATATCAATGGTCTGCCTCCTGCTATGCGTGATTCCATCGAAGTAGCTCAGCTAGAAACTATTGAAGAAGTCTACCGACTCGCAGCTAGTCTCAACAACAATCGTGTGCGTGACAAGCAGTTTGCTGCCCCTGCTCCTTCAAAATCTGCAAATCAAGTCACTCAGCGGCCAAGTGGCAGCAAGAACAAGAAACGGAAAGCTCAGGGCTCGGGATGTAATGCCATTACTCCTGCTGCAAACCCTGTGGCTAAACCTGCTCCTACTACTGCTGCTGCTAACCCTGCTGCTCCTGAAGCTAAGAAGCAATACACTGGGCGTCATCCCAAGTGTGCAACTTGCAACTACCATCATCCTGCTACTTCTTCCTGTCGCCTGTGCACCAACTGTAATCGCTATGGTCACACGACTCCCTACTGTCGTCAAGCTAACCCTGCACCGCAAGCTCAGCAAGCCCCAGCTTAGGCAGCTCTACCTGCCCCTCCAGCACCTCTGCAGAACCGAAGGCCAGTCAATGTTGTTCGTGCATGCTACAAGTGTGGAGATACTACCCACCTCCGTAACCAGTGTCCTCAGCTGAACCAGGACTAGCAGCCAGCCGCTCGTGGACGAGCGTTCAACCTTAACACGAATCAGGCTCGCAATGACAATGACGTCGTCAATGGTATGTTTCTTGTTAATAACCTTTATGCTTTGATCCTATTTGAAACTGGTGCCGATAAAAGCTTTGTGTCCGTGGAATTTGAGTCCTTGATAAACTGTACACGCTCCAAGTTACCTGAGTCATTCTCTGTTGAGGTCGCTAATGGTAAGTCGATTCTTGTAAATTCTATCGTGTGTGATTGTTCCTTGATTCTTAATGACCACGTGCTCTCTATTGATCTTATACCCATGCGGTTGGGTAGTTTTGATGTTATCATTGGCATGGACTGGTTGCATAAGAGCCATGCCGAGATTGTATGTCATGAGAAACTTGTTCGTCTTCCTCTTCCCTCTGGTGATACTTTGATCGTCTATGGAGACCGACCTTCGAAGGGACTGAGATTGATGTCATGCACACAAGCGAGCAGAAGCTTACGTAAACAGAACCCTGCCTTCTTGGCCCATGTGGTGGAACAAAAAGGCAAGGGGAAGAACATAAGCGACGTTCCAGTGGTGTGTGATTTCACTGATGTCTTTCCTGAAGATCTTCCTGGTCTTCCTCTTCCCAGATCCGTTGACTTTCGTATTGATCTCGTACCTGGTGCGACTCCTGTCGCCAGGGCTCCCTATCGTCTTGCACCTTCCGAGATGCAAGAGTTATCTAACCAACTACAGGAATTACTCGATAAGGGTTTTATTCGTCCAAGTACCTCCCTGTGGGGTGCTACCGTTTTATTCGACAAGAAGAAGGATGGTTCGTTTCGTATGTGTATCGACCACCGTGAACTTAATAAGCTTACCGTGAAAAATTGTTATCCGCTCCCTCGTATCGATGACCTATTTGACCAACTACAAGGCGCGTCGTGTTTCTCGAAAATTGACCTACGTTCTGGATATCATCAACTACGTGTCCTCGAAGATGATATTCCTAAGACTGCGTTTCGTACTCGTTAGGGCACTACGAGTTCGTGGTTATGCCTTCTGGCTTGACCAACGCACCTGCAATGTTCATGGACCTTATGAACCGGGTGTGTAAACCTTATTTGGATCATTTTGTGATAGTCTTTATTGATAACATTCTTATTTATTCTAAGTCTAAAGCTGATCATGCCCGCCATCTACGTCTTATGCTTGAACTACTACGTGGTGAACGTCTGTATGCTAAATTTTCTAAGTGTGAGTTTTGGATTGATGAGGTGCAATTTCTTGGTCATATTGTTAGTTGTCAGGGTATTCATGTTGACCCTTCTAAGATCGAGGCAGTGAAGAATTGGTGTACGCCTAAATCCGTGTCCGAGATTCGTTCTTTTCTAGGTTTGGCGGGTTATTACCGCCGATTCATCGTGGATTTCTCAAAGATCGCTGTTCCTCTTACTACGCCAACCCAAAAGGAGAAACCTTTTGTTTGGGGTCCCGAACAAGAGGAATCCTTTCAAACTCTTAAGAACCTTTTGTGTAATGCTCCTGTGTTAGCTCTACCTGATGGCAATGACGATTTTGTGGTATATTGTTATGCCTCGAACCGTGGATTGGGCTATGTGCTCATGCAATAGGAAAAGGTCATTGCTTATGCCTCTCGTCAGCTCAAGGTACATGAGAAAAACTACACTACTTACGATCTGGAGCTTGGTGCGGTTATTTTTGCGCTACAGATCTGGCGACACTACCTTTAAGGTACTAAGTGTGTGGTCTTCACCGACCATAGGAGCCTTCAACATATCTTTGACCAAAAAGAGCTGAACATGCGACAGAGATGTTGGGTGGAATTGCTTAACGACTACGATTGCGAAATTCTCTATCATCCAGGCATGGCGAATGTGGTAGCCGACGCCCTTAGTCGTAAGACCCATTTCAAGGCTATTCGTATCTCTAGTGATTTGCATGCTTGTATTCGTGAAGGTCAGTACTCATCAGCAAATGAAGGAAGTTTAGAAGAAGAAATCCACGGCGCTAGGATGGACCAGCTCGAAACTAAATCTGATGGTCTGCAGTATTATCTAAATCGCATCTGGGTGCCAGATCGCGATAACCTCTGTGAGCTCATTATGACTGAGGCTCACAAATCCCGTTACTCTATCCATCCAGGTGCCGATAAGATGTACCAGGATCTGCGTACGACATATTGTTGGCCTGGCATGAAGAGGGACATTGATGTATATGTGTCTAAGTGCCTTACTTGTTTGAAGGTAAAGGCTGAACACCAACGTCCTTCTGGACTCTTGGAGCAACCTAAGATCCCTGTCTGGAAATGGGATAGCATTGCTATGGACTTTATTACCAAACTACCCCGCACCTCTAAAGGTCACGATAGTATCTGGGTGATTATTGATCGTTTGACCAAATCCGCTCACTTTCTTCCTATTCGTGAAGATTACAGAATGGAGAAACTTGCTCGAGTCTATACTGATGAGATTATATGCCGTCATGGTATACCCCTTGACATAATCTCAGACCGTGATGGTCGTTTTACTTCGCGTCTTTGGCAAACGTTTCAGTCCGCTATGGGTTCGCACTTGAATCTTAGCACGGCCTTTCATCCTCAGACGGATGGACAGACCGAGCGTACTATTCAAACCCTAGAAGATATGCTCCGTTCTTGTGTCATCGACTTTGGTGGTAACTGGGATGTACATTTACCATTGATAGAATTCTCGTACAACAATAGCTACCATTCCAGTATTCAGATGGCTCCTTTCGAAGCTTTATATGGGCGAAAATGCCGATCTCCTCTCAGCTGGCATGAGGTTGGGGAAAAGCAGTTCACTGGCCCCAAGATTGTTCAAGAGACAACGGATAAGGTTCTTCAGATCCGTGACAACTTGATCAAGGCTAGGAGCAGGCAAAAGAGCTATGCTGATAATAGGCGGAAGCCTCTGGAATTTGTTGTTGGTGATCGAGTTCTACTCAAGGTATCACCCTGGAAGGGAGTAGTTCGTTTTGGAAAGAAGGGAAAGCTTGCTCCTTGCTATGTGGGTCCTTTCGTGATACTTGAAAGGATTGGCAAGGTAGCATACAAACTCGACTTGCCACAAGAACTAAACAACGTGCATCCAGTGTTCCATGTATCCAATCTACGTAAATGCCTAGCCGACGAGGGACTGCAGGTTCCTCTTGAAGACTTGCAAATAAACGAAGCTGTTCAGTTTGTGGAGAAATCGGTCGAAATCATGGATCAAACTGTCAAGCGTATGAGGCGCAGCAAAATTCCCATTGTTAAGGTTCGATGGGAAAGAAAATGTGGCGCCGAATTCACATGGGAATTGAAAAGTGATATGAAGGCCAAGTACCCGCATCTCTTCAAGCAGTCTTCTTCTAAGATTTCGGGGACGAAATCTCCTAAAGGAGGGAGACTGTAACGCCCAGCATCCCTAAACTTTAGACACTTGGCAAGATCAGACCCTGAACTTCTATTAATCGTCAGTTTAGTCCCTGTAATTATGAGATGTTGATACTTTGATACTTTGATGTGAATCTTATTGATACTGATGCTTGATACTATGATGCTTGATTCTTTATTCAAGATGCTTGATTCTTGACACCTAAACTATGAGACTTGATACTTAATCTAGATACCTGAGACTTAAATTAGTGCTTAACTCCTTAGACTCGTGAAACTTGATTCTTGGTTAAACGAGAAACTGGAGCCTTGCCACTGGCGGAATCTATGAAACATGGAAACTTTTGGTTTGTGATGTAAGCTAGATACTTTACCTAAATTATATGCAACGCAACGCCAAATATAACTCGCTAATCGAATCAAAGTTTGGAACGCGGAAGGAATGGATTGGCCAGAGTGGCCATCCGATCGGACTGTCACCTGATCGGATGACCACCCGATCGGATGACCACCCGAACGGGTGACCACCCTATCCACCTTGTACCGCCTCCACTTCACTCTCACACTATAAATAGACCTGTCACATCACCATTTTAGTGACGTGACAGCTCTGCTCGACTCAGACGAACGAACACCTTTCTCCCCTTTTATCTTGCTGATTCCGGTATGTTTTAGGCTAAATTCTTGTACTTTATCGATCTACACATCATTCTCTACGTGATTCTCACTTGAAATTACACTTTTCACCGTGAAATCTCTCGGATCTGAGTTCTTGAGGGTGATGTCATCATGGAGGTTTGTGCAAACTAACATGTGATGTCATTCTAGGCAAGATCTAGCCCAGATCTAAGATGATTCATGCATTTTTACACTAAATCTAACCTAAATCTAAGCTAAATCTAAACTTTTCGTATAAAACTTGAGTATCTGCATCTTTTTCTCAAACTTTTACTTTATTCGGTGGAAATCGAGTCTAAACTAACTATAGATCTGATGAATAGTCTAGAGTTAGTATTGATCTGGGTTCCTACCGTTAAAAGACGAGCATGGCAACCAATCCCGACATAAACCTATTAGAAACAAACGACTGATCGAACAGGGGTGATTCCCACTCGATCGGAGTTTCGGGTACTAAAGGGTTTTACCGTTGTCTCGATACGTGTTGTACCGTCACCGTTAATCTAGAAACTTGGAAATTTTACAAACATGTTAAATAAGAACAAGGGTCGCCCGATCGAGCGGTAACCCGATCGGACAGCCGTCCGATCGGACAGCCACCCTATCAGGGGACACTTGCTCTTTCACCTTGAGACTTTGATACTTAGGAACTTACTCAAAATATTGGAAGCTTTGATCAAGTGGTGGTCCGATAGGACAACCGTCCAAACGAGAGGCCACCCGATTGAAGAAACCAAGGCACTTAACATTATGATCGAGTGGCAACCCGATCGGAACCCTGGTCCCTCATATATGAATCTCACCCGAACAAGTGGCAACCCGGTCGGATGGCCATCCGATCAGGCAGCCCTTTGTCTCTTCACACACATGAGTCACCCGACCGGCTGACCATCCGATCGGACAGCCATCCGATCGGACAGCCAGCCGATCCAGTGACTGGTTTGACGCTTTATTCAACCTCGTTACTCTGCTCGACTCTTATCCTATTGTAATCTAATCAGGCTAGTCCTACAAAGAGCTCCCTTTGATCCAATAGCAGTTTATACTGTTAAGCAATCACTGTGAGTATACTCGATCCCCTTTTTTACTTTAAACTTTTGGGGTGTAACATGTATTCTATGGAGCTTAAACTTGAATCTTTCAAACTTATACTCTATCCTATGTGAACATGAAACTTGTGATTCTTGATTCTTGATTCTTTGTGCTATGTGACGTTTAATCCAGAGTGTGTAGTTCCGCCTTAACAATAGTAGTGCTATAGGAGATGCACCTGTCCCTTTATTCTCGGGGGGGGGGGGGGGGGTATTGTTAGGAGGATTCTAGTTTACCTTGAGTCTTGGGTAAACACTAAAGCATCGGGATACTTGGGCTATCACTGCGTGGACTGCGACACTAGCACGGCTGAAACTATTTTATTGTTTGCACTGTGGATATGAGTGTTTTAATCTATTATTCTATTATCAAACTTGTATACTCGCCAATACTTTCGTATTGATATTTTAATACATGTTGCAGGCCGATAGGATGCATGGAATTCAGCTAGGAGATGCTTAGAAACGTCGCCTAGATAAATTTAGAATCTTTGAACAATTTGAACAATATTCGTTTTGGTCTGTAATCGATACTTGTGTTGGTTATGTTTGCTTTTAGACAATGTCATGATGAATTGGATCTAAATTCTATTGAAACAAATAGTGTTATGGAATCTCATGAGCAATCTGAACGCTTAGTGCTCGCACCCCGATGTTTCCGCCATCGGTTGGGGTGTGACACTGTACAATAGGGATTCTAAGCAAGCAACGAAACCCTTTCATATCGTCCGAGAAGGAAACCGACCGGCAGCAAAACCTCGTGTATGAACAAAAGTATCGGACCAATGTACAGACCCAAAACGATAGCGCCTATAGTGTCGGCGAAGGCGGCCAGCTTTACGGCATCTCTGATGATACCATCATCATCATCGACACCGTACAAACCTACCGCCATCCAATCGACGGCCAGAGTTTCCGAAAACAGAAACCCTCTATGCTTCTCTCTATGGAACCCCCTATCTGTTTCTCTCTTTACAAGAAGAGAGCTAGAGTAACTCCCAATCCTCAATGATGAAAGTATCAAACCCGTCGCCAAAGACGGTCGGAACCGCAGGCAACTAAGACGACGAAAACCCCAAAGGGAACCCATTGTCTGCCTCTCTTCTCGATAAATAACACATGGTCACCGACCGTCAACAACAGAACGACAAACTTTTAGTGCGAAAAGGAGGCAACGGTTTTTAGAGGGAGAAAATGACGGTCTGATAAAGGTAACAGGCAAACAAATAACCTATATGACAGCACAAAGTACAATTTGCATAAACAATTCAGAAACCAACCCACAACTTTTATAAACCTCACAAAAACCACCGTACAACAATGATATGCAAAAGATACAACTACCATTGCAAAGAATGGTTGCTAATGATGTACTAAACTTTAAGCAATGGGTACAACTACTAATGCAACAATATGTTGCAAAATAATAGTATATAAATTAACGAATTATCATCTCTTTAAGAAAACACAAATACAATATTCTAATGATGAATGAAATTTTATTTTCTGATTTTTTAGCAGGGTTATAATATTATACTATTAACCTAGACTTAGTGTTATATTATGTTTATAAGTATTGTAATTATGTGACACTTGTACATCAAACTTCGTAGAATTATAATATCATTAGGGTCAAACTGTTGGTGATGATGGTTGAAGCTGGCGCCAAACAACCGCCAAATCATATGTATATATATGAATGCCTGCAACAATGGTCATTCACCAAAAAATAAACGTTATTTCCTTATTCATTCGCTGTGTTCTTTTGATTTAATGGAATTTTGCAAGATAAAAGAAAGGGACGAGGCTACAAGTTTTATACGTTAGGCCATTGATATCGGCACAAGCAATCAAACAACAAATTACAACTATGCAGAAGAATATGTGGTCACTGGCACCGATGGCGGGTTATGGTCTGCAGTCTGGTATGTCAATACACACTACAAGAATCATCACTCCGATAACATCCGATAATATTACACAATTTAAGCATACAAAAAACTCTTTTGGTGTTGAATCAAGAGTGGGTGAATCGGATATTTTATTTGTAAAGGGTATGGGTATTGTAGAAATGAAATTGGAGAACGAATATATAAGGATTCATAGCATATTTTAATCCACTAGATTAGAGAAAAATGTATTAAGTCTTGAACAACTATGTCTACAAGGCTATTATGACATCTCGTACTTTCAGGTTAACGCCGTTAACCGTTTCGGTTAAGTATTATTCGTTTACACGCACAAGTTTTAACACACGAAGTTAAGTTGATTAACTTTGTAAATAGAGGGACTTGCGAGTCTTTATACAAAAGTTATTATGTTGATGACTTTCTACCCAAGTTTTGATTTAGAAAACTTGGGGGACCTTTTGTGCATTTACTATAGTTTTTTTTAAATATATATAACCAATCCCCAAAGCCTAGATCGCCCCCACCTCCCATTCACGTACTCTCTCTCTTTTTCTTTCCCGTCGTCTCTCTCTCTCTAGGACACACACATACGTCTTTCAGATCATCATCTCTTCATCTTGAGGCCCTTGCTTGCTTCCAGTAATCATCTAATTGTTGTTTTTATTTTGTATACATGTGTGAAACTTGAAGTTTTGATTGGTTTGATTAGTTGATGCATGATAACATGATGACATGTGTTAGGGTTTTGCTAGAGATATGTATTTTAACGTTTACATAATGATTCTTGATGATTTAATAACTTGATGATCACATATGTACACTAGGGTTTATGTTCCTGATGATTGTTTGACAAATCTAGATGAGTTTTGTTGGTTAATTGGATAGGTAACTTGTATAATCTGCAATAGATGGTGTCGATAGGTTGTATAATCGCAAAACATGATAAAGAAATCATTAAAACTCGTTTTTGTAAAGTGAGGTCGAAAACAAAAGCTCTTAGAATTGTGTAGTCGTCTTGCAACGACTGTAACTTGATCATAACATAACCAAATTGAGATTTTCTTGAGTCTAAACGAACCTCTTTGAAATACGCTTCTAACCGCGCTGGTTTCATAATACTGGTTTTTCTTGAAAGTTTTCCAAATTCTTCCTTTCGCTTTTCTCATAAGCAATGACCATATAGCAATCTTTTATGTTGTGATTTGTTCTTTCACATACAGTGCAAAACAATGTGCCTTTACCCCTTTTTGAACCAAATTTTGATTTGGCCTTAGAACCATATTTGGGACCAGCAGTTTGAGATGGGACAACTTGAGGGATAGCAGTTGGAGCTATTTTCCTTTCAGATGTCACAAAGTTCATTAGTTTGAAACCCTTATCAACACATGTTTCATCAGACCATTTTAAGTTGTGTTGGTCGTTGAGATTTTGTGAGGAACATGGATATACACTTGAATGACACATGGATTTGTCAAGAGTGATTTCAATCCCATGGGGGTTTGTTATGACAATCTCCTTCCTATTTTAACTTTTGGGTACAAACTCAATTTCATCCTTATTTGAGGAGTGTAATCATTTGGTCCTTGTGTGTGATGATACCCAAAACCAAATTTTACATTACTTTGTATTTGTTGGTTTAGGAATACCTCAAAACCTTTGCATGATTCTACCCACTTTTGGCAAATCACCTGAGTAGATTCAAGCTCCTTTTGACACATTTGATACTTTGTGAGAAGTGACCCTAGCTATGCAGCATAAATGTCACTTCATGTTTTAAATTAGAAATCATTTGATCCTTTTCTTTGAGAGCTTCTTTATGAGAGCTATGGTTTGACTCAAGATCTTTTCAAATCTTTCAGAATTTTTCTTAATACGATGTTCACTACTTTAATATCCCCAAATGCCTTGATGTATTGTTCAAAACAAAGTTTTTTTAAGGTTTCAGGGGATATATCAATATTCTGAGTGAGATTCTCAGTCATTGATCCTGCATATAACCCAGAGCAAACACCAGTAGTTTCTTTCTGGTGAAACTTCACTAGTGCTCTAATCTGAAGTCACACTTATGATCTCAAATGCTACTAGTGCAAGGTTTTTGTTTCTTTTATCCATAACAATCATACCAAAATGCTCATCATTCAAATCCTCAGGCCAATTGCTCCAATCTATAAAGCTTTGAGTGAAAAGCTCTGTCACGTAGTTTCTGGTGCAGGGCAACCATAGTAGTTTAGGAAACAACTGGTGCTTGTGGCATGCTAACATGTGCAATTTGGTACTTTGGTGGCCCATTAATATGTTGATATGGCATTTGAGTTGGTCCATGTACAAAGTGAGAACTAGACTGTGTGTTTGGACTAGGGGTATTTTAGGAAGAATTTTGATGTGTTTTTTAAAACCGTGAAAATTAGAAATTTCAAACTCTTAATACAAATGTTTTACAACTTTTAACACATTAAAGATCAACCAATTGTTGATACATCCAAGATTTTCATTAGTATATACGACGACACAAAGTGATTCCATCACCCACGGGAAGTTGACAAATCTCGACTCTTGTATCAGCAGCCAAAGCTTTGTTAAGCTCTAGTACGAAATCTCTGTAATACCTTACATACTTTCTAAGTGGTGCATCTGGCGGCGCCACCAAAGACCCGTTCCAAAGGGTGTTATCGTACCCAATCACTCCCCCAATCTTGACAAGATCAATTAACCTTTTGTGGTAGTTAAGATAGTTATCTTTGTCAGCATCCACAAATATAAAGTCAAATGATCCATGGAAATTTACATCATCGACCATTTGGTCAAGAAGAGGAAGGGCAGGGCCTTCTCTAAAATCAATCTTGTGAGCAACACCGGCTTTCTCGATAATCGGAAGGCCAATTTCGTAATTTTCACGGTTTATGTCCAATGCCAAAATCTTACCATCCTCAGGGAGAGCAAGGGCAGTGGAAAGAAGAGAGTAACCCGTGTAAACACCGATCTCCATCGTGTTCTTAGCGTTAATGAGTTTGAGTAGTAGATTTAAAAACTGTCCTTCATCCGCAGATGTGGTCATTAGATTCCTGCATATATTTACTTGGAACATTTAGAAAAAAACGTACGAAATGCACCCACAATTATTTAACTCATATAAACTAGTTTGGAATAAGAAGTTACGTACCAAGGGTGTTTGGCAGTGACCTCACGTAGCTCCTTCATGGGTTGTGGCTCTCTTGGGTAGACACTGGTTTCAAGAATGTATTGGTAAAGTGCATCGCTTTGAAGGAGACTCTTGTGGCCAACTTCTTGGTGTTTTGCAGGTTGAGTTTCTCCGATGGCAGCCATTAAAATGATTATGTGTGTGAAAAGTGAAATGAGGTAGGATTTTTGAACCTGAGAAGTAACGAGGGGTGCACTAGACTTTATAGAGAGCTGATTAAGAGATGGGGTTGGTGAAGTAGGACTAAGGAGTAAGGAGTAAGGAAGGTGGTACGTTGGTGCGGTTGTTGTTGGTAAAAGTCGACTTCTGACTTAGCCAGCCATAGCTGACTGGGGGGTTGGTAAGCCTGTTTGTTTTTCTTTTGGTTATTGTTAGAGTCCCTATTTTTATTTTCACCAACGTTGGTTATTAGTTATGAACTTATGATAAACTAGTGTTTTTCAATACGCGCGTTGCGCGAAAGGCATTGGTGTTTTCGACCGACATCATTCTTCAAACGATTCGAGATAAAAGATGCGTAACCAGCCATATCCGGCATCGTGGAGTGTATTAAAAAGGGAGCAATTCGACGATTGGATGCTGGGCTAGGTGTTTCTTGGAATGCCCACGGATTGTTCGGGTCAAAACCACGATTATGAGGATTCATTTTTCGTATTGTGGTTGGATGAGAATTTTTTTTTTAAAATAAGATAGAGATGATTATAGAAGAGGTGGAGTAGTTGTGGTAAAAAAATGAATAGAAGTGTGAGTATTTATAGTGAATAATTTTTTTTAAACACATAGCCGTTGGCCAACGGCTAGCCCAAACGGCTACTTGTCTTGGCCAATGAGATCCTGCCATGTCATCTTGATAGCCCCGTCCAACGCCCGGGCTGAAACCCCCGCCTAAGGGGCCACGCCGAAACCCAAGCCCACCCGGGGTGGTGACTTGGGCGTTTGTACCCAACCCACGCCACAACCCCCGCCCCCAGGCTGAAACCCCCGCCCAAGGGGCCACGCCGAAACCCAAACCCACCCGGGGTGATGACTTGGGCGTTTGTACCCAACCCACGCCACAACCCCGCCCCATACCCCATATTCTAATATACCCCTAAATTAATTGTTCATTTAGTTTGGTTTTTGTTTTTTATCATTCACTGTTCATTTAGTTTCTTTTTTATCATATATGAATATGAATGAATTGACAACTCACTAATTAACCTATAATTATCTAACTACGGAAATGTTTTCTTTAATTTAGCCTGGACCATGGTTCCTTGTTTTCATTTTGGTTAGGCTATGGGGTATGGATGGGCTATGGGGTGTGGATGGAGCCCCATGGAGCTTTATCAAGTCCACATAGGATCCATGTCAGCGATGGAGCCCCCCTTTAATTTAGAGGGTGTGGATGAAGCCCCTATTAAACAAAAAAAAAACATTTGATTGGTTGTCGAACTAGTGGGCCCCACCTGAAGGGCTTTATAGGGCTTTACCACCATGGAGCCCCATCAATGGCGCCCTTGGAGGGTGTGGTGATGGGCGCTATACATGGCTTATGTGGCAAGGATGGAGCCCCATGGAGCCCCCACACCCCATAGCCTTATAGTTGAGTCCTTATTTTAATTATAATGATAAATAATTATTAATTAATGAATTATCATCTCTTTAAGAAAACACAAATACAATATTCTAATGATGCATGAAATATTATTTTCTGATTTTTAGCAGGGTTATAATATTATACTATATCAACCTAGACTTAGTATTATATTATGTTTATAATTATTTTAATTATGTGACACTTGTACATCTAAACTTTGTAGAATTACAATATCATTGAATTTTTTGCAGGTTTAGGTGGTTTGAGCTTCAAAAGAGTGTATCCAGGTGGCCTTAGAATTTGTGATCAACATTAGGTAGGCCGCCATCTCAAACAGCGACCTTCCTTATCTTTTCTGCAAAATTTCTGCAGATTCTGCAAAAGCTGATTTGTTGCTGAAAGTCGCTGTTTCAAACAGCAATGTTGCTGAACGTCGCTGTTTCAAACAACAATCTTAATGAAAGTCGCTGTTTAATGTCACAATCTTCTTAAAGTCGCTGTTTGATGTCACAATCTTCTTAAAGTCGCTGAATTGATAAGCCATGTTAAGGAAGATCGCTATTTCGTACTGCAATCTTAAAGAAGATCGCCATTTGAAACAACAATGTTAAAGAAAGTCGCTGAATCAATCTGCAATGTTGTAAAAAATCGCTGTTTGATACTACAATTTTGTTAAAGAATGTTGTTTGATACTACAATTTTATTAAAGATTGTTGTTTGATACTACAAATTTATTAAAGATTGTCTGTTTGATTTTTGCAACTTTAAAACATTACCAACGTATGCATTCTTCTGTAACACAATGAGTCTGTTAAAATAATTGCATGTTGAAAATAATATAATGTTGATCTTGCAATTGTGTCGGTATGATGTTCTTTATAAAAGATGTTCGGGGCTTGATATTTCTGGCGATACGAAAATCTGGTTAATGTATGATGCTCTTGGATCATTCGGGACCTCATTCATCATGATGTTTTTCTCAGTTTTAATTTTCGTATACCAAGTGGGAAGATGTTGTGAGGAGGAGAGCGATCATTCTCATCTACCATCTCCTCCCGTAAGGTTTACGAGGATAATGACTAACTGCTGCTGTGGATGCTTCTACGGCTGCTATTGAGTCTTCTGGAAGATTCAGCCGCTGAGGTTGTTCGGCGGTTTGTTCTCATCTACCACCTCCTCCCGTAAATTATTCTGCAACTTCTGGTGGGGCATGAGCCTGTCGAACAGTCATCATCACCCCCGTTTTCTTTAGGAGATTTAGATCATATTGTAATGTTGTTCGCCGAACATCACCAAAGTTGCAGAATTCTCAGCATCCTTAACCATCGACCTCTCATTTCCTTTCGCAAAAAAAGTTGCATCAGGAAGCTCGATATACGAAGGTCGATATACAATAGGGTTTAAATTCACTTATGTTCTAATTGAAAGCCCGACAAACAGTCTTGCAATTAGGAATGATTTGTTAAAATAGTACGAAGTGAAGTAACATTGTATTTCTGCCTGTATGTAATGAAAATAGTACTGCATTTATGTAATTTGCGAGTTTGATAGATCCTATTGTAATGTTGTAATGTTGTTGAATTACCTAATAAATAACCTTGTTAAATTTTGTGTTGTAACATGTTGTGTTGTTGCGAACCCGGTGTAAACTTAATTTCAATGATGGTTCAAACGAAATAATTAGAACTACTTCAAACGAATAATAAAATCCGAATAACAGACTAGTTAAAACGAACGGTGCCATATATGTACTTAAAGTTGTTTTAAGACAACTTACATTTTTACTTTTAAGAATATTAAAAAATATTTATTATATGTATATTAACCCACAAGACGGTGGGCTCCACCAACTATCTGGTTCCTCAACACTATAAAAACCAATTAGATTAGGTTCTCAACCCACACTAACTTTCTTTAAAACAGATAGATATTAAACGAAATCCAGCTTACACAACCCACCCCTCCTTAACATTTCACTTTCTTAGATCATGGATTCTTTTCGGCCATACCTCGTAAGACTATATTGGGGCGGTGTGTTTTCCTTTGTAAACGGGGCTGTTCAGTTTAACCAATCCATGCTAACAACCTCTTTCCTTATGAGACATAAATCCTCAGGGGTAAACCCCAACAGATCTTGACACTTGGATCTTGCAGTATACACTGTTATACCAGTGTCAGCCCCAGATACAGGCTCCCCATCTATTGGTAGCCCCCACAGCACGTTAACATCCTGTAATGTCACAGTGGTTTCGCCGAAAGGAAGGTGAAACGTGTGAGTTTCTGGCCTCCACCGCTCAACCAACGCAGTTATTAAGGCGTGGTCTATATACCGGTACCCAATGTCCAGTATCCCACTGAATCCTGCTGCACGTATTAAAGCTTCTACCCTTGGACCAACCAGATGTTGTTTCATATACTTCCAGAACGATCGATCTGATCGTTTAATATTTATCGAGTTACTGTAATTTTCTGGATTTTTGAAAACCTCAAACGCCCGGTGATCCTTGTTCAAAAACAACACTGATGCATTAAGAGGACCAGGATGACATTCGAAACTCATCTTCGGCAGATCAAAGTTCACAGAAAATTTATCGGTAAAGCAAGGTTTGAATGTTGATTTGTTGGGTGTTTGAAACGAAATGTGCTTGTGTTTTGGTTTATGTTCATCTTTAAAGACCTGTTTCTCTGCATATATGACAACCTCAGAGATTTGACTACATACCCCTTTCTCTGTATTACTCATCACTGTATTAATTTTAGAATCCATACTGAAAAACAGTGGAGATCTTATACAACAGTGGAATTCTTACACAACCCGATTTAAAAATTACAATGAAATTAAAGTTTAGATTGGATTGTGTAGTCATATCATGTGAGATAAGAATGCATGCATTTGCATTGGTGAGAGGTCTGATTTTGCATGTCATAGAGTACTGTATATGGCAGTCTTTTTAATGGCCACAATTTCAAATTAGAACTCACATGTGACTCCTGCAAAACGACACAGTCATTCAGCGACTTTTTATTACATTTCTTTATCAATCAGCGACTTTTTATTACATTTCTTTATCAATCAGCGACCTTAATGAAGATGTTTCTTTGAAACAGCGATCTTGAGGAAGATTTCTTTATCAAACAGCGACCTCTTATAAGATTGTAGTATGAAACAGCGACCTTCATTAAGATTGTAGTATGAAACAACGACTTCTTATAAGATTGCTTAATGAAACAACGACCTTCATTAAGATTGTGACATCAAACAACGACTTCAGCAACATTGCTGTATGAAACAGCGACTTTCAGCAACTTCAACAGCTTTTGCAGAACCATCTGACATTTTGCAGAAAAGAGAAGGAAGGTCGCTGTATGAGATGGCTACCTACCTAATGTTGATCACAAATTTTCAGGCCACCTAGATACACTCTTTTTAATCTTAAACCACCTAAACCTGCAAAAAATTCCCAATATCATTAGGGTCAAACTTTTGGTTATGATGGTTGAAACTGGCGCCAAACAGCCGCCAAATCATATGAATGCCCGCAACAATGGTCATTCACCAAAAAATAAACGTTATTTCCTTATTCATTCGTTGTGTTCTTTTGATCTATCTCGATCATATTCACTGTACACACTCCCTTATATCATCACAATTATCATACATCTGATTTATCCACCCATCATAGTGGCAAAAACAAGAAAATCCTAAAACCTATCACACGTTTTCATCTGCTGCAAACATGGAATAATGCAAGAAGATATCAAAACTATCTCAAAAACTATGCTACTATTGCCGAGGACCGGGGCACAGTGGTGGAACCAGAACTTTTTGGTTGGGGGGTCGAAATAGAACTTTAACCTCATTCACGATAATGTTTCTTACTTCCGTAGCACAAGCATTAACAATTTCCTTTTGGATTTTAGGCGAAGTCAAATGATAATTTCTAGGAGCATTCGAGTTAAACACCTTATTTATACTCCATCATTATGCTCACAATACCACTTGACAAGTTCAAGAAAATTACCTCGACTATTAGAACTTGCAGCTTCGTCATGCCCGCGAAAAGCCAAACCTTGTTGTAAAAGGAATCGAATCACATCAACAACATCGGTTAATCGAATACGATAATCAATCTCATCTTGCTTACAACGTCTAGGCATCATATAATTTACATTATGTCTTTGATCTTTGAATGACTCGAATTGAACTCTTGCATGATTATGTCTACTATTCCGACCCCCTTCATGATCACGAAAATTTTCACATGCCTTTTTCCAATTATTAAAAGTTTAAAACCATGATTAATATAAACGTCATCCCCAAATTTATTCCCGGCCGGGAAAAGATAGCACCATAAACAAAATGCGACATCTTTAGATACACTATATTCTAACCAACAAAAGTTGTCAAACCATGTTTCTTGAAATTTTCTCATAAATCCACAAACTTTCGTTTTAGGGAAAACATGACCTTTTGGTTGACAAGCACCTTTCGCTATGTACCGTCTTCTTACTTCTTCTCGTATATTAGTTGGATAATCGTATAAAACAAAATATAGTAATCCCAGTTACGATCTTATTCAATTCCTGTTCTATCCTAATTTATGTTTATCTCAAACTAATAAATTAATCATAGAACCAATACAATTATCTAGAAAGTTATCTCAAACTAATAAAGTTATCTAGAAAACAAGATAATGTATGGAAACCAAATTCCAACATATTACATATCTTAAAAGAAAAATATAACTATATTCAGGTGCTTAGCAATAAACAGGAGTTAATGATAAGATATTTTGTAGGGACATAAACCTTCAAAGTTGTTTAACTTATAAGAAAAATATACTACAGACTTGTTGAAAGATAATAGAAAATAGTATAACACTTCAATTCATTCGATGACTATTTATATATACTCTAATTTACAACAATTCGGTGCAATGAAGTTGGTACAATTCGATGACTATTTTATTGTTTGTATTCAAAACAAACTCTTCGGTGGTTCCCATGGTATTTGAATAAATAATTAGTATGTATGTGGGTTAATTAATTAACTAAATCATACATTCACTAAGCTCTAGCAATTTGTAGAGGATGTATCAAATATCAATAAAATTATTAAAGAAAACAGAAAGAACCTTAATGAGGCATCTATGAACATTGTATTATAAAATAGGTCCAGGTCAATTACATAAGAAAGCGAAAGCATAATTGAATATAAAATATGAAACCAAATAAAAACATCTAAGTGTTGTATTTGATAAAAATGAAGCAGAACCATGTAAATGTTCAATATTGTTTCCTTAATAACTAAAACAATCAGTTTCATGAATTGATCCACCAATCAAGAGTGTATTAAATCTTGTACCACATGTTGACAGATCCTAATCTATGACTTTAAAGAGTTGCCATTCAGTTTCACGAACTGATGCACCAATCAAAAGTGTCCCAACGTTCCAAAGCTTGATACTCCTATAAAATTACATTTTGACCCATATGCTTCTACCCACTGTGAACAGCACCACAAAGCAGCCTCGTGTCAGTTTAAAGAAAAAACCCTCAATGGTATAAAATTACCTGTTCTGGATCCTTGATCAACCCTGGTCCTCCTATATACACCGGACAACCTGTTGCACCGTCGACCGGTTTTAGCGAATTGCCTCTATGACCAATAAGCCTTCCAACAAAATTAAAATAATATCCAAAAAGATCAATATCGAACTCGCAAGATTCATGAATTAAGTTGAAATGAAGGAATGTACAAATGAAGAGCACATACATTTGGATAAGTATCAACTCGTATCTCTAACCGCAAGATTCTCTTCACGGTGTATGCACTTGGTACACCTGGACTTGGTGGAGCTCGTTGCCAGTCCATTGTTGTTCCCGGTAGTCCACTTAACATCTGTCATAAAATGTAAAGCATTTAGTAAGGTTAGAATGTTCCTAAAGGGTTTGTTGATTTGTGTTTTGAAACCGATGATTTGATCCTTGCAAGTATTTGGCTCAACAATCTTTGAACATTTGGACTAACATATCATGCTTATCATCTAGGTGGGTCAAAGGATCAAGGCGCACTCAAGACACTGAAGACACCTAAGACTTCTTAAAGGGTCAAGGCGCACTCAAGACGCAAAAGGCTTGCCTTGTCACCTAGGCGCAAATGCACAAAGAAGTGCATACTTGAGAAAAAAATATAAAATTATATTATCGTCATGTAAAATTAACAATTTTGTACAGTGTTACAAATGTAATAAAAATCAAATAATTTTTTTTATAAATCGAAGTCCACAACAGTAATTTAGTTTTTTTAATCCCACACTACTTCATGTAAAAGGAACTTGGAATGAGATATGGCTAAAAAGAAGAGCAGTGCAAAAAAGGGACCATAAGAAAACCAGAGCTGACATAGTTTGATGTTGTACTGGTATTAACGCCTAGACATAACCAAGCACTTGTGTGCAAATAGATTCAGGCGTTCGCCTATGTTTGAAGCGCCTAAGCCTTGCCTTGCATGCACATAGATTGAGCACCTACCTAAATTAGGTGCTCCTAGAAGCTTTGGTTCTCCCATTGGGCCACCAACCCCTATGGTGCAATGAGAATTTACTCGTAAGTGTTTTATTACTAAAGTACATGTCTGGATTTCATTACAGTTGCCTCGTGTTCTGCGACTTTCATATGTAGTAAGTTGGCTGGGTATTCTTCAATGCCTTGGTTAAAAAAATATTGGATGGCATCTCCCCGATAACAAAATGTGTAAAAATTATGCAACATATAGTGATACAAAAGTTGAAATAGTTAGTATAGAAAGACTTATGTATTTGTCGATTAGTAGATAACAATGATCTTCTCGATAATGATACGGTTTCCAATTGCGAAGAACTCCAATGTCGATGGCTATTGATGCAGCTTCCGCTTCCACTGAGTCACTGTATTACATATTGAAATGTAGCATAACAAATTAAGGCTTGCATTATATAGAATTCAATTATCCCAAAAAATGATGTAATTAACATATGACAGAGGTGGGCTGCGACATTGGATAGAATAAACAGAGGTCCAAACTTTGATGTTTGAATTAGGGCTGTTCATGAGCCGAGCCAGGCCAAGCTCGAGCTCGGCTCGATTATAAACCGAGCTGGCTCGGCTCAGCTCGTTTTTGAAACCGAGCTGAAAATCAAATCTCGGGCTCGGCTTGGTTTAAACTGAGCTGGCTCGGCTCGGCTTGGTTTGGCTCGATTTTATAAAAAAAACATTAGAGTAAATTACAAGTTTTGTCCTTTAGGTTTACACCCTTTTGCAGGCGGTGTCCTTTAGTGCAAAAGTTGACAAGTTTTGTACTTAACGTTCCAAAATCTTGCACGTTACGTCCTTTATGCCAAACCCAGTTAAATTTTTTGGTTAAATCTGATCATCCAAGGGTATTTTTGTCTTTTTACCTGTATATTTAATATTAATTATTAAAAAGAGTAAACTGCAATTTTACTCCCTCGGGTTTAGGCCAATTGGCACTCTGACCCCCCTAATGAAATAATTGCAATTTTACCCCCAACGTTTGGTGTTATGTCGCAAGTTTACCCCCCGGCGTCAATTTTGTTAACAGATCTTTTAACTATAACTTGAAATGACTATAATGCCCTTTCATATTACCCCCTGTGTTTTGTTCTACTCTGTAATATTACCCCCTGCCACCACTGCCACCGCCATTCACCACCACTGCCACCTCCAGCCACCACCCTCCAACACTCTCAACCACTTCTCTCTCTCGCCGCTGTCCATTTAACTCAAATCACACCCAACCCTCAACCACCTCAGTTCAATTCATCTTGTTCATACACAAAGATTCAATCTTTTTGTCAGTAAAATTCTTTCTTCAAAATACTAGTTCTATTATCAGGTTGAGAGCAGCTACCAACAATTCCAGGTGTACACTTTACAACATTCGAGTTCGTGTTGTATCTGCAGCAATTCAAAATAAAGTTAGGGCTTTTCCGTTTTCTTCAAAGCGTCTTCTCTCCCTCCAAAATCCTCTCATATTCCCTTACACGCTTCCTCATACTTGTTTCATGATTAGGGTTTCATCAACATTCTCTCACCATTAATCTCTTCTTCATCCATCGATCTTCACCGGCGAAATGCCTCTGTTCTTGTCCGACGAAGAGTACGCTCGCTGCAACCACGATCCATCTCTGATCACACAAAAAGCCGATGCGTATATCAGAGAGTTACACAATCAACTCGACACTGAAAAATCTCAACACGATGCTGCATCCGTAACCGCCGAACAAACGTGTTCGCTTCTCGAGCACAAGTATGTTTCTCTCAAATCGGAACTCGATACGATGCAAGCGCAATGTTCACAACTCAGTTCCAGTTTAGAAGAACGTGTGTCGAAAGTCGCTCAGATTCAAGCGGATAAACACCAGATTTATCTTCAATCGGTAGTTTTTTATTCTCGTGCTCTGTATTTATTTTTATTTTGGTATTGTTATAACAAATGAAGGTGTAAATATGGTGGATAGTTAATTAGTTATGTTAGGTATTCATTTATTATATTTTGTTACATTTTGTTTGATGTTATTTGAAATTTAGGGGGTGTTTGGCCTAGCTTTTTTATCTAAGCTTATAGCTTTTTTAGCTTATTTTTTATAAAATAAGCACTAATAGGTGTTTGGTTTAGCTTTTTAAGCTTATGCTTATTAGCTTATATAAGCTAATTCTAAGAAGCTTATGGGAAGATGGTTATTTAGCTTATTTGAATAAGCTTATTTGAAGAAGATGGTTTTTTACTCAATTGCCCTCAAATGATACACACAATGATATTAGACCCCTTCCCATAATACAAGTTCGTGAAAATTTCATGGTTCCAAAGAGCTTATCAACTTGTAGAATATAAGCTAATCCAAACAGTTAAAAATAGCTTATCAAATGAAAGAAAATAAGCATAAGCTACTTTAAAATATAAGCATAAGCCAAAAAAATAAAAGCTAGGCCAAACACCCCCTTACTTGACTTGGTGTAGTGTTATGTTATTATCGACAACCGATAGGAACTTGTATACTTTTAGAATGCATTTAAGTGTTGACAGATTGAAAGGAAATGTGCTGTTGGCTTAGATTTTGAGTTTTGACTTGGGATTTTGCTGTGAAGGTTGAGGGTGGTGGCTGGAGGTGGCTGTGGTGGTGAATGGCGGTGGCAGTGGTGGCAGGGGGTAATATTACAGAGTAGAACAAAACACAGGGGGTAATATGAAAGGGCATTATAGTCATTTCAAGTTATAGTTAACAGATCTGTTAACAAAATTGACGTCGGGGAGTAAACTTGCGACATAACACCAAACGTTGGGGGGTAAAATTGCAATTATTTCGTTAGAGGGGGTCAGAGTGCCAATTGGACTAAACCCCAGGAGGTAAAATTACAGTTTACTCTATTAAAAAATACTATTATTATTATTACTATTATTCATGGATTAGTTTTTTTTTTTAGGTTTTTGGGGGGAGGGGGGTTATAACACTATATATAATACTATATAACACCATATAAACACCGTATAACAATATGTAACACCATATAATACCATATAACACTATGTAACACTATATATCATTATATAACAAATATAACACTATAGGTTGTCTGATAGCATTTCTATGATAGATGTATAGTGTTATATTTGTTATATAATGATATATAGTGTTACATAGTGTTATATGGTATTATATGGTGTTACATATTGTTATACGGTGTTTATATGGTGTTATATAGTATTATATATAGTGTTATAATACACTTCTCACACTTTAGGCCCTTTTTACACTATCCTTACCCTAACTAACTATTTATTTGGTAATTAATTAATTATTTAAATAATCATTTTAACATATAATAAACAAATTAAACTAAGTACTTACGAAAGTAACTTTTAATTTTGACAGAGATTTAAAAAAAAAAAATGAAGCCCTACAGCAACATATTTCCATGGATCACCATATTCCTTTTACACCTCCATGCAACTAATTTGGCTATATTTTCTTGCTTCCTACTTTGGCATTGTTATTAGAAGAATATTATAGATAATATACTTAATTGGGATCCACAATCGTCCAGGACCTAAACCACAAGACCTCTCTTTTAAGTTGCTATTTTGCCGCTCAAAACAAAAGTCAGCGACATCACAGTATTGTTTCCTTCTTTTGTAAATCACTGATTGTTCGGTAATATAATTCGATTACGCGTTTCCTTTCCAAACACAATCCTGTACCTAGACTTTTAGCATAACACTTATACAAATCAATCACAATCTCATTTCCATATGTCGCAAGATGTGATAATACTATATAAACCGCACACCTAGCATACCAATCGACCACCACCTTTTTACCTTCACAACATTCTGTTCACATCCACCTTCATCCTTTATCATCACCCCTTAGAACCGCATTCGCGTCCGAATTACAACGGAACTTGCCGGAGAAGATTCCACACCAAGAGCTTTGAAACACCTTCCGCACGGTTCGCCGGAAAACACATAACCGCGTCGGAGATCGGAGCTCAACAGAAACTGCCTGGAGTAACCGAAACCGTCACTTGAACAACATCACGGGTTCATCATTGTTGTTTGGTATACCTTCTTCTCGTGAATCCTTTTTATTGTTCCTTGTTATTTTTTTTAGATATGAAAAACGCTTTGCAATTATTTCTCTGTTTAAAACAAGGAACAAAACAAACACAGTAGTTGGTCGTAGTTTCTGTTTTTGTTAACAAAATGAAGAATGTGACTAAATCACTACACAAACTTCGATCAATATGAGGATACACATACTTTTATTTATAAAAGAATTTGTACATTAGTTTTGATGTCTAAAATAATACCATGTTTTATGAAAACTATAAACGTTACTTGGGATTTAATAAACTTCATAAACTTAATTGAATATAATTTTTGCTAATAAAATAGCTAGAATTGTGCTAGAACAAATCTTAGGTTAAATTCGATTTCAAACGTTGTTTCATATCATTCACCAAAGAATGCATGTAAAGGTTCTTTAAAGCAATTAAAACATAGTTATGATACAACGTAAATTATCATTCACTATTATTATTATTATTATTATTATTATTATTATTATTATTATTATTATTATTATTTCTTTCTTCTTTTCTTTTACTACAAGACAACCCTAAATTTAACAATAACTAACAAATTTATTTTAAACCCTTTATATCTTAAACACTAATAATGTGATAAATTTTAATTCATAAACTATATATATATATATTAGGAATTATGATTAAGCTATAAATATTAATGAGATCGTTGTGTGATATTTTAACCATTTAGGATAAACGTTTCATTCATTAGGAATCCTTTTTCCCAATCTTTACTCGTGCGCTTATTTTACAAGGGATCGCAAACGCAACCACTGTGAGTAGATCTTACTTCTTCCCCTTTTTGTCACTTTAACTTTTTGGGGTGTATCATGTCTCACGTGTTCATAAGTGTTTCATATTATTTTCCCAACATGCAAACTTAAATGTCATATGTGTTCATGATTGGTATCGCATTGTTACGCTATATGTTTCACATACATGTATTACGTGTTTACTGCTTTGTGTCGCGGTTTCTCTGTTTCGCGTGGATCCACCACCGGTTGACCGGTTCCCCCACGGCCATGGGGCGAACTCGGTATCCCCATCATTGTTTCATGGTTTCGCTTTTCGCCTCTCGGGGCTTGAATCGCATCATTTGTTTCACGGATTATGTTTCATTATGTCTTGTTACATTACTTGTTGATGTGGATTGATTGATGAATTATTTGTTGATGTCAGTATTACATCTAATATTGCATGTTACATAATTGTTATTAAATAAAATCAACTAATCTTTTAAGGTTAAATAAAAACAAATAAAGATCTACTCGCCAACTTTTGTTGACCCAAAAACCATTTTTACACATGATACAGGTGAACAAGTACGAAGAGAAGATTGGACATAGGATGAGCCTTAGTTAACAATAAACGGATTAGTGTAGTTTATTTATGTCTCGCGTTTGTAATTGTTTATTTGAATAAATTGTTTTGTGAAACATTTGTTATGAATAAATTATTATTTAAAACACGCAATAGCAAGTCATAAGCTCTCGAGTTAACCCGATCATGCCCCGATCACCTATTCCGCTGTGGGTCGGGGTGTGACAGTGGCTATTGGTGGTTGTCCTCCGTTGCTTGATTCGAATGGATTCGCATCCAAGTCTTCTTTTAGGTTAACTGCATCAAAATCACACAAACAAACCTTTCGATTTGACCAGTTTAGCTTTGAGTCCAAAAAAGAAGAAAAAAGGTTAAAATTCTGGCTTTGACCTAACCACCAATTAACCTCTCCTTCTAGAAGGTTTTTCTGAATTATAATGGTCAGGATTTAATCTTAATTTGATCCAACGGTTTAGATCGAATATTGTTCCCATTGACTTTAAAGGGAACTTAAGAATCTATACTTTCTATAAAATGAGAAATTCCAATGACATAAGAAAAGCTGATGTGTCAGCAGGAAAGGCTGTCCAACAATGCTTTTCTTATGTCATTATTACATCATAAAGCCTAATATATAAATCACTTTAAAATACGGTCAAAACGACTGCCAGGGTAAACATCTGCTCATTTATATGTGACTTTACTTTAATACCTAGCAGCAGTTGTTGTTATCTTCCTTAGTGCTTTTAGATCAGCAGATGTTTAAGGCTAATTACCGGGAAATTCAAATTCAACAATGCATGGGAATAAGTAATTAGCAATTAATGCATGTCATCAAGAAACTCCTGCCAATCATCCTTCTTATATAAAGCTTTTCTTCTCATTTCCCTCTTCATATTTCATCACGCTTTCATCTTCTTTGTTATTTAATCACAATCCGAATTCTGAATTAGAAGCATGTCAATATCAGTTGACAGTAACAATCTTAGTTTTATTAACGATTTGAATCCTGGGAAAGATATGTGGAACATGAAAGCGAGAATTATTCGAAAATGGAATCAGGGTTACAAGATGGATCTCATCTTCATTGATGAAAAGGCAATTTGTATCTCTGCTTTTCCGTTTTATTAGAGAATGTAGTGGTGTATGCTAAGAAGATACTTTCTTTAAATGTTCTTCAGGGTGCTAAGATTCAAGCAGGTATTAAGACTCATCTGATACCTGTTTTTGATCGACAGATTCAAGAAGATGCTGTTGTGATTTTGTCGAAATTTGGTGTTGGTGAGAATAAAGATTTATATAAAGTAGTAGTGCAGCCTTATAAAATCAACTTTTATAGATGCACAAGTGTTACTCTTGTGAGAGATTGGCAAGGTGTTGAGTATGGTTTCAACTTCAGAGCTTATGAAGATATTCTTCAAGGAGAGGCGTTAAACGCTTTGAGTGTTGGCAATGTATATTTTTGTAATCATGTCTTGTTTGTATAATATTAGAGAGTTTTACTTATATTCTTGTATAATGTGATCATATAGATGTTGCTGGATCTGTGATTTGTTGTGGAGATCTTGAAATCTTTGATCGACCTCCAAAGCAGACTAAGAAGATGAATTTCAATATTGAAGACTTGGAGTAAATTGTTGTTTATATGTGTAGTCATGTACTGATCATTGTTTGTATTTAATGATGTTAATAAATAAGATGAAGAATGTTGGTATTTAATGTGGGATCATGGTAATGGTAATAAATGAGGTCTACAGTGTTTGTATCATCATCATCATATCATCATCATCGTACTCAGTATATCCCACCTATAGCAAAGCTAAGGTAGGGTCTGAGGGGGGTGGGATGTAGACAGCCTTACCTCTACCCCGTAGGAATAGAGAGGCTGCTTCCAATGAGACCCCCGGCTCGATTGTGGTTTTGCATCAAGCCTTGGACATAAGGCACATAACACTCAGCAATTGAGACAAACGCCAATTGGTGCATGTACCCCCTTGTCTTCCGGCTATCAACGCCACCACATGATGCCTGATTAACGATCCCCTCTTTTTAACGTTATTTTCACAAAATTAGTAAAATAACGTTAAAAATTAGTGCACTTTTGCTTTTGCCCCCCCGAGCGCCCACACATATATTACATTATTAGTGCACTTTTGTTTGTATCTAATGTTGAATCATGGTAATAAATGAGGTCTATAGTTTATTCTTAGTGAATATGGTAGTTAATTTATGGCTCATTTGCTACTTTAATAAATGTCATAATTTTCCTTTGATTTTCTGTTTTTATTCATTCAATGTTGTTTTGATATTAGAGATTTGTAAAGAAATGGTCATAAATTAGTCTTTAGTATATCGTCATATGAATATTTTTTTCATGTAAGGGTAAGGTTTTGCGTTGAACTGTGTGGAATGATTATGCTCTGCAGATTAAGGACTTCATTTCTAAAATCCCACCTCATGAGCATGTGATGGCTGTTATACAGCATGGAAAATGTAAGGAATGGAAAGGTATTTTTGTTACTTTCTACAAATCATAACTATATTGTTTATTTCTGGCAATATAAAGACAGGTATACATTAAATATCTATATACTTTTTCATGTAGGTGAATTTACTGTTCAAAGTGATAAGTTTGCAACACGAATTTTTCTGAATGAAGACATTGATGAAGTAATGAGCTAAGGAGGAGGTAATTTGTCAATGTAATTTCTCTTGTATATAGATGTTCAAGTCAAATACTTGGTTTCATGTTATTTGTATACTAATTCTAATCATTTGTGGTATTCAAAAGGCTTATACTGAAGTTTGGACAAGGGAGTGGTTCTACTTCTCAAACAATACTATCGTCTCAGAGTGTTTTTCCATTGCATAAAGAATTTGTAACTGATGGTGTGAAGAAACATGTTGATGAGATTAGTGAGATAGAAAAGGTTTCACATCTTTTTATATAGTTTGGTTATTTGTTTGGTTTGTCACCTGCATGTTTTTACAGGAAGTGTCTTGTGTTTTTACAGGAAATGTCTTGTGTTGTGGTTGCGACAATTAAGATTGTGCAAGAAGAGTATGGTTGGTTTTATGCTGCCTATCGTAAGTGTTTCAAGAAGGTGATGGGTAAAAGTGAATACTTGCAGAATGTTGAAAATGTTTCAGATGATATTGTTCGATTGCCTGTGACTTCTTTGGTTTGTCCCAAATGTCATAGTGAATGTACATCAATCACCACAAAGTAAGCAATGATGATTATTTAGCGTTATATTTATATAAGTAACATTCTAAGATTGATATTTGAATATAGTTTTGCAGTTTACTTAGTTGTGTATATTTCAGGTTCAAGGTGCGGGTGCAGGATGAGAGTGGTAGTGTTTCTTTTGTTATGTTTGATAGAGATGTTCAGAAGCTTCTTGGATTAGCAGCGAGTGACATAAGAGAGAGGCAAGTTAAGGCCAATGATACTGGATTCCCTCATGAGATATTTCGATTGGTTGATAAGAATGCTGCTTTTAAGATTGATGTTTCAGAGTTCAATCTTAAAAATGACTATCGTGTTTATACTGTGCAAAAAACATGTGTTGATCCAGTAATAATTGCTGAATTGGTTGGTGGCGATGGTAATGGTGATGAAAATACTGATGAGGTAGCATATAAAATTACTCTTTCAATCTATTTATTTTTCTTTTGAGTTTTAAACACTGGATTCTGCACTTTTTTATATGATATCATATATTATGATCCTTTAGGTTACTCAAGAGGTAGCAGACGTTAAAGATGTTAACCTTTCAGAATCTTCTCAGGTGTCTGCTGAACGAACTTCAAGGGTGAGTAATTATTTTTAAAGTATGTTTAGTATTTTAAAAAGAGTTCATTATTTTATTAAATGAGATCAATAGTTGTTTTGTGATCTGTTGCAATGATGTTGTCTCTGTTACGGCCGACTCTTCAGCCGTTGAAGTTGAAAAGAATTCTGGATCAAGTCCCAATGGAAAGCGGATGGCTCAAGATGCTGATGTTGTCAACGTTGGTGAGCTATCCACTAATGTGAGAAGAACCCGGAAGAAGCTGACTAAGCTTAACAATTAGATGCTTATGAAAAAACAATTCTTATGAGAAATAAGTAGAAACCACTTATTTTTGAAGAATCCTTGTGGTTTTTATTTATGTCTGTTAACTGTTGTTTTAACAAACTGTGGTTAAAAGTTTGGTTTGTAAGGACTACAATGATGAATATGGTATGTAATATCTACGGTTTGAATATCAAGTAAGGTTAACCTTTTATTTGTTATGTAATATTGTTATTATACATTATATACATTTTTGGTGATATTGATGGACTGGATAAGTAGAAAATTTAATCAATTGGTTAGTCGGAAAACTGTTGGGGTCTGAGATACATTAACATCTGTTAGAGGGTAAGCACTGTTATAGCGTGCTAACATCTGTTAACCCCTAAGAACTGTTAAAGATCTGTTAAAGGCTAAGCACTGTTATAGCGTGCTTCAACAGGCTTTATGAGCTGTTGATCATCATCTGTTAAAGATCTTATATTATAGATCTTCTGTTGAATTGTGTAATATCTGTTGGTGCACAGCAGAACTTAGGTTCATCATACATTTTGCTTCATCAGCAGAGGTTCTCTTTAGCAGACCTTTGCTTCAGCAGTCTTTGTCTTAACAGACCTTTTGGTTCATCAGCAGAGTTTGTTTGGCTCATGAGCTGAGGTTGTTTGGTTTAACACACTTTTCTTTCAACAGTGGTTGTCTTCAATAGAAGTTTCTTAGAAAAGTTTAGCGAAACAGATGATCAGTTTGTCCCTTTGGTAGGAGCAGATTTTTAAAACACTGTTATTTGTAACTGTTGTTTTAACAAACTGTTGTTAAAAGTTTGGTTTGTAAGGGCTACAATGATGAATATGGTATGTAATGTCTTCGGTTTGAATATCAAGTAAGGTTAACCTTTTGTTTGTTATATAATATTGTTATTATACATTATATACATTTTTGGTGATATTGATGGACTGGATAAGTAGTAGGGTTGTATATTATTGTTAGATTGATGAATGAAAATTTATTCAATTGGTTAGTTGGAAAACTGTTGGGGTCTGAGATACATTAACATCTGTTAGAGGCTAAACACTGTTATAGCGTGCTAACATTTGTTAACCCCTAAGCACTGTTAAAGATCTGTTAAAGGCTAAGCACTGTTATAGCGTGCTTCAACAGACTTTATGAGCTGTTGATCATCATCTGTTAAAGATCTTATATTATAGATCTTCTGTTGAATTATGAAATATCTGTTGGTGCACAGCAGAACTTAGGTTCATCATACATTTTGCTTCATCAGCAGAGGTTCTCTTTAGCAGACCTTTGCTTCAGCAGTCTTTGTCTTAACAGACCTTTTGGTTCATCAGCAGAGTTTTGTTTGGCTCATGAGCTGAGGTTGTTTGGTTTAACAGACTTTTCTTTCAACAGTCGTTGTCTTCAACAGACGTTTCTTAGAAAAGTTTAGCGAAACAGATGTTCAATTTGTCCTTTTGGTAGGAGCAGATTTTTAAAACACTGTTATTTGTAATTACAAGTTGTATACTATTTTATTAATTTTGAGTCTTATATTTCTTTTTGTTGAGTGACCGGGAAATGTACTGGAAAATAGTAATGTTTAGATGCAAAATATAGTAATGTTTACTTGAAAAATATAAAAAGGTAAAACCACAAAGTTTTGAAAGTATATACTAGGACTACATAACTTCATTCTTAAGTTAGTTTTCAAAGAAGAAATTTGTCCATCAAACATGTCAACTAAAACATAAATTATTAAATGCTGAAAAGATGTTCAAAGACTACGTCATCAAACTTCAAAGTGTATTTTATCTTCTATTACACTTTTTTCTTCGGCTATCTCAAACCTCAGCTTTTTCCCCAAATATATTCCCGTTTCATCCATATTACGCTGCCAGTTTGTATGCATCACTGGATGGTTGTTGTCGTCAGGTCTTCTAGGATCTCTCCTAACAACCAGCTGTACCAAAAACTTCTGATGTGCGTGAGTGTGTTATATGGATTTAAGTATATTTTAAGTCCTTTTTACACGTTAGTCAAGTTTTAAATTTATAAAAACACAATATTTTACTAACACCAAACACACATATGGGCAAGTGCACCCATCGTGAGCGTAGTATAGTGTTGGCAAGATACCGAGGTCGTCCAAGGACACAAGAGCTTTTAGTTCCGGTTTATCCTCAACGTCTAATCAAATCAAAAGTTTAGAAAAAAGGTTTTAAACTAGAAAAATAAAAACTAACTAAAATGCTGAAAAATAAAATAAAAATAAAAACAGATAGACAAGATGAATCACTTGGCTCCGACTCGTGTTTAGTGTAACCTTTGATTATTTCCGCACTTTTGCACTTTTTAAGAGATTATCTTAGTTATTGTAGTAGGCCCCTCTTTTGAAGGTGACGTTACCCTCAACCCAGTAGTTTGAGTCAGCAAGGATACAATCCTAAAGGGTCGGATTATTGAAAGATAATTAATTAAGTTATTAATGCATATTATGGTAGACCCCTCTTTTGAAGGTGACGTTACCCTTGGCTAAGTAGTCTGAGTCAGCAGGGATACAGTCCCAAGTAGCCGGGTTAAAGTATTAATAGTAGCTTACATATGAGGGGATCAAAGAGTTTGGACCCCCGCCATCCAATACCGGTGGGTATTGAAGGAGGTCCTACTAAATTTGACACAGGTCCTTGCAGGATCTATACACTGAACAAGGCAAGACTCTTACCAAACCGTTCCCTTAACCCCCGACCAGGTAGCCAACATACCTCCATATAGACCGTGGAGATATGAATGGTGAAAAATCTTTTATTTTATATAGACAGTAAAATAATGCCAAGACACCACGGACAAACGATAAGGAAGAATCACCTTCAACATAAGAAACTAGTTATTAAAGTCATTAATACATAACCAAGTAAAAAGTGCGAAAAGATTAAAAATAAAAAGTATTACACTAGACACTTTGTCTTCACCAAGTGATGTAAGAGACTTAGGCAAACATGGCCTGTGATTGTCAAGAACTCTTACGATCAATCTTGAATCCCGAGACGACTCACACACTCTATGATGGACAATGGATGATGGTGGTGGATGATGGTGTTATGGTGGTGGTGGGTGGTGGGTGAAGTGTGAGAGATGTGGTGTGCCAAGGGATGGTTTGCAAATGAGCCAAGCACCCCTATTTATAGGCTGAATAGTAGCTCGGGCACTGCCCCGTGTTCATTGGGCACGGCCCCGTGTCCATCCTCCTTCTCTGTCTTCATTAATTGCTCTTGTCTGCATTAGTTGACCACGCCCCCGTGTCCGCTGGGCACGCCCCCGTGTGCAGAAGCATATCTGTACTATCAAGATTTGCCTGGATTCTACGAATCTTATAGTTGACCACGGCCCCGTGTCCGCTGAGCACGGCCCCGTGGTGGGCGATAGAAGCTTCTATAGCTTTATCTTTTATGCTGGCACTTGGGCACGCCCCCGTGTTCACTGAGCACGTGGCGTGTTCAGCCTTCTGTTCTCTTGTTTTGCTTGGGTAGATGCTGTCGGGGAGGTCGGGCATGCCACGTTTGTTCCTTTTCTTGTATTTATGTTAGATTTAGCTGCCTTTTTGCTTCTTTTGTTAATTTGAGCTTATTTAATCCTGAAAATACAAAAGGAAGACAAAAACACACTTTTTCCAACATTAGTACTAAAAAAATGTTAGTTTTATGTCACAATTGATATAATTTATATGTTGCATTTTGTGCACATCAAATACCCCCACACTTGAATCTTTGCTTGTCCTCAAGCAAAACTCTTTATAATGTGGCTTTACACTCCCAAATGGAATGGGTAGAAGAGAAGGTTTTTGGGCTTGTCATAGAGTGTCGGGATTTCCAAGATTCTTTATTAAGTTTTATTTTTATTTATTTACAATCCTATTTTTCATGATTTATTTAAAACTTTTCATAAGATAAATTACTTATTAGGGCATAACATGCCTCTTTAAAATTCTATTTATATACAAGTTCACATAACTCACGGGGGATCACTCAACACTCGGCCGAAGATGTATTTTAGTGAATCTCTCGAGAGCGGCATGGAACTTACTCCTACCATAAGCTTGCCAAACAATCAATCCTCCTCCTTTTTAACTATATACCTTTGTAAATATCAAGAGGACTTTTGGGTAGAGGGTTAGGCTTGGGTTAAAGGTAGGTGGTTGGGTTAGTGGTTAGTAGAAAAGGGCGAAAAGCGTAAAAAGCGTCGGTTTTCGTAAGACTTTTTATTTTTGCAATTTTTTATTTTGATGAAGCATTTTTTTTCAAACAAAGTTATTTTTGATGAACTTGTTTGTTTATTTTTTTCTTTTGCTTCATCATCAACATTTTTTTTAGTAAGATCATACGAAAAACCGAGCTTGTTACTAAAACAAAGGGTTAAAAATAAAAAAGGTTTTGGTGGGTGAAAGGGTGTTTGGTTTGGGTTAAGAAATGAAAATGTTTAGGCTCAAAGGGGTTAACTAGGGGGATTTTGGGTAGGTGGTAAAAAAAATGGTGTAGAAATAAAAAGGGTTAGTCCTAATGCCTCCATCATTTACTTACTCAGGTTTAAGTTGGTAAGGAAACGTTTGGGTAGGTGGTAAAAAAAATAATGGTGTAGAAATAAAAATGGTTAGTCCTAATGCCTCCATCATTTACTTACTCAGGTTTAAGTTGGTAAGGACCGGGAATGTATCGTCGTGGCAAGTTCTAGAGTTGTAAGAACCAAGCGGCTATTCACACAAGAAACGAAAAATGAGCATTTAGTTTAAAGATATGTATTTGTATGCTCAATAAAGGCTCAAAACTCACTTTTGTGGGAATGGGTTTTTATGTGATCAAGTATATATAATCAAATTTTAACTAAGCTTGTCATGCCGTTTCATAATTTTCTTATGTTGGTTCTTTTTATCACGACGCTATCGGTTGTAAATTTGTAAAAATATAACATTTTTAGAACTTGAAATTCCCAAGTTAAACCTATACAAGTAAAAAAAAATGAAAAATTTTTGAAAAAATTTGGGGTGATTAGCGGTTCCAATAGAGTTTTGTGTAAGGCTTGTGATTAGGACTTGCAAGATTCAAAGTTTTAGCATCCCCCCCCCCCCACACTTAAATTACACATTGTCCTCAATGTGTCCCAAAAATAAGTTTTTAGGTTGATTGAATGTGTAAAAATGTGTTAAAAAGCAAAATTTTATGTTACTGGGCGTCTGGACACGGCCCCGTGGTGTCCGGGCACGGCCCCGTGTTTAGTTGCCAGTAACAGAAAGTTGTAAAAAGAAACAGAAACCTGGACACGGGGGCGTGTTGGGTGAACACGGCCCGTGTCCAGTTTACCTAAACTGGGCATTTTCTGCAGACTGTGCAGCACGGGGCCGTATTGGGCGGACACGGCCAGTGCTGAACTTGCTGTAATGAAGAAAATTTTGTCGGATGGCCCTGTTTTCGTGCATGGGGTGCTGGTTCATTTTCCCTTGTTATCCTTTGCCATCCCGAGTGTGTTTTATTCCTGAAATTAAAACTAAACTAGAAAACATAAAAATTAATCTAAACTAAACTAAGGATAGTTCCGTGGAATGCCTCCGTGGTGCGCCACGTTTATAAGGGTCCTTGGATAGACCCAAAGCCTGGTCATATGTTACTCAAGTGGGATGTTTTGCACCCCATGCTACACCGTCGGAGAGCGTCATCCAAGCTTGAGTCTATGACCTTCATGTAGTTGACCGGGTCTTCGTCTTCTACTCTTTTTCCGACTCCAAACGTCACTTCCTCGTCCCCAAACTTCAATGTTAGTGTTCCGTCATTCATGTCTACCACTGCTTGGGCAGTGGCTAGAAATGGCCTCCCTAGGTTGAGAGGGACTTCGGTGTCTTCTTCCATGTCTAGTATGACAAAGTCGGTCGGGAAGACGAAATTGTCGACTTTGACCAATAGATTTTCAGCGACACCTTGTGGATATTTGACGGATCTGTCAGCCAGTTGTATGCTCATCTTTGTAGGGCTCGTTTTTCCTAGGCCGAGTCGTTTGAACATTGATGCGGGCATGAGGTTGATGCTAGCCCCAAGATCGGCTAGTGCATTGCAAATGGGGGATTCCCCAATCGAGCACGGAATCGTGAAGCTTCCAGGATCAATCTTCTTTTGTGAGAGTTTGTTGAGTAGTAAGGCGGAGCATTCTTCGCATAAGTTAACTAATTGCAATGATTCAATTTTCCTTTTATGAGTGAGGAAGTCCCTCATAAATTTTGAATATTTAGGCATTTAAGTTAGGACTTCGATAAATGGAATATTAACATGCAATTGTTTTAGTAAATTTTCGAACTTTGCGAATTGCTCATCGGTCTTTTGACGAATTAACCGTCCGGGGTATGGAACCGGAGGAGTCTTAGTAGGCTCTTAAACTGGTGAAGAAGCCTTATCTTGTTGGGGCGCGGGTGGAGTTGTGGTTTGGCTAGATTGGCTTCTTTCAGTTGGTGGAAGTGGAGCCTCGTCGGGACCCACGGTACGGTTTCTCAATGTTATGAGATGTACTTGCGCCTATGGGTTGGTCTCGGTATTACTTGGTAACGCGCCTTGTGGTCTCTCGAATAAATTTTGAGCTATTTGATTTAATTATTTTTCAATGTTTTGAATGCTAGCTTGTTGATTTCTAAAATTCGATTCCAATTGCTGAAATCGATCCGAGTTTTTCTTTTCGGTGTCGGAGACGAGGCGAGATACAGTATCTTCAAGCCTTTCTCGTCCACCTTGTTGTTGAGAAAAATTGTGTGGTTGTTGAAAGTTAGTTCGTTGGTTTTGTTGGTTACTACTGTTGCCGGGATCTCTCCAACCAAGATTGAGGTGGTTACGCCATCCTTGGTTGTAGGTACCCGTTGGAGGACCCGACGGCCTAGGTCTATTATCAATGTAGTTTACCGTTTCCGTTTGATCATCTAATTCTTTCATACAACTCCAATTTTCATGTGGCCCACCACACCCCTCACAAGCCATAACCGAGACCGTTTTTGCCATTTCTAACTTTTTGATTTTTGAAGAAAGGGCCTCGATTTTGGCTTGTAAAGAAGTGTTTTCATCAACCTTATGGGCGCCCGGGGCAATAGATTTAGTGCCATGGGGAGTGTGCCACTGAAAATTGGTCTGAGCAATTTTCTCAATTTGATTATATATTTCATTTAGGCGACGATTACCTAGAAGTCCCCCGGAGCTAAAATCAAGTGTTTGTCTTGTGTGTGGCAACAACCCATTGTAGAAAGTGGATACTTGTTGCCATACCGCAAGACCGTGATGAGGACACTTTCTTAGTAGCTCCTTGAACCTTTCCCAAGTTTCATATAAGGATTCCCCATCCTCTTGTGAGTATGTATTAATTTCAGTCATTAATTTAGCCGTTTTAGCAGGAGGGAAATACTTATATAGAAACTTTTGGGCTAGTTCATCCCAGGTGTTTACCGAGCCAACTCGGAGGGTATTAAGCCAAGCCTTAGCTCGGTCTTTTAGTGAAAATGGAAACATCCGAAGGCGGATGGCGTCGTTTGATGCTCCATTGATCCGAAAGGTATCACATATTTCTAAGAAATTAGTAATATGTAGATGGGGATCCTCGTCCGCAAGCCCATGGAAGGTTGCGGAGTTTTGAAGCATTTGTATCAAATGTGGCCGAAGTTTGAAGTTATTGGCTTCGACATTCGGTGCATTGATAGCGGCGCCGAGATTACCTACAGTGGGTCGTAGGTAATCCATGAGGATACGTTGGTCCGCCATTGGAAGTGGGTCCCCCGAAACTTTCTCTTAGTTTTTAGCTTTAAGTCTTTTTCTGAGAAAGCGTTCGGGATCTTCTAGAGGTTCTTTTATGTCTCTACTAGAAATGGAGCTCATACACTACGTAGGAAGTTTAAATGTGGCGCCTGGGTTCCAAGTCCTGCAATAAAAACAGAAAAGAACGTTGGTCAGAAGGTTCACCACGGCCCCGTGCTCAGGTGAACACGGCCCGTGGTCGGAGATACAGTGATTGTTTTCCGGATCCCTGTTACTGGGGAGCTGGACACGGCCCCGTGTTGCACCGACACGGCCCCGTGCTCAACCCTCTGTAACTCGGAAAATAAAAACTGCCAGTGACAATGCTGGGCACGGCCCGTGTCCGACCAGGCACGCCCGTGCTAAGCTCTGCAGAAACTGAAAAATTAAGAAAAATCCTTAAAAAAACAGAAAAATAAGAAAAACGATTAGGCCGTTGATTCCTAACTTTCTTAAAATCCTTGTGTCCCCGGCAACGGTGCCAAAAACTTGATGTGCGTGAGTGTGTTATATGGATTTAAGTATATTTTAAGCCCTTTTTACACGCTAGTCAAGTTTTAAATTTATAAAACACGATATTTTACTAACACCAAACACACATATGGGCAAGTGCACCCATTGTGAGCGTAATATAGTGTTGGCAAGATACCGAGGTCGTCCAAAGACACAAGAGCTTTTAGTACCGGTTTATCCTCAACGTCTAATCAAATCAAAAGTTTAGAAAAAAGGTTTTAAACTAGAAAAATAAAAACTAACTAAAATGCTGAAAAATAAAATAAAAATAAAAACAGATAGACAAGATGAATCACTTGGCTCCGACTCGTGTTTAGTGTAACCTTTGATTATTTCCGCACTTTTGCACTTTTTAAGAGATTATCTTAGTTATTGTAGTAGGCCCCTCTTTTGAAGGTGACGTTACCCTCAACCCAGTAGTTTGAGTCAGCAAGGGTACAATCCTAAAGGGTCGGATTATTGAAAGATAATTAATTAAGTTATTAATGCATATTATGGTAGGCCGCTCTTTTGAAGGTGACGTTACCCTCGGCTAAGTAGTCTGGGTCAGCAGGGATACAGTCCTAAGTAGCCGGGTTAAAGTATTAATAGTAGCTTACATATGAGGGGATCAAAGAGTTTGGACCCCCGCCATCCAATACCGGTGGGTATTGAAGGAGGTCCTACTAAATTTGACCCAGGTCCTTGCAGGATCTATACACTGAACAAGGCAAGACTCTTACCAAACCGTTCCCTTAACCCCCGACCAGGTAGCCAACATACCTCCATATAGACCGTGGAGATATGAATGATGAAAATCTTTTATTTTATATAGACAGTAAAATAATGCCAAGACACCACGGACAAACGATATGGAAGAATCACCTTCAACATAAGAAACTAGTTATTAAAGTCATTAATACATAACCAAGTAAAAAGTGCGAAAAGATTAAAAATAAAAAGTATTACACTAGACACTTGTCTTCACCAAGTGATGTAAGAGACTTAGGCAAACATGGCCTGTGATTGTCAAGAACTCTTACGATCAATCTTGGATCCCGAGACGACTCACAAAATCTATGACGGACAATGGATGATGGTGGTGGATGATGGTGTTATGGTGGTGGTGGGTGGTGGGTGAAGTGTGAGAGAGGTGGTGTGCCAATGGATGGTTTGAAAATGAGCCAAGCACCCCTATTTATAGGCTGAACAGTAGCTCGGGCACGGCCCCGTGTCCATTGGGCACGGCCCCGTGTCCATCCTCCTTCTCTGTCTTCATTAATTGCTCTTGTCTGCATTAGTTGACCACGCCCCCGTGTCCGCTGGGCACGCCCCCGTGTGCAGAAGCATATCTGTACTATCAAGATTTGCCTGGATTCTGCGAATCTTATAGTTGACCACGGCCCCGTGTCCGCTGAGCACGGCCCCGTGGTGGGCGATAGAAGCTTCTATAGCTTTGTCTTTTATGCTGGCACTTGGGCACGCCCCCGTGTTCACTGAGCACGCGGCGTGTTCAGCCTTCTGTTCTCTTGTTTTGCTTGGGAAGATGCTGTCGGGGAGGTCGGGCATGCCACGTTTGTTCCTTTTTCTTGTATTTATGTTAGATTTAGCTGTCTTTTTGCTTCTTTTGTTAATTTGAGCTTATTTAATACTGAAAATACAAAAGGAAGACAAAAACACACTTTTTCCAACTTTAGTACTAAAAAGGGTTAGTTTTATGCCACAATTGATGTAATTTATATGTTGCATTTTGTGCACATCAACTTCACATGACCAAATGACAGCACAGCTCTACGGTAATCATTTAGCTGGTGTTCTCGAACAAAGTTCCTCGGTATTGCCTGTAAAGGAAAATTCTTTGTTTAGTTATTCATTCAAAACAGCATATACTTTAAGTAATAACAGATAGATCCAACATTATAAGTAAAATCAACCATATTAAAACTAGATATGTAAATACCAAGCTGTGTGTCTCTAAAACATGGTATTCAAACTGTTTTTTATATTGTGGACGCTTTCTCCGGTGTTGGTGATTGGTACGACTGCAGTGATGTTTAGTCTCCCCGTGAAGTCCAGTCCCGTCTTTGTTAAAAACCTTCATAGTGAAGTTAAAGTCGTCTTCAGGAATACTTCTCATCCATTGAAATAGTAGTTGGCAGCTTTCCTCAATGTCATTTTTGAAGCAAAAAGTTGTCCATCCTGGTCCCATAAAACCAGCAGCCAATCCCTTTTTGTTTTCAGGAGAGAAAACATAATACACATCAACTTTACTACTCTGCTTTGGTCCATGTACTTTTGCAACCAAGTTATCAATTTTTAATCTCCTCTCCGACAACAGCTTCAGCAAATCGTGTGGTAAATGCTATAATTTTCATACATTTCAAAAATGTGATATTAGATTTTATATAGGATACAAAATATAAATTAGAAGTTTTTCTAACAGTCCAAAAGATACACTGGCAATATATAAAAATAAGGTAGCAATTTTTAACCTGCTTGCAGTATGTTTCTTCTTCAGCCTGTATCAAGCAACTATGAACATAATCTCTGTTCGAGCCATCGTTTCTAATCTCAAATCCCTCATTGTTCAAAACATTTATCTCAAATTTTGCTTCCTTCAATTTTTTTAAACACAGCATGTCTATGTTTTTATTTCTATAAGTTTCAACAAACCGAGTCCATTCTGACCCGTTTATCCTCTTACTTTTATGATCGATGCTCTGTACTGCAATCTTATACTTAAAACCCGTATAATCAACCAACTTTATTACTTCACACTTTCGTGGTAATTGGTTACTCATTATCCTTGGAAGTACCTATGTATATAAAATACACAACATTTAATATATCTTTAATTTTATAAATACAGTTTTTAGCATACAATTGTGATTTGAGCTAATTTGTTCTAAGAATATAGCTTACCAATCCCTCATTTAGGTCTGTCAATTCAGAGACATTGATAATTATCATAAACTCCATCTGAAAGTAAAAAATACAATAACAGTTAAATAATAAAACATAAAATCAATTGTATCTGAAAAGCATTCTATTTAAGATATAAAAAATATCCAACACTCTGTAGGACCAAACTTATATGTTGTGTACTTCAATATGGTCCCTACAACCAACAATATGAATCTAACATTGTGTAAGATCAAATTTATATTCTTGTATAATAAAAAAGTATTATATGGCAATAAAGTTTTCAAATATCCATGTTTGTGTCAACTTCAAACTTCAGTTTTTTTAGCAGACAATGCTATATTCACTTACAAATCAGACATATGAGTACTATAAACTGATTGCAGAATATTTTATCAAAATTAATATTGATAGAACAAATGTATCAACACTACATGGCAGTTCATACAATAATTCTAAAATCATTCTTAAAATTTACAACATATATTTATGAAACAATAATATTTCAGATTGTTATTTAGATGGAATGAATCAAAATGTAACTAAATAGGTTGATATAAATCTTATTATAAAATAAAGAAAACAACTTCATATAAGTTTATCTATTTTAACATTGGTAGATTATGATTTTGATGTTTATATAATTTGAAATGAGGAAACTGAAAGGAACATGTCAAAGCATACATGTAAAATACACAAGAGAACAAAAAAATACCTGATCTAAAACTTTAAACTTCTGATCGTCACGTTTGAAGAAGAAGAAGAAACTGTAGAGTTTTTTCGCCGGAGAAGAAGAAGTGAGATTGTATTGGGATTGTTGAAAATAAAATATTTATCTATTAACTTGTAATTGTTTATTTATTTAACTTATAATAATCTTTAATATCGGGATTTAAAAACTATTTTTAATTATATAAATATATTAAATTAATAGATAAGTTTTTCGTATTTAACATTTTAAATTTATAGTCAAGCAGTGGTTGCTGCTGTGCAAAAATTGCCTCGTTTTAATGTAAAAGGGGGTAAAGTATAAATTTTACAAAACTTAATTTCAACCAACCAGTGTAAATGTAACATCTGTATTAACTCCATTTAATATACTTTTCATCTCCATTATTGAATATAAGCTCCAGAAAACATATTCGGAAGTTTTCTCAAATAACTTTCTAATCAAAATCGGCAAGGTTCTATTGCAGAATATAGATTACACGCTATAAAACCAAGTATTGTTTCTTTGAATTTATTGTTTGTATTATAAATGTTAGATTAATCATTATTTGATGTTATGAGTATGTATTTGTCACTGACGGCGTTTCATATTCTTTCTTGAAGCAAATAATAGTTGCTGTAATCCGGTGTATTTTTATCGATTAAGTACTGCATTAACTTAAATGAAGTTACTGATAGCATTCTCTGTCACAATTTGTGCATGCATCTTCGTGATGTTGTCTTCTACATTACGATTGATAAATCAACCATATAATTTTTGGTTGATGCTCATTTGCTTAACTGTTGTGAGAGATGATGATTTTCGTTTTATGCTTTGTTTTTATACAAATAGTCCGGTTAATATTTGGTACTTTTGTTTTTTAAGTGCTGATTTAGTTTAAGGGATGTTAGTGATGTCTATTTTATAATGTTGTTTGTCTATGACTTTTGTTGGATGTTGTTCATCTTTATAACTTGTAAGTTTAAATTGTTTATTGCAGATATGAATCTATCCAATCAAACACCATCCTTTTTACAATTCCTTAATGAAGATGATTTTATATTTTTGGTGTGTTTTCTTAACCTTCTTGCTACTATTAGGATTCTACGTTAATTTTTGATGTAAGATGTTTGTTAACTACTGTTGCAGAATATACCACTTGATTTTGAGACTCTGTTGTGGGGCAAGGAGGTCCTGTACGGTCAAATTGTAGAGTTACTTGATGGTGACAAATCATGGTTAGTACGAGTAAGGAAGAGAGATGATCATTGTATATTTACTGATGGATGGACAAAGTTTGTTAGAGATTGTTGTTTGAAAACGAAAGATGCTGTATTGGTGAAAGCTATTGGACGTTTGACATTCGTTGTCTCATGTTTTAAAGAAAATGTCTACGAGAACTCTTACATTTCAGCAAATATTATACCTGAATGTGGCATGGCTGTAAGTAACGATATATTATTTTGTTACTTACTGTAAACATTTTTCGATAGCTCAATAACTTGCTAACATCTTTTTGCCCTTTTAACGTCTGTTTCCTTATAATCTTAACATCTGTTGACTAACCTTTTTAACTTCTGTTGACTAAGTCTTTTAACATCTGATATTTAAGATATGTCCACGATGCAACCTCTGCTGGACATAATGGATGACAGTTGTTACGAAACCTCTATTGGATAGCAACAGAGGTATGTAATAGTTGATAGCCAAACAGTGGTTAGGTTGTGTGTAAATACTGTAACTACTGTTGACTAACCCTGTTGGGTAATTCTCATTTTAACTTTTGTTGACTAAATACTGTAGCTCAACAACTTGCTAACATATGTTTGCCCTTTTAACGTCTGTTTCCTTATAATCTTAACATTTGTTGACTAACTTTTTTAACTTCTGTTGACTAAATCTTTTAACCTCGGTTGACTAACATCTGATATTTAAGATATGTCCAAGTTGCAACCTCTGTTGGACATAATGGATGACAGCTGTTACGACACCTCTGTTGGATAGCAATAGAGGTATGTAATAGTTGATAGCTAAACAGTGGTTAGGTTGTGTGTAAATACTGTAACTATTGTTGACTAACCCTGTTGAGTAATTCTCATTTTACCTTTGCTTGACTAATCTGTTGTAACTTATGTTGCTCATTAGTTCATATCAAATTTGTATGTTTGCACTAAATATTCCTTTGCTTCTTCTATAGCTAATTGCTGACAAATTTTGGAAACAATTCTATGGTAAAAATTACGAGTATGGGATGGCAACTATCTATGTTGGCAAAAGGTTTTGGAATGTGATGATGAAAGGATGGACTGATGGATGCGGATTTACTGATGGATGGTTAAAATTGATTGAAGAAGTTCCCATAGCAGTTGAATCTTGGTTGGTTTTCACCATGATTGCATCTAAAACATTTGAGCTTTCCGTTTTCCATTCCGAGACTGGAACTGAGGTTTCCTTTAAGAAAGCTGATGTAGTTGTTTTGGATGATTCAGTTTATGGAGATGATGGGTTTGATTCAGTGGCTGCGGTATAAAATTTTGATGATAAAATACATTATTTGATAACATGACAGATAAGTAACTTTTATTATATTATGCTAATAACTTTTGAAATCTCATTTTGCAGGCTAAACACAAACAGGTTCTGGATTTCGGGGAAGTTGCTTTAGATGATGAGGATACTGGAGCTTTGGTTGGTAATTCTAAGCAGTTTACGAGTTTTGAGGATATTTTTAATGTATATATACACATGTAATATTTATATATTATTATGATTTAAAATATGGTTTTTTATATATGATCCTTCTTATAAATATAGTTTGCTGATGATGGGCTATTTGATTCAAAGATTGCGCGTCTGGTTGATGAGTCAGATTTTAAAAATGCTGTAAATTTATAATTTCCTACGCATATATTTTATTGTATAATAAGTATAAGAAGGTTTTTTTTAAATTTTGTTGTAGCCTGAAAATCATTCTGTAAAAACAGTTGATGATGTTAACGATCCTCAACTATAGTCTAAAGATTTTCCTGTTCATGACATTTCTGCCTCTTCAAGTGTTGTATCTATTGTAAGTGTTTATTAGTTTTATACCGTCTATTTTATTATTGTCTGAATATATTGATATTCTTCTGTATGATTGAGTCTTAAACTTCAAAGCTGAGTTGAGAAGGTAGTTTGTGTTGATAAAGAAATTTATAAAATTTCAACAATTTAAAGTTGTTATATTCTAAATTAATTTACTTAGGTGGAAAAGATGTACAAACTTCGTGGCAAGACAATTGTAGAGGATAACCAAGCTGTTGATAGACCGTGTAAAGTTTAAAAGGTTCGTTTAGTATCATCCACTTCAAAATCAGTCTTACACTTCACCACACATGCTGAAGACAGACTTGTAAGCTTTTGCAGTCGTTGCTTTGTTTCGTTATTTCAACAATTTCAGTTATATATCAATATTTTATAAAATTCACTATTCAATTTTCTATTTTTTAGCATCTGCCATCAGATGTATCTTCTGCGTTGGATCTGCATACTGATAATCCTAAGCCTATCGAGATCCAGAATCTCAAATGTGAAGTCCAGGAACTGTTTACAACATCTCAAAAAACCAATACTGGATTCAACTACGCTGTTGTTGGATGGTCTTCTTATCTGAGATCTTGCAATATTGCTTTTGGTGATGAACTTTCGTTAGAGTTTCACAAGTCTACTCAATTGTTGAAGGTAAAAAAAGTTGTGCATATCGTGACAAAGATAAAGTCCTCTTAGTTTCATGTCATGATTGTTTGTGGTTGTACATTTGGTTCGTTAGTGGTACTAATTTTGCTTCTTAGACATGTTCTATATGTAGTTATGTCTATAAACAGGTTTCATTGTCAATGGGTGGGTGCTACTTTTTTTTGTGGATAGCACAATGGAAATACTCATATCTATCTTATATATTAACTGATGATGCATGTCTATAGTTGTCTTTTAGCTATAATAGATAACACGTTTTGGTACAATATCTATACACATATCTATATGTTCTATCAATATGTGTTATGCATGATTTTCTAAGAAAGGACCCGTGTTTGCACACGGGTCTTACCGCTAGTATATAATTAAAACAGGGATCAGATGAGATACCGAGAGAAAGAGACTTCAAGAGAGAGAGACCGTAAAGGAGATGGAGCCCGACAGCGATGGTTCTAGGGCGGCGCCGGTTAAATCAAGCGAACGATGATGGCAGTACTAGCGGCTAGGGTTCAGATCTGTTACCGGTAACTAGGGTTTCTGTCACACCCCGATATTTCCACATATTACCGGTGGGCCCAGTGGGGAGTATCGTGACGTAGTTGATATCATCATGGTCAAACATACACAGAATAGCACAGCGGAAGTCTTGGAATATAAAATATTTTTACAAACCCAAGTGTTTGAAAATATCAAAGTATTTATTATAGACGAGCCTGTAATATCAAATCCACATGTGGATCTTTACAGAATGCATAAAATGAGGTTTAGCAGACTTTATGGCATCTTTAAGGATTTGCAAGATCCTCTATTTCGACACCGAGCAACTCCCAGCCTATTACGAGTAGTACCTGCCACTTAGTCTTTTGAAAATACGTCAGTTCTCACTGGTAAATACAATTAACTGACTCTTTTGAAAAGAGTTTATGAAAATTGATTTAAGTGCACAAGGCACAAACCATTTATAACTTGGGACAATTATTTAAGACAATCTTGTATACAGTTTTATATGTTTGTCATACATATGGGGCCGGTTTGGAAATCGGTCATGATTAACCGACTCACCACTTATAGAACCCACAAAGGAGTTATCCCCAACATGTGGGTTATTTTAGCATTTGCATATGTCAGGTGTATGCCTACACCTCGTGCATAGGTCGTGGCCATTTTCAAATGAAATGAGCCGAGGATATCTAGGACACGGTCGTATTAACCCCCAATGTTTATGTTATCAAACAAAACAGATTAAAACGGGTTATGCAAATTTATTAATCACAATCCGATTAAATGATTTTATACCCGACCAAGCGGTATTATTATAAAACTGTATCCCAAGCCCGTATAAGGGAAAATAAGGTAAAAGTATTTACCTGAGCTAATACTTGATTCACAGCAAAATAACTCAGTTGTATCCAATCTATCTAAATGCAGGTAGCTTTTACCGGGTGGCTCTAGTTTGGAGTGATGGTAATATATAACCAATTCAGAATGCTAATGGTCTTATTTAAGTCGTAGACTTAGACCGGCTAGCTTAAGGTATCTAAAACGGTACACGCGAGATTAAGCGATGACCGAAAAAGAATGTAATTTAGACCCAACAAGTATGAAGACTTGTATAATATGGTTAAACTAAGTACATTCTATATTTTGAAGTATGAACGATAAGGTTAAACCCGTTTCGGCAATCTTACGTAAACTAGTTACGCGAACCGATCCGAACGCGTAAATGCATAACGGGCAACCAAAAGAACTATATACAAGTCCCATATGTTATTATGCTTAAAATGTGTTAATACATCAGTAGGATGTTAGCATATATGCCCAAAAAATATTTAAAACCAAATTAAGTCCCGTAGGGGCATTTTGGTCATTTTAATATTTATAAAAGAGGATTTTAAAGAAAACTGAGGTTCTGGTCTAAAACATTTAGTAAAAATATTTATTTTATCACATTACATCAGTAAGATATTATACATATGTGAGGTTTACAAATTTTGGCCAAACTATACCCGAAAGGGTATTTTGGTCATTTCACATATGTTTTTAAGGACATTTTTGGAAGTCTGAGTTCATGACTTATACCTACTGTAAAAATATTAAAATTTATTTAAAAATTCCGTAGGTAATAATTCTTAGGTGTTAAATATGGTTTTAAACCATACTATGCACCTTAATTAGCGTAAAATCGCTAATTGACGATAATTAAGAATGTTTATGTAAATCTGAGATTTTGATCAGTCTTAAATGCTCAAAATAATTTATTTAATATATAAGATTATTAGAAAAAGTTTTAGCATTCAAATCATTTGTTAATCTCATTTTATGCATAAAAGGGTATTATCGTCATTTACCGAATTACACAATAACTCCATGATATGTTCAGATTATAATCTGACCAAAAATCTTAAAAATTCCTAAAAATAATATCTTAACAGTTGGTAATGAGTTTTGGGTCAAAATCCCAGTTTAAACATGTCTTATGCAAGATAGTGTAATTTAATTAATAAAAACTTTCAATTTACGATATCGAGCATAACTTCTGTTTGAGACCAGAATCTGATGTCAAAATTTCGGGACATACTTATATATCAGAAATGAAGGTTTTTGTCCTCTCACATTTTCAAAATTCTCATTTATATGTCAAAAGGGCAAAATGGGCATTTATAAGCATAATAACGGACATGAGCATATAATTCAAAACATAAATGACCAGGTAATATAACCTCAAAGGGTTATACTACAACATAATACGGTCCTAATGGAAGCTTAAAACATAAAGGGTTTAAGCTTAATTGGGTCAGAACTGAAAGTCAAAGCAAAAGTCAAGCTTTTACGACTTTCGGTTGCGAACCGACCCTAAACTCAGAATTGTCGGGTTAAACATGTTTAGACATGTTCTAATAATAATTACCAAGTTATTAGAGTGTTAAAATATAATTTATAACCTCTGCATTATTGGTTTTAATTATTATTTACAATTCTGCCAAGTTTGACTTTTTAATTAAATAGTTTGACCCGACAATTAACTAAGCAAACGAAATAATTAGGAGGTGCCATTTTAAGGGTTAATCACCTACCTAACTATGGTCACATAACCACATTCATCTCGAACAGTGGATGGACCATTTGAGTTTAAACCGAAGGTCAAAGTTAATTTACGATAACTTGACTTTTCGGTTTTTAAATTATAAAACTGAACTAAAGAGGGGGCTAAGACACTTACAAAGGGTCCTAGCAATCTTTTCTACTAAAATGAATTCCCTTTTCAGATCAGGAGGCTCCAGAATTTGAGAGAGGAGAAGATTGAATGAAAATGTGCAATGAAATGGATGAACTCAAGCCTATATATAGTTTTTGGGTATAAATTGGATCATGACAAGTGTTAGAGGGATCTCTAGGATCATTACAGGTGCTGGAACAGCTGTTACAATTGTCTTGAAGCCCAAGGATTCGGTTTTGATTGGTTTAGAATGGTTTAGAGTGGACACCAAGCAAGAACAAACAAATAAAAAAAATTGCTGCAGATATGGGCCTCGCGGCCCGCGTAAGGGGCGGCCCGCCTGGGCGTCTGGCCCAGATAATAAGTTTGGCAGTAATGCAGTTCTGGTCCCTGTTCTTTGAAAATGCCTCTTTAAACTTTCTTTCTTGTCATTTTTGGCACCAAAACCTCATATAAACTTATATATTGTTAATATAAGGTACTCTAACATTAGTGATCAGTCGTAGGCATGCCAGGGAGTATGATCAAACATTGTGAAGTTCCCGGTTCCTTTAAAAGACCTTTCAAACACGTAATTTCACCCGTTGACGCGTTTAGTCCTTTTAACGCATAAAGTGATGCGTAATATCATTTATTGATATCAAAGCCTTCCTTGGCCCATAATAATCATTCCCAAGCATATGACCGAACATTACGATGCTACAGTTTGGTTAAACGGTCACTCAAAGGTGTAGTTTTAGACGTTGACGCTTTTGATCCCTTTAACGCGCAAACTTGCGCGTATTATCGTTTAATAGCATCAAAGCCCTATGTAGCCCATATTAAACATCCTCGAGAGTATGATGGCACACCAAAATGCTTCAGGTTCGTTAAAAGGTCATTCAGAGGTATAATTAAACATGTTGACGCTTTTAACCCCTCTAACTCGCAAACTTGCGCGTAACTTCACTTCTTGGCATAAAAGCCTTGAATGGCCAATATTAGGCATTCCCGAGAATATAATCAAACATTATGAAGCTCTTGGTTTGTTAAAAGGTCACTCAGAGGTAAGAATTAACGTGTTGACACTTTTAACCCTTCGTCGCGCAAACTTTCAAATAATTACGCAAACGGCTCCTCTCGTCCAACAAGTGGCTCATTTGAGAATACGGATACCGTATAAGGTCACTCAGAGGCTTAGTTTAAGCATGTTGACACTTTCAGCCCTTCTACATTCAAGGTTTTCGATTTTTGATGAAATTAGCCCCTCATAGTCAATGTTTGACTTTATTAGGGTTTATTACACGTGTCAACACATCATTGGACACGATTTTACGAGTTGTTACAGTTTCTACCAGGTCTAGGGTTGACTCCATCGTCAATTGAGGTAAGATACAATTGTTTTAATCACTTAATTTTGATTATATACTTACTTTCCAAACCACCGTGTTATTCATCAGTAATTCTGACGAGGGGAGGAAGAAGAAGAGTGTGAGGAAAGCGGAGATGGTAGTTTGGAGGAGCTGTATAGAGTATCAAAGAAGAAAACCCAGATTTGGAGAATTGTGCTTTTGATGATAAGGGTATGTTTGTTTGATTTGTTATTTTGGTAACAGTTTTGAAGTTATGGTTTATGAACGGTTGAATCTGATTTTGACCTAATTGAGTAGGATTTGGTTAAGGAAAAATTACAAGTTTTGTCCTTTATCTTTATACCACTTTTCAGGCGGTGTCCTTTTTAACGAATGTTGACAGGCGGTGTCCTTTACTAGGTATTTTGTTGCAAGTTTAGTCCTTTACACCCAACACAGTTAAAAAACCCTGTTAATTGTTGGGTGTAAAGGACTAAATTTGCAACAAAATACCTAGGTAAAGGACTACACTTGTAACAAAATACCTAGTAAAGGACACCGCCTGTCAACAATTAACATGCTTTTTTAACTGGGTTGGGTGTAAAGGACTAAACTTGCAACAAAATACCTAGTAAAAGACATCGGCTGTCAACATTCGTTAAAAAGGACACCGCCTGAAAAGTGGTATAAAGATAAAGGACAAAACTTGTAATTTTTCCTTTGGTTAATTGAGTTTTGTTGATTAACAGTTAGTTAATTATCTCCCATTTTGTGATGATTTGAGCTTGAATTTACTGATTTAACTTTTGTTGATGAATAATCATCTTCGATTTTGATATAATTTGAGCAGGATTTCACTGATTGGCTTTTGTTAGTGAACAATTAGCTACAATTTTGCTATAACTTGAGCAAGCATTCACTAATTGACTGTTGTTTAGTATATTTGACTTCAGTTTTACCTAAATTTGAGCATGAGTTCACTAATTAACTTTTGATTAATGAACACTTATCTCCAATTTTTGCCCTAAACTTTCATTGATGAACATTCGACGACGATAAGAAGAGCACAGGAGGTGACAACATTCGTTGGACGTTTACCGCTAAGGATGGTAACTTATACTTCTATTTTGTTTTTGGATTCGTATAAACACTTTTTATATGTTGTTTGTGTTAATCTACGAGTTCTTTATTAAATTCTTCTTTTTATTGTTTTCGTTTTATAATTTAAAACTGAAACAATTTCAGATATGTGTTTTAGCAGCAGTTTAATGGTGGTTTTGCAATAACAATAAGTGGAATAACGGTGATGTATACAAGTTGTGATTGTGTGTTGGTTAGACATAAATCGCTGGACCTCTGGCACATAATCGCGAATGATCCGAGACATATATTCTTTCTATTGTTTTTCATTAATCGACAACGAATAGTTCCAGGGTTGACTTTTGTGATAAAGTGTATGTGATACTGAAACCATTTGGGCTTGAATCTGTGTGCTTCAAAGCTTGCCCTCATTATCATACTTTATTTGACTATTTCTAGAGGGAACTTAGGGATGTTCTCCAGGAGCTTTAGGGGAAGTCTTTAGTTGAAGACCGACAGAAACTGAGTCATGGAGGTTGTTGAAGGAACTTGCAAGATCAAGTGATTTACTCTTTACGTGTTGTTAATAAGTAGTAAAGAAGAGTATGAAATTGTTTAGTTAGTGTTTGGATGTGTGGTTTTAAAGATTTAAGCTAATCTTGAATAAGTTAGCTTGAAGATTATATTGAGCCATTAAAGTCATACTTGACAAGATACAAAGAGATAATAAATTAACTTTTTTAAATAAAAAAAGCATATCATTGATTAATTACTCTTTGTACAAGTAGTTACTAATGGATTAATGTTTGTATGTTGTCATGCTTGTGATCGAATTGCTTTCAAGAAGCCGAAAGTGCAAATGCAACTAGCATCCGTCAAACCAGCGAACCAGACATTACAGCCAGTGCTGGCTCTAGCAATATATGTTGATGATTGACTTACTTTCGGGCACGAGAACAAGCCAAGTTTTTTCACAGTTGGTAACCAACGATTATAGGTAACAAGTTGTCGATTTCATTTAGCCATTTACTATAATTTTTTATACTTTGCATAAATAATGTAGTTCTGGTCATTACTATGAGAAGTTCTGGTTCAATCAAAGCTGCTGGCCATGTTGCTGTCGGAATTGCTACTGAAGCTGTAGGTGCTGTTGTTGGTGCGGTTCGATATATTAGTGGAGTTGGGCCTCCCTAGGTGTATTGTACCATACTCGATCCTTATGTAAAATTAAATTCATGTATGTCCCCAATATTATCAACCCGTACTTTGCTGCAAGTGGTGTTTATTTCACATTTTCTCTTCTATTTTATGTGTCATTATATGTACAAAGCTGACAAACCATTTGGCCAGTTAATTTATTTAATGCTAAAATGAAGCTAATAATCAGTATAATGACATGCTCTTGTAGATGCGTCTAGCGCAACCACCAGAGAGATTTATGGTGACAATTAGTCCTAATGTGGATTATGCATTTGTGGTTGCACTTATTGGCACGTTTATAATATTTGTATTTTTTTGGTAGAGAAGAAGTAATATCATTGTTTAGTTATGTTGTACTATATGTGAAACTGAGCCCCGCCAGCAACGCTGCGGGCAATGTTTTAAAAACTGGTAAATACCGGCCGGTTATACCGGTATTACCGTTTTCAGATGTAAATCCGGTACGAAACACCCCGGTAAATAAGTGAAACGGCATAAGGTTTGTACCGGCGGTAAAATCCGGTATACCGGTTTGAAACGTAATACCGGTACCGGCCCAGTGTTATTTTAGTTTTGGTTGTTACTTATTTTTGTTATATATGTTACTTATCTTACATAATTTTTATCTATTATGATTATTCCTAACTAAAAGTTCTTACTTAATATTGTATGAAACGAAAATAGTTATCCCCTAGTTGATAAGGATGACGATAATAGTGAATTTCATCTTTTATGCGATCGTGAACTTGATGTATTCAACACTCAAATGACTTAAACATATCGTACACTTTCATTTAAAAGAGCTTGTTGGAAAATTGAATGATTTTCGATTATCTTTTGGATTATTTTTTTATTATGGATTTACTTTTGGATCATCTTTTAATATGTAATCAAGCATTTTTTGATTAACTTTTAAGTTGATGCTGTAATTTATAAAATTATAGAGTTAGCTAGTCAACCCGGTTGAACCGCTCGGTACAACTGGTTGAACCATTTTTTAGCCTAATCCGGTTTAATTTAAAAACCGGTTTTTAAAACATTGGTTGCGGGTGCTTCTTCTAGTTAAATACAAAAAAAATTATGACAATTGAGTTCATACGATATTTCGACTAATACAAAATAAAATCATAATTAATAATAGAAACATGAGGCAGGCTATGACTTGTCCACTTCAAGTCTTGAAACTCAAAAGGCAAAACTTTTTAAAGAAGAAACATATTGACGGCAAAAAGTAGTTTTTTCTTGAGAAGACAAAAAAATCTTAAAGAATTAGGTTTTTAGTTTTGGGCCGACCTATTTTTGTCATATAAAGCCTTTATTCCTAAAGCCTATCATTATGAATTTTAAATAAATCAAATATACAACTTATTCACTCTTTAAAAAAAAAGCTCTTATGCATTCAGTGGCGGACCCAGGATTTTTTTCCTGGGGGTGCGGAAATTTTTTAAAGATTTTAGACACGTAGCTATATAAAAAAATTTCGGTTCATAGCGGGTCGGGTCATGTAAAACAAGTAAACATAAACAAACAAAGTTTCATAGGGGGTCGGTCGGATCGGGTCGGGTCATGTAAAACAAGTAAACATAAACAAACAAAGTTTCATAGCGGGTCAGGTCGGTTCAATTTCAATTTTCAAAGAATCAAACCCTAGTTCCTAACTTCCTATCATATAAACAAACAAAGTTTCAAGTAAAACAAGTAAACATCATAAAAGAACATCATAAGTAAGTAAACAAAAAGGCATCAAAGTTCAAAAAAACATACCTTAGTCTTCAGTTAGAAGAATCCGACGAAAAAAGTGGTTCATCCCCTTTTCTCTTAAGAAATCGCGTCATAACTTCCCTAATCACTGTTCCTCTTAATCCTATCGCATACAAAATAAACAAGGATCTTCAAGTGTTCAACCATAGCCCATATTCTCTAATTTTCAATTTAAAATTTTGAATTTCAAGCCCTAGAATTTCATCTTTTCAAACCATATACTAGAATCATATAATCAATAAGAGATTAAGAGACAACAAACCCATTCTATAAAGACTAGAACAACCCCAAATTAGCTCAAAACATATAAATAACAGTAAATCATCAAGTAAAATCATAAAAAAAAAAAAAAAACAAAAAACTAACCCTTAGATGATGTCACTGCTGTGTTGCTGCTGCGTGCTGAATTCCCGTCAGTTTCTGGCCGGAATTATGGAAGTCGATGGCTGTTGTTGCTGCTGGCTTGTTGAAGAAGTCGCTGGGCAGGAGCCAGGAGGTCGCTGGGCAGAATCAGAACAGAAGGGCGGGAGGTGGAAATCAGACTTTGTATTGTTGGGTATTGGGTTTAAATGGGTAAATGGGTAATAGACTAATGAACTAATGCCTAATGGGCTTTTTGTATAAATCAGACTTTGTATAAATCAGACTAATGGGCTAAATCTTAATTGAAGTAGTATAATCTATTAATATAGATAGTTTTTTTTATAAAAAATCAGACTTTACTAAAAAAAATTATAATATAAATCCATAATATTTTTTTACCTAAGGTGTGCGGACGAAAAATTAGAAGGGGTGCGGACGAATATATCCAATGGGTGCGGACGAAGAAATCCAAGGGGTGCGGACGAAAAATTCCAAGGGGTGCGGACGGGATTTTCGACGGAACTTAGCACTAAATTTTTTTTTTCCCGGGGGTGCGCCCGCCCACCCTGGGCATGTCTTCAGTCCGCCCCTGTATGCATTATCTTCTTCGTTCAGCTTTGCAAATAATTACAGTTTACCATACCACCATGCGCCACCGTCAGACCACCATGCGCCGCCGTCAGACCACCATGCGCCTCCGTCAGACCACTGCTCGCCCATTGAAAGATCTTTTTAAAGATCTCTATTTTTTCTTCTAATATTAAAGCTTTACGCAAGACAATCAGGTGGGTCAGCTATACAAAAAAAATCGCTAAGTACTCCAGTAAACTGGAAATTTTGCTCGCCGGAGGGTCAGCTGACCCCCTGACCCTCTGGTGGTTTCGCCCCTGCCGGGGCATTTAATGGAATTTTGCAAGATAAAAGAAAGGGACGAGGCTACATGTCACACCCCAACCGATGGCGTAAACATCGGAGTGAGACGAAAACGAGATTGTTCATTACTTATAACACTAAATTACGATAAGTATTTAAATAATGAATTTCATTTCATTGCTAAAGTATCATTTACATTGTTTGAAATCAAATACAAAATTTGAAACTAAAGAATTACATTACAATAGGTATACAAAGTCTAAAATGTGTTTCTAGGCATCCTACTAAGTTCCATGCATCATCAACATCATCATAAATCCACAACATGTTTTAAAAGCATAGTTCAATACAAAAGTATTGACGAGTACACAAGTTTTAGACACGTAGCATAAGTATTGACAAGTAGATAAGTATATTTTTCAAAAAAAAAAAACAAAAATAAATCTAAGCATTTAATATCTCTAAAATTAATCTCATATAGAGTCGATAGTAAAGAAAAACGTGGTTTGAACTTATAGGAAGAGGTGACAAAAATTTTGGAAACAAACAAATCACTTTTCTCACCTACATAATTTCTCTAAGGGAGGGCGGTATGGTTGTGGGGACCAAGCTCGGGGAATGGTTTCACCGATCGGTGAACCACCCCTAGTGTTTGAGTTAGGGTGTTTGAGTAGGAGAGAGGGAGAGAATCGGTGACTATTCACCGAAGGTGGAGAAGGAGTGATTGAGGAGAGAGGAGAGAATAACCAATCAAAAAATTTTATTTTTTAATTGAGTGGGTGTTTGAACCATACCTAGTGTTTGAGTAGAAAATGAGGAGTTAAGGGCGGGTTGACATGGCTTTATATCATTGGGTAGAGAAAACTCAAACACCCTAACTCAAACAAACCATACCGTGTACCCTAACTCTTGTCCACTCGTTTCAGTCAAATGACATTCTATTGCTCGGTCAGAGTAATTATAGTTATAAATAAATACAACGATCAACTCGGGTCATGCTTTTTTTAGAAAAAAAAAGGGTGTTGCTAAATATACTTTCATTTTTTTACTGGTGCCACTCCCTCCTGAAGTTTGTAAATAAATACAATCAACCCTTGTATTTTTTTTATTTATTTATTTTTTTTTTTTGAAAATTTGTATTAGGAAATATCTTTATTTTTCTAGGGGTTTATCTACTTGCCAAAGTTTGAATATTTAGATATATACATAACGATTCTATTGAAGAAAAAAAACCTGCATTGATTGAAAGAATGAGATTAAGAGAGAGCTTCTCCGGCCATGTTTCCGGCCACCGTAAAGAAAAAATGAAGTTAAATATTACTATTGTATAAATAAAATAGTATGTTAAGCATGTAATAATAACTAGTTTATATTGACGTCGCACGTTGCTACGAAAACGAGCAAATGATAATGTAAAACAAACGTGATTTGAAAATAAAGCATATTGTTTTGAAAGCCAAACCATTAGAACGGCTTAGTTTATAATCGTACCGTTTTATGATACCAAATAAATACTTTATTTTGAGTACTACTTCGTTTTTAACAAAAGTTATAACGGAATTTCGGGAAAAAAATCAAGGACAACTATGTACTTAAGTTTCTAGAAAAAAAGTTATAAACGTAAATTATTGAAGAAGTATCAAATTAATCGATTCGTTTTTAACAAAAGTTATAACAGGATGTCGGGAAAAAAATCAAGAACAACTATGTACTTAAGTTTTTAGAAAAAAAGTTATAAACGTAAATTATTGAAGAAGTATAAAATTAATCGATAAATTAATATATGTTATAAAAAAGAAAGAAATTTAAAATATGTTATTAAAAGTAAATATAATAGTAAACTATTATAATATATTAAATAAAAGAAAAATGAAAAGCTATATATTATTATAAAAATAAAGTTACTATTCATCACAGTTCATCAACAATATATATATATATAGGGGACCGCTAGAATTAGAACCACCTCCAGTTGTAAGAACCGCGAGAACCACTTTCTGGCCATTAGATCAAGTAGATGGATGGATGAGATTAAAAGTATTTAAAAATTATATTAAGTATTTTTTGTCTTATTATGTCTTTAATATTTTAATCCAAAAGGGTATTTTAGTAACATTACTCTATTTTGTCTTTTTATCTATATTATTTTTTTATTACTTTTTTGTTTTTTTATATTACTTTTTATTTTTTAAGAAGAATTTTTTTATTAAAAACATTTTTAAATGCAGATTTTTTTTACAAAGACAATTTTTTTGCGCGCCGGTTTTTTGCACGCCGAGCTTTTTACGGAACTCGTAAACCACGTTTTTGTGGTGTAAAAAACTACCCCCACGGCGTTTTTTTTTTTTATTTTTTTTACGAATGTGTTTGTGATACACTAATCTACGTTTTCGAAAAAAAATTGGTCCACCAAGGCCGGAATCAAGTGGTTCTCGCGGTTCTCATAACTCGGGTTGGTTCTCATTCTAGCGGTCCCCTATATATATATATATATATAATAGTATTTTAAGTACTTAATAATAACAACTAAAAGTATAACAAAACAGATTGATTCAAAATATCAAAGATAAGGGTTGCATTCAGAAGTGATGTCTCGAAGAGCGTTTGCGCCAAAAACAGACAGCTAAGAATCACAGTAAGAAGAAACACCGGTTGAGAAGTTTGTCATGCCGGCATAGCACCGGAGATGTGAGTTTTAGAAAGCTTGAACGGAAAAGTTTGAATATTAGTCGGAGTTTTAGGAGTAGCAATGAGAGGAATAATAACAATAACAATATTCAGAGATGGGTTCATCTTCCTTTGAATAATAATAGTCGGAGTTTTGTTTGATCTTATTTTCAAAAAATAGAAAATACAAGGGTGAAATTTAAAAAATTATAAAAATGATATTTTTTTAAAGAAATGTATAAACAGTAAAAATGGAGGTATTTAGCCACACCAAAAAAATCACATCTAACAGATAAGTTATTTACAGACAATATATTTGCAAAATAAGTAAACGTTGCATTATTTAGATTATGGTTTGTGTATGGCGGTTATATTAGACCATAAGGTGTACTCTAACATTTGTGATGTTAACCAATGTTTTAAAGATTGAATTAATTATTCTTTTCTTTTTTAAACCAAAAACCATTAAACATTATGGTTAGATGAAGTTAACGGGATTAAACCATTTCCTTGAATTGAAGCAGAGTGAAATGGGAAAGAAATGTTGATGTGTCACTTAGATGGAGTTAAGATTGGTTAAAGTATACCCAAAGGCCTTAAGATAACCGTTCCTTACGTCTAGGGTTGTAAACGAACCAAACGTTCGGCGAACAGTTCGTGAACCGTTCGGCGGGAAGTTCATTTGTGTTTGTTCGTTTATTAAACAAATGAACACGAACAAGAAATTTCGTTCGTTTAGTTAAACAAAAAAACATGAACAGAGGTCGTGTTTGTTCGTTTATGTTCGTGAACGTTCGGTAACGTATTCGTTTGTGTTCGATAGATCATTAGTGTTTTTAGTTTTTATATTTTTTTAAATACTTCAAAATTCCGACAAATTAAATATTTAATAAGTGTAAGTGTATTATATATTTTGTTCATGAACGATTTGTATTCGTTTATTTCCATTTGTGTTCATGAACATTTGTTTGTGCTCATTTGTGTTCATCAACGTCTGTTTTTGTTCGTTGCCTAAAATTAACAAACGAACACGAACAAGTTCATTTCCTTAACAAACGAACATGAACATAAAATCTCATTCGATAAGTGTTTGTGAACGGTTCGCGAACACATATATTTTCTAACAAACGAAAACGAACAATGTCTTGTTCGTGTTCGTTCGGTTCGTTTGCAGCCCTACTTACGTCACTCTGTAAAAATCCATGTAACAAGAAATCAGAGCTTTATGGGCGACCTATCTCGCCCTTATTGATACAGAAACTCGTCCCTAAAACCTTTAGGGGCGACATTTCGCCCCTAACGCTTTGTCCTTGTTGACCTTTAAGGACGATAATTGTCGTCAGTAATGATGTAAGACCTTTAGGGGTGATACATGTCGCCCCTAAAAGTTCATTGATGACGCCATAGTTCATTGATGACGTCATTGTAAAAATCCATGTAACAATCCGACGTAATTTTAACTATTAGTACTCTCGCATAGCAATCCTAACCCCCGACATCTTCTTCAACCAACGACATATAGCAATCCTAACCCCCGAAATTATATGGCTATAATTAGCAATCATTGTGGAGTATAATTATGAAGGTTTTATAAATATGAAGGTTTTGTCCGAATAACCACTGGCGGTTCTAGTGTTAAGCGCTGGTGAGGGAGAGAGGCGGCGACAGCCGGAAAGCGTACTATATGACTAACAAACGCATCCAAGTTAGTTTCTTGGTGAAACGACAAGGCAGTTCACCGGTAGAAATCTTCACTTCCCCACTAATCCCAATTGAGCTATAAATTAAAAAGAGTATGGCAATCTTACATGTGTACAATCATCATTTATATAAAGATAATCGGGTTGATTACACCCATTAACAAATATAATATATCACAATGTTCAATTTCAACTTACACTAGAGGCTAATTACAAGTGTTTATTGAAGCTGTTACATGGGAAGAAATTAAGAAAACATTAAGCATATGACCTTAGAAATTTCAAACTCTTGGTACAAATGTTTTACAACTTTTAACACATTAAAGATCTACCAATTGTTGTGATGGTATTCAAATCATACATCAGGGGCGGACTGAAGACATGCCCAGGGTGGGCGGGCGCACCCCCGGGAAAAAAAAAATTTAGTGCTAAGTTCCGTCGAAAATCCCGTCCGCACCCCTTGGAATTTTTCGTCCGCACCCCTTGGATTTCTTCGTCCGCACCCATTGGATATATTCGTCCGCACCCCTTCTAATTTTTCGTCCGCACACCTTAGGTAAAAAAATATTATGGATTTATATTATAATTTTTTTTAGTAAAGTCTGATTTTTTATAAAAAAAACTATCTATATTAATAGATTATACTACTTCAATTAAGATTTAGCCCATTAGTCTGATTTATACAAAGTCTGATTTATACAAAAAGCCCATTAGGCATTAGTCCATTAGTCTATTACCCATTTACCCATTTAAACCCAATACCCAACAATACAAAGTCTGATTTCCACCTCCCGCCCTTCTGTTCTGATTCTGCCCAGCGACCTCCTGGCTCCTGCCCAGCGACTTCTTCAACAAGCCAGCAGCAACAACAGCCATCGACTTCCATAATTCCGGCCAGAAACTGACGGGAATTCAGCACGCAGCAGCAACACAGCAGCGACATCATCTAAGGGTTAGTTTTTTGTTTTTTTTTTATGATTTTACTTGATGATTTACTGTTATTTATATGTTTTGAGCTAATTTGGGGTTGTTCTAGTCTTTATAGAATGGGTTTGTTGTCTCTTAATCTCTTATTGATTATATGATTCTAGTATATGGTTTGAAAAGATGAAATTCTAGGGCTTGAAATTCAAAATTTTAAATTGAAAATTAGAGAATATGGGCTATGGTTGAACACTTGAAGATCCTTGTTTATTTTGTATGCGATAGGATTAAGAGGAACAATGATTAGGGAAGTTATGACGCGATTTCTTAAGAGAAAAGGGGATGAACCACTTTTTTCGTCGGATTCTTCTAACTGAAGACTAAGGTATGTTTTTTTGAACTTTGATGCCTTTTTGTTTACTTACTTATGATGTTCTTTTATGATGTTTACTTGTTTTACTTGAAACTTTGTTTGTTTATATGATAGGAAGTTAGGAACTAGGGTTTGATTCTTTGAAAATTGAAATTGAACCGACCTGACCCGCTATGAAACTTTGTTTGTTTATGTTTACTTGTTTTACATGACCCGACCCGATCCGACCGACCCCCTATGAAACTTTGTTTGTTTATGTTTACTTGTTTTACATGACCCGACCCGATCCGACCCGCTATGAACCGAAGTTTTTTTATATAGCTACGGGTCTAAAATCTTTAAAAAATTTCCGCACCCCCAGGAAAAAAATCCTGGGTCCGCCACTGTCATACATCCAAGATTTTCATTAGCATATACGACGACACAAAGTGATTCCATCACCCACGGGAAGTTGACAAATCTCGACTCTTGTATCAGCAGCCAAAGCTTTGTTAAGCTCTAGTACGAAATCTCTGTAATACCTTACATACTTTCTAAGTGGTGCATCTGGTGGCGCCACCAAAGACCCGTTCCAAAGGGTGTTATCGTACCCAATCACTCCCCCAATCTTGACAAGATGAATTAACCTTTTGTGGTAGTTAAGATAGTTATCTTTGTCAGCATCCACAAATATAAAGTCAAATGATCCATGGAAATTTACATCATCGACCATTTGATCAAGAAGAGGAAGGGCAGGGCCTTCTCTAAAATCAATCTTGTGAGCAACACCGGCTTTCTCAATAATCGGAAGGCCAATTTCATAATTTTCACGGTTTATGTCCAATGCCAAAATCTTACCATCCTCAGGGAGAGCAAGGGCAGTGGAAAGAAGAGAGTAACCCGTGTAAACACCGATTTCCATCGTGTTCTTAGCGTTAATGAGTTTGAGTAGTAGATTTAAAAACTGTCCTTCATCCGCAGATGTGGTCATTAGATTCCTGTATATATTTACTTGGAACATTTAGAAAAAAACGTACGAAATGAACCCACAATTATTTAACTCATATAAACTAGTTTGGAATAAGAAGTTACGTACCAAGGGTGTTTGGCAGTGACCTCACGTAGCTCCTTCATGGGTTGTGGCTCTCTTGGGTAGACACTGGTTTCAAGAATGTATTGGTAAAGTGCATCGCTTTGAAGGAGACTCTTGTGGCCAACTTCTTGGTGTTTTGCAGGTTGAGTTTCTCCGATGGCAGCCATTAAAATGATTATGTGTGTGAAAAGTGAAATGAGGTAGGATTTTGAACCTGAGAAGTAACGAGGGGTGCACTAGACTTTATAGAGAGCTGATTAAGAGATGGGAGTTGGTGAAGTGGGACTAAGGAGTAAGGAAGGTGGTACGTTGGTGAGGTTGTTGTTGGTAAAAGTTGACTTCTGACTTAGCCAACCATAACTGACTTGGGGTTGGTAAGCCTGTTTGTTTTTCTTTTGGTTATTGTCAAGAATCCCTATTTTTATGTTGAGTTAATTTTCATAGATTTCGTTTATTTTTGCATTTTCAGACCAATTTTAAAAAATATATCAGTTTCCTATTTATCATACTGGAAACATGCCACATCAGTCTAAAAATTAAAACTCAATTAAGTCAAGCATGTTAAATGAAGGGTATTATTGTCAATTCATATATCTTTTATTTTCACCTTATTTTATGAATTGACAATAATTCCCTTCATTTAACTTGTCTCACTTAACTGAGTTTTAATTTTTAGACTGAAGTGACACATTTCCAGTATGATAAGTAGGAAACTGATACATTTTTTAAAATTGACATAAAATGATAAAAATGAACAAACCACAAGGAACAAAAATGATAGATAACTCTTTTATTTTCACCAACGTTGGTTATTAGTTATGATAAATTGACAACTCACTAACCTATAATTATCTAACTATGCAAACGTTTTTCTTTAATTCAGTCTGGACCAAGGTTCCTTGTTTTCATTTTGGTTATAGTTGAGTCCCTATTTTGATTATAATGATAAACAATTATTAACTAGATGTACACTCCCGTCGCGTTGTGGCGGGGGCTCAGAAGCGTCGAAAAACCATCAAAGTGTTTCAGCATAAGAAAACATGCAGTTAGTCAAGTCTTTTAGATGGTAAATTGAAATCATATTCTTCGAGCAACGTAGGATAAAGCTAAGCAATTTTATTCGGTATATAAAAGCATAATTTAAGTTAGCAACCTTAACAATAGTAATTTATTTATTTTTAAGTTTGTAGTGTCCAAACAAAAACGACATGATATCATTTTTTCCTTGAAAGACATATAATACAGAATATCAATATTGATTTGTGTTTGAATACTACAATACTTGTCCTTTTAAAACATGGATAACAAATTTCCAAATCTATCCCTTCGTCTTCCCTACACAGTACCATCTTGCCAACATGTTAACATTCTTTATTTCTACTCTGCCAACAAACCCACCTTTTTAAAATTCAATATCAAAAGAAAACGTGCAAAGTTAATATCTAAGAATTTGCAGTAATCGAAAGTAACTAAACAGAGTAATCAAATCAATTGCAACTGAAGTAAAAAAACATCAAAATGAACAAAGTAAATCAACTATTCTGGTGGTGTGTCTACACAACAGCAAATTGATCATAAACATTCAGACAAATATAAGAAATTGACATATCTCTAAAATTTGCAATCCAAAAATTTAATTGTGTAAGTCTCAGAACGATGTCATCATAGACTGTACAATAGGGATTCTAAGCAAGCAACGAAACCCTTTCATATCGTCCGAGAAGGAAACCGACCGGCAGCAAACCCTCATGTATGAACAAAAGTATCGGACCAATGTACAGACCTAAAACGATAGCGCCTATAATGTCGGCGAAGGCGGCCAGCTTTACGGCATCTCTGATGATACCATCATCATCAACGACACCGTACAAACCTACCGCCATCCAATCGACGGCCAGAGCTTCCGAAAACAGAAACCCTCTATGCTTCTCTCTATGGAACCCCCTATATGTTTCTCTCTTTACAAGAAGAGAGTTAGAGTAACTCCCACTCCTCAATGATGAAAGTATCAAACCCGTCGCCATAGACGGTCGGAACCGCCGGCAACTAAAACGATGAAAACCCCAAAGGGAACCCATTGTCTGCCTCTCTTCTCGATAAATAACACATGGTCACCGACCGTCAACAACAGAACGACAAACTTTTAGTGCGAGAAGGAGGCAACGGTTTTTAGAGGGAGAAAATGACGATCTGATAAAGGTAACAGGCAAACAAATAACCTATATGACAGCACAAAGTACAATTTGCATAAACAATTCAGAAACCAACCCACAACTTTTATAAACCTCTCAAAAACCATCGTACAACAATGATATGCAAAAGATACAACTACCATTGCAAAGAATGGTTTCTAATGATGTACTAAACTTTAAGCAATGGGTACAACTACTAATGCAACAATATGTTGCAAAATAATAGTATATAAATTAACGAATTATCATCTCTTTAAGTAAACACAAATACAATATTCTAATGATGCATGAAATTTTATTTTCTGATTTTTTAGCAGGGTTATAATATTATACTATTAACCTAGACTTAGTGTTATATTATGTTTATAAGTATTGTAATTATGTGATGTAACACCCCGTGTTTCGGAAGTCAAAGTCAAAGTCAAGATTAAAGTCAAAGGAAGAAAAGATTGCTAATTGCGATCCGTCTCACATTGCTCAAATCCTGTTTTGACTTCTTTGACTTGTAATTAATCTATTTTATTTTATTTTCGCTTTAGTTGTATTATGTGGAGTATCTATTAATAATCGCATGGTAATCGCTATTAATCGACTGTTTAATCGCTTTATTGCTATCGCAATCGCACTCGCAACTCGAAATACGCATTTTGGTTATTGCTATACGTGTGTGTGCCTTATGTGTTACTTGTGCATGTTTATTTACGTTATGTGTGGGAATCAATCGAAACGCAATCGAACTCAATCGCAATCGAAATGGTATAATAATTGGTGGAAAAGAGATAGTGCGAGATATAGTAGTTGGGATTAAAAGTAATTTGACTAGGAAACTCTAACGCATCAAAACGCTCGCAATCGAAACGTCAACTCGTCGCACCGAACACGCGAATCAGATGGCCGATCGACCAGGATACCGGCCGATCGACCAGGATATCGGCCGATCGAACAGCCGTCCGATCAGACTACCATCCGATCGACCAGCTGTCCGATCGGGCAGCCTAACCGATCGACCAGTCCTTTCCTCTTTGGGTAACCCTATAAATACCCCTTGTCACTTTCATTCTTTCCACTTTTGGCAAGTGACGTCCGACCAGTGCTCCAACCTCGCTTTTTCTTTGATTTCTCGCAATCCCGGTAAGATCTCGTCCTAAATCTTGTACTTCCTTAATCTACACGCACTCCTACACCTTTCTATCTTTCGAATCTTGACTTTTAACCGTGAAATCATCAATATTCAAGGTGTTCTAGGATGACGTCATCATGTGTTCTTGAAGAACTTCATGTTTTGGCCTCAATCCACCAAGAACAACTTGGATCTAACCGATTTCCACATAAACTAACAAGGATCTTTCATAGATCTAAACATGTTCATAAGAAAAAGGATTGAAAGATGGTTTTCCAACTTTCTTTCAACTCTTTTACACTCAATGCACTCAAAACTGATAGAATCAGAACTTGTACCGGCCTACTACTCATTATTGTGGTTGTGTTGGTTTAAGATCCGTATTCCATCCACGAGATTATCGATTTCGGGTTAACCAAGAACAATCGTCTTGAACCGGTGGACTGACTGAACTTGGGTGATTCCTGTTCAATCGGGTCACTAGGGCTTAGGATGGGGTTATGTTGGTTAGCACGATATCAACGCATCTCGATAAAACGACAAACTATCAAAAACGACCAAGTGTAAGACGAACAGGTTAACCAGGACGGAGTGCCGTCCGAACGGACAGCCAAACCGAACGACTGGCCACCCGCAAGACTTGCACCTTGGTCCCACACTTAACCATTTTTGCCAACACTTGAAGTCTGAGTGTTGAACGAATTGTTGTCCGATCGGACTACCGTCGGACCGAACTGCCATTCGAATCATGAGACATTTGGACTTTAATACTAAAACAATTTTCGACCTGTTCAATGCACAAAGGATGCCACCCGATCGAACGACCGTCCGATCGAGTGACAACCTGCTGTGAACTTGTTCTCACTGAAGTGCCCAACCGAACGGGTTGCCGTCCAATCGAACAACCGTCTGATCGACCGACTTGAAAGGTAGAGATACTTCAATGTTTTCAAATGCTACAACGAAAACTTCAAAAGTCAAGCCATCATACACAAACACATCCTTCTCAAAGGAAGAAACAATCCACTCGAACAGTCATCCGACCGGACTACTGTCTGACCGGACTACTGTCCGAGTTCGGACTGCCACCCGCACGACCGGCTGTCCGATCGAACTACCGTCCGATCGGACTGCTGTCCGAGCCACTTGCATTTTTCATCGTTTTACGAGTCGCTTATCTTTATGCTATCCTTCTGATCAGGCTAACCCTACTCTCTAGTGCTCCCTTCAATCCATCAATCGCTGTGAGTATACTCGATCCCTTTTTGCTTTACGCACTTTTGGGTGTTACATACGTTACTTATACTAAATCACATCGAACACACTACGCAATACTTTAAACGCAAACCGTTACCGCATGTTATACGTGACTTAATGAATGTTTGTTTGTTATGTTTACACATGGAATGTTGTCTACCTGCCTTAGCAACGATAGTACTATTAGTTTGGACTCAGCACCCGTTCACTCGGGGGTTGTTAAGGACAATTACCTACATGGCTCACAGTGGTGAGTATGTATCGCGAACTGCCTTGGGCAGTCAACCCGCAGTCATTGGTATCGCTAGGTTCATGTCGATAACTAACATGCCTCATTTCACTCTGTGTACGTGCTGGTTATGCGTAACGCTTTTGAACTCTAGATGCTATTATCAAACTTGTATGCTCACCTTTACACTATGTGTATTGACTTTTACTTTAACGTATGTGACAGGTGCTTAGGATGCTTAATTGCTTTTCTTTGCGATGATGAAATTGAGGCTAGGGCAAGTCTAGAAACCAATAAACAATTGTCTGTAATAATAGAAATCTGAGTTGTCGGAACATAACAATTTGACTAGATTTGTCTGTAATAATTTGTTTGCCTTTTAAGACATGGTATGGGACATGTTACTTTAAATTAATTGGTAATGATAATTGTTATGGAAAAACTTCTGGACAATCTGTTTCGCACAGTGCCATGCCCCGAGGTTTCCGCCATCGGTTGGGGTGTGACATGTGACACTTGTACATCAAACTTCGTAGAATTATAATATCATTAGGGTCAAACTGTTGGTGATGATGGTTGAAACTGGCGCCAAACAACCGCCAAATCATATGTATATATATGAATGCCTGCAACAATGGTCATTCACCAAAAAATAAACGTTATTTCCTTATTCATTCGCTGTGTTCTTTTGATTTAATGGAATTTTGCAAGATAAAAGAAAGGGACGAGGCTACAAGTCTTATATGTTAGGCCATTGATATCGGCACAAGCAATCAAACAACAAATTACAACTATGCAGAAGAATATGTGGTCACTGGCACCGATGGCGGGTTATGGTCTGCAGTCTGGTATGTCAATACACACTACAAGAATCATCACTCCGATAACATTACACAATTTAAGCATACAAAAAACTCTTTTGGTGTTGAATCAAGAGTGGGTGAATCAGATATTTTATTTGTAAGGGGTATGGGTATTGTAGAAATGAAATTGGAGAACGAATATATAAGGATTCATAGAATATTTTAATCCACTAGATTAGAGAAAAATGTATTAAGTCTTGAAAAACTATGTCTACAAGGCAATTATGACATCTCGTACTTTCAGGTTAACGCCGTTAACCGTTTCGGTTAAGTATTATTCGTTTACACGCACAAGTTTTAACACACGAAGTTAAGTTGGTTAACTTTTTAAATAGAGGGACTTGCTAGTATTTATACAAAAGTTATTATGTTGATGACTTTCTACCCAAGTTTTAATTTAGAAAACTTGGGGGACCTTTTGTGCATTTGCTATAGTTTTTTTAAATCTATATAACCAATCCCCAAAGCCTAGATCGCCCCCACCTCCCATTCACGTACTCTGTCTCTTTTTCTTTCCCGTCGTCTCTCTCTCTAGGACACACACATACGTCTTTTGGATCATCATCTCTTCATCTCGAGGCCCTTGCTTGCTTCCGGTAATCATCTAATTGTTGTTTTTATTTTGTATACATGTGTGAAACTTGAAGTTTTGATTGGTTTGATTAGTTGATGCATGATAACATGATGACATGTGTTAGGGTTTTGCTAGAGATATGTATTTTAACGTTTACATAATGATTCTTGATGATTTAATAACTTGATGATCACATATGTACACTAGGGTTTATGTTCTTGATGATTGTTTGACAAATCTAGATGAGTTTTGTTGATTAATTGGATAGGTAACTTGTATAATCTGCAATAGATGGTGTCGATAGGTTGTATAATCGCAAAACATGATAAAGAAATCATTAAAACTCGTTTTTGTAAAGTGAGGTCGAAAACAAAAGCTCTTAGAATTGTGTAGTCGTCTTGCAACGACTGTAACTTGATCATAACATAACCAAATTGAGATTTTCTTGAGTCTAAACGAACCTCTTTGAAATACGCTTCTAACCGCGTTGGTTTCATAATACTGGTTTTTCTTGAAAGTTTTCCAAATTCATCCTTTCGCTTTTCTCATAAGCAATGACCATATAGCAATCTTTTATGTTGTGATTTGTTCTTTCACATACAGTGCAAAACAATGTGCCTTTACCCCTTTTTGAACCAAATTTTAATTTGGCCTTAGAACCATATTTGGGACCAGTAGTATGAGATGGGACAACTTGAGGGATAGCAGTTGGAGCTATTTTCCTTTCAGATGTCACAAAGTTCATTAGTTTGAAACCCTTATCAACACATGTTTCATCAGACCATTTTAAGTTGTGTTGGTCGTTGAGATTTTGTGAGGAACATGGATATACACTTGAATAACACTTGGATTTGTCAAGAGTGATTTCAATCCCATGGGGGTTTGTTATGACAATCTCCTTCCTATTTTAACTTTTGGGTACAAACTCAATTTCATCCTTATTTGAGGAGTGTAATCATTTGGTCCTTGTGTGTGATGATACCCAACACCAAATTTTACATTACTTTGTATTTGTTGGTTTAGGAATACCTCAAAACCTTTGCATGATTCTACCCACTTTTGGCAAATCACCTGAGTAGATTCAAGCTCCTTTTGACACATTTGATACTTTGTGAGAAGTGACCCTAGCTATGTAGCATAAATGTCACTTCATGTTTTAAATTAGAAATCATTTTATCCTTTTCTTTGAGAGCTTCTTTATGAGAGCTATGGTTTGACTCAAGATCTTTTCAAATCTTTCAGAATTTTTCTTAATACGATGTTCACTACTTTAATATCCCTAAATGCCTTGATGTATTGTTCAAAACAAAGTTTTTTTAAGGTTTCAGGGGATATATCAATATTCGGAGTGAGATTCTCAGTCATTGATCCAGCATATAACCTAGAGCAGCCACCAGTAGTTTCTTTCTGGTGAAACTTCACTAGTGCTCTAATCTGAAGTCTCACTTATGATCTCAAATGCTACTAGTGCAAGGTTTTTGTTTCCTTTATCCATAGCAATCATACTAAAATGCTCATCATTCAAATCCTCAGGCCAATTGCTCCAATCTATAAATCTTTGAGTGAAAAGCTCTGTTGCGTAGTTTCTGGTGCAGGGCAACCATAGTAGTTTAGGAAACAACTGGTGCATGAGTCTGGGATTGAACTTGTGACTATGAGGGTGTTTGAACATCTGCTTGTGGCATGTTAACATGTGCAATTTGGTACTTTGGTGGCCCATTAACATGTTGATATGGCATTTGAGTTGGTCCATGTACAAAGTGAGAACTAGACTGTGTGTTTGGACTAGGGATATTTTAGGAAGAATTTTGATGTGTTTTTTAAAACCTTGAGTATGGTCCAGTAGACGAATTTGATTGATTCTCTAGACTAGGGTAAGCCACAAATGATTATGGGCTCTGTGTAAAACTTCTACATTCCCTAGCAAAGCTTCCTAGTTTGTGACATTTATAACATCCAACCCTATACTTGTCTTTTTCAAATTTACTCTTACCCTCCAAACCAGGAAACCTTCTACCAATTTTATTATATTTGTTTGACTTGATACTTAATAGTGCAAGCTTTGTCGAGTAGTTTCTGGTGTAGGGCATCCAACAGTTTGGGAAACTACTGGTACTTGAGTCTAGGATTGAATATGAGTCTGTGAGGGTGTTTGGACCGGTGCTTGTGGCATAGTGGCATATGCAGTTTGGTACTGTAGTGGCCCATTACCATATTGATATAGCACTTGAGTTGGACCATGAACAAAGTGAGCAGTAGACTATGTGTTTGGACCAAGGGCATTTTGGAAAGAATAATAGTTTGTATTTTGAAAACTTGAGTATGGTCTAGTAGTTGAGTTAGATTGATTCATTTGACTACGGTAAGTCATATAAGATGAGGGGTTCTGTGTAGATCTTCTACATTCTTTACCAAAGTGTCCTAGCTTATGACATTTATAGCACTCAACTCTAGATTTATCCTTTTCAAATTTACCCTTGCCATCCAAACCAGGAAATATCCTACCAGTTATTATAAAATTTAATAAACTTGATACTTAGTAGGGCAAGCGGGTCTAGAAGATCAAATTCTTCTTGATTAATTGATTATTCATCATCGGGTCAAAGTTCTGGTTTTCAAAAAGTGATGAGTTAATTCAGGAATTAAATCCAGAAGTTATGTCAACCAAATGATCATTACTCTGATCACTTATATTATTGGTTGATGATGATCTATCATGACTCAGTAAGACTGTGTTACCATAGGTGTAATCATTAGTTGTCTTTCCTGATGACACCATTTTAACTTCAAATTTATATAAGTTTTTCATAGAATGTTCTGTTAGGTTCCCGTTGAACAACCTAAGCCTCATTCTCATGGTGAAAAGGTTGCCAATGGCTTTGACTATGTCTAATGCTACAAGCTTCTTCTTTTGGATTGTTGATTTTGTGTGGTTGTTTAAGTGGGAACCGCATGTAAGATCCATGCCTTTTATTTTCTCACATAAAAAGATTATTAAGTAACAACAATAAATAGCAAAGTGGAAGACTCTGTTATGGCTCAAAAACGGTGTTTTTTTTGGTTCAGGTCGGGTAAGGTTGGGTTGACAAGAGACACTTTTTGTTTAAAATTGTATATACTTCAAATTTATAGATACTTATAATAACAAGAATATAGCACTAAAAATCATCCGCTTTTATAAATTAAACAATTTAGTAGGTTCAGGTGTTAAAAACACTTGAGGTGACTTTTGACCCATTTGACCTGTTTCCTTTTAAGTTTACTTTTTTTTAGTTTCCCGGCACAACCGGTTAGAGAAATAACATAACCAGAATTAACCAATTCATTAGCGAGGGACAGTTAATCATGCATTATATGTTGGCGTTGATCATGCACAAAAGTGCACTAATTTTAACGTTATTTTACTAATTTCGTGAAAATAACATTAAAAAGCGAAGGACGGTTAATCATGCATCATGTGTTGGCGTTGATAGTTGAAAGACGATGGAGGCACATGCACTAATTGGCTTTTGTCCCAATTGCTGAGTGTTATGTGCCTTATGTCCAAGGCTTGATGCAAAGCTACTATCGAGCCAGGGGTCTCACTAGAAGCAACCTCTCTATTATTATGGGGTAGAGGTAAGGTTGTCTACATCTTACGCTCCTCAGACCCTACCTTAGCTTTGCTATTGGTGGGATTTACCGAGTATGATGATGATGATGATGATTAGCAAATGGGTCGAAATAACATAACGTAAATTGACATGTAAATTGATCAAATAACTAAATGAAGGTACATACTTGCTTTGACCACTTCACTAACCGCATCTTCTGGTGTTTTTGTATAGTTTTGAACTTCATATATGATGGATACTACATCACAATCTGAAGTGATGCCCCCACTATTGTGATTGAGTCAATGTTATTTTTCTGATAATGATTAATGAGAACTAGTTTTTCATATCGCGCGTTGCGGCGAAACCGAGCAAATGATAATGTAAAACAAACGTGATTTGAAAATAAAGCATGTTGTTTAGAAAGTCAAACCATTAGAACAATTTAGTTTATCATCGTACCGTTTTATGATACCAAATAAATACTTTATTTTGAGTATGACCTCGTTTTAACAAAACTTATAATAGAATGTCAGGGAAAGAAATCAAACACAACTACGTACTTAAGTTTTTAGAATAAAGTTATAAACGTAACTTATTAAAGAAGTGTCAAATTAATAGATAAATTAATATATGTTAAATAAAAAAAACAAGTATTAAAAAAAGGTAAAGGAAATAGATGTTTAAAAAAAAGAAAAATATGTTATTAAAAGTAACTATAATAATAAACTATTGATTTAGTTTATCATCGTACCGTTTTTATGATGTCAAATAAATACTTTATTTTGAGTATAACCACGTTTTAACAAAACTTATAACGAAATGTGAGGGAAAGAAATCAACCATAACTACGTACTTAAGTTTTTAGAATAAAGTTATAAACGTAACTTATTAAAGAAGTATCAAATTAATCGATAAATTAATATATGTTAAAAAAGAAAAAAAAAACTATTAAAAAGGTAAAAGAAATAGATGTTTAAAAAAATAAAAATATGTTACTAGAAGTAAATATAAAAATAAATTGTTATAGTATATTAAATAATAAAATAATAAAAACTATATTATTATTATAAAAATAAAGTTATTGTTCATCGTCCCTCGAAATCAATATATATATATATATATATAGGACAAAGATCCGTTAGGAACCACCCTTTATTAAGAGAACCGCGAGAACCAATGTGAACACAACAAAAAATACCTAAAAATAGCTAAAAAACATACAAATGTTTTTTTAATATTTTTTATAAAAAATCGCTACTTTTAGTAGCCAAATAAGAGGAGAGATGGGGTATTTAAGTTGGAACTCTCCATCCTTATTGTTTCATGGAAGCACACACTAAGTGTACTCGCGAGGGGTGCTCTGCACCCTAACTCGCCCTCGCGCGCGTGGCGTTGGCGATGAGGCGCTTTGATGGCGCACTTTGCACTTCGCATCGCCGCGAGCCGCTTGAGAGTCACCTTTGTATTTTTGACAACGTGCGCGTGGTGGAGCATAGGGGATGCAGGGACCAGGTGGTTGGTGACGTGGCATGCAGGCGCGCGGGTACGGGGCGCATGACCCAGATGGGTATGCGCGTAGTGGCGCATGACGTGGCAGTCTCACGCGTTCGCGCGCAAGTGTATGTGGCTGGTTGGCGCACATGGGAACCGAAGGCGCGTGTGGGCGCACTAGAGTGAGCCAATACGGCGCGACTGTGTGGCGTGCTCGTATAGGCTCACTTGTGGCTAGCGCACGCGCGCATGGAAGTGAGCCAAATCAGCGAGCACAAGTGCCTTGCTCGCGCATGGTATTGAGCCAAAATGGCGCACGCGCGCATGAGTGTGCAAGACTTGCGCGCGCATGAGACATAAGGGCGCGCGCGCACCAGTCTGTCTTGCGCGCGTAGAAGCTTCCAGCATTTATGACAGTGTAGTTACATTTCAGCATTTGAGACTGACGAGTCAATGTTTTTGACTGAGAATTAAATGATGAATTAAAGTGCATTGAAGACGTATAATGCAATTTAATTCTCCCATTTAATTCTTTTTCCAGTTTCGAGTTCAGACCTGCTGTATAAATAGGGAGGACCCTGCTGCAGATCAATACACCGAATTCACCAGCTCTTACAGATTTTTCCACTGCAGAATTCTTTCTTCTTCTATCTAGCTAGCAAGGTACACCTTCGGGTTGGAGTCAAAACCGGCAGTGCAACTGCTTACGGCTGTTGTATCCTGGAAACAAATTAAACGAGTTCTCCTGGGAAACTCGAAATTTGTTTTAAGGGACCCGTGTCTAACACGATCCTCAACCAAGAACATCTTTTTGTCTACTAAATTTTGTTCTTGTTTTACTTATTTCTGTTGTAATCGTATTGTATTTTTCAGCTTCATTCTGTTATGTATTTGTAATTCAAGTTAATAAAATTTTGTATTTAATTTTATACGAACGAATTCCTATAGTGCTCATGTTGTTTTTTGTACGTCTATTGTTGCTGTGGTGACCAAACTTTAATAGCAAGCAACTGCTCAAAACAAAGCTTGTTTATTTGGTCATTGGTATATAAATTCAAGTTACATTTACTCATTTTTTTATTTGATTAGAAGCAAGAATACTAACAAACGAATACGTAAAAATGCATAATTTTCTTGGAACTCTATCTCCTTTATAGTCAAATGGAGATGGATATTATTGAATGGTTTCGCTGGTGTCACGATTATACTCTAGTGGTCATCTGAATTTTTCGTTCAAAAAAAATTACTTACTTCTAAACTTTATATAAATTTTATTTGTGACATCCGTGTGTCACACGCAATGGCAGATCTATAATGATAGGGGCAACGCTTCAGAAAAAAAAAATCTAAAGGGGTAACGAAATCGAAAAAACGTCAATTTTTTTCCAAAATTTACACTACTGCCGAAGCGTTAAGGGACAACGGGGGTTACCCCTTGTTACACTCTATATCCGCCCCTGGTCACACAGGCCCATAACCTAGTTATAAACTAAAATAAAATAAAGTTTGTTTTGCAAAAAAGTTGTTCGGTCGATAGAAGAAATCCTACGTCGAAAAGAATATTATGATGTGCCCATCTTTTTTCATTATTATCATCGATGCAATAGTTTTTATTATACCTCGCGATCATCTAAAACGATATCGGATATACTACAAAAAATGAAAATAGTTATATTAAATTATCAATATACATTTAAGACACTTTAAAATTTTCAAGGTTATATCATAAAATCCAAAATTATATTCTCTTTGATTTGATATTAGTTTTGATATATTTTTTTAAATGGCTATTTTTTAAGTGTTTTGATAATTATTAAGTTATGGATCTAACTTTATTTGTTGATGCATCTAATGCATTAGAATAATGTATGTAACTATTTTGTTTTCATTTCCCTTTCGCAGAGAGTTTTGAAACATTATTATTGATTGCATTGTTCTCATTATCTAGTTTAGAGGTGAAAAAAATACGAGACTATCAAATAAATTGGCTTAAGTTTTTATTTGTTTTATGAAATCGTTTTGTTTTGTTCACGTTTAACGTTAGATGTCTACAACATCGTATTCATTTTTCTGCACATAATGATCGGTTTCAATAGATGGATTTCGTCTAATGTACGAAGCAAAGAGGTGATGGCATGTGTACATGAGTGGATTAGTTGGGTGAGGCAAGGTACGTTGATTTATGACACACATAACCCCACCGTTTAGAATGGTATACCTGCACCTTGTTAAAGGGTAGTCAAAAACCCATTTCAGACCAGGAAACAAATTTGCATTGTATAACACATTATTCATTGTGTAAAAGATACAACCGCACGATCCTTTACACCTTTTAAAAAAATATAATAATATCATATTTATATTAAATAAAATAAAAATCTCAATTTTATGATATAATGTAAAAGAATAGTAATAAGCATACAAGTGTTATCCAAGTTTACAAATTCGATGAAATTAGGGGTTGCCTTCGCAAGGCTTGCTTGAAAGTCCCAACTGAAAGGCCGGTTAATAATTAGTAGTTGGTCCAGCTTTTCTGGCCGACTTTTAAAGAAAGAAGACAATACAATACAATGGATGAATTTCCTCTTTTTAACACTTGTAGTCATTAATAACTTCTATTTACTTACAAAATTATCACCAAATTAGTATTAACCATTAAGATAATTGGATCAAAAAATCATACTGGTTTTGGCAAACCTTTTTTAATTAATTACGAGTTTGTGTATATAGTAAAGTGAGAATATTTATATATTAATCAATTTTTAACCGACGTGCATAATTTATAAAATAGAGCTACTTAGCAAGGTGTCAAAGCAGGAGACCAAATTATAGTTATAACCAACCTATAGGTAAATTTTCTAAGAGCTTGTAGCTTAATGTATTACTTGTGTAGTAAACGTGTTCAATTTCAAATGGTTAAAGGTTAAAGAGAATGGTCGTTTTGGTATGAGGTAATAAAATGGACGAGGCGAAGGAATAGACGAGGTAATGAACGGACATAGGAATGAAATAGATCATTACCATTTCATCGTCTTATTTAGTTACCATATGGGAATATTAGCATGTGTTTGTTAGGCAGGAGATGAAGGAATATAATCGGCGATGGATGGCGGTAGTGGGTGGTGGCAGCGGTGGTCGATGGCGGTGGTGGAGGGTGGCGGCGGCAGTGGGTAACGGTGGTCGCTGATGGTGACGATAATCGGCGGTGGCGCTAGTGTTCAGTGGCGGGGGGTGGCTGTGGTCGGGAGTGGCGAGTGGCGGCGGTGGTCGACGACGATGGGTGGTGGTCGATGGCAGTGGGTGGAGGCGGGTGGTGGCGGCGCAGCAAGTGGTGGTCGGTGGTGACGGTGGCGCCAGTGTTCAATGGCGATGGGTGGTGGTGGTCAGCCATGGCGTGCGGCGGCGGTAGCGGTCAACGGCATAGGGCGGCAGCGGCGACGGGTTGTGATGGGTGGTGTTAATGATGAAGGTGAGAGAGGGAATGGAATGGAAAAAAATAAAGGGGTGTAGTTGGAATGAATTTGAGAGAATGAAATGGCTTGTGTAATGGGTGATTTCATTATCTTGATCAATCAAACACATTTTTTCTCATTCCCTCATAATTGTACATTCCATTTTGCCTCTCATTCCTTCATACCAAACACTAACAAACTTACAGTCGTGTCATTAGATTTTGGTGTAGATTTAAAGGATGCGTTAGTAACTTAGTTCGTTAAAAAAATAAAAACATAATAAGTATTATTATTTCGGGAATATTACAAAAATAACCATTGACCAAAAGTATTTTCAAATTTGTCATCCTTATGCGTCCTTGGAGCGGCGCATCATGCGCGGGATGCGTCTTTCAAGCACGAGATGCGTCTTTGGAGCGAAACCCAATAAAAATGGACATGTGGCCACGGGATACGTCCTTGGAGCGAGGCATCATGCACAAGATGCATCCGGCGAGTTCCTGAAGTGTCCGGCGAATTTTCCGGCGAGTTCGAGTTTTCCCATGAGTTTCTAAAACGTCCGGTGAGTTGCAGGTTTCCGATGAAATCCAACAGCGGTTTCTCACAATTAGCTACCCACACAACGGTCTTTGGGTCCATTGTATACCATATCCCAGCATATCGTCTTAGTTCAGATGTATTCCCAGGTGAAAAGAAGCCCATTTGAAACTTCTTCCCCGGAGATTCTAAATATCTGAGACTGTCATCATTGATGAATTCACCGGTTGTGGTATTGTTCTTAGCAGAACAAGAGTAGCACCAACAACAAACCAGAAAGGTACACAAACAACATAAAAGTTGTCTCGTTATTTGTCGTCAACTTCCACAGGTTTCGTTGGACGTTTCAGAAACTCGTCGGACGCATCCGTGCATAATGCCTCGCTCCAAGGATGCATCCCGTGGCCGCGTGTCTATTTTTTATTGAGTTTCGCTCCAAAGATGCATCCCGTGCTTGAAAGCCGCATCCCGCACATAATGCGCCGCTTCAAGGACGCGTGAGATTGCCAAATTTGAAAATACTTTTGGCCAATGGTTATTTTTGTAATTTTCCATATCATTTAACTTGTTCTAGAAACAAAACGTTCTATAGTTAAAAGAGTGAACAATTGCATATTTCCCCTTAAAAACATTCTTAATTGCGTATTTACCCACTTAAAATTAAAATTGCATATCTCCTGTAATACCACGTAAAAACGTGTCCAATTGTATGAAGACACGTGTCCTAAACTCTATATATGTAAAAGATTGAGTTGAAGGACTAAAGTTGCCAAATGATAAAAATATGTATGCGAAGGGACTAAAAGTGTCAACATGCTAATTTATGCCTCTGAGTGACCTTTTTCTAAATCCGAGACTTTATAGTGTTGAAACATGCTCTCGGAAGTAATTGAGGATGATTATGAAAGTTAAAGGACCAAAGGTATCAAGATCAAAAGAAATTATTTTTCTGATCAACCTCTTACGGACCGCAAGGGCCAAGGCTTACGGTCCGTAAGGAGGGTACCTGGGCGATACAATTCAATATCGGTTACGGACCGTAAAGGGTCAGGCTTACGGTCCGTAAAGCCTGTATCTGGGCAGAAGTTTTGGACAGCTGCAGGTTTCTTCACTAACCGCCTTAAATCCTTCCAAATTGAAACCAGGAGCTTGTTGTCGGTTTTAGGATACCACCAGGACACCTGGGGTGATCCTAGGAGCCTTCTTAACAGTTGTAGATGATCCAAATGCTTGCAACTTAGTATATAAGGAGCTCTAGTTCATAGTTCATGTGCTCACATTTGCAACAACTTTCAAATAACTCACTTCTGGAGCTTGCAAGCAGTAGGAGAAGAATTCCAAGTGTAGAAAAGATAGCAAGGACCCTAAGTAAGAGTTTTAATCCCTGCTTAGTCCATTTAATTAGCTTAAAAACCGAAAAGTCAAACATATCGTAATTAAGCTTTGACTTTCGGTTTAATCATAATTAGTCTTGCCACTGATCGAAAGGAAAGTGGTTATGGAACCATATTAAGGTAGGTAATTAACCCTTAAAAGGGCACCTCCTAATTATTTCGTTTGACTAGTTAATTGTCGGGTCAAACTAGTTTGACAAAAAGTCAAACTGGACAGAAAGTTTAAAAATGATTTAAATTAATAAAACAGATGTTCTAAATTATATTTTAACATTCTAATGACTTGGTAATTATTATTAGAACATGTTTGACCAGGCCTAATCCGACAATTATTAGTCTAAGGTCAATTTATAACCGAAAGTCGCAAAAGCTTGACTTTTGCTTTGACTTTCAGTTCTGACCCGTTTAAGCTTAATTCTCCCATGTTTTAAGCTTCCATTAGGACCATATTATATAGTAGTGTAACCTCCTGAAGTTATATTGCTTGGTCCTTATTGGTTTGAATTATATGCTCGTATTTGTTAATATGCTTATAAATGCCATAAATGCCCTTTTGACATATAAATGAGATTTTTAGAAATGTGAGAGGACAAAAATCTTTGTTACTGATATATAAGCTTGTCCCGAAAATTTGACATCAGTTCTTGGTCTCAAATAGGAGTTATGCTCGATATCGTAATTAGAAGCTTTTTGTTAATTAAATTGCGATATCTTGTATAAGACATGTTTAAACTTGGATTTTGAACCAAAACTCATTACCTACTGTTAAGATATTATTTTTAAGGAATTTTAAGATTTTTGTTCAGATTATAATCTGTTTAAATCATAGAGTTCTTGTGTAATTCGGTTAATGACGATAATACCCTTTTTAGGCATAAAATGAGATTAACAAATGATTTGAATGGCAAACTTTTTCTACTGATTTCATACATTAAATAAATTATTTTGAGCATTTAAAACTGATCAAAATCTCAGATTTACATAAACATCTTGATTATCGTCAATTAGCGAGTTTTACACTAATTAGGTGCATAGTATGGTGTAAAACCATATTTAACACCTAAGACTTGTTACCTACTGAATTTTTAAACAAATTTAAATATAATTACAGTAGGTATAAGTCATGAACTCATATGTCCAAAAATGTCCTTAAAAGCCTACGTGAAATAACCAAAATGCCCTTCCGGGGCATAGTTTGGCCATAAATGGTAAACCTCACATATATGTAATATCTTACTGATGTAATGAGATAAATTAAATATTTTTACTGATTACGAAAGACCAGAACTTCAGTTTGTTATAAAATCTCTTTTATAATTATTAAAATGACCAAAATGCCCTTACGGGACTTAAATTGGTTTAAATTACTTTTCGGGCATATATGTTAACATCCTACTGATGTATTAACATATTTTAAGCATAATAACAAATAAGACCTGTATGTAATTCATTTGGTTACCCGTTACGCATTTATGCGTTCGGAGCGGTTTATGTGACTAGTTTACGTAAAATAGCCGAAACGGGTTTAACCTTATCATTAAAACCTCAATTTCCAGAATGTGTTTGGTTTACCCACATTATACAAGTATCCAAACTTGTCGGGTCTAAACCACATTCTATTCCGGTCTCCGCTTAATCTAAGTGTTTAGAACCGTAAAGCTTTTTTCTAGCTAGCCGGTCTAAGTCTTTGACTTAAATAAAGACCCGTTAGCATCCTAATAGGTTATTAAACATTCCATACAGATTGAGTAGCTTCAGTAGAAGGTATTAACATAAAGCTTTAGGAATATACGGCTGAGTTACTTCTCATATTTAGCTCAGGTAAATACTTTTAACTTATTTTCACTTATACGGGCTTGGGATATGGTATTATAATAATACCACTTGGTCGGGTATGAAATCATTTAATCGGATTGTGATTAATAAATTTACATAACCCATTTTAATCTGTCTTGTTTGATAACATAAGCATTTGGGGGGTTAATTCGACCATGTCCTGGATATCCTCGGCTCATTTCATTTGAAAATGGCCACAACCTATGCACGGGGTGTAGGCATACACCTGACAGATGCAAATGCTAAAATATAAACCCACATGTTGGGGATAACTCCTTTGTGGGTTCTACTAGTGGTGAGTCGATTAATCATGACCGGCTTCTAACCGGCCCCAATTGTATGACAAACATGTAAATCTGTATACAAGATTATCTTTAAATAATTGTCCCAAGTTATAAATGATTTGTGCCATGTGCACTTAAATCAATTTTCATAAATATTTTCAAAGAGTCAGTTAATTGTATTTACCAGTGTAAACTGACGTATTTTCTAAAGATTGATTGACAGGTACTTCTCGTAAATAGGCTGGAGCTACTAGGTGTCATATAAGAGGATCTTGCAAATCCCTAGATACCTGGAATCTGTTGTTTTCCGTTTCTTGTATTTTATTTATGATCTGCCTGTGGATCTTATTACAATCCAGTCTGTATATTCTTTCGTCGAACACTCAGACATTATGGTTTGTAATAGTTATTTCACCAAGCCTTTTGCCGTGCTATTATATTGTGTATATTTACTATGATGATATCAACTACGTCATGATACTCCCCGCCGGGCCCACCGGTCATATGTGGAAATATCGGGGTGTGACAGGTTGGTATCAGAGCCAACATTGAGTGAATTAAACACTAACCTTTTGTGTTTAATCTCAATGACACAATAAGCACATTCCTTAGACTTCCGAGTCTAGGCTAATGACCTAGGATTTATTCTTAACTTTCCTTTATATTGTTTATACTATATTTACTTGTTTTGACAGGTTAACTAATTGGAAAATGACGCCACGTGTAAGAGGCAAAGGAAAGGGACCAATGAGAGGAGGGCCATCAGGCCATGCGGGACCTTCCCATCGACATACCCCGTCAGCGACTTTCTCTAGTTCCGACTCTCGGGACTATTGGAGGCATAACTTCGAGCCGGCGAGGCATTCTGTTTCGCTAGGATCCTCACCATCTGACCCTCCATACTTTGGGCTACCCATTCCTGACGAGCCCCAACATTCCCATCACTCTCAAGAATCACACCATTCGAACCAATCTCACCACTCTTTACACTCCCATTCTTTCCATCATTCTGATTCCATTTATTCCCCAGCTCAGTTCAACCCCAATGACTATGTCAACAATCTTTTTGGTTTCAATCCCTTAGGACCTGAAGATTACTTCTCCCAGGAGATGGAAATGGACAACGACCCCAATCCAGAGCTGCAAACCGGAACACCAGGTCACCCAATCAACATCTCTAGCGGTTCTCCATACCAAGGATCGCCGTACCAAGGGCCCGATTCATTTACCGAAAGGTGGGCCAAGTATGAGTGGGAATTCACTCCTTCATATCATAACTCTCCTGCTCAACCTCATTTGAATGAACCGTATCTTCAAGTGGTTACCCCACCACCTCTACCAGTTGAGGAACCACCTCAACCACCTCCCGAGCAGCCTAGGCGAAGGAGGAATGCACGAATGTCTGTGCGTGGGGGACCACAGTTCAGTTCCCCTCAAGGTTCAAGCTCATACCCTCCTATTCCCGAGGACCCCCAAATGGGTGGACCCTCGCATGCGGTGTCGGAAGATAACCCTCCGCCGGTTTCTTATGCACCACCGCCACCGCCAGTGGATTTTGACAACCCAATCCCTACATACCCAGGTTCGTCTGGGTATAACCCATCTGGATATCCAACAGATTATGGAAACCATGATCCATATCTTACTGCGGCACAGTATAATGCACTTTATCCTTCTTCTTACCCCCCAGTTTACCCAACTGGATATCCGGTGCAGGGGTATCAATACCCACCATATCAACAACCTCCTCCTCCTCAACAGGAGCAAACCCAAGAAGGCCTGAGGTTTGTTGAAAGACCTATATCGATCGAAGATCGTCAGGTTAAAAAGCTCCGAAGGAAACACGTACCTATAGTAAAGGTCAAATGGGATGCCCATAGAGGTCCCGAATATACGTGGGAAGTTGAGTCCACTATGCGATAGAAGTACCCTCACTTATTCCAGTAAATCTCAGGGTCGAGATTTCTTTTAAGGGGGTGAGAATGTAACACCACGTAAAAACGTGTCCAATTGTATGAAGACACGTGTCCTAAACTCTATATATGTAAAAGATTGAGTTGAAGGACTAAAGTTGCCAAATGATAAAAATATGTATGCGAAGGGACTAAAAGTGTCAACATGCTAATTTATGCCTCTGAGTGACCTTTTTCTAAATCCGAGACTTTATAGTGTTGAAACATGCTCTCGGAAGTAATTGAGGATGATTATTAAAGTTGAAGGACCAAAGGTATCAAGATCAAAAGAAATTATTTTCTGATCAACCTCTTACGGACCGCAAGGCCAAGGCTTACGGTCCGTAAGGAGGGTACCTGGGCGATACAATTCAATATCGGTTACGGACCGTAAAGGGTTAGGCTTACGGTCCGTAAAGCCTGTATCTGGGCAGAAGTTTTGGACAGCTGCAGGTTTCTTCACTAACTGCCTTAAATCCTTCCAAATTGAAACCAGGAGCTTGTTGTGTAACACCCCAAAAATACGTAGTCTATTTATTTCTTTTAAGATAGTTATAAGAAGGGAAGTTCGAGCTCGAATAAATTAAATGTTAGAACCCGAGGGACTAAAGTTGAAAATTGGAAAGTAAGTCTTATTAATTGAAAGACACACACTTATATGCGTGCGTGGAGGTGTCCAGGAGAAGAATCAAGAAGCAAAAAACCCTAGTCATCTTAATCCATCAAATTGGAGGGTGATTTCAAGGCTAAACGGTTGTTAGAACCCGTATTCTTGATCACCAAGGTGTGACTAACAAAGTGGTAACTCGAATTTCTTGAAATCATGAACTTTAGGAAATGGGTTTCTACCGAATCATGAGTAATGTTGTGATATATGCATCTAGAAGTTAAGACTATGAACTAGGACTCGATTAATGTTCGGTTTTCGGTGATTTAGCTTGTTGTGATAGATGGAACATAGATGAATGATGTAGGATGAGAGAATCTCATGAACTTGCTTGATTTGTTATGAACTTGTAGATTAGTATGTAAAGATACTTGCAATTAAATGTCCTATATATGCGAAACCCGCCAAGTGTTCGATAAAATGCCTAAAAGAATAAATGGGTGAATTTTGGTAAATTATGATCAAGATGTTGTATGATAAAAGTGTGTAAAAGATGGAATGATATTTAGTCGGGCTAAATGAATGAATATGTTGATGTAGGCGTAAAAGAAGAAGGTTCAAGCGCTAGGAGGTCGGACAGCTCACAGGATCGAGGTATGTTATTTTATGCATACAAGCTTTACTTTCTAAATGTCATTGTTATATTAGAACCGTAATTATGATTATTCGTAAATGATGTGTAGTTGATAGCTTAACCCGTCATGAACGGGTCGTAAGAGATGATAATGATGAAAAAGGTTATGTTATGGTCGGTTGGTCTTGAACTAACCGTATATTGGAAGGTTGTGTAGGAATGTAATGAAATAGTTAAATCTGTCATGAACGGATTTGGATTGATGTTTATGTTGCGTTTATGTTTAATCCGAAAGTAACGGATTACTGAATGTTATGCATTATCTCGTTTGGAGATGGTAGATAATGACTCGTTCAACGGGTCGGCGAAAGTGACATTATGACATGGTTATGTGATGACACGAATGGATGTTAGTTTTTTTTATATTATATTGTAAGAAACTGACTAGTTAAACTTTGATTGCGATGTAGGTAAATCCGCGATTTAGGTGGCGTGGCGAACTTGGAGGCGAACACCAACATGCACACCATGACTTATGCGCTTCCGTAGTAGTCGCCCTTTGGAAACAATGTTTTTGTTAAACTTATACTTCTTGAAAGTTGTCTTTTGATATGTAAATTATGGTTTTTAAAAACTTAGTCGTTTGTAACTAGGAACTTTAAACTTGTGCCTTGACAGGGTAATTTGGATTAACACCTGTAACTAGTCTAGGGGAGGTGTTGATCTCGAATTAGCTACAAGGGTATTTTGGTAAAAATGCAAGTGCTATGTAAAAAGCTTTAATACTTGAAGTTTACTTGTATCTTTGATCAGGCAACATTAAGGGCGTTACATGTTGTCGGTTTTAGGATACCACTAGGACACTTGGGGTGATCCTAGGAGCCTCCTTAACAGCTGTAGATGATCCAAATGCTTGCAACTTAGTATATAAGGAGCTCTAGTTCATAGTTCATGTGCTCACATTTGCAACAACTTTCAAATAACTCACTTCTGGAGCTTGCAAGCAGTAGGAGAAGAATTCCATGTGTAGAAAAGATAGCAAGGACCCTAAGTAAGAGTTTTAATCCCTGCTTAGTCCATTTAATTAGCTTAAAAACCGAAAAGTCAAACATATCGTAATTAAGCTTTGACTTTCGGTTTAATCATAATTAGTCCAGCCACTGATCGAAACGAAAGTGGTTATGGAACCATATTAAGGTAGGTAATTAACCCTTAAAAGGGCACCTCCTAATTATTTCGTTTGACTAGTTAATTGTCGGGTCAAACTAGTTTGACAAAAAGTCAAACTGGACAGAAAGTTTAAAAATGATTTAAATTAATAAAACAGAGGTTCTAAATTATATTTTAACATTCTAATGACTTGGTAATTAGTATTAGAACATGTTTGACCATAATCCGACAATTATTAGTCTAAGGTCAGTTTATAACCGAAAGTCGCAAAAGCTTGACTTTTGCTTTGACTTTCAGTTCTGACCTGTTTAAGCTTAATTCTCCCATGTTTTAAGCTTCCATTAGGACCATATTACATAGTAGTGTAACCTCCTGGAGTTATATTGCTTGGTCCTTATTGGTTATTATTTACTTTGAAATATAATATTTTGTACAAACGCATAAAAACCTATTAAAATCCATATATAATCTCATATTCTATAACACGTCTGTAAAGTTTAGTAATACGTAGTCTTGTACTGTTGCATAAAAATTATGTTGATCAATATACACCGGTCGAGTAAAAAAGAAAATATCAAAATATTAACCAGATGTAAGAAAATGCGAATGTATTATATGGTTGAAAATAAAGAACATTATATAAAAAAGATAAAGTCATTTATTCATGTATAACAACTAATTATAGAAATTTTATCTTAAATATATTTTCAAATCAAGTAGTAAAAGGGACTAATCATTCATCACAAATTTGAATCAAGTAATTTTAGAGAATCAATACACAAATCATATTAAGTAATAATTGTTATAGAAAGTGCTTAAGAGCATGAATATCATCCAAACACTTGCTAGTTGCTTGAACATCTTGACAATTTGAGATCATTCGGCTTCTTCTTTGTACCTAATATGAACAAAATAAATGTCACACATAATGAATCTAGTCATATAAAAGAATTGAATTTATAATTCTAAGAAATCTATGAAAAGAAAGGTAAATGAATAAAAAAAAAAAATGTTCCAAGGACTTACATATCATTTCCCAAAAATCGCAGCTGAAACCTAAATGTCGATTAAAATGGCTACACAACTGAATTAATCCTGAAAGTTAAAAGAAATAATAAAAGGAAAAAAATTTGATATTCAAGAGCAAGTAATCAATTCAGAAGAACAACAAATCAAACCCGAAAGTTGCAGCGTAATATAACCAACCCGACCCGACCCAGATGACCACTTGTACACATCAAGCATCAACTTGAATGATCCAATCATATACCCGAGCCGACCCAAATGACCAGTTGTCCTCATCAAGCATCAACCTGAAAGATCCAGCGTGATATATAACCAACCCGACCAGGATGACCAGTTGTATCCATTAAGCATCAAACAGTCAATCTTGGCCCGTTTAGTACAAACAATTTTTAACAGAATAATCCAAACATAAAAACATATAAAAAAGATGCCAAAAAGAATATACCTTCTTTAATCTTTTTGTAAGGCTTCAAAATTTAGCAAATCGTGTGAATTAGTCAAGGTATAAAATAAAGTGCGTGGCCATTGGTCAAGTATAGGGGTGCCCCTGGTGCAGTCAAGCAACCCAACCCATTTTGACCTCCCAAAATTACCCATTTGACCTGTATGATGTATCAAATCACACTGAAAAGGATATTCGCATTTTAAATGACAAAAAAACTTACAAAATAAGAACAACTCACAACAAATATCTAGATCAAAATGCAGTTGAAGGTACCTGAGAGAAGGATAGATAATCAAAATACATGTTGGTGGCTGTTTCTTGAACACACAAACAGAAAACAAAAATCTTGATCAAAACATGTGGGAATGACCAAAACCAAAACTTTGACAGAAGCATCAAAAATCTTCTTTCGATAAGACGTTGGCCATCTGTTAATGCAATCAGCAAAGTTAAAAACAAACTCAAACTGAAACTATTTTTTTTAATAAATAAGACCCATGTAAAAACCATTTCCATTTTTATACTACTATTTTCATTCTCTCATTTGTTTACTTTCCATATAATACACCTCAAATCTTCGCCTTACATGTCAGTTTAAAAAAATAATGAAATTGTGATTAATCTTCATTAACACCTACACCTGAGGCCTTGCAACAAAAAATATTCCTTAATAACATTTTCGTGATGCTCCTTAATAACATTTTCATGATACTCATGGTTTTTATTTGATTTTCTAAACTTTATTTTTAATTTTGAGTTTAAATTTTATAATATATATTTCCTTGGTCGGTTGGACCAATCCAACCAACCCATTTAAACCTGAGCAAAATAATTTTTCACCACATTTCAAACTCAATTAACTTGGTAAAATAGTATTAATGGCAAAGGTTTGTGATATGCAAATATGTGGTGATTATGTTACGGATAGCGTTACTATTCAATTCTTCTATATATTCTTCTACACACCATACATATTGCATACATATTGCTTATGTGTGTATATAGCATGGCCCGTTCTTATTTAGTCAAGCAGTCATTACCTATTCGTATTTGACTATTTAAGCCATTACACCAACATGTAACTAAACTAAATATCTAGATGCATACGATACGCTGTAGTACAAAGTGGTTATTATGTGTTTATGACAATAATGATATAAGCATTAAAGTTCTATAAACAAATTCCTGTTCAATAACATAAACGGTAAAGTAGATATAATATGCTACATTGTCTATGCTCACAAATTAAAATGCTGACGTAGAATTGTACCAAAATAACCTTCCACATATCCTTATAATACCTATATGGACTTGGTTATTTAATTATATATTTGTTAGGTGTAATATGTTGACCGTTGAATTGGCATCTTAAAGTATACACCTCTTTCATTATGAAACTTCATGATCCTTATTTTCTATTTGTATTTTTTCCATATATTTTGTGTTACGATAATTTTTATTTTATCTATTAAGTCAATACAACTAATGTAAGCTTCCGATCTATGTGTTATATTATTACAAATTTTACAAAAAATAAATAATAATTACCATAATAATATGTGGTATGGTTCAAGGAAATTAGGTGAGTTAAAATATCATAAATTGTTAATTGTTGTTGACTTTACAAAATAAAAACTTTCCTAAATATTATATGAAATGAAATAAGTTACATGTCAAATTTTTGTTGACAAAAATAGAGTTTGATTTTCATTGAATTTGGAATTAAAAGATTGTAATTGGAATTAAATGATTATAATTTTAGTCAAAAGGTTATTTTGATAAAAATATAAATAATTGAAATTAAAAGAAAAAAAAAGAACTCAAAATGTGCCATTTTAGCAAAAATTAAAGATGCTATCACAATATCAAATCAAGAACAATATGGATACCAAACCATCAAAATAGCAATCAAACTAGCAAAAATACAATCAAGATCCTTATAATACCTATATGATCACTAAGCAACTTCAATTTCAATTTCAATTTTGTTTAGGTTTCTATATGGATGAATGATCAATGATAATACCTATATAATCAATTTCAATTTTGTTTAGTAATTAAAGGTGCATCACGGTCGGAGACTAAATCCTAGTTGTTCACATTCACGTGTAACTGGTTGTGAATGATACTCTTACTCCAATTGCTCAATAGCCGAAGAAAAATAATAAAACCTACAAAAAATGATACACTCACAAATTACTACAAAATGATCTAATGATATTTTGGTTACCTCTATGTGTGGAATTTCTTTCATTGGCCTATCAGCAAAATAGGCATATAAATCTCTTAGAACAGCCTGCAATGCACATATCCATTAAAATTCATGTTTGCATAGAACAAATATTTCAATGAATGAGTTGGCAAGCGTCATTTACATATGAGTCAGGTCAGATCTACCAAAAAAAACTCTTTATTTCCAATTTCTTTTAAGATGTTAATAAAGAGGGTGTCCAACCAACTCGGGCCTGCAATAATTAAGTAAGTTACCGATAGCAATAGTGCAAATTCAAGAGCTTCTAGATCTTTAAAAAGGATTAAAAAGTAAGTTACCGATAGCAATAGTGCAAATTCAAGAGCTTCTGGATCTTTAAAAGTCAGAAATGCAGTCTTCTTTCTTCCAGAATCACTAAATCAAAACAAACAAAATCAATTAATCACACCCTGAAAGAAATAAATTGTCTAGTGAAGGTTTATTTTTTGGGTGCTTTTAATCTTATAAATTGCTTAACTACTGATTTTCAATTCACTGAAGGGTATCAATCGTTTATTGAATTATTCAGAAAAAATAAGTGAAAGATTACTTTTTTGCTGACCTTGTTCATGTATCCTTTCAAAGTGAGAATGCCCACAAGCCTTGTGTTCTTCACCATAATCAATCTACCACCCTTTCAAGTAATAAAACATTTCTCTATCCCTATAAGAAACGCAATAATCTATCATCAAAACCCAAGAATTATTCATGACCATAACACAACACGATTACACCAAGAAAACAACAATTTGGATGCAAGTTAAGAGCAAACCTATCGTAGATACTGGTTAAATAACCCAGATCAGGCACCAGATGCTTCTCATCTTTCTTCTCTGCCACAACAAAATTAGGTATTCCACTAACAATATGCAAAAACAGATTTACAAATTGAAAAACAAAAGATGAAAATCTTATCAGTTGGATCCTAAACGAATGTTTATTCAAGAAATCGTATGAAATTGAACCTGCATTATATGAAATCGAACCCTAAACACATGGTAAAATATGAAATCATACGAAATCGAACCCTAAATTATACGAAGATCCTAATTGAAACCCTAAAAATCACATTGAACACCCTTAAAATCAAAGAATTATCCGTCAATTTTGATAGAATGATGGATTGAAATATCCGATTGAATGTTGTCGTCGATGGTACTGAGAGAGAGACGCAGAGGATTCTTATTCGCCAGAGAGAGATTAGGGTTTTCATGTAGATAAGGAACGATTAATGAGGAACGATTAATGAGAGACAGAGTATAATTGAAGCGTACATGAGAAGCCTTGTTCAATCCTCAACTATGAGATGTGCCACATGGATGATGACATGGCTGCTTAGTTGGCATAAACCATTGGGTGACATGTGTCCCCCAATGGTTTGCTTTATTAGATATATAGATTAGGAACGTTCACTATTTCCGGGTTTCTAATCCTTCAATTAAGATATCTATTAGGAACCTCCACTATTTTCGGGTTTCTAATCCTTTATTCCATTCAACGAGAAATAGTCGTAGAAGTTTCTATTCCGCATATACGTTAAATATATATATATACACACATATATATTTGTAAAATTTATGGCATTAAATGATTATGTCATTAAGTTATATTTGTAGAATTATATTTGTAAATTTTAATGGCAACAATAGACAAAATTTAAAAAACAAAAGAAATAAAAATACATTCTGTTATATGCAAAATACAGTTTATAGTCGAGTGAAGATGACATAATTCACAAAAACTGTCTGTTGTTTCCTCTCATGGTGCACTGCATTTTTACATTCATCCAACTTCAATAGAATATCTAAGCTACTTTCTGTTGCTGCTTCTTTTGCTTGGTCCGAATCTTTCCCTTTACATTCCACTTGTCACATAAAGTTGTTTACTCCATGTTCATGTGTTCTGTAGAAATCATATCAAATAGTAACATCAACAAATAATGAAAAGATAAAAAAAATAATGAAACTTTGATAAATGTTTGTAAGGCTGGAGGGTGTGGTATAAAGTCACGAGGGGCTTTTCACGCCACATAAGCGCTATCTCAATGCCATATCACATAGGGGGGGGGGGGGGGATTTAAAGCACCTTCCTTTAACTTGCATGCAATGGTTTAAAGTCCCCTCAATGCCATAACGCCCCCTTATCTTGACCAAATGCCTCGATCAAGCCAAAAAACGTCCGTTAGCACCTTGGCGGGGAGGCTTTAGCGCCCCCCCTCTTAACGGCGGTGGTATGGTGGTTGGTGCCGTGGGGCGCTATAAAAGGTGAGGTGGCGGGGTGGCGCGATGCCACACCCTGTGGCCTAAGAAAATTAAGGCCAAAAGTAAACATATCTACACATTGTATTATTAAGGTCCCTCAAAAGAAAAATAGGAAAGAAAACTTTTTGGAATACTTAATCAGCACTTTTAGTAAAAAGTTTGTAACATTCAATTTTGGAATTTTTCATAAAAAGAGGGAGTCAATGATATGTAAACCTGAAGTTATGATCCTTTAAGAGTTCCAGTGGAGTTAGTAGAGACCGGATCTACATCTTGTGTCCCTTGGGCTACTTTGGAGAGTGTTGTAACCTAAATGTGAAGTAAAAACTCGCAAAACAATCAGAGGAAAGAAGATGCCAATTTCAATCTGAAAATGAATTATTGTCAAGACAAATTCAGCAAATTTCCAAAAACATGTCTAAAGTAAAAGTTATAAGTTGCCTTGAGGCCTTCCCTAAATCTCAACAAAAGTACCTAGCAAAATTTCCAGTAGCATACTGTGAGATAAATGATACAATATCATTTTGAAGAATTCTAAGTAAGAATTTTAAAACTAAAATAAAAAGAGAAGAAAAATTGCGATCAAAGCTTATAACATGGCTGAAATATTGTTGGGGATTGTGAAAACGATGCCCGTAGCAAAGCATATGACAGATAAGCTTTCACTAAGTCCATACAAGTAAAGTTTTTAGTAAACGATTGACTAACACCATCCAACAAGCCTTGGAAATTTCATATTTTGAACAATAATAAAATACCTGTAGAAGTTCAAGAGATAGGTACCTTATCGCTATTTGTCGCTATTCGCTATTAACAACTATGATCCAAACCCCTTAAAATCAGAAGCTTTCTTCCCCCATGTCTACAAAATCTAGGTTAAACTCAAATCACAAACACACATAGATCGAAAATGCTTCGAGATGATTTTGTAGCGGTACCTATAGAACAAAAATATTCATCTTTTACAAGTATGTAATATATGTTACCTGTTCACGAACGTCATCACTTGGAGAAGCAAGAAGCTTAACGAATATTGGAATAGCCCCGTGATCGATTACAACCTTTGTATTCTCAGAAGTTCCAGAAGCAATGTTTGTAAGTGCCCATGCAGTTTCAAACTATTCATTGAACATTATAAGCAAATAGAAATAACAGTACAAAATGCAGCGTTCAAGGCCTAGGGGTGAGTAGAAAACCGGAAAAAAAAACGAACCAACTCACTTCTAAAGCTTTAAGAAACACAGCCACAGCGACAGCCCTAGTTGTTTTTTATTATTCTTGACGCTTGAAATGATATATATTATTTCAAAACTTGAGCTTTCAATAATTATTTAGCTTTAATTTTCACACATATAACAGGTCTCTTATATAAATATATAGATATGTTTTACGTTGTATATCTGTAACTTCTGCATGATATTAAAATTACCAATATCCCACTGCGATAACCTATATCTCAAATATCAACCCTTGACGGATATTTGATTTCAGACCGCATTAACTGCACAGATAACAAAAGGAACCGTAAACAACCTCCTCAAAACGGGGTTGTGGTACCCCCCGACAGAAAGTCGATAGTGTGTTTCTCAGAAGTTCCAGAAGCAATGTTTGTAAGTGCCCACGCAGTTTCAAACTATTCATTGAACATTATAAGCAAATAAAAGAGATTGGAATGTTAGGTTTATGTGAACAATATTAATTAAAAAGGTTAAATATATTAACTTAAACGTAAACATCTAAGAAAGGTTCTTAAATCTTTGATTATACTTTTATTTTTGAATCTTGCGTAATTTGTTTCAAAAACCGAACCGAATCATTGCTAAAACCAAAACCAAACAATTTTTATAAACCAAAAACCGAACATTTTGGATTTGGTTTTGGTTTTACCCGAAAACCGAACCGAACCGAACCATGTACACCCCTAGTTCAATCCAAATGTTCAATATAATGCTAACCTGAAGCTATTGAAAATCCTCTCTCATCAAGAATTCGACGAACCGTGGTACCACACCGGATAGAAGGAAGGCTCTCTAACTGCAATTTGTCATCGTTTTAACAGTTTAGACAATAATACAAAAGGATGTGTCTATGAGACCATTATAGCAAAATCATCAGTAAGCTTTCAACTGGATATAGATACTGAGAGAACTTTAAATGGAAAACTTCAAACATGCACACCTACAATGTAAACCACACCTATAGATTGCAACTCTCTGAACCTAGCTCTCTCGTTTCAGTTGCGGGGATAACTTCTTCTATTTACACCAATGGAAAACTAAAGATCTAAGAACCCACTCACAATTACATGAACCAGGCACATCCAAAACTTAAATACAAGTTTTCAAAAGACTAATACATATATAATACATAGAGGCGTGAAAAGACGTCCTGTCAATGTATACTCTTCTTCATGGACATAACTACAAAACTTTAAATTAATTTTGATCAGTTTTAAATGCTCAAAATAATTTATTTAATGTATGAAATCAGTAGGAAAAAGTTTGGCATTCAAATCATTTGTTAATCTCATTTTATGCCTAAAAAGGGTATTATCGTCATTAACCGAATTACACAAGAACTCTATGATTTAAACAGATTATAATCTGAACAAAAATCTTAAAATTCCTTAAAAATAATATCTTAACAGTAGGTAATGAGTTTTGGTTCAAAATCCAAGTTTAAACATGTCTTATACAAGATATCGCAATTTAATTAACAAAAAGCTTCTAATTACGATATCAAGCATAACTCCTATTTGAGACCAAGAACTGATGTCAAATTTTCGGGACAAGCTTATATATCAGTAACAAAGGTTTTTGTCCTCTCACATTTCTAAAAATCTCATTTATATGTCAAAGGGGCATTTACAGCATTTATAAGCATATCTATACTATTATAAAAAAAGAGAAGTGATGTACAAAAAAGTAATTTTGTTATATGTACAAATTTTGAAGCAATGTATACAAAGAACCCTAAGCCTTTTGAGAGGGAAATTTTAAGACGCTGTGGGGGTAATTACGAGAATTCCTCCTAGAGAATCCCAACTGTCGGCTTATGATGGGGAGCAAGAACTGATCGGCCGTGAATGAATGCTTTAAAAGAGAGAGAGAGAGAGTTTATGGCAGAGTGTTAGAGAGAGAGGGGGAGAACGCAGGAGAAAAGGCCGACCCGGTCAATCAACGGCGGTCTCCCGCCGGAAACAGTTGTTGTCGTCAGTTTTACTCCTATGTCTGATATAACCTGGCGATAATCACAACATCAGGACTCCAAGAGCCATTGATTCACTTTCTGTACTTCTCTCTTTATGGAAGAACAATTGTAACAGTGCTTGCTGCTATACTGGTAATTGATAACAATTTTATTGTTTCTTGGTCTCTCAACACGGAAAAGGTGAAGATATGTGAAGCAAATCATTGATCATGGAGTCATATTTAATTTCCATTATTATTTTTTTGGGTTTTTTGTTTTGCAGTTACACCCCTAGATATACTTAGTAAAACAAATAACTTAGTAAAATAACTTAATTTTAAGTTGAATAAATACACAACTAAACAAAATTTAAGGGGAAATATGCAAATATTTTTATATGATCAACTATTCCCCTGTATATATTAATTTATGACTTTGGTATCTAGCTCATTTCCAAATCCACCTTCCCTTCTTCTTCTTCCTCGTCCTCGTCCAACAACGTTGTTATTTTACTCGTAGTTGACGCATATACATACATCAGCTCCACCCTCCACAATTTCCTCTGTTTTCTGGTTACATATAATGAAACCAACAGCCAAGATAAACGGCGTCGTAAAAGATGACCACCACCACCAGCACAAGGCAATCAACGGCCCCACCAATCCAATGGTTACACCACTCCTTACAGATCTCTACCAGTTCACCATGGCCTATGCTTATTGGAAAGCCGGCAAACATAATGATCGTGCCGTGTTAGTTTCTCAATAACTCCTTCCTTTCATATCTTTCATGTTTCTTTCTTTCTTTTACATAATTATTCGTATTATTCATGTTTGAATTATTCATTCATACTAATTAATTAGGTTTATTAAGAATGATATGTTATAGTACCCACCCACCCTGCCTGATTGGATTGTGTATGGTTGGTTGTTTCAGGTTTGATTTGTATTTTCGGAGGAACCCATTCGGGGGCGAATATACTGTTTTTGCAGGTCTGGAAGAGTGCATAAGGTTCATTGCTAATTTTAGATTATCCCAGGACGAAATCGATTTTGTTCGAGAATGTTTGTCTCCCACATGTGAGGTATGGTTAGTCCATATTGAATGGAATATAAAGAAAGATGAAGTTAGTTGTACTACTTGCACATCATCATTAAGTGTCAAAAGGGTCATTTACTAACATTTTTCGTGTTGAGCATAGGATGGTTTCTTTGAATATCTTGGAGGAATTAACTGTTCTGATGTTGAAGTGTATGCTATTGCTGAGGGATCTGTTGTGTTTCCGAAAGTACCCTTGATGAGGATTGAAGGCCCTGTTGCTGTGAGTCAGTCTTATAAACCGGTTTATATGTCCGTTTTGCAAGATGTTTTTTCATTACATAGTGTTCGTAAAACATATTTATATTATTGTTTGTCAGGTGGTTCAACTATTGGAAACTCCTTTTGTGAATCTTATAAATTTTGCTTCTTTAGTCACTACAAACGCTGCAAGACACCGTTTTGTTGCTGGGAAGAATAAACTTCTTCTTGAGTTTGGGCTTCGGCGGGCACAGGTTTTAGAGTTCCCTATCTTTTACATCATCAACTGCTGATTATATGGTTACATTTTAATTAGTTTTTTATTTATTGTTTTTATTATTTTTTTTTATTTCATCCGTAGGGCCCAGATGGTGGTGTTGGGGCATCGAGGTATTGCTACATGGGAGGATTTGATGCAACAAGGTAATTAATGTCGACCACGTATGTTAACCAACATGTTCTTAAACATTGTAGCTCATTACTGATTTTATTTTTTGTGTTATATAGCAATTGTGCAGCTGGAAAGTTATTTGGAATTCCGCTTCGTGGGACCCATTCTCATGCTTTTGTCAGCTCGTTCACGGTTGGTGTGATATATATAACCTTTCTATCCGTTTAGTGAAAGTTCAAATATTCTGTGAAACTGCTATATAAATTACTACATTATGATGTTTTTTGATACGCTTATATTAGTTAATTTGTGGATATTTAGGGACCTGATGAGATTACAGAGAGGTCTCTCAAAAGTCAAGATGGGTCAAGAGTATGCAAAGATTTTGTTGATCTCACACAAGTGTGGTTAGAGAAACTCAAGGTGTAGTTGTAAATTGTAATCTCATGAATATCACAAATTAGTTAAAAGAAATAATTACTTGATCTAACAAGCTTATATTTCCATTCATGTTTCATATTTGTGTTTCTCTACTTCTGCCTGTGTTACAGAGATTAAGTTCATCAGCGGGTGTATTCGGCGAGACTAATCAAAGTGAGCTGGCAGCTTTTGTTTCGTACGCGTTAGCATTTCCGGACAACTTTCTAGCCCTTGTGGATACATACGATGTATGAGAATTCTTTAATCACATTACATATGTATAAGTTTTTTAGTTTCATTTATTGGTTACTTAATATTATCCTTGTGGTTCCGTGATTCCATCCAATCAGGTGATGAGGAGTGGCATTCCTAATTTTTGTGCCGTTGCTCTAGCACTAAATGATATGGGGTGTGTTTTTAATATACTTTCTTTCTGTAAAAGATTGTGTTTTTATTATTAATATGTCGTATTTAGGATTGATTACCGTTCTTTGTTCAGGTATAAAGCAAAAGGCATTAGATTAGACTCTGGTGACCTTGCGTATCTATCGTGTGAAGCCAGGAAGTTTTTTCACACCATTGAAAAGGAGTTTCACATTACTGGTTTTGGAAAGATCAACGTTACTGCGAGTAATGACCTTAATGAGGAAACTTTAGATGCTTTAAACAAACAGGTGAGTTATCATGAATCTAACCATTTGTTTTGCTTTGTCCTGTATTAATAAAAAAAATCTATAAATATGTAAAGATTCTATATTAAATTTTGGTTGCTTGCTCTGGTCAGGGCCATGAGGTTGATTCTTTTGGGATTGGAACCAATTTGGTTACATGTTTTGCTCAACCTGCTCTAGGTTGCGTGTTCAAGCTTGTTGAGATAAATAACCAGCCACGTATAAAGCTGTCGGAAGACATCTCAAAGGTTTAGTATCACTTATTTGTGTTCTGTTTGTATTGTGAATTTGGGATAACAATTGGATGCTGCAATGGTCTTAGGTCTCGATTCCATGTAAAAAACGGTCTTTTAGATTGTATGGAAAGGAAGGCTATGCCCTTGTTGACATAATGTCGGGTGAAAACGAACCACCTCCGAAGGTAAGTTCTTTATTTGTACCCGTTTTATATATTGTTTATAACTAATCGTTTCCGCTCATTTGTTTAAATGCAGGAAGGCCAAAGGATTTTATGTCAACACCCGTTTAATGAATCAAAGAGAGCTTATGTGGTGCCACAACATGTTGAGGATCTGATGAAGTGTTATTGGCCTGGCAGTGCAGGTAACACTTAAATATTCCAATTTTTTTTCAATATATATATATAGATATATATCCAATTTATACATTTGTATGATTAAAATGTATATAAATATGTGAAGACAAAGCAAGAGAAGAGCTGCCAACGCTTGAGCAGATCAGAAACCATTGTATGAAACAACTGGATCAGATGCGAACCGATCACATGAGAATATTAAATCCAACACCTTACAAGGTAAGCATAAAAACATTTTTTTTTACAAAAAAAGTTATTAAACACAAATATAATTTAATGCTTTTACTGGAACAGGTTAGTGTAAGTGCAAAGCTATATGAGTTCATTCATTTTCTATGGCTCAACGAAGCACCAGTAGGGGAGCTGCAGTAAGGATGCATATGTTACGCAGATAAACCTGACATCATGGTCATTTGAATATTTTTTATTGTTTATCCGAATACCACAAATAAACATTTCCATTGATACAATGCATAATTGACCTTGTTTTTTGTATTACATCTGACCCTAAGTAATTAGATTGCGTCAAAAAGATCATTGAGTTTCACCCACCCATAACCGCACCGGTCCCTGACCTTTTGTGCTGTCATCGAGGCTAATTCAACCAAAGGTGTGATCCTAGCAGCCTCTTTCTCAACTGAAGCCCGAAACTTAGCCTCAACCTGAAACTCAATTGATAAAATTTTATGAAATGTTGGTCTCTATTTATGTGGATATCATACTATAAAATTCAAATTTGAGTTGGGTTCAACGTAAAAACCTTATCAATGCACCGATCAACATCCAGAAGATAGCAGAAGTACGAGAGTTGTTTGTACACATCTGCCTCAGAGTACTAGTCAAGGTAAAGTTTCTAGTCAGTAAAATGTTGATAAATAGTGACAGATAAACTAGAAAAGTATTATTTATAAATTATACTGAAGCTTGAGAGAAGAGATGGAAGTCAAGGTAAAGTTTCTAGTCAGTAAAATGTTGATAAGTAGTGACAAATAAACTAGAAAAGAATTATTTATAAATTATACTGAAGCTTGAAAGAAGAGATAGAAACCTGTCTCACAAGACGGCCATTGCATCGAGGATAACTTGGACATACAGTTCCTCTCTCAGCGTCCCCAATGACTCGTAGGTTCAAACTTCGTGTGGTATAGTTGCAGGTTTCATCATCACACTGAACATTTTTCGCATAATAGTTGGATAGTAAACCGTATCCTTGTACAAAAATCATATATTTAAAACATAAAATTGTTGCGTACCGTCATTACACCCTTATAGTATGTTGATATGAATAGATCTGCTCGTCTTTTTACCTGATAGCAACAATATAAGAGTTATGTTTCACATCTTTACATAGGATTTTAAATTTGATTTATTAAAGGTTTTAACCTGGTTGGATATTGAAACCGGAGGAACTTCCACTTGACATTTAGGGCAACATAACTTTTGCCAAAAACTGGATATTTGATCTTGCACGTCTGACGGCTTTTCAAGGATTAACGTACGTATGTAACTGGAGACAGATGGACAGTCAAAAGTATCAGAGCAACCAGGACATGACAAACGTAACGCCTCACAACCACGGTACCTAAAATCCATATTAAAAGCACAATTACAGTTATGCATCAGTTAAAACTGTAAGAAAGCACCAACAAGAGCCGAAGTGAAAAAGAGTAAATTAGTGATTACCTCTCTTCATCATCTGTGACAGAGATAACTGAGCTGGAATAATCGTTGTTTGCAATTTCGATTGATTTGCTTTGAAACTGAAAAATAAGTCGTAAACAAAAGACCCAATTAGGCTTGTAAATGAACCAAACGAACACGAACAGAGGCATGTTCGTGTTCGTTCATTCAAATTTAACCGAATATGAACATATAACCAAACACATTTTTTTGTTCATGTTCGTTTATTAAGAAAATGATCATTTTCCTCTTCGTTTATGTCTATTCATTTAAAACTTAAACGAACAGTTCACAAACGTAAACGAACATAATTTAACAAACAATAACAACACAAATGAACATACTTGAACAAACATACACGAACACAAATGAACATAAAGTATTTTTTATATAAATTAGTGATTAATTACGTTAAATTTCATTGAAAACCCCATTTTATTACTAAAAAGCCCAATTACCAATTAATTATATTTATACAAGTAGTACAAAGTTCCTTTTATGTTTAAGATTTATATGAATATAGCTATTTGTGTATTTAAATTGAAACGAACAAACATAAACCAATGTAAATAAACTATCGTAACCAAACGTTCACGAACATAAATGAATGAACAAAACGTGTGTTCATGTTCGTTCGTTTAATTAAAATTAAATGAACAAAAGATTGTGTTCATGTTTGTTTACTTATTAAATTAAAGAACATAAACGAACTTCCCGCCGAACAAGTTCACGAACAGTTCATGCACGTTCAGTTCAGTTCATTTACAGGCCTAGACCCAATTTTGTTAGTTAAGAACTAATGGTGACCAAAAAAAGCATGGAATGAACAGTTCTGTACCTTGGAAGGATCAAGCCCTAAACAATCAGCCAGAACGGATGGGCTTGTACCCTCGATTGATGCACATAGACGCGATACTACTGGATGAATCTGAATTGACCATAAAAAGTTGATGAGGTAATAGAACAAAAAAACTACATAATAAAACTAGAATATATATAAATAAAAAGTAAAAACTACTTGTTGTGCCAGATAATAATCAATGTCAATCATTAATTTCTCGTTATCCTTTGTTAATTCATCAGGGTGTCTTGCACGCTGAGCGATCCCTGCCGATGAACTCGAACCATTCCCCTATTGACATAAATAAAAATAAAAATATAAAGAAAAACAGATCAAAGAGACAAAGATTGAGTAAACTTTTAAAACTAACCGGCTCACAGCAAATTATATAAGGAACTGTATCACCAGCAGAGCAACCACTGGTGTATCCTAGTTTTCGCAGCCTGAGTGCCACCTGTATCGAGTATAGCAAGTGAATGAACAACCATAAACACATAAATACATAACGAACCAAAATAGACAAGATTTGTGGTGTTACTTCAACATGCGGTTGACTTTTAGCATCTGGATAGGCTTCAGGTGGTTTGGTCAACGATTTTGTAATAATATATTTCTCCAATGCTACTTCTCCATTCCTCATTTCCTCTTGTACCTGCTTATACAGACAATAAGATTTGTAATGTTCGCTTATGAATCAAGATTCTATCTGAATATAATTATCCAATACTTGTGAATATACCTTCCTGAGTTTGTTGTGTATTGATTCAACAACTTCCTCGCAGGACCTATTAGTATAAGAGTTCATGCATTGTAAGTTTCAAAAAGTGATGATGCTTGAAAATAGACACAAAGTATACATACAGCTCGGATAATATTTGTTCCAAACAGAAATCTCCTGTTTCCTTAGATAACAAACTCCAGTCACGTCGAACCATATCAAGACCTTTTCGCTCTATAACCTACATATTTCATAAAATTTAGAAACTACAAATAATATAAAAATAATAATATTCAAAGAATACCTAAATAAGTACCTTATGAACTTTCCCATCCCTTATTTGCTCTTTCACTGCTGCATATTTCTTCTTCTTAAGTAGCAGCATTCTCTTGTATAGACCATCAAGATCAATTTCTAAACGCTTGTATCTCTTATTAACCTAACATTCAAACGGATACATGAGTTAATTCACAAAAAGGCAAAATGACATCAAACAAGTTAAAACTCTACCTCTCTGATGACATTTCCTGCAATAGCTTTGGCTTTGCTGATATCATCAAGTCCAGTATATATCATAATTGAATCAGTATCACCATAAATCACCTGGAAACAAAAAGAAAAACTTCAAGAAACATAACAAGTCAATAAAAAAGACGAAAATGAATTACTGTATTAGATAAATCACCTCCAAGTTTAGATTATTCTGAACAAGATCAACAGTCTTTTGCAAAATCTCTCTCCCCTGTAAATAATATACAGCTTAGTAATCACATAATTGTTCTTATAGAAAGTTCCATATTTCAGAAGAAACTTATAGCATTTCTTACTTGTAGTGTTATAAGCTCTGCAAGTGGCTTTGCATAGAACCTGGAATTTGAAAACCCCAAGCATCCATACATACTATTTGCTGTTAGTTTAAGGGCTTGCTGTTGTATATCAAATTGTTGGTACTTGAGACCCGTTGCAGTTTTCAACCACTCTTTTACATTTCTCCTTCTCTCAACTAGATTCTTAAGTAGCTACAATCATATAAAAAATTAGTTACTTTTAATCTTTTACTTGTGTTATCAGTTATGTTTAATTACCTCAGGTAGAACTCCAGTTGCTTTTGAAGAAGGTAAGCGAGGAACTAAACCATCTTCGGATCTGTCTACTGTTGTGAAACAGATATTATACTCCTGATAAGAAAACATAAATGTTTAGCTCAGAATACATATGAAGAGTTGGGAAGTAACAGAGTATAGCGAATGTATGACTAACCTGGATGATAGAAGGGTATAGACTGTTGAAATCTAGAAGTAAAATATATTTATCATATAAACCTTTTTTGGGTTCTAACACCAAACCTCCTGCATACGCGGGTCCTTTTTTGGATCTTACAGGCTCGTTTTCTATTTCATCGTTCACACCCAAATCATTCATTACTTTTTCCTCAGGGCTCTCTGACTTGCGTTTTGCTACTACTTTGTTTTCCTTTGGTGTATAAAGCTTGTCAGGTACCATAAATTTCTTTGCATGGAATGCATGCAATAGAAGATATTCAACTCTTTGAGCTCTAGCACCCTGAAACCAAATACATATGAATATTATATGCATATACATATATATGTGTGATGCAAGAAGCTTTTCACTAGTGTTTACCTGAAGAGTTTTTCCCCAAAGATTACCACTAATATTAGTCAGTTGACGTGTGAGAGGAAGCACACTCAAATGAAACATGAGTTCCAATGACAACCAGGCATCTGTCTCCCCGATTTCAATCTGAAAATCCACAATATTAATATTTTTTTAAAAACTTGTCATGAAATGTTTTTAAAAAATATGACCAAAATGAGCGATAGGACATACAAGTTCCATTAAGGTTTGAGAACTTTGAAACAGCCGAGGGATATCATGTGGAGCAATCTCCTTCCGCTTCTTACTCAACTGAGTTTTTGCAAGTTCTGTCAATGAATAACTAACCTGGAAAAAAAAACTTTTATCCGTTAATATTTAATTATAAAAAAGTAATATATCGTCTTGATATACAACCCAACATAATCTTCACACCTCCTTCAACAGATCACGAGAACACAAAAAGGTATCACATAAAAGCCGACCGGCAATGCAAGACATAATTCCTGGACTTGCTCCAGACCCGAAAACTGTGCTGCCTTTACTAAGTCTAGGCATCTCAGACCGCTTAAGCCGTCCTATTTTCGACCACATGCTGTTAGGAACTTTGCAAGCCTGCAATATCATGTTATTGTTTAACTAATTAATTAAACCAAGCATAAAGTAAATTTAATTTAATATTTCAACATTCAACCTTGACTCTGTTGAGAAGGACATCCAAATCAAATCCGGATATATTGTGACCAACGAGAATATCACTATCCAGTTTGTGTAATTCAATCATCAACCGGTTTAATAAAGCTCTTTCACTGCTTTCCATGCTAATGATGTTTGACCCAGCCTTTGAGTTTCTATCTGCTGCTTCTTTGCTAAATCCCATTGGAAACAAGCCGTCTTCAAGCTTACGCACAACTGTAAAATGGCTTAACATTCCAGGTCTTGTCCATTCAGAGGCTAACATGGGAGTGTCAATCTGTACGGTTCAGCCGTTAATTAGAAGCGGATTCACAGTTTAACACATAATAGACAATTCAGTAGCAAAATATATGTATCATATGAGGTACCTTGGCTCTATGACAGCAAATGACGGATGCAGAGGCGATTTCATTTGTATTTTGTTTTTGGTTTATTACAGTTTTCAGATTGATCGCAGTGACAACTACAGGAGGAATCTCTCCAGTAGTTGTTGGGTTATTGGCAACTTTAATGTCTTTTGAACAATCAACAGTAACCTCAAATTTGCACCAGCTTACCTGTTCATAAAAGTAATCAATATGATATGAAGAACTCAACAGAAAATTTATAAAAAGAAGTTAATTCAGAAGCCTCACACGCTGAGCAGTGGAACAACTAGAAAACTTTGAAATTGATAACCATGAGGGTCCTTTTATCTTCCTTTTGATAAGAAAAAGCTCTAGGGCACTGCATGCATCACAATGATTTGTTTTCAAGTCCTACAAATTTTGTAAATAATCTGACATTACAATTGGTTTAAAATTTTCAAAAAAAACAGAAACCTTGTATGTGTTCCCAGCAGAGCACTAAAAGTCTCTCCCTTAAGATCTGAAGAAAGTGGTGGGTCCTGCAGTTTCAACATATAAAATGTCAACAAAAACCTATATAAGAAAAGAAAGAAGAATCAAGGGTCATAATGTGTGAAATACCTTGAATGGATAACTGATTTTAAGTACATAATGTTCTCTGCGCTCTATGTCAGATCTCTCAAATGCATAATTCCTCTGAAAATTAATGAAAAAAGTCACAAACAATCATCCAAGAGCAGTTGAGTAACAGAAATGAGACATGCTGAAGTTAACATCAATTCTTTATCTTTAAATCTAATTTGGCTAAATAACAGACCTTCACTGGTTTCATGCTGAAGTTTGAAACATTGCGGTCAAGCAATTGTTTTGTCAGGTCGGCCTTCAATCCAGATGCCATTTCCTAATAAAGTAAAATTTTGTCTATAATAACTGGACGGGACAATAACTAATAATACAAGTAATATGATTATGTAACTTAGAGGAATGTAAGGAAGGTCTATTACATGAAGCTTGGTGAGAAAATCTACAGGTGATACTTTTGATTCTTCAAGCTTCAGAATGGCAGTCTCGTTAAATGCATGACCACTGGGGATAGCATATATGCATCTCTGCATATTCTTCACAACCACACAACAACTGTGATACGTATTTCCCGCTTTAACCTTCATTCAAATGGAAACTTTCAAAGATCAAGATCATTCTTTATCCGTCATGCATAGAGCACAAGAGTTAACGTCTTAAAGTAATTCAATTTGTCACGTCAAACATCCACAAGGCATGAGACAACTCATTTAATGTCTATTACTTTTCAGTGATCTGCTTTAAGTGTCAAGTTAAACAGTAGGTGCCATAATGCATCATGATATTCACATTCAGATTTATATTAGACCATAGCAGTGTAAACAAACAAATAAAATAGAGATATTACAAGCACTGTCTTTCCCATAGTTCTGATTTTATGAAATACGCTTCTCTTACAATCTAACTACTGTTCTTATTCGTCTACTGTCAAAAGTTCAGCTTGATACTTAATAAGTTGTATTAGTAAAAAATCATAAATAAAAAGTAGTGTTACATGACATAGATTATCTACATCTATTGGTGCATTAGTGCATACAAGCTTCCGTTATTCACTGACAGCCGTGATAATTGTCTACCTATGGCCTCTTACTGAAACCTTCCACACAATGATACAATACAACATGCACCATGTAATATGAGAAAGGCATGTCATATGAAAATCTGAAAGCCTTATTAGCAGACTGTTATTCAAACTATAGTTGATGAAATGAAAAAAAAAAACACCCTTGAGTGTTCAATCAATAACTGAATAAGAATAAAACAAGTGACATGAAACATGATATGATTTTATTAAAAATCTAATGTGCTTCCTAAATCCTAAGACATTCATAACATCCTACTATGCTAGATGCAACATCATGTAGATATAAATGCTCAAGCCAAGTGTGACTACAATGTTAAGTCTACTGAGTCCTGTATAATTACCAACATCGTGAATGATAAAATCAAACAATATTGTCGATGTCAACTTGAAATAAGTAACTAATAATTTGTGCAGCTGACATAAAGTTAAACAGACGTAAATACCTTCCCAAACAGATAAATTTTGCCAGCATTAGAACCATAAAACTCCTCATAAGCATCAAGCATGTAGAAAGGCAGAGACCCGTCCGAATCCACAACAAACGGAGACTTTCCATCCGAATTCAAACCCGAACCGGTCTCCTCACTCAAACCAGAACTCACAACCGCCTGCAACCCTGCACTTGCACTAAAAGTTGGATCCTTCTCCTCTTTAACCTTCGCATTCAATGTCCAAACATCCGCCTCCTTCACCACTTCCGCCTCAACTTTCGCCTCAACTTTCACCTCACTCCCATCCTTCACCACCTCAACTTCCCTTCCCACCACTTCCACACCACCCAAATCCTCACCATTTTCAGGCCTATCAAACAACTTCTTTTCATCAGGCTGTTCATCAGACTTTTCATCAAACACCTTATGTGCATTCTCAATCTTAACCTTAACTGCACTATCTGAAACCAAAACTGTGTCGTGTTGAACAAACCTTTTATTAACATTATTATTACTTCTCCTTCTTTTCTCCTTCTCACTCTCATCAGGTGTAATTTCAGCAAGCACATCATCTAAAATACTATCACAAACCGCCACAGCAGGCTTACTCTTATTAAAAACAGCAGAAGTAAACAAGTTAGATATCCTCTGCTTACCCATCAAAGCAGCCGCAGCTTCAAACGAAGGCTTCTTCACTTCTCTCTTTTCCGATTTCGTCTTCTTCGGTTTTTTCTTCTCCAATTCACCTTCCGATTCCTCTTCAGACGACGGAACGACGCCGGATTTAGTCCAATCCTCCTCTTCTCCTTCATCTGCGTAACCTAAACCATCATCGTCAACGATAAAGTTTCGGTAATCTTCTTGCCGTTTGGCCACGAGGCTCTCGTACTCGTCGTCGTCTACGGTGTCGTAGATCGGCTCGTCGATTTTGATCTGGTAACGATCTGTACCAGTGTCGTTGGTGTTGCCGCCTTGTCTTAGGGTTTTGAGTTTGCGAAGTGCTTCTGCTCGTTTGTCTGAGTTGATTCCTCTTGTTTTTCGCTTCTGGCGTTGGTTATCGTCTGTCATTTTGATCTGGTGATTCAGTTGGGTTGATTGTTGTTTGGTTTATGGAGTAGATCTACTGAGGGTTTGATCTGTAGGGTTTGATGAAATGGGGGAAAGTGAGATGTGTAAAATGGCGGGAAGAACATTTTAGCGCCAAAAGTAAATTGGGGGAAAGGTACGCGACCCGGGTTATACCCGAGCATAATTAGGGGTGAGCAAAAGGGAAAACCCGACCCTACCTGACCATTACCTGACCCGACCTGAGAACCGATCAAACATAAAATACAGAACCGATTCACTACCCTAAATATAGGGTCGGTTCCGGTCCATAGGTCCAAGTCGGGTTTCACCATGAAAAGAATCGAGAACCGACCCGACCCGACCCGATTTTATATGAAAAATTGGAAACGATCTAAATACCTAGGTACTTGGGTTCGGGTCGGGTTAGGTATATTTTCGGTTCGGTTCTCGGTTATTTTCGGTCCGGACCTAAACTTGCTCACCCCTAATAAAGATGGACTTTTTTTCCCAAAATACTCGTATTTGTATCCGTACCGATTTTAGGTATTCGGTATATATATCGGTACCCAGTTTTATTAATTTTTGTATTCGGTACTTTCGATATTGGCACGGATACGTGTAAAAACGAGTACTGGTACCGAGTTTTATATAGACCTTTAAAATTTTTTATATTAGGTTTTATTTCGTATTTTGGTATTTATAGTAATTGTATTGATTTTACCTATATGGTGTTCGTATCGTATTGGTACTCGTACAAATTATACATCTTTGGTGGTGCTCGTACTATATTGGTACTCATATCAATTTTACCTATTTATTACTCGTACGAGTGCGCAAAAGCTAAATAAAAACAAGATGGTACCAAAGTAAGTATCGTACCGAAATACCCGTATTGTACCAATATATTTGGTACGATATTTGGTACCCAGTTTTGTTCATATTCGGTACGGGTACTATACCAATCCCATCTCTACGATATAACATGTGGAATCCATCCATATGCAACTAGGGTTTATGATCCCCTCCCCACTCATTCAACAGCGTATGGTACTTGATACTAGTATCGAATTATTTTCGGTACTGATTCGGTACCCAAAATGTATATAAAACTACTTAAGTGCATATCTAACAAAAATATTATATGCCAATAATTGATATATCATGTAGGTCAAAAGTTGACTAAAACGTCTTAAACTTCTAAAAAGTATGAGAAGTCAATATAAGGATAGTGGTTAAAATTTTGAAATTGTGTTTTAGATTCTTTTGGCATGGTATCATATTAAGAAAAAACATTAAATATAACAATTTAAAACACAATGAAATGTATCATGAGATTGAATTTAATACCATGCATAAAGAATCTAAAATATTATGTTTAAAATATTATCATGCCCTCGACTTTCTAATTTGCGTAAAAGTTCGAATTCATCTACGTTTTACAACACGTGAATCATTTATATTCGTGGTTTTTTACGCTTTTCTCCGTTTTGGTCTGGCAGTTGCAACACAGCGGGATCAATTGTAGTTTTTTTTATTAAAACTATAATTAATGTTGAATCAAATAAAGTCTGTGAGAGACAAAAGGGTCATGCTTAAAATCGGGGATGGTGATGGCGGAAATTGGATATGAGAATCTGAGCAGCTTGTCCAAACATTTGGTTTGTTGATACATTTTCTTCAATATCTTTTGGATATCATAACTGTAGACGAAACAAGAGTTACTCCCTTTATAATCGACTCTTTACAACTATTTTGTCTTTATTCAGTTGGTAAAAAAACGAGAGAAAAATGCTCGGATAGTCCCTGTGGTTTGCCCATTTTTCATCCTTAGTCCCTAACTTTCTAAAATTACAGCTATAGTCCCCAAGTTTTTGAATTTCGTTCCCGGATAGTCCCTGACGTGGATAGGGGTTAGTTTTTGGTGTTAGATGCGTATGAAATGACAAAAATACCCTTACTGACAAATTAATAACTAAAAACTTAAAAAAAATATAATTAATATCTTACAATTTATGTGGGACCCACCATCCACCCTACCCAATTCATCTTCCCCAATTCACACCACCACCACCATATCCACCTTCAACCACCGCCACCACCATCTACCCCCTCACCTTCAACCACCACCGTTAAAGATTAGACTCAATAAAATCTCTTGTTTTAACTCGAACACGTTTTGACCGATTACCCTTTTATGCTAACACGTCAAAAGGGATCAAATAATTTCAGTTGTAGATTCACAATCATTCAATCAATACTTGATACTACAGACACTGCTACAAAAACATGACTTAGTTTAATCCATTTTCACAAAAACAAATCAGAAAAACATATCCAATTGAACAAAAACAGAAGCTAATCAGATAGTAGGTTTACATAGAAGTAACCTGCAAGCAATTAGCACACAACCAAGACACAAAACACAATTATATATGATGCAAAATCAATTCAATATAACAACCAGAGATAATCAGTTTGTTCGTTTACACTATTCTTAATTCTATTCACTATTCCGTTCATATATCTTCTTATTGAATTTAGCAGAAGTTTGAGTGAATCTTGTTGGATACAGGCCCGTAAATATTTCACCCACATTATCCGTTGTCGTAGTTGGTTCAGTATGACGTTCATCTATGCGGGACACCAATTTTATTGAACGGTGGTGGTAGGTACGGTGAAGTGTGGTGGTGGGGGAGGGGATGGATATGGTGGTGGTGGTGTGAATTGGGGAAGATGAAGTGGGTAGTGTGGGTGGTGGGTTCCACATAAGTTGTAAGATATTAATTATATTCTTTTAAGTTTTTAGTTATTAAATTGATAGTAAGGGTATTTTTGTCATTTCACACGCACCTAACATCAAAAACTAACTCCCATCCACGCCAGGGACTATCCGGGAACGAAATTCCAAAACTTGGGGACTATAGCTGTAATTTTAGAAAGTTATGGACTAAAGGTGAAACATGGGCAAACCACAGGGACTATCCGAGCATTTTTCTCAAAAAACGAGTATGCTATTTTTCAAATTAGTTATATATCAATGCAGGGAGCTTGATAGTATTTTATTTTGTCTTTATTCGGTTGGTAAAAAAACGAGTATGCTATTTTTCAAAGGCAAATTGGAAATAAATAATTCCACCTTTTTAACATTGGCCGATAATAACCTTAAGTCAGTTATTAGCAAATAATAATCCCAACTTATCCATTTTTTTGTAAAATAGTCCTCCATTAAAATAGCTAAACGGAGTTAAGTTTTTTTCCGAATTACAAACCGATGTTTTAGGGCTTTGATCAGAACAAGAACACGAGTCGATTGATAAGCAAGGTTGGAGAACTCGTTAGCCGCTAATTGGCTAGTGAGGTGGGGACTAGCGACTACTCGGGATTTTACGGATCGGGTTTTTTATATGTAATTTTCAGTTTTATGTATACCTGTACACATTTTTATAGGTAAATATTTTAAATAACTAGGTTTTAACTCTTACTCAACTCATTTTTTAAGTATACAAGATTAATTTTTGGAATTCACATGATTTTGGTTGAAAACTGGCCGAAATTTAAAGGTTTTGGCCGGAATATACAGGTTTTTGCTAGAATCGTCGATTTTTGGCTGACCGACTAGGTCCAACTAGCGATTAATGAAATGATTAAAGGAAAATTACTTAGTTACTGGCCGACTAGCGATTAATCGCCGCCTAGTCGTGATTTTTACAATACTGGTTATAAGTATGAATTATAAGTGTTCATGATGTATGTTATTTATTAGTTAATATATTTTGCTTTCATTCTAGTAGTAGTTAAATAGTTGTCTTAGTATTCTAGTAGTAGTTAAATAGTATATATGTTAATTAGATTTTGAAACCTTAAATATAATTCAACAACAACAACAATCATACCCAATATAATCTCACCTAAAGCGAAGCTATTGATAGGGTCTAGGGAGGGTAGGATGTAGGCAAGCCTTACCTCTATCCTAGGGGATAGAGAGGCTGCTTCCAGTGAGACCCCCGGCTCTAAAAAAACCATAACCAAGACATAAGCTTCTGGAAAAACCTATATAAGCACACAACTACTAAAAAAATGTGGAAAAGAAAAATAATAAAAATAAACATATAAATAAATAAGTAGTTGTTAGTGAAACTACGGCGCCGGGAATAAGTGACAACTTATAAAAAGCTATATCACACCTCATAGCAAACGAAAAAATTTAAACTCATAAGACAAGAACCTAAACCAAAAACCAGGCCAAACTCCTAAAAGTCCTTAACCTTAATCCTACGTCTCCACGAAGTTCTATCCTCGACCATGTCCTCGAAGAGGTGCAAATCTAGCAAATATTGTCTAATCCGCTCATCCCAAGTCATTTTCGGCCTACCTCTACTCCTCCTTCCATCTACAGTGAGTGTTTCAACTATTCTAATCGGGTCTGTCATTTGCCTTCTCTTGACATGCCCAAACCATCTCAATCTTCCCTCCCTTATTTTGTCTACAATACAAGCAACTCCTAATCTTACCCTAAAAACCTCATTTCTTATCTTGTCCAACCTAGTATGCCCACACATCCATCTTAGCATCCTCATCTCTGCCACCTCTAGCTTTCGTGCATGGATTTTCTTGATGGCCCAACAATCTGTTCCGTATAACATAGAGGGTCTAACTGCAACTCTATAGAATTTCCCTTTTAATTTATCCGGGAATCTCTTGTCGCACAATACCCCTGTGGCTGCTCTCCACCTTCACCATCCAACCTGGATACGGTGAGCTACGTCACTGTCTATCTCTCCATTACTCTGAACAAACGATCCTAAATACTTGAACTTAGTTTCTTGTGGGACCACTTGACCCTCAATGGTGATCTTAGTGTCGTGCTCATCGCCTGCTCCACTAAAATCACAGTAAAGGTACTCAGTCTTAGAGCGACTTATCCTCAAACCTTTGCCTTCTAAGGCTACACGCCATTCTTCTAACCTCTCATTCAAGCTCTGTTTACTTTCTTCTATCAGCACAATATCATCTGCAAAAAGCAAGCACCATGGAACTGACTCCTGAATCGACTTTGACAACTCATCTAGAACAATCGCAAATAGAAAAGGACTCAACGCTGACCCTTGGTGGAGACCGACTTCCACAGGAAAGAAATCAGTATCCCTACCCGTGCACGAACACTAGTTTTAGTTTCAACATACATATCCTTAATTAAGTCTACATACTTACTAGGTACCCCTCTATCCTCTAAACTATCCCATATCAATCTACGTGGCACACTGTCATACGCCTTTTCTAAATCAATGAACACCATATGTAGATCTCGATTTTTCTCTCTATATTTTTCCATCAATCTCCTTAGAATGTGTATCGCTTCTGTAGTTGACCGCCCTGGCATGAAACCAAATTGGTTTACCGTAACCTGGGTTTCTCTTCTAAGTCTAGTCTCAATCACCCTCTCCCATAGTTTCATAGTATGGCTTAACAACTTAATCCCTCTATAACTACCACAACATTGGGCATCTCCCTTGTTCTTATATAAAGGCACTACAATACTGCTCCTCCACTGGTCTGGCATTCTTCCCGAGTTGAAAATGCGATTGAACAAGTTAGTTAGCCATTGAACTCCCTCCTGTCCCAAGCACTTCCACACCTCAATTGTTTCCTATGGAGATCGTAAAGAGAGGAGTGTTTAGCAATAATTCAGAGAGTTTCCTATGGAGATCGTAAAGAGAGGAGTGTTTAGCAACCGAGTATCAAGGGGTAGAAGAGGATGACGACTCTCATTAGGTGTGTTAATTATTCGCCTTCAAATCAATTAAACCGAACTGAGCCGAAGCAAAACTGTTCAAAACCAAACCGAATTACATATTTGGTTTTCAGTCGAAATCAAATTGGGTTTCGGTTTTGGGTTTGGGTTTCGTTTTCTGCTTTAGAAAACCGAATTCAGTGTGAACTAAATCTCAAATAAATGGTTATTTTAGTTTTGTCATTTAGCTCAGTAACTTCGAACGGTTTTCATACAGGTTGGGTCTGCCCCGCGCCAAGGGGGAGTTGGGCGACCGCCCAGGACCCATTCTTCACTCTTTAAAAACTTGAGACTCAGGTAGACGTAGGTTTGAGTATTGCTGAGAATGGTTTTCTTACCTTTAATTTTGTTTTCTAGAATTCTCATCTTCTCCCTCAAGAGTTAGAAACCAACACTTTTTATATATAAGGTCAAACAAATTACACCAAGATAGCCGGTAAGCGGGCAACAAGCTGCGCCGCTACCCCCTTTTGAATAGCGAAACCTAACCTAGTAAAAACGAAACCCCGATCTCTAGGAGACGAAATGTTGCTGTGAACAACCCGTTGGACCCGTTCAAGAAATCGGATGGCTTTTGGGGCTAGCGAGCCAAAGGTATCAAAGGCAAAAGGGATAAAGGAATGTTGATTATCCTCGCAGGCTTTTGCGTGTTTGTCCATTTTCTTTGCTGCCGCCCTTGCAATCGCCTGACCAGGGACAAAACCTGTATCCCGAAAGCCTACAAGGGGGGAAACCCCGGTAAGATCAACACAAGCGTGTTTACCTGCATCCCACCCGAAAACTAAAACGTCCGCGGGGCGCAATGTGGATCTTCCTTCCCTCGGAGTTGGTTTATTTTTTTTCTTTTTTTTTCAGTCCTCAAGCTTTTTACATAAAACTAATTAAAAAATAAAAATCTTTCAAATTTAAAGTCTAAGTGCATGCCTATTTGATGTATACTACTACATCATGTTATCTTATTCTTTCATGTGAAAATAGCACTTTGTCACTTTTGCAAACCAATAATTGCTTAACATGGATTCGGTGAGTTCTTGACTCCCCCACCCCCAACGCATGCACATAGACAACAAAATGGAAGAATCACACGTATCATACAAAAGTGTTAGGTATACTTTCCATAAAAAGCTTTATGTAAATGGTTATAGTGGTGGTGTCACATTGCGAAAAGAGACACCAGTTTTGTATCTTGCTTTAGAAATCTTACAACTTACCCTGTAAATGGTTAAGCACTTAAGCCGCATGATGCGACAGGTTTAGAAATAACATAACAATTAACACTTGAATTGCTAAAGTAAAGAGAGTAATTAACAGCCCTTAAGGGATGAAGATATTAGGAATATACATGTATGTGAGGTTCATTGGAGAACACTAAAAAATTGGGGAACACAGGGGAACCGACTCAAACGAACTCTGATTGGACTCATTCCAGCGGCGTTGGAACCGGCTCGTCGAACCCTAACTAAAATCTTTTAACCCTAAATCATAACCCCTAAACCTTAAATATATTAGGGTTTGGCTTTTAGGGATTAGCCTTAGGGTTTAGCCTTAGGGTTTAGGGTTTAGTTTTAGTGTTTAGCTTTAGGTTTAGCCTTTAGGGTTTAGCTTTTAGGGTTTATAGTTTAGATTTTACGGTTTAGCTTAGGTTTTAGCCTTATTTTTGTTACACCCCGAACATACAAATTCTTATAATACAATTATGTGGTGAATAAATAAGAAAAATAAACTAACTAGGAATGACATTAACCTAGTTAGATAATGACTTGTGTGTAGTTTAAGAGTTAAAACAAATAAAAACGAAAGTTGAGGGGCCAAAAGTGTTTAAATGGAAACTAATATTAATAAAACAAAAAAATTAAACTCAAAACACACTTGTGTTTTGTTGCTGGAAATCGATCAGAAGCAGGGGGCGATCCCAAGCTCCCCAAGACCCTAGTTCTTCTCAAAACCTCCAATTTGAAGGTTCAAATCAAGACCAAAACGAAAATCGAGCATAGATTAGTGATCCCCATTGCAAGGAGATCATAAGGTATGTAAAATTTGACAAAAAATATCTACTTGAAATTCTCATGAATTTAGAGAATTCGAAATCTGATGATGCAAGTGTGATTTGTAGATGAAATAGGAACATTAAAATGTCTAGGAGTAAACCCTAGACAAGTACATGTTGAAATCATGGTAAATTTTAGTGGAATCCAAGGCCACCATTGTAGGTGATTGGTGGGTTATATAGAACTTGATGAACACTAGGGTTTTGAATGTTATTCTAGTGTAATTTGATTCATAGAAACCGATTTCTGAAAAATTTGATGTTTGATTCTATATGTGATAGCTCGATTGATGTTAATTTTGGCTAAGCGACAAGCCATGAACTTGAATATAAAAGATATAAAATCCTGCCCTTTAAGTGTCTGTAGAAATGCCTCAAAGAAGGCTCGAAACTGAAATTTTAAAGTTAAAACGCATAATTGTGATGTTTTGGCAAATTATGCGATATGTGATTGAAAAGAGTTCTAAACGCGTCATGATTGAACTCTATAGGAAAAGATACCGGAGCGTCGAGTGGACAAGTCGGTGGCGATTTGCGTTTGAAGGGCGTGCACTAAAGGTATGTAACTTGATTCGTTACATTGAGTAAGTTTTGATAATTAGCATATGTATAGTTGAGTTGGAGAATAAAGGTTGTTTTTATTGAAGTGACAATGTTCACTACATGGAATAATAGGTCAAGAATCGGTTAGAACTCGTTTAGTAGTCATCACAATGGAGGATTCAGTAGATGAGTCAAACGGGTTGAATAATGGTGTATTGGTAGCGTCAAAGTTATTAATAGTTAGCATAGGCGGTTACAATCATACGAGCATGAAACCATAAGATGGATATTGAAATGCCGGTGATAATAAGCCCCGGAAGTTGGGTAAAAAGCGCCTTATGTTTACTAATGAAAAGATAGAAAAATAAGTGTAACTTTAACGGGTCGAATAAATACATAGTGATTTTAGTCATTCGGGCTGTAAACCAAATTTTTGGTATGATAAACATTATAGACGCGTCGGTAGTTAAATTACAGACGTATAGGAAAAAGAATCACCTAAAACGGACTTACGAGTCAAAAGTTTTGATAGTTTTAAGTTTATAATTGGAATTTAGTGATGCTGAACTGATATACAGCAATCAGCAACAACCTTCAGTCGAAATCAGGCCCTGGCGCTACGCCACGCCACGGGCGAGTACAAAACCCGTGGCGCTACGCAACCACCTTGGGTGGTCCTCGTCGCGCGGCGCGACTGTCCAGGGTGGTTGGATTTTGTTGTTTTTGCATATCTTTTAGTTTGGAACTTAACCGGACTTATATTTAAGGTGTCAAAACTAATCTTTTGTGCGGTTTTGACCATAGGTGACGATGGATCTAATCCGGATGGCGATCAAGCATCTTTTCAAGAACCGAACACGATATTTTGAAGCTTCCGCGATTACTTAATATGTTCTAATCAATGACTTTGTAATTAACACTTAAACACTTGTTCTTTTGTCTTGGAATTCTTAAACTAGTAGTACTTATCCTAGATGTTAACTTGGTTAAGTTTTCCTTATGTTGATATAAAAACCAAGGTTTTTGGTATATTAAGGCCTTGTTTATAAATAAATATTATGAAAACGAGTAGAGTGTTACAAGTTGGTAATCAGAGCTTAAGGTTGTCAACAAAGTGTTCGGTTCAAGCTTGATTGATCGTCCGGTAAGAATTAATTATTTATGTTAGTAGATTTTATTTTATATAAGAAACAAGAGGTAAATCAATGTGCATGGGAAGAGTGTGTTAACGCACTCAAACCCGGAAAGTGCACTAAAGGCGAACGGTTAAAGCAAGTTACGAACTTGGCTAAACCAAAGCAAATAAAGTTATGTTATAAATGAGATGTTTAATAATTGATGTAAACATTTCAGTTTCAAGATGTCGGAAGGAAACGATGATGATCCGGTGCCGACAAGCACCGAACAAATGAAAGAGTTAATTGCCGAATAAGTGGGAAAGGCAATTGAGGGTAGTCTATCCGGGTTTATAGACAAAATTCAAAACACGGTATTATCATTAGTGGAGGAACGAGTCAAAAGGTTGGAAGATAGTGTCAACCTTATGAAAGAGAAATCGGGAGAACGTAAAGGATGTTCGTACAAAGAGTTTATGGCGTGTAAACCGCCAATCTACAACGGGGAGGTTGACCCGATAATTTGCCAAAGATGGCTAAGTGACGTCGAAGGGGTGTTTGAAAGGACCCACTGTGACGTAAGTGATTTTGTTGCTTACGGAACGGGTCAGTTAAGGGGTCAAGCCAAGGATTGGTGGAATAACAAAAAGAAGGAGATAGGAGCCGAAGCGGCGAGGGTCATGACTTGGGATGAGTTTAAGGTGCCATTCCTTAAACACCATAGTCCCAAAGCGGTTATTAACAGGATCAAGGAAGAATTCATCCAGCTAAGACAAAAGGGTGAAACAATCGATAAGATCACGGGCATCTTTATGGATAAGCTGAGATTCTGTGACGAGTTAGTCACCACTGAAGAGCAGAAGATATACTACTATTACAACATGCTGAGTGCTGAATACCGGGAGTTCATGACTCCCTCAAAGTATGAAACCCTCACGGAAATTATCAACACCGCCCGGGAGCGGGAAATCGAGTTGAAGAAGCAAGTTGAAAGGGGCGAGCGAAGGGCACAGGATGTGAATCCAAGCCCTACAAAGAAAGCTCGAACTGTGGAATCGGGAAAGAAAGTGGATGCTAAAGGCGGGTCTCCAAGTTGTAAAGTGTATGGAAAAGGGCACAAGGGAGAGTGTCGTTTCAAAGACAAACTGTGCCCCATATGTGGTAAAACGGGGCACACGGCGTCTCTATGCCCGGGTAAAGTCTCGGTTTGCTACAAATGTTATCAGCCCGGCCACAAAAAGTCCAAATGCCTAGATTTGGTTGGAAAGAGAGACACTAAAGAGTCTCCAACGGAAGCTCCAAAGGCGAAGGCTAGGTCCTTCCAACTTACAGCAGTTGAAGCAAAGAAAGAACCCGATGTGGTCTCAGGTATATTCGTAATAAACTCGATCCCCGCACGTGTATTATTTGATACGGGTGCGAATAAATCCTTTATTTCACATGGATTTATTCGACATCCTTCATTTGTATTGACAAAATTACCTATGCCTTTAGAGGTTGAAATAGGAGATAGCAAAAGTTTCATAGTATGTGATGTCTGTCATAGCTGCAAATTAAGTATCGATGATGAGGAATACTTGATAGATCTAATCCCGATGTCTATGGGGGAGTTTCAAGTGGTTGTAGGGATGGATTGGCTATCTCGACACCACGCAAAGGTCGTGTGTTTCCGTAAGGAGATAAAGTTAACATCTCCGAGCGGAAAACACGTCACAATCTATGGCGAAAAGGGAGGCAATCCTATAATATGCTCGATGATAAAAGCTCACAAGCTCATGAGGCATGGATGTAAAGCATTTATGATATACGCGAATGAGCCCGAGAAAGAATTACCGAAGATTGGAGACGTACCCGTGGTACGTGACTTTGAAGATGTATTTCCGGATGATTTACCGGGAATGCCGCCCGAGCGGGAGGTAGAGTTCGGAATTGAATTAGTTCCAGGCGCGAAACCCGTAGCAAAAGCACCATACCGGCTTGCACCGTCGGAATTACAAGAATTAATGTCGCAGATTCAAGACTTGCTTGATAAAGGATTCATAAGGCCGAGTGTGTCTCCTTGGGGCGCGCCCGTGCTATTCGTGAAAAAGAAGGACGGAAGCATGCACATGTGTATCGATTATCGGGAGTTAAATAAACTCACGGTAAAGAATCGATACCCGCTTCCGAGAATAGACGATCTATTCGACCAATTACAAGGTGCAAACTGGTTTTCAAAAATTGACCTTAGATCGGGGTATCACCAACTAAGAGTCAAGGAGGAGGATGTACCGAAGACGGTTTTCCACACGAGATACGGACATTACGAGTTCCTCGTGATGTCATTCGGGCTGACAAATGCACCCGTAGCTTTTATGGATCTCATGAACCTGGTTTGCAAACCGATGCTGGATAAATCGGTAATCGTGTTTATTGACGATATTCTGGTATACTCGAAATATGAAGCAGAACATGCACGCCACTTACGGGAGGTATTAGAGACACTCAGGCAAGAATGATTGTATGCGAAATTCTCAAAATGCGCCTTCTGGTTGCGAGAGGTGCAATTCCTTGGCCATATCATAAGCGCCGATGGAATATTGGTGGATCCTTAAAAAATAGAGGCCGTGTCAAAATGGAGCCCTCTGAAGAATCCTTCGGAAATCAGAAGCTTCCTAGGGTTACGGGATACTATAGGAGATTCATTCAAGATTTCTCCAAGATTGCGTCGCCGCTAACTAAGTTAACCCGGAAAGAGGAAAAGTTCATTTGGGGTGCCGAACAAGAAAGAGCGTTTCGAACACTAAAAGAGAAGTTAACTCAAGCTCCGGTATTAACATTGCCGGACAGGGTCGAAGACTTGGTGGTTTATTCGGATGCCTCAATATCAGGGCTCGGATGCGTTTTGATGCAAAGGGGCAAAGTTATAGCTTATGCCTCGAGGCAACTGAAAATACATGAAAAGAAATATCCCACGCACGACCTCGAATTGGCTGCGGTGGTGTTTGCGTTAAAAATATGGAGGCACTATTTATATGGGGTAAAGTGCACCATATTCACCAATCACAAGAGCTTAAAATATTTCTTCGATCAGAAAGAGCTAAATTTGCGGCAAAGGCGATGGTTAGAAACGGTGAAAGATTTTGACTGTGAAATACATTACCACCCCGGAAAGGCAAATGTATTGGCGGACGCCCTGAGCAGAAAAGCGGATTATGTCCCTTTACGAGTAAGGTCGATGCAGCTTGTCGTGACCTCGGGTATACTTGAACGTATCTGAGAGGCGCAAGTAGAAGCAGTGAAAGAGGAGAACTGGAAGAAGGAAAGAATAATCGGTCAGCTGAAAGATTTTTCGGACGAAAAGAACGGGTTGAAGACTCGATCTAGAAGAATTTGGGTCCTGAATTCTTGTGGAGTTAACACGCTTCTACTCGATGAAGCTCATAAATCCTGATATTCTATTCATCCGGGTGCGACCAATATGTACAATGATCTGAAACAAAATTATTGGTGGCACGGAATGAAGAGAGATGTTGTAAAACACGTGGAGAAGTGCTTGACTTGTTTACAAGTCAAAGCGGAACACCAGAAACCATATGGAAAGCTGCAACCTTTGGAGATCCCGGTTTGGAAATGGGAACATATCACTATGGACCTATTGACCAAACTACCTAAAACGATTCGGGGATTTGATGCTATATGGGTGATTGTGGATAGATTGACGAAGAGTGCCCATTTTATTCCTATACGCAAGACATATACTTCGGAAAAGATGTCAGAGGTATATACAAACGAAATAGTGGCACGTCAAGGAGTACCGGTATACATTGTGTAGAATAGAGATACACGGTTTACTTCAAACTTTTGGTGAGATTTTCAAGAACAAATGGGAACGAAACTTTTCATTAGCACCGCCTACCATCCTCAGACGGATGGGCAGAGTGAAAGAACAATACAGACGCTAGAGGATATGTTACGGGCATGTATCATCGACTTCGGCGGAAGTTGGGATGTTTATCTATCGTTGGCCGAATTTTCGTATAGCAATAGTTACCATTCGAGCATCGGCATGGCACCTTACGAGATGTTATATGGTAGGAAATGTAGCACCCCGGTGTGTTGGGGTGAGGTGGGACCACGTGAACTGGCCCATAAAGATGTTGTCCAAGCCACAAATGAGAAAATTGAAGTGGTACGAGCCCGTTTGAAAGCAGCCCAAGATAGACAAAAGTCTTATGCCGATAAAAGACGAAGACCGATTGAATTTCAGACAGGCGACATGGTTATGCTAAAGGTTTCCCCATGGAAGGGCGTTATCAGGTTCAGAAAGAGAGGGAAACTAAGCCCGAGGTTTTTTGGGTCATTTAAAATCATTAAGCGGGTGGGCAAGGTAGCCTATCGCCTCGAGCTACCGGAAGAGTTGAGTGGATTACATGGCATGTTTCATGTATCACAGCTACGAAAATGTCTAGCGGAGGAAACGGCGTATATCCATTACGATGATATCGAAATGGATGATAGCCTGAATTATGCGGTAAGGCCATTGGAGATTTTAGATCGAAAGGTTAAGCGATTACGAAATAAACAAATCGATCAAGTCAAGATTAAGTGGGAGCATAGGAAAGGTTCGGACACTACATGGGAGTCCGAAGAAGAGATGCGACGTCTCTACCCTACACTATTCGGTATGTACTCTGGTTTCGGGGATGAAACCCTTTTTAAGGGGGGTGGACTTGTAACACCCCAAAAATACAAATTCTTATAATACAATTATGTGGTGAATAAATAAGAAAAATAAACTAACTAGGAATGACATTAACCTAGTTAGATAATGACTTGTGTGTAGTTTAAGAGTTAAAACAAATAAAAACGAAAGTTGAGGGGCCAAAAGTGTTTAAATGGAAACTAATATTAATAAAACAAAAAATTAAACTCAAAACACACTTGTGTTTTGTTGATGGAAATCGATCAGAAGCAGGGGGCGATCCCAAGCTCCCAAAAACCCTAGTTCTTATCAAAATCTCCAATTTGAAGGTTCAAATCAAGACCAAAACGAAAATCGAGCATTGATTAGTGATCCCCATTGCAAGGAGATCATAAGGTATGTAAAATTTGACAAAAATTCTCTACTTGAAATTCTCATGAATTTAGAGAATTCGAAATCTGATGATGCATGTGTGATTTGTAGATGAAATAGGAACATTAAAATGTCTAGGAGTAAACCCTATACAAGTACATGTTGAAATCATGCTAAATTCTAGTGAAATCCATGGCCACCATTGTAGGTGATTGGTGGGTTATATAGAACTTGATGAACACTAGGGTTTTGAATGTTATTCTAGTGTAATTTGATTCATAGAAACTGATTTCTGAAAAATTTGATGTTTGATTCTATATGTGATAGCTTGATTGATGTTAATTTTGGCTAAGCGACAAGCCATGAACTTGAATATAAAAGATATAAAATCCTGCCCTTTAAGTGTCTGTAGAAATGCCTCAAAGAAGGCTCGAAACTGAAATTTTAAAGTTAAAACGCATAATTGTGATGTTTTGGCAAATTATGCGATATGTGATTGAAAAGAGTTCTAAACGCGTCATGATTGAACTCTATAGGAAAAGATACCGGAGCGTCGAGTGGACAAGTCGGTGGCGATTTGCGTTTGAAGGGCGTGCACTAAAGGTATGTAACTTGATTCGTTACATTGAGTAAGTTTTGATAATTAGCATATGTATAGTTGAGTTGGAGAATAAAGGTTGTTTTTATTGAAGTGACAATGTTCACTACATGGAATAATAGGTCAAGAATCGGTTAGAACTCGTTTGGTAGTCATCACAATGGAGGATTCAGTAGATGAGTCAAACGGGTTGAATAATGGTGTATTGGTAGCGTCAAAGTTATTAATAGTTAGCATAGGCGGTTACAATCATACGAGCATGAAACCATAAGATGGATATTGAAATGCCGGTGATAATAAGCCCCGGAAGTTGGGTAAAAAGCGCCTTATGTTTACTAATGAAAAGATAGAAAAATAAGTGTAACTTTAACGGGTCGAATAAATACATAGTGATTTTAGTCATTCGGGCTGTAAACCAAATTTTTGGTATGATAAACATTATAGACGCGTCGGTAGTTAAATTACAGACGTATAGGAAAAAGAATCACCTAAAACGGACTTACGAGTCAAAAGTTTTGATAGTTTTAAGTTTATAATTGGAATTTAGTGATGCTGAACTGATATACAGCAATCAGCAACAACCTTCTGTCGAAATCAGGCCCTGGCGCTACGCCACGCCACGGGCGAGTACAAAACCCGTCGCGCGATGCGACGGGTGGTGGCGCTACGCGACCACCTTGGGTGGTCCTCGTCGCGCGCCGCGACCGTCCAGGGTGGTTGGATTTTGTTGTTTTTGCATATTTTTGAGTTTGGAACTTAACCTAACTTATATTTAAGGTGTAAAAACTAATCTTTTGTGCTGTTTTGACCATAGGTGACGATGGACCTAATCCGGATGGCGATCAAGCATCTTTTCAAGAACCGAACACGATATTTTGAAGCTTCCGCGATTACTTAATATGTTCAAATCAATGACTATGTAATTAACACTTAAACACTTGTTCTTTTGTCTTGGAATTCTTAAACTAGTAGTACTTATCCTAGATGTTAACTTGGTTAAGTTTTCCTTATGTTGATATAAAAACCAAGGTTTTTGGTATATTAAGGCCTTGTTTATAAATAAATATTATGAAAACAAGTAGAGTGTTACAATTTTTTAGCTTTAGGGTTTAGAGTTTAGGAGTTAGGATTTAGGGTTTAGGGTTAAAAGATCTTAGTTAGGGTTCGACGAGCCGGTTCCAACGCCGCTGAAATGAGTCCAATCGTAGTTCGTTTGAGTCGGTTCCCCGCTGTTCCCCATTTTTTTAGTGTTCCCCAATGAACATTCCCATATACATGTAACTAGTATATTAACGTTGAGTATAAATTGCAATCATATTGTGACATTTGGAGCTTTTTTCTTCTACTCAACTATTGACCAATGTTGTTAAACCTAAATCAGACCGGCTGGTCGGACTAGAGACTGGATATTTCATTGATTCGGCTGAGGTAGGTTGACCATTAACATGTGAAGCAGCAAGTTTTTAAGACGTGGGGGTTGAACTGACAAACAAGCCCATACCTGATTTTGCAGGCCAGGTCGGGTCATGCTTAACTTGGTTTAAAAAAAAATTATCAGGCTCTCAATCTTTAGAAATGAAAGAAGTTTCTTAGTTTGAGCAATGTGGGACAAGCGTAACATCTTATAAAGAGAATATGAGATGGAGCTATTGTGTGTGTATATATATATAATGTAACACTGGTTTTTATTTTTATTTTTATTTCTTAAGCGTGTACTCCTTATACACAGTATGAGAAACATAAGCTCGAGCAAGAGAGTCCCAAAGCTCTTTAGCAATTGTGCCTTGAACATGTGAAAATATGCCTCAGAGATGGTAGAAATGATGATCACGTAGACATGAGCATCATTAGCAATTCATGTTGTGTAAGTTGGAAGCGATTGAGTCGTTAATGTAACCAAAAAAGTTGTTCGTGATCAAGAAAGGTTCAATCATGGTCTCGCAGCACAACTAATTTGTAGGAGACATGGCAAAAGCAAGCTTGTGCGAGTTGTGTGTAGTTTTTTCTTGTGTAGTTAGAGGGGAAATTGTGGCCATTGTATGCATGTGTGATAGATAGTCTCATAAGTGTCCCGAGAGTGTTGCAAGAGTGTGTCGTGAAAAGTGTCACCGAGAAGTGTTGCTAGAAATGTTATTAGTTGAACTTGTGTTCAAAAGAAGGTCGCAAAGAGTGTCGCCGGGAGTGTCGTGAAGAGTGTCACAAAGAATGTTGTATGAATAATTGTGTTGTCGCAAAAAAAGTAGATTTACAAAAACCAAGTCCAAAAATTGATTTTTTTATGATAAATGGACATTAGATGGAGGGGGCGGCTGACCCCCTGAACTTTTCACTCGGTAGTGGAGAGTATGTATTGAATCTGTAGTCTGTAATCGAGTATTAGGGTTTTGAGAGAATAGGGATGAATGTGTTCTTCTATTAAATTGGTGAATGATAATGTTCATCCTAATATTACATATATACATGGCCGATTAATAACATAACCACCACTAACTAAACTAACATAATAATAATAATAATAATAATAATAATAATAATAATAATAATCTAACATATAAACATAAACATATGTATTATATCTAGCTTATATTCTATCTTCTAATATTCCCTCCTGTAAGCTAGATAGAAGCAATATGCAGAATTTCTTTAAGACGATTGAAATCTTTTGGCTACAGTGCCTTTGTGAGTATGCCCGCTGCTTGTTCTTTAGTTGTGCAGAACCTAACTTCCACCTCGTCGTTCTTGACTAAATCTTGAATAAAATGGTACTTAACTCTTATGTGTTTGCTTTTTCCGTGATAGACAGGATCCTTGGCCAAACATATAGTTGATTTGTTGTCACAGAGAATTGTTGGGGGACATTCCATATTTATTTGAAGATCATTTAGAATTCCTTTTAACCACAGTGCTTGGCATCCAGTTAGAGACAAGGCAATGTATTCCGCTTCAGTTGAAGACAACGCCACTACCTTTTGCTTCTTAGATTGCCAGGCTACTGCACCTGATCCAAGATGAAATACATACTCGGGCGTGCTTTTGCTATCATCTATGTTTCCCGCATAGTCACTATCACTAAAACCGACTAATTTTCCCTTACCACCTTTTGAGTACATAATCCCATGATTCGTTGTTCCTTTGATGTATCTTAGAATTCTCTTCCTTGCTTCCCAATGACTTTTCTTTGGCCTTTCCATGAACTGACTAATTTTGGTGACAACAAATAATATGTCTGGCCTGGTGTTGGTTAAATACATAAGACATCCAACCAAGCTTCTGTACATATTATGGTCCACTTCATCCTCGGGGTCTTCTTTAGATAATTTCAGTCCATACTCCATTGGAGTTGAGATTGCATGACAACCCTCCATCTTGAATTTATCTAACAGATTCTTGGCATATTTTTGCAGTGATAGTATGATATTTCCATTATCATAGTTTACTTCCATGCCCAGAAAATAATGAAGGTTTCCCAGATCTGTCATTTCAAATTCTCTTTTCATTGAATCCTTTAGTTGCTCTATCATGTCGAGTGAATCACTTGCTAGGATAAGATCATCCACATATAAATAGACTACTATTCTTGAGTGTTAGAAATTTTAATGAACAAAGTGTGTTCATATACAAACTTTTCGAATCCATGTGACCTGAAATATTCATCTATCCGACTATACCAGGCCCTTGGAACCTGTTTTAAACCGTATAGGGCCTTTTTTAAATGACATACATTTCTTTCTTCTCCCCTTTTAATATAACCTTCCGGTTGTTCGGTGTATACTTGTTCTTTTAAGTTTCCGTTTAAGAAAGCCGTCTTCACATCCATTTGATGCAAGTGCCATCCATATTGTGCAGCCAGTGCTAGAACAAGCCTGACGGTGTCGAATCTTATTACGGGAGCAAAAACGTCTTGGTAGGTAATCCTATATTTTTGGTTATATCCTTTAGCCACTAAACAAGCCTTATACTTACTTACATTACCATGTTCATCATACTTCGTCTTATATATCCATTTCACACCGATGGGTTTTTGACCCTTTGGAGGGTCCACTAGTTCCATTTTTATGTATCGATTGTATCTCTCTATCCATAGCTTCTTTCCATTTAATGTCTTTAAATGCCTCGTTATACGATATGGGATCAACATCAGCATAGAGAACGAAATTTGCTACATCATTCGGTTCGGTTTATCTCTTTCGTACAGTTCATCAACTTGAGCTTTAGTAAATGGTTGTGTATCTTGATAAACTTTTGTGACCTTTCGTGTTCTCAACTCTTCATTTTCCGAGGAAGAAGATGAGTCTACTTCTTCCTGATGGTTGCTTGGATCCTCTGACTCCCCGTCACTTGTGTGATTTCCAGTTTGATTATTCGCTCCTGACCCCACATCCACATCTGAAATAGTAGTGTCTAGACGTTGAACTTCTCCATCTGAGTCATTCAGTTCAATGCATGAGGTTCCTTCATCTGTGGTGCCTTCATTCCATTCTTGATCTTCATCAAATACTACGTCTCTGCTGATGATAGTTTTACCTGTCATTGGGTTATACAACTTGTATGCTTTGCTATTCTCACTATATCCGATGAATATTGTCTTTTCCGCTTTATCATCCTGTTTACCACGATGTTGCTTTGGAACATGTGCATAAACAACACAACCAAACACTTTTAAATGTCCGACACTTGGTTTTCTTCAACTCCATGCTTCCTGTGGAGTAACACTCGGTACACTTTTGGTAACTGCCCTATTTAGCAGATATGTGGCACATGCCACATCCTCTGCCCAATATGAATGTGGTAGATTCTTCATCTTCAGCATGCTTCTACTTAATTCCATGAGTGTTCTATTCTTTCGTTCGGCTACCCCGTTCTGTTGAGGGGTATAACTCGTGGTGAGTTGATGATGAATCCCATTTTCTTTTAGGTAATTTTGAAACTCGTGGCTACAATATTCTCCTCCTCTATCTGTGCGGATGGTTTTTACCTTATAATCGACTTGATTTTCTGCAAATCTTTTAAAGATTTTGAAGTAATTTAGTGCATCCGACTTCAACTTCAAAAAATAAACCCATGTCTTCCTTGAGAAATCGTCTATGAAAGTAATAAAATATTTACACCCGCTAATTGATGATGTTCTCATTGGTCCGCATATATCCGAGTGAATGAGTTGAAGTGGTTTCTCAGCATGCCATGTTGCATGTTTTGGGAATGATTTTCTTGCATGCTTCCCAAACAAGCATCCTTCACATATACTGTTAGTTGCCTTAGGAATCTTTGGTAAGCCTTTTACTATTTCATAAGTTCCCATGTTATGCAAAGTGTCGAAGTTTAGATGACCATATGTAACACCCCGAAAACGGGTTTGGTAATCAAACTCTGTTCAAACTAAAAGACGGGTAAAGTACCGTTAGCAGTAAAAATAACCCGTTAACTATTTGGATTTAAATAAGAAATCCTAATAATTAAATACAAGGGAATCAAAGAATTTAAGAATTTAGTTTATAAGAGCCCGAGTCAACGGGACTTAAAATACAACGGGTTTATAACTCCCGGGACCCACCAAGTAACTAGGAGTATTAACCTAGTTAGTTAATGTCTTGACAAAATAGAACTAATGTGGTTAAGATACCCTTTAAATAACTTGTGTAAAGTGAAGGGACTAGACATGGACAATTGAATTAAAGTTTCAATTAAACAAATTAATAAACAAAACACACACACATACGTGTGTGTGTGTCTGCGACTTCAACCAGAGCCAAGAAGGGCTCTCTTGCTCAAAACCCTAATCCCTCAAGAATCTCTCAAATTTAAGCCCAAATCAAGAGCCAAATCATTGCATGAACACAGATTCGTGATCACCTAGTCATGGGGATTACAAGGTATGTTAAAAAATATGATTTGGTGATACTTTGAGATTATGATGAATAATCATAATCGAAATTCTGGAATGAATATTGATTCTATGAGTGTTATTATGATTATATCTTGGTTTAGAAACAAACCCTAGTAGAAAATTTGATGAATTGTTGTCAAAACTAGGGATTTGATAATTACCCTATTATGTGCTAAATGGGTTTTTGTATGTTATGATGAACACTCGGATTGGAGTGTTCATTTGATGAATATTGATTGTTATGATATAAGTTCTTGATGTAGTTCATGAACACTAGATATAGAGGGTTGAAATTTGATGTTAATCTTGCTAAAAATGACTAATTACGGACTAGTTAGCAAAAGTGTAGAATGATGCCCATTAGGTGTTTGTTAAAATGCCTAAATGAGAAGTAAAGTGTTGAAATTCAAGTGAAACGCGTAATTGACAAGCTTGACTAATTACATGAGACATGGGATAAAACGGGTTCTAATCATAATGTTGATTTGCCTTAATCGTGCATATTATATGATTAAATGTAGTTGACTTTAGAAAGTCAACCTAACTAGTGATGAAGTCGAATAAGTGGTTTCGGCTAAGAAAATAAGTAAAGTGGTATAGTCGTGATTGTTAATGACTAATCTAACCACCTTGTAAATGATGAACAATAGTTGGCGCTTAAACAAGCTAGGTGAAGCTTGGAGTGAAAGCGGGTCAAACGAGTCAAGCATAGAAGAAAAACGTAGCTCGGATGCAAGGTAAGTGTAATTTACACACTTATGTAGAATGCTTGTTATTTCGATACTTGTGAACGTGAAAACAATAAAATTGGAAATTTGGAAAATTGTCAAGTGTTGACTTATGTAAATCATGGTTAAAAGGATACCCATGGCGTAAGCCGAAATGGGTTGAAACTGCAAGAAAAGAGTGTAAAGGAAAAAGGGTATGGTTATAAGACCCGGGATGGGATGATGTACGAATTGGAAATCCAAAAACGGTGTTTTTGATTTAAATAGACAATGTTGGGCATATAGTCCAAACGGGTCAAATGGTGATGATAGCACCATTTGACAATATCAACTAATGTGGTTGTCAAGCCTTGTGTTAACAGGAGCGATTAGCGATTCGGACAATTGCGTCGCCATATAATATGTGAAAATAAAAGCGAGGTATAAATCGGGTCTAATTGTTGACTCGAGCCAGGTACGCAAATATAAGGATGTAGTTAGAAGTGATATTTTGGTCAACTATTAGTGAAAGTCCTTCGTTACAAAAGAAGGACTAAAATTGACCAAAAAGCTCTTGATGGGTCAACCGGGCAAACGACCCTTAGAGGTTGTTTAGAAACTTATATTATGACCATTCAACCCTCGGATGCGCATAAAAGTTGTAAGAATAAACTTTCTAGAGTTAAACGCCTTAAAACGCATCTTACCTTAAAATGATATATCCGGGGAATAAAATTAGGAACAAGCATTTTAGTGCGATAAACCCACCACAATTATAATTGTGGTGGAAGACCATTTGAGAATCAATGTGAAAATATGGTGCTTAAAATGAATGAGCAAGATTTATGCCAAAAGGGACATAAATACCCTTAACGGGTCAAAATAAGACTATAAGTAAAAATGGGTTAATAATGCGTGGAAATCCGTAATCGGAACCTAATATGATAGGTAATATTGGACTTAAAGGGGTCATGAGAAATAGGGGTCAAACAAATGAGTTTGTTTGATAAAAAGCGAACGGGTCAAAATTTGGTAAAAAGAGTAATAAGCCGAAGACTTAAAAGTCTTGAATTTTATCAAGCCGGATGCCGGATTTTAACTCCATATGATGGAGAATCAAATTACAAATATGTAGAAAGAAACGGTAGGTCAAACGGATAAGCGGTTTGAAAGATACGAAAGATTTCGTGTCAAATTACGACAAAATAGAGAATCTGGATGCAGAGTCCACCGTAATTTACGGTCCCACCGTAAATTACGGTGGAGTTGAATTGGTTACGGTGCTAAATGCCTGTTGTACGGCAGAAGAATTGAAACCCAGGGGCCACCGTAATTTACGGTCCCACCGTAAATTACGGTGGAGATTTTTTTTATTATATTTTGTTTTTCATTTGAAAATCAATTGTTTCCCAGACATCGTTCGGACATGATTAAACCCCGTATGACTAAAGCATTTCATGTTTATGAAATGTAGGTACACCTTGGATGCCGGAAGACGATCAAGCTCAGCGAAGAACCGAACACGATAAAGATACACGCTTCCGCACTTTGCTACGTTGTAATTTTTAAACAACGAATTCGATCACATTAGGTAGAATAACTTATGATTTGTAAAAGTTTTAATAAACCCGTATTTCCAAATGTTTATGTAATCTTAATTACACGTTTGTTTTACGTAAAATTTACGTTAAACCTTGAATAATAAGAACGGGTGTTACAAGTTGGTAATCAGAGCCCAAGGCTAAAGGGTAAAGTGTTCGGTTCGAGGCTTGATCGCAAATCCGGTAAGTACAAGTATGTTAATAGATTAGCATGCTAAAGTGTTGTAAACAACACATAGGGCTATCGTGTGATACACGTTACCCCAATTAAAACGATTGATATAGTTGACGAAAATACGCGCGTTGACGCGTATAGTAGAAAAAGCCTAGTATTATAATACGAGCGATTATTGAAGTTGACGTTACTAACTTTTGTGAATGTCTTAATTGAAGGACACTCGCGTTTGAAGACGACGAGAGTCAAAGGAATTGTGAATACGATGATGGAAAGGTCCGAAGCATGACAAGAGGAGCATGCTCACCGAGGACCAAAATCGCGTAACGGTCGCGAATAAGACTAATGACAAGAGAAGCCCGTTAGGGCAAGCATTACCAGGTGCACACTTTTAAATTTAATCGCACGAGTCGTTATATGCAACAAACACGTAAGTAATAACGGTTGCATACACATATGATAGAACTTGGAAAACCTGATTTCCAAGTGAAATCTAATAGGAAACGTGTTATTCACAATGATGAATAACAAATGAATAACAAGACTTGTTTATATAGAAACTTGGACGAGAGTGATCATCCAAGTAAGTATTCTCAATATAAATCCTATTGAGAAAAGTAATGATCACATCAATGAATGTGAATAAACGTTTATAAAAAGGGACATTGTACATGTTCAAGGATAAACGACTAAAACTAATAAATTGTTAACTAACAATTAAATAAAGTTTTACCAAATGAAACCATAAACATGGAGATAAATTGAGGAGTTACTTACATGGGACGTGATGTGGTAATTATAATAAGGTCACGCGTACCACGTGTTGATCGCTTACTCTGGCCAAGTAAGTAGTGAACACATGATAGCATGAGCTTCTTATAATGAGCGCAGTTATGTCCGATGTAGTAAGGTCAAGATGAATGAAATTTAAAGGATCCTTAGGGTCAAGAAATCTTATGGGCATACTCGTATAAATGGTTTTCGCGGGAACCATAAAAACGATGTATGGCGCACATAGAAATAAAAGACCCAAGGAAATTCGTGACATAAGTCATTTTTATGAAACAACCATGGTAAACAAAAAGGGCATTGTAAAACCAAAGTATAAATGACCCGCGGGGTCATAGAAACAAAGGTATTGCCCACATGGGGAAAAACGACCAAAAAACCATGGTAGACAAAAAGGGCATTGTAAAACCAAAGTATAAATGACCCGCGGGGTCATAGAAACAAAGGTATTGCCCACACGAGAAAAACGATCAAAATCGTTGACTTTGGTCGTAGTAAAGAAATGATGATGATGATAATCATCATTCATAGTTTAAAAGACTGTCAAGGATGGTCAAATAAAGAATAAAGGTTTGGTTGAATAAAAGCGAGGGCATCCGCTAAGACAACCAAACAAATTAAAACGAAAACTTGATGTATACCAGAATGCTTGCACTAATAATGACTTCGGTAAAGTACCCGGTTGATGGGTAAGGATTTAAACACATGCGTAAACCGAGAAACGAGAACACGAATTTAAAGTCAAAAGACTCGGATTATGAGTTATGACTAAAAGACCATAAAATTTCGTAAACGGAAATTTTGATAATTATATTCAACTATTTCGAGATTGAACGGGTTGAATAAAGTATAATGCTTGAAGGCATAAGTAAGCGCAAACCGGATAACGGTAAGCTTGAGACAAATGATTTTCAAATGTAAAAAGAGTGCTTTGACACCAAATATATATTTTAATAAGACACGAGTAAAAAGAGTGATCTACGGGATCAACATAACCTTTAGGGTTATAAACAAATGAGAGATCTACGGACTAAAACGACCCACGGGTCATGATTAGAAAGAAGTTATAAGGACTTCGCCCTAAAGAGGTGAATGTCTAATAAAAAATAGCCCATAAGGCTAAGTGATAAAAACCTACGGGTTAGATTGGATAAAGCGAGGAAATCAGTTAAGAATCCCCGCATAAAACTAAGACTGTAAAGGATTAAATTACGGACTGTCAATATCCCAGTATAGATGATTGACACAAGTTAAAAAAAAAAAAGATCCTAAAACTAAAACTTCGGTTTTAGTATGAAATAATGTTTTTTTTTTTACAAACATAAATTCTGATAGGAATTTAAATAGTAAGCATGAAAGATACAAGTCTTGACACTGATAGGCGCAAGATGATATATTTGAAAAGTGATATTTTCAAAAATGAAAGGTTGATACAAATTAAACATGATGTGACACGATCACGGTTAGGAAATGTAATGTGAAGTAAAATCAAATTATAACCAAGCGAGTGATAAAAGTAACTAAACTAACAAGACTAGTTAATGAGACCGGTTAAGGTCACCAATTCAAATCAAGAAATTTGGTTTGCTTGTAAGTGGTAGATTCGGTATAGCTGAACCGAATAGATAAATTTGAAAACAAAAGAATTTGTTGCTAAAAGTGAAAGATTTCACTAAAGATCTTTAAACGGGTCAAAATAACGGATTCGTAAGGAATTCGATAGTATATGAAAGCGATGGATATCGCTAATTTAACTAAACTAGTGGAAATAACGAGATTACGTTATTTTAAGTTGCACTAAGTCATATGAGATACGTAGACAATTAGTGACCAAAAAGATGTTACCATGCTTATCTGGTAATACTAATAATTGGTTAAAAGTATAAGTAATGTTTAAATGATATCTCGGATCAAATACATTGAGTTTAAACTCAATGAATTATGTAAGGAAAGGTTTCGAGGACGAAACCTCTTTAAGGGGGGTAGACTTGTAACACCCCGAAAACGGGTTTGGTAATCAAACTCTGTTCAAACTAAAAGACGGGTAAAGTACCGTTAGCAGTAAAAATAACCCGTTAACTATTTGGATTTAAATAAGAAATCCTAATAATTAAATACAAGCGAATCAAAGAATTTAAGAATTTAGTTTATAAGAGCCCGAGTCAACGGGACTTAAAATACAACGGGTTTATAACTCCCGGGACCCACCAAGTAACTAGGAGTATTAACCTAGTTAGTTAATGTCTTGACAAAATAGAACTAATGTGGTTAAGATACCCTTTAAATAACTTGTGTAAAGTGAAGGGACTAGACATGGACAATTAAATTAAAGTTTCAATTAAACAAATTAATAAACAAAACACACACACATACGTGTGTGTGTGTCTGCGACTTCAACCAGAGCCAAGAAGGGCTCTCTTGCTCAAAACCCTAATCCCTCAAGAATCTCTCAAATTTAAGCCCAAATCAAGAGCCAAATCATTGCATGAACACAGATTCGTGATCACCTAGTCATGGGGATTACAAGGTATGTTAAAAAATATGATTTGGTGATACTTTGAGATTATGATGAATAATCATAATCGAAATTCTGGAATGAATATTGATTCTATGAGTGTTATTATGATTATATCTTGGTTTAGAAACAAACCCTAGTAGAAAATTTGATGAATTGTTGTCAAAACTAGGGATTTGATAATTACCCTATTATGTGCTAAATGGGTTTTTGTATGTTATGATGAACACTCGGATTGGAGTGTTCATTTGATGAATATTGATTGTTATGATATAAGTTCTTGATGTAGTTCATGAACACTAGATATAGAGGGTTGAAATTTGATGTTAATCTTGCTAAAAATGACTAATTACGGACTAGTTAGCAAAAGTGTAGAATGATACCCATTAGGTGTTTGTTAAAATGCCTAAATGAGAAGTGAAGTGTTGAAATTCAAGTGAAACGCGTAATTGACAAGCTTGACTAATTACATGAGACATGGGATAAAACGGGTTCTAATCATAATGTTGATTTGTCTTAATCGTGCATATTATATGATTAAATGTAGTTGACTTTAGAAAGTCAACCTAACTAGTGATGAAGTCGAATAAGTGGTTTCGGCTAAGAAAATAAGTAAAGTGGTATAGTCGTGATTGTTAATGACTAATCTAACCACCTTGTAAATGATGAACAATAGTTGGCGCTTAAACAAGCTAGGTGAAGCTTGGAGTGAAAGCGGGTCAAACGAGTCAAACATAGAAGAAAAACGTAGCTCGGATGCAAGGTAAGTGTAATTTACACACTTATGTAGAATGCTTGTTATTTCGATACTTGTGAACGTGAAAACAATAAAATTGGAAATTTGGAAAATTGTCAAGTGTTGACTTATGTAAATCATGGTTAAAAGGATACCCATGGCGTAAGCCGAAATGGGTTGAAACTGCAAGAAAAGAGTGTAAAGGAAAAAGGGTATGGTTATAAGACCCGGGATGGGATGATGTACGAATTGGAAATCCAAAAACGGTGTTTTTGATTTAAATAGACAATGTTGGGCATATAGTCCAAACGGGTCAAATGGTGATGATAACACCATTTGACAATATCAACTAATGTGGTTGTCAAGCCTTGTGTTAACAGGAGCGATTAGCGATTCGGACAATTGCGTCGCCATATAATATGTGAAAATAAAAGCGAGGTATAAATCGGGTCTAATTGTTGACTCGAGCCAGGTACGCAAATCTAAGGATGTAGTTAGAAGTGATATTTTGGTCAACTATTAGTGAAAGTCCTTCGTTACAAAAGAAGGACTAAAATTGACCAAAAAGCTCTTGATGGGTCAACCGGGCAAGCGACCCTTAGAGGTTGTTTAGAAACTTATATTATGACCATTCAACCCTCGGATGCGCATAAAAGTTGTAAGAATAAACTTTCTAGAGTTAAACGCCTTAAAACGCATCTTACCTTAAAATGATATATCCAGGGAATAAAATTAGGAACAAGCATTTTAGTGCGATAAACCCACCACAATTATAATTGTGGTGGAAGACCATTTGAGAATCAATGTGAAAATATGGTGCTTAAAATGAATGAGCAAGATTTATGCCAAAAGGGACATAAATACCCTTAACGGGTCAAAATAAGACTATAAGTAAAAATGGGTTAATAATGCGTGGAAATCCGTAATCGGAACCTAATATGATAGGTAATATTGGACTTAAAGGGGTCATGAGAAATAGGGGTCAAACAAATGAGTTTGTTTGATAAAAAGCGAACGGGTCAAAATTTGGTAAAAAGAGTAATAAGCCGAAGACTTAAAAGTCTTGAATTTTATCAAGCCGGATGCCGGATTTTAACTCCATATGATGGAGAATCAAATTACAAATATGTAGAAAGAAACGGTAGGTCAAACGGATAAGCGGTTTGAAAGATACGAAAGATTTCGTGTCAAATTACGACAAAATAGAGAATCTGGATGCAGAGTCCACCGTAATTTACGGTCCCACCGTAAATTACGGTGGAGTTGAATTGGTTACGGTGCTAAATGCCTGTTGTACGGCAGAAGAATTGAAACCCAGGGGCCACCGTAATTTACGGTCCCACCGTAAATTACGGTGGAGATTTTTTTTATTATATTTTGTTTTTCATTTGAAAATCAATTGTTTCCCGAACATCGTTCGGACGTGATTAAACCCCGTATGACTAAAGCATTTCATGTTTATGAAATGTAGGTACACCTTGGATGCCGGAAGACGATCAAGCTCAGCGAAGAACCGAACAGGATAAAGATACACGCTTCCGCACTTTGCTACGTTGTAATTTTTAAACAACGAATTCGATCACATTAGGTAGAATAACTTATGATTTGTAAAAGTTTTAATAAACCCGTATTTCCAAATGTTTATGTAATCTTAATTACACGTTTGTTTTACGTAAAATTTACGTTAAACCTTGAATAATAAGAACGGGTGTTACACCATATCTTCTATGCCATAGAACGCACACGTCTCGTGTCATCATGCTACAGACTCGAGATGTTACATCATGATTAAGATTCAGTGGAAACATTTTGTTCCCTGTCATCTTAACCAAACCGATGCATACACCTGTAGAATCTCTGATCATGCATTCTTGATTGGCAAATTTCACTTCATATCCCTTTTGAACTAATTGTCCCACACTTAACAGATTGTGTTTTAAACCTTCAACATAAAACACGTTTGGAACTTTCTTTTCTACTCCATTCTCTTTAATTGATACATCACCACATCCCAATACTTCTAGTTTCTTATTATCTCCTGTTCTTACTTCCCTTCGTTCTGATTCGTTCAGTGTAATGAATAAGTTCTTGTTTCCTGTCATGTGATTGCTGCATCCGCTGTCTAAATACCAACAATCATCCTTCATTACTTCCTCTACGTTGAATATCATAAACATCGTATCATCACTTATTTCTTCCGTTTCATCTTCGTGTAAAAGAGCATTCCCACTTCTATCATTCTCGTCTTTTCGTTGGCAAAAACGTGTCGTATGCCCTAATTTCTGACAGTTATAACATCGAATCTGTCCATATGATCTTCCTCTTCCTCTACCTCGTCCTCTACCGGCATATTCAGATCTGTTATGTCTTGATCGATCTGAATTGTTGCTTTGCATTTGAAATGCTTGCTCCATTGGGTTATCATCGTATTGCTTTAATCTTAATTCATGTGATTGTAAAATACCGAGTAATTCTTCCGTGGAAATTGTGGTTAAATCTTTTGATTCTTCTATTGCAACCACAACTGACTCGTATTTCGTGTTAAACTTCTAAGAATCTTTTCTACAATTCGTTGTTCTGTAATATTTTCTTCGTTTAAACGTAATTGATTCACTATAATCGTTGTTCTATTCATGTATTCTTCTATTGTTTCGTTTTCCTTCATTCTTAGGGCATCAAACTCATATCTCAGGGTTTGAAGTTTTACCGTTTTCACTATGTGTTCTCCTCTGTATGCTTTATGCAGGACATCCCACGCCTCTTTAGAAATTCTACATGTTGCGATTCGTTCGAAGACAATCTCATTGACCGCTTGGAAAATAATATGTAATGCTTTCTTGTCTTTTTTAACCTTTTCTTTATGGGCATTTCGATCATTTTCAGACACTTGACTTGGAAGATCATTGTAACCTTCTTCAACAATTGTCCACATATCTTGTGATTCCAGTAATACCTTCATTTGAATGTGCCAGTGATAATAGTTTTGCCCCAGTAGTTTTGGAATTTGTGTTTGAAATCCTCCGTTCACCGTGGTCATGATTGAATTCGTTGCGTTTTGAGATTATAACGTTGAATCTTCGTTGTTGAATGAGATCTGTGATAAAAAAAACTTGGATCGTTGTGGCTCTGATACCACTTTATTGAATCTGTAATCTGTAATCGAGTATTAGGGTTTTGAGAGAATAGGGATGAATGTGTTTCTTTATTAGAATTGGTGAATGATAATGTTCATCCTAATATTACATATATACATGGCCGATTAACAACATAATCGCCACTAACTAAACTAACATAATAATAATAATAATAATCTAACATATAAAACATAAACAGATGTATTATATCTAGCTTATATTCTATCTTCTAATAGTATGTAGTTTTCGTATAGAAATTTTGGGTATATACGTTTTTGACCCCCTCGGTTTTATAGAAATTTTTGGTATATACGTCTTCGACCCCCCTGGTCAGAAATCTCAAGCTTCGACACTGACAACATTGAAGCTCAATCACAACATCACATGATAGTTTTGGAGGGTAAGACAAGTTTGTACTCCTACAGGTTATTCAAAATCGTTTAAATAATACATTTGGCAGATTATAATCATTATATACATCACACTACTTGGATTAAAAAAATATTGTAAACAACTATTATAGAAGAGAAAAAACAGCTAGCACCTCCAACCGATACTAAATTATTTTGTCAACTTTGTCGGTGGTCGATAAATTTTTCATACCAACCGGTAGTACTATAATTGTCTCCGATCCCAACACCAAATAAGAAACATCTACTAAAATAACTTCAAATGTATGTTATAACCTATATAGATTTTTAAAGAAAAATCACTAAAATAACACTAATAGTTAAAACTTAACGAAATAGATATTAGTCTTTTGATTTTTTTTATAATCATTGACAACATAAATCATTTAGATCTTAACAGCTGAGATGATAACATGAACGGACTCCAAATGTACAATGAGCTGATGACATAAGATAAAAGAGTTAATTACATAGTTAGTCCCCGTGGTTTGCACAAAGTAACATACTTAGGTACTAATAGTTTAAAATCACATTCTAGAGTATTAACTTTTCGTTTTGTAACATTTGGAGGTATTAACGTTATTTTTAGGTTTAAAATCACATTCTATTAGTACCTAAATATGTTATTTTGTGCAAACCACATGGACTAACTATGTTAATACCCTAGAAGTTAATACATCCAAACGTTACAAAATGAAAAGTTAATACCCATAGAAGGTGATTTTAAACTATTAGTACCTAAATATGTTATTTTGTGCAAACCACATGAACTAATTATGTAATTAACTCTAAAATAAAATAAAGAGAAAATTTCACTTTTTGTCCTTTATGTTTGCACTGAATTTTGAAACGTGCCCTTTAAAACTTTTAGTTTCAATTTATGTCCAAAAAACACATGTTTTGTATCACTTTATGTCCTTTCCACCAAACTGAGTTAATTTACTCAGTTAGGTTTATTTAATGCAAGGGTATTATTGGTATTTCACATTAATATAAATAAATAAAACAAAAAAAATATGTCTGATCATTAAAAACAAGTGGGCCCCACAATGATTATTTAAATGTAAAATTAAAGTCCAACCCCATTTTTCTTCTTCACCACTAGACCCACCTCCGTTCAAGGTCCGACCCGTTTTCTTCTTCACTCAATTTTCCGATGGCCCTGTTCCGATGGGTCTACACGCAGCCTTCATCATCCAACCACCTTCTTCCTTGTGCAATGATGGCTGTCTTGCCCAACCACCAATAAACTCCAATCATCTAAATTGATTATTCAAGTTGCAGGTTTGTTTGTCAGGTTTAGATCTAAAAGAATTAAATCTGCTACTTGAATATACACACAAACACAGCAAATCAACATCACCTTCAACACAGCGAATCATCATCATTATCAACCACAACGGCAACATTCATCATCATCGATTTTCAGGAAGTAAAAGAAAACGGGGAAGAGAGATGGGTGCTTACCGGTGTACTCTTTTGTTTCCGGAGATCGGCTCCGCCGTCGTCACCTCTGTCATCGTCTTCATGTTTCCGGAGATCGGCTCCGGCTGCCGCCGTCGTTCCCCATTCTCTGCCACCACCAGTCTTCATCTTACACCGGCGAAACCCTCCACCTCCGCCGCAGCTCCGGCTGCCGCCGTCGTTCCCCATTCTCTGCCTCTCTCCCTCTTCTTTCACTGTCGCCGCCGCACGCCACCACCATCTGGTGGTGGCAGCCGTTAAATCGAAAAAATAGAGGGGGTGTCGTGTGGCGATTTAGGATGAACAGGAGGTTGAGGTGTGGGTGTATAAAGGAAGAAGGTGAGGTTTAGATGAGGGTGTGTAGCCGGAGATAACAGCCGGCATTCACGCCGGAGTCCGACGACTTGTAGGTCTTCGAGAGGGAGAGGGAGAGGGAGAGCTCTGTGTTGTGTGTTTTGGAGGAGATGAAGTCCCCTGTTTGTGTGTATATTAAGTAGCAGAATAATTGTTTTGATTTATTTTTAAAAACAAAATAACTAATGTGAAATACCAATAATACCCTTTCATTAAATAAACCTAACTGAGTAAATTAACTCAGTTTGGTGGAAAGGACATAAAGTGATACAAAACATGTGTTTTTTGGACATAAATTGAAACTAAAAGTTTTAAAGGGCACGTTTCAAAATTCAGTGCAAACATAAAGGACAAAAAGTGAAATTTTCTCTAAAATAAAAAGAGCACTACAAACTGCATAATTGCCTACATGGGTTTGTAGTGCTCCTTTTTACTTGTCGCCGGTTCATCTCTTTATTGTACACCCGGATGCCCATTCATGTAAGATGTAAAGCAATAAGGGGGAGGGGGTGGTCACTAGTGATACATTTCTATCACTAACAAGAACCAATCAACTCATGCCATGTCATCACCCAATATTCTATCACTAGTGATAAAATGTAGTGGGGGTAGTCACTAGTGATAGAATTCTATCGCTCCCAAATTTTTATAATTTTTATTTTAAAATTAAGCTGCCACATGCTCCCCCTGCATACACCCATACACTCTTCGTCACGAACACCCATACACTCTTCGTCACCATTTTCTTCCATATTCATGAATATGTACACGTGTTGTAGTGAGAATGCCCCTTACATGCATAGCCTTATTCTTTTCAACGCGTGATAATTCTAACGCGTTGATTAAATAACGCGTTATATATACGGCGGCGGGCCGGCGGCGGTGTGCGTGATTATATAACGCGTGACGGGGGATCCATCATGGACAGCCCCGTCTCCCCTAATTGTAGATATTTTTAATATCTAAATGAAGACCAGAAAAATATTTTAAAGTTTGACTAATAATCGCATTTTTCATTCAAATTTCCTGATTTTAAACTTCGCCAACTTTTTTATAAATAACACGATGCATACTGTTTTGTCTTTTCCTGAATTATAACATTAAATAATTTCATGCAGGAAAATGAATTTGTTTGGCGTAGTTGGTCACAGGCACATGATAATTGTTTTGGGCGGTGGGAAGGTGCGGGTTTGGAACACAAGCTTTCGGTGTTTAGTGTTTACAGCTCGGTTTAAGTCAATAAAATCAGTCAAACCGAAAATAAAATTTGTTCTCTGAGTAATGTTTACTTTTCAGATAATGTTTTTTTTTTCTTCAAAATTGTATGGAATGATTTGGTTTAGGAACAATTGTTAAACGGGTCAAGACCATTCACTTTATAATTAGTAAATAGTAAATAGTAAATTAGTAATATAACAAAACCAATGGTATATTTTACAATTGTTTATTATCTATAAAACAATATATATCAGTTAGTATCTTACAATAGTCGTAATGTTTCCGATCAAACTAATGTGTATTTGATGTTACATGTTTTAAAATAATAAACTTAAACAATGCAATCAAACGAAAGTTAAACTTTAGTAACAATTTGGTTGGGTTTGAATTCTTTAATCAGTTATTAACTTCTATATAGATTAGAAATAGTTAATATTTTTGAATTCTCTAATCAGTTATTATGTTCTATATAGATTAAAAAAAATTAATAAAGTTTTAGCCAGGGCCGGCTTTGGTGGAGGCCTAGGTTGGTGACAACTTTTCTTAACTCATCTCGAGCTCAAAACATTTCAAAGATTTTCGAAGACAACCCTTCTTTTAGCTAATAATTTTATATAAAAGCAATAAGAACTATAAACACTCTGATCTTAAATTTTGTCCTGATTCTTTTAATTCACTCGACTTTTGCTAGTTTCTATTAATATAATGTATATAGGGGGGGATGTATGTGAATGGGTAGGAGTAGTTCGGGTTACCCTTCAACTTTGTCGACCGGAGTGTAAAACTTTTTTTTCTTTAAACAAATATCAGGACACCTATATAGATCCGTTAACCATTAAATGTATGTTTCACTATTACTATTATTATTATTATTTTTTAAATGCATGTTTCATTATTATTTGGTTTTGGTACTAATTATCTGGGACTATGACGGATTGACGGCAGAACTACGTCATAATAATGAAATTAATAATGCATAATAACACTTATCATAAAATAAAACCATTTTATGTATTCAAAAACTTTTCGGTGGCTAAAATTAACACGAAATACGTCAAATATCGCTGCTTCTTTTATCCTTCTACTCTACATGTGTTGGTGTTAATAAACAAATGCTTCCTGCATACCAACCCCAATAACAAACAACATATAACATATCATATATCCTTCTTTCCTGTCTATTTCAAGACTCACCGTCGGTGCCATTGTACACACCCCCTTCCTTTTCCACTTATTAACAAACAAACACCCACTCATCATCAACCATTCCAAACACCCACAAAATATGTCTATGCACGCAAAGACAGATTCCGAGGTAACCAGCTTAACAGCCTCATCACCAACACGCTCACCACAACGCCCGGTTTACTTCGTACAAAGTCCCTCACGTGACTCCCACGATGGTGGCAAAACCACCAACTCCTTTCACTCTACCCCTGTGCTCAGCCCCAGTGGCTCCCCCAGCCGTCAATCTCGGAACTCCTCATCTACTAGATACTCCGGGTCTGTCCGACCCGGATCCAGAAAAGGCGGTCCACTTCATCTGAAAGGAGAGAAGGGGTTTGATGCGATTGAGGAAGAGGGTCTGTACGATGAAGATGGTCGGAGGGGGATTCCGAGACGGTGTTATTTTCCGGCTTTTGTTGTTGGGTTTTTTGTTTTGTTTACGTTTTTTGCTCTGGTTTTGTGGGGGGCTGCTAGACCTCAGAAGCCTGTTATCACCATGAGGGTAAGTTTTTTTTTTCAGCTTCTTCTTTTTTTTAATTTGTTTGGGAAATCTTTTAGACTTTGATCTGGTAATTGTGTGATTATGATTAGATTTATGCTTAAATCAGAATTATGTGTTTTGATTGTTTGATTGATTGTGAAGTTAACCGGTTTTTGTGGTTAATCGTATATGGGTAGTGAACGATGTTGACTTGCTAGTTGATTGAATAAGTTTCATCTAGATTTATGCTTAAAGTGCTTATTAAGCATCCTTTCCCGTTTTAACCGGCTGATTGCTTGGTAAGACTGGTGAACCGGACTAGTGGTCAGACCGGGTTTTCAGGTTTTTATTTATACTTTTTGTTTTCTCTATTTTTTCCTTTATAATTTTATTTTATGTTCACCATTTATTTAAGTCTATATTTTATTAAATTTGTAAATTTACATTGTAGCGTAAGATATTTTTATTTTTGGAGTAAACTGCCAAAATGGTCCCGTTTGGTCACTTTAGTCCAAAACTCAAACCTTTTGATTGTGGTTTCAATTTTATTGTCATTTTCATCCAAAATCAAAATATAATCAGATTTTCTAGATAACATATAGCATTTCTGTCTTTTTCCTCCCTTTTAATGAACGGCAAAATGTTAGATTTTTTTAATTTGTTATGATAAAACGTTAAAAGACCTTTTGCCCGTCATTAAAGGGAGAAAAAAGACCGAAAAGTTGGATGTTAACTGAAAAATCTGATTATATTTTGATTTTGGATGGAAATGGCAACAAAATTGAAACCACATGACCCAGATTCAAAAGGTTTGAGTTTTGGACTAATGTGTAAAAAGTGACCAAAACTCAGGGACCATTTTGGCAGTTTACTCTTATTTTTGTTTTGTGGTAGTCATATGTGTATAGTTATAATTTTTATAATGTCATATGTGGTCTGACTAGTGAACCGGTAAAAGGACTGGTTTGCTATCAGATCTGATTCATTGGTTGAAACTTAGCAAACTCACCAATTAAAGATGCATTTTTTTTTGCAGAGTATTGCATTTGACCAATTTGTAGTAAATGCTGGGGCAGATGCATCTGGAGTAGCCACAGAGATGGTGACACTGAACGCCACGGTGAAATTCAATTTTCGCAACCGCGGTACATTCTTCGGGGTACATGTATCATCCACGCCACTAGATCTCGCCTACACCGAGCTTACATTGGCCACCGGAACTGTAAGTAACCTAATCTTTATCTTAAATCGCTTTAAACCTATCAGCCATTACACGGGCATTTGACATTCTCGATCCTGCACAGGTCAAGAAATTTTATCAATCAAGAAAGGGTCACAGACTCGTGAGTGTGAATGTACAAGGTGTGCGTATCCCATTGTACGGTGGAGGTGTGAACTGGAGTAGCGAGAACGGTAAACTAACCGCACCTGTGCCGCTGAACCTAAATTTCACGGTTAAAGCCAAGGCTTACGTGTTAGGGAAATTGGTGAAGCCTAAGTTTCACAAAAAGGTCTCATGTGCCATTGTTTATAATCCCCCCAAGGTCATCAATACTGTCAATAAGCCCATTTCACTTAAGAACTCTTGCACCGTCGAGTAGTCCATGAGCGTTGCACCGATAAGTCTTCTAGCGTGAGTAGGTTATACTTTCGGGAACTGATATTTGGGTCGTTCAGGCATAAAAACAAACAGTTGGCGTGCAGAATGCACTGAAATGTACCATTTAAGTTTTGTCGATTATACGTACAGCCGATGATTTGATGTAACTTGAATACCTCGTTTGTGACCCTTAGAAAGTATTTTAATAAAAGAATGGTGTGACAGTGTACTATAATTATATTTGTCGTACTATTATGTGGTGTTTGTGGGAATATAGATTTTTATATTTAATAAAGTTATTTGGATTTCTGTCCGGTGCCATTTGATTGTTTTGGATCGACGTATCGACAACGGGATTCCATAAGTCAAACAAAGTAGTCGGTGTGTGGGAATTGCATTTTTTAAATTGTTTATTAAATAACTAGGTTATCACCCGGGAGCTTTCCGGGTTGTACTATTTAAATGATGTAATGTAAACCACTAATGTAAAATTTTATTTATCATGTATGATGTGTGAGAAAATAATATATTTATAGATTAAAAAAATACTAACTATTCAAAGTTTAATATTACATTTTATTTAATATTGTTATGTTACGAAAGAACACGACATAATTCATAAATCTATGTCAAATACATATATATAAAGAAATACATACAAAAGAACTGCACGCGTATCACACACACATATATAGGTTATTGACCAATATACAACATGGGTTGAATCACAATTCCAATGTCTATTAAAAAAGCGTTCATATTGTGGTTTAACTTTCAGGCCATTTCATTGTTAGATATATATATCTAATATTACCAATTTAACTTGTTAAAACTTAAAAGTAGAGAACAACCCGAAAAAAGACGATCAAAATACAATGGGCCAATCTACCACCTCTACATGTATCTATTACTACCCCATTCACTCGTGTATTTCGACCTGCACGTTGTTGCGCATTAAATGACGAAGCGGGTTGATTTTGCATAACGCGTTCGGAAGCTTCAGAAGATTACATTGTTGTTTTAAAGTTCATCAAATAAACACAAAAATAAAACTTGGTACATGTTTTCTATACCAAATACTATAATAAATAATCATTATATTAATTATGGGTAAAGATAATCATTATCAAAGACATACTTCATCTTATATAAGTTTTAACATATATAATCAGCTACTTTGATTTATAAAGTTCAAAGATCACCTACATTGGCACATGTCTAAATGGGTGAATACATCAAAATAAAAGTAAAACGTGTTTTCGTTGTGGAAACACACAATAATGTCAAAAGTACAAGATGAGGAGAAACTGCAGCAATGATGATTCCACTCTCCAGTCTCGCCTGAAAATCAAATACCAAACTCTAATCTCATATCAACAGACTTAATTACATGCCAAAATTGATAACTCGTTAGATAAGCACATAAAAACTAACATACATGACAAACTAGTAAACTTAACATTTAGAAGCAGGTAGAATTTGCTTTAGTTTTCGAACCACTTGCCTCATGGTAGGTCTTCCAGTGACAGAATCCGCAGTGCAAAGCAAGCCCAAGTGCAGCAGCTCCACAAGAGCATCTTTCGAACCCGTGTCCCATAATTTGGTAGTAAAAACCTCCTCTGCCCGTCCCTCTATATGAAGAGTCACCGCCCATGGCACGATGGTGTAACCATCTTCATCTGAAACCAATAAAAACAGACATTATATGAAATTGTGTTCTTTAAATTTAGTAGCTTAAATAAAATGATGTGATTTAAATACTATCTCGTTTACGACATATAAAAGTTAAACTTATATTTTTCGTCAAACCATAATTTTGTGGTCTAAATTGAGTAAGAAAGATCGAGTGGTCAGTGGTGTACACATCATGCCCCTTGTTCTTATAACTACATGACTATATATTCTTTTATATATTTAATAGAACGATTGGTATCTATATAATACATGTACCTATTAACTATAACCGATTCATGGAGGGGTTTTTTTCCATTAACAAAGTTCTTATCAACATTATTAACAATTAAGCCCAAAAAAAAAATAACAAATAAAATTAACAAAAATAAATACATAATGAAACAGAAAAGTTAAAAGATATAATCTTGCTTTCTAGAAGTTGTAGCTCAATTTCAAAGCTTCAATAACTTATATAACCTAAAACCAAAGGTTAAGCTTTGACATTCAACCGAAACTTTCTTTTCAATAAAGACTTATTTTTCTTTTTTATAAAAATACATCCCAAAAATCTGCATATGCCAAAAAAAACCAATATAGAAGAAATAATTACTTACTATTTTATTTGTAGGCATGATACACGTTCAAGAGTGTGCGATGGCCCCCATCAATGTGTCCAAATTGAGCTTTTGCCTCGTCAGCAACCTTCTGCGCTTCTACGGGTCAGAATGTTAGATAGTAGAGATGAGCTTGGTACTGGTACCGGTACCGAATTTCACCAAATATGGATACCGGTACCTAACGGAAAATACCAAAACGTGGGTACAGATTCAATATTGAAAAAAATTGGTATGAGAAATTCGATACCGGTACCAGGTACCAAATGCTCATCCATATCTAATAGTAAGGTTGTGGTCATTTAAGGATTTTAACAGGTTAATAATTTTTTGGTGGAAAATAAGAGTATTAGCTAGTTAAAATAGGAAACAATTTGGGATTTGAAATCCCCTGGTAGGTTACAGTTGTAAGTTTACATAGGTATAAAGATGAAGATTTGCAATTTAAATATAAACAAGAAGGGAACATCGTCAAAAAAGGAGAGTAAGGAAGGTTGATGAATTTGGCGAAAAATCTTGATTGGAGAAATTGGTGTCTTTAATCAAGGATTTCGAGCCTGACAAGTAGGTCAAACCACCTACGGTGCTTTCCATGTGATCCGGTTAGTCGAGACCTTTCCGCCGCTTGCTCAGGTGCCTCGTAACTCCAATCCTAGCCCAAGTTATGTTCGTTTAAAGTTTGAGCCATTTCTGCTCTTTTGGTAAATCAAACATTTGCTTAATGACCAGATGTCATAGTCCCTTATAGACAGGGGCGTGCCTACCCTTTGACCAGGGTGGGCGGCCGCACCTCTTGAAAACAAAAATTATATGAAATAATACGAGCTATATAAAAAACAAAAAACAAAAAAATTAAGTGATTCTACATACTTCTTCATGCGGATTGTGACACTTCTTGATATTATGCCCCAATGTTTGTTTTTTAGTCTGATATTTTTAGCAACACTTCCTGATATTTTTATCCTTAACAAAAATTCTCATACTATAAAATTAGTAATATGTTGGTGCTTCATAAACTTGTACTATAAGTATAGGGGTTTTAAAAAAAAAGTTAGTTTTTTTCAATGTTTTTTCGTCTATTTTTTTCATTTGACAGGCCTATCGCAATGCGTCTTTATTTCTCTGTTTGACAGGTTCGTTGCAACGAGCGAGGTTGTAGCTCGACTTAGTTATTCTTTTTTATGTTTTACGTTTTAGTCTAATTTTTCGCATTAACACGACATAACGGATATGCATGCACCCCACCCCAATCAAAACCACTAATCCATCCCCACCACCACCACCACCAAAAGGCAGCACCACAAAACCACCATACCAAACACAAAAATCCCATAAAAAACATCACCTTTTTCGTTCTTTCAACTTGAAAGTGTATAAAATACCAAAAAACAAACTCAAGAAAAAAACCCACAAAAATTTAGGATTAAAAAATTAGATTAAAGAATCTAAAGGCTCAGACCAACATAACAGCCGCAAAAGCTCATGAATCCATCATTGTTTAAAAAGGATAGAAAGTATAAGCTATAATTAGGGTTCAGGTATGGTTTACCCTATGATCATCACCACCCTATTTGATCAATCTCAGACGAAGTTAGCATCATCGTCATGGATTTTATCTCGGAGAATCTTCAAAGCAAAAGATTCAAAGCGAGAAACAGAGAACAAATGAAGACACCAGACTGTTTAAGCCCGCCGCCGCCTTAGACGGCCGGAGCCGCCGGCATCGGCGAGGAAAACGACAACCTCTTTCTTTGCTTCGCACTCTTTAATCAACGCACATTTCTCTCTCCATATTTGTCAATCGCAGATCAATAACCACCATGGGAATGACATGTGTGTGCGGACAAGGAGTAGAAAAATAAACCTAAATGGTTAGAGTGAAACCAAAAGTATTTTATGAAACCTTTACGTGTTACCAACAACATATACTCCAAGTATGAGTCACTAAACCTACTTAATTATAATACAAAAGTAGCGCACGGATAAAAGAAAACCACCTTACAGTTTATTATGCATAGGGTACAAGCAATATTGCATAGTTGCAAATTATATCTTTATATAGTATAAAATATAATAAATAAATAATATCCACAAAACACACTTTAAGCATGAGATACAACCAACTAATACCTATTTGTGTTACAAATTTATAATATAGAGTAAACTGCAATTTTACCCCCTGAGGTTAGGGGCCATTGGCACTCTTACCCCCCTAAGGAAATAAATGCAAAATTACCCCCTACTGTTAAGTGTTATGTCGCACAATTACCCCCCGGCTTCAAAGTCAATGACAGATCTGTTGACTCTTAGTTGAAATGACTATATTACCCTTCCATTTTACCCCCCAACATTCCTGTTAAGTCGCACAATTACCCCCCATTGGTAAATTACTAATTTGTCCTTTGTTATTACCCCCTGTACTTTGAGTTAAGATACAACATTACCCCCTGCAACTTCCAAAAACCTTCCCGCCAAAATCAAAAAAACTGATCTATGATTCTATAATCAAAAATCTTAACCTGTTCTATGATCTGAAACCTAATTCTGAATCAATTCACATGTAATCTGATTTTGATCATATAAACACCTAATTCTGAATCAATTCACAGTTATTTTGTTTTATTTCTTAAATCATCAAGCATACCTCAAGCATACCTGTTGCATACCTGCTGCATACCTGCTTACCTGCTGCAATGTGTTTTATACTCAAGCATACATGTTGCATAACTGCTGCAATCTGACCAACAATGTATCAAACCACTGATTAACCACACATAGAATCTGTGGTGACTATTAACCACACTAGAATCTGTTATGACTGCTAACAATGTATCAAACCACTGATTAAGCAAACCACTGCTGCACATTTTGACTATTAACCACACTAGAATATGTGGTGACTATTAATCACACTAGAATCTGTTATGACTACTAACAATGTATCAAACCACTGTTATGATTGCTAACAGGTTGTTGATCAAATGCACAAAATGTATATCCTAATCAAACTATCAAATGCGCATTTTGATCATGTAAGATCATGTAGCTGCCATAACCATGTTCAGTAACTGCACATATAACTATCATCAACTATGATCATGTAACTGCCATAACCATGTTCAGTAACTTCACATACACCTATTGATACACCTATTGACCTGTTTGACTAGAAACCTGTTTCATAAGTCAAACTGCACATCCACATTACCCATATGCATTTGTAGAAGCCTGTTTGACTTTCATAAGTCAAACTGCACATCCACATTACCCATAATTCATAACCTCAGGTGATAATTCATTAACAGCATCAACTCAACTTTAGTCAATGCTTCTGATATGCAACTTAACAGGAGCAACTTAACATTAACAGCAGCAAGTCAACATTAACAACAGCAGCTTAACATTAACAACAGCAACTTAACATTAAGTCAATGCTTCTGATATGCAACTTAACAGCAGAGCAACTTAACAGCCTAATATATTAGAGTTTTACACCAAAAGATCCTAATATATACCAAAAGATCCTAATATATAAACCAAAACATCCTAATATATTAGAGTTTTACACAACCATTTCCTGCTGCGGTGGAAATTGGAAGTGGAGGAAAGGGCGGCCCCGCATTTTCACCACCACTGAGACCACAATCGATCGGCCTGACCACCGAATCCTCATGTCCACTGCAAACACATGAAGATGGATGTTTTCAATAACCCCCTGTTTTTAACTTGTTCACACAGATCGGTTTATACCTGACAGCAGAGACCAAAAGGAGGAACGGTTGTTGTCGCCGGAAACCATGTTCATCGGCGGAGGTGTGGTCGCCATTGTGGTCGCCGGAGGTGGAGGTGGAAGGATGGGGTTCTCTTCACTCATTGTGATCGCCGGTGTTGGAGGTGGAAACAGGTGGTGGAGGTGGAATGTGGTGTCGCAATAGGCCGGTGGTGGAGGTGTAAGGATGGATCGCCGGAGGTGGAAGGATGGATCGCCGGAGGTGTTGAGGAAGAAGGAGTGGAAGCTTAGGGGGTAAGATTGTTGGATTATGTTTAGTTTAAGGGTTTATATAATATATAAACCAATAATTAACGTGAAATTACCTATTTGCCCTTTGACTCTTATTGACCAGTCAAGAAAATTGAAGTCGGGGGGTAATTGTGCGACATAACACTTAACAGTAGGGGGTAATTTTGCATTTATTTCCTTAGGGGGGGGGGGGGTAAGAGTGCCAATGGCCCCTAACCTCAGGGGGTAAAATTGCAGTTTACTCTATAATATATAATTAGCTGAATTCATGGAGTGAATTATGTGATAATAAATCGTTCAACTTTCATGGAAAGAATATAGAAGTGTTGCTAAGTAATTTAAGTAATTTGACTTTATATTGTGTGAAACCTTAAATTTAGAAAAGACATTTGTAACTAAATTGATAGTTTCCGTATTTATTTGAAAATGAGACTAAGTATGGTATGTAAAATATTTGAGACGTTAAAATCATAAAAAATGATAAATCTTACACGTTTTGTGAAAAGTTTAGAGGGTGGTTCACTAAAAATATATATCAATTATATTTATAAATTCAATATGCTAATATAGTATACTTAAATGCGCATAAACAAATTGATCACCTCCAAAAGAAGAGTAAGATATTGAAGAACAGAAATATAAACTTCAATCCGATGTCCATATTTGTTCAATTTGTTAAAAAAAGACCACCTTCAATAAAATACTCTTTAATCCCCAACATGCCAAATAGTGCACTGTTTATTATAAAAGTTCAAAGCTAGTGTTTTGTAATATCAAAATCCATCCCATTTATTTATTTTTTTAAAGCACCTGATTTAAACTTCAAAAGTAAAACATGGAACCCCTTTTTATCAAAATCAACCATATTTTCATATGGGTATTCCTATTTTCTAGACCTGTTGACCTAAAGGTCAAAAACCCATATAATTTTTGCACATAATTCATCTGAGTAAAGTGAAATAGAAGGTTGTATGGATTAAAAATGCACTTTTTACACCAATTTTGAGTCTTTGAGACCAACATATTTTAAATCACAGACATATTTTTTGGTCCAAACTGTGAACTAACATCTCTTATTTGACATCAGAAAAAATCTTTTTTTGCAAATGTATGGGTAATGTAAAATAGAAAGACATAAAGAGCGTTAAAGAGAGAGGCTTACCACCGTTTTTGTGAACAAATTTCTTCCAAGAGTTCTTAGGAAACACTGCATGAGTGACGTATGCACTGACCTTGGTTGCGAGCGAGTTAGTGTATCCTCACTTTTACTTTCACTGATGGAGATGTTGAGAGCCTGTTGTACACAATATGACCCTTATTTAGATCAAGAACAAATAGATGATCAATAGCTAATAAAAGTTTTTATATTTTTATTCAGCCTTAAAGTTAATTTGCTTACTACTTCTGAGTTGGTTTTTGAAGATTCAAAAAGTGTGTATTTGTTTTTTAGATAAGCAAAAGTTACCATAACAATTTACAATCAAAACCATTCCTCAATTCCAGATTAACACATCGAACACCAATGAAAAATGTTCACGGGGAAGTCAACAAAGTTATAGAATCTTAGGCTACAGATCTGTATCTGTAAATATTTGATGAAGACAAGAAAACAAAACAAAACTTGAAAAAAAAAAACCTAATTTGAAAACAAACTTAATTTTAGATAATAGCCCATTGAAATAAAAATCTAGCAACCTGTTTTGAAGATCCATCATGGGCAGTCCACTGAATAATATCATTATTAGCATCCCTGATTAACTTGCTAAGCTCCTCAGAAGTTATAATATGCAACTCTTTGATAGCTGGAACCAAATCGATAGGCTCTTAGTGGTGCAATGAATTCTGGAAACTCGATCTCTTCAAGCGCTTTGAATACGCCTTCAGCGTTAATTGTTTGCCTCTTCGATTCCTTGCACTTCATCTGACCCGTTACCCTGTTTGTAAAAAAATGTTATTTAATCTCCTAAACGGTAGAAAATAGTGTGTTATTTAACATCATAACATGATTGATAAAAAAAAATCCGAAATTACCTTTCCGGAACCGAATTGGAGTAGAGCAATGTCCCCTGAGCATCTCCTAACCAGCCACCCACGAATAACTGGAAAGAGGTTTTGAATAAGACAAAATAAAAACTAAAAGTAAAATGACATGATTTATTTAAATTGTCCATAAATCTATCTGCAGATGCTAAAATAGTACCAGCTTGTAACGTAATTGTAGCGCCATGAACATCTTCAAATCCAGTCCAGGGGTTTAGTAACTTATGCTCTTTCTTAGTGAACAATATTTATCATGCAATTGAACTCATCCTGAGTCAATAAATATAAATGTCAAAGCAGCACACTAAATGTAAAAAAAACCAAATCAAGTAAATGATAAAACTTCATTAACCTGTCTAAATCGACTAAGAACCAGTATCACGAAAAAAATCTGATCAAATAAGAATTCATTTACAAAAAAGAATTAATTTTTTTACCTGCTCAAGTTTGATAAAGATCTGGTTAATAAAACCCTAGAATGGATTGATGTGGTTGAAGATATGGAGTTCCATGTGCGAGCAAGATAAAAATTTAAGGGTTTCTCTAGATATAATACGATTCAATTACCCCTTCAAACATCAAAGATTTAGAGAATTACCTGTATTAAATCGGATTTTCAGTTGTATATCAACGATGATAAAATCATTGAACACAGAGAAGGAGTAGGAGTCGTCAACAGAATATAAGAAACCCTAATTTCAAAAAACCCAAAAATCTTAAGAATCAAATGAAAACAGAGGATAAATAAGAAAGATTAGAAATGGAATATTTAAAGTTTACCCTGTATTACATCGGATTTTGACTTGTATATCGCCGTTGATAAGAAGGAGGCGGAGGCGGACAGCACAATAACACAGAGAAGATAGGGTTAACAATGGTTGTTGGCGATGACACAAATGAAGATTGGAAATATTAAATTTTTTTATAACATATATATACGGATCCGAATTAGCGGACCCGGATACAAAACGGGGCTTCATTATATGTGAAAAGAATACCCATTCAGTTTCCCGCCAAAACCACATCTAGGAAGCCCTAATATTGTGCCAAATGTCCCAATTTTTTTTTTTTATAATAGATAATAGATGTGATGATCCCATTTTTAATCTTGTTAAATAATGTGATGATTAATTATTTTTAGAGTTAACTTTCATTTTGCTCCCTTTGGTTTGACTATTTTAATGCTTTTGGTCTAATAGTTTAAAAACTGTCATTTTCCTCCCTGATGTTTCTACTTTTATTCCAATATGCTCTTTGACCCTAACTCTATCCATAGTGCTAGTTAACTCAGGGGTATTTTGGTAATTTTATATATAAGAATTATTTATTTGTTATTAATTCATTAAACTCAAGATTTATACATACAAAAACGTAAAGCTTCATTCACTATTTTCACTTTTTCTCACAACCACCGTGGACCACCACCTTTCTCCGGCTCCAATGCACCACCACCACCACCACTTTGCACTACCCCTACCACCACCTCCAGCGACCCTCACCCAACTCTTCTAATATTCCTGAAAATAGATCTTAAACCAGATCCCCCTCACCAAACCCCTCAAGATTTCTGAAAGAGATCGGAAAAGATATATCTGAAACAGATCTAAAACGACGAGTAAGGTGGTTTGGGTTTAAACCATCTAAAATCTAGTCCAACGAGTGCGATTGAAGGGGTTTTAATTCGAAGCCCTAAAGATCTCATGGAAGGGCGGCGACCCTAAATCTAAGCCTTACACATGCATAATATGGTGGTCTGAGCTTTCAATCAAAGCCCTAAATACGTTGAACGACGCCGGCAGTTGGGGCAGACCGGGTTAGTGGTAGTGAATGGTGATATTGTCGGATTTGGTTTGAGACGAGTTTAAACCCTAACCACTTGTGAGATTTAGTTTGAGATGGTTGTGTTCTTGTGTGTGTGTGTGAAAGAGAAAGATAGATAGAGAGAGAGAGAGAGAGAGAACCCAGGTGGTGACAGTGGCGGTTGTGGCAGGCGGTAGGGGTTGCTGATGGAACAAAGTGGCGGTGGTGTGGCTAATGATGGTGATGGTTGCTGATGGGTGGCAGTGGTGGTTGATAATGAGTGGTGGTGTTATGATTTATTGTTTTCCATTTTTATATAGTTATAATTAGAGTTAATTGCCCGGATAGTCCCTGTGGTTTGCCATTTTTTCACCTTTAGTCCCCAACTTTCTAAAATTACATATATGTTCCATGTGGTTTGATCATTTGTTACTCGGATAGTCCCCTAAGTGGATGACTATTAGTTTGTTCAGTTAAGCCAATGTAAAATGACTAAACTACCCATACTAATATAAAAAAAAATTAAAAACTAAAAGAAAAGTAACAGTGGGTCCCACTTCTTCTAATCTAACTCCTACCCCACCCCACCTTGTCTTTTCTTCTCCCACACACTTGTTTATGTTCCGGTCGTAAATTTGATAAACTCGATGAATTATAAACCCACCTCTAACCCCACACTTACTGCAACTTCGGTCCACGATCACTCCTTTTTGAGAAAATATCACTACCATATAAAACGGATTTGATGAACTCGATGAAACATACGGATTTGACACCGATGAAACTAATTCCGACAACGATACGGAGGTTACAACAACGTCCCCTGCTACCTTAACAGACCCTCCGATGAACTTAATGAACTTAACAAATTTGTGACCGATACATCCCCTGCTTCCTCAACCGATCATGACTGCACCTCACTAACAACAACACCTGCAACTATTCTGGGAATGATACAGAGGTTCCGTGAAAGGATTAACGTGTCATCCAATCCAATCGAAAACTGACAACGATACTACATCTCCAATCCAATCGAAAACCGGCAATGATACTTCAGTACAACTCTAAATTAAATAATTTGCATTTGTAGTCTTCAGATTAAATTTTTTAAAGTAGTTAATAATTAAAGATAAATATGTTTGGGCCTAATGATTTAAGTTAGCTATATACATCTGGCTTTATATATTTGGCTTTTGAGCATCAGAATCAAAATCTGGAAAAGAATTCTTGGGTATAGACGGGATCAATGAGATTGCCGGTGTCAGCAGTGTGTAACCATGGGCAAAAATCTGTAGATACTAAATATGGGTTGGTCGGAACTCGGAAGCGGTGGCCGGTGGTGGCGACTGGAATTCCTCGACGTTGACAAATGTGGGTGGTTGTGTAGAGAAGGAGGGTTGCGGTGGTGTGTGGTCGCCGGCAAGGTGGCTGGAAAAACGAAAGTGGCCAGAGAAGAATATGGGTGGGGCTGCTCATTTGTGGGCGAGGACAATAAGTGGGCCCCACACACATATATTTAATAATTATAATTATTTGGTTTAATTTGTTTTATCATTAAGGGAAATTTAGTCATTTTACATGGACTTAACTAAACAAACTAACAGTCATCCACTGAGGGGACTATCCGAGTAACAAGTTGCCAAAACACAGAGAACATACATGTAATTTTAGAAATTTGGGGACTAAAAGTCAAAAAATGACAAACCACAGGGACTATCCAGGCAATTAACTCATATAATTTTTTATAAAGTTATGAAAATACCCTTCTCATTACATGTATAATTACTAAAATGCCTATATTATTAACAGATATTTTGGATGGAGTAAAACCTAGGCAGCATATTAAAGAAAAAAATAGAAACTTCAGGGAAGAAAATAACTGTTTTTAAACTATTGGAGCAAAAATGTTAAATGGGTCAAACTACAGGGAGTAAAGACGAAGTTTACTCTTATTTTTATTATGTTTAGTAATGGGCTTAAGTAGGCTTGGCCCGTTAGTCCCATTTGCAGTTTCCAGTCCAATTTATATAATCTTAAAGACAAAGGTCGATGGGGTTTCCCCACCGACAAAAGCAGTCCTTCAACTTTCACAAATGCCAGTTTTGATCCTCACTCATATTCTGTCATTTTCTTCATTGGTCTTCATATGTACACATACATCACACACAGATAGAGAGAGAAAGAGTTTTAGAGAGAGAAGCATAAAGAGAGGGAGGCGACCAGAGATGAGATACTAAAGGAGGCCGACCATGGCCTATCGGAACTGAATCAACGTCCTCACAGGAAGCTTTTCATGATTTCATCTTGGATTTCAAAAGGTATGTTATCTTTCATCTTAATCTTAATATGAATGACGCTTCATGGTATGAAATTATGGCTCTGACACGTATGTTTCTGGTCGTGTACGGTGACGATGGTGGTTTTTGTGGATTAAACAGTCACGGCGGCTAGGGTTTTCGCCGTTTTTGTTATCCCTCATGTGCTCTTTCTCTCTCTCTCTCTCTTCCGCTAAATATTTGCCCCTATCATCATCAGTCATTTGTCGGGTTTGATTACGGAACCCTTGGTGGCGATGGACGTGGTCGCTGTTAAAGCTGGGGTGTAGTGGCGGTGGTTAGTGATGGTTGCTAAAGAGGTTGGGCACTCTCTGTTTTTAGGGCTTATTCAATTTATTCGTTCACTTTGAAACACTGTTGGTTATCTCTATATGTGTTACAAAGTACGGAAGATAAGATTAAACGTGTGTGTGTGTACCAGCAGCTTATACTTTTATGTGAACATTAATTTTGAGATTGAAGAAACACGTAACTAATTCTAGAGATTGATTAGTTTGGTTTATGTTCCTATCATAGTGGTTAATCTTCTTATGGACTTCTGAGCTTCGTAATGATCCGATAATCCTGCAAAACAAAACACCGTTACTCGTTAAGAAGGGAATATGGGGGTTTCCCTCTTAACCGGGCTTCGGCGTGAGAATAAGCGACTGTTTTGAGGAGATAAGTGTGTATTAAGAGTGAGAGTAGAGGACCTGGAATGTTTAACCTGTGAAGGGAGGTCTCTATTTATAGCCGGAGAGGTGTAAGAGGATGTGGGCTGATGGGCCTTGGGCCTGAAGGCGACGATATAGAGGATATGTTCCTTGTCTCACTGGTGTCGACCGTTAGTGGCTTCTAGGAGTTCTCCGGTGCTGGCGCACTGTGATTGGAGCCACGTGTCGCGGTTGTCGGCCTGGCCGCCCTTCTGCCATCAGCAGGCAAGTGGAGATCGTGGGGCAGTTGTCTCTGCCCTGTGATTGGTGCCACGTAGGTGTCCTTAGGTACTTTCTGTCTCCTGCATGTTAGACGATCATGGAGCACGATTGAGCAGAGCCTGGAGGACGCGGATTGGCCCTTTTCTTCTGCCCCTTGTACCTTGTGTGCCTTCTGAAGTAGCCCTGCGCCATAGCCTTGCGCGGCTCCTGATGAACATGTAATTAACCCGCGCGGCGTATGGGTGGTTGGAGGCTTTGGTTCCGAACGCTAAGTGTCGAATGTGGTGTTTTCTCTTGTTGAGACCTCGCGCTAGATCGATATACGATGGTGTACCGCGCGCGAGGTTGGCAGTCAACAAGTTGATGAGTAAGGAGTATGGTCCTGCGCGCGCCGTGAATGAGGTCTGCGCGGCTATTTTGGGACCATACCCCTTCAGAGATGGTGGTGTTTAGGTGATGATGGTAAATGATAGGTGGTGTTCAGATGGTGGATAACAGTGGTAGACAGTGGTGTTTGGATGGTGATAGTTGTTGATGACGATTGGAAGTAGTGATGGAGGTGTGGTGAATGGTGTCTATTATGGTGGTTACATGCTGATCAGAAGTGGTTAAAGGCGGTTAGGGTTCCTGTGGTGCTCAATGGAGCTGTGGAGTGTAATAGGATGAGTTAGAAACGAGTCAAGTAGTGGATCGAGGATGGTGTTGTTCTGTGGTGGTGAGAAATCGGTGACTAAATCAACCTGAAAGGCATCGGCAATGTCCACCTGCAAATCAGATGGATCATGTAAGATGGGGGTTTTGTTTAACTAAAATCGAATTAGGGTTTTTTTTTCGTATCAAATTGACGAGTTTCGTAAGCAGGAGAGGGGGAGATTCTCCAAATTGTGTGTTTTTCTCTTTTCCTTGACTTGATTAAAAAGTTATTTGTTATATTTCTTTTCAAATCGATGCATTTTTGTGTTCGGTTTCATCTAGATTTGTTGATTTTTGTGCTTTTAGTTTGATATGCTGGAGTTTAACCTACATGAGTATATTGTTATCTAGATTTGTTGTTCTTTTTTGTAACAGTCAAATAGGAGGCTTTTGATATTTTGTCTTTTTCTTCTTTGGCTTCATGCTATTATTTTGTCTTTTTCTTCTTTGGCTTCATGCTATACACACATCACATATACAGAGAGAGAGTTATAGAGAGATAAATATATAACAGTAAAACACAAGTTTTTAAAGCTTTTAGTTCTATAAAAAGTAACATGAAATGGGTCATCCTTCCGACAAGTTAGACACCACTGCTTTGGTAAATTCCGGTTGTGATGGCTCTCTCAGAGTTAAGTGATAATGCAAGTAGAAAACAGAACAAAAGTCACCGGATTTTAACACTGGTCGCCAGAAAAAAACCATCACAGTTATGAGATGTCGGCCGACGAGCCTACTCGCTGTTGGTTTAAACCTCCACGGTCCACACCGGACAACACTTAATCCGTCTGACCTGGCTGGGTAAGATAACGGGTCAGAATGTGTCATTTTTTATGGGACTTTATGGGTCAAATTTCGATTATGGGACACATTTTGTTTATGTGTCAAATTGGTGTCAAAGTCAATTAAAGATTACAAAATTGTTACAGGGGCATTATGGGTATTATTGAGAATTGAAGGTATTCTTGAAACAAAGTTGGATACGCAGCTCTTCCATTATAACACATGCAAGGTAAGTTATTACTTTTTACATACATTTGCAAACAATATTATTTCTTATAATAGTTGTGACATTTTAAACCAACTTGGGTGTATTTATTGTTTTTTTGTTGGTTTAAGAAAAAAGTTGGTTACACACTGTCATCAAGACATTAGCAAGGTATGTCATATTTTTCTTTGTTAATTTACAGATTTACCTTTCATTATTGTTAATTAACGTATTTGAAAGATGGGACTGTACCTGGTTTTTTAATTGAATAGATCTATTTTTTTACAACTTTACACGCAACGCACATGACATTATAGTATTATACTCTTTTCATCTATGCCTAACCATGTTAATGTCACTAATGTAACATGTGTAACAAAGTAAAAAACGTGTCACGTCTCGCGTGACATCACATGTTAATGTCATCTTTGTAATGCGTGTAACAAAGTCACAAACGTGACGTTGCCGCTGCAACGCGCGGCTTGGGTAAAAACCTAGTTCACCGCTATAGATTAATCCTGAAGTTGTATTTACTATATATTAGCTATGGAAGTATAGGATACTAATATAATATAGTAGTTGTATTATTAAAATATAGATGTTTATATTACTACTATGACAAATATTTAACAAGATTAAATATACTAAGAAACAAATTTGATTTTTAAAATGAACACTTTACATCCACTCAACTTAATTTTCAATGGAATTTGGAGGGGTCTATCACTATGGAGCGCTTGGGACTTCACGGGTTGGTCTTTGTGTTATCACTGTGTGACAAGGTTGGGGTATAAATCAGGTTTCAAGTTTAGAGAAGTAGTTGGTCCTTGCTTATATATATAGTAGTTTGGTTCATATGGAAGGAGAGAGACGTCGTTTGTTTTCCAAATTGACGTCAACCATCTCAAAGGTGACTGAAGAAATAAAGCTCAGTTATATTGACGCGTTAAACCTAGATCGCAATGGCAGTATATGGATTGGTCATTGTGGGTGCGTTCTCCGGCGTCTTGTGTGTAAGGTTTTTCTTTTCGAACGATTGTAGTGTACCTGGTTTGTGGTTGCGTTCCTAGCATTATTAGGGTACTTTTAAATTAAATAGGTTTATATTTTTAGTTGGGTTTCAATCGGGTTTGGACCAAACTGACCCGAAATCAAATACATTAATATTAGGGAATTTTATTCGGTTTCGGTTTGTCACCCCTACCAGTGGCGGAGCTAGACTTTAACACCAGGGGTATCCCAAAAAAAAAATTACGGTGTATTCATATAAAATCATTTATAGGGGTATCCTCGTATTTTTTTAGGGGTATCCTTTATATAAAATCGAAAAAAAAAACAAAAAATTAACACTGCGAAATACTGCGAACACGACTTTGAGCCGTAGCCCGTGCTACGGCTGCTAACAAGCTGTCTCCGCCCCTGACCCCTACAATTTAAATATATCAACTATCCCATGACATCCGAACCACATAAAATATAAATACACATGTAAAAAGTGGATATAATGCCACATAAAATCTAAATACAATACACATGTAAAAAGTGGATATAAGGAAGATTGTGCATATATCGCATGCGTCGTCGGTGCAATTTAAATGATTATTGATTTGAAAATAGGTTTCACGTTGAGTGACATAATTCCAATAATATCAACATATTTCAATGTCAAAGTATTACACTATTATGAGTCATCATTACAAAATGATTTAATCTTTCAAAACTTTTTACACACATTCATTAGCTTATAACAACTTATAAACCGGCCATTAATAATATATCTTATCTTAGCTTCAAACCCAAGTTACATCTCCCAAAATAAAGGTTGTTCCACCATCCCTTTTAAACAATTTGTAATTTTATTATAGAGTAAACTTCCGTTTTGCTCCCTGTGTTTTGTTCATTTTAACGGTCTTGCTCCAATAGTTTAAAAATAGCCATTTTACTCCCTGATTTTTCTAACTTATCTTCATTTTGCTCCCAGCCTCTAACTCCATCAGGGAGGAAACTGGCGACAAACTCGAAAGATTAGGGAGCAAACTGGCGGCAAACTCGAAAGATCAGGGAGGAAAATGGCTATTTTTAAACTATTGGAGCAAAACCGTTAAAATGACCAAACTACAGGGAGCAAAACGGAAGTTTACTCTTTATTATATGTCATTTAGGGTCAAGTTATTCTACAAAGACCTAAAACCTAACCCCCCCCCCCTCCCCCCCCCCCCCCCAAAAAAAAAAAAAACTATACCTCACCAAAAAAAACCCCCCAAAAAACCTAACACCCCCCACCCCCCAAAAACCTAAAAAAAACCTAACCCCCCCCCCAAAAAAAAAAAAAAAAGAAAAACAAAAAAAAACTATGACTCACCAAAAAAACCCCCAAAAACCTAACCCCACCCCCCAAAAACCTAACACCCCCCCCCCCCCCCCCCCCCTCAAAACCTAAAAAAAATCTAAAAAAACTAAACACCCACCCCCACCACCACCCAAAAACCTAAACCCCCACCTCCTCGGCAAAAAAAAAAAAAAAATTTTTTTTGGGTGGGTGATGGGGGAGGGGGGGGGGGGGGGGTTTAGGTTTTTGGTGGTGGTGGATGTTTAAGGGTTTTTTTTTTTTTTTTTTTTTTTTTTTTTTTTTTTTTTGTGTAGTGGGTTTTTTTAGGTTATTGAACACTTGTCACTTTATAAATCCTTCTTACAATTAGAATACTTTGTATTTAATCCTAATCCATGTAATTTAAAATATATTTTTTTTAAAGGTCATATCCATCTTCATTTTCGACTATCAACTATCATCCATAAAATTTACAATATACAGGGTAACTATATAACCCTCAACCCTATAGATATAGATACACATACCTAAAATACTAGATAATAACAATAATTATAATGGTTTAACTATTCCGCCAAATACTCCTCCACAGTTTGAGCGGAAGCTATGCGAACGTTCAAACTGGTCCGAAAAGTTTGATAAAAGATGTTTGCATATTACATAGTTGAGGGTATACACAGGACTCGGGTACGAAGATTTCAAACATATTCTCATACGAAGTGCTTTTTTTCAGGGCCGGCTCAACCATTTTGGTAGCCTAAGGCGAAGTAAAATCTTGTGGCTTTTTTCCCAAAAAAAATGCATGTAATTGAAAGTTAAACTTGAAGGGCCCAAATGTAATTATTTGAAAGATTGTGTTAAAATTTAAAAACAAGAAAAAAAAAATGGTGAACCAGGGATTCGAACCTGGGTCTCACCAACATCAATACATAAACAAAACCACTACACTACCAACCATCAATTTGTTGATAACCCACACCCTAAATCTTTTATAAATGGACTATGGTTTTATCAAATTGTGAGGCCCTATATTTTTGGTGGCCCAAGGCCCAAGCCTCATTTGGCTTACCCTTGGGCCGTTATTTTGACATGTTTGGTTTATTGATGTAGAAAGGATTCTCTGGGATATACATTGTCACAATAAACGATACTTACCTTTCACTTAAGGACATGTAATTCTAGAGGTAAAATTCGTAACTAACTTGTTTTATCATTGGTGTTAGCCGCCCCACGGTATTTGACCAAGAAATTATGTTGTTCCTACTATAAACACAATACCCAAACATGGAGTCGCGTGAATCTGAACAACCACTCTAATCAGCATTGTGAAATATGTTGTGGTAGTATGACTATGAGATGAAGTTATCTTGAGACCTTAGTTTAGTGCTTTTGTGTACTTTAAGGTTGTGTTTGTTTTTTACCAGAAGGTCTGCGCAGCCTCTTATGTCTGCGCGGCGCAGACCACGCGCAGACATTGGCTCGAGCAGACTGTTTGTTTTCCGGAAGATCTGCAGACCAAAAACGTCTGCCTCACCTCTTCCCCACGCAGACTTGGACTCATGTCTTCACACCTCTGCAGACGTCTTCTCGTCTTCTCCCTCCAGCCGACACCACCTCCACCTCCTCTGCCACCTCCACCTCCGCCACCACCTCCACCTCCGCCACCACCTCCACCTCCACCTCCGACAAAACCCCTGAAAACCCCCAATCACCTCCTACCGAACCTACCCACCCCACAGCCCTCGTTCTCCCTTAAGTGAACGGCCGGCCACCACCGGTTGGTGATGGTGTACGGCGGCGACGGTACAGACAGCGAGAGAGAGGGAGATCGGAAGAGAGAGAGAGAGAAAGAACCCGATGAGAGAGAGAAGGAGATCGGAAGAGAGAGAGAAAGAACTCGGTTGGTGATGGTGTACGGCGGCTGAATCGCCGTCTCCGACGACCAAAAACGCCCTCACGGCGGCGGTGGTGGGGTATGTCGATGATGATGATGATTTTGGCGGTGGTGGGGTATGTCGATGATGATGATGATTTTGTCGATGATGATGATTCTGGTGGTGGTGACGGTGGTGGCGGTGGTGTGGTGGTGGCGGTGGTGATGGTGGTGGCGGTGGTAAATGTAGCAGAGAGAGAGGTGAGTAGTCTGAGGTGTGTGTTTGTGTGTGTTTTGTGGGTGTAGAAGATATTTATGTAGAAGTAAAAAACAAACCATCTTCTCCTTGCAGACCGCAGACATTTGGTCCACCTCTTCTCCTGCAGATGCCTGCAGATGTGGTCCGCAGACTGCAGACATTTTCCCGCAGAAAAAAACAAACACAACCTAAATGTTGTTGAGTACACATTTCATAGATATAAGGCCAGGCGGGGCATTCCGTTAATTTAACGCGTGATACATATATAACGCGTGGAACAAACAATATTCCCACCGCCACTCGAAAGATCAACGCGTGATAGTTTAACGAAAACCGATTCCGTGATTTTTTCAACGCCGTGATGATATTATTTTGTGAGGGTAGTTGTTGGTTGGGGGGAAATTATTGGGTGTAGTGGTTAGTGATGGCCACCCCCACTAAAAAAGGTTGTGAGTGATGGAAAAATGGTTGCTGACATGGCGGAACATGATTGGATATTGTGAGTGATGAAATTTTATCACTAGTGACCACCCCCCGTCCCCTAAGAGTTTATGCTATATTATTACTTGAATGCGTGTAAAAAAGAGACTCATACCTAAAATACTAGATATTTACAACGGTTTGTTTGTTTAAATATCTCTCTCTCAGGGTTATAAATGAGTCGGCTCATCTTGCTTATATAAAGCTTGAGCTTTAGCTCGGTTCGGTTCAAATTTACATATTTAATATTTCCCTATTTTTGTTATAAAACTTCTTTTTCGAAATTCTTAATCTTTAATTACTATATTTGAATTCATTCACCTTGGAATGTGATAGAACTAATAAAAATCAAGCATACTTACAATCAACAAAAGAAACAATTCTAACATAAAAAATTATCAAATCACTTTTAATCTAAACCATCTGTATTTACATCTCCATCATATATACCATAACCCAAAATTCAAAACCAAAAATACCCCAGTTTCTTAAAATCTACATCACAGAAATTACTAACATCATCTAACTGTAACCCAACTACCCGAATCAGACCAATCAGGCACCTCCACCGTCACAAACTGCCGCAACCTACTCCCCATCGACAACCGTGTTTCCAGTCGGTCCTTAAACTCCGATTCCAAAGAAAAACACGGAGTCACCGCAACCGCTTGCTCTGACTCCCAATCTGGAAAATCAAACGGATCTCTCGGAGACGTTGATGCCATGATTGCGACCCCATCCTCACCGTCAATAAACGGATGCTTCAAAAGCATCTCAGCCGTCCATCTTTCACTCGGGTTTTTAACAAAACATTTACCCAAAAAATCTTTTCCCGCGTCCGATAAATTCCCGGGAATCTCCGGAATTTCGGCGCCAACGCCGATTTTCATCAAAAGCGAACCAATGTCGGAACAATTCCACGCTGGCACTCCGGTCAACATCTCTGACACTAAACACCCAACTGCCCATATATCCGACGCCGTTTCTTGTTCACCACCGACAACTGTTTCCGGCGCCATATAAAGCGGCGTACCTCGTACCTCCTCGTACTTCGGTTTAACGGTCTTAAACACCTTAACCGCCGCCGCTGCCGCTCTTTTTGCTAACCCAAAATCTGCAATCTTAACATTGTCATCCGAAAACAACAGAATATTCTGAAGCTTGACGTCACAGTGAACAATTTTTTTTTCATGAATAAACTGAAGACCTTTTAATATCGATTTTGTATACCTCCGAACATCAGATTCCAACAACCTTAAACCCTCCGAACTCTTCAGTTTATCGAATAAAGATCCACCAGAAGCATACTCCAACGCAACGTTATACAACTTCTCACCGTTTTCGACCGTGATACACTGGTCGTAACACTCAACAACCTCCGGGCAGTCTTTGAGTTCATTCAACATCATAAACTCGTTCTTCAAACAACTTGAATGTGACAAAGAACATGATTTGACCGCCATTAATGGCGGGAAACGCGAGGTTTGACTTGTGGGTTTTGCTAAAGTGACCTTAGCGAAGGTTCCGTGACCGATTTCTTGACCCCTGATCCACTCCATTGGCGGTGTATGCATGATATTTTTTTTTGTGTGTGAATGTGAATGAATTGGGGAAGAAGTGATATGGAATTGGGGTGTATATATAGGAGTGTGTATAATGAACGAGTTTGGATTTAAAATTTGGAAAGAGAAAGAGCGCGTGATAGTTATTGGAAGCGTGGTTTATTCCGCGCTTAAAATAATATCTTCGTCGCCAACAATTTCTTTGATGGCAAAAGATACGGTGTATCCGTGGCCGTGTATAATTAATTCTCATTAATACATCCAGACTTGGAATTGATTTCGGATTATATTTTCAAATTTGAAGATTGTGTTTATTTATTGGAGGTGTTTGGGATTTCTTTATGAAAATGACTTATTAACTTGTATAAGTCATATGAGTAAATTGCTATTTTAGTCTATAAGTTTTAGTAATAAAAATTGCCACTTTATTTTAAATAGTTTTTTTTTTCTCTTTTTTGGGTCCCTGACCTTTCTCATTTTTTGTTATTTTAATCATATTATCTAATTCAGTCTAAAAACTTAGTTATAATCAGGGGTATTTTTGACATTAACAAAGAAAAGTTTCTAAATTGTCACTTTCATTCAAAATCATTTTTAAATATATTTTTCTTTTAGTATATTGTAGATATATACACTCATTTACAAATACACAGTTACACACACTCTTCCCCTCTGTAGAAAAGCACCACAACACCACCGCCACCGCCATCACCACATGCCCCCACCATGAAAACCATCCCCCACCACAACCTCCTCAGATCACCACCGTCACCTACCATCCCACCTTTGCCACTGTCACCCACACCACCACCACCACCACAACCACTAACTAAAAATGATTCAGTCCAACATCTGACGAATCCCAACCCGTACTCGTGGGTAAACCTATGCGTGTAGCCACATGTTCACCATCTTGATTTCCAAAAGAGAGAAAGTAAGGACTGTGATTTTGATCTTCCGGATTATTGGATTATTGATGATGACGGGGCTTTGGTTTTTTTAGTATATGATTATTTAGAGATTTAATTTCTTAGTATATAAATAATTAAAAAAATAATTGTAAAAAATGGTTTTGGATGAAGATGATAATTTGGAAACTTTTCTTTGTTAATGCCAAAAATATCCCTGGTTATAACCAAGTTTTTAGACTACGTTAGGCAATATGATCAAAATGACAAAAAATGGGAAAGGTCAGGGACCCAGAGCAGAAAAAAAACTATTTTGACTAAAGTGCCAATTTTCTGGGACTCAAGTGACAATTTACTCAAGTCATTTTTATTATGTTCTAGGCGATGATGTAAAGGACTAAAGGTGGTTGACTTAGTAGCTTACTAACCATTGTATTGTCCGAAAGTTTGGTGATGAATAAAATGTTGTTGTTTGTCGTTCAAAAAAAAAAAAAACTTATATAAGTCATAAGTTATAAGTTACAAATACATATTTTCAAAAAACAACTTCTCTACACACAAAAACATTTTAAATAAGCTAACCCAAACACTATAAAAACAACTTATTAACTTTTATAAGTCAATAAGTTATAAGTTGCCCCAAAATAAGCTAACCCAAACACCCTCATTGTTTTTTGAATTAGATTGAGGTGTTAAGTTAATTAATATAACCATCACCAGTGCTCTAATGGTGGCCACGAATATTTAAGTTACATCTATGGTGGGTCCGAGTGAGTTTTCCACTCCAGGTCTCAAATTCGAGTCTGTGTGATAGGGGTTTCTTATTGAGGGGTTTAAATTGAGGATTTATTGTGCGAGGGAGCTCTATATCGTGGACCTGGATAAGACAACGTATGCTAGACCTCTCGATATTCGCGAATAATTCACACCTTTAAAAAAAAGTTAATTGATATGATGTTAAATTATGATTTATTTAAAAAAATATAATGTTAAATTATGATTTATGTTTGATAGTTGATAAAGGGTAAGAGTAATATGGGTGGATATATGATAGGAAGTTTATTTGGCTAAGAAGCCTAGGAAGTGATCTTGACTATCCATTTAGTTAATCAAGGGCTAAGATTAAATCAGGGAAATTGAAGGGAAGAAAAGAGGCGCGTGAGTTTTTTAGAGGTATTCTAGTCAATCCAAGCAAATAGTTTCTCTCTCCTTCAATTCCCCCCATTTTTTAAACGTTAATAACTCTTTCATACGACATTATTTTTTTATAAAAATTTCACCAAAAAAACGAGCGTTTTTTTATCTTTAAAACGAGTATACTATTACTATATTTTCGAATTTTTTTTTTCTAAAATCCAGTTGCGTAAAACGCAATGGAAAAAACCCAGTTGCGTAAAACGCAATGGAAAAAATACCTAAAAAATGACATTTTTCTAAAACGCAATGCACCAAAAACACAAAAAAATGTCTTATTTGTAAAACGCAATGGCCATAAAACACAAAGAAATGTCTTATTTCTAAAACGCAATAGCCTAAAAACTCAAAAGAAAATGTACTTTCTAAAACGCAATGGACTAAAAACACATAAAAATGTGTTTTACCTAAAACGCAATGCACAAAAAACACAAAAAAATGTCTTATTTCTAAAACGCAATGGCCAGAAAACACTTAAAATGTCTGTTTTCTAAAACGCAATGAACTGAAAACACATAAAAAAGTGTTTTTACCTAAAACGCAATGCACAAAAAACACAAAGAAATGTCTTATTTGTAAAACGCAATGGCCAGAAAACACTTAAAAATGTCTCCTTTCTAAAACGCAATGGCCTAAAAAAACAAAAGAAAGTGTTCTCTCTAAAACGCAATGGACTGAAAACACCTAAAAATGTGTTTTTACCTAAAACACAATGACTAAAAACACTTCAAGAATGTGTTTTTCTAAAACGCGATGGACAGAAAACACATAAAAATTGTTTAGTTCTAAAACGCAATTGCCTAAAAACACCCAAGAAAGTGTTCTCTCTAAAACGCATTGAACCAGGACATAGTTTTGTCTGTGCTGTGAATTGTCTGAACCAATGCAGTTTACGAATGCAGTTTTCCAGAGGCAATTTACAGAAAATTATTTTTTCTGATGCAGCTCAACCCCAGCCAGGGGCTCTGCCCCTTGGACCCTGCCAGGGGCTGCCGCCCCTAGGACCCTGCTACCAGGGGCGTTGCCCCCAGACCCCCGTCAAGATCGTAAAACGCAATGAGTAAATCAAAAACCCAGATCGTTAAAATGAAATTAAAGAACTTCTTACATGGATCGAAGCCGATTTCTTCAACGATTGACGAAATTTGAATGATAGAAACACTTATCAGCGATCGAATCGAACGGATCGAGTGATTATCTTCAAAATCACGGGAAAAACGAGATATTGAATGAAATTAAACTGGGTTTTCTTCAAAAAAAAGTTGAAGAACACGTTGATCGGGTGCTTGAATCATTGATTGGTGACGAAAATCGCACTATAATGTAGTGATTATTGAGATAGTAAGTGAAGAAATAGTTGAAGATGGTGGGTTTTGAAAATTGTGAGTTTTGAAGTTATTGGGGAGAAGAAGGAAGAAGAAATGGTTGGATTGACTAAAATACCCTTTCTCTTTATTTTAAATGTTGCCACATGTTATAATCCTATTGCTTCCTACGCTTCCTAGCCAAAATAAAGTTCCTATTTGATCCTCAACCAGAGTAATATTATGTAAAAAGTTGATTTTATTTAAATAGGCTAAAAAACAACTTGATTTTTTTTTCTTTTTAAATCAATGGATAAAATCGAAGTGTAGGTAAAATGAGAGTTGGAATGATACATTTACAATGGCAACTTATGTTGACTATTTCTTAAATTCCTTCGTTTTTTAAATAATTTTTAAAGAAAATTGCATCATAAAATTAAGCGTCTTTTTATGTTTGATTTGAATATCATACTGCTATATAAAAGTTGACAACTAAATAAACTCAAAAGTTATGTTGTATAACGTTTAAATATATGCCTTTTTGTTGTGGATTTGTCGCCAGGGCCGACTCTTGGGCCAGCCAACCCATGTCGACGCCCGAGGCCCAAATTTTTAAAGGGCCCGGAAAATTTTATAAGCTCTTATATAAACACTAAATTATATATTCAATATATGCATCCATTCATTATCTAAGAAAGTGTTGGTAGTGGAGTGGAAAACCATCTCAAGATAATGCAAAGATCTCAAGTTCAAGTCTTGGCTCCGCCACTAATGTTTTATTTTTTAATTCATTTCCCCTTAACCACAATTTTGGGCCCAATTATTTTTGTCGCCCGAGGCCTAAATCTTTTTAAGAGTTCTCGAAGACGGCTCTGTTTGTCGAGTTGTATTTTGTGAAAACAAAAGGGTGAACGTTTGAGTTTTAGGGCGAAAATAACACTTAATCCTAGTGACAAGAAATGTCTTCTCATAATCTTTCCTATCCTACTTTGTCAAAATCCATTTTTAAGGGGATCTTCCCCGTTGATACAATTGTTAAAAATGTATTGTTTGCAAAGGGCCACGCTCAATGTACAATACATAATAAATTTGAAGTATAAACAGTTATAAATGCATATACACTATTATTATTATTATTATTATTATTATTATTATTATTATTATTAAATTTGATCCATAAGACTATTGCAATTGTTTATCACACTTGATTTTTCATTCCCCTAGGATTATCAATTAGACAAATGAATTATACAGTTCCCACTATTATTATTTTTTGATAAGCCTTATTTATCGAATTTTATAGCCTTGAAATCATTTATATCGCATAAAATCTCTTGGGGAAATATATATAAAGAGGGAATATATTTAAATATTTTTGTCGAATCGAAATTGTAAATGAAGTAAAAGATTGTAGTGGTATTACTTGATTTATTTATGGATACAAATATACAATAACATGGTTCATACCTGAAAGTATCTTCATGGGATCCGTAAGGAAACATTTCCTAAATGTGATAAAGAAATCTCATCATGGTTTTCAATAATACTTGTTTTTTTTTTCTTTTATTTTGATGCCACTTGTCTTTTTTTTTTTTACATTGATATTCGAATTTCAATATACAAGTTATTCGTTGTGAATACATATATAACTAGAGATTTAATAACTATTAAAAGAATTTCTTATTTAACGATTGTCTTTGTTCACACGAAAATTGTAAGAATGCATATGAAACACAAGTTGTTAGTTTTCCGAATATGTTGGGGTATTGTCGTGATAGCATTACAAAGAGTGTGACCTAATGTTCAGTTTGTTTATTGTTGAGCATAAGTATTAGTTTGTTTTTATGTCACGTTATATTTTTTTTGGAGCGTAACACGACTTTCTTCTTCTATTATATGATTAACTATTTTTTTTACTGAAATACGCCATTTGAGACACGTTTTCTTGTTGTAAATCACATATATCATACAGTTGTCACTTAAATTCGACATTATTTCCTTCATAGAATTTGTCGCAAATTACGGTGTTGTATATTCCGTCAAAAAAACTGTTACGACTGGTAGTCCATCACATGTCCTCGCAATGTCATTTTTTTTTTGTGTTGACTATCACAAATCAAGTTGCTAATTATGTAACCAATATAGTTCGTTTCAACATTAGTAGCAGATTTCAGTAAGTGTAGATTCAATCGTTGATTTTTTTTTGTTGAACTTTGTCTGTCGCAATCTCATTTCTTATATTGCAACAGACTTTGCCCGTGGCTATTATTATTATGGATTCCAATCGTAGCTTATATTAAGATGGATTTTCCCTTTTTTTGGATATATTGTTGCCTTTATTCATTAGATCGACTTTGGATATTGCATAGAGACATAATCATCATGCTATGGTATTTTCTTCGAATTGCAATTGCGCATAATGACTTTGAAAGATAAAGAGTAATTTTCATGGAGCTAACACTCTAATACCACGAATAAAAACTAAATAAATATGAATGATAGAGATCACAAGATTGATGAAGTTTATGTTTCATGGCAACTATATTTATAACGTTTTCTTAATTGTACAACTAGCTAGCAATAATTGTATTCTAACAAAATTATATAGTTATCCATAAGAAAAAGAATGCATAGTGGTGTCCTAGATGATGGGGTTTGGCTAAAGAAGATTGAAAAGTTATAAAGTCAATGATGATGGAGGGTTTGATTAAAGAATAAAGATTGAAAAGTTATAAAGTCAATGGCGATGGAGTATGTATGATGTAATAGATAAGTAAAACATGTATGGGAATATGAGATGCATGCAATATGGACACACATGAATGCCCATACATAGCCGCACAAATACAAAGCCTCCACTAAGATGCGTATTTTAGGTAACACCGCCCAGTGCGAAGAAAGATTGGTGAACACAGGGAGTGCCTAGCAATGTGGGAGAAGGGAGTGGATGAGAAAGTGTGTTTGATGTACTAAAAAAAACTCAATGTGCAACCCAACAAGTTGAGGTTAAGTAGATATTGTATTTTAAATTTTAGACATGACGTTTTTAGATTCTCTTGACATGGTATCATATAGAAAACATCAAATGTAACAATTTAAAACATCATCAAATGTATTTTAGGTTAAAAAATCTAAAACACTATGCGAAAAACGTTAATCTTTGTTTTTAAAATTTAATGCCTTGAATACACTTGACTATTTTAAAATTGTTAAGTTTGATGATTTTTTTATGTAATACCATGCAAAAATGAATAAAAAACACAATACCCTAAATTTAAAACACAATTCCTTGAATTATCACCACTTCATCCTCGTCGGAACCTGCAACTCCTTCATCTTCTCCGACGTCCTCCATAATCATCTCCGACATTCATCTGGAACACATAATCACCACCGGCAACTATTCTTCTCCGAACACCGAATACCGTTGCCTTCGAACTCCGCCACCATCCTCGCCGTTAACCACCACACCTCAACGTCTTCATCTTCTCCATCTCCGATTCATAGCTTCTTGTCTTCTGAAAATCTTGGCGGCGGCTGAAACTTTCGATTTAGGGTTTGGGTTTTGGTTAAACGTTGAAGACAGACTGTTTCTTTAAGGTTTTATTATTAATTAAAATAATAATAATAATAATTATAATCATTATTAGTTAATCAGGCCGCGCGAATTCGGAAGAGGTTGTGTCACGTTTGTGCAGAGATTATACATTTTTGATTTGGCTATGGGGTGACACGTTTGTGCAGGGGTGTTCTTGAGGGTGGGCAATTTGGGGTTGCTACCCTCCCCCGGCGTACAGAGGGTCGTTTCTTTTGCTCCCTCTGTTTCTCTTTCTTTTACCACTAACCCCCCTCGAGTTAGCGGTTTATTGTGTTACTTTTCTGTTTGCGTTTGGTTTTGTGCATGGCCCACGCGCGTAGAGGTAGAAACGCCAAGGCTGTTGGGCTGGCGTCAGCATGTGATAGTGGGTTAAGAGCTTGCCCCCTAAAGCATTTCCATGAATGCAAGGATGGTAAACCGGGGTCTAGTGGGTTTTTTCGCCTTCTTGAACACATACAAAGCACCCACCTTAAGACTGAAATCAGGAAGACCTATGTGAAGGAGGCTATCGCTAAGGATTTGGACCTTTTTCTGGATGTGGGGGAAGTCCTAAGGGCTGGAAACAAATGGTTATGTGGGGAGTGCATGGTTTTGCATGCCCTTCGTAGGGGGTGCAAACACGGTGATGAGATGGTGTCTTTTACTCAAATCTCGGGAGACGTGGACGATTTCATTGTTGGGATTAGGAAGCCATGCCAAGTGGTTGCCGACCCTCAAACACTCTCCCCGAAAGGGGTGGTAACCGATGTTGCCCTTCTCGAGCGTGTTTTTTCACTCCGTTTTCAAACCGTCAAATGCATCCCCCCAAGTTGTCGAATGGCGTTCGCTCAGGTTTTAATGGGTGCCTTACGTAAAGTGGTGGCGTCTCCAGGCTCGGTTGAAAATTGGGTTCAGTTGCTTTTGTTGCCGGGTTGTACACTGAGGGTTGTCAGGCCTTCTTCCAGGCAAGAGCGGAGATCAGGAAATAGAAAATCCCTGCAGTGCAGCAGCATCTTGCAGGCGCTTGCATTGTGGAAAGATGGGTCTGGTTTTCCAGATCTGGTCTCTTCTCTCTTGAGTTGTGAGAGGGACTCTGAGGTGCCTAGGAGGGTTTCCGGAAAGGGCGAAGACAATAAAAAGGATCCCAATATCAAGCAATGCCTGCGGAAGGTCAGGGATGGGCATTTTACGGCAGCGGTCAAAGTTTTATGTTCTAGTGGGGTTGCCCCCTTTGGAGAATCAACCATGAAAGCTCTTATTGATAAAAACCCGGTGATGCCACCCCCATCACTGCCTTCCAACCCCATTGTCCAACCCACTATTATTACAGCAGAGGATTGCGTGCTTAAATGTATCCAATCCTTCCCTAGAGGGACATCTTGTGGCAGAGATGGGATGCGGGCCCAACACTTGTTGGACGCTATTGGTTGCGTGGGGTCGGTAAGTTCCTCGGGTCTGCTCACAGCTATTACTGGAGTCGTCAACCTATGGCTTGAAGGGCTTTGCCCTAAAGAGTTGGCAGAGTTTGTGGCCTCAGCCCCCCTCACCCCCTTATTGAAACCTGATAATGGTATTAGGCCTATCGCAGTGGGGGGCATTTGGCGTAGGTTGGTCTCTAAGGTGGCTATGAAGAAGGTTGGGAAGGACATGGCCCAGTATTTGGGGGATTTTCAATTTGGGGTTGGTACACCAAATGGGGCGGAGGCGGTGCTTCATAGTGCGAACAGGTTCCTTAACTCCTTTCATGAAGATGGGTCCATGGCCTTACTTACGGTAGACTTCACCAATGCTTTCAACATGGTTGACCGTTCAGCGTTCCTCCAGCAGGTCCACCAACGTTGCCCATCTATCTATCGGTGGGTCCAGTTCCTGTACGCCCAACCCGCTCGGTTGTATGTTGGCAGCGAGTGTATCGGGGCCACCACTGGAGTGCAACAGGGAGATCCCTTGGGGCCCCTCCTCTTTGCCCTAGCCTTACATCCCCTTATTCTCCGTGTACAGGAGCACTGTAACCTCCCCTTTCATGCTTGGTATTTGGATGATGGTACGATCATAGGTAATGCAATGGAAGTTGCTAAAGCCTTGGACATCATCAACACGGAGGGACCATCCATAGGGCTCCATCTAAATATTAAGAAAACGGAAGTGTACTGGCCATCTTGTGACGGTCTCAAGGTGCAGGACGGCCTTTTCCCGAGAGGGATAGGTAGACCTGTGAGGGGGGTTAAGCTCCTTGGGGGGGCGGTTAGCCGAGACTCTGCTTTTATTGGGGAATTAGCAGGGCGGCGGGCATCGACAGCGGTTGACCTTATGAAACTCTTGCCCTGCTTACAGGACCCCCAGTGCGAGCTTCTTCTTTTAAGGTCATGCATGGGGGTAGCTAAGTTACTGTTTGGGCTGCGGACCTGCCAACCTCACTTGATGGCAAATGCGGTATCCTGTTTTGACGATGGTCTCCGAAAGGCTATTGAAGACATTGTTGTTTGTGGGGGGCCCTACTTTGGTGAACTTCAGTGGCGTTTGGCATCTTTGCCGATGCGCCTGGGTGGTTTGGGCCTCCTCTCAGCTCGGGATGTTGGAGTTTATGCTTTTGTGGCGTCTAGAGCTCAGTCGTGTGTATTGCAAGACCACATCCTTCGGAACAGTGGGGTTGATAAGCTTGATGTAGACTACCAACAGGCCCTCGAGTATTTAAGTGTCTCTCTTCCAGACTTTGACATTGGCGGTTTCTCTAATATGGACACCGCCCCCCCAAAGCCACAAAAAACTTTGGCGAATGCTCTATTTGAGAAAATCGCTCGGAATCTGGGAGAAACACTTGATCTGTCTCCCCGCCAGAAGGCGGTCATTGAGTGCTTGAAAGGCCCCCATGCACAAGACTTTTTGACTGTTATCCCGATCGAGGGGCTGGGGCAATGCATGTCGGCTGTTGAGTACAGGGCTATCCTCAAATACCGGCTGATGATCCCTATGTATCCAGAAGACGAAACCTGCCCAATCTGCCGTAAAGCCTGCATGGATAAATACGGGGAGCATGCTGTTCATTGCAAGGAGCTCCCTGGTTTCAAATACCGGCATGACTGGGTGAGGGATGTTTTGGGGGACATCTTGAGGAGAGCGGGGATTTCTGCCAAGAAGGAGGCCCCTGTGAATTTCCTTACAGACCCCATGGAAGGGAGATCTACATTGAGACCAGCGGACCTGCTCGTCTTTGGCTGGGCTGGAGGGAAACATGCTTGTGTAGATCTCACAGGAGTCTCTCCCTTAGCTGGGTTAAGGGAAAATGGGTTTGTAGCAGGACAAGCGGTAAAGAAAGCAGAATCTAAAAAAGTGGACAAACACGCTAAAGCATGTGCTGATAACCAACATGCATTTGTCCCCTTCGCCTTCGACACCTTTGGATCCCTGGCTCCAGAAGCTATCCGTTTGCTGACTAGGGTCCAACAGGTTGTCCACAGCAGTGGCTCATCAACAGGGGGGCAGGGATTTGTTTTTAATAGGCTAGGGTTTGCTATCCAGAAAGGGGTAGCGGCGCAGCTTGTTGCTCGCTTACCTGCGATATTGATGTAAAGTGCATTTTGTCAAGAGTAGGATATGATATACCACAAAGTTGCTGATTCAAAAAAAAAAAAAAAAATCCTAAATAGATTTCTTACACTTTTTAGGAAAAATGTTCTTTACAGACTAACTCTACCAAATTCAACTTATAAGGCCACTCGTTGCCGAGCAACACCCGTCGTGAGGTCGAACTTTTGCGGCGTGATGGAGAGCTACACACCGACCTTTGGGGCGTTCACGGCGTGAAGAAGACAAGGTTAGGACCCACACCAACGATTTTTGAGTTTGGTGGTAAAGGTGTGGGAGTTTCCGGTTTAATTATTTTTTTAACATGAACTGTAGGTTTTCGATGGACTGATGGAGGTTTGGGTGTCTGCGATTTAGGTTTGTGAGATGCAGAACAAGAAGAAGATAAACTTTTGTATATTATCAAACAGGTTATTTGACAATTTCTAAATTAACCTTATGATTTGAATTGAATTTTATAATCTCTAAAAGTTTATAAACTAAATACTAATTTAACTTATTACTGCCATTATCATTATTATTATTATTAACTATTTAATTAACTAGTAGTTAATATAAAATTAATATTGAAATAAATAATAAATAAATGAATGAGCTAGTAATAATTGTAATTTTGCATTTATTGTTATATTTTTAAATAAATTGCATTTATTTATTTAATTATTTAAGTAAAATTAGTTTATATAAAAAAGATTTAAATAAATGAGTAATGACTGAGATAGAGTGAAAATTAGTGAAACTATAATAGGGTGCAGTGAAAAAAAGTAAGTGAAAATGGTATGATGATGTGTCACTAATACGATAATTATTTTATTACGTATAGAGCGAAAAAAAAAATGAAATCATAAGGTTGTGGGGTGTGATTTCATCCTGCTAATAATGTCATGGTATTTAATAAAGTTGAATGCCGTTCAAAAAAAAATTAATAAAGTTGAATAAAACGTTTAAAAACTAATAATAACAAACAACATGATTTTTTAAAGGTTTTAACCATGAGTTTGTATGATTGACCATTTAATTTAAATAGAAATGAATGAATGAACATAGCACCTTGGTTTCCCATATCTAATGACAACTGGACATCCAAAACACGTTTTATTTTGTCAGTCTAATTTACGTACCACGTGTTCCCACGACTGGGGAACTGGACAGCATGTCCTTACTATACTAACATACTATAGAATATCACCCACAAAATAATATTACAATAACTTAATAAATATTTTCCTAAAACAACGTACTCATTGTTCGAGTTCATATGACAATAATAGTTGTTTTATCATGTTGTTTTTCAGTAATCATGGAATAGTACCTTTATGTTTAACTATGCATGCTACGGGTGTGGAAGAACACTACTTTTGATGGGTTAAGTTATTCTACAAATACTACTAATTGTAAGAAGTGTAAGAAAGATTTATATAGTAACAAGTGTTCAATAACCTAAAACCTAAACCCACAACACCACCACCCAAAACCTAAGCACCCACCCCACCATCACCTAAAAACCTAAACCCCCCACCCCACCCAACAACCTAACCCCCCTCCCCCCCCCCCCCCAACCTGTGACAACTCGTATTTTAGAGCCTTTCGTCGTACCATGATGTAACCTATACGAACACTATGTGACAAGTTAATGTATTAATTTATATTGAACGTTTATGAGTTGTTATTACGTTATATGTGAAATGTTAAATGTGAATGTTGTTTGTAATATAATCTAGTCGCACAAAGGTCCGGGTCGCATACTCCATCCCTGATCGCACACCTCTAGCTTGGGCCGGACACTCCTTTCTTGTAAGCTAAGTCATTCTCGGCCCAGCTCCTCTAGGCCCAAAGCTAAGGTCAACCCTTTTAACTAGGGATTTGTACGTACACACTAGTGTACACGGTTTCATTGTTTTGGAAACACACAAGAATATCAAAACCCTAACTCCTCTCATCTTTCTCCTACACTTCGACGGCAGCCTCCCATTCGAAATCCTCTCTCGTTCGTTCCAGCATCCCCGTACGCGCACCAACACACTGTTAGTATTCTATCGTTATTAGATTCGAGTTCTTGTTATACCCGGCTATGATCTTGTTGAACTCTTGATATTTGCTAAACTTGAGAATGATTACAATTTAGGGTTGTGCATCGAAACCTGTTTTGTATGGTCTGATTTCGTGAACAAGGGTTAGTGTTTTGTGTCGATTTATGATAAGGCTTGATAGATAGATTATGATAACAAACTGTTCCTGTGTGTGAAGATAATTCATGTGTAAATCGGAAATTAGGATTGTATGATGCAAAGGTGCAATGATATAACATGATTTGATGTGAACACTAATCATGTTGTTAATTGCTGATAAACGAGTTAATTGGAAGAATGATTCGATGGTTAATTGTTGCTAGTGATGATTTGGGATTTATGTAAATAAATGGATTATTACTTGGTTTAAATCGAGTAGGTGTAAAACCCGAAACCGTTGAATTGATTGTGCAAACTTGGAAACGTAACTGATTCCTGTAAAATGCGGCTAAAACCCAACTGATCACACAACCTCACTTTAGTCGCACACTTCCACTCGGATCGCGCAGTTTATCAATTAGCATACAGTTGGGCCTGATGAGTTAAACACTTGCATGACTTGGGCCGTAGACTATTGGGCTGGGTAACTTAATGGATCGCACACTTTTAATGAGTCGTACAACTGATTGGGCTTCACATGTTAGTTGGGCCGCACCACTATACGGGTGGGCTCGTAAGCCCAACACAAAGGTCTTGAACTACACACCTAGAACGGATCGCACACCTTGTTGGGCCTGCTAAGACTTGGGTCGCACACCAGGGGATGGACCGCACACTCGGTGTGGGCCGTTCTCTAGTGGGCCACACATGTGAATGTTGAGGTTCTGAGTTACTGAACTGTTTCATCTTTGTGAACTTGCATAATTTCTTGAACGAGAATTGAACTGTTGATATATGCTATTGTGAAACTTTAACATGTGATGTGAACTTTGCATGAGACCCAAATACTTGTTACATGCTGTTAAGGATCGTTGTGATATGTGACCTCTTGTTACAACTTGTATAATGATGTGTGATTATGTGTACGCTACTTGTGTAACATGAACGTGGAATACGTGATTTGTGTGCATATAATCTGATTATCATTGGTAACTATGTTAGGATTTGGTTGACCAACTGTAAACGTAAACAAGTAACTAGTCTTACCCAGCAAACCTAAGGTGAGTTCACTACTTTCAATACAAGCATGCGTCCAGTGGGGACAATCAAACAGGCAAACAAACAAACATATTTTCATAAACCCATATCCCTGTAGGGGATATGAGGCAGTCTTTCATAAACCCATATCCTTGTAGGGGATATGAGGCAGTTTTTAGTAAATGTCGATGTTGGATAATATACTACTTTCTATCACTTAAGTCCCATCATACTACCGAACTAGTTGCTTGTAGGGCAACGAGGTTATTAGTTGATAGCCTTATTAGGTTTAGCACCCTCACGACGTACCTGGATAGGACGGGCGTGAACTAATAACTTTAAAATCATGACCAATGTTTGATAGAGCATTGGGGAAGGAAAAAAAGGAGCCGTCTGCGGTATCGAGATTATCAACATGACATAAATCAATACTTGGTAACAAACGGTTAACAAATCAGTGAACTCGCCAGCGTTATGTTGATACACTTTACCTGCATGCTTGCAGGACTATAGGTACAATTATTTGTAACTTGCTGTCTGGGATGCTGGAGTGGTCATGGGTCGAGTTACATGGAATCACGAGACAAGTCTAATGGTTTTTTTTTATACCCTTGGGTTACAAAATTCTTAACTATTGTATTATGCTTCCGCTGAATAATAAATAATGTTTTGTAACGCTTTATTTTAATAAAATGAAAGTTTATTTGAAATACTGTTATGAGTTCAATGCGATTGGTGGCTAGATCCTGGTACGTCACACGCCTCGCGGGGGTTCCCGCATGTGGTATTTTGGGGGTGTGACAGATTGGTATCAGAGCCACGGGTTATAGTGATTGCACACTTAGCACTACAAAATATAAATTCATGTGTTACTTGCCTATGTTATGTGATTGATAGTGTGGCATTTCCCCTAGACTTTCGTGACCTATGTTTTGTGATGTCCTTTGTCTTGCTACTCTAGTCTGAGGAACCATTTAACACGAGTTAGGAGGAACTGAGACAAGCATGCAAATCACATTGTTATTGTGGGTGCACACATAATAATAATGTGGGGTACATGTGAGTCCCAGTGAGGCTTAACAAGTGTGAAAGGGGTTCATTCCATTATTCGATCTAATGAGAAACACAACGATCTATAGGAGTCATAGCGATGATTGCCTCCTATTCAAACGTAATCCTTTCACTTCCCTCTGAATCCTTACGAACCTCGATGATATTGAGTGTTGCCTGAACACGTATCTGAACGTCTAGAGAACCGTCTAAGAATGTTAGGTGCTAGTGCGAGCGACTTTGAGTTAGCTGTCGAAGCGTCGAATGTTTGGTCTGTACTTTCCTCACTTTTCTCGTTTACTTGAACTCAACGAATTGACACCTCAGATCCAGAAGTATGATCGCCTATGTAATTCTCTAACAACTTACCGTGCGTTATTCAATCGACTCGCAATACCGATGGACAAGAGGTTGAACGTGATACATTACCGACCCTAGTATTATGATGGCCCTGAATTCTGACAATGAACACGAGTAGATTGACCTCAATCAAGTCCCTAACCCTAGTCAGCAACCTCTGGGAGCCAACTCTTACGAACCAATCGGGGCATAAACGCTGACAATCGACCAGAGCATGGGATGTGTAATTGCTAGAGTCAGCGTCATGGGCAGTACCCTGGGACGTGTTAAGGAATGTGGAAAGGTGGACCCTTTTTGAAGGATCACAAGGCTCTGTTTACAAAGTAGCAACATCAGTGGCAACCGCTACGGCTACAACGAGGTGCCCGTAACCCCAGCCTTCAGCATGGAATGAAGGAGACTTCGACGATAACGACGACAGTGGAAATGGTGCTTGTGGTGGAGTATTTACGATTGGCGTGGGTGACGCCAGGTGTGATACCAGCATAGTGACTTGTACGTGTTGTGATTAACCTTTTTTCCCCTGTTTTGTTTGACTCCGACATTTCTCAAAACCAAACATGTTGTAGAATTAGCCGATGACAAGTCAATTGAAGCTTCCCATGTTCGTTAGGGTGCAAACTCGACCTTGTGGGTTAAGTGTTCGACATCGACCTTCTTTCTGTTACCCTTGATAGCTTCAATGCAGCAGTTAGTGTGGACTGGTTATCTAGATATCGCGCTGATATACTCTGAAAGGAGAAAATTTTGCGTATCCCTCTTCCTAGTGGAGAATCGTTGTATGTCCTAGGGCATCAGAGTGCTGCAAAGGTTGGCGTCATTTCAACTATGAAAGCCCAGAAGTGTCTACGGAGGGATTATCCCGCTATTTTAGCACTCGTTACTGATACTAAGGCTAAGGAAAAGAGGATCGAGGATCCACCAATTGTTCATGATTTCTCTCGATATGCTACCCGAAGAACCTTTAGGTTTACTTCCACAACCATTAGGTGGAATCCCAGTTTGATCTCACGCCAGGGGTGGCCCTGGTTTCGTGTACTCATTATCGTTTAGCACCAGGAGGCTTGCAAGAACTGTCTAAACAACTTCAGGAACTATTGGACAGGGGTTTTTAGTTGGTCTAGCTCCTCATCTTAGGGAGCCCGAGCTATACTTGTGAAAATGAAGGACGAGTCCTTTCGTACGTGTATCGACTACCGTAAACTCAGCGAGGTGACAATCGGAAATCATCACCCTTTACCTCGCATCGATGATCTGCTTGACAAGCTGCGAGAGTCAAGCTCTTATTCGAAAGTTGACAAGATCGGGCTATCATCAGGTGGAAGTCCAGGAGAAGGATGTTCCTAAAATGGCATTTTGAACGCAGTACGACCATTACGACTTTCTGTCCATGTCATTCAAATTGCCCAACACACCAGCAGCCTTATGGACCACATCAATCGTATGGGTAAACCTCATTTCGCCGAATTCGTCGACCGTGTTTATCATTGACGTTTTGAATCATTTCTAGGAGGGAGGAACACCATGAACGGCTCTTGTATCTTATCTTAGAACTTCTGAGGGAGGAGCAACTTCACGCGAAGTCTTTCCAAGTGTGGCTTCTGGATTCTAGAAGTACACTTCCTTGGTCACATAGTCAACGAATTGGGAATACATGTGGATGCCGTTAAGAACCATTCTATTAGAGATCGGCACCGAAGAGTCCTTCGGAGGTGCGGCAATTTCTTGGTCTCGTTAAGTACCGTCGCAGATGTAGATCCATTAAGGGATTTTCGAAGATCGCACATCTTTTATCGCTTAAACACAGCATGGTGCTGCGTATTCGCGGAGGACAAAACAGGAGAACGCCTTTTCAGCCTTGAAACCAAACTCTACAATGCACTGAGTATTGTCCATACCCGATTGTACCGGCAATTTGGTAGTGCACCGTGTTGTTTTGATTCAGGGTCTCGGTTGCGTGCTGATGCAACGTGAGAAGTGATAGCTTACATTTCTCAGCAGTTGTAGATTTACAAGAATAATTGCACGACTCACAACCTGGGGTGGAAGCCATGGTCTTTGGATTTCATGTCTAGAGGCATTACTTGTATGGTACCAAATGCAATATTTAGACCGATCACAAGGGCCTTTAGCATATCTTTGATCAGAAAGAGTTAAACACGTGACGGCGTCACTGGATGGAACTCTTGAACTATTACAACTGTGAAACCTAAACGTGCAAGAGATTTGCAACTCACCATCGACTCTAACCTACCTGATCAGATTCGTTCTGCCTAAACCGAAGCATCCATGCGGGGCATGGGGAAGCAACTTGTAACTAAATCAGACGGTATTCGCTACTTTGTGGAGCGAATATGGGTTCCACTATACAACAACCTTAGGGAACTTGTGTAGGACGAAGCACACAAGTCTCGATATTCTACTCGTCTGGGTTTTGATAGCAGGTATTAGGATCTAAGGATCTTATACGGGTGACAGGGCATGAAGGCCCACATAACCATGTATGTGAACGATGTCTGGCTTGTGCAAAAGTCAAGGTGGAATATCAGAAGCTATCTGATTTGTTTCAGCAACCAGAAATACCCATGTGGAAAGGGGAACAAGCTATCATAGATTTTTGTCACTGGTCTTCCTAAAAAAAAAAAAAACCTCAAAATGGAAACGATATCACCTGGGTGATCGTTAACTGTCTCACGTAACCAACACACTTTCTTGCAATCAAGGAAACTGACGATCCTTCGCAGCTTATGAATATTTCTCTGAGAGAGGCGGTTTCTAGGCACGGGGTGCCAACTCCTATTACCTCTTATTTTGATCTGCGTATATACCTGATTTATGGCAGGCGATACACAAAACCCTTGGCTCACGTCTGGACACGAGCACTGCTTATCACAATCAGACAGATAGTTAGGGTGGACGAACTATCCAGACACTCGAAGACATGCCGCGAGCATGTGTGATTGACTTTGATAAAAGTTGGAAAGACAATTACCTTTGGCAGAGTTTTACTGCAACGGTAACCCATTCTAGTATTCAGGCAACTCCGTTCGAGGCATTGTAAGAGCGACAATGCTGACCTCTTTGTTAGGCTGAGATGGGTGACAGCCTAATCACAGGTTCAAGATTTGTACTCGAAACTCCTGAGAAGGTTGTTTAGATAAGAAATTGCATGACGGCAGCGCGTTGCCGTCAGAAAAGCTGTTGAGCGTTGCAAATCCTTAGTAGTTGCAGTAGGAAATCGTTTTACGTTGAAAGTTTCACCCTGGAAGGGTGTGGTGCGCTTGGAGAAGCGTGGCGAGCCTAATCCACGTTACAGACTGGAGATATCTGACAGACTGGGCAATGTTCATATCTCAAACACTTGCGGTCTCTTTGCAAGAACCATAGATCGATGATAAGTTGCAGTTGTCGTTTGTCTACTGAGAGCATGGACCAGGAGGTCAAAGTTCGTAAGCATACTCGAGCTACAATTGCAAGAGTTCGTTGGAATTTAAGATTAAGTATCTCTAATTATTCAAAGCTGTTGGGCCTAACCTCGATGCGACTGATGAATTTCTGGATGAAATTCCCTTTCAAGTTGGGGATGATGTGGCACCCGAGGAAAAACCCACAATCGTTGAGATCTATTACTTCACTTCCCCGAGACTGCTTAACAAATTTCGGGATGAAATTTCTTTCAAGTTGGGGATGATGTGACAACTCGTATTTTAGAGCCTTTCGTCGTACCCTGATGTAACCTATACGAACACTATGTAACAAGTTAATGTATTAATTTATATTGAATGTTTATGAGTTGTAATTACGTGACATGTGAAATGTTAAATGCGAATATTGTTTGTAATATAATCTAGTCGCACAAAGGTCCGGGTCGCACAATCCATCCCTGATCGCACACCTCTAGCTTGGGCCGAACACTCCTTTCTTGTAGACTAAGTCATTCTCGGCCAAGCTCCTCTAGGCCCAAAGCTAAGGTCAACCCATTTAACTAGGGATTTGTACGTACACACTAGTGTACACGGTTTCATTGTTTTGGAAACACACAAGAATATCAAAACCCTAACTCCTCCCATCTTTCCCCTACACTTCGACGGCAGCCTCCCATTCGGAATCCTTTCTCGTTCGTTCCAGCATCCCCGTACACGCACCAACACCTTGTTAGTATTCTATCGTTATTAGATTCGAGTTCTTGTTATACCCGGCTATGATCTTGTTGAACTCTTGATATTTGCTAAACTTGAGAATGATTACAATTTAGGGTTGTGCATCGAAACCTGTTTTGTATGGTCTGATTTGGTGAACAAGGGTTAGTGTTTTGTGTTGATTTATGATAAGGCTTGATAGATAGATTATGATAACAAACTGTTCCTGTGTGTGAAGATAATTCATGTGTAAATCGGAAATTAGGATTGTATAATGCAAAGGTGCAATGATATAACTTGATTTGATGTGAACACTAATCATGTTGTTAATTACTGATAAACGAGTTAATTGGAAGAATGATTCGATGGTTAATTATTGCTAGTGATGATTTGGGATTTATGTAAATAAATGGATTATTACTTGGTTTAAATCGAGTAGGTGTAAAACCCGAAACCGTTGAATTGATTGTGCAAACTTGGAAACGTAACTGATTCCTGTAAAATGCGGCTAAAACCCAACTGATCACACAACCTCACTTTAGTCGCACACTTCCACTCGGATCGCGCATTTTATCAATTAGCATACAATTGGGCCTGATGAGTTAAAAACTTGCATGACTTTTAGACTATTGGGCTGGGTAACTTAATGGATCACACACTTTTAATGAGTCGCATAACTGATTGGGCTTCACATGTTAGTTGGGCCGCACCACTATACGGGTGGGCTCGTAAGCCCAACACAAAGGTCTTAAATCGCACACCTAGAACGGATCGCACACCTTGTTGGGCCTGCTAAGACTTGGGTCGCACAACTCAGTCGCACACCAAGGGATGGACCGCACACTCGGTGTGGGCCGTTCTCTAGTGGGCCACACATGTGAATGTTGAGGTTTTGAGTTACTGAACTGTTTCATCTTTGTGAACTTGCATAATTTCTTGAACGAGAATTGAACTGTTGATATATGCTATTGTGAAACTTTAACATGTGATGTGAACTTTGCATGAGACCCAAATACTTGTTACATGCTGTTAAGGATCGTTGTGATACGTGACCTCTTGTTACAACTTGTATAATGATGTGTGATTATGTGTACGCTACTTGTGTAACGTGAATGTGGAATACGTGATTTGTGTGCATATAATCTGATTATCTTTGGTAACAATGTTAGGATTTGGTTGACCAACTGTAAACGTAAACAAGTAACTAGTCTTACCGAGCAAACCTAAGGTGAGTTCACTACTTTCAATACAAGCATGCGTCCGGTTGGGACAATCAAACAGGCAAACAAACAAACAGATTTTCATAAACCCATAGGGGATATGAGGCAGCCTTTCATAAACCCATATCCTTGTAGGGGATATGAGGTAGTTTTCAGTAAATGTCGATGTTGGATAATATACTACTTTCTATCACTTAAGTCCCATCATACTACCGAACTAGTTGCTTGTAGGGCAACAGGGTTATTAGTTGATAGCGCTATTAGGTTTGGCACCCACACGACGTACCTGGATAGGACGGGCGTGAACTAATAACTTTAAAATCATGACCAATGTTTGATAGAGCATTGGGGAAGGGCAAAAATGAGTCGTCTGCGGTATCAAGTGATTATCAACATGACATAAATCAATACTTGGTAACAAACTGTTAACAAATCAGTGAACTCGCCAGCGTTATGCTGATACACTTTACCTGAATGCTTGCAGGACTATAGGTACAATTATTTGGAACTTGCTGTCTGGGATGCTGGAGTGGTCATGGGTCGAGTTACATGGAATCACGAGACAAGTCTAATGGTTTTTATACCCTTGGGTTACAAAATTCTTAACTATTGTATTATGCTTCTGCTCAATAATAAATAATGTTTTGTAACGCTTTATTTTAGTAAGATGAAAGTTTATTTGAAATACTGTTATGAGTTTAATGTGATTGGTGGCTAGATCCTGGTACGTCACATGCCTCGCGGGGTTTCCTGCATGTGGTATTTTGGAGGTGTGACACAACCCCCCAAAACCTTAAAAAACCTAACCCCCCCCCAAAAAAAAAAAACCTAAAAAAATCCACACCCACCACCACCCAAAAACCTAACCCCCCCTTCTCGACAAAAAAAAAATGGGGTGGGTGATGGGGGGTTTAGATTTTTGGGTGGTGGTGGGTGTTTAGGTTTTTTTTTTTTTGAGTAAATTACAAGTTTTTTCCTTTATGTTTGTCCCAAATTTCAGGCGCTGTCATTTACCTTTAAAATTGATGAGTTTTGTCCTTAATGTTTCCAAATCTTGCACGTTATGTCCTTTAGGCCAAACCCAGTTAGATTTTTTGGTTAAAATTGATCATGTGCAAGGCACATGAGGGCATTTTTGTAATTTCATTTTTTGGAGAAATTTATGTAATTAACTTAAAATAAATACCCACCACCACCATCTTCTGCAGACCCACCACCACCATCGATTACCAGACTACCACCACCACTGTCTCCACCATCCCCACCCCCACCCCCACCGGAACCCTAACCCCAACCCCAACCTGCAACAACCCAAATTAGCAACCAACACCATTAAACCCACCACCCCCACTGGAACCCTAACCCCAAGAACCTGCAAACCACCATTGTGATAGTCGATCGACTGTGGTAAGGTCTCCGATTGACGGAAGAGCACACCGTCACCACACACACCGCCACCGCATTCTCTCTGTCTCTAAATTCCCATTCTCTCTTCTCTCCTTCTCTCTCTCCCACCTGCCACCACCTCCCACCACCACCATAACCACCATTACCATCCACCCACTGCCTCCCCTGCACCGGTCTTCACCACCACCCTCCACCTCCACCACCAAATAAAGAACAACCGTCGACACCACCACAACCCTTAAAACCCACAAAATCAAAAACCCCCAAAATCCACAAAATCAAAAACCTTAAAACCCACAAAATCAAAAACCCCCCAAAATCCCCAAAAACCCTATCTTTTGAAGATGTAAACGGTGATGGTGGATCATCGCTGGTGGGGAGGTGGTGATTGATGATGATGGTTTCGATGATAAAGGAACCAATGGTGAAGAACGATGACGACGATGCTTAATTCCGTTGATGATGGTGGTTTCCGAGATAACGGTAGGCGTTTCACGGTGGCGCTAGGGTTTTTGGGGAGGACTCGATGATGATGGTGGTGGTGGTGGTGGTTGAGCACAGTAGTTCCGGTGGCGATGACGTGTGACGGTGGAAAGTTTCAGGTTCATTAGGTGGTGGCCAGTGGTGGAATCGAAACCCTTTGGTGACGATAATGGTGGTGGTGGTGGTGGGTGTTTGATTCAGTTCTGGGTGATGGCGGATTGAGTTTAGAGAGAGAGAGATGAATTGCAGAGAGAGAGAGTTGGGGAAGATTATGATTAATGATTTCATATATATATATATATATATATATATATATAAATAATAGTAATAATAATAATATTTTTTAATATTAATATTAAATATATAGATAAAAAGACAAAAATACCCTTGGATGATCAGTTTTAACCAAAAAATCTAACTGGGTTTGGCCTAAAGGACATAACGTGCAAGATTTGGAAACATTAAGGACAAAACTCATCAATTTTAAAGGTAAATGACAGCGCCTGAAAATTGGGACAAACATAAAGGACAAAACTTGTAATTTACTCTTTTTTTTTGTAGTAGGTTTTTTTTTAAAGTGTTTGTACCCTTCTTACAATTAGGAGCCTTTGTATTTAATCCTAATCCTACTTTTGATTTTGATTTCACGAATCTTGCATTGTCATTTCACTTTTACCTTAAACTATTCTAAAAGGCTAAACACCTTAATCACTGGCAACACTCATTACTATGACATTATTTTTTGAACGACAAGGAACGACGTGCCAACCAACGTGACACCGGACGTTGTGGCCAAGGTCGACCACTCGACCGCCGCCAGCCCTTTGGCTCTCCCAGATGCGCGGAAACCCGACCTCCACGCGCTCGAAGGCACAACAGTGGAATAATCGGTAAAACCTCATCTCCCATCCAAGACGAACCGGCACCACCCGTATTCGCCCATCACCTGGATGCCGCAAAAAAAATATCAAAATAGAAAAACATAAATAAAAGTGCATGGAAATAAAACATTACATATGATGATGATGTTTCTTATAAAACTTGATTAAATAAGAAAACTCAACAAACTTTTATCAAGTGTTGATCACATCAATGGTTCAAATAAGTTGAGAGCATGATTGTAATTGAGTTAAACGCCTGGTTGGTCCTTGTAGTTTGTAAATATTGCAGTTTTGGTCCTAAGGCTTCAATACTTACAAAGTTGGTTCCAATGGTTGTAATTTTTGTACTCGTATGGTCCTTATCATTAACCTAGGTTAGGTTTCTTAGTTAAGTGCATGTTAAATGACTAGAATACACCTTAACAATTAGAAAAATAATAAAAATATAAAACATATTGGCCTACCTTCTTCCTCATCTATGTTTCTCTCTCTCTAAAAACCCTACCACCACGCCTCTACTTCCACCACCCTCAACCCACACCACCACCCTTAACTACCGGCCTGATTGAATGCATCTTGTGAAGTTAGGTGGATTATTTGGATAACGTAACAAACGATCACACTAGAACGTATGAGCCATTTTCGCCCGCCATCGCGTGCAGAGGTTACATCCCTGCTTTCACCACCCACTGTCGATAATTGTAATTTCCTCTGTAAGGCCATAGAATTGAGTAGGTTTACGCTTGTGTTTATCATACACACTTATAAGTATTGGACTTAGTTTTCTAGTGGGCTTGGGTTAGGCCATGTGGGCCGAGTTATTGTGGACCCTATATAACGATATGTTTTGTTCATTATTAGGGTTAAACATTAAACACACGTTAGACATAGACATTAGAAACAAATTAGGTTGTTGATTGTTTTGCTCTCACACGCATTGTATTGTACCATACAAGATTTAGATCTTGTGTGAATTATCAATATACAATCGACATTTTTCTTCTTGTTCTACACATTCTTTAAGTCTTTCATGTATTCCCTGCATTAATTAATAACATGTGCAAGAAATAAGTTGGTAACATATCAGGATTAGGTTCAGGATATCAATCAATCCGTATCCCGAGACTCCTAAATTACATTCAGAATATCGATCAGAATATTCAGACCAGAATACTACTGATATAAATGTCCGATTTTTCGATGTAATTAAAACACAAATGTATAAAAAAGTTGTCAATTTTTTTTCAAAATAAAATGGTAAACTCAATATAAGTCGTAGCTTTTCTCATCTTACATGGATATATAATAAAATATAAAACCAAACAGAAGTTCTACAATAGGTCCATTATAGTTTTTTGGGTTTTCATATTCTAATGAGGTTTCTAATTTCAATTTGATCAAAGATGAAGTTTTCATATCAAGATCAATTTCTAGGTTTATTTTTACACGTCTTCACTCATTATAAGATCGTGGGTCGTTGGAGGTTCGGAGGGGGTGTGCCGTGTGGGCTTCTTTCAAGCTGGCAACTTGGACGCTAATACAGGCGAGATGCCAAAGTGCTGGTGTGAGCCCTCTCGGGAGTGTAGGGTGGTTTATGGAAAATAGTGTATATAAAAAAAATACCAACAGTTTGATTGAATTCGTACACGTTCATCAAATCGGGTTATGGGCTCTTTGGCTTTCTCAATTCAAGTTTGTTGATTATGAAAAATAGTTTCGGTATTATTATTTTTTAAATATTAGTTATTTAAAAAATCTGATACACGTGATAGGATATGCTATAATAAATAAATGGTTGTTGAACCCATCTTAAAAAAAACCGTATCTAAACAAAATCCATTTAATGTAAAACTCTTAAAAAAACCGTATCCAAACAAAATCCATTTAATGTAAAACTCTGAATATGACATTTTCTCTCACATGTTAAAGTGTGAAACATTTATAGTTTTGTTTTTATTAAAATACTATACGTAAATGTAACAACTTAGAAAATGATATCCGGTTGCTTGCATATCATTGTTTTGTTTTTATAAAATACAGAAATTGATATCCGGTTGCTTGCATATCGTATGAGAAAAAATACAGTGAGTTATATCTAAATTTTAAATGTCATCATTTATACAAGTCAGTATTTATATTATTTAAAATTTAAATGTCATCATTTATACGAGTCAGTATTTATAAATTACTTAGGGCTATTATAATAATTATTAGTAAATGGAAATAGATTCTCATAGGCAACATCGTCCTACAGCGCTAACAAGGGTGTTCACGGTTCGGTTCACTAGATTTTGATGAAAATTATGGGCCGAACAACTAATTTCGATTTTGGAAAAAGACAAATCAAATTGATCGGGTTGGTTGACTGGTTGTGTTGGGTCGGCTGAATTGGCCGGTTTTCACGGTTTGGTGGTTCGTTTTGGATGGTTTGACAAATTTATACAAAAACATATTATTATATCATACCTCTCATTATCATACAAAATCGCTACCTGTAATTAGATGTTCTCTCTAACTAAAGCCCTTCAATGTCAAATCAATAATCATTATGTTAATCAGTTCTTTTAATATCTAATGGAAAAACACTTTAGGGATCTTGATATACCTGACTATCCAGTAGTGGTTAGAGATGAAGAAGAAGCCATCTTGATCGGTTCCTGTTTAGGGTGAGCAGTTAGGATGGAGAGGGATAATCACAGATTGTAGTGAGAGGGGGGGGGGGGGGGGCGTAAATTAAACTTTATTTTGTGTATATTTAGGGTTTCCCAATAACCTGTATTTATATGCTTCACCCAAGAGGAAAACCTAATTAACTAGTACGGGCCTTTACGACTTACGTCCATCAACTAAAGCCCAGTTAATTTTATAGGGATATTGATGTAGCGTGATGATGGTATTGGAAAACTAACGCGTTGATTCTAAGAATACCCGCGAAGATCTTTTCCCAAACCCCCAAATTCGTCCCCAAAAGACAAGAATTTAAAAAAAGTCAAACAATTATTTTATAAAACTCAAAAAAACCCCCTAATACAAATTCCATGAGAACTTATATAGAGTTTTTATGATCAACTCAATGGACATAAATTAAAACAAAACTTAATGAACGCTAAATGTGGATTTATTTCGTTACATAATTGAGTCGACACTTGATATTCCCGCATCATTCTCTCCACCTTTGGAAAAACTCGTCCTCGAGTTTTGTCCCAGGCTAAAGCCACCTGGATCGAAAGGAACATCAATCCGATTCTTTTCGATTATTATCAAGGCCCGCCCAAGTAGTTCTACTTCACGGGTCATCTCGTTTGACTCTGAACCTGTACCACCCATGTTGAACGGAGCATAGGACCATTTCTTGTTCACTATTGTCTTGACCCTCTCAATTAATATAGTTCCAACTAAATAACCATATAGTCGTAAACCATGGACCTCATTGCATTTTTTTACAAAATACTCATCAAGTTTAACAACCTTTTCTTCGTTTTGATCAATATGAGGGGCATCTTTTGACGACATAGCTTCTCCAACCTCCACAATCTGGCCATCAACAAAATTTTCAAATAGTACCTCGTACCAGATTTTTACAGCATGAGAATTTTGTATACCGTGGTTTTCATCATCCAAAATAATTTCCTCAAAACTATTTGTTGGAAAATTACCTTTTAAAATTGTACAAAAGTAAATTTGAGAAGCACCAAAATCTATTGTGTTTCTTAATGCCTTCGACTTCATTGCTTTGCTCATGAAATTTCTTTGCAAGCCCCCCATGCTAACAGGTTGAGTTCCAAATGTAGCCGCTGGACCACCCGTTACCACAGTAGGACCATCACCCTTAACGCTATGACTTTTAAAACTTGATTCGTCATCACCGGCTCCCATGATCGTCGACTCTTTTTTGTGGTCATGTCTAATGGTGAGCACACTACCGGTACCACCCGAATCATCGTCGCATGCCCAAGAATACCATTGCTCATCCTCGTATTCATCAAAACATGGTAGAGTGTGGTACAAGCGATAATCCCTCTCACAAGCCATTTTGAGCCAGGAATTTAGCTCTGATACCAACTGATGTAGCGTGATGATGGTATTGGAAAACTAACGCGTTGATTCTAAGAATACCCGCGAAGATCTTTTCCCAAACCCCCAAATTCGTCCCCAAAAGACAAGAATTTAAAAAAAGTCAAACAATTATTTTATAAAACTCAAAAAAAGCCCCCAATACAAATTACATGAGAACTTATATAGAGTTTTTATGATCAACTCAATGGACATAAATTAAAACAAAACTTAATGAACACTAAATGTGGATTATTTCGTTACATAATTGAGTCGACACTTGATATTCCCGCATCAGATATTAAGGTAAATATTGATCTGGTTATTAAATAAATGATCAATATGGGCACCATAAATTATTTAATAAATAATTTATGCTAACACATTATTATAATGAATCATTGATATTAACTTTATCTGTTTTTTTTTGTTTTAAATAACAACTCGCACAATATTTAATCTGTATTTTCTTTTAAATGAATGTTGTTTAATATCATAATTTCAATATTTAGTTACTTGTTTATTACAATTATTAAACTTGATATTAATTAATTTCCTCATAAAAGTGTTTTAATATTAAACTTGATGGGTTGAGTTATAATACAAAAGATTTAAAAATAAGAAGGGTAAGAAGGCACCAGAGAATGACAAGTGTCCTATGAGTAATTAAATGGAAATGGTAATTTTGTCTACAAGAGAAAAGAGAATATGCACATGCAAGTCACATGCTATTTCCCCCTAACTTTTAAACGTCTGTAACTTTTTTATACATCATTTGTTTTAAAAAAAAATTATACCATAAAATCGAGCGTTTTTTTATCTTTAATATGAGTACCATATTGTTATATTTTTCAAAAAAATTTCAAAAACCCAGTTGCATATTACACAATGGACGTGATGTAAAACACAATGTAAATTAGATTAAAAGCACAATCAATGACAACAGATAAAGACACAATGGACAACATACTAAAACACAATGAACATAACGTATAACACAATGACGATAACATATAACACAATAAGAATCAGACTAAATAAAAACACAATTGATGACAACAGATAAAAGACACAATTAATGACAGCAAATAAAAGACACAATGGAGAGCAGATGAAGACACAATGAAAAACAAACTAAAAACACAATACTTAACAAACTAAAACACAATGAACAAGATAATAAAAAAATTGAACAAATTATTAAACCACAATGGACAACATATTAAAACACAATGAATAACATATTACACAATGGACATGATGTAAAACACAATGTAAATTAGATTAAAAACACAATCAATGACAACAGATAAAGACACAATGGACAACATACTAAAACACAATGAACATAACGTATAACACAATAAGAATCAGACGAAATAAAAACACAATTGATGACAACAGATAAAATACACAATTAATGACAGCAAATAAAAGACACAATGGAGAGCAGATGAAGACACAATGAAAAACAAACTAAAAACACAATACATAACAAACTAAAACACAATGAACAAGATAATAAAAAAATTGAACAAATTATTAAACCACTATGGACAACATATTAAAACACAATGAATAACATATTACACAATGGACATGATGTAAAACACAATGTAAATTAGAATAAAAACACAATCAATGACAACAGATAAAGACACAATGGACAACATACTAAAACACAATGACCATAACGTATAACACAATGGCGATAACATATAACACAATAAGAATCAGACTAAATAAAAACACAATTGATGACAACAGATAAAAGACACAATTAATGACAGCAGATAAAAGACACAATGGAGAGCAGATGAAGACATAATGAAAAACAAACTAAAAACACAATACATAACAAACTAAAACACAATGAACAAGATAATAAAAAAATTGAACATATTAAAACACAATGGACAATATATTAAAACACAATGAATAACATATTAAACACAATGACCTGAACTAATAACACAATTTATAGAAAACCCAGATATAACAAAATCTTCATTGTGTCATATATTGTGTTATAGGTTTTTATAAAAACGCAATGGATAGAACTCAAATTAACATTGTGTTATAGGTTTTGATAATAACACAATGTATAGAAACTCTACTGACCAAAACCCAGTTAAAAGACACAATGACCTGAACCTTTAACACAATGCCAAAAAACCCAGTAAAAATGAAAATTTTTATTTTATTTTTATATGATAATATGGTACTCATATTAAAGATAAAAAAACGCTCGTTATTATGGTGAAATTTTTTTTGAAAAAAAATGTCGTATGAAAAAGTTATGGACGTTTTAAATCGATGGGGGAATTGGCATGTGCCTTGCATGTGGAGAGAGAAAATCCATAAATATAGGATTCCTTTTATGCCCTTCTATTATCTTCTTTTCCATACAACCAATCTCAACCCTTCAAATCTAAGATCAATGGACTAGAATCCTTCTTACACTTCTTATTTATTTTATCCTTTGTATTTGATCCTAACCCTTAAACGGGATATATAATTTCTCATAAAAATGTTTTAATACTTTGTAGAGAGATAGGATCCGCATAATGGGCCCATTAAGCAATCATATACATGAGGTCCATGAGGATGAGGCTGTTTGCCTGTTAGCGTCCATGTTGTATGAACGTGAACTCCGCACCATACTCATACTTGTGTTTTTTATTTTAAATATTTTTATTATAGATTATAGATTTTCGTCTGAATAGTTCTAGTTGTAACTGAAAGTTAATCATGTATATTAACTTCAGCTGGCTTGGCTTATGATAAATATTTAAACAAACAATAATTAGGGTGGAGATACAATAGGAAGTTTATTTGGCTAGTAAGACTAGGAAGTGATCTTAACCGTCCATTTAATTAATCAAGGGCTAAGATTAAATGAATGAAATTGAAGCAAAAAAAAAAGAGGCGCGTAGGTTTGTTAGGGGCATTCTAGTCAATCCAGCACAATAGTTTCTCTCTCCTCCAATTCCCCCCCCCCCCCATTTTTTAAATGTTAATAACTTTTTCATACGACATTATTTTTTTATAAAAATTGCACAAAAAACGAGCGTTTTTTTATCTTTAAAACGAGTATACTATTGCTATATTTTTGAATTTTTTTTTTGAAAACCCAGTTGCGTAAAACGCAATGGAGAAAACTCAGTTGCGTAAAACGCAATGAAAAAAAAAACGTAAAAAAATGACTTTTTCTAAAACGCAACGCACCCAAAACACTTAAAAATGTCTTATTTCTAAAACGCAATGGCTAGAAAACACTTAAAAATGACTTATTTCTAAAACACAATGGCCAGAAAACACTTAAAAATGTCTTATTTCTAAAACGAAATGCCTAGAAAACACATAAAAATGTCTTATTTCTAAAACGCAATGGCCTAAAAACACAAAAGAAACGGTTCTCTCTAAAACGCAATGAACTGAATACACATAAAAATGTGTTTACCTAAAACGCAATGAGTAAAAACACTTCAAAAATGTTTTATTTCTAAAACGCAATGACCAGAAACTGTTGTTCACAGAACTAGAAACTGTTGTACACAGAACCAGAATCTAACTAAAACGCAATGACCAGAACCTGTTGTTTACAGAACCAGAAACACAGTCTACGAATGCAGTTTTATATGTGAATTGTTTGAACCAGGAAGCAGGAGATAAAAAACTGTATACGAATGCAGTTTTGTATGTGAATTGTCTGAAGCTATTGTTTACAGAACCAGAACCAGCTCAACCCTAGCCAGGGGCTCTGTCCCTTGGACCCCGCCAGGGGCGGCCCCTGGGACCCTGCTACCAGGGGCGCTGCCCCCGGACCCCCGCCAAGATCGTAAAACGCAATGACTAAATCAAAAACCCAGATCGTAAAAATGAAATTAAAGAATTTGTTACATGGATCGAAGTGATTTCTTCAACAATTGACGAAGTTTGAATGATTGAAACACTTATCAGCGCTCGAATCGAAGGAATCGAGTGATTATCTCCAAAATCACCGGAAAAAACGAGATTTTTTATGAAATTAAACTGGGTTTTCTTCAAAAAAGCTGAAGAACACGTTGATTGGGTGTTTGAATCATTGATTTGTGATGAAAATCGCACTATAATGTAGTGATTATTGAGATAGAAAGTGAAGAAATAGTTGAATATGGTGGGTTTTGAAAATGGTGGGTTTTGAAGTTACTGGGTTTTGAAAAGGAAGAAGAAATGGTTGGATTGACTAAAATACCCTTTTTCTTTATTTTAAATGTTGCCACATGTCGTAATCCTATTGCTTCCTACACTTCCTAGCCAAAATAAACTTCCTATTTGATCTTTTCCCACAATAATTAAGGTGTATTATTAGTTTTTTTAAATAACCCATTAGATCATATACATATATGGTAATATAAAGTTAATTATTATTTTATATTTTATATTTATATCTATCTCCTTCAAGAACAAATGTTATGGTTAAGATAAGAAAAAAGATACCTACTAAATGATTATTGATCATCTTAGATTTACCTATATACAACATTTTAATAATTTCAAGTTTGGTTAAATGATTAGTGAATATGTGCTTTTTTTTCACTAAATTTAAATTTGTATATTTATACATGTGATATATGGGAAAAGATCAAATATGAAGTTTATTTTGGCTAGGAAGTGTAGGAAGCAATAGGATTAGAACATGTGGCAACATTTAAAATAAAGAAAAATGGTATTTTAGTCAATCCAACCATTTCTTCTTCCTTTTCAAAACCCAGTAACTTCAAAACCCACCATTTTCAAAACCCACCATCTTCAACCATTTCTTCACTTTCTATCTCAATAATCACTACATTATTGTGCGATTTTCATCACCAATCAATGATTCAAACACCCGATCAACGTGTTCTTCAGCTTTTTTGAAGAAAACCCAGTTTAATTTCATACAAAATCTCGTTTTTTCCGGTGATTTTGAAGATAATCACTCGATCCGTTCGATTCGAGCGCTGATAAGTGTTTCAGTCATTCAAAATTCGTCAATTATTGAAGAAATCACTTCGATCCATGTAAGAAATTCTTTAATTTCATTTTTACGATCTGGGTTTTTGATTTAGTCATTGCGTTTTATGATCTTGGCGGGGGTCTGGGGGCAGCGCCCCTGGTAGCGGGGTCCCAGGGGCGGCAGCCCCTGGCGGGGTGCAAGGGGCAGAGTCCCTGGCTGGGGTTGATTCAGACAGTTCACAGCACAGACAATTCATCAGAAAAATTAATTTTCTGTAAATTGCCTCTGGAAATTGCATTCATAAAGTGCATTGATTCAGACAGTTCACAGCACAGACAATTCACAGCACAGACAAAACTATTGTCATGGTTCAATGCGTTTTTGTAAGGACCGTTTTTCTTCTTTATAAATTAACTTACAAAGGTAATTAAAAGACTTCAAAATAACAACGTTAATATATGCGTTTGACAAAAATTGGGCATGACCCGTCGGTAAGACGGATATATCCCTGTTTTAAACAAAAGTAAGACAATACCATTCTACATTTCGTTCGACAAGACACTACTAAAACCTAGACATCAAGTGTTAAAGTGTAAGTCTACTAACAAGTTGTACAAAATAGAAACTTTGACCCAAAACATTAGTGCAACTAGCGGAAGCGCTTGATATGACATATCAAAACATGTGCTCGCTCCAATTCTCCAAGTCGCCTAAGTTGAGGATTTACCTACATTCAACAACAAAGCTTTAAAAAGTTAGTCATTATACTTATTACGCTTACAATAGCATCGTTTAGTTCCATTCGTTTATGTACTTTCATTTCCTCTTACGCATACAACTACCCAGTTAAATGGGTATGGCATATACTCTCTTAATGAGCTTTAAACATACTCTTACGACCCGGTAACATCGGGTTGATTGCTTTCAGAAAATTAAACTCACAACTTCACTAACTAGGGTTAGATTTTCGAAAAAGAGGGCTCATGCACTGGATTATCTTGTGATTTAGGCTTCAGTTGCTTGATTTCTTGAGTTTAGGGTTTCCCCTCTCTCTGCCTGTTCTTGATCGATCGTTCCCCAGACACACTCACTGTGTTTGGGGTTTTATTTATTTTTAATAAATTTAGTTTGATCACTTTTGCATTTTACCCCTTCACTTAATTGCTAAATACAATTCTAATTTTAAAACCACCTTTAACTACCATCTTGCCATAAATTCTTAACTATGTTAAGTTTATTATTTATCCTTACTTGTTTTATTGTGTTATCATTTTTGGGGCGTTACAAGTCTACCCCCCTTAAAAGAGGTTTCGTCCCCGAAACCTGGACACATAACAAATTTAAATGTGCACATACCAAAAAGAAAAGGATAGTGCTTCCTCATTTCATCTTCCGCCTCCCACGTGAGTTCCGAGCCCTTTCGGTGTTGCCATTGAACCAACACTTGTTTAACGGATTTGTTGCGAAGATTCTTCACCTTGACATCTTTAATGGCTATTGGCCTTTCGACATAGTTTAACCCCTCGTCCAACTCGATGTCATCGAGAGGCACTATTGCTGTTTCATCCGCAAGACACTTTCTCAATTGTGATACGTGGAAGGTATTGTGAATCCCGTCTAATGTAGATGGTAATTCTAATCGATATGCAACCCTTCCAACTCGGGCCAAGATTTTAAACGGTCCGATATAACGAGGACCTAACTTACCCCGCTTGCGGAAACGGATTATGCCCTTCCATGGTGATACTTTCAATAGAACATAATCTCCGACTTGAAATTCAACAGGACGCCTTTTCTTGTTTGCATAAGCTTTCTGCCGATCCTGGGCTGCTTTCAGTCGAGCTCTAATCAATTCAATCTTTTCATTTGTTATAGCTATTAAATCACTTGGCGCAAGCTCCCTTTGCCCCACTTCACCCCAACATACGGGGGTTCTACACTTTCTCCCGTATAATAATTCATAGGGTGCCATTTGAATGCCACTATGGTAGCTATTATTATAAGAGAATTCCACTAGTGGTAAATGGTCGTCCCAACTTCCCCCAAAGTCTAAGGCACACGCTCTCAGCATGTTGACAAGTGGTTGAATGGTTCTTTCTGACTGGCCGTCAGTCTGAGGGTGGTAGGCGGTGCTTATGTGTAACCTCGTGCCCACACTCTCGTGAAACTTTTTCCAGTAGCGGGAGGTAAATCTGGTGTCCCGGTCCGAGACGATTGACACGGGTACCCCGTGTCGAGATATGATCTCATTCATATAAATTTCTGCCATTCTCTCGGAAGAGTAAGCCTCTTTGATGGGTAGAAAATGAGCACTTTTCGTGAGTCGGTCCACGATTACCCATATTGTATCATGCCCCTTTTTCGTTCTAGGAAGCTTGGTTACCAAATCCATCGTTAGTTCCTCCCATTTCCATACCGGAATTTCCAAAGGTTGTAATTCCCCGTATGGCTTTTGATGTTCTGCTTTGACTTGGGAGCATGTTAAGCATTTCGCGACATACTTATCAATATCGCGCTTCATGCCCGGCCACCAATAATTTGCCTTCAAGTCCCGATACATCTTTGTAGCCTCGGGATGGACCGAATATCGTGACTTATGAGCCTCGTCGAGTAGAGCGGTTTTGACTTCACAGAATCATGGTATCCAAATTCGGCCGAATCTCGTCTTGAGTCCGGTAGAATTTTCTTCTAGTTTATCGGTTACACCTTTTAATCTTTCTTTCTTTAAGTCTTCCGCTCCAAGCGACTTTATTTGGGAATCACGTATCGTCTCAAGTAATCGTGGCGTAACTATCATCTTCATGGATTTTACTCGAATGGGAGACGAATACTCTTTTCGGCTTAACGCGTCGGCTACCACATTCGCTTTTCCCCGGTGATAAAGGATATCACAATCGTAATCTTTGATAAGTTCTAACCATCTCCGTTGCCTCATATTTAAGTCTTTCTGCTTAAAGAAATATGTAAGGCTTTTGCGATCCGAGTAAATTGTGCATCTCGCGCCATATAGATAATGCCTCCAAATTTTAAGGCAAACACTACCGCTGCCAGTTCCAAATCGTGAGTCGGGTAGTTTCCTTCATGCGGTTTAAGTTGTCTTGATGCATACGCGATAACCTTTCCCCTTTGCATTAAAACACATCCTAAACCCTGATGTGAAGCATCTGAATAGACAACCAAATCTTCCATTCCATCTGGGAGTGTTAATACCGGAAAACTAGACAACTTTTCTTTTAACACGTGAAAGGCATCTTCTTGATCTTTGCCCCACACAAACCTCTCTTTCTTCCTCGTCAACTTCGTTAAGGGTAACACTATTTTTGAAAAATCTTGTATAAATCTCCTGTAATAGCCAGCAAGGCCTAGAAAGCTCCTTACTTCAGTTGGGGTTTTTGGGGAAACCCACTTCATTACTGCCTCAATCTTCGACGGATCAACCAAGACACCTTTCGAGTTTATCACGTGGCCGAGAAACTGCACCTCTCTGAGCCAAAAGGCGCATTTTGAGAATTTTGCGTAAAGTTTCTCCTTACGGAGAACTTCAAGTACTTCACGCAAGTGTTTCGCATGTTCAGTCTTGCTTCGCGAGTAAACTAAAATATCATCTATGAACACGATCACAGATTTATCTAACATGGGTCGGCATACCCGGTTCATAAGATCCATAAACGCAGCCGGCGCATTCGTCAATCCGAAGGACATGACTAAAAATTCATAATGCCCATAACGGGTTCTGAACGCGGTTTTCGGAATATCTTATCCCCGTACTCTAACTTGATGGTACCCCGAACGCAGATCTATCTTGGAGAACCAACTCGCCCCTTGTAATTGATCAAAAAGATCATCAATTCGAGGTAAAGGGTAGCGGTTCTTCACGGTCAGCTTATTTAATTCTCTGTAGTCGATGCACATGCGCATCGACCCGTCTTTCTTCTTAACAAATAAGACAGGCGCTCCCCAAGGTGACACACTCGGACGTATAAAGCCCTTATCTAGCAAATCTTGTAATTGTGTCATTAACTCCCGCATCTCGGTGGGAGCCAGTCTATAGGGAGCCTTCGCAATCGGCTTCGCTCCCGGATTCAATTCGATGCGAAACTCTATTTCTCTTTCGGGAGGAAGTCCCGACAATTCCTCCGGAAATACATCCGGAAATTCATTCACGATCTCTACGTCTTCAAGCTTCGGGAAACCTTGTTGAGTATCTACTACGTAAGCTAGGTATGCCTTACTCCCGTTAAGTGTATACTTAACGGCTTGAACGAGGGTACAAAGTTTCGCTTCCACCCTTCTCTCGCCTTGTATAGTTAATCGTTTTCCACTTGGGGACTGGACATGTATTGTTTTAGTTTCACAATTAATTTCCGCTTGGTGTCGGGTCATCCAATCCATACCCACTATCATTTTGAATTCCCCCAAAACCATAGGTATGAGGTCGATATCGAATTCTTCATTTTCTATAGTGAATTTGCAATTTCTACAAATCTCGTTTAACATATATGTCTTACTATCGGCTATTTCTACTTCTAAAGGCATCGGCATTCGTTCAATCTTAAACGGAGGATGTTGTACAATTTCATTTGAAATAAACGACATTGTGGCTCCGGTATCAAACAAAACATGAACCGGCATAGAATTTAATAAGAAGATACTTGAAACAACATTCGGATGAACCTTAGCCTCCTCGGATGTGATTTGGAACATCCTTCCTTTAGCCCTTGAACCCTCTTGCTTCTTGTCTTCCTTTTTCGACTCTTGCTGAAGCTTTAGGCATTCCGATTTAACGTGCCCCTTTTCGAAACAATTGAAACAAGTCTTCGGACTAGTTGGACATTGATAAGATGAATGTCCTTCCTTACCACATTTGTAGCACCCCTTCTTGCCTAACAAACACTCTCTAGTATGAAGTTTTCCACACGTCTTGCAAGGAGTAATACCACCCTTCGACTTATCTTTCCTTCCTTGCTCTTGATACTTCCCCTTTTTAGATGGACTCGAATTTGTACCTTTTTCACTTGATCTCTTTTCACCACGTTCCTCTTGTCTCTTAATTTCAATTTCTCTATCCCGTGCCAGATTGATAAGCTCATCAAGGGTCTCACATTTCGAGGGAGTGATAAACTCCCTAAATTCCGCCTTTAATACCCCGTAAAAGCGATTGATCTTCATTCTTTCAGTCTTCACAAAATCCCCACAGAACTTCATCTTATCCATGAAAGTATTTGATATCTCATTTATTGACTCGTTTCTCTGTCGGAGGCGCAAGAAATCCTCCTGAATCTTATCAATAGCCGACTGAGGGCAATGGTATCTCATAAAGGGCTCCTTAAATTCTTGCCAAGTCATCGTCTGAAGTCTATCCTCCCCTATTTCCTTGCTATGCGCATCCCACCAATCTTTCGCCTGAAGAGTGAGTTGGCCAGTAGCGAACATCACCTGATCTTCTTTATCACAACGACTTCGTATAAATACCGCTTCTATATTTGAAATCCATCTTTGGCATGCGATCGGGTCAATTTTACCATCATACATTGCGGGATTGCACGCCATGAAGTCTTTATACGTGCACCGTCGTTCTTTGCTTTTGCTCTTAGATCCCTCAATCAATTCTTTCAACTCTTCGATTTTGCTAGTCATCATGGCATCCACAACTCCCAACACCCGACTTTCTACTTCTTGAGCTAATCGTGGTAGATTAGCTTGCATAACCCCTTCCGCCACTTCTGTGACCTTATTGATAAATGCTTCTTGACGAGCAGTATCATCGTCATCATTAACGTTGCTTGCATCAGCCATCTACACCATGTCATGTATACATTTAATACGGATCATAAGCTTTCAACATATCATAGTTCATTAGTCCGTATTACTTATTCACATTCTTACATTTCGAGCTTAACTTCATACATTCGTCGTTTATTTCATACCCTTGTGTACATTCCATTTAACGTTTAATGGTTTTATACCATTGCCATTATCTACTTAATCCTTACATACTTAATTTACCTCATAATGACTCGACAAAACCGTAAATCAAGCTCCCGGGAAGTACCGTTAAATAAAATTTGGAAAATTTTAAAAATTTTGTGGGCTGAAATACACAAGCCGTCGGCGACAGCTTACTAACCCGTCGGCGACGGGCTTCTTAAAATGGCGTCGGCCATGTAACCCCGTAGACAGGAGGTTAAGGCGTCGGCTAGTGGGGGGGGGGGGGGGCGTCGGCGACGGGAGGGTAACCCGTCGGCGACGGGCCTTCGTTATGCAGAAACGCTGCGGATTAGTTTTTAGGCATTTTTGTTCGTTTCTTTCTATTCCGTTTCGACTCTACAGCTCCTGCACTTCTCATTTATCTTCCCCACATATCTAATTTATTATTTTCGTCATACACATAATAAACACACTTGCAATTTGTTTATAACCTAAACGTTACCTCATTGGCGATCTTGGAGCGAGCACACTTTCGAACGAGCCGTCGGTTGAGTTCAAGCACCACTATTCGTGCTCGAATCCCTCAACCTAGGCTCTGATACCAACTTGTAAGGACCGTTTTTCTTCTTTATAAATTAACTTACAAAGGTAATTAAAAGACTTCAAAATAACAACGTTAATATATGCGTTTGACAAAAATTGGGCATGACCCGTCCGTAAGACGGATATATCCCTGTTTTAAACAAAAGTAAGACAATACCATTCTACATTTCGTTTGACAAGACACTACTTAACCTAGACATCAAGTGTTAAAGTGTAAGTCTACTAACAAGTTGTACAAAATAGAAACTTTGACCCAAAACATTAGTGCAACTAGCGGAAGCGTTTGATATGACATATCAAAACATGTGCTCGCTCCAATTCTCCAAGTCGCCTAAGTTGAGGATTTACCTACATTCAACAACAAAGCTTTAAAAAGTTAGTCATTATACTTATTACGCCTACAATAGCATCGTTTAGTTCCATTCGTTTATGTACTTTCATTTCCTCTTACGCATACAACTACCCAGTTAAATGGGTATGGCATATACTCTCTTAATGAGATTTAAACATACTCTTACGACCCGGTAACATCGGGTTGATTGCTTTCAACATAAATCCTTCGTTCTATCCGTTAAACGGATTAAACTTCATACACTCGTTATTGCATTCATGACCACCCGTTCTAAACGGATGGTACCTTATTCTTACTCGACTTGTTCAATTCGAACTGGTTGACTTGCATAGCTTGTCATAACGTTCGTTAGCATAATCAAATCCACAAGGGATTTGCTATCCACTTACTATTCACCATATTCATTATAACTAGTATTGTTTATCATAATTATTAACAAAATTTAAGTAAGGTTTTGTATGCAACGGAACATACCTCGATCTTGCGTGCCTTCCGTTTTCCTAGTGCTTGTACCTTCTTCCTTCACGCCTACATTACAACATTCATTCATTTATTTAGTCTACCAAATTCATCCTACCATTTTAACATTACACATACATTCGTCTCCTAAGCATTTCATCAAACACTTGGTAGGCATCATAATTAAGGTATAAGGTACAAGTCTTTAAAGCAAATCTTTACTAGTTCATCATCACCCAACATTCATATCTATTCTAATTTGCATAATTATTTCCTCCTACATCAATTTATCTAACATTCAAGCATTACAAACAAGATCATATATCAAGATAACATACCATCACAATCATTATGATCTTCCTAATCATAACACAATTTCACAAAGTGGGTTTTCACTACAATCTTTCATGCAACCTAAGATCATACATGATTCTTGTTCTAGAAAGCAATTCTAACTCAGATTTCCCATATTTGATACAAGAAATCGAGATTGGATTGAACCCCTCTTCCCACAAATCATAATTTCAGAAAATTAAACTCACCACTTCACTAACTAGGGTTAGATTTTCGAAAAAGAGGGCTCATGCACTGGATTATCTTGTGATTTAGGCTTCAGTTGCTTGATTTCTTGAGTTTAGGGTTTCCCCTTTCTCTGCCTATTCTTGATCGATCGTTCCCCAGACACACTCACTGTGTTTGGGGTTTTATTTATTTTTAATAAATTTAGTTTGATCACTTTTGCATTTTACCCCTTCACTTAATTGCTAAATACAATTCTAATTTTAAAACCACCTTTAACTACCATCTTGCCATAAATTCTTAACTATGTTAAGTTTATTATTTATCCTTACTTATTTTATTGTGTTATCATTTTTGGGGCGTTACAGTTTTAGAGACAACACTTTCTTTGGTGTTTTTAGGTAATTGTGTTTTAGAACTAAAACATTTTTATGTGTTTTCTGGCCATTGCGTTTTAGAAAAACACATTCTTGAAGTGTTTTTGGTGCATTGCGTTTTAGGTAGAACACCTTTTTAGGTGATTTCAGTCCATTGCGTTTTACAGATAACACTTTCTTTGTTTTTTAGGCAATTGCGTTTTAGAATGAGTCATTTTTAAGTGTTTTCTTGCCATTGCGTTTTACAAATAAGACATTTTTTTGTGTTTTTGGTGCATTGCGTTTTAGGTAAAACACTTTTTTATGTGTTTTCAGTCCATTGCGTTTTAGAAAACAGACATTTTAAGTGTTTTCTGGCCATTGCGTTTTAGAAATAAGACATTTGTATTTGTTTTTGGTGCATTGCGTTTTAGGTAAAACACATTTTTATGTGTTTTTAGTCCATTGCATTTTAGAAAGTACATTTTCTTTTGAGTTTTTAGGCTATTGCGTTTTAGAAATAAGACATTTCTTTGTGTTTTCTGGCCATTGCGTTTTACAAATAAGACATTTTTTTTGTGGTTTTTGGTGCATTGCGTCTTAGAAAAATGTCATTTTTAGTTTTTTTTTCATTGCGTTTTACGTAACCGGAGGTTTTTCTATTGCGTTTTAAACAACTGGGTTTTTAATTTTTTTTTTTTTGAAAATATAGCAATAGTATACTCTTTTTAAAGATAAAAAACGCTCGTTTTTTTGGTGCAATTTTTATAAAAAAATAATGTCGTATGAAAGAGTTATTAACATTTAAAAAATGGGGGGGAATTGGAGGAGAGAGAAACTATTGCCTTGAATTGACTAGAATACCTCTAAACAAACTCACGCGCCTCTTTTCTTCCCTTCAATTTCCATCATTTAATCTTAGCCATTGATTAACTAAATGGATGGTCAAGATCACTTCCTAGCCTTCTTAGCCAAATAAACTTCCTATTGTATCTCCACCCTGTGATATATAACAAAAAGATGATTATCGATATGGATATTAATTCATTCATATCAACCGCTTAATAACTATAACGATTGTATTCACCTATTATGTATTATATTTTTGTTTTGATGTATATTGTTTATACATCAACAGTTCGATATATAAAGTGAGGTCAACAAATTAAATTCATCTGTTTCTTTTAATTTCTATAATGACAAAGCGCATGAGGGGTAATAGTTATTAAATGCAATTTGTTAGTAGTGGCGACCACTAATATGCCATTGGCTAATAGTGGCGGCCACCGCTTTTCTTTGTTTTTTTTTTTTGCTTTCCTCATGTAGTCTTAGAAAATTACAATTTTACTCTATTTTAAAATTACGATTTTACTCCTTATAAAAACATACGATTTTGTCCTTTGTTAAAAATTACAATTTTGCCACCAGCTCAAAATTTCAATCTTATCAACGTTTTGGCTTTGCCAAATTACGAGTTTACCCTCAATTTAAACTTATGATTTTACCCTTGTAACACTCCGTGTTTCGAAATTCAAAGTCAAAGTCAAGATTGAAGTCAAAGTCAAGATTGAAGTCAAAGGAAGAAAAGATTGCTAATTGTGATCTGTCTTGTTATGGGTGAAATTATGAGCCCATATCCTGGAAAATATCTTGATTTATATCTTGATTATTTAGTATCTGTTTACATCCGGGATGCTGGTTCAGGATATTGGTAACATCCTGAATGGTATCCTCAGGATTACTAACGGATTACGTGCAGGTACGTGGGTTAGAAGCTATCAACGTTCACGAAGACTCATTCCGCGGAAGACTCGGTCCAAGTTGTTCAATGAAAGACGTTAAGCCCGCTTTATTTGGTTCCAAACGGCTATTTATGGAATATTCGGGAGCATCCCATATTTATAGGAATTTTAGTTTCTAATTTGTAACTATAAATAGATGGGTATACCAGATCAAATAGGACACCACGTGAACACTCGCTACACTCTAACACTCGCTCTCTAGCAATTTTCACTTTCATACAAAAGCATTGTAACACTTAGCGATCTGGTCTATATCCTGCACTGTATCCTGACGTTTGAAGCAATAAGAAGAACAAGGCAGCTGCGATTGTCAGCTCCCGAGGTTTTATGCCGGCGATCTAGATTGATCAAGGGCTTTCCTCGTACATCTCGTGTCATTTACTTTACTTTTTGCTCATAGTTTGATCATAGATACAGCTCAATATCCTGAGCCGTATCCTGAATACTGATTTTCCATATAACTTAATCGGCATATTTTCAACACACTTTCTAGCACACTACCTCACTTTACTAATTTGATCACTAAATTGCTTCGGTAATTTTTGACCAAAACAATTTGGCGCCCATCGTGGGGCAAGTGGTGCTCTCTTTGCTAAAAATCTTTGTGAAATCGTTAATCGGTTTTCTATTTTCAAAATTTTTCACCGCATTGTTTACAATGGCCTCAAGATCAAACATGAGTTCCTCTACTGTGTCTGCTGTGACCTCCGCTACTACCGGTTCGGTGCTTCCACCACCTCCTCCAAGGATGCCAGCCTCTTCACGACCTCAGGATATTATCCCTACTCGCAGTGTTCAGGAATCTGCTCCCGTTTTAGCTTCTAATGATGAAATTCTAACCTTATTTGGAAGTGTGCAGGAACAAATGAGGCAGCAACAGGAAACAAACCAAATGTTGTTAAGGGAAATACAACTCCTGAAGTCTGGCTCGAGCAGATCTGCTGAGGATATTGTCACTCCATTACAACCCAGAACTTTGAACTTCAGTTCAGCTGTGTATACTGAGGATAACAGGGGGAATATTGTCCCCAGCCTTCCTCAGAATCATACTCCTGAAATACCCTCCTCGGTCAGGATGTCAACCATGAGGAGCTCAGGATATGCTTCAGGATATGGGCAAAATCCTCCGACGGGTAACGTGTCAAATAATAATAATACTCATGCTACTAACAATAGTGGATCTTTGCAGGATACAGGTGTAACATCAGCACTTACTAGGGAACTTCAGAAGTTGAAGGACATGATATCTAGTGTACCTGGAGTGGTCCAGCCGATCCCGGAAGTGTCCCAGGACAGCCACAAGATATCTCGTTTTGCATATCCTATCTGTGATGCTGAGATCCCAAAGAGATTTCAGACCCCCAACATGAAGCTTTACGACGGAACTACGGATCCTGAGGAGCATATTGCTCAGTATAGGGAAAGAATGGAGATTAACCCTATCCCTCCGGATCTCAAGGAGGCATGCTTATGCAAGGGCTTTGGTTCTACCTTAACAGGATCAGCCTTGAAATGGCTCTTGAATGTTCCTCCGCATTCGATTACATCTTTTGCTCACTTAGTAAATTTATTTAATAGTCAGTTTTCTTGTAGTAGGAGCTTTGAGAAACTAACAAGTGACCTTTACAGGATAACACAAGGGCATCAAGAATCCCTAAGGGATTATGTGAACAAGTTTAGCCGGGAATCCTTAGACATTCCGCATCTTGATGTTGCAACAGCTGTGCAAGCTTTCAAGATGGGGCTGCAAAAGGATTCTCAATTTTACCAAGACCTTGTAATGAACCCATGCAGGAACTTGGATGAAGCTCGGAACAGGGCCCTGAGATATATTCGATTGGAGGATGACAGAAAGATGCAAGAGAGGATGAACTCATCTAACACTTATGAGTCAACTAACAGGAAATCAGAATCCTCGTTTAAGCCATATCGCTCTAAGCCATATGGTAGAAATGAAAATAAGAAAGTGAATGCTATTGAAGACGAGGATCCTGAAGAATATCCTGAACTATCTGAATATTGCTTTTCTGTTAACATTCCTGAATTAATGTATGCCATGCAGGGTTTAGGAGACAAGGCTAGGTGGCCTCGAAAGAATCAACAAAAGGCTGATTGGAAAGATAAGTCAAAATGGTGTGCTTTCCACGAAGATTTCGGACATGTAACTGAGGATTGCATTGCTCTAAGGAAAGAAATAAGCTATCTTCTAAGCAAGGGATATCTGAAAGATCTCTTAGGAAGAAAGAAGAATAAGGGTCAGGATACTGAGAAGGATCCTGAGCGAGCAGCATCACCTCCCGCGGATGCCAAGATAATTAACTTCATTTCGGGAGGATCCGACATTTGTGGGACTTCGTATTCGGCGGCAAAGAGACATGCAAAAGAAGCTAAGGCCGAAAGGGGAGACAGACCTGTCAGGATGACTACGCTTACAACTGACAAAGTGATCACATTTGATGCTGATGACAGGGATACTATCCAGGATCCTCACCATGATGCTCTGGTAATAACATTATATGTGGCTAACCATTTTGTACGCAGGATATTGGTTGATAATGGCAGCTCCGTCAACATAATCCAACTAGAGACTCTGAAAAGAATGAATGTATCTCCAATGGATATCACTTCGAAATCTACAGTGCTTGTTGGATTCAGTGGAGAGGCTAGAAACACAGTAGGAGAGATAAAGTTGCCGGTATATGTTGAAGGAGTCAACTCAATACAACGTTTCTGTGTGATGGATTCCCTATCCTGCTATAATATCATACTAGGAAGACCATGGATTCACGATATGAAGGCTGTGCCGTCGACGTATCACCAATGCATCAAGATCCCTACCCCTTGGGGAGTGGTCAAGGTCGAAAGCGATCAGCAGGAGGTGAAAGAATGCTACTCATCCTCGATGAAATCCTTAACCAAGCCTAGTGCAGCATAGCAATTAAAGACGCGGGCCCAGGATATCGTGGAGGATCCGGAGCAGGATGTGAAGAAAATTATCATGGACCAGGATAATCCCGATATTTCGGTGCTCGTAGGAACCAATATCCCTCAGGATATTGAAGAACAGTTAATTAACTTTTTGAAATGCAGGATTTCAACATTTGCATGGAAGCATGAGGATATGACAGGCATATCCAAAGACATTATCACTCATAAGCTTGGAATTGATAAATCATTCAAGCCTGTTCAGCAAAAAAGAAGGAAGTTTGCTCCTGAGCGGAATACGATTATCCAGGAGGAAGTTGAGAGATTATTGAAGTCCAGGATGATCAGAGAGGTTAAGTTTCCAAGGTGGCTAGCGAACGTGGTTGTGGTACAGAAGAAAAATGGGAAATGGAGAGTTTGTGTAGACTACACAGACTTAAACAAGGCTTGTCCTAAAGACCCATTTCCTCTTCCCCACATTGATGCAATGGTAGATGCCACTGCCGGGCATGAAATGCTGACCTTCATGGACGCATCCTCAGGATTTCAGCAGATCCAAATGGAACCTTCTGACCAGGAGGATACCGCCTTCATGACACCAACAGGTATTTATTGTTATACCGCTATGCCTTTTGGTTTGAAAAATGCAGGTGCAACATACCAAAGATTGGTAAACATGATGTTCAAAGACAAACTGGGGGACACTATGGAGGTATATATTGATGATATGGTGGTAAAATCAAAGAAAGCTCAGGATCACCTCCAGGATATTAAAGGAGCATTCGATATCCTGGATCAGTATAACATGAAGCTAAATCCTGCTAAGTGCCATTTTGGAGTGGGGGCAGGAAAATTTCTAGGATATATGGTAACCAAAAGAGGAATAGAGGCGAGCCCGGAGCAGATTAAAGCCATCTTGGATATTAAATCGCCCTCAAATATGAAGGATGTTCAACGATTAACAGGGCGAGTGGCAGCATTAAACAGGTTTATCTCAAGATCGTCAGAGAAATGCAAAGAGTTTTATGATATCCTGAAAAAGAACAAGAAATTCGAATGGAGTGAGAAGCATGAAGCAGCCTTGCAGGATTTGAAGAAATATCTTTCAACTGCACCATTACTGATGAAGCCTGAGAATGGTGAACCATTATCCCTATACCTCGCAGTATCAGGGAATGCTGTAAGTGCCGTCCTTGTAAAGGACCATGAAGGTCAGCAATATCCTGTTTATTATGTTAGCAAGAGCTTATTAAATGCTGAAACTAGATATTCTCATTTAGAAAAATTGATACTAGCATTAGTTATGGCGTCAACAAAACTTAGACATTACTTTGAGACACATAGGATTCATGTTAAAACAAATTATCCTGTCAAAAATGTGCTTAGGAAACCAGAAATGTCAGGCAGGATGGCTAAGTGGTCGGAAAGTTGAGTGCTTATGATTTAGTATATGAACCTAGAAATGCCATAAAGTCTCAGGCTTTAGCTGACTTTGTGGCTGATTTTAGTAGTGACATTCAAGATGAGGTAGACCTAGAAGTTCAACAGTTAGGAGAATCCTCAGGATCCTGGACATTATATACTGATGGTGCATCTAATATAAGAGGAGTAGGATTAGGAATACTACTAAAATCGCCACAGGGGGACATATTACCCAAGGCTATTAGATGTGAATTTCCTGCTACTAATAATGAAACAGAGTATGAGGCTTTAATTGCAGGATTAGAGTTGGCTAAGAGTATAAGTATCAAAAATTTACAAGTATATGTTGACTCTTTGTTAATTACTAACCATTTCAATGGATCCTATGCAGTTAAGGGTGAGAAGTTAATCGAATACCTCGATATTCTTAAAAAATTAGCAGGATATTTCGATGTTTTTACACTTGAACAGGTACCAAGGGAGGATAATGTTGAAGCGGATGCCTTAGCAAATTTGGGATCATCGATCAGGATACCTGAAGGGACCCAAATACCAATATTACATGTCTTATATCCTGCAACGAATCCTCAGGATAAAGAAGTAGCGGGTATTCGGGATCCTGGAGCGGAGTATCCTGAACAGGATCCTAAATCCTGGACGGCTCCAATTGTGAAATATCTCAAAGAAGGACACATCCCCGGAAATGAAAATCCTAAGGCATTTAGGATGAAGGTATCACGATTCACTATTATAAATAATGTTTTATACAAGAAATCTCTTGCAGGACCGTATTTAAGGTGCTTGGAGGATCCTGAAGCCAAAGAAGTACTTCAGGATATACATGAAGGGGATTGTGGTAATCCCACTGGGGGCAGATCATTGTTCTCGAAAGTATTAAGGACAGGATATTATTGGCCAACGATGAGGAAAGATGCTGCAGAATATGCTCGAAGATGTGATGCATGTCAAAGGCATAGTAACATACTACATCAACCAGCTGAACCGTTATATCCTGTAGTTTCCCCTTGGCCATTCATGAAGTGGGGGATGGATATAGTAGGGAAGTTACCAAAAGCTCCGGGAGGAAAAGTCTTTATGTTAGCAATGACGGATTATTTCTCTAAGTGGGTTGAGGCTGAATCATTTGTTCAAGTTAGAGATCAAGAGGTAGTATCCTTCATAAAGAGGAATATCCTGACTAGGTTTGGGGTACCAGCTGAGATCATTTGTGATAATGGGTCCCAGTTTATAAGCAAAAGGACTACTGACTTTTGCAAGAGTTGGGGAATCAAAATGATCACATCTACTCCGGTACATCCTCAAGCGAATGGGTAAGCTGAATCCTCAAACAAGATAATAGTCAGTAACTTAAAGAAGAGGCTTGGAGCCAAAAAAGGAAGATGGGCAGAAGAGTTACCCTTTGTTTTGTGGGCTGATAGGACAACGGTAAAGAATGCAACCGGCCAAACCCCGTTTTCCTTGGTATTTGGAGCAGAAGCAGTGATTCCAACAGAAATGACGATACCTACTGCAAGATCTATCCTACAGGATCCTGAACAAAATCCTGAAGCCTTGTGTCAAGATTTGGATACTATAGATGAAAAAAGAGACGCAGCAAGACTAAGGATAGCAGCATATCAACAAAGAATATCCAGAGCATATAATAAGAACATAAGGACTAGAAGATTTCGAGTTGGTGATTGGGTGCTAAGAAAGGCTTTTCAAAATACCACTAATCCTGCCGATGGCAAGCTAGCTCCTAAATGGGAAGGTCCATATGAAGTCGAGTCAGAAGCAGGGAAAGGAGCATATCGACTCAAGAATATGGAAGGGGATATGCTACCAAGATCCTGGAATGCAATACATTTAAAGCTTTATTTCAAGTAAGAGCAGTATTTAATTTCTGTCTCAGAATGGTATGTATTCTATCTACTTTAGCTATATTTGTTTATTATCTTGAACCCAATACTGACTTAAGCATCGGAGGGGTGTTAGCCAAGCTAACACCCACCTTAGTTTACAATTGTTTTGCAGCATATGTTTCAGGATATAGCTCCAGGATATGTACTCAGGATAACTCGAAAGATTAGAGGATTGGCCCCCTCTCTCACGTTTAAGGGATCCTGGTCCCTTCAAAGGTTTAAAGATATTCACCTTTCTTTCGAATTGGGTTTAAACACCTCGCCTGGAGCGCAAGTTATCTAGGTATAGTTCAAGGTAGCGGGACCAGTTCATGTAAAAGTGGCTGACAATTTCGTTACTGTTGGCTATATCCTGGATCCTGAAGGTATATGAGGATTGATCACCCTCTCTCACGAAAGAGTATTTTCATACTCTCTAAGGTTTAAAGGTTTTCACCTTTCTAAGAATTGGAGTTTATACACTCTCGCCTGTAGCGCATGAAATTTAGGGTTTATCCCCAGATATCAGGGTTTATCCCCAAGATATTAAGGGTTTATCCCCAGTATGCTAAGGATTCATTTCAGGATATCAGGGGTTTTGCCCTAGGGTATTCGGAATTTATTCAAATCAAAGTATGAATATATTTGCGTTTCTGTGTCGAACACAGGGGACATACGTTATACTATTCAAAGGATGGATCCAAGTTTATAAGTATGCACTGGGGACAAACTTATAATGGAGGATTGAAATTGATTCTCTAAGAATCTCTGGTATGATCTCTCCTTTTTATTTGGATAATTAATAGGTTGTATGTCAATATCCTGATCAAGATATCTTTTAGGATATCTTCTAGGATACGTTTGCAATATGTTCCTAAAAAAAAATGTCCAAACAAAACAGTTTTCACAAGTAAAATTTGTATATCAATGACAACAATAATAAAGTCAAAAGAGAAGTTATATTATTAACGTACCAAAAGATGTGCTCTTAGTTTCACCTCAAAACAAGGCCCATCCACTAAGAGCACTAATAGTTCCTTACCATATTTACCCAACAGTTGAAGGTTTCATCTCAAACCGAGACCCATCCACCTTCAACTGTTGTATTGTTCAAAAAAACATGCAGGAAATGTAAATTGTTCAGGTGCAAAAAAGTAAAGTGCAGAAAAGTAAATTGTTTTGGGACTACAGACCAACATTCAAATTCAAAAAGGTGGGTTCCAGCCTTGGCACGTATATCCATCATCGCCCACCTGAATGCCCTCACACAGCGGCATCTTCTCCAACCTTCTCAGACTTCTCAGCACCAGCATCCTGAGCAGCATCCTCACCAGTATCCATCCCAGCATCCGCTCCGGCATCCTTCTTGTCTCCAGCCTGGATCACCACCTCTGCTGACTTAGAAGACTCACCAGCTTCAACAGGAAGTGGCACAGCTTTGCCCCCGAGCTCCTTTAGCTTGGCCACCCAGGATTCAACTGGCCAAGATGGACAAACAAGGCCCGTCTCCTTGGCCTCGTAGGCCATCTTGATGCGTGCTTGTAGCAGGGAGACGATGGCGGAAGCCTTGATTCCCTCCCGGAAATTGACCAAGGCTTGATCATGATCCATTTGAACGGTGGCAAGTTTGAGCTCAGCGTCTTGGGTGACCTTCTTCAGCAGGCTTTCGTAGTGCCGGGTCTTCGCTTCGGCAATGGCACCTTGGTCAGCAACGGTGCTTTCAAGCTGTTTGATCCTGGCTTCATGGAGTGCAACAGTACCACAGGCATCATTATACAAGTGGAGCAAATGCTGGAGGCCCTGCACATCAATTACAGGTATAAGTTAGAATATATATTGACCAGGATATCCTGTCAGGATATCCTATTAGGATATACGTGCAGGATATACGTGCAGGATATGCGTCAGGATGTTACCTTGTTAAGGAAGGATGTCATTGGCTCTAAGGAATCAGAGAAGCTGAGTTCGTCATAGGAGAACCCTTCTGAACCTGGAGCACTGACTTCAAGACCTTTCCTCTTTTTTTGCTGTGGAAGCACGAGTCCTTGGATTGGCCTTGGGAGCCGGGAGTGGCTTGGAGCTAGTAGCAGCAGGAGTTTCTTTCTTGACTGTGGCTGGAGTTGGGTAGCTGTCGAGTTCGTCGAGGTCTAGATAGACTGGAACTTTGCTGGAGTCTGCACACAGGGAGTAAAATTCTAAATCTCTCCTAAGGATATCAAATGAAAACATATGTGTACAGGATATTTTGCAGGATCCTTACCAGACATATTTGCACTTGAAAGAGGACTTGGAGTTGGTGGGGATGGATTGAAACTTCTTTCAGCCTCTGGAAGGAGTCTGATGGCGTCTATTCTTTTTTGAGAATCAGCAAGAGGAGGTGCAATCTTCCTAAAATCAGCTGCATACACAACAGAGAAAATAAAATTGGTCAGTTCAGGATATAAAGTAAGATAAGAGGTAGGATCATCTTTAAACCCTAAATCCTACCCTTCTTCAACCATCTCATCGGATAATCCGTTCCACCAGGGATTGAATCCCTTTTTACAAAGAAGAACTTGGATTGCCAACCATCCTCGTTCCTGGTGGCACGAAGTATCAATGGGTCACCGGAAGTAGAATAAAACAGAAATCTACATGATCCGTGGCATTTAAGCTTGTAAGCTAGGGGTAGATCATGGACGGAAAGATCAGGAATGTGGTTTCTTTTGATTTGGTCAAGAATAGACAAAACACGCCAGAGCATTGGCATGGTTTGGCTGAAAGAGATTTTTGTGATATTAAAGAATTCGGTGATGAAGTCCGGAAAGGGGAATTGTAGCCCTAGGGTAAAAGGGAAAGCACTGAAGCATATCCACTCGCTGGAGACCATATCCGACCGGATTTCCCGGTCAAACGGTCTAAATACGGTTCCTTCCGGGAAGATACCGGAGGATTTTAAGGCCGACAGGTGGGCACTGTCAAAGGTGCATATCTCCTTCTCCGGTTCTTGGAGAAGGTTCTGTTGGATGAATGTGGGAGCCGAGTCACCTGAACTGGACCTTGTTTGCCTTGGCATTTGGTCGCCTGAATTTTTCGCCGGAGAAAGAGGATAAAGATAAATATGAAGATGAGAGAGAGAATGTTACCTTTCCCTTGTCGATTATGATTAAAAAAGAGATGAGGATGAGAAGATATAGGGCATGATGAGTAAATATAGGCTGGGTAGTTGAAAACGGTCACATCATTAGTCTTATCTATTAATTACCTCGGCCACCGTGAAAAATATAACCGTTAGTGCAGGATAACAAACGGTAACATTTTTGGGGACAATTGTTATGGGTGAAATTATGAGCCCATATCCTGGAAAATATCTTGATTTATATCTTGATTATTTAGTATCTGTTTACATCCGGGATGCTGGTTCAGGATATTGGTAACATCCTGAATGGTATCCTCAGGATTACTAACGGATTACGTGCAGGTACGTGGGTTAGAAGCTATCAACGTTCACGAAGACTCATTCCGCGGAAGACTCGGTCCAAGTTGTTCAATGAAAGACGTTAAGCCCGCTTTATTTGGTTCCAAACGGCTATTTATGGAATATTCGGGAGCATCCCATATTTATAGGAATTTTAGTTTCTAATTTGTAACTATAAATAGATGGGTATACCAGATCAAATAGGACACCACGTGAACACTCGCTACACTCTAACACTCGCTCTCTAGCAATTTTCACTTTCATACAAAAGCATTGTAACACTTAGCGATCTGGTCTATATCCTGCACTGTATCCTGACGTTTGAAGCAATAAGAAGAACAAGGCAGCTGCGATTGTCAGCTCCCGAGGTTTTATGCCGGCGATCTAGATTGATCAAGGGCTTTCCTCGTACATCTCGTGTCATTTACTTTACTTTTTGCTCATAGTTTGATCATAGATACAGCTCAATATCCTGAGCCGTATCCTGAATACTAATTTTCCATATAACTTAACCGGCATATTTTCAACACACTTTCTAGCACACTACCTCACTTTACTAATTTGATCACTAAATTGCTTCGGTAATTTTTGACCAAAACATGTCTCTCTTTGCTCAATTCCTGTTTTGACTTCTTTGACTTGTAGATATACTTTTTATGCTTTTACGTTAGTTGTATTATGTGGAGTACTTGTTAATAATCGAGGTTTAATCGCTATTAATCGCATGTTTAATCGATTTATCGCTTATCGCAATCGCAACTCGAATTATGTGTTTTGAATAAGGTTTTACGTGTGAGTGCTATTTACGTGTTATGTGTCCATGTTATGTTTATGTTGAAGTGTTAATCGCAATCACAAGTCTATCGCATCGCAAATCGAATCGAAAACGCTAAACGCAAGTTAATTATGATGATTGTATGTTAGATATAGTAGTTGGGATTAAAAGTAACTTGATTAATAATTCTATCGCACCGCTCTCTCGAATCGTATCCCAACGCTTAGCACGCGAATCAAAACTACAAAACTCATCACGCCGAACACTCCAATCGAGTGGCCAACCGATCGAGTTGCCACAAGATCGGGCTGCCACCCGATCTGCCACCCGATCGACCAGCCTCTTCATCCCCTTTCCTTTTATGGAAACCCTATAAATACCCACATATGTCACATCACTTGATGTTGACAGCTCTCACTCGACCCAACTCGCTCCAGCGCTCATTTCTCGTGATTTTTTTTTAGTCTTGTAAGTTTCCAACCTAAATCTTGTACTTTCTTGATCTACACACACTCCTACACCTTTCTATCTTTTGAATCTTAACTTTTAACCGTGAATTCACCAGATTTGAGGTGTTCTAGGGTGATGACATCATGAAGTTCTTATGAACTTCAATGTTTGGCTTCATTCCACCAAGAACAACTTAGATCTGAAGGATTTCCACAATATTTATCAAAGATCTTTCATAGATCTAAACATATTCATGGAGAAAAGGATTGAAAGATGGTTTTCTAACTTTCTTTCAACGCTTTTACACTCAATGCACTCAAACCCGATGGAATCGGAGCTAGGTCTGATCTTCTACCCATTCTTGGTGACGTATCGGTTCCAGATCCGAATTTAATCCAAGAGGTATTGACTTCAGGTTTGAACATGAACTACCGACTCGAACCGAGAACCGGTCGGACTAGGGTGATTCCTATTCGGTCGGGTCACTTGGGCCGGGGTGAGGGTTCTGTTGTTCAAGCATGTTATCAAAATATCTCATTCAACGCTACAAGACTTTAAACGAGTCAAGTGTCAAGACGAACGGATAGTCGGGACGGATTGCCGTCCGATCGGATTTCCACCCGATCGGATTGCCACCCGATCGACCGGCCATCCGATCGGGTTGCACTTGGGCCCCACACTTAAACTATTTCAAATTAATCAAGGATCAGAACGTTGAAACGGATTGCCACCCGATCGGATTGCCATCCGATCGAGTGACCATTCGATCATGTGACGTTTTGGGACTTTGACAATTTTCAACAGGTTTAATACAAACGGATTGCCACCCGATCGGATAGCCATCCGATCGAGTGACCGTCCTGCTGTGAATTTGTTCTCAAACTGAGAAGCCTCGCCAATCGGATTACTGTCCGATCGGACGACCGACCGACCGACCTGAAAGGTAGAGATACTTCTCTATTTTTAAAATGCTACAACGAAAACTTCAAAATACAAGCCATCATACACAAACACATCCATCCCAAACGAGATGACAATCCAATCGAGTGGCCACCCGATCGGGTGACCGCCCGAACGGATTGTCATCCTATCGACCGGCCACCCGATCGGATTACCGTCTGATCCTTTGACACCTTGCACCATTTTACGCGCCGCTTATCATTTATGCTATCGTTCTGATCAGGCTAATTCCGCTCTAAGCGCTCCCTTCAATCCATCATTGCTGTGAGTATACTCGAACCCTTTTTGCTTTATGCACTTTTGGGTGTTACATACGTTACTTATTCTAAATCACATCGAACACACTACGCCATACTTTTAACGCTAACCGCTACTGCATGTATATGTGACTCAATGATTGCTTGTTTGTTATATTTACACATGGATTGCTGTCTACCTGCCTTAGCAACGATAGTACTATAGTTTGGACTCAGCACCTGTTCACTCAGGGGTTGTTAAGGATAATTAATTACATGGCTCACAATGGTGAGTGTGTATTACGAACTGCCTTGCGCAGTCAACCCACAGTCATTGGTATTGATAGGATCATGTCGACAACTTACGTGCTTCATTTCACACTGTGTACGTGCTGGTTATGCGTAAACGATTTCGAACTCTATTATATCTATTAAACTTATATGCTCACCTTTACACTATGTGTATTGACTTTTACTTTAACGTATGTGGCAGGTGTTTAAGATGTTAGAATGCTTGGCTTGCTGTGAAACCGAGGCTAGGAAAGAGTCTAGAAACAAAGATAATTTATTTTATTTGAAAATCTGAGTTGTCGGAACATGTTTATTTGTTTGAAGAATGTCTATGTCTGTAATAACTAGATTATCTTATGGGTTATGGTATGGGACATAATATTTAAACTATTTGGTAATTTAGTCGTTATGGAATTTCTTTGAACAATCTGTTTCACTCAGTGCCGCACAATGTTGTAGAAGGCGCTAGGCGCTAGTCGGGCGGTGAGGTACAGCCTAGGGATTAATCGGGATGGGTTTTTTATATGTATTTTTTCAAAATTATATCTATATACCCAATAATATAAAAATAATACTTCAAAATTCACATAAATACTTCAAGTTTCAGATAGTATGGTTCGATTTTGACCGATTTTGACCAATTTTGACCGCCTAGGACCGCCTAGGACCGATTTTGATCGATTTTGACCGACTAATATTGTCCGATTAATCCGATTTTTGACCGCCTAGGACCGATTTTTGACCGCCTAGGACCGATTAACTCCGACTTTGACCGATTATTACCATGACCGATTTTTTGGACCGACTAGCATAAAATTAATCAGTTAGTCACCGCCTAGGCCGATTTCTGCAACAGTGGTGCCGCGCCCTGATGATTCCGCCATCGGTTGGGGTGTGACAGATTGGTATCAGAGCCATAACTATAGGGAATTAGGCAAGACTCGACCCAATCCGGGTCGATGTCTTAGAAACGACCTAGTCTGTAGTTAAGTACCAACAGACCGACTTGTGCAAACCCTTAGGGGTCTTGTACGAGCTTACTTGCTGTTTCTCGCTATTCTCGCATGCACTACGCTATCACTGCACTCCAGAATGAACAAGTGGTTAGGTCAAGATTAGGTGTGAAAGCCGCAAACTCTCGACTAAATCGCTTGTTCGACCCGCATTTTTATCTACAAATAGGAGAACTTGCGTTAAAACAGGAGTGAAACCCATACTTTGACGCATATTTCCCCCTTATTCTATCAAAACATGGACGAGGTTGTTAAGTCAGGGGTGAAACCCGAACCTTGACGACTTGTTCCGATCTCTATTTTTGTTTTAAAACTCTCACCAAAAGTCTCGACGGAATCCAACGACTTGAAGTCACACAGTAACTGGAAGGATGCGTGCCATTCGCCCAGATTCGAGGCGAGGGCACAGTCCCAAAGGTCAAAGTGTGTGCCAAAGGTCCTTGTGAATAGTCGAAACACCTTGGCTGGTAGACGTGTTTTGACGAAAGCCGCATACAATCTATTCTCGATTTCTATGTGTTCGATTCTGAGCCCGCAACAGCTAACTCTGATATTTGTCGATTTTATATGGATTTTATGTGTTTTATGTGGTTACATGTTCGATTATTTGTCCGCTTTTCGCTCTTCGCTCTTCGCTTTCAATCATCGCACACAACACCCTACACAATCAATCGCTGGTCGTTATTCGCAATCGCTGCTCGATACTCGCAATCGCTATAATGAATCGCTATACGCACTGTGAAGGATAGGGAATACGTGCAACATATAGTTAGGTTTCTATATTCTGACTGCCTCTTGTGTTTAAGTGTTTCTGTGCTCTACGTGATTATGTGCTTATGTGTTTATGTGCCTATGTGGTTATGTGATTATATGAATGGACGTGTTCCTGAGCTTTATGGTAATCGCTAGACTATACTAGGAATAATCGAAATTTGTGTTGAGTCTTGTGGCGATGTGTGTTGTAGACAATGTCGTCATCCGGTTCTCGCGCTACAAAATCTGCTCGCCGAAAGCAGGCCGATAAACGCCTCGCCTCTATGATTACTAAGCAAATGGCGAAGGTTATCCCTCAGATCGTGAGTGAACTACACGAGAATGCGAGCAAATCTTGCGAAGAGTCAAGGACCGATGCTCCCAAAGCTACTTTTAGCTTCAAGCAGTTTAAAGTCTGCAGACCGAAAGAATTTACTGGCGAACATGGTCCTACGGCCCTATTTCAATGGTTTGATTAGATCGAGGTCACCCTGCGCCAGAGTGGCTGTCCTGACGAACTCCGCACTCTGAATGCTACCGTCGTCTTCCAGTCCCGCGCTTTAGACTGGTGGACGGCCGAGAGAAACAAACGCGGAAACGATGCAGCTTATGGTTTGACGTGGGATGAGTTGAAGAACGTCATGTTGGAAGAGTTCTGCCCTCCCCATGAGCGCCAAAAGTTGGAGGACGAATTCTGGCACATCAAGCAAAAGGAAGGTGACAATGCTGCTCTAACTACTTGCTTCAAGCAGCTCAGTATTATCTGTCTTGATCAAGTCAAGACTGCTGGTATGACGATTAAGAAGTATATCCGAGCTCTGCCGGGTTGTGTTGCAGATTTTGTGCATGCTTCAAAGCCAGCAACAATCGAGGAAACCTACTTGCTTGCCGCCGAAATCAATGACAAGCGAGTCAAAGCTGGTTTTTGGGATAAAGCTTCGAAGAATCTCCATTAAGCTACTACTGCACCAACTGCTGAAACCGCCACCGCTCCTCAGTCTTCAAAAGCCTCTCGTCGCAAGGGAAGAACAACAGCAGCTCCAGCAACAAGAATTGCGCTGTAACCACCGCTGCCCCACTCCAAGCTGTACCAGCTCAGCAGCATGCTCAACACCGCCAGGTTGCGGCACCGGTAACTCAAGCACCGCCGCAGATTCTACCTGCCCAACTTGCACCTATCATCATCCAGTGGGGATCGCTTGCAGATTCTGTGTACATTGCAACATGTACGACCACTTTACCGCCAACTACCGTACAGGTCCTCGACAAGCACCAGCTCCAGCTGCTGCTCATCAAACTCTGCTCCCTGCCCCTCAAGGCCAACAGGCAGCTCCGGCACCCGCGGTCAACGCTAGAGTCTGCTTTGCGTGTGGTGATCCCAACCACTTCGTGAACATGTGCCCCAATCGGGTTGTGAAGCAAGAGCAACAGCAGCAGCAACCTCAGCAACAGCAGCAGCAACCTCAACAGCAACAACACAAGCCACTCGTGCTCGAACTTTCAACATCAATGTGCGCCAGGCTCAGGCTGACAACAACGTGGTCAATGGTACGTTCCTTGTGAATGGTATTTATGCTTCGTGTTTGTTTGATACTGGAGCCGATAACTACTTTGTATCGTTTGAGTTTGAAAAGCTCCTTAATCGTAAGCGCGCCCATCTCCCCTCGACGTTCGATGTTGAAGTCGCTACCGGAAGAACTGTCGCCGTCGACTCTGTTCTTCGTGATTGTACTCTTGAGCTCAACAATCACATTTTCCCCATCGATCTTATTCCGATGCAACTCGGAAGTTTTGATGTCATAGTAGGCATAGACTTTGTTCGTGAAAATCATGCTGAAGTTGTTTGCTTCGATAAGATGATTCGATTCTCGCTCGCGAATGGTGATCAGCTATGTGTTTATGGTGAAGTCACGTCGAAGTAACTTCAACTCATGTCATGTGTCAAGGCTAGCAAGTATTTCCGCAAGGAATACCAAGCTTTTCTGGCACACATTGTAGTAGCGGAGAAAAAGGAAGTTAAGGAGGAGAAAGGCGTCCCCGTTGTTTGTGAATTCCCCAACGTTTTTCCTGAAGATCTTCCTGGTTTACCACCAAGTCGTGATATAGACTTTCGCATCGACCTCATTCCTGGAGCAAACCCTGTTGCAAGAGCTCCTTATCGACTCGCTCCGTCCGAAATGCGTGAACTCTTGAGTCAGCTCCAGGAATTGTTTGACAAAGGCTTTATTCGCCCTAGCACCTCTCCTTGGGGCGCACCTTTCCTTTTAGTCAAAAAGAAGGACGGGTCGTTCCGGATGTGCATCGACTATCGGGAATTGAATAAGCTGATAATCAAGAATCGTTACCCTCTGCCTCGCATCGATGATTTGTTTGACCAGTTACAAGGTGCTACGTGTTTCTCCAAGATCGATCTACGCTCAGGCTACCACCAGTTACGCATACAAGAGGAGGATATTCCCAAAACCGCTTTCCGAACTCGTTATGGCCATTATGAATTTGTTGTTATGCCTTTTGGTTTAACCAATGCACCCACGGTTTTTATGGATCTGATGAATCGCATGTGTAAACCTTTTCTCGACCGCTTTGTCATCGTGTTCATCGATGATATCCTGATCTATTCCAAGACGAAAACCGACCACGCGCAACATCTACGTTTGGTTCTCGAGCTACTCCAGGGGAATCGACTCTATGCCAAATTCTCCAAGTGTGAATTTTGGCTAGGAGAAGTTCAATTCCTCGGTCACATTGGTAATAGTCAAGGTATTCACGTCGACCCCGCGAAGATTGAAGCTTTCAAGAGTTGGGTTACACCCAAGAACCCGTCTGAAGTCCGTTATTTTCTCAGACTAGCGAGCTATTATCGCCGATTTATCAAAGGGTTCTCTAAAATCGTTGTTCCGCTTACTGCCCTCACGCACAAAGACTAGCCTTTTGTTTGGGGAACTGAACAAGAGTCTGCCTTTCAAACCCTCAAGTACATGCTTTGCAATGCTCCTGTTCGCACTCTGCCCGACGGAAACGATGACTTTATTGTCTATTGTGATGCCTCGAACCTTGGTCTTGGTTGTGTTCTCATGCATCGAGACAAGGTTATTGCTTACGCATCTCGTCAGCTCAAAATCCACTAGAAGAACTATACAACCCACGATCTCGAGCTAGGCGCAGTTGTTTTTGCGTTAAAGATTTGGCGACACTACCTTCATGGTACTAAGTGTACGATCTTCACCGATCATAGGAGCCTACAACAAATCTTTGATGAAAAAGAACTAAATATGCGTCAACGCCGGTGGATAGAACTCCTCAACGATTATGACTGTGAGATTCGTTATCATCCTGGCAAAGCAAATGTCGTTGCCGACGCTCTTAGCAGACGGAGTTATTTGCACAACGTCCGTAACATCCAAGCCCAATATGATCTCGAAACCCTCACCCGCGAAGCTCAACATGCCTGTTTTAATGAACGCACCTTGAAGAAGGAAAGGATTCTCTACGATGGAGCTCAGCTAGTGAATAAGTCGAATGGGATATTCCATTATCTGGACCGAATTTGGATCCCTAAACGGACTGATTTACAACAGATTTTGATGGACGAAGCCCACATATCCCGATATTCTATTCATCCCGGTGCCGATAAGATGTACCAGGACCTGCGCTACAAGTACTGGTGGCCGGACATGAAGAGAGATATCGCCCTCCATGTTTCGAAATGCCTGACTTGTTCGAAGGTCAAGGCTGAGCATCAAAGACCCTCTGGCTTACTCGTTCAACCCGAGCTCCCTGTGTGGAAGTGGGAAAATATAGCCATGGATTTCATAACAAAGCTCCCGCGTATGCCCTCCGATCAGGACAGCATTTGGGTAGTTGTTGACCGTTTGACTAAATCTGCTCACTTCCTGCCAATACGAGAAGACTACAAGGTAGAAAAATTAGCCCGAATCTACACCAAAGAGATCATTTGTTGACATGGGACGCCTCGCGATATCATTTCTGACCGCGATGCTCGGTTTACCTCGCGCTGTTGGGAAACATTTCAAGCTGCTCTCGGTACTGTGCTTAATCTAAGTACAACCTTCCACACTCAAACCGACGGTCAGAATGAAAGAACGATTTGTACCCTTGAAGACATGCTCCGTTCGTGTGTCATAGATTTCGGTGGTAATTGGGACGCATACTTACCTTTGGTCGAATTCTCGTACAATAACAGTTATCATTCCAGCATTCAAATGGCACCATTTGAGGCATTGTATGGAAGAAGATGTCGATCGCCTATTGTATGGCACGAGATCGGACACTCGCAACTAACCGGTCCTGAGCTATTACAAGAAACGACTGATAAAATCCTCCAAATTCGAGACAATCTACTAAAAGCTCGGAGTCGTCAGAAAAGTTACGCCGATAGATGACGCAATCCCCTCGAATTTGACGTTGGCGACCATGTACTCCTAAAGGTATCACCTTGGAAGGGTGTGGTCAAATTCGGCAAGAGAGGAAAGCTCGCGCCTCGATATGTTGGACCCTTTAAGATTCTGGAAAGGATCGGAAAAGTGGCTTACAGACTCGAACTACCGGAGGAACTTAACAACGCCCACCCGACTTTCCATGTTTCGAACCTCAGGAAGTGCCTGGCTGATGATGATTTACATGTACCGCTCGAAGATCTTCAAGCAAACGAAACACTACACTTCGTGGAGAAGCCTGTCGAAATCATGGACCGCCAAACCAAGCAGCTCCGACGCTCACACATTCCCATTGTGAAAGTCTGATGGGAAGGCAAACAAGGCGCAGAGTTCACTTGGGAACTCGAAAGCGACATGAAGGCGAAGTACCCGCAGTTGTTTGTTATGGCTTCGGCCTAATTTTGGGACGAAATTCCCTTAAGAAGGGGAGGCTGTAACACCCCGTGTTTCGAAAGTCAAAGTCAAAGTCAAGATTGAAGTCAAAGGAAGAAAAGATTGCTAATTGTGATCTGTCTCTCCTTGCTCAATTCCTGTTTTGACTTCTTTGACTTGTAGATAGTCGTTTTACGCTTTTACGTTAGTTGTATTATGTGGAGTACTTGTTAATAATCGAGGTTTAATCGCTATTAATCGCATGTTTAATCGATTTATCGCTTATCGCAATCGCAATTGCAACTCGAATTATGTGTTTTGAATACGTGTTACTTGTGCATGTTATGTTTATGTTGAAGTGTTAATCGCAATCGCAAGTCTATCGCATCGCAAATCAACTCGAAAACGCTAAACGCAAGTTAATTATGATGATTGTATGTTAGATATAGTAGTTGGGATTAAAAGTAATTTGATTAGTAATTCTATCGCATCGCTCTCTCGAATCGTATCGCAAATCTTAGCACGCGAATCGAAACTGCAAAACTCGTCGCGCCGAACACTCCAATCGAGTGGCCAACCGATCGAGTTGCCACCCGATCGGGCTGCCACCCGATCGACCAACCTCTTCATCCCCTTTCCTTTTATGGAAACTCTATAAATACCCTCATATGTCACATCACTTGATGTTGACAGCTCTCACTCGACCCAACTCGCTCCAGCCCTCATTTCTCGTGATTTCTTCCGATTCTTGTAAGTTTCCAACCTAAATCTTGTACTTTCTTGATCTACACGCACTCCTACACCTTTCTATCTTTTGAATCTTAACTTTTAACCCTGAAATCACCGGATTTAAGGTGTTCTAGGGTGATGTCATCATGAAGATCTTATGAACTTCAATGTTTGGCTTCATTCCACCAAGAACAACTTAGATCTGAAGGATTTCCATAATATTTATCAAAGATCTTTCATAGATCTAAACATATTCATGGCGAAAAGGATTGAAAGATGGTTTTCTAACTTTCTTTCAACTCTTTTACACTCAATGCACTCAAACCCGATGGAATCGGAGCTAGTTCTGATCTTCTACCCATTCTTGGTGCTGTATCGGTTCCAGATCCGAATTCTATCCAAGAGGTATTGACTTCAGGTTTGAACATGAACTACCGACTCGAACCGAGAACCCGTCGGACTAGGGTGATTCCTGTTCGGTCGGGTCACTTGGGCCGGGTTGAGGGTTCTTAGGGCTGGCAATTTTACACGAATACACGACACGAACCTACACGACCTTAACAGGTATCGTGTATGACCTTAACAGGTATCGTGTACTAAACAGGTAGACACGAAACAACCTGTTAATTTTCGTGTCTAAATAGGTCAGATACCTGTTTACCTGTTATGTACCTGTTAAGACATGTAAGGTTTTAATTTTAATTAAATAAAAATATATGATGTACAAGGTATATGGATGGATGGAACGTGATTCACTGATTCCTTATTTCCTTCTTTAGTTAAAAAAAAGAAAACCCTAAGACCTAATATCTCTCAACTCTCTCAACAACTACTGCAGCCGACATCATCAAGATCCACCGCCCTCCACGGCAATCCGGCATCCACCGCTCCACCACACCGGCATCAAGATCCTCCCCTGTCTGCCTGCATCCATCGCCGGCCATCCACCACGCACAGCACTCCGGCAGTTCAAAGTAAGCATAAGTACTTTCAGTTTAAAACTAGTTAGATTCGCACATTTTTTAGTTAGATCCGCACATTGTTCAGTTAGATTCAGACATTGTTCAGTTTAGATTCGCACATTGTTTTGTGTTTCGAGTTGAGTGTTCATGGCTAGCTCAGTAGCTCGTGTGTGGACGGTGCGTTTGGAGGAGAATCACGGGTTTTGTGAAGGAACCCTGTTTTGTGATTGAACCCTCCAAAAGCTCATGACTCCGTTGATTTTTTTTATAAAAACAGGACTTTAAGTCTTTAAGGTTCCTGTAATAGCATAAAATATAAGTCAAATCTTGACATCTTTACCATTCTAATTGATACCTGAAGTTATATTTACTAACCAGATCAAATGATTAATGATTTATGAATTAAGAAAAAAATGTAGGGAGTCCATGTTTTTGGTCACTAATCAGATCAAATGATTAATGATTTATGAATTAAGAAAAAATGAAATTATAAAAAGAAATACTTCACAATATGTAATATGTATTATCTTGCTCTTGTATCACAGTTTGATTTTTTTAAAGAAAAAATGAAATTATAAAAAGAAATACTTCAGAAAAAGATTCATATAAACTATATGAACTGAACAATGTGTGAATCACAATTTGATTTTTTAAAATCACAGTTTGATTTTTTTTTTGAATCACAGTTTGATTTTTTTTTTTTTTTTTTTTGTAGAATCACAGGTAACAGGTTATCATCAATATGAGTGAATCTCAAAAGAAGGTGGGAAAGAAGAAGGATAAGAAGTCCTGTGTATGTTTATCTAACTTTTATGGCTTTTGGAATTAAAGATCTGAGAAGAGAACCATGGGAACTTGGAAACTTTGAATTATTCAAGTCTTTTGTGATTTGCGTTTATGGATTTTTGTTTTAAACTTGTTAAGTATTCGGTATTTATGGATTATTTAAGCTGTTTGTGAACTTTTGACGAGTTTTGTTTCACTAAACAGGTTCTAAATATGTGATTATTTTAGTGTTCGTTAACAGGTATTAACAGGTAATTTTCGTGTATATCGTGTCGTGTTCGTGTCGTGTTCGTGTTTGAAAAAAAGGACACGAAATCTTATCGTGTCGTGTTCGTGTATGGCCTTTCGTGTATCGTGTCTTATCGTGTCGTGTTCGTGTATGGCCTTTCACTAAACAGGTTCTAAATATGTGATTATTTTAGTGTTCGTTAACAGGTATTAACAGGTAATACACGATATGCCAGCCCTAAGGGTTCTGTTGTTCAAGCATGTTATCAAAATATCTCGTTCAACGCTACAAGACTTCAAACGAGTCAAGTGTCAAGACAAACGGATAGTCGGGACGGATTGTCGTCCGATCGGATTGCCACCCGATCGGATTGCCACCCGATCGACCGGCCATCCGATCGGGTTGCACTTGGGCCCCACACTTAAACTATTTCAAATTAATCAAGGATCAGAACGTTGAAACGGATTGCCACCCGATCGGATTGCCATCCGATCGAGTGACCATCCGATCGGATTGCCATCCGATCGAGTGACCATCCGATCATGTGACGTTTTGGGACTTGGACAATTTTCAACAGGTTTAATACAAACGGATTGCCATCCGATCGAGTGACCGTCCTGCTGTGAATTTGTTCTCAGACTGAGAAGCCTCGCCAATCGGATTGCTGTTCGATCGGACGACCGTCCGACCGACCTACCTGAAAGGTAGAGATATTTCTCTATTTTTAAAATGCTACAACGAAAACTTCAAAATACAAGCCATCATACACAAACACATCCATCCCAAACGAGATGACAATCCAATCGAGTGGGCACCCGATCGGGTGACCGCCCGAACGGATTGTCATCCGATCGACCGGCCACCCGATCGGATTGCCACCCGATCGGATTAACGTCCGATCCTTTGACACCTTGCACCATTTTACGCGCCGCTTATCATTTATGCTATCGTTCTGATCAGGCTAATTCCGCTCTAAGCGCTCCCCTCAATCCATCATCGTTGTGAGTATACTCGAACCCGTTTTGTTTTACGCACTTTTGGGTGTTACATACGTTACTTATTCTAAATCACATCGAACACACTACGCAATACTTTTAACGCTAACCGCTACTGCATGTATACGTGACTCAATGATTTCTTGTTTGTTATGCTTACACATGGATTGCTGTCTACCTGCCTTAGCAACGATAGTACTATAGTTTGGACTCAGCACCTGTTCACTCAGGGGTTGTTAAGGACAATTAATTACATGGCTCACAGTGGTGAGTGTGTATTACGAACTGCCTTGCGTAGTCAACCCACAGTCATTGGTATTGATAGGATCATGTCGATAACTTACGTGCTTCATTTCACACTGTGTACGTGCTGGTTATGCGTAAACGATTTCGAACTCTATTATATCTATTAAACTTGTATTCTCACCTTTACACTATGTGTATTGACTTTTACTTTAACGTATGTGGCAGGTGTTTAAGATGTTAGAATGCTTGGCTTGCCGTGAAACCGAGTCTAGGAAAGATTCTAGAAACAAAGACAATTTATTTTATTTGAAAATCTGAGTTGTCGGAACATGTTTATTTGTTTGAAGAATATCTCTGTCTGTAATAACTAGATTATCTTATGGGTTATGGTATGGGACATAATATTTAAACTATTTGGTAATTTAGTCGTTATGGAATTTCTTTGAACAATCTGTTTCGCTCAGTGCCGCGCCCCGATGATTCCGCCATCGGTTGGGGTGTGACAACCCTAGCTTAAAATTATTGTTTTGCCATTGTTTTAGTTCTTTTAGCAATACTATGATAGTGTTTTTTTAATTGGTTGAGAAATATTCGCCCTAGCTCCCGGCAACGCGGGCGGGGCATAAAATGCAGCTGCCTGACACTTCCCCATTGGTCCAGCCAAATTACGATTTTGCCATTGGTTTTGTTTTTTTCTTCTCCTAGCCAAATTACGACTTTACCCTCAGGTCAAATTTATAGTTTTCCCATTGTATTTTTATTCCCCGTCAAATTACGATTTTGCCCCCAGTGTAAAATTCATTTCAATGTTTTTTTTGACAAAACTATGGCAGTGTTTTGTTTTAATTAGTTGGCTCGATGTATTTTTTTTTTCGTGTCAAGCGGTAGTTTTTCCATCGTTTTTTTTTTTACCAAAAGTATGATGGTGTTTTGTTTTAGTTGGTTGACTCAATGTAATTTTTTTTTGAGATCGTGTTATAAGTAGTATGTAAAAGTAACCAAACCACTAACGTACATGTTATGAGAGAAAAATATTCGGCTTAATGCCCCGCGACGCGGGCGGGGCAAAAACTATTTATTTACAAAGTGAGGTTAAAGAAATTTAGTTGTCAAGCACATGCTATTTTTATATAACAATATACAACAACATGAACTATGTAGGGTGGAATTTAAAAAATTATAAAAATGATATATAAAAGGTAAAGGGTGGAATTTAAATAATTATAAAAATGATGTTTTTGGAAAGAGATGTATAAACAGTAAAAATGGAGGTGCATTTAGCTACACTCTTTTTTTAAATGTTAACAAACGCACAACCCATGGGCAACACTAAATCAGAAATTACATAATTATAAATTTACACTAATTTTCTTAAGAATAGGCCTAACTCTAGATCTATTGTTTAACCTTAAAACCTCCCATCGACTTGATTTTATTGTTCAATTCGTATCACCTTGTTGTTAAACTTGAGCCCGTTTCTAGCTTTCCATATACTACATCACCGAATGATAATGATACCATTAAACACCTTTTTAGCAGGCTTTGATGAGCCAATATGATTGTACATTTCTATCAGGTCTCAGGTCTCTCTGACTGAGAGAGCATAAAAACTTGAAACACGGCACCATGAACTAACATTTTGCCAAATGACCGAAGCAACAATGCAAGAAGTAAAGAGATGGTCGGCTATCTCGTCTCTAAACTCACACAACGGACACATCACTTCACCAATCGCCAGTTTCCTGTTCCACTTAATAGGAATTCACTTGCACCACTTCATAACGAACCGCTTGCTATAGTCCACACCCAAATTCAATAACCTCTTTATCGCCCCAACACTAAACTCCCATGACAACCCACCTCTCCATTCCCACTTGTCTCTACTAGCAGATAAAAAGACATGATTCACCACTGACTCCAACTGATCCAACTCAACCCTTTCACTGTTGAAACTCAGGTTCCCCCCCCCCCCCCCCCATTATCCTATTCTTCACCTTACGCCTTTTATCCGTCTCCAACTCGAAAAGATTTGGGAATTGATTATTTAAGGACCCAATATCAAGCGACATGTCCAACGACAACTGAATGTCTTCAGCTCTTCCAACCATTCCTTAAAAAAAAATTGAAAAAAAATCCTTATAGGCACACCATCCATCACAATTCTAGCCACTACCTTGACTATGTTGCTCCAAACACCACCCAACATCCTCCTAGATATGAGAAACTCCCAAATTTCTTCTACGAGTGTGTATCGCTTCGATCACCCTTTTCCAAAGATTATTTTCCTACGCTTTGAACCTCCATGCCCATTTTATTCACACTTCTAAGTTTACTTAGCTCGGGATCCCCCTTCTTTTTTTGATGTCGCGGCCTGGTCCCAAGCCACCCAATGCATCTTTTTAGCCTCACTAGAGCCGCCCCATAAGAATCTTATTATCATCGACTCCAAATTTTCAATCACTTTCACCTGCGTCCCATAAAAGAAGTACTATGTAGGAAGGCTTTCAACGACAGATTTAATTGTAGTCACTCTTCCTCCAATAGAAAGAAGAGAGGCTTTCCACAAGGCAAGGCGTTCTCAAACACCTCATACACCAGCCTCCAATTATTGATACGGTTCATGTTAGCTCCGACCATGAGCCCATACTGTTTTAATTTCGAATATTGTAATTGTTTAATATTACTAAATTTTTCAAAAGATAATATTGGTTTGAAACAATGTAACATAAGTAAAACTAGTAGTCTCTGATTAAGAAAAATTTTACAAGTATACATCATGGTAGAAGTCTTTAAGGTCAAGTTTCACTAGCTTTTAGGCTGAGTTATTAATCTCCCTAAACTAAAATCAAACCTTTGAAAAATTTGATGTGGCATGTGCCTATGCATAGTAAGTTTAGTTTCACTTACGCTCTATTCGTATTGGGTCTTCAACACATGTAACTTTTGATATGAGTTGGTTGATCAGAAACTTTTAAAACTTTGCAATCCATTAATTATCATGTATTGGTTTTTAAGAAGTAACAACTTATAGTCAAGAGAAAAATAATTTTAAGCAAAAGAGAGAGTTTAAAAAACTGTGTAACATATTATTGCTTTTGTTATGTTTCCATATTTAAATGAACTACTAGGTCGTGTTTGATAGCCGACAACTTTTGATCCGATCTAAAAACATGCCGTTTAGTCCGATCGAATGAAAAAAGAAAAAAAAAATCAAATTTGAAAAGGTATAGGAACTCTTGTAAAATTGAACCGATGACAAATTTAACAAGTTATATCGACTTGAAATGTACGGTAAACATTTCTACATAGTGTAGTATTATATTTGTTTTTAAGGAAGTAGATCTCAGTGTATCAAAATCACATGGGGAGTGAGGAGTCAAAATAACACTACTAACATCATATATATGTTGTGAATCGCGTGGATTTAAACTATTACACATCCAATGTTTTATCCGAATATTCCATGCAAAAGTTAATAAAATAACATATTATATTTTCTATGAATTAAAAGTTTATATGTATTTCATCATATGATAAGCTACGTGAAAAATCAAAAACAACAACCACCATATCCAATATAATCCCACATATAGCGAAGCTATTGATAGGGTCTGGGGAGGGTATGATGTAGGCACGCCTTACCTCTATCCCAGAGGATAGAGAGGCTGCTTCCAGTGAGACCCCCGGCTCCAAAGTGAAAAATCAAAAACTAAAGTTGTAATTAACTTGGTTCAAATTTACAGGTTGAAAAACCATCTAATTAACATCAATGACAATTAAATAATTATCTGATACATGGGCGGCTCTTATGGTGTGCGGGGAGGACTTCCGCACAAGGCCAGTAATTTCGAGGGGCACGTGACTTTTAAAAAAAAAATTCGATATATATATGTTATTTTTTTTTAAAAATATTGTAAACACATAAAAATCCAATATAGATGCCCATTATCAAATACCTTTTATGATTTATAATTTACCCAACTTAACATTAGGTTTATTGGGCCCAACCCAATACTAATATGATTTTAAAAAATAAAAATAATAAAACACGACTGCAAACTGAAAGGGCGGATTGCTGAAGAAGACGCTGGAAATACGTCTGAACATCAAAACCTGTAGGCTGTATCCGCTGGAAAGTGGAAACACTGAACTGCTGAAGACGGTATGTAACTCATTAGAATATTATGATTTTGTCATTATCATAATTGCATTGTTTATCAAAGACTACAATTTTTGTCATTTTCATAATTATATTGTTTATCGTTAAAGCATATGGGCACATTTTTCGAGTCGAACATGGTACGTGAATTCTCAGAGACGCCACTGATCTGATATCTTGTCCTCTAAATGAACCGATAAAGTAATAATACATGAAGTGAACCTGAATGGTTTGTTTTTGCAAAGTAAATATACATTAAGCACATGTAGATACTCAAATCATTCACTATCTAATATGACAATGCATGTTTATATCTAGAAAAACTGTCTACCTATTTGTGATCGCAAAAAGCAAACTAGTCAACTATAAATTAAATTAATACTAACATTGTCACTCCGAGTATTATTACACTTAAGGTGTTGTATAAAGAGACATAATAGTTGCAATAAATAAACTGAAACAACAATATAATTATATATAACCTTTAGCTTCAATTGATTCTCTGCCCCAATTCCCATAACTATCAACCGATATGGAACGGACACTTCAAAGTAAACTCCAGTCCATGTCAAACTTTATGGCGCAGGCCCATTTGCTTTTCATTGCATTTCACCAAATAGTCCATTAGAGTTAGTTTGAGACTTTGAGACTTGAGCCCATTCTTAATTCTTTTTTTTGAACGGCCAATGTTTTTTTACATCAATATTTGCTTAGATTTAGTAGAGATGGATATGATTAGGTGGTTCTACTGGTAAGACGATTATACTCCAGTGGTCCGTTAGTGATCCAAATTTATCGTTCAAGAAAAAAAAAAGACATATGACTGACTCTACTAAGTGGATTAGCCCCGCATCAACACTTGATTCTTTCATCAGCTAAAAAAAACCAAATAATAAAAAACCAACATTTCCTTTATTTTTTAAGCACATCTCCAATTTTTTCTTCACATGTGACATTCTTGATAATTTATTATGCATTTGAAATAGCCCGTCTACATTTCTATAACAAACTAACATTTTAATAATTTTGATTTCTAAAAATAAAATCTTTGTAGTTTTAGCCCGTTGTATGTTAAAACATAAAATATATTTTAAAGTAGTATATTTTATAATAATATTGATGCATTTTTTGTTAGATATTCATTAGATAGTTGACACACAAATACGGGTATTTAAAATTAACCGAAAAAGACTAGTGCAGTGTTTAGAACAGAAGGTGATGGGGCTAGAGCTAAACATAAAGAAGAGCCTCCCTCACATTTTACTTGGAAAAAGATCTATAATGATATGGTATGGTATCAATCCGTGAGCAAGACATTTATCTTACTCTTTTATTAATTAGAGCTTTAGCTTCTTGTACTGCATTTCTAAACTTGATGGCTGTTTTAGGTAAATGCCATCTGCTCTGTTTCCCGGGTGTGATCATTTCTCTAGTATTTATTAGAAGGTCCAATTTACACCACTTAAGTGGGTTAAAGTTGCAAAACGTGATACCGATGAAGAACGTCCCATTATATATACATCGCGTGCTGATGTATATGGAAAGAAAGAAATGCGATTATCTTCAACAGTTCTCAAGACTCTCACACAAAAATAATCGAGGATGTCAAGCGATTACGGTATCTTTGGATCAAAAACTGGTCCAAGTTTAGGGGGATGTCATGGAGGGATTGGGTGTCGTTTTCTTTGTAATGTGTGTTTGCTGTATGTTGTTTCCGGCCTTGCTAGTGTCTTGTTTTTAATGAAAGTTGCGGTTCAAAAAAAGAAAAGAAAAAAGAAAAGAAAAAAAAACTTAAGCTGATTGGAAACAAGACTTTGTAATTTATATGTAGGTCTCAAACTCAAGGCACGTAAAGCCAAAGGCCCATAAAGCCATGTAAAGCTTAAGGCCCGTAAAGCATGAGGCTTCTTGAGGCGTACTAAGCTAGTGGTAGTGGTGCACAAATCGGGTTTTTTTGAAAACCGGCTTTCGGGTAGGATCGGGTTCGGGTAGGATCGGGTTTTAAAAAATCGGGTTTTTTTAAAAACCGGGTCGGGTCTGGGTTTTCTACCAAAAATGTATACCCTATATACCCGGGTTCGGGTAGGGTTCGGGTCGGGTTTTATAAAACCCGGGTATTATAATACCCTATTTCCGGGTTCGGGTCCGGTTCGGGTATTCATCGGGTAGGGTTCGGGTATGCATCGGGTTGGGAAAAAACCCGCACCGGGTATTAAAAAACCCGCATCGGGTTGGGAAAAAACCGCATCGGGTAGTGCGGTTGTGGCTGGAGAAGGCTAGACGAGTGATGCAGGTGGCTGGAGAAGGCTAGACGAGTGATGCAGGTGGCTTAAGCAATTGCATGTTGAGCCGAAAAAAATCAAATGAGAACAACCAGGACCAGCCATGCATTGTCACGAGATTTAGTGGGGTTTTGGTTTAGTTCTTTTGGGCTTTGAAAAGAAATATGTGGATTACATAATTTTGTTTATCATAAGAACTAGAAACCTAATACTTAAACAAGATTCATTACATCAAAGTGCATACATAATTTTGTAAAATCATAAGAACTAGAAGTCTTAATGCATACATAATTAAACAAGATTACATCAAAATCGGGTTTTTTTAAACCGGGTTTCAGGTATAAACCGGGTTTCGGGTATAAACCGGTTCCGGGTTCGGGTTCGGGTATTTATAAAACCGGGTTTCGGGTATAAACCGGGTATAAAAAAACCGGTTCCGGGTTCGGGTTTTAGATCAAATATGCATACCCGGTCCCTACCCTACGGGTAGGGTCGGGTTCGGGTTCGGGTATAAAAAACCCGGGTTTTATAATACCCGGTTCCGGGTTTTTTTTTCGGGTCCGGGTTCGGGTTTTTTGTGCACCACTAGCTAGTGGTGCACAAATCGGGTTTTTTTAAAAACCGGTTCCGGGTATGGAACCGGGTTCGGGTAGGATCGGGTTTTACAAAATCGGGTTTTTTTAAAAACCGGGTCGGGTCCGGGTCCGGGTTTTCTACCAAAAATGTATACCCTATATACCCGGGTTCGGGTCGGGTTTTTTAAAACCCGGGTATTATAATACCCTATTTCCGGGTTCGGGTCCGGTTCGGGTATTCATCGGGTAGGGTTCGGGTATGCATCGGGTTGGGAAAAAACCCGCACCGAGTATTAAAAAAACCCGACCGGGTATTAGTGCTTCTTTATATGTTTTAGTAGATGGTGCCTATTGAAATTTTAATGACATTTCTAAATCTAAATTCGATACTTATTTTTTTTTTGTAGTTGCTTATCGATCAAATGCAGACGGTAGACCCACTAAAAACATTAATAAAAATAAGCACAATAACGTATTATGTTTGGCACGATCCATTTAAAAAAAAGCGTCAAAACGTAAACAAACTTGAATTTATGCCGAAACATACATAAAAATAAGCACGTAAACTCGAGGGTAGCTATATAACCGGGTATAAAAAAACCCAGTTCCGGGTATTTATAAAACCCGGTTCCGGGTATTTATAAAAACCGGTTCCGGGTATTTATAAAAACCGGGTTTCGGGTATAAACCAGGTATAAAAAAACCCGGTTCCGGGTTCGGGTTTTAGATCAAATATGAATACCTGGTCCCTACCCTATGGGTAGTCGGGTTCTGGTCCGGGTATAGAAAACCCGGTTTTTATAATACCCGGTTCTGGGTTTTTTTTTCCGGATCCGGGTTCGGGTTTTTTGTGCACCACTATTAAGCCATGTTAAGATTGAGGCCCATTAATCCCTGTGAAGCCCGAGGCTGGTAAAGTCCTTAAAGCCCTGCAAATCCTATGGGTCTTAAAGCCCAAGGCCCGTAAACAAGGGGTTTTTTTTTTTTTTTTTTGTATATTGGTACTATGTGACATGGTACTTGTATAATTTGAGATCATTACCTTTCAAAAAAAAAAAAAATTTGAGATCATTAAATTCTTATTAATCTATTAAAAGCCTATAAAAATAATCATATTTGAGAAGAATAACATTTCAATTTCCTCAGCCACGAGTTGGACACGTGCTTAACTTCTTGCTTGGATTAAAGATTACGAGCATGGTCTCGAGTTGATGTTGAACAACCCTTGTGGTTGGAGACGAGCACACTCTAGGGGTGCATATAAACTTTCCCATCGGTGGCACTTTGCATTTTTGCAACATGTAACCCTAGAATACATAACAATTTTTATTAAGCAAGGGAGGCATACAGTTAACGATAAAAAAAACATTTATTTGGCGATCAAAATTTGTTTGAATTTTTTTAACATAATAATTGTTCATGTTTTTTTTATAGTTTAATGAAATATTGTGATCTTTTTAGTTATTATATTAGTTTTTTGCAGCGGATTAAACATAATCTATATCTTGTTGTCTTTTTCATTGTCAACACGGAAAGAACAAAACTGTGATTGTAACTTGTAAGAACAAGGAATTAAACACAAATTACTCATGATATGTTTCAAGCTTAAATATTTTAATCAACTATACTTTACCAAGTGGTGTGGCTTGAGTACCACAATATGAGCATTATGTGGATTCTTTTACACAATATATTCTAATTTGGATTGAAAGATTTAAACCTTTTTGTTTGGTTTTTATTTCAAAAAAGGTAAATAAAAATACACGCCCAGTGGGACTCGAACCCACAATCGCCTGATTAGAAGTCAGACGCCTTATCCATTAGGCCATGGGCGCTTCTTGCTATTTAAGCTACTTGTTTAATATTTAAAAATACGTCAAAAACCTCGCTGCATATACCGTAAGCACTGGCTTCTTTATGCGCATGCACTAATAATGATCTCAAGGTGCATGAAAGATTGCTTCAGTGAATTTGCTTGCATCATCTCCCACTCGTTGGTTTAACTTTTTAACTCATGTGATGCCCAAAAGGTGTTGTTTGTTTTAGAAACAAGTATTCTGTTTGGAACATGATGAAGTCATTGCATGGTAATTCGGTGCAACCAATCCAACCTACAGCCGTGAGGGGATCTGTGGACTTTGGGTGAGGTGCCATGTTTGTGGAAATGCAAGGACTGGAGACAACCACATCTAAGGAGTGCGGATCGAGTGCGTTAGTAACTTGTACACTATATGTATTAGTGACTTGTACATAAAATTTGTTTTAATTTTATATCATTTTAAAGATTGTAATCGAGTAATAGAACAAAAAAAAATGTAATGTTTTAATTTTAAAACTATACATTTTTGTAATTTTTATACGGTTTTCATTTCTTTTATATAATACTTTAATTTATAGTACAAATTATTATACTAAGTATTTGTTTTTACATAAAGGTACGTATTTCTTTAATAAATAACTTGACATAGTATAAAAACATTTGGATTATGAAAAATAAATGTAAAAAGAGAAAAAGTAGTGATGATGTGAAAATGTAAGGATTTGTAAGGTTAGATAGAAAATGAGTGTTTTTTTAATTAATGAGCATAAATATGATGTAACAAGTGACTAGGTGTGCGTGTTTATGATGTGTTGGATTGGTAATAACAAGTATTATGTGCTAGATAACACCGTTTTTTACTTCTGTGGTGAATTTTTTTTCCTTATATAAAGTGTGATGTGATGCAGTAGTGTGATGTGATGCAGTAGTGGGTTACAGCCGCGCTTCGCGGCGGGGAGAGCCGATTTTTGATCTGATATAGCAGTCGAAAGATAAAACTTACAAAATAAAGTCATGGTAAGTAAAAAAAATATGTCAATACGTGTTTTACATCGACCGGAAAACTCGATTACAAAAGTACTTAGAAAGTTAAAAGGTTGTTAGTGTCAATGCTAAAAGTTGAGAAAATACAAAAAGAAAAATTATGTCAAAATGTAACTATGTAAGTCAACTTAAGTTTATATCGACACGTAAGTAAAAATAAGGATGTAAAAGTCAATTAAAAAGTATTTAGAAAGTTAAGAGGTTGTAAGAGTTAATGCTAAAAATTAAAGGTTAAAAGTAAAAAAAAAAAAAAAAAATCACTTACTAAAAAAATATTTAAAAAGTTAAAGGGTTGTCAGTGTGAATACTGAAAGTTGAGAAAACACACAAAAAATTATGTCGAAACGTAAATCAACTTAAGTTTATATCGACACGTAAATAAAAATAAAGACGCAAAACTCGGTTAAAAAACATTTAAAAAGTTAAGGGGTCGTAAGAGTTAATACTGAAAGTTAAAGATTAAAAGTAACAAAAACAAACAAAAAAACAAAAAGACAAAGATAAAAAAAAAAAAAGAAAAATTATTGTAGCACACTGTTGCACTATTCATTGGGATGTTTCAAATTAATACATACTAGATTTTACCCGTACCGCGCGTTGCGGCGGTAACGTCACGTTTGTGACTTCATTACACACGTTACGATGATAATACTAACGTGCGGTGCCCACACATGACGTGACGCGTTTTTGACTTTGTTACATACGATATGTTAGTGGCATTAACGGAGTTAGGCATAGATAAAAAGAGTATGATGTCTCTCACGTTGCGATGTAAAGTCGTAAATAAAAGTAATTTAAACTAAAGAATTGAAGTGTTGGAGAAGATGAGGTGTGAAGTTATTAAGTAGGAATACATGGGGGGTCAAAGTTGTTAAATACCAAAAGTTAGGGGTCAACGTATCATTTACCAAAAGATTGAGACTTCTATGGGTTACAATATAATCTACATTATTAGTTAGCAGATCACAAATCAAAATTATTCTTCCATATACTCTGTAGTAAAAATGAATCTCGCGCCTCTCAGCAAAGAATTGCCACCTATACACATATATGAAAGCAGAAAAAGCCATATGGCTGTATTTACACCTTCTTCTGGTGTGATCTGGCCCGCCAAAATAGTCATATCAGTCGTTCAGTCTTTGATCCAAGCCGGGCAGTAGCAATTGATGTAAATCTTCTCACAGTCTCCGGCGCCGAAATCTGAATCTATTGTTCAATCAATTTAGTCGCCGGAGCCTAACTCGGAATATTGTTCAATCAATCCGGCGACGGCGGGATTTGGTTGTGGTGGTTTGGATTTGGGGGTGATGTTATGGTGTGGAGGTGTGAAGGTGTGTAGACAATGAGATAAAGAGAAAGAGGAGGGAAATGGCCTTTTAGTCATTTTACACCCACTTAACTGGACAAAATAACCTTTATCCATGCTAGGGAGTATCCGAGAACGAATTTGCAAAACTTGGAGACTATAGCTGTAATTTTAAAAATGTAGGGACTATAGGTGAAATCTGGGCAAACTACAGGAACTATCTCGGCACTTTTCTCTTTATTTTAAACAGCCATAGCCATGTATTTGTACTTATTCGAAGGTGATTCTCATAACAAACAAAAAGGAGTAAAAAAAAATATGGTATTGAAGCTTGTTCGGTTCGTTAGAAACATTTTAAAAATTATTAATAAATATTTAGTCTTAAATTAATAACACATAAAAATAAGGGGCAATATCTTAATTAGACGAAATGGGCTCAATATCCAGCGAAGAAGACAAAATAATAGAAGGGGCAATATCGTAATTAGACGAAATGGTCACCGACCATGTGTTTTAGTATATAGAGTAATATATGAATTTGAAGTTGTATGGGGTGCATGTATTTATTATACATTTTCTTGATTTTGTTTTACTTGTACTTAGAACATCTCCAATAGATAGTTCGTTGGAGAGGTTTACTCCACAAACTAGTCCATCGACTTGCATCACCATTAGAGGTGGTGACATGGCTTGGTTTGGAGAAGGTTAAGTCAGCTCAAGCGAACTGGTTCAAGGAGGAGAAAGCGGACCCCTTTTTTGAGGGGTTTGATTAAATAAAAAAACTCCTTATGTTTAAAAAGAAGAATTCTTGTGTTTAAAAAAAATAAAGTGAAAAGTGCCCGGATAGACCCTGTGGTTTGTCTAGATTTCACTCTTAGTCCCTAACTTTTTAAAATTACAGCTATAGTCCCCAACTTTTGCAAATTCGTTCTCGGATAGTCCCTGGCGCGGATGAGGGTTAGTTTTTGGTGTTAAGTAGATGTGAAATTACAAAATTACCCTTACTATTAAAAATAACAATAAAACATTAAAAAAAATCTAAGACCACCGCCCCCAATTGAAGCATATGGGTCCCACTTTTTACCCACCCCACCACCCCCACCCTTTTCTTTCTCTCTATCTCTCTCTCGTTCAACATAATTCCACCACCACCATAAACCTCCATAAGTAGATCTGTACCCAATTCACCTTCCAATTCTTCACCATAAAGCCACCACCCCCACCTCCTAACACCGCTGTTGGCCACCACCTCCTTAAACCACCATCGCTCACAGTCTCTTAAACAAAATAACAACCCCACCCCCGCCCCGCCCCTCCCCATCTCTTCTGTCTTCCGCACCAACTCCACACAATTCCTCCACAACCACCATAACACCTCACCCCCAATCTTACCCCACTATCAACCCACTGCATACATATATCTAGAGAGATAGAGAGAGATAATGCTGAATGAGAGAGAATAGAGCGATAGATATAGAGAGAAAGAAATAGAGGTTACCGGTGAGTTGACGGTAGCAGAGGTCCGTAAGTGTTTCCTGTGGAAGACAACTCGAATATAACTATTCGGTCATCAATTTGTTTGAAAAACACTTGTTCCGTACAACCGACATCGAAACTCGTGATTATCTTCCGATAGTGAAAAAGATGAAGAAGCTGAAGATTCGTAAGTGTTTCCAGTGGAAGACGATGGTGCAAGGTGGAATCGTGGGTTTAAATCCAATGGAAGACGACGTCGTAACTTGATAACTGAAACATATGATTTAGATGATGAACTGTAGATTGAATTCCAACGCAAATCAACCTCCATCGTTGTAGAAGAAGAAGGTTGAATGTTGAAAGTTGAAACCCTAAGGGATATAGAATGATGAGAGAGATGAGGGTTAGAAGGGGATTCGTTTCGAGTTCACAGGATTTTGGGTTTTGTATGTTTTGATTTTGTTTTTTGTTTTTTTTTTTTTTTTTTATGGGTTAGTGACAGAAAGAAAGGGAGAGAGTGGATTGTGGTGGTGAGTGGTGGTGGTGGTGGTGGCGGGCGGTGATAGTGGTTGTCTGCCAAGAAAGAACAAGGAGAAAGAGAGAAAAGTCTGGGGGTGGGGTTGTTATATTTAAATTATAGTGGTGGGACCCACTTATATTTATAAATGATCTATTAATGTTTTATTTTTTAATGACGGGTAGTTTTGTTATTTCACATCCACTTAACTGAGAAAACTAATTGATATTAAGCCTAGAGACTATCTGAGAACGAATTTGCAAAAGTTGGGGATTATAGCTTAAATTTTAGAAAGTTAGGACTAAAGGTGAAATCTGAGCAAACCCTAAGGACTATCCGAGCACTTTTCTCTTTAAACTAATATAATTACAATTCTTATGTTATATAGAAAACAAACCTAATATAAAAAAAATAATACAAACTAAAAAACATATTTATTAAAATTAAAAACATTACACAAATCACATAATTAAACCTAAACAAACCACACAATTAAACCTAAACACACCAGATAGTTAAACCTAAGCAAGACGAGATAATTAAACCTAAAGACACTAGATAATTAAACCTAAAGAAGACAAGATAATTTAACCTGATCGTCAAATCCTGAACCGTCTGAGTCGGCATCTGGAGGGGGAGCGGGTTGCATACGAGGATGGTTTGAAAAAGAACCGTTGTAAGAATTAAATATTATTTTTAACTATTTTATTTGAATTTATATTAAAAAATACAAGTTTAATTAATAATAAAAATAGTTTATATAAATTAAATATGGTTTAAATAAAATGAAAAGTAAGTGATGAGGTGGAGATTTGGAACGGTTTATTGTTGAAGAAAAAAGTGGGGTTTTGAAGTGGTGGTGGTTTGAAATGGCATGTCATGTTGACTAGGCAGTTTGAAGTTTGGATGTGATCCATCATGGAAGCTCTTTCTTGTATGATGGATAAGGCTAAAGAGGAAGGTATTTTTCAAGGTATTAAAATCCCAAACGGTGGTCCGTGTATTTCTCATCTATTATATGCGGATGACGCGATAATTCTGGGGGCGTGGTCGTCAGAAAATGTTAAAAACGTCGTTAGAATCCTTCGGTTTTTTTTCTTATGCTTGGGTCTAAAAATAAACTTGTCCAAGTCTAATATGTATGCAGTTGGGGTCGAAGGGAGAGAGGTTGAGGATCAAGCGGCTAGGGTCGGGTGTAAAGGGGATAAGCTTCCTTTTCGGTATTTGGGGTTAATGGTTGGTGCTAATATGAGTAATATCAATAGTTGGAAACCGGTGTATGACGTCTTTGAAGCCAGGCTATCGAAATGGAAAGCAGAATCTCTCTCGATTGGTGGTAGGCAAGTGCTTATCAAGTCTGTTCTTGAAAGCCTTCCTACCTTTTACTTCTCCATCTATAAAGCTCCTCTTAAAGTTATTAAGGACCTTGAAGGTATGATTAAACGATTTCTTTGGGGGGGGGGGGGGGGGGGTTCTCACGAGGGGCATAAAATTCATTGGGTGGCTTGGGACAAGGTTTCGGTCCCTAAAATTTCGGTGGGCTTGGGCTTTGTAACCTTAGAGATATTAATTTGGCTTTCTTATCTAAGTGGTGTTGGAGGTATAAAGCGGAGGAGAATTGTCTGTTGCGTAAAGTGGTCAATGCTATTCACTGTGGTGCTCGAAATTGGGACTTTATGACGGCTAGAAAGAATATGGGAGGTCCTTGGAGTAAATTAGTGAAATGGATAGCCAAGACTGTGGTGGATGATATTCCGTTGAGAAGCTTTTTTAGAGGTATCCAGGGAAAGGAGATTGTATCGCATTCTGGCTTGATCTGTGGGTTTCTAGTGATCCGCTTAAAGATGTGTTTTCTAGACTGTTTCAATTGGAGGCTAATAGAAGAGTTAAAATTAGTGAGCGTATTCTGAATGGTAGCGGCCAGAACAGGTTTTCGTGGCAATGGAAAAGGCCGCTTGAGTCGGCCTTGGAGATGGACGACCTGTCGCAACTATCTATATTGCTTGACGCCTTCTATGTCACCGGTAATATGGATAAGTGGGTTTGGCTCGGGAATGGGTCTGAGGATTTTAGCGTCGGAGCGGTGAAAAAGGTTCTTGTTAAAGGTAGTGGTCCGGAGAATAGTTCAAGCTTTTCTTGGTGTAAATGGCTTCCTGCTAAGTGCAATGTTTTTGCGTGGCGGGCGAACTTAGGCAGAATTCCCACGGTGGAAGCCCTTCGCAAAAGAAATGTTAATATTCCGGAGTCGAGTTGTGGTTTCTGTAACGAAGGCGAAGATTCGTTATCACACTTGTTTACGGAATGTTTTGCTGCGAACGTCATTTGGAACTCGGTCAGTAGATGGTGTAAAGTGCCGCATATTTACGCTTTCTCGTTTCAAGACCTTATGAAGGCTCACGAGTTCTGTGGGTTAAAGGATCCGGAGAAATCCATTTTTCAAGGCGTGATTATCATAGCGTGTTAGTGCATATGGAAGGCTAGGAATGAAGCTAGATTCAGAAATATAAGGTTCAGAACTGAGAAAGTGTTAAGCGAAGTGAAGTCGTTTGGGTTCTTGTGGGCTAGGAATAAAACTAAGTTCAAAGATTTGTCGTGTGAAAATTGGTGTAAATTTGTAATTATGTAAGTTTCTGTTGTGTTGTGGTGCCTCCCGGTTTTCGGGTTGGTCGTTTTCTAATGAAGTTCACATTTCAAAAAAAAAACTTCATTGAATAAATTGTTCTAGTTTTTCTTAGTACGTCAAATTCACACACATTTCATTTAGTACGTCAAATTCACACACATTAAATCTACCCCTAAATTTTACGCCATGTCGACAACGTGTCCTTTGTTCTAGTTGATGATAATTAATGATTGTTGAAATAAAATTATACACCTTAGAAATTCCATGCTTGATGATGATGATGATGAATGTTAAAAATACTTTCTGTTTTGCTCATTCACATGAAGGGTAAAAGAACAAAAAAGGTTTTTTATTTTTTTTATTGTTAAACCATGTGACAATGTCTGTGTGTTTATGCGTGTGGATTGATTGTTTTCCAATATCAGAACTCATGGCAGCGTGTGTGTATGTTCTCAGGCAACCATGCATGTGCTTTCCTAAAGACACTTTTATCATTGTATTTACTACATCCATCTGCTTTAGTTTACCCTTGGTCTTATTATCAGCCTACCTTGCATTCAAGATATATATATTATAACTTGTCATCATTTAATGAACCTATCAATCAAGAATCTGAGTCTTTTCTACAAAACCCTGTGGTTTGTTTTGGTGGGGTTAACTGTAATTGTTCAGAGTTAGTTGTAGTAACTTAAGAACTGTGTTTTTGCAGAGAGATATGGCAGAGTGAAAAGGGTGAGAAAGAGAAATGAGAAGCAAAATGGTCAGACAATCTGAAAAAGAAGGCAAGTCTAGTAGTTGAATAGGGGCTATCCAAAAAAAGTAAGAAATTTAGGTGTCTCCTATTCACAAAGAAGAACACCCATGAAAGGAAATAACTTGAAAGTAAAAGCCTGTGTAATCAAGGAAGATGAAAAATAAATGGACCACTTTCTTTCTTTATACACCAAAGGATTATTACAGTCAATTGCCATCTAGTTTGCTGTTTCTTGAAAAAAAGCTATGAATCCAAGATTTGTGGTTTTATTCACTTTGGATCTACTTTTTAAAAATGGAAAACTTTTCCATTGTTTTATTACTTAGTTCTTTATTTACCCATCTTCATATCTTACCTCTTACAAGTCTTAGCAATGATTAATTAAACCAAAAACCCTAAGGCTAAGGCTATAGGGTGTGGTCATAACCCTCATGACCCTCCACGTCAGTGACATGTCACTCACCTCTAATTCACAATCCAAAACCACTACCCTAAGGGTGTGGTTATGACCCAAACCACTATCCCTCTATTTATTTTACTTTATCTTTGTCTAAAGAAAATGGAAATGATTACTTGAAAAATGGAAAGGAGGACCATAGTTGTCATGGTTTAATCCATGCAAACCATGGTGGATTAGGGAAGGGGGTGGTATAACTTTCCATTCATGTTCCTACGTGGCGAATCATGTCTCAACCATGACCCCCACACCCTTTGGCCTAAGTGACACTATCTTCATTGAATCATTGCTTTGTATGTTTATTTACGTTGTTGTCGGTTATCAGTTTTAATCAACTTTAACCGGTTGAACGCAGATTTCTTTAGAAGATTGATCATGTAGTGATGTCGCAAGCGGCTTAGTTGATATAGTTATATGTTCTTTTAAGTTGTTGGAGGTTGTTAGTGATTTTAATTTATTTAAAAGCATATGTAACATTACACGTTCCTATTGATAATGTTTTTATTGATTGGATATTTAAAATACATAGAAATATGAAAAATAGACCCACGTGCTATAGAATGAGATAGGAAGGAAAAAGTTTGGAGGTTCATTTAGTGAGATAAAAGTAGATTTTGATTTTGAAGTTGTGAAAGGTACAAAGGTGATTAGGGGGTGCAGCCATTATGCATTTAAGGCTTGAACAATATCATTGAATGTTGAGTTATCATGATTTGAGTGGGACAAACCAGAAAATGGAAAGCAACAGAAGAGTAATAAGTCAAAGGCTTCTCTGACCAGGACGACTCCAATTTTAGCTTCTTAGAATCATTTGTTTGCCCTATTACTAGCTTCCAAAAGAATTAGTATTTTTTTCTTATAAAAAAAAAAGAATTGGTCTGTAATAATTCCAACTAGACGTTTTTGGACATTGTTAGTCTCACCTTTGAATATTCTCATGTCAGTTCCATCTTTCACCTATTTTTCCTCTACCAGTCAGTCCCCAGTTAAAAAAACTTAACGGGGTTAAATTTTGTTTTTTTTGAATTACAAACTGACGTATTAGGGCTTTGGATCAAAACGAGGATACGAGTCTATTGATGTAAAACTTACCTCGAAACGGTGCTCCAAACGACTTGATTTTTGTTAATTGGAAGTTTAAACACCCGAATTGAAGCACCTTTTTCATCGTTTGGAGCACAATTTCAAGGTAAGTTTTACATCATTCTACTTGTATCATCGTTCTGATCAAAAGCTCTAAAACGTCAGCTTGTAATTCAGAAAAAAAAACTTAACTCCGTTAAGTTTTTTAACTAAGGACTGGTGGAGGAAAAATAAGTGAAAGGTGAGACTGGCATGAGAAATATTCAAAGGCGGGACTGACAATGGACAATAACGTCTAGTTAGGATTATTACAGGCAAATTCCCCATAAAAAACAAGTGGCTTTGGAATATATTTTTTTCAATATTTGTTTACTAATTTATTTGGTAAATATAGTTAACTAGAAGAGTAACCCGCCGCGATGCGGCAGGGGGCTAGAGAGCCAAAAGAGAAACACCAAAAACTTTAACCACCTTGAACCTAGCTCCAAGAATATCACCCAAAGCATGGCCCTTTCGCCCAAATCATGGGTTCAAAACGTCGTCGTGACAAAAAAACAATTAAAGATTATAGATTTAAAAAAAACACCCAACATTATATAAATACTTTTTCCAATACTAAAAAAAAAATATTAACACTTACAGTAATAGCTTTTAGGAGACACCGGTCATTATCAGTGACAAAAGTAACAGCATATAGCCTGTTCTACCAGCTCTAGCAGTCCGACCCACTCGATGAACATAGCTATATAAATAAATATTCATCCACACATAACATAAGATGAATATAAAAACATCAAAAGCAGCATATTTATGTTAAGTAATAAACATAAGTAATATAAAAACTTGCCTAGTAAGGTCACGTGGGCACTCAAAGTTGATAACCGGTTGAACTCTGATAATATCAAGCCCCTGTACAAACCATTTAAACGGTTAATATTCACCGTAGCATTTTCTAGTATATAAAAAACAAAGAAAGAAAGATTGAAAAGTTGGCGACTTACACGAGCAGCAACGTTAAGAGATATCAAAAAATCAACTTCCTGCCTACTGAAAAGTTCCAATGCCTATACAGCAAGGGTATAATGTCATACAGAACTCCGGTTACCACTTACACGATGCTAGTATCCCATCCCGAACCCGACGATGCAGGGGAAGGGGCAGTGGCAAGACCGGCCCCACCGTTCTCCGGCAATCGATGTTCATGCACAGCTGCCATGGTGTAGGGTCAAGTTCGAACACGGGATTAAAGCCCTGATTCGTCCCTTCACCCAAATGTCCCCCAAAAATGGCCGAAGCAAGAATCGAATATGCATGTTCTTTTTCTTTTTTTAGCAACCTTCTGAAAAGCAAGTACAAAGGTTACAACATGAAGTACTATCTGGCATCTTGCATAAAGCATATATAGAAATCTTTAATGACAGCCATTAATAATTGGGAGGGTACATACTAATGAACTTAGATTGTATGTTAACTTACCTTATCAGAGTTAATTATTGATTCAAAACTCTTGGTTAATTATTGACGGAGATATAAAATCACATCTACAGAATCGCATATACATATCCATACACTAAAACACATACATCTAACTATAAAATCACATCTACACATCGAAATAGAACAAAACTCTAGCTTTTTTGCCGATATCGGAGTAAAGTGCTGGACCTTTAACCATGATTTCTAGCTCAAAACCTCTAACCATGATTTTTGCCGATCATCCACCTATGAATCCAGTAAAATAATCTTAAAACAAAAATCCTAAGCCACAGTAAAATAATCTTAAAACAAAAATCCTAAACCAGAATCAAGTAAGAGAAGTTAGAAACAACCAACGGAATCCGAGTATACGCAAAATCAAACAATGAAACAAAGAAAATATGGTGCAAAACTCAGTAGCAATTAAGCTAGGGTTCGTCACTGAAGCAATGTAAAGTCAAAATGAAGTTATGTTACATCATGTCTGTAGGTCAGCAATTAGTAGCGTTGTCATTATTGTTATCTAACAACTAAATAAGTGGTGATGTGGCTTACAATAGTCGAAGGGTGGTCATTGTTGTGAGAGTTGTTGGAAACGGGCGTCATTGCCATATTTTTATCGGTTGGGTCCTGTAAAAACATACATTCAAATTAAAGGATGTTAAAATTAGGCGAAAATTGTGTGCTGGTGTTGGCATAAAAATGGAACTTCAAGCAAGTAACTTCAAACTCTCAAACTAATATGTTCCAACATTCTTGCACCATGTATGTTTAAAGGTTATAAAACAAATAACCAAAGTTGCATAAGTTGACTTTTAATACCTTTCTAATAGAAAAAGTTGCAATCTACCTTGCAGTATGTGTTGATTAATTAATTACCATTCTTTTGAACCATATAATTAATACCAACACTTATCGATTTCTAGACATCCTCAATAGTTATCATTCTTTTAAACCATATAATTAACACCAACACTTGTGCTATGTGTTATTATTATTCTGTTCATTCTCAGCAACAACAACCTTTAATACTTTCAAATCCACCTCTCTCTTCCTACTGAAAACTCAAGGAATTCTTGATATATAATAACGAATTTCATACATAGAAAACTTAAAGAAGAGAGAAGCAGACCTATGGTTGTCCATTAGGTTTCGGAGGCCCGAATTATGGCTGTCGATTACTCGATTAAGCTTCTTCGTTTCCGGAAACTTCTTCGTCACCGTCGGTCACCAACATAACCCATCTTAACCATCATTGTTCACCTCTTGTCCGATTTCATCTATACAACCCTTACAAATCATCATAATCATCAACAAAATTGAACATTACTTGTTGATAAATATTATACAACTGAAAAGAACAAAGCTTGAAATGTTCATGTTTACCTTACTCGCCGACTTTGAGTTCTGTAGCGACCGGATTCCGAGCAAAACCCTCACATACTTGTCGGAACCGGTCAAATTGTACAACCGAATCGCCGCCGTCGTTGACTGGCCCTAGACGCCGGTAATCTGCTGGGTTTTCTCATACCGAGTCCAAATCACCGTGACCGGCAGAGATGAAATCACCGTGGCCGCCTTATTTCTCTCTCATGTGCGTGAGTGTGGTGAGGTGAGACGTACATGTTTAAAACCCTATTCTGGGAATATAAAGCTTCTTTTGGAAGCTTTTTGGAAGCTTACAACTCAAACAACATAAGGTACACCTAAGCTATGCACAAAAAACCAATAAAGCTAAAGTTACAACTCACTATTGCACAAACTTGTTGCAAATTATAAGTATATATAATTGGTTATTCTATTGACGCCTTTGAAATTATCATTTTCACCTATTCTAATTTTTTTTGAACGACAACTTTCAGTAGAAAGCTAGCAAGAAGCTAGCGGGAGAAACAAACAAACAAACACCAAGACACCAACAGAAAATTATACATCGAAAGTCAACCACTTTGGCCTATCTATAACTTTCGACTTAGTTGGTGATCCATAAAAAACACAGAGCTTTGATCTCCCCCATGATGTCACTAATCATCCCACTGGATGTTTGAAAAGATACGTTTGTTTCTTGCTCGCCAAATACTCCAAAGGGCAATGGAAATCATTTAAGTTTTTTTAGAGTTTTATATAAAATATAATTATTTATAATTTAAATATTGAAATTTTATATAAATTTAAATACCGTTTTATGAGTTTATCTAAAACTTTTATTTTTTCTACTACAAAAGCTCGTGTGCAAGCTAAACATGTGAAAAAAGTTCGTATCCAAATACATTTAAGAAACAATGCAACATATCCTTTAATATAAGGTTGTTTCTTACTTCTTCATTCATTGTAGCATTTATCCATTTAATATTCTCCCCCTTTTGGATTTAGCAAATAGAAGAATCAAAAGTAGTTTAAATAGTCAAGATAAAGCTCAACTGGGTGAGAAATGAGATCATTTACTTACAAATATTACTACTTTGAAACACAGACATCAAAAAAGAAGATAAATCATTGTTATCTAAGGTTGTAAATGTTGGTAACAAATTACTTCACTCCCTAGTGTTCTCTTATGGCCCTTTGACGATGTCCATATTTTCTATTGTGAAAAGTAATAGTTGTTAGAAAGAAGCCCCCGTAAACTTTTTGACAGATCCGGGGGAAGGAAGATCCACATTGCGCCCCGCGGACGTTTTAGTTTTCGGGTGGGATGCAGGTAAACACGCTTGTGTTGATTTTACCGGGGTTTCCCCCTTGTAGGCTTTCGGGATACAGGTTTTGTCCCTGGTCAGGCGATTGCAAGGGCGGCAGCAAAGAAAATGGACAAACATGCAAAAGCCTGCGAGGATAATCAACATTCCTTTATCCCTTTTGCCTTTGATACTGTAGGTCCCTCGGAGGTTGAGGTGCAACCTATTCCTTGTTATGTCTAACACACTAGCGAGTGCGGAATCCAAGCTAGCATGCAAACCGAGAAATAACAAGCACAAACACAAGACACACAATATTCACCGATTAACACCACTTGTATTAATACGTATGAAGGTTCGGTTACAAGCTCAATGTTTACAAATCTGTTTTGCAAACTCTCTAAGTGTGTGTGTTCTTGACAGAAGTGTCTCTCAAGTGTTGCTAGTGTCTCTCCTTGAAGTCTGAGAGTCTCCACTGAAATGAACACACTACATGGGTATATATACCCGTAACATAGCATGTCTGGTCGAAGGATCAGATAGATGATCGAACGATCATCTATCGATCTGAAACAGCTCGAACGATCAACATGTACCTCGAAGGATGACATCTTTCGAGGTCCATCAATCGAAGGCTTATCTTTCGAGCTCATCGAAGGATATAAGCAATCCTTCGATGATCTATCCTTCGACGCAAACAGCTTACAAACCATTGTTCTAACTGTTTGACCGAGTCAAACCGGAGGATGGTTGACTTGGTCAAACTTACAGGACTAACGAAGACATCGTTTTGTATCATGACAAAATACAGACAAAGTACAGACACAAGTGCACCAACAAACTCCCCCTTGGCTGTAGCTTTGTCTTTATCTTTATAACTTTGTCTCGATCTTTGTGTCTTCAAGTCTTTGACGTCCTTTCAAGTTTTCAATGTCGGAGGATCTTTAAAGTCTTCACGTCTTGAAAGCAGAAAGTGTACCAACAAACTCCCCCTTTTGATGTAGGAAGTGTGTTGACAAACTCCCCCTTAACATAAGCTCCCCCTTGAGTTATGCTCGTGAAATACTTGTTCTTTATGAATTGAGATCCTTGTGGTGTTGATGATGGTCAGCGGCAACTCGATCATCTTCATCACTTGAGTGCCTTCACGTCGTGTCTTCATTCCGAAGCTTGTCATCGACCATGTTCTCCTTGCCTTTAGAATCTGCACATGCAAGAAATCTAAACGCGTAATGAGAACAACTGCTTGGAATATAGTAAGCAAACAACACATATGTGACCATTGTTCAATCAAACACCGTCCGACAGTTTGAAAGTTTAATAAATTTTTCAATTTCAGTTTTCAACTTTCAAAACTTGCAAATTTCGACCGTTTATGAAGATTTAGTCGTTTCGGTTTTCGTTCAGGTTTCAGGTAACGAAGACTCGAGCTCCAACATCGTACGATCGAAAATAAAATAGAAATAAAATCTTTTTGGCTTTTAGAAAGTTTAAATTAAAACACATTTTAGGTGTGTTTTAATATTTGAAATGTAAAGACTGAAAGCAGTAAATAAATATGTACAAAGATGCAGAAATTTAAAGCAGTAAATAAATATTTACAGACATTCTTTTTGCGAGTTTCGAGGGTAAGAGAATCATATCAGTGTACGGTCATGCCAAAACGCTCTTGTTGTTCAATTAGTTAACATTTAGATAAGCATCCTATAACAATTATCGGTATTGTTGTCCACATAAGCTCAACTTATCAGATGTAATCATGGCGAGGGGATACGTTAAGGTATGATTTATACTTACCGACCGGTGTTCATCCACATCACGACACATTCCCGTATCAAGGTATGCACGAGGGTTCATCTTACCGGTGAGTATACCGATTATCATCTGTTTGACCGTATATGATGTGGGATTCTCACTTATTTTGTTTGAAAACAAGCCCTATGTGATAGAATCACTTATTGATGAGGAACTTGATTTTCGATGCATGAGGGCACAGGAGCAAGTCCGTGAACAGGTCAGTACTTTCGTACAGCAGAGAGACGAACTTGACTCCCGGATAAATGTGATATTTTATCACTTATTTGTTTGGACATGTGATTGTTTATCACTTATTGAGGTCGTATGCAGTATGTACACGTATGTATAGTATCATGGAAGATCTAGACTTGCGTCCCCGTTATTTTTCGGAAAAAGATACAACCATGATACCCAGATGATAAGCAGCATAAAGACCGAATATCTCAGAACCTCGGCAATCTCTCAAACGAAATTTCGGTACCAAGACCATATGCCAATGAATGGTTCCCACCCAGTCTTCAGTCGATTTAAGTTTATATCACCCTGCACACTTTAAAATGATTGTGAGCCTACCGATACATCTTATATAGAGCTGCTTATCGTTTTTCATTTAAGGTTTAAAGAGGTTTAGACAGACCACTGATGTACTATCATTTTCTCTTTTGCTCGCCAAGAAACTCATTTTTGGTTTTTCTATTGTTTTTGTGTTTTTGAAATTTTTCAATGTTTTTGGATTTTCAAATTTTTGGATTTACTCCCCCTAAAATCAATAAACTAAGACAAATTTAAAACACAAAGGTATTTACAAAAATGATTTTCCGATGTTGGTATTACTCTTGCTTGACCTTAATGCCATTTACCAATAATAAATAGTCAAATCTTGATTTGTCAAATGCTTTGGTAAAAAGGTCGGCACGTTGGTCATCGGTGTGGATGTAAGCAACATCGATTAGCCTTTTCTCAAAGCAATCACGTATGAAGTGATACTTAATGTCGATGTGCTTAGTCTTTGAATGCTGCACAGGATTTTTAGTGATCTGTAAGGCAGCAGAATTATCAACGTAAATAGGAGTAGTTAGGAATTCAAAACCGTAGACGCGCATTTGTTGTTGAATCCACAAGGCTTGGGAGCAACAACTTGAGGCAACAATGTATTCAGCTTCGCATGTTGATGTAGCTACACACGTCTGCTTCTTGCACTGCCATGTGACTAGGCGATTTCCCAAAAACTGACATCCAGCCGTTGTGGATTTGCCGTCGATTTTGCATCCGCCAAAATCAGAATCACTGAATGCGATCAAGTCAAAGTTATTATCCCTAGGGTACCATAGACCGGTGTCAGGGTAACCCTTCAAATAACGAAAAATCCTTTTTACAGCTGCAAGATGTGAGGCCTTCGGGTTGACTTGATATCTGGCAAGCAGGCACGTTGGGTACATTATATCTGGTCTTGATGCTGTGAGGTACATAAGAGATCCGATCATCGCGCGGTAGTATGAGGGACTAACAGCTTCACCCTTCAAGTCTGGAGTAATTCCGTGATTTTGCGGCAATGGGGTACCGATGGGCGTTGCATCAGACATCTGGAACCGGCTCAAGATGTCACCAACATATTTAGTCTGATGGATGAATATCCCAGACTCAGTTTGTTGTACTTGTAGGCCCAAAAAGAAAGTCATTTCCCCCATAGCACTCATCTCGAATTTATCCTGCATAATGCGCTCGAAATTCCTACACAAAACATCATTAGTAGAACCAAATATAATATCATCAACGTATACCTGAACTAGTAGAAGATCTCCATCTTGTTCTTTGATGAAAAGAGTACAATCGATAAGACCTCTGCGAAATCCATTCTCCAGCAGATAATTAGATAAGGTTGCATACCAAGCTCGCGGTGCTTGATGAAGACCATAGAGAGCTTTGTTGAGCAACCAAACCCGATCGGGATGGATAGGATCTTCAAAACCTGGAGGCTGTTCGACGTACACCTCTTCTTCCACCACACCATGTAAGAATGCACTTTTCACGTCCATCTGGTATACCTTGAAACCTTTGAATGAGGCATAAGCCAGAAATATCCGAATTGCTTCTAGACGTGCAACAAGTGCATACACTTCGTTGTAGTCGATCCCTTCTATCTGACGAAAACCTTGAACGACTAGCCTTGCTTTGTTTCGAATAACGATTCCACGGTCATCCTTTTTGCATTTAAACACCCAACGGGTACCAATCTTCTTGTAACCAGCAGGTTTCTCTACGAGTTTCCAGACACCAAGCTTCTGGAATTGTTGCAGTTCTTCCTGCATTGATTCAACCCAAGAGCTATCTTTCAAAGCATCTTTCCAAGTTCTTGGCTCTTCCTGTGAGACATAACACGCGAAAGACCAATCATTTTGTTGACCAGATTCTCTAATAGTTGCATACAAGCCTGCATTGTTGTTGTTCCGCAACATGTTTCTTGTTTGAACGCCACTTTGCACATTCCCGATGATGTTTTGTTGAGGATGGGTATTGTGAATCCTTGTTTCTGGATTATCTTGAACTGGAATGTTTGTACCCAGATTGTTGAGATTGAGATCAACAACTAATTCAATGCCTGGAATTGACGAAGAGGATGATGCAGTAGCTTCAGCTGTTCCAGGGACGCCCACTGGAGGAGTACCCTCTGAAGTACCATGAACTGCTGTTGTTGGAGCTTCTTGATCTGCATCGAGAAATTCATCATCCTCTGAAGATTCGTTCAATTCGGTAGCATCGTGAAAATCCTCATTGTCGAGAGCATTATTGTTCACTGAAGATGGTTCTTGATTGATAATAATGGGACGAACCAACGGTGAATCTGTTGCATTGTCACTCTCGAAAAACATCCTTGCCGCAGCATTTTCTTCAACTGCTTCAACATTGATCGAATTGAAAAAGTCATCGTACTCAAACATCCAAGGCTGACCAGGATTTTTGACTGGTAAAGTGTGCCTTTGTACTCTGACTTCAGACCATTCCTCGACCCTTTTAGTCTCTAGATTCCAGACTCTTAAGTTCGGGGTGGAATACCCAAGAAAGTATCCATCAATAACTCTTGCCCCAAACTTTCCATTAGGATCGATTATTGTGCACGGAGCTCCAAACGGTTCAAGATATGACAAATCTGGTTTCCGTTTGTTAATAAGCTCAAAGCAGGTCTTGTTGTGCCTTTTGACTGTAAGGACTCGGTTCAACGTATAACATGCAGAGGCCACAGCTTCAGTCCAGAATGGAATCGGTAATTGTGACTCTACCAACATTGTCCTAGCAGTCTCGATCAATGTGCGGTTCTTACGTTCAGCGACGCCATTCTGTTGAGGAGTATAGGCTGCACTAAATTCGTGAAGAATACCTTTTGAAGTGCAAAACTCCGCCATGGCATGATTTTTGAATTCAGTACCATTGTCGCTACGTATCCGCCTAACCTTCAACTTATATAGATTCTCAATCTGAATGATCAAGTTTTTGATAATACCGAAGGTTTCACTCTTATGTGCCATGAACGCCACCCAAGAAAATCGTGAATAATCATCAGTTATCACGAGGCAGTATTGATCATTCCTAATACTTTTGTGCTTGACTGGACCGAACAAATCCATGTGCAAACGTTCAAGAGGAACAGCCACCGTGTTGATTTTCTTTGTAGGGTGTCGCTTCTTCGTTTGTTTTCCTTTCTGGCACGAGACACAGATGTCTTGAAGATGAAAGTTTTTAAGAGGAACACCATTCACCAATTCATTTGACACCAAATGATTCATTTTGCGTAAGTGAATGTGACCCATTCGTCTGTGCCAAGAGATTGAGTCTTTTTCTGTGGCTTTGGAAACGAAACAGGTTGCTTGTGCAGACGTTGTGATAGCTTGGCTCATATCAAGGACATACAGATCATTTATCCTTGGAGCCGACAAGAGAATCCATTCTTTTGGAATTTTGAAGCCGGGTTTCAGCACATAACATCCATTTGCATCAAAGTGTACTGAGAATTGCTTATCACAAATTTGAGAAACACTAAGAAGATTGTGATCAAGTTGTTGTACGAAGTTGATCTTATCAAAGCTAACAACCCCGTTGGAAATCATTCCTTCACCCGTAATATATCCGCCTTTATCTCCAGCAAAAGCAACATAACCTCCTCTAATAGATTTAACGTCGTAGAGAAGCTTCATGTCGCCTGTCATGTGCCTGGATGCCCCACTATCAACAATCCAATGACTACTGATAGTTCCTCCTGGAACACCCTGCACATGAACTCACATAATTAGTTGGAGATGGGGACCCAAGCCATTGTGGTCTTGGGTCTTCCATTTTCATCAATAACAATAACTTCTATTCTTTGATGATTCGAAAATTGTGATGATCCCCCTGATTCTTTAACCGTTTTTGGTTTCCAGGTCTGTTTTGGTTTACCAGTGTCATTCTTTAAAATTTTAACTTCATGGTTGTCAGAAGTTTTTGAATTTTCTGGTTTGACAGAAACAGATTGTTTGTTAACCACATCGGTTTTAATTATCTTATCAATTTTCTTGACCTGTTGGCGTTTCTGTTTCTTTTCCCTTTCTTTTACAAGGCGGGGATCTTGTTTTACAGAAACAGATCGTTTGCGGTCAGTTTGGGCACGGGGATCATCAACCTTTGCTTTCAGCTTATGAAGATACGGACAGTTTCGAATTATGTGTCCAATTGTACCACATTCAAAACATGATCTTCGTTCAACAAACCCCGAAGAAACATGTGATTGCCTTGCCGATGATGAACTTTGTGATCCCGAGGTACTAGGTTTTGAACTATTTGGTTCATTCCTTTTCATCACAGTTGCTTTCTTGACAAAATCTAAGTTAGATTAGTTTTCAAACTTTTCAATTTTGTCCGTTCCCTTAGATTTCACAAAGTTCACATTCTTTTTCTTCTTCTGAATCGGCATGATTTTGCTGTTTTTGCACTGTTGGTAATTTTTGATTGCCAAATTGCTTTCGAACTTCGGCCTTTGGGATAGGAGGGCACTGTGTTACAGTAATACGTGATCCTGTCTTTCCCAAAAACTTACTTGTTGAATTTTCAAAGACTTTACTGATTAATGATTGATTAACATTCTTAATAGGAAAATCTTTGTCTGAATAAACTTTATCATCACCAACAAGAGTGTACAGCAAATCCACACTCTCCGACTCTTTTGCGGATGTGGACTCGGTTGGAACAGTCTTAGCAGGTTTTGCGGGAGGATCACATAGAATATGATTCTCAAGAGGTATGTCCTCTTCTTTGATTACCGCATCAGACTTTTCCGAATCAGTATCATCAGATTCATCATCAGAAGAATCAGTATCCTCAATCACAACTGAAGGAGCCTGATTCGGTTCGGCAGAAGACACACATGTATCTGCTGACACATCTGAATCTGATGATACCTCTTTCTTGTATCCGAGTCCTGCTGCAAATTCATTAACATCTAGAGGAACAGATGGTTCAAAGAAAGTTCTATTCTCCTCGTCAGGCATGGCATCATAATTTTGTCTAACAGGTGGTGGACATTGCTTATATCCAATGCATGTGACATCCTTTTTCTCTTTCTGAACATCAATGATGTGATCCAACACATAGCTAGAGCTTAAATAGCTATCTAACTTGAGTCGGATCGCCTCACTTTCGGTTTTAACACAAGCCATTTCCTTTTGCATTACCTCAAGACGAGTTATATACAAATTAATGTCAGTTTGTTTTCTGGAAACCATTTTTGTTAACTCAATTTTATCTTTCTTTAATTTTTCAATCAATGATTTAAACTCCTTTTCATGGTTTTCATAAAACATGTTGGCTTCAGTGCATTTTGAAAGATCAACAGTCAATTTCTGATTATGAATGAATGTCACATCATATTTCTCTTGCAAAGCCTCGTGTTTGCCATGCAATTCACACCACTTATCATTCAATGACACATGTTTGTCTTGCAAGTCAAACAAACTAGCTTGTACAGCATCATGTTTGCCTTGCAACTCAGACATGTTTGCTTCTAAATCAGCACATTTAACATGCAAACTATCACAGTTATCACAACTAACAGAAGTGGGTTCATCGACACATACCTGACTTGATGAACTGTCGACATTAGCCATAAAGGCTGAATGGAGAGAAGACGAAGAATAAGCAGCTTGATCCACCAAAATAGATCTTCTTTGAATTCCTGCTGCAGCGTCTTCCAAAAGCTCATCAATATTTGCATCGACTGACGCACTTGATGTGTCATCTTCCTGATCATTCCCTGAACCCGAGGACATTTCATCTAAACTTCCAGTATAACCAGAAGAGTCTTCATCTTCAGAAGATTCATCACCATTGGTGGAAGATTCTCCACCACTGGCGTGTTTAAGATCCTTGACAATTTCAGCAAAACAAGCTGTTCCATCTGGAGCATCATTTCCCAACTGGATTGACCAATCACATCCTTCATCTACTTGAACCACAAGTGCCTGGTTGGCATTAGATGGTCCTGCTTGACTCTGGTTGTTGACAGGCACCAATGTGCGCTCATTATTCCTTACTTGGTTCTGAGCCCTGTTGCCTTGACCTCTGAAAGGATTTTGGTTTCCATGTTGAGATGGCCTTGTACATTCACGTTTGAAATGACCACGTTCACCACAATTGAAGCACTTAACAGCCTGCTTATCGAACCCATACTTGGTGTCTTTCTTGCTTTCCAAGCTGGTTCTGCCCGTTCTTTCCATGAAATCCTTTGCTCGCCTAACAGCACTGGCAAAGGCCCACTTGATGTCCATCATCTCCATCTCCTCTTTATCGATATGCTGATAGTCTTCTTGTGTCAGATTAATGTTGCCAATCTGACCTTCCACCAATCCACAGTATGCGCTTACCAAAGTGTTTAGCAGCTCCATGTGTTCCTTTGCTACTTCCACACTGACTTTAGAAAAGCTTGAGGTGTCGAGCCGTACTGTATTTGGCTTTGACTGCTGACCAGCAGATGATGTGCTTCCATAACACGCTTGCTGTTGAGGAGGAAGTGGATTTCCGAATATATCAGTTGCTCTGATAGGTTGTTGGCTTTGCTGTTGTGGCACTGGTTGAGGAACTGGATTAAGCGGATTTCCATATATGTCTGTTGTTGGAGGAGGAGTGCCATACAAGCTAGTGCTAGACACAAATGCTGTTTGAATTGGAGCGTGTGAAGAAGGTTTTGTAGAAGTGCTAGAAGCTCCATAATACATTTCAGGATTTTGTGGCACTGGAACTCTTTTAGCCTTGAGAGTTTCTTCCTGATTCTTGTTTTCCAGGAGTTGAGCAAAATCACCGAAGTTTGTTGTATCCAAAGTTCCATTGTACTTCAGGATTTCTAAGAAATTATTCCATTGAGGTGGCAGTGCATCTGCAAACTTCTTCACTATCTCTGCTGAAGTTGTTACAACCCCAATATTTACCAATTCAGTCAGCAAATGAGTAAATCGACTTGTCAAATCTCCTAAAGATTCATTCTGCATACAAGTAAAACCATCAAACTCTTTCTTTAGCAGGTCTTTTCTTAATTGACGTGTCGCTTCATTTCCTACGCCCCTTGTTTTCAATGCGTCCCACAACCTCTTCGTTGTCTTGTGACTGACAAATTGATGATAAATATCTTTGCTTAACGCCTGAGTAAGAATGGCATACGCTTTCTTCTCTAAGTCATAGACCTTCTTCTGATCTTCCGTAAGATCAGCAAATGTAGCAGCAGATGAAGCGGCAACCTCTATTGTTTGATCAAAATCTGTGATGAAACGCAACCACAATTCTGTATTTTGACCAAGGACGTATGTATGAAATCTACCAAACCATCCCGGATATTCACTTAAATGCATCAACTTTGGAGGCCTATTCAAACTTCCCGTTTCACTTTCGCTTAGCAAAATGCTTTGAACACTTGGAGCTTGATTTGATACGAATGCCCATTGACCAGTAGATGTAGCATTAGCTTGCGAACCCGAATCCGGAGCCGGAGTACCAAAATACATCTCTGTATTTACCGGAACACCCCACATCGAATTCATTTTTGATCAAGAAAAATTGTTACACCAGCCGAAGGATCTGAGATCGAAAGATCAACACTTGTTCGAAGGATCAACAGTGTTCGAAAGATCACTGTTGAGTTTCGAACAATGATTTCGAAAGACTCTCCAATCGAAGGATCCTTGTCTTTCGAAACAGAACAGTAGCTCGAACAATATATCCTTCGAAAAGATTCCTTGGCTCGAAAGATAACTCACTGACTTCGAAAGATGTTCGAAGGATGGGTATCTGTCGAACCTCCTTGATCGAAAGAGGATCTTTCGACTTCGAAGGATATCTATCGAATCGAACTGACACAGTTGACAAAGAGTGACAGGTTGGTAAAAAAGGTGATGGGTTGGTGAGATCTTTCGCAGAAAGTATGGTTCAGACCATCATTTTCTGCAAAAACAGATTTGAACACATAAAATATAACCCAAAAATGACAAACTTTATCCAGAAACCGGTCACCGGAGAAGCCGGAATTTTGGTCGGAAATCACCAAACACCTTAAAAACAAGTTTTTATCTTACCCAACCCGTCCTTTAACATATGCAGAAGTTTAGAACACGTTTTAACGACAAAAACAGCAAGAAAAACACAGAAAACGGGAGCTAAACCAAGGAGTTTTTGTCCAAAACACTCCAAAGCTTGTATAAAACCCGGTTTTTAACAAGGAAAAGAGCCACGACTCTGATACCACTTGTAGGTCCCTCGGAGGTTGAGGTGCAACCTATTCCTTGTTATGTCTAACACACTAGCGAGTGCGGAATCCAAGCTAGCATGCAAACCGAGAAATAACAAGCACAAACACAAGACACACAATATTCACCGATTAACACCACTTGTATTAATACGTATGAAGGTTCGGTTACAAGCTCAATGTTTACAAATCTGTTTTGCAAACTCTCTAAGTGTGTGTGTTCTTGACAGAAGTGTCTCTCAAGTGTTGCTAGTGTCTCTCCTTGAAGTCTGAGAGTCTCCACTGAAATGAACACACTACATGGGTATATATACCCGTAACACAGCATGTCTGGTCGAAGGATCAGATAGATGATCGAACGATCATCTATCGATTTGAAACAGCTCGAACGATCAACATGTACCTCGAAGGATGACATCTTTCGAGGTCCATCAATCGAAGGCTTATCTTTCGAGCTCATCGAAGGATATAAGCAATCCTTCGATGATCTATCCTTCGACGCAAACAGCTTACAAACCATTGTTCTAACTGTTTGACCGAGTCAAACCGGAGGATGGTTGACTTGGTCAAACTTACAGGACTAACGAAGACATCGTTTTGTATCATGACAAAATACAGACAAAGTACAGACACAAGTGCACCAACAAACTCCCCCTTGGCTGTAGCTTTGTCTTTATCTTTATAACTTTGTCTCGATCTTTGTGTCTTCAAGTCTTTGACGTCCTTTCAAGTTTTCAATGTCGGAGGATCTTTAAAGTCTTCACGTCTTGAAAGCAGAAAGTGTACCAACAAACTCCCCCTTTTGATGTAGGAAGTGTGTTGACAAACTCCCCCTTAACATAAGCTCCCCCTTGAGTTATGCTCGTGAAATACTTGTTCTTTATGAATTGAGATCCTTGTGGTGTTGATGATGGTCAGCGGCAACTCGATCATCTTCATCACTTGAGTGCCTTCACGTCGTGTCTTCATTCCGAAGCTTGTCATCGACCATGTTCTCCTTGCCTTTAGAATCTGCACATGCAAGAAATCTAAACGCGTAATGAGAACAACTGCTTGGAATATAGTAAGCAAACAACACATATGTGACCATTGTTCAATCAAACACCGTCCGACAGTTTGAAAGTTTAATAAATTTTTCAATTTCAGTTTTCAACTTTCAAAACTTGCAAATTTCGACCGTTTATGAAGATTTAGTCGTTTCGGTTTTCGTTCAGGTTTCAGGTAACGAAGACTCGAGCTCCAACATCGTACGATCGAAAATAAAATAGAAATAAAATCTTTTTGGCTTTTAGAAAGTTTAAATTAAAACACATTTTAGGTGTGTTTTAATATTTGAAATGTAAAGACTGAAAGCAGTAAATAAATATGTACAAAGATGCAGAAATTTAAAGCAGTAAATAAATATTTACAGACATTCTTTTTGCGAGTTTCGAGGGTAAGAGAATCATATCAGTGTACGGTCATGCCAAAACGCTCTTGTTGTTCAATTAGTTAACATTTAGATAAGCATCCTATAACAATTATCGGTATTGTTGTCCACATAAGCTCAACTTATCAGATGTAATCATGGCGAGGGGATACGTTAAGGTATGATTTATACTTACCGACCGGTGTTCATCCACATCACGACACATTCCCGTATCAAGGTATGCACGAGGGTTCATCTTACCGGTGAGTATACCGATTATCATCTGTTTGACCGTATATGATGTGGGATTCTCACTTATTTTGTTTGAAAACAAGCCCTATGTGATAGAATCACTTATTGATGAGGAACTTGATTTTCGATGCATGAGGGCACAGGAGCAAGTCCGTGAACAGGTCAGTACTTTCGTACAGCAGAGAGACGAACTTGACTCCCGGATAAATGTGATATTTTATCACTTATTTGTTTGGACATGTGATTGTTTATCACTTATTGAGGTCGTATGCAGTATGTACACGTATGTATAGTATCATGGAAGATCTAGACTTGCGTCCCCGTTATTTTTCGGAAAAAGATACAACCATGATACCCAGATGATAAGCAGCATAAAGACCGAATATCTCAGAACCTCGGCAATCTCTCAAACGAAATTTCGGTACCAAGACCATATGCCAATGAATGGTTCCCACCCAGTCTTCAGTCGATTTAAGTTTATATCACCCTGCACACTTTAAAATGATTGTGAGCCTACCGATACATCTTATATAGAGCTGCTTATCGTTTTTCATTTAAGGTTTAAAGAGGTTTAGACAGACCACTGATGTACTATCATTTTCTCTTTTGCTCGCCAGGAAACTCATTTTTGGTTTTTCTATTGTTTTTGTGTTTTTGAAATTTTTCAATGTTCTCGAAGGATGACATCTTTCGAGGTCCATCAATCGAAGGCTTATCTTTCGAGCTCATCGAAGGATATAAGCAATCCTTCGATGATCTATCCTTCGACGCAAACAGCTTACAAACCATTGTTCTAACTGTTTGACCGAGTCAAACCGGAGGATGGTTGACTTGGTCAAACTTACAGGACTAACGAAGACATCGTTTTGTATCATGACAAAATACAGACAAAGTACAGACACAAGTGCACCAACAGATACCTTTGGCTCGCTAGCCCCAGAAGCCATCAGATTTCTTGAACGGGTCCAACGGGTTGTTCACAGCAACATTTCGTCTCCTAGAGATCGGGGTTTCGTTTTTACTAGGTTAGGTTTCGCTATTCAAAAGGGGGTAGCGGCGCAGCTTGTTGCCCGCTTACCGGCTATCTTGGTGTAATTTGTTTGACCTTATATATATATGAAGAAAGACATTATTAGATGAAGCAAAAAAAAAAAATAGTTGTTAGTAACCAAAAAAATTAGGTTTACGAAAGAGTGAGGCGTGAATTGTTGAGCCTCACCAATTGATAAAATATGGTTTAACGTTTGATGGTTTAGTGAACTACTTCTCAATTCTTAAACCACTTTCAGTTACATATTCCTTCTTCATAAGAAGCAGCCTTTTGGGACGAATATCCGACTGAAATTGCTTTCGTCAGAAAAAGGATAGCGGTAAACTATTTCCGACAAAAAGTATTGCCGGCCATTTTTTATCAAATGTCTTTCCTACCTATTTCGGACCATATCCCAACTAACGACAGAGCTCCGACCAACAATTTCATGACCAGTTTCCAACCAACCATTTCTAACCAGTTTGTGATCGGCTTTAAACATGCACATATACAGACATACACATAAACACATACATATACATACAAATAAATACACATACAACTACTTGCATACACATGATCAAAAAGTAAAGTTAATAATAAATATAATATATATACACACACAACAAAGTTCGTGGGAAATGCGTAGGAAACCTCCAAACCATTTTCTCACGAAAATTTAATATATTAAAAAAACAAAAGCTTTCATAGAAAATTTCCTAACAAACTTCCGACTATTTTCTAACGAAAATGACTTTCTTCGATACTTTTGGTTGCTAAGTTGGTCACTAGCTTACACTTTTTCGTAGTTTTAGTTTTTGGTCGGTATTTGGTGGAAACACATAGGAAAGTTCCAATCATTTTCCCACGGAATTGATTTTTTGCTGATATTTGGTCACTGAATTAGGGTTATTTGGTTATAACTTCCGACCGTTTTTTACTAGAAATTTGTTGTAGGAAAAAGAAGCCTTTTCTAGTATTATATATTGTTGAACATGACTATTCTGATAATTTTGCTTAGATTAATGATTAAACAAAGTCCAAAAACCCATTAACCAATTGGAACACAATGCAAAGAGCAAACTTGTTAAGCGAATTAAAAGGGAAGGGGTTGAGACCCCTATAAAAGAATGCAATCAATCGTGTGAATTAAATTCAACTAGCAATAACACAATAACACATGCGTGCGTTGCGGTGCGGGTACACCGTAAATATATAATGTATTAGTCCAAAAGTTATTTTATGCGTTAATCATATGAAAACGTACGTTTCGACGTATCTGATTGTGCTTAGTGTGACCTATATAAGCATTGCGATTCGATCAAAACATAATGTAAATCGAGTTTATATCATACAATCATAACGTATTACATGCGATCCGACTCATACATAGAAAACATTAGCGGGTATAAAGTTAAAACCGACACATGTAATCAAAAGGGATTAATTAGAGCTTTTGAAAAAAAAAAGTAAAATATGACTCCACTCGGTTTTGAAACAAAATTTACGAAACATACATAAAAAAAACAAATTGTATTTGACCTAACTCGTTTCCAAAATAGTTTACGTTGAAACGTATACCAACTCGAATTTATAGCAAAACGCACATAAAAATATACACGTAAAAATGGTTTTTTTAAGCGAAAACGTATTATATTTGATGTGACTCGTTTCTAGAAAACGTTTACGTCAAAAAAGAGCAATCGAATTTATACCGACACGTATATAAAAATATGCATGTAACCATGCCAAGTAGCACCAATGTCACATCACAGCTAGCGACCACCAACATCGGAAAAACTTGTAAAACTAAAATAAATGAAAAAGGGAAAAATAACACTGGACGAAAAGCAGACATAAAATCGTTGAACCACGCCCGCCCGTTGCGATGTGTTAATGCGAAGAAATTAGAATGAAACGTAAAATGTAGAAAAGAATAAATAAATCGATCTAGGACACGCGCGTTGCGACGAATCCGTCAAACGGGGAAAATAGACGCGTTGCGATGCGCCTGTCAAATAGAAAAAAATTGACGAAAATACGTTGAACCTCACACGCACGTTGTGGCGTGTTAACTCGCAAAATATAGAACGAAATGTAAAACGAAAAACTTACGAAAGATGAAAACTCTAGGGGACTAAAGTTGAAAATAAAAAGTGTTGAGGTTAAATTGCAAAAGATGAAAGCTTTAGGTTAAAAGTTAAAAAAGCAAAAGGGTTAAAATGCAAAAGGTGAAAACCTTTAGGTTAAAAGTGATTTTTTTTTTTTTTTTAAAAACTCTCCATACATGGGTACAACACTAATAAGCAATAATTTGTTGATAATTTATAATATGGAACTGGGCAGGTGAACGAAGACTAATCCCAAACATATAAATGAAGTATTGGTAAAATCTTTACTTTCTAATATTTTTTTTTCTGGAAAACTGTATAATGGTGAGAATAAAAATTATAGAAATAATAGGTAATGTATACGTTTGTATGTATCTGTGCGTACATTTTTTTTGAACGGTGTACAGTTAGAATGTCGCTAACCGTGTTAGTAGTTAGTATCACCAAGTTAGTATTAAAACCCCTTTCCTGGATTTGAACCCATGACCTCCAGAAGAAGCAAAGCTTTCCACCTCCCCCTTAACCACGATGTCAAGAGATCATTGGTATGCGCGTTCATGTTTAGTATAAAACCAAATTATAAAAAATTGTGAGAACCGATAACCACTTATATGCGTATGTCATATACAATGAGAGTGAGAAAGAGATGTGGTTATTCGGTTACATTAGCACCTTATCCATCACATGCTAAACAATATGTACAAGAGAATAGAGCTCTCAACAACTTTGGGAGGAACACCTTTACGCTCTTTGTACCACTGTTTTACAAGCCCATTGGTAAGTATTGGTTGTGTGGGACCTTCTATATGTATAGAAATTAAAATAAAGGGAAATCGAATCAAAACATGTAACAATAGGAATGCTGAGCAGTAAAAGAAGAAACAAGGTTTACAACAAATCAATCGAAACATTTAAAAAAAGATAATTATTTAGTTATAATTTACTTCATATAATCTATTGTATTCACACAAATATCTTTTTTACTCCTACATTTTTCACTTTTTTTTGCTTGCTCGGTATTTATATATGAGTCGATTTTGGAAGATTGGTCCACACACATGACATGTGATAGTGGGGTTTTCTTAAAGCAACCACAACCCTTTCAAAGTTGCACAAATCAACACCCTTCCATTTTCAACTCCCTTTTCTCTTTCTTCATTTACCTCTTTCCATTTTTCACTTTTTATGTCTTTAACAGTAAAGGCTCTTGTCTTTAATTCATGATCAGTGCATCAAAAATACGTCGGTGTTTTCAACTATAAATACCAAACTAGCTAGTTCTCCTATAATCGCATCCCAAGATCAATCAAATACAAACTAATTCTCCCTTAGCTGCAACCCAAGATCAATCAAACTAGAAGTACCAATCTATGTACCTTTTAACCTCCAAATTCTATATCTTTGGTGTTTAATGAAGATGTTAGAATTAGTGCTCTGGAAATTAAAACACAACAAACTTGGGGTTAGAGCTCGCTTATTTGTATGAGATTACACTGTTAATGCATAGTAGTTCTTATATGCTAACAAGTTATAGCGAACTACCAATTGTGTTTAATAACAAAGTGGGTCGTTGGTGTGTTGGACAATAAACAAAGCCTTACACGGTGGTTTTTGAATCCTCATTTTTGTATGTGGTTTATTTGGTAATGCATGTTAAATCACCTTAGAAAATGGATACGAATGTTCCAAGTGTTTTTTGGGGTGCCTCCCCCATAAACAAAACCTTATGCACATGTGCATTTGCAATAAAATTTCTCGTTCCCACATAAAACCCTACATTTATAGTAGTCTTGAAATAAGACATTGACGAGTCTCGTTGGTGGCCAATTTGAAGGAAACAATCAACAACTCCTTTGAAAACCCTAAATTCCTAGTGGTTTTGAAATCGTAAAGTAATTTATTTGTAAGTTCGATTTATTGTATTTGAGAATGTTATAACGTAATATAACTTTGTGTAATTGTCGTATTTGAAAATGTATCATAACTTATTTGTTAGATTTGTAACATTTCAAAAATTTTGATCTGTCGCGGCTTTTTGTAAACTGTATTATAATAATCCGTTGGCCAAGTCGGTAATCACCAACAGACAACAGTATATCGATATGTGTTGTATAATCAAATAGACTTGTTATGGCATGGTATCACTTTGTGTAAATAACTAATCAAATAACACATGGCGAGGCTTGTTAGAGGCCAGTTTGGAGCAAAAATCAGCAAATCCATCGGACAAAATTTCCTATGTCGTTGGTAGTTACCGAGGGATTTCCGCGGGGTTCGCTGTCCAATTCTTAATATGGTTATCGGCGACTTATTTTTTCAGAAAGACTCGTGTTAATAGAACTCGTGTAACCCGTATCACTTGAGCTTTTTTATTTTCCTTTTCCTGTTCATCCATTCGCTACTTTCCCTCTTTTTATCTCAATCTGACTACAACATCGTCACCACTACACAGTGGCGGACCTACCTACCCACAGTCGTGGGTGGGCGGCCGCACCCCTTGAAAAAAAATAGTGTATATTTTAGGCAAAAAAAACCCGACCGCACCCTTTGAAAATATGATTGAACACCTCATCCGCACCCACAACAAATAATTTATGGGTCCGTCACTGCCACTACACATCACTACCACGCACATCGCTAGTACCACGCCCCCACTGGCTTACCACCATTTGAAAGGTATAATACCCTACTTTTCATTTTTTGTAAACTAAATATATTGATAGTTGATTTTGTTGAATTGGTAGGGTTAATGTTTATTTTTTTGTGACGTGTGTGAATTATAACGCAATTAATCAATAGACTTGTTTAAAAAGGGAAAATATATACCAATAAGAACTAAATTACACATGTAAACAAAAAAGCGTACCTATCGTATTATAGTATCGCTAAGGTAAGATACCGGATATCAATCCGTGAACATAACAACTCTCGATACTAAGTTATCTAATTATATGCAATCGATGAAGAAGGGTGAAAGTAGAAGAAGAAAAGCTAACATGGTCGCAACAAGGACAAAAGACAATCAACATGAGAAAGGGTAACTATCTAGAATTCAATCATTAAAGAAGATATAGACTTAGAATGAATGATTATGTTTATGGAAGTGTATTGGAAGCTAATCCTAAAACATCATGTGAATTACTAAGATGGATTAAAGCCGAATGAAAGGACATAAGCTATAAACACACCTCAAAAACTAACAAAGCAAGCTATTGTGACGACGGATTAATATGACTTAGGATTTCTAGGTTGGGTTAAAGATAACAACGAACATTGCGACTTGCGAACTAATCAAGATCAACCATTTAGAAAAATCTAACTAGTTTTCACATCCATTAGGTGGATCACACGTTTTAATAATCATAATACCAAGTTGTCTATTACCGGTTAAGGTTTCAAGCTAGCCTTAGATTAATAGAAGTCAATATATATAACCTAAAGATAGAAGAAATCGAATCTATCTAGCATACTTATACTTATAGTTGAGTGATTTAAGCACTTGTTATAGTCCACTCTTGTAAACCAAGAGTATATAGACATACTTAACTAATTTAATATCCAGACAGAAAAAAGTTTTTATAGTGTTAATCAGTCAATTACTTTTGTCTTCAATAATTTCTACAGATCGACAAACATAAATATCTGATCGACTATCTGTTGTTGCAATAAATACAAGCCCTAACAAAACTGTTAGGCTTGAAAGTTGAAAGTGTTATTTATACCCCTTCCACTTGCATGTTCCTGCTGTACTATTCATACAAAAAAAACCCTAATTCCTTTAACCACTCTCCACCCTAACCCACTTCTTCAATCTATTCTTTGCAACCCTAATATCAAATGGAGATGATGCCTATTATGATGGACCTTGAAGAACACTTTCCTCTTCCTCTTCCTCTCCCTCTTCCTCTTTCTGAGGCACCAGTCATGGAATTACCCACCAACAACCATCCCATACCACCACCACCACCACAATCACAAGTTAATATTAATTACCGTTGTCCACCTCCTTTAGTTATGCAATCCCAACATTTGAGAACATTAGGGACATGGTTTCAGCAGAAACCGGAGTCGGTGGAGGCGATGAGGGAGATGATTTTCCGGATGGCGGTGTTGCAGCCGGTGCAGATAGACCCGGAGTCCATTAAAGCGCCGAAAAGGCGTAACGTGAAGATATCGACAGACCCACAGAGCGTGGCAGCGCGGCACAGGAGGGAGCGGATCAGCGAAAGGATTAGGATACTTCAGAGATTAGTTCCCGGAGGTACTAAAATGGACACTGCTTCTATGTTGGATGAGGCTGCTCATTACATGAAGTTCTTGAAAAAACAAGTGCAAACCTTGGAACAAGCTGCGGCAGCTGGTGGCGGTCGTACGCTGCTGCCGCCGCCACCACCACCACCGGGGTTTAACATTGTTGGGTGCTACCCCTCCAGCACCACCGCTATGAGCCACCATGGTGGTAATAGTCAGTCTCATTTGGTAGGCTCTATGGAGTTGCTTAGGTGATCTTTTTATCTTCCTTTTTTGGGGTTTGTGAGGATGGAGGGTAGTTTAGTAATTTGATATGTGATTTTATGTTACAAAAATGATGTTTAGGTTTAACTATGCTATATATTGTAGTGTGGTTTGGATGAATCAATTGGGGTAGCAAGCTAAATGTATCATGCATATATATATATATCTAGTTACAAATTGTGATTGGATTATATATAATGATAAAGAAATATGGATATAATAATATTGTTTGTATTGATTTAACTGGTTCTTATAATATGCTTAATTGTATTTTTAAACTTTGGGCCAAATATTGTGTGATGCATTGCATGCTTCTTTCATTTAGATGTACCGTAATTTCATGAATTAAATATTGTGAAGAACGAATGATCGACAAAATCTATAAAATAGTTAATTTGTAATAGTGTACAAGATTTTTTTTATATTTGGATGCTGTAAAGAGTTTTCTTTTACGATTTAATTAATGAAAAGAAATATATGTGAAATTATTAACTTTTGGGTAAACAAGGGGATGAGTATTCCATTATTTATTTTCTGTTTTGGGCATGGTGAGGTGAGCTACGGCTTGCCTTTAACTTAAAGCTTGGTGGTAGATTGAGATTGGTTATGCTTGTCTGTGCCGAATATTGTTACTTTCTTTCACTATATTCAAATTCTAAATTGTTAAATATATATCTCCATGTGTATGTGGCAGGGTCCAAATTAACTACTCATTATAATTAGATCAAGGAGAATAAATCCACCTTTTAATTAGTTTATTTCTTCATATGAAATTAGAATTATTTGATATATACATATGTGTGTGTGTTTATATATGTTATTTTTATAAAAAAATAAATAAATGTATGATAAAAAAAATAGAAGAAGAAAGGAAAGTGATACAAGTGTTCCGAGCATGTTATTATAATTTTTAAATGGACTGTCATCACGACTGACTTTCTTATAACATCTCACACCCTATTAAATGTTGAATGTTGAACATATGTGCAGAGAATTAATACTAGTGTGTGGATTCATTGTATCAATGCAGCGATCAATGAATGGCAAATGATAATAGAGAAAGGACAATTTCGAGTGAGAAAATGTCTTGGTGCCAGATTTAACTGCCGGAAAACGATATATATAGTGGTGGTTGGCGACGGTTGGTTTTGGAGGGAACTATAACCGTTTGAAAGAAACGGTGCCAAGCCAACCAAATAATCAACTCTACCGATTACATAATAGATCGTAGCATATACATACATAGTCACATATATAAGTTTAAAACATTCGAACATAAATAACATATTTCACATAATTAAGTTTATATTTCCTAATACACTCCCCATAAACTTAACGTTTCTTCCGAGAATGCATAATCACGCTGTCGTTGGCTTCATTGACAGCCTTCTCCGCCCTTTTGAAGTCGAATCTCTTCCTTCGTTGCAGTTTCTTGAGTCCATACCAGTCATTACCGGCAAAGAAGGCATAATGTTCTTCGGCTACTCCTTCTTGATTTGCACCTGACCGCCTGTTTAAGTCTTCGGCTACACCATCTTGATCTGCACCTGGTCGCCGGCTTGAACCTTCTCCACCGTCTAAGCTTTTGCTTCTCTGTTTTCAAAAACATGAATCCCCTGATCCACGTTGACCTCCTTCTCGGCTGCATTTTCTTGTACAGTTTTGAACTTATAATAATATACCAGTACGTCCAGGTACATGGTATATATAAGTCTCATGAAATTTCCTTCTTTGTAATCAAAACCCATGTCTCTCGAGATTACAGCCCACATGTTATTATCGGTCACTCTCCGATGACCCCCTTCCCTCTTCACTGCCATGTAAAGATCCAGTAAACATACCTTTCTATTGTTTTCAGCAAACGCAGGTAATGGCCTCGTATTGATTTCCAATTTATCTTTTAGAAACCAATCAACCATTTCTTCAAACTTCCTTTCTAAATGGAACTTGTACTTGCGGACATAACTATCATCTTCTAACATATCTAAAAGGGCCTTGCATTCTTGGAAATTTTTAAATGACATTGCTTGTAATATCAAAATATTCCAATCAGGCTCGTTTGAAGATACGTTCAAACTTTCGAAGTATTGGTTTAAGTATTCCGATTTGAAATTTTCATATTCCGAATCAGACTTTAATACCATTTCCTTTTCTCTATTTCCTATCTCATCTTCCTTAGTAAATCCCGTTATATCATTTTTCTTATTTAAGACAGGAATACTGAATGTAGGGAATATTTTGCATGTATCTCCCATAAATTTGACTGTATACCCTTGAGTTATAAGTTGATCTAGACTTAATATGTTCCTATCAAGATCTGGAGTAAAGAATACGCTTTGAATTCTCATCTTTTCGGATCCTGATACTAATTCAACAATTCCTATACCCTTTATGAAATAGAATTTGTTCTCGCCTGTTTGTGTTTCGACATCGATCATGAACTTTATTCTTTTGAACATATCTATATTTCCTGAATAGTGTTTCTTAAGAGATTTACTGACATACCATATATCGGACCAAAAACCGCCATCTGTTCCGGTCACCATGTACTCCATTCTTTGAACATTCTGTTCCCCATCACTTGATTCTTTCTGTGGTTGCGTCCCCGTGTTGATCGCCAGACGGATGAGTTGTGCAGCCTCATCATTTTCTTTTTCTTTGCAGAATGCAATCTGATGTCCCGGTAGATTGCAATAATAGCACTTCCTTTGTGACTGTCGTATTTCCTTCTTCTTCTCATTCGAGCAATGCACACATGGCAGGGTTGTTGACGTCGTCATAGGATTCTCTTCTCTTTCGGAAGTAGCTCTGATACCACTTTGTTGGATGTTGAACATATGTGCAGCGGAATTAATACTAGTGTGTGGATTCATTGTATCAATGCAGCAATCAATGAATGGCAAATGATAATAGAGAAAGGACAATTTCGAGTGGGAAAATGTCTTGGTGCCAGACTTAACTGCCGGCAAATGATATATATAGTGGTGGTTGGCGACGGTTGGTTTTGGAGGGAACTATAAGCGTTTGAAAGAAATGGTGCCAAGCCAACCAAATAACCAACTCTACCGATTACATAATATATCGTAGCATATACATACATTGTCACATATATCAGTTTAAAACATTCGAACATAAATAACATATTTCACATAATTAAGTTTATATTTCCTAATATTAAAACCTTACACCTAAATTATACTTTTTCTAACAACCACTAGACTTGAACTGATGCGATCAACAAAATTCCTACACGAGCCTTAAAAGATAAAACTCCTTACAAGATGCTAAAAAATGAAAAAGCCCGATTTGAAATATCTCAAAGTATTCGGATGTTTGACGTTACTAAAAGCATATGGGGAATTTTAAAAGGTTAGATGATCGCTCAAGGCGTTTAATTTATCTCGGAAACCCAGAGGAAATGTCACGGCCCCCAACCCGGTTTTACCCGTTTCAGGAGCCGCGGGGCAGAAACCCGTGGTAACTATTATGTTGGCAGCGGAATTTTAACAGGATCTTTTAAAACTTGAAAATGCCCAATTTCTTTATTTCACATAATTGGGACAAACCCCATAATTTACAATAAAGGTGATTTCTCAAGGAAATCCCCTATTTTACAAAAACATGTTTATTTATTTTATTGAGCCACTTCTTCAAGCTTGGAGTGCTACACAGCACTTTTCTCTGGATCACAGCAGATCACCTGAAACATGTTTTAAAAAGGTTTTATCAGCAGGGAAACACTGGCGAGTCACTCAAGTTGCACAAAATGACACATTGTTATAATATACAGTATTAAGGGTGATTACATTGTTTCTATCAACCAATTACCCCAAATCGGTATTTATCACTCGACTGTATCTGTGACTATGGTCAGATCACCCATTGGCTAACCCGTTGTCCAATGGTGACGGGTATCAAGTAATGTATACAAAACCCCACATACCGGCAGTAATTGAAGATTACAAAGACTTAATCCGTGTAATTATAACTTTGAAAACAAATAGAGTTTTGGAAACAATTTGGTAAAAAGAAGAGAATGACTCACATTGCAAATTTAGACGGGCAGCGTTTAGCCTACTGATTTTAGCCTGGTTAACCTAATTCAAATAACAATGCACACGAAAACTAGGTTAGTAACTTAATACAACTTTTACGACAACTCACGAGATCAAAACCCTCACGACGAATGACAAAGTATAGCCCAAATACGGGCAGCACTTAAACATCCATCGGATTGGTTTTTATCGATCGGACATTGAATCGTAGCACTGATCGAGTTATTACCCTGTTATCGCGGCAGAATTTTGTGCTTGTGTGTGATTTTGGAGTAAACTGATGATATCTCAACGTACAAAATGAGTTTGAACGTCGAACCAACGCCAAAATGCAAGTGCCAAACCCTGCTATATATACTGAAAATTGGACCCTGTTGCGTGGCGCGACAGCCTGTCGCATGGCGCGACGGGTGCCCTTCTAGCATAGAGTAGCCTCGTGTATTTGTAGCATGGGTGAGTCAGCGGTTCGATTAAATTCGAATCCTCCAGCGAACTGTAAGGATAATCGTCAAGTAGGGAATACCCCCCCCCCCTGAGTTTTGGGGGCCCTGATCCTAGTTCCGCTTGTTCTGAAAATTTTAGGGGTCATGCAATATTATTTGGGGGTCTCAATTAGGGTTTCCTATTGGACAAAATAAAATAAGAAATAGTAATTGTTACATCCTCCCCACCTTATAAAAATCTCGTCCTCGAGATTTATTGGAACAAGTAGGGATATTTTCGCTTCATCTCTGATTCCAGCTCCCAAGTGTACTCAGTTCCTCTCTTCGAATCCCACTTGACTTTGACCAGTGCTAATCTTTTGTGCTTGAGAAACTTGACCTTTCTGTCTTCTATTTGCAGTGGCTTCTCAACAAATTTTAACTTTTCATTTACCTCTACATCTTGAAGAGGTACTACCAGGGATTCGTCGGACAAACACTTCTTGAGGTTAGATACATGAAACACGTCATGTACCCCAGCTAATTCTTCTCGTAGTTGTAAGCGATAAACAACTGGTCCTATCCGCTGGATTATTGGGAATGGTCCTACGTACCTTGGACTTAGTTTTCCCTTTTTACCAAACCGAACTACCCCTTTCCAAGGAGAACTTTTAAGAGTACCTTGTCTCCAACTTAAAATTCTAGCGGCTTGCATCTATTGTCTGCATAACTCTTCTGACGATCACGAGCCGTTTTCAGTCTTTCCTTGATTTGAGTAATCTTGTCGGTGGTTTCTTGCACAGTCTCGGGACCTAATAATTGGCTTTCTCCTATTTCTGCCCAACAAACTGGAGTTCTGCACTTTCGTCCATACAGTGCTTCGAATGGGGCAGCTTCAATGCTTGCATGATAACTATTATTATAGAAGAATTCAATTAAGGGTAGATGGTCATCCCAGTTTCCACCAAAATCTGTCACACATGCCCTGAGCATGTCTTCCAGGGTTTGGATCGTCCTTTCACTTTATCCGTCTGTTTGAGGATGGTATGCAGTACTTAAATTTAATCGGGTTTCCATTGCTTCCTGGAAACTAGTCCAGAAATGGGAAGTGAAACGACTGTCCCTATCCGATACAATGGAGAGTGGGACTCCATGTAAGGATACTACCTCGTCTACGTACAACTTTCCTAACCTTTTCATGCTAATGGTTTCTTTCATGGGTAGGAAATGAGCTGATTTGGTTAATCGATCCACAATTACCCAAATCGCGTCATTACCTTTTCTGGTTTTGGGCAACTTAGTAACAAAATCCATGGTTATGAGTTCCCATTTCCATACAGGCATTTCTAATTGTTGGAGTAACCCTGAAGGTTTCTGGTGTTCTGCCTTAACTTGTGAACAAGTTAGGCACTTAGAGACGTATCTAGCTATGTCATTTTTCATTCCTATCCACCAGAAATTGTTTCTTAAATCTTGGTACATCTTATTATTTCCAGGATGCATAGTATACCTAGATTTATGGGCTTCCTCTAAAATCTTATTTCTTAATTCTCCTTGCTTAGGTATCCAAATCCTCTTCTTGTGGAATCTCCAAATTCCATCACTTCCTTGTTCTAATTCCTTTATTCGTCCTTTCATTCCTTCAGCATCATCCTTGATTGCTGTTTCTTGAATGTTTTTCAGTTGTTCCATTAAATCTAACTGTAGATTTAATCTAAGAGCACGAACTCGCTTTTGCTTTTCGTGATACTTACGACTTAAGGCATCTGCAATTACGTTTGCTTTTCCTTCGTGATATTGAATATCACAGTCATTGTCACTTAGAATTTCCATCAATCTCCTTTGTCTCATGTTCAATTCTTTTTGCCCAAATATGTACCTTAAGCTTTTATGATCTGTATAAACAGTAAACATACTTCCATACAGATAGTGTCTCCAAATCTTAAGGGCAAAAATTATCGACCCTAATTCTAAGTCATGCGTCGTATAGTTTTCCTCGTGCTTTTTCAATTTCCTTGAAACGTACGCAATTACCTTCTTGTGTTGCATTAGCACACACCCTAATCCTAGCTTAGAAGCATCACAGTAAACTTCAAAATCTTCTGTCCCTTCTGGTAAGGCAAGAATTGGGGTGTTTGTTAACCTTTGTTTTAAAATCCTAAAAGCCTTTTCTTGCTTAGGTCCCCATTCAAACTTAACTGTTTTACAGGTTAGCTTAGTTAATGGCACAGCTATCTTAGAGAAATCCTTAATGAAACGTCTATAGTAACCAGCTAATCCTAGAAAACTTCTAACTTCCATAGCTGATTGCGGGACCTTCCATTTGGTGATCGCTTCTATCTTGGAGGGATCTACGTGAATACCTTCGTGATTCACCATGTGACCTAAAAATTGCACCTCCTGTAGCCAAAATTCACACTTCGAGAATTTGGCGTAAAGCTTTTCCTTTCTTAACAAAGTTAAGAGTGCATGTAAATGCTTACAATGCTCATCCTGACTTTTGGAATAAATAAGTATATCGTCGATAAAGACAATTACAAATTTATCCAAATACGGTTTACAGATTCTATTCATCATATCCATAAACGCTGCTGGAGCATTTGTTAGTCCAAAAGGCATAACTGTAAACTCGTAGTGACCATACCTAGTTCTGAAAGCGGTTTTAGGTATGTCTTCTTCTTGTACCTTTAACTTATGATATCCGGAGCGTAAATCTATCTTAGAAAAATATCTAGCTCCTTGAAGTTGATCGAAAAGATCATCAATCCTAGGTAATGGGTATCGATTCTTAATGGTAACCTTATTCAGTTCCCTATAATCGATACACATTCGCATTGAACCATCATTTTTCTTTACGAACAATACTGGTGCTCCCCAAGGGGATGAACTAGGTTGTATGAATCCTTTACTGAGCAATTCATCTAATTGCTTTTTCAGTTCTAACATTTCAGTGGGTGCTAACCGATAGGGTGCCTTTGCTATGGGTGTAGTTCCAGGAATCAAATGAATTCTAAATTCTACCTCCCTATCTGGCGGTAATCCTGGTAATTCTTCTGGGAATACATCCGAGTATTCTGATACTACAGGAATTTCCTTAAGTTCCTTACCCTTAGTGCTAATGATTACCGAAATCATATACACTATTCCTTGCTTTCATTCATAACTAGCAACTTTCTTTTCTGAAATGAACTTCATTGGTTTACGCGGCTTATCCCCTGTAATCATAATTACTTCTCCCGTGGGTGCATGGATTTCTATGGAGTTCTTATCACAAAGGATTCGAGCATGGTCTACTAACCAATCCATTCCTAACACGACATCGAATCCAGCTAAATTCATGGGTAATAGGTTTGCAGAAAATTTATGACCTGAAAGTTCTATATTTTCTTTTTGCAAAACCGTATCTATGTTAACAGAATTCCCGTCTGCCGTTTCTACTGAATAAATTTGCCTAAGTTTGGTTAAGAGTAGCTTAAGAGCTTGGCAGAAAGAAGTATTTATAAAATTTTGGTTTGCACCAGAGTCAAATAATACTTTCGCATAAACGTTGTAAACTAAGAACGTACCAGCTATTACGTCAGGAATCAGTTCAGCTTCCTGCGTGGTTAATTGGAAGGCTCTTGCGTTCTTCTTGTTAGTCCCTTCAGCAGGTTTGGCCTTGTTATCTGCTGGTTTGACCAATTTAGGGCATTCCGGTCTAAAATGCCCAGCTTCTCCACAGTTGTAGCAGATCTTTGTTTTCTTTCTACAATCTTCTTCACGATGTCCTATAGCTTTGCAGAAGTTGCAGGTTTCATTACATTTTCCAAAATGTTTCTTTTTGCAGTTCCTACAGAACGGCGGAGTGGAAGATGATCCAGTTCCCTTTCTCTTGAAGTTGCTATTATTACCCACACGAAATCCTTGGGTAATTTTCTGAGCCAATTCATTCTTCCTGTTTTCTTCTCGCGTACGCACCAGTCCGTCATTCAAAGTGTTGGCTAATTCCACCGCATCATCGATCGTGCGGGGTCTTGCAGCTTTGACAATATCACGGATCTCGCTAATTAAACCCCATATGTAGCGAGAAATAAGTACCGGTTCTGGCGAAGCCAGAGTAGGCACAATTCGAGCATATTCGAAAAACTTCGAAGTATACCCTCGACAATCAACATCCACCATTCGGTGGCTCAGGAATTTATTCGCTATTTGTTCCTTTTCATATTCGGGGCAGAATTTCCTTTCCACTAAACGATTAAATTCTTCCCAACTCATGGCATAGGCCATGTCACTTCCCTTAGCTTGTAATACCGTATTCCACCATTCTAATGCTTCTTCCTTGAAAAGGTGAGAAGCATACATGACTTATCCTCCTCGGCACATTTACTTATTTTAATTACTGCCTCGGTTTTCTCCAACCAACGTAGTGCAGCAGTCGCCCCTTCATTGCCTGTAAATTCAACAGGTTTACAGGCAAGAAATTCCTTGTAAGTGCAACCAGGCGTTGCAGCTTTCATTCTTTTAAGAATTGGGGCCTGCATCAGATCATCGTTATTGTTATTGTTGCCGCCTCCATTTACGCTATTACTAAAGTTGTCTTCATGAGTACGTTTGCTAGGAATAATTGGTTGAGGTTCAACTGGATTTCGGGCAGCAGCAAGAATTGCTGGAATAGCATTGGCTATTCCTTGAGCAACGATGTTTTCTATATCTTGTCTATTCAGAAAATGGCCCTCATTGTTTTGCTCGGATTGGTTAACCTCGTTAACTGGTTCATTACCAGCGTGTTCCATCTGGTAATTAATATATATAACTTATTAGCACAAAATGAATAACAACCAAACACAATAAACAATCGCACATAATCACGTCAACACATATAGCCAAAATTGTCGACTTTGCGACGTTGATATTTTTATATATTAGTATGCGTCCGTACACACCGGTTGTCTTACAAAAGTTTTATTTTAAGCTATTTTACATGATTATATTTTTATTATTATATAATCACAACCACACAGTCACACCACCACCGTCAACTGGCATCTCAGAAGCGACGTTCCCTCTCGTCGTACTTACAGGAGATCTGTTCTCCCACCTCCTGGATTCGATTCCCTGCGTCCACCAGCTCCTCGCCAAAATGGCGGAGTTCAGCCAAGTTCTCATTGCTCTTAGGTGGGTTTGGTGCAGACTCAGGGTCAAACTGAGGGAAAAAGGTATTAGGGTTATTTAAGAGATTCTGAAATTGCCAGTCATTGGTCCACCATTCTTCCAGCTCTCCTAGAGGTCGAGGATTGACAATGGGATCTGGGATAGCCGGTTCCAAATTAACTGGGAGTTGGGATTCAACGGGGTAACTGAAGAGGTCTTCATTAGCAGGTCTAAGGAAATCACAATTGGCCAGTTTGCGATCCAGCTCCTCCCACAATGGCATCTCCTGGGCTTGCCCTGAACTTTCCCCAATCTCCTTTCCTTTGCCTTTATCATTTGGATCCTCAATCATTATAACTTTTCGTGTCGCTGGTTTCTTCCTACGCACACGCCTCCAGCCCACGAATCTTCTTCTCTTTTTCGGTTTGGGTTTCTCCTGAGGTTGGGCTTGGAATTCCATAGGTTCATCAGTGTCGGCCCAATAACCGGAAAAGCCCTCGGAAACTTCCATGTCAGTAGAATGGATAGTGATATTCTGAAGAGCTTCAGACAACTCGTTCATGCTGTTAGCATATATGAAGAAACACACAAAAATTCTAAGTTAAAATTTTGTAAACCCATTTTCACATAATCACAGAATGTTAATCAGAAAAATTAAGCATTCCTAAATACTTAATTGGCTTAAATCAGTGGCTCTGATACCACCTTTTTTCTGTCACGGCCCCCAACCCGGTTTTACCCGTTTCAAAAGCCGCGGGACAGAAACCCGTGGTAACTATTATGTTGGCAGCGGAATTTTAACAGGATCTTTTAAAACTTGAAAATGCCCTTATTTCACATAATTGGGACAAGCCCCATAATTTACAATAAAGGTGATTTCTCAAGGAAATCCCCTATTTTACAAAAACATGTTTATTTATTTTATAGAGCCACTTCTTCAAGCTTGGAGTGCTACACAGCACTTTTCTCTGGATCACAGCAGATCACCTGAAACATGTTTTAAAAAGGTTTTATCAGTAGGGAAATACTGGCGAGTCACCCAAGTTGCACAAAACGACACATTGTTATAATATACAGTATTAAGGGTGATTACATTGTTTCTATCAACCAATTACCCCAAATCGGTATTTGTCACTCGACTGTATCTGTGACTATGGTCAGATCACCCATTGGCTAACCCGTTGTCCAATGGTGACGGGTATCAAGTAATGTATATAAAACCCCACATACCGGCAGTAATTGAAGATTACAAAGACTTAATCCCTGTAATTATAACTTTGAAAACAAATAGAGTTTTGGAAACAATTTGGTAAAAAGAAGAGAATGACTCACATTGCAAATTTAGATGGGCAGCGTTTAGCCTACTGATTTTAGCCTGGTTAACCTAATTCAAATAACAATGGACACGAAAACTAGGTTAGTAACTTAATACAACTTTTACGACAACTCACGAGATCAAAACCCTCACGACGAATGACAAAGTATAGCCCAAATACGGGCAGCACTTAAACATCCATCGGATTGGTTTTTATCGATCGGACATTGAATCGTAGCAGTGATCGAGTTATTACCCTGTTATCGCGACATAATTTCATGCTTGTGTGTGATTTTGGAGTAAACTGATGATATCTCAACGTACAAGATGAGTTTGAACGTCGAACCAACGCCAAAATGCAAGTGCCAAACCCTGCTATATATACTGAAAATTGGTCCCTGTCGCGTGGCGCGACGGGTGCCCTTGTAGCATAGGGTAGCCTCGTGTATTTGTAGCGTGAGTCAGCGGTTCGATTAAATTCGAATCCTACAGCGAACTGTAAGGATAATCGTCAAGTAGGGAATACCCCCCCCCCCCTGAGTTTTAGGGGCCCTGATCCTAGTTCCGCTTGTTCTGAAAATTTTAGGGGTCATGCAATATTATTTGGGGGTCTCAATTAGGGTTTCCTATTGGACAAAATAAAATAAGAAATAGTAATTTTAATGAGAGTTCTTACAGGAAAACTATTGGGCAAGATCCTGATACAAAATTCAATGAACAACAAGGTTGGAATTGGGGTAAAAGTAGTGGAACTGTTGACGAGGATGAACGAGCACCGGGTAATGTTTTGGGTTAATTTTGGTGATGTGATTGACACTGGTGATGGGTCTATTAATGCTGAATCAAGCAGCTCGCAAACTGAATCCGAAACCACAAGATCGAGTGGTGACAATGGCGATGGCACAACCAATGAAAATGACCCAACTGGCTCAATGGACTCACAGACCACCTGCAGCAAAACAACACAAACAGCAACCCATGTTGTTGCGATTGGTATCAAGTCACCTGGCCAAACCAGTGGAGACGAACACGGGCAAGTGGAAGCCGCAACCAGGCCTAGTGCGGCATGAACATCGATAAAAAAACGCCCCAATTCATTACCCCTGAGCCAGTAATACGGATATCCAGTCATACCATGTTTACCCCGGCCAGTGTGTTTTATCGATTACGTTTAGATTCAAGCTCGATTGATGAAGGATTTTTACTGTTTACCGATAATGAACCATTTTGTTTTGACGATGCAGAATCAAAACCATAGTGGATGAAAGCAATGCATGTGAAGATCGATTCAATAAATAAAAATAATAAGTAGACTTTGACTAAATTACCACGCAGTGCTAAGGCGATTGGTATGAAGTGGGTTTCAAGGTTAAGAAACGCGGATGGCTCACTAAACAAACATAAAGCAAGACTTGTGGCAAAGGGGTATGTTTAGCAACCCAAAGTCGATTTTCAGGAAGTCTTCACACCAGTAGCTCGACTTGAAACGGTTCATTTGTTATTATCTTTTGCAGCTAATGTAGGACGAGAACTTTATCATGTGGATGTAAAATCAACATTCTCACATGGCGAGTTAAAAGAGGAAGTGTTTGTTTGTCGACCATATGGATTTGTAAGGCGGGTTGAGGAGCACAAAGTCAATAAGTTGTCGTCTAAGGCGTTGTAGGGGTCGAGGCAAGTTCCACATACATGGAATATGAAATTGAATGGTATTTTGTTAAACATGAAGTTTCACAGGTGCTCGCAAGAATAAGTCGTATATCGATGAACAACTTGAATTGATGTGTTTTTAGCATGTGTTTACGTAGACGATGTAATTGTTACAGGTTCCAATTTTAAATTAATGACGGAGTTTAAGCGCGTGATAGCTAAAAGCTATGAGATGTCTGATTTGGGAAGGCTTACTTATTATCTTAGAACTGAAGTTTCACAAAGCAAGGAGGGATAAAAATTAAGAAAGAGGCATGTGGAAAGAAAATCGTAAAGGATACTAACAGAGCCGTCCCCGAAAACTCTTGAAAAAATTTAGGCCTCGGGCAACGAAAAGAATTGGGTCCAAAATTATGGTTAAGGGTAAATGAATTACAAAAACAAAAACTTAGTGATGGAGCAAAGACTCGAACTTGAGACCTTTGCATTATTTTGAGATGGTTTTTGCCACTACACCACCAATATTTTTTTGCATAATAAACGGATAAATATACTAAATATATAATTTAATAAATATATACAAGCTTATAAAAACTTTTTTGGCCCTTTGAAATTTTGGGCCTCGGGCGTCGGCACGGGTTTGCCGGGCCCAGAGCCGGCCCTGGATACCGGTATGCTAAATTGCAGTTCTACGCATATTCCCACATACCAGAATGTATAAGTTTCAAATTTTGAATATGAAAACTTTGATGCCACTCAATACCGGAACATTGTCGGTTGTCTCCAGTACCTATTATAGACTTGTCTGGATTTGGCGTATTCGGATGGAGTGGCGAGTCGGTATATGCATTCCCAGTGGCGGAACTAGAACATTAACTCAGGGGTATCCTAATTTTTTTTCACTGTGCAATCATACAATATTAAAAAAAAACGACAATAAATAAATAAATAAAGTAAAACAAATACCTAATAGATTTGTCCTCTTTACTTCACGTAAACAATCCTTTTCGACCGCACAAACAATAGAATTGTTCAAAAATTCCGGGCCCATTCGATTGCATAAATCCGTCTTGACAAGCTTCAATTTCGAAAAACATCTTTCAACGGTTGCGGTTGCGACCTGTAAAAACAAAGCTAGCTTAACTACCCGATAAACTGAAGGACAAGAACTATGCGTTCCCGTTTCAACCGTAACATGCGCAAGATCACTTATTCCATTAAAGATTGTTTTTTGTATTATGGTTTCGTCATCACTTCAAAGAATTCAAGATTCAACAAAAATCCCTAGTTTAACAGCGAAAAAAATAAAAGTATAAACATACAAAATTACCAACTACCAAGAATAACACTAATCAAACTAATCAAACAATCAATTAATCAAACAAGAACAGAAATTAAGAATACTCACAACCAATAATCAGCCTGTTCGATAATTGTTGTTGGACACATGTTTTTTAACCGAAAAAAAAAGGTAAAGATTATTGAACACACTAAACCTACGATCTGATCATGTATGTATAAACATTGATGAACAATTAAACCTACGATATGATCGTCTATGTCTCTGTGACTCTGTTCGATGACTTGATGTGTTGCTGCCAATTCTGTTCGTCTGTTCACTCTTCTGTCCGAAGATGATCATCAGCGACAGCAAGCAATCCCTTTGGATGTCGAGTCGACGTTTGATAACGTGCCGCCCATTCAATCGTCGAAGACTGGGCTATTATTTAGTTATTTGGGCTAATCTAATGTACTACTATTTAGTTATTTGGGCTTATTATTTAGTTTCTAATTGGGCTTATTATTGGTTTGTATCATCATCACCAGCTGAGCTTATTATTGGTTTGTAAAAAAAAAATTTGAGGGGTGTCCTCGTACTTTTTTAGGGGTGTCCTTTGTATAAAAATAAAAAAAAAATTACACTACAGGTAAAAAGTTGAGCCGTAGCCCGTGCTACGCCTGGACAAGAGCCAAGTCCGCCCCTGTGCATTCCCCAAAGCAATCTCATGCCGATTATTAACCCAATCTTTTGGTATTTTCAAGGAACTCTTGGTTATGGCATACCTTATACTCATGGTAAAACTCTTTTAATCGGTTACAGTGATAGTAATCACAACATAGATCAAGACGTTGCGAGGAGTACTACGGGACATGTAGTTTACTGTGGGTCTTCTCTAATCACATGGTGTTCTCAAAAGGAAAGTATTATGGCTTGTCATCATGTGAAGCGGAGTATATAGTGCAGCCGCATGTCAAGCGATTTGGCTTAAGGAATTGATAACTGAACTAACTGGCAAGAAAATTCAAGCGGTGGTGTTACGTGTTGAGAATACATCGGTGATAGCTCTCGTGAAGAATCCAGTTTCCATAAAAGGAGAAAATATATAATGTCCCGGTATTACTACATTCGAGAATTTGTTGAACGAGAAGAGATTAATGTCAAGCATGTGAGTGGTGTTAATCAATGTGCCGATATCTTAACAAAAACTCTTGGGAAAAATAAATTGATAGAGATTCGGGAAAAATAAATGAATACAGAATGTATGAATGTTAAGGTTGAACCGAATCAAAGAAGTTACATGGACATGATGGAAAGACTACTTTGCAAGTTCTATGAAGATAAATATCACTAGGGAATTTAAAGTGAGTAGTTTGATATAAACTCTTTTTACTAATTAATGAAGTTATTACAAAGCATGTATCATGTTAAACTTTCTCACACGTGATTGGTTTACGAGAGAACTTATATGAATTCTACTTTTATGCATTTGTATAGTATGCTTCTTTTGTCGTTTCTGATGGTAGTAAATGATATTATTATTAATGTAGTCCAATAGTCTATCCCTGTAATATTTGGGAAAGCATGAAATCACTGACGTATGTAGAACGTTTGTTGAATAGGCAAGTAAAATTGGTTGCGTTAAAGAAAGTTGCAAATAATCTCTAATTTTTGTATTTTTTTTTTTCAGCTGACTCATTTGATGACAACTAGTTGAAGGGAAACGCTTAATGCCAACCCAAATTCCAAAATATATTTTTACTAGACTTTTTTAGTTTTTTTTAACAATTTTTAGTTTTTTTTTTTCACCGGATCTGACTACGGTCCTCTGGCGCCGCCTTTTTTTATTGAGCCGCTCCTTGTAGGACTAAGGTCCACCAGTCGCGTTTCCGCGCCGCTTGCTGGACTACGCTCCGCAGCCGTGCTGTTCATTGTCACCGCGACCATCGGTCTAAACCACGGTTTGATCACTTAAATCTACGGATCTCCCTTCTCTCTCTTGTCGCCTCTTGACCATGATCACCGGCCTTCTCCTTCTATCTTTCTTTGATCTACGGATCTCACTTCTTTTCAAAGTCCTCGCCTGACTACGGTCATCATCGGTGTTCGGTTTGACACACCGTCGCACAACCACGGTCGCCGGTTGTCTATTTGTTTCTTTTCTTTCTTTTGTTCTCATCGGACCACAGTCCGCTGCCACCGATCTCAGCCTATCAAACCACGGTTTGATCATATATCTTTCTTTGATCTACGGATCTTACTTCTTTTCGAAGCCGCACCTGACCAAGGCCACCAGCCTTCCCCATCTCTCTTAGACACACCGCACTCGACCATGGTTGTCGGTTGTCTTCTGTAACCTTTCTTCCTTGTTCGTCTTGCCATGGCCGATTGGGATCTTGCTTGTCTTGTGTTATTATTCCGGGAATTAAGAAACTAAAGCAGTGGAAGTCGTACACCGATTTAATGTGAAGTATTGAAGAATATGGATTGTTATTTGTTTTGGCAAATCCAGGCGACTTGTGATTTTTTTTTTTTGGCAGACATTTGGACTTTCAAATCAAGAACCGATATTGAGACTAGTTTAGTTTTATTGTTTTGTTTGTTTTTTTTTCCAGTCTAAACGTCCGATTTTCTACCGCTCTGACTGCGGGGGAGTATTGGACTGTATTATTAGACTAGGGTTTATTAATGTAAGCCCACGGGCTCGGTTAGGTTTCTAGGGTTCCTTGTGATCTCTATATATTGTAACCAAACACATCAATAAGATAAACGAGTCTTTCATAATCTTACAGTATTGGACTGTATTATTAGACTAGGGTTTATTAATGTAAGCCCACGGGCTCGGTTAGGTTTCTAGGGTTCCTTGTGATCTCTATATATTGTAACCAAACACATTAATAAGATAAACGAGTCTTTCATAATCTTACATGGTATCAGAGCCAACCTAGGCTCTATATCGTTTTCGCCACGTCACACACAAATAACAAAACCCTAGCCGACACCGCTTGAGAAATACCCTAGACGGGGCGGCGTGCCGCCACTACCGCCGCCGCCCTGTCCGGCCACCGTTTGTTTCTTTTTTTCCTTTTTTTTTTTGGTTTTTCGTTATCTTTCTTATTACCAGTTCTGAATAAAGTCCCATTCGGTTAAAGATTCCAGCCAAAATTCCTAATTTCAAGATGACAAACGAATACTATTTTATTCAGATCCACTTTTGGATGTTTGACATAAGCATCCACTAGTGAAACGTCATTCAACCGCTTGCTTCAACATCTTCAGAATTATTTTTGGTGGATTGATTTTTTTTGGATGGCTGACATAAGCATCCATTAATTTGCTTTTGAGAGAAATTAATTCTCCACAGCTTGTTCCAATTTTGCCGACCACCAAATCGTTTCCTTTCAATGACTCACAAGAACAACCACCCATTTGATGCTACGGCACCATCTTATTGATTCCGCTCTTCTAAGTCGTTCTTTGTGGTGCTCCTTTGCAGAACTACGGTCCCTGTCCCTTGCCAGAGCTCATATCTACCACGAAACCCACGGTTTACCAAGAATTCAAATATGATGACTACATGAAAAGGTTTTTCACAAGGAACCCAAAAAACCTAACCGAGCCCGTGGCTTACATTAATAAACCCTAGTCTAATAATACAGTGTAAGCCCACAAGCTCGGTTAGGTTTCTAGGGTTCCTTGTGATCTCTATATATTGTAGGTTTCTAGGGTTCCTTGTTATTCCTTGAGCCGCTCCTTGTAGGACTAAGGTCCACTAGCGGCTCAATAAAAAAAAGGCGGCGCCAGAGGACCGTAGTCAGACCTTAGTCCTACAAGGAGCGGCTCAATAAAAAAAGGCGGCGCCAGAGGACCGTAGTCAGATCGGGTAACCTACCCACACCACCTCCACCCTCTCGTGCTTCGTTTACCGGCGACCAAAGTACTTTTCGCCGGCTGCCGGTCACCTTGTTTCTTCGGCAGGTCACCCACAACACCCCCTTAACTACATCTCTTCACCTTAAACCCACCCTGCAGCCACTTCTCTTCTTCAATTTAAGGATCGGCCACCACCATCAGGTGGTGACGAACGACGGCAAAACAGAGAAATGAATGAGAGAGAGAGAGAGAGAGAGAGAGCTAAGAGAGAAAGTCGAAGAGAGGAAGAGAAGAGACGGAGAGAGAGATCAGAGAAAGAACGGCATACGGCAGAGCTGTATTTTCCCACGACTGGAATCGAGAGACGGCGGTGGATGTGCCGACGGCGGCACCGCCGCCGGAGCCACGGCGGCTCTGTTACGGATCAGTTCAAGAAGCGGTGTCGGTGGTGGTCGAAGGCGGTATGGACGCCAGAGTAATGGCAGCAGCGGCGGCTATGGTGGTGGTCCGAGGTACTTTAGTTGGTTCGAGAATGGTTCAGATCCGGTTCGGGTCCCGGCTCAGGTTTAAGCTCAGCTCGGTCAACCTTGGTCAGCGGCTAGGTCAACCATGGTTAGCGGTTCAGGTCAACCTTGGTTAGCGGTTCAGGTCAACTATGGTCAACATCAGATTTGGTGCTCGGGTCAGCGAGTCAACTCAGTCAAGCTCGGTCAAACCGAGTCAATTCGGTCAAACCCGGTCAACTCAGTTGACTCAGTCAACTGATTCGGCAAAACGACACGAAGATGGGTAAAGTCTAGCGACGCGATAAATATTTACATTAATAAACCCTAGTCTAATAATACAGTCCAATATAGACTAGTGAGTTTTATTTAAGATTTGCTTAATATTGTCCGATTTGTCATTTGTCCACCGTGAGCTCACAACTTTGGTTTTTGTTACCCGAGTAGAGACTTTCCAAGAGGTTATCGTCCTGAAATGTCTCCTACTCAAACACGCTTCAGTGCAAAGTTCTATTCCCATCCACAACCAAAACACCTAAAGCGTATTGGTGATATTTAAGGTCAGACATTCCTTATGACCTAACAACTTCACCCGCATGGAAATTTAAAAATGTGCCTGAATGCATTTTTATCTTTTGTTCTAAAAATTTAGAGGGGATGCATTTTATGAATACAAGTCAGAATTGGTACAGTCTATTTACTTGTTCAAAAATAGTTGAGAATTGATAACAAGTACCCTTTTGGTTATAGTCCATTAGCCCTTGGAATGCACATATCTTGATACTAACCACTCATTCCCAAAATTGCATGAAGATGCTAGCTATCATCAACATGCTTATACTCCACCATTTTTTTAGTGAAGCATAAGCTGTACCATAGATACTAACCACACCTTGTCACTCTTCTCTTGAGTTTTCCACTTCTGACTTATCTGCAGAAACAAAAAGAAAACAAATTTACATTTTTTGAAATTAAGAATCTTTATAAGGATATTCGGTACTCACTATCGTCTAAAACAAACACACATTTTTAGCTTTTTTTAAAGAAAGGTATTGAGAAATGAGAACGTAACATACGGTGATGAAATGTGCTCATAGTTTGAAACAAATAAACTTGAACTACAAGTTCAAACTTAACAAACTTTGACCTCAACAGTTTTATACTTCAAATATTAGTAATTTTTCAGTAAACCGATTAAGCCGGATAACGAGAAGCAAGAATTAAGAACAGATTACGGATTGATGCTGACCTGATTTCAGGGTGCTTGGAACGAAGCAGCGGGTGAGAGAAATCTTCGGATATCTGTGTAAGAACATGACCTTGTGGTGGGTTCTGGGAGCCTGATTTGCCGACAGAGATTTTCTCATTTCTTGGGCTTTCATTTGAGCAATTTTTAGCTTGTTCATGATTTTGTCCATTGATTCTGATTTCTGCTTTTCTAGTTTCATCTGTAAAAGAAATAAAACATCTTTAAAACCACTAATAAATATAATGGTTACAGAAACCTTAAGTATACTAAATTACTAACGAAAAAAACATCAGGCATTATAAAATATGTGCAGATATATTAATTTGTGTTTCGGTATATTAATGTGCCTGTCTTTCTAGTAATTCTGTTCTCAATACACTAACAAGTAATAATAATAAACTGTAATATTATAAATAAATAGATAAAACAACTTCGACACAGAGAATATATTAAGTTGTGGTTAATTGTCATGGTGAATACACCTCAAGTTTTCGGATTGATGCCTCTGCTTTTGCATTCTGCAGATTCTCCCAAGCAGTGATCCTTGCTTCCTCTTTCTCAAGCCTGCAAAGACATTTAAAGAGGAAAATCAATTATTTATATATGCACATATATAGATTCAAAAATAATTCAACTGCTTTCCCTTTTAACCGATACAAAAAAGGAACAATATTGCCACATGAAACAATTCACTTTTACTTTACAAGATAGCTGCCAATGTAAACTGTTCCATGAACTTCACTCAAGGCTCAAGCATGGGCGCAGCTTAGGCTCCCCTAACTTATCGATGCGTAGTGTTATGAATAGTACTTTCGTATAGGTATATACGTTGCCGCCCCCCGGTTTCGGAAAATTGGGGGTGGGCGTGGCTTCGCCAATGGCTCAAAGTATTAATACTTAAAATGTACCGCGCCAAACATTATAGAAATTGCGTTAAACTTAGAGACATACTTTGACAATTCCATTGCTCCTTCTGTAGTAGGACTCCAAGTCAAAGCGAGGTCCTTGACTTCGGTTGACCCGTTCTTTTCCATTCTCTTTGTATGTCTTTTCGGCTGCTTTGTCATGGTGACTCTTTTGTCGACCTGGACATCCCTGACTTCCACTCCAGCAGAAACGTGGCTGCTACGCTCTACTGGTGGTGGAGGTGAGGTGGACAGCAGCAGCCTTCCTTTTGGAGAGGACTCTGGGCTGCCCACTGGGCTCATTTGGGTAGCCATATCTCGCCTTGATACAACACGACTAACATTGCGCCCATCACTCTTTTCATCTGCACATTAGTTTACAAGACACAAAACATCAACAGTCTATCAATGCATACACATTCAACCAAAATAAACATATCAAATACCACAAATCTAACAAGGAGTGTGATATTAGATTATATTATACCTTGAGAATCAGGATATGAAGAGTCGATAAACACGACCGATGAATCCCCATTCTCATCAATTCCACCATGATGAAACGAATACCCATTAGGCACCAAAACACCCGTCGTAAGCGGCGAACCAGCGAAAATCCCATTCATTCTCCCACCTTCAATCAAGGGAAAACCAGGCGAATAGCCAGAAAAGTAAGCATCCCCCCCAGGAGTCACACCCAACGGTCCACTCTTCGACTTGGGCCGCCTCTGGGGCGGCTGCGGCAAAGCCTTACAAATTCCCGAACCCGAAACCGGACTCGTAATCCACCGCTCTGCATCCTCCCACTTAGAAGGCATTGTCCTCCCATTATTATTATATGGCATCAATACATTTACACTAGTACGCCTCTGCTTACTATAAATAGAATGGTTTGGCAAAGGTACCCTCTCTGAACACCAACCCTTGTTGTTATCACCGTAATCCGGTGTACCCGGGCTCGAGTATGCACCCGAGTTACGAAACGAAGCCGAATCCTTATTCATTGGATACTCAGTTACTCACACTTTGCATCAATCAATACCTCCTAAAATATTTGCAATGGATTAACATAAGTTTCTACAAGCAATATGTACACTATATTATAAACTATAAGTTATAACAACTTACTATTATTATTCTATCAGATTGATTAACACCCATAAAAGTAGGCATACATCAAGGGAGAAAAGAAAACTACAACACATGTCAATTTGTGTAATTAAGTCCTTGTGGTCACCAGTGGACCTATGGAACACTCGTGAAGATACAGGTATATAGATACATACTTCCAAATTCTAAGTACAAAACCAGACAAACAAACGATAATACAATAAACACACACAGATAATACATTACAGATATAGTTGAACTTAATCACTTAGACACTTACAGCTTCTTAATATTATTATCGAATCATACAAATGAAGGTGTAAATTGGGTTGAATAGTGATAAGAATGGAGTCGGTGTAAAAGAAGATGTACGAGTGGGATACTACTGTTGGTGAATAGAAAATGCAGGGAAGGTGTTTGACGAAATGCGAAAGTGAATCTTAATAAATTGGAATCGTCAGGGAAATTCAGACATGCTATACGGTTTTGTAGGTGTGATATTTGGAGCCAAAAATTGATGACATCATCCATGTGCTTCTGGCCCCCACTGGTTTCGGAACTTTTTAACTTTTTCTACGTTCATGTTTTAGGATATACAAAATTAAAACGTTTATTATGTTAGATTGAAACGTTTTATATTATAGCCGCATGGAATGCTATAATTTTGGGATTTGTTGTTGGTCAGAGTATCTTCATAATAGATATTAAAACAAATTAGTAATTTTATCGTCCAAGTAAGAGTTTAATCTTCCTTTTTTTCTAGCATGTACAAATCAAAATGTTTCATGTAACTTTTGGGATTTGTTTGTAGAGTTGAGTGTTTGGTTGGTCCCTCTGGTTTGCAAAAATTTCATATTTGGTTCTAGTGGTTTACTAATAACACGCGTGGTTCCAAAAGTTGTCAAAAATGAACTCGGTTGGTCCCCTGGCCTAACCTCTGTTAAATTTCTCGGTTAACTATGTGTGAAATGACTATATTACCCCTGAAAATTTAAAAGAAATAAAGAAAATATATAAAGAAGACTCATCTTCTTCAACCTCTAACACCACCGCCTCCTCCGTCTCACAACCCACCACAACCTGCAACTACCTACACCACCACCGTATTCTTCTTCCTCCTCTTTCTCTCTATTCTTCACCAAAAAAGATTCAATGGCAGCTGCATCCATCCAATCCCCATCTCAAGATCCCAAATTAAAGGTCAATCTCAATCAAATTTCGATCATTTAATATGAAATCACGAAATCAGAGTAAATTGCCATTCATATTTGCCATTTTGATCCAAATAGTTTTTTTTTCCCATTCATAATAGTAACTTTATTATCTGAAATAAACTACACTCGTCTTTCAAAATAAGTGAGTTTATGGAAACGTCTAACCATTCATATTTTTCTCTTAGTGTATTTGATTAACCATGCATACGATGTTTCTTACGATTCTTTACTTAAAATTTGTTTTTTTACTTACGGTTCTTTACTTGAAATTTGTTAGGTATTGAACGTGTATAAATAATTAAATATAACTAGTATTAAGCCCCACCGCGTTGCGGTGGGGCGTAAAACTGTTTCAAATAGTACCAATGTCACACCATCGCTAACAACCAGTTCGTATTACTGTTAACAAAATTAGACCGTAACGTAAAATATAGAAAATGATAAATAAGTCGACTTAGTACCCGCTCGTTGCGATGAGCCTGTTAAACGGGAAAAATAAACGACGTAAAAACGTTGAACCATACATGTACATTGCGTCGTGTTAACTCGCAAATTTAGAACGAAGCGTTAAACGAAACGTAAAAACATTGAACCACACACGCACGTTGCACCGTGTTTTCTCGCAAAATTTAGAACGAAATGTAAAACAAAAAAATTATTCCATATATAAATAAGTAAGTTTTTTGTGCATAACCACTTGTACTTTGTGCTTTGTGAGTTTTTCAAAAAAAAAAAAAAACTTGATTTTTTACTTTTAACCCAAAGATTTTTAGCTTTTGTAGTTTTAACCCTACATAATTTATTTTTTTAACTTTAACCCAAACTAAACTTGATTTTTTTACTTTTAACGCAAAGGTTTTAGCTTTTACAATTTTAACCTTACATAATTTGTTTTTTTAACTTTAACCCAAAACTTTTCATTATTTGCAATTTAACTTCACAACTTTAGTCACTTATACTTTCATCTTTGGCAAATTTTCGTTTTACGTATAGTTCTAAATTTTTCGACTTAATACAACGCAACGTACAAGTGTGGTTCAATTTTTTTATGTTTTATTTCAAATTTTGCAAGTTAACACGGCGCAACGTGCATGTGTGGTTCAACGTTTTTTACCTCTCTTTTTTCATGTTGGACAGGTTCGTCGCAACACGCAGATCCTAGGTCGAGTCAGTGTTGGTGGTCGATGACGGTTGTGTGACATTAGTACTATTTGACACTGTTTTACGTCCCGTCGCAACGCGTGGTGTGCTTTGGTGGTTTTCTAAAGAAAAAATGGTTATGCATATAGTTTTCGTGACCTTGGCTTTGGGGGTTTTTCAAAAAAAATTGATTTTTTACTTTTCACCAAAAAGTATTTCATAAATTACTTTTAACCCAAAACTATTTGTTTTTTGTTTTTTTTTACTTTTGACCCAAAATTTTTTATCTTTTGCAATATATCCTCGCAACTTTTTTTACTTTCAACTTTGATCCTTTATAGTTTTCATTTTCCGTAAATTTTTCGTTTTATGCTTAGTTCTAAATTTTGTGACTTAACACATCGCAACGTGCGTCTTTGTTTTAACGTTTTTACGTTTCGTTCTAAATTTTGCGAGTTAACACCACGCAACGTGCGTGTGTGGGTGAACGTTTTTACATCGTCTATTTTTTCCTCGTTTGACAGGTTTAACATAATGTGTGAGTCCTAAATCGACTTAGTTATAACTAAATAATCCCCGCCGCATTGCGGCGGGTCTCAATTCTAGTTTACGAAATATGGAAAGTACAGGAGAAAAAGTTGAAATTAAAAAAATTATAAGATTAAATAGTAAAAAATGAAAACTTTTGGGTTAATAGTGAAAAATCAAATAGGTTTGGAAGAAAAGTGTAACATCAATTTTTTTTAAACACTCCTATTCATTGTGTACAACCCCTTAATGCATAAAGGTGTTGCAAATTTATAGTATGTAAATACTTAGAGCTATATATAACAAACATTTTATTCGCAATTAAAGAAACACTAAGTTAAACGGGTGTTAAGAATAGAGTTAGTCTTCTGATCGCCGTAAGTTCTAAGAATGGCTAGATCTACAATTCTAAAACCACTATTACGCTCATTACGAGAATGAGAAGATAGGGGCTCTTCTCGTAACCACCCTCCGGTGTGAAAATAAATCGGGTTTTTTTTTTCTTAAGTACAAGTATAACGTGTGAGTGAGGATAGGGAGAATGGAATGGATCACCTGAAAGAGAGAAGTCGTGTATTTATAGCCAAGGACCCAAGGTAGTGAAGAGATTGGAGGAGACGTCACTTTCGGAATATCTTTGTGGTCACCTTTGTGTTGACCATCAATGGTAGCAGAGGAGGGTATAGATCCGCGGAACATTATTGGCCAGACGTCGTTATCAGGGATGTCCTTGTGGTCCCCTTTGTGCTAACGGTTAATGGGTGCAAACGTTCACGTATCGTCATTGGCCAGATGTTACTGTCAAGGATGTCCTTGTGGTCTCCGTTATGATAACCGCTAGTGGTGATTGATGAGAGAGGAGATCCACAAAACGTCATTGCCTAGATGTCGTTACAAATGATGTCCTTGTGGTCTCCTCTGTGATAATCGCTAGTGGTAACTGAGGAGCGAAGAGATCCACGAAACGTCATTGGCCAAACATTACTATCAATGATGTCCTTTTGGTCTCCTCGGTGATAATCGCTAGTGTTGACTAAGGAATGAGGAGATCCACAGGTCGTTGGCCAGACATAACTATCAAGAATGTCCTTGGGATCTCCTCTATGTATGACAATCTTGACGTGGCATGTGATCCCTGCTAAGTGCTTGTCTTTGGTTTTTTAGATATGGGGCGTATCCGCCCCAAACCCACAGGGATCTAGGTCCATATCTATTAAGCAATACTTATTTAAATTTGGGTATTCATTCGCATATGATTATGATTGGTTTTATAATTAAACTAGTTTTTGCCCCGCCCGCGTTGCGGGGCAATAGGCCAAACATTTCTCTCTCATAACATGTATGTCTGCACAGAGAGTGAAATCGTAATTATGTTTTGAACTGGAGGCGAAATCATAATTTTAAACTGAGAGCAAAATCATAATTTTGAGCTAGGGGGAAAAATAATTTTATTTTGAACTGTGGGAAAAAACGTAATTTTGAGCTGAGGGCAGAATCGTAATTTTGAGCTAGAGGAGAAAACAGCATTTTATTTTGAACTGGGGGCAAAAACATAATTTTAAACGGAGGGCGAAACCGTAATTTTAAACTGGAAACAAAATTAAAAATGAGTTTTTGAACCGAGGGCAAAAGCGTAATTTTGAGCTAGGGGCAAAATTATAATTTTATTTTGAGCTAGGGGCAAAAATGTAATTTAAAACGAAGGACGAAAGCGTAATTTTAAACTGGGAATAAAATTAAAATAAAAATGGGTTGGTCTAACAGGAAAGTGTCAAGCAAACGTAATTTTGAGCTGAGGGCAGAAGCGTAATTTTGAGCTGAGGGCGAAACCGTAATTTTAAACTGGGAACAAAATTAAAAATGAGTTTTTTAACCGGGAGCAAAAGCGTAATTTTGAGCTAGGAGCAAAATTATAAATTTATTTTGAGCTGGGGGCAAAACGTAATTTTAAACGAAGGACGAAAGCGTAATTTTAAACTGGAAATAAAATTAAATAAAAAATAGGTTGGTCCAATAGGGAAGTGCCAGGCAAGCTGCCTGGCACTATTCCTTGACCTTGTAAATGTATATGTAGGTAATAGTAAAAAGGAAAGATAATATGGTTTTTAACCATAGTGTGGCAATGTTTATATATATATATATATATATATATATATTTTGAGTTAAATGCTATTTTAGTCTTTGTGATTTTGGCCATTTTGCAAGTTTAGTACAAAGGTTTTATTTTTCGCCTGTAGATCCAATCATCCAAACCAAAAAGGTTTCATTATTACCATTTTAGTCCACTAGTTTAACTTCATCTATTTTTTCTCTTAACGAGGTAGAGGAAATTCAACATAAAACGAAGATTACAAAATCGAATCTTGACCGATTTTTTGGCTTTGGCTAGGGGCATACGCAATTCTCCTTTCTCACTTAGACCGTGGGGTATGGTGGGGCTGGGGTTTGGGGCATGGGTTGACACGTGGAACTTGAAGAACTCAATACACAAACCCAAGTTGTAAAGGGTATGGTGGGCGTAGCTGGGCTGGCGTGGCCAAGCCACATCAATTTTTTTAATATATATATATATATATATATATTTATAACCATTAAAAACTACATAAACATACATTATAATCATCAAAATAAAAAACAATCATTCTTAAATAAAAAACAATCATTCTTCGTCGTCTTCGTCGGTTTCGAACCCAGGAATCGTTGAAACATGATCCACCAAATCAGATCGAAGGTTGTGATGTATATCCCTTGACTTGATCAAAAATTCATTTGACGCTTTATCTTCGTTACAAGTCTGTAACTGTTACGTTACCTGGTTGGGGGTCATCGTCATCATAGTAGGTAACGACCGCTCTACCTTCATCCACCAAAATCATGTTGTGAAGGATGATACATGCGTACATCACGTTTCCAATCTGATCCTTGTCCCATAGTCGACAAGGCATTGCCAATATTCGCCACCTTTTCTTCAAAACACCGAATGCTCGCTCGACATCTTTACGTGCAGCCATTTGGACCCTGTTAAACTTTAATCTCTTTGGATCTATGGTACCGTGTCTTGTGAACGATTTTACGAAAACCCCCCACTATGGGTAAATCCCATCAACTAGGTAGTACCCATACACGTACTCAACCCCGTTTACAAAGAAAGTTCCTTTGGGTCCTATACCATTTACCCGATCATTGAAAAGGGGCGAGTGGTTTATGATGGTAATATCATTATGTGAACCTGGCATACCGAAGAACGCATGCCATATCCAAAGATCTTAGGACGCAACCACTTCAAGCATGATGGCTGTCATCCCGTAAAATCCACTCGTGTGAGCGCCTTGCCATGCGGTAGGACAAAGTTCCCAAGGCCATTTCATACAATCTAAACTACCTAGCATCCTGGGTAGCCCATGATAATCTGCGTGATGTTCCAGTATTTGTTGCATGTCACTGAACGAGGGCTTTCTCAAATATCTTTTCCTATAAAGTTCTAAAATACACGAATAAAAGTTGTGAAGACTTTCTCTAGCTACACGTGCAGACATTTTTAAATAGTCATCCATAATGTCCGAACTATTGCCGTACGCTAACTGCCTAAGTGCGGCCGTGACCTTTTGCCACGTACTAAATCCTAATTGCCCGGTTACATCCGGCTTTTGTTGGAAATAAACATACTTCTCCTCAAGATCTCTAGATACCCTTAAAAATAAGTTTCTACTCATACGAAAACGACACCTAAACATTTTTTCATCATACTTAGGTTCCGCTGAGAAGTAATCGCTTACCAACAAATTGTTAGCGGTGTGCCGTTCACGAGCGATGTACCGCCTCCGTTTAGGTGGCGGAGTCTCTTCCTCATCGTCTTCCATGATAGCTTTCACCACCGTCGCGATCTTTTGTACAAATATTTCCGCACCATCGTCAGATGATGATGACGATTCACCTGAACTTGAAGAACTCATGGCAAGATTGTGTTTTATGTGTTTGATATTGTGTGAGAAAAATGTTAAATATGGTAAGGTATTTATAAAGGAAAAAAAAATTTAAAAATGCCCCAACGGCTAGTTTGGTTTGGCCATTGAGAGCTCGCCATGTCAGATTCATAGACCCGCCCCACGCCCGGTTTCAAACTCCCGCCCCTTGGGCGACGCCCCAACCCAAGGCCACCCGGGGTGGTGGCTTGGGCGTTTTCAACCAACCCACGCCCCAACCCAAGCCGCATACCCCACAGTCTTAGGTGCCAGTGATCAGTGACAAAACCCATGGATAAGTTACAAAAGGAAAACAACGGCAAAACCCATATGTTGGCTCTAGGGGATTCTTTGTGTTGTTAGCACCCAACATGAGTACACAATCAAAATTATGACACAAGTGAAAATTTTGTTATATAACATTTAACTAAAATTTATAAATAATTTGAATAATAGCGGCCTTTAGTTTAAGAATATTTTGTCTAATCATAATTTTCAATTTTGGAAGGTGTTGATGAGCAAATGATAATTTGTAATTTGTAATTTTGTATATCATGTCATTAAGGAAATATTTATGTGAAAATGTCTGTTTATGTATTATATTGGTGACTCAAAAATAGTTGATTGTGATTATTATTATCTTAAAAATTGATAAAGTGTCGGGACAGTCCTGCCAAATGAAAGGGAAGTGTGGGACAAATAACAAAAGAAATGGTTGATGATGTGGACAATGATATAACAGCAAAATTACCCATGACCCATCCCTTAGTTGACACTGACTTCTATTGATCATATTCATCTCTTTTAAAAATATAACAAGGGAGGGAAGTAATGGTGACTAAATACTAATAGTTTATTATAATTAACAAAAAAAATGTTTATGAAAGAGAGGTTAACTTTTTTTTTTATCCAACACAGCTAGATTAGACCTCCTAAGAAGTATGCGTCTTTATGAAATAGGTTGCCTCTACATTAGTCCTTAAAAATGTAAACTTCATTGGATATGATAAAATCAAATATATCTTACACTTTCCAAATCAGCTTAAGGCTACTTAAAAAAACTTCTTAGATATGATAAAATATAATATATCTTACACTTTTTAATGGCTAGCTAATGCTACTTAAAATACCTTCTTAGATGTGATAAAATATAATATATCTTACACTTTTTTATATTATAGGTATTGAACCTTTGATCTCTCCTATTCTAAGTTTTATCTAACTTACCAATACCACTCGGCTATTCCCAAGTGGATATATATACCTTCCCCTATATATATATATAGGATAGGAGTTGGCCAGAAAGTTCAAATTTCCTAAAAAGTGTAAAAAGTCATAAAACACCATAATGTCAACCATAAAACACACCAAAAACCCACAAATAATATGATGAAGATTACTAAAACATCATGTATGTGGGTTTTGTGTTGTGTTTTAGATGTTAAGGCTCTGATTGTGGAATGACAAATATTATTGTGTTTTATGTTGTGTAGCATTGTGTGTTTTATATTCATAGTTCTACGATGGTGTGTTTGAAGTTTTTATGGACTATTAGAGTTTGAATATGGTGTTTTAGTAATATTCATTCTATTATTTGTGAGTTTTAGGCGTGTTTTATGCCTGAAATTATTGTGTTTTATGACTTTTTACACTTTTTAGGAAAAACACACTTTCCGTAGGATCCCCACTCTCTATATATATATATAGGGGAAGGTTCAAATGAAAACCACTAGTTGTCGTGAAAACTCGAAAACTAACTAAAAAAGCCAAAAAAACATACCAAATTTTTTTTTCATACCAATTTTCGCTAATTAAATTATATAAAAAAAAATTTTAAAAAATAGTGCACATGTGTGTGTACTACACATGTCTACTAAAAAAAAAAAAATTTTTTTTGAGTTTTTTTTTATGTATAAAAAGTTAAAAACTAGTGATTTTTAACAAAAAAAATTTGGTGTGTTTTTTAGACTTTTTAGTTAGTTTTCGAGTTTTCGCAATAAAAGTGGTTTTCATTTGAACCACACATGTGTGTGTACTACACATGTCTACTAAAAAATTGAGTTTTTTTTTATGTATAAAAAGTTAAAAACTAGTGATTTTTAACAAAAAAAATTGTAAAAAAAAATATGGTGTGTTTTTTAGACTTTTTAGTTAGTTTTCGAGTTTTCACAATAAAAGTGGTTTTCATTTGAACCATCCCGCAGGTTTTTATATATAAAAAAAAGTTTTTTTTCAAAAACAAAAAAAAATTGTAGTACACATACACATGTGTAGTATTACACATGTGCACTACAAATTTTATTTTTATTTTTAATTTTTTTTCATATATAAAGTTGCGAAAATTGGTATGCAAAAAAAAAATTGGTATGTTTTTTTGGCTTTTTTAATTAGTTTTCGAGTTTTCACAATAACTAGTGGTTTTCATTTGAACATTCCCAAGGTTCAAATGAAAACTATTAGTTATTGTGAAAACTCGAAAAATAATTAAAAAAAGCTAAAAAAACATACCAATTTTTTTTTTTGCATACCAATTTTCGTAGTTTTTTATATATAAAAAAATTTCAAAAAAAAATTTGTAGTGCACATGTGTATGTGTACTACACATTTTATTCTAAAGGGTTTCCTTCATTGTTAGTAATTGAGCTGACTTGATTAGTTGATCCACAATCACCCAGATCGTGGCGTTACAAACTTATTGTTTTGGGGATTTTTGGTATTAACATTCATTTGTTATCAATCCCATTTTCATACTGGCATTTCTAACCGTTAAGGTAAACCTAAAGGTTTCTCATGTTTAGCTTTAACTTGCTAATCAATTAAATACTTAGAGACATAACTTGCTACATCCTTTTTCATTCTTATATATCAGTAATTCTTATTCAAACCTCGATACCTCATATTACTTACACGATGCATCAAATACTTAGTTCTATGAGCTTCTTCGAGAATCCTTTCTTGTAGGTTTCCTTGAATAGGTACCCGAATTCTTTATGGAATCTCCAATTTCCATTAGTTCATTTTTCTGATTCCTTCATTATCCCTTTTTTAAATCTTTCAGCATCATCCTTGATTGCTGTTCCTTGGGTACTTTTTAATTATTCCATTAAATTTATCCGTAAATTTAATCTAAGAGCACGTAATTGTTTCGGCTTCTTATGAAACTTATGACTTAGAGCATCACTACTATATTAGTCTTAACTTTATGATATAACAATCGGTGTTATTCCTAGTCTCGAATGAATTCTGAGTTTCTCCTTACGCTCGGGTAATAGTCTAAGTAGATCCTCTGGGAAAACGTTAGAGTATTCCGATATTACCAGAATTTCTTTCAGTTCCAAGCCTCTATTGTTAATGATCTCCGAGACTATATACGCTATGTCTTACATCCGTGAATAACTCGCAGTTTTCGTCACAGAGACGAACTTTGTCGGCTGGTCTGCCTTGTTTCTTTGTGGTCACTTCTCCAATTGGCTTGTAAATCTCAACCTAATTCAACAATCATCTCAGGAATCATCGTTCCATCCGTTCCTTTTTTATGAAGCAGACAGAATTTCCTTTCTGTCAGTTCTTTTCATTCTTTCCATCTTATGGCATATGTCTTGATCATGTGTTTTTAAGCTCCTGTCGCACTATTTAAATGTCTAAATTTTGAAGCATACATTACTTTATTCAGCCCATGTATTATCGTAACAGCTTCCTTATTACTGGTAATCTTAATAGGACTATAGGTGAAGAGTCTTTGGAAGTGCATCTATTCGTGGTTACTTTTATCTTTGCAAGAGTTCTTAAAGAAAGTAGAATTACTCTTATTAGCGTAAGTTTGTAGACATTTTGTGCCTAGCATGATTTCTAGTTACAAGTTTCCTACTGCGTTAATAAGGTAATGCAAAGGGAATTCTTATACTTTCGATGGCGTCCCAACTTAAAGGGTTCCTGTCGTTTATATTGTCGCACGAGTTACGAGACTGATAATCAAACGAAATAATGTTTGATATCGGAATTATAGATGTATATAAGAGATTCCTGATAAAGAAAATCTAAAATTTATCATTGGCACATATGTTTGTGATTCATTCTAAATTGTCAATCCTTATGGCTTTTGGATTTCCTTATAGATATACATATCTATATAATCATATATTTCACATACTATAATATACATACCATTCATAAGGTCAATGTATTTAACAGATTCATGTTTCCAAACACAAGTCAGACATCAGGTCATGATACTATTTAGGGAATTCTGTCACTTGTTTGACATATCATATACCCCATCTTACCCGGTTCTCGCCGGAGAGGTAACCCCATCCTACCCGGTTCTCGCCGGAGAGGTAATTATCATTGTATTTCCCATAAATAGAATTTTCTCAATTCATGATTTAAAAATGAATCTTTTATTAGGGCTTTCATCAAAGAACAATGAAATTAGTATTCACATGACGGATCATATTCCAGAACCAAGTAGTACCAATAAATAAGAAATAACAGTGACCAAGTGTTATCGCTTATTTACCATACTTGCAATGTTCTAGTTATCATTCTCACGGCATACCAACATCCATCACATTTTATCCATGCCAGTAATTAGCTTATCTTGAAGCTTATACTAAGACATTTTTCTTAGGTTCAAGTCTAAATATTATCATGTGTGCTACCAGTTAATAGCAATTTCCTAACTCTTTCGTTTAAGCTTAGGTATTATTATCACAACACCTATGGCTTAAACCAGTGGCTCTGATACCACCTTCTGTCACGACCCCCGACCACTCCCTGGACGGGAGCCGCGAGCAGTCAAGTGGTACCAGTGGTTATTTTGAAAACATTGCAGCGGAAAATTTCATCAGGACCGTGAGTTAGGAAAAATTATCAGAGTTTAGAAAACACCGGATTTTATTTATTAAATAGATGGGATAAAATCATGTTTTGAAAGGTAACTTTAATATGGGATATACCCGAATACGTAAAACAACGTTTAATTTAATTTAATTTATTTGATAAAATAAGCCACTTCTTTAAGCCTTTCGGTGCCGTATCATCACTCTTATTCCAATCTACTGTAATCACCTGAAACGTGTTTTAAAACATTTGGTCAGCAGGAAATACTGGTGAGTTCATTCATTTTTGTACAAAAACATATTTGTTATAATTCACAGCATTAAAAGTTTTTATATTTGCCCCTCTCTTATAATTAGCTGGTTTAGTTGTCACTAGACCGGATCTATGACCGTGGACATATCACTAATTAGGCTCGCCCACCTAAAGTGATAAATCATTAGTAGTAATGTGCACAAAACCCCCACTTACTGCCAGTAATTAAAGATTAGGAAAGACTTAATCACTACAAAGTATAACTGGAAAACATTTAGGGTTTTGCAAATCAATTTAATAGAAAAAGAATGACTCACCTTGTTAGCATATAGTCTTGATTAACAAGCATCTTGATTCTAAGTCTTCTGATGATTATACATCTTGTTTGATAGTAGGTTTATGGACCGGAGTTTAGTTTAATAGAGTGGAATACTGTCACGGTCCCCGACCCGGTTTGACCCGTTTCAGGAGCCGCGGGACAGAAAATCCCGTGGTATTGAGTTAACAGCGGAAGATTTTACCAGGATCTTTTTAAAACTGCAATTTCCCGATTATTCTATTTCACAATTCGGGATAAACCCCGGTAGCTTACAATTATATGATTTCACGAAGAAATCTTTATTTTACAAAACATGTTTCTTTATTTTATATTGAGCCACTTCCTTAAGCTTGTAGTGCTTCGCGGCACTTTTCCTGGATCACAACAGATCACCTGAAACATGTTTGAAAAAGGTTTTGTCAGCGGGAAATACTGGTGAATCATTCTTTTTACTAAAACGACACGTTTGTTATAATTTACAGTATTAAGAGCGATTACAATGTTTTCATATATCAACCAACTACCCACAGTATTTGTCACTCGACCATCCATTGGTAACCTCATTGTCCAATGGTGTCTGTGACTATGGTCATATCACCCCTTGGCTAACTCGTTGTCCAATGGTGACGGTTATCAAGTAATGTATACAAAACCCCACATACCGGCTGTAATTTGGTGACTACAAAGACTTAATCCATGTAATTACAACTTTGAAAGTAAACATGATTTTGAAATCAGATTTGATAAAAAGAGAATGACTCACATTGCAGATTTATATGAGCAGAGCTTAGCCTACTGATTAGCCTTTTAACCTAAATTTAATAACATGCACACGAACTCGGTTAGTAACTAAATACAGCATTTACGATAACTCACGAGATTAAAACCTTCACAACGAATGACAAAGTGCGATACTTAAACATCCATCGAATTAACGACGAATGACAAAGCATAAACCCTAATGTGGGCAGCACTTAAACATCCATTGGATAGTTTAATCGATCGGACATTGAATCGTAGCAGGGATAGAGTTAATACCCGGTATCGGAGCAGCGCCTCGCTAATTATATATGAAATTTCGACTTCAGAGTGATATACTTTCGTTTTTTGAAAGTTTGTTTCGACACCAGAGAACAGTGCATGCAACAAGCTATTTATAGCTGATTTTTAGGGTTCACGCGGCCCGCGTAAACCACAACATAAACTTTATGCGGCCTGCGAGGCCGCCTAGTCTACGAATAGGCTTGATTGGTTATCGGTAGGTTAGCCAGCTGGACACCACGTGGATCCGGAACACTTATCCGGTCAACACATGTTTGACGCGGCCCGCGTAAGACATGTCTTGTCTTTTACGCGGCCCGCCTGGGAACCAGAAATTTGTTTTTCTTGATTTTAAATATGGTTTAGGGTTTTAGGGGTCCGGGTTTATACTTACGGGTATTTTTAGGAAAATTTTGAGAGTCCTTACATCCTCCCCACCTTATTTAAAATCTCGTCATCGAGATTCATTGGAATAAGTGAGGATATTTTCATTTCATCTCCGATTCTAGCTCCCAAGTGTATTCGGGTCCTCTCTTTGAATCCCACTTGACCTTGACAAGTACTAACCGTTTGTGTTTGAGAAACTTTATCTTTCTGTCTTCTATCTGAAGAGGTTTCTCAACAAATTTTAATTTTTCGTTTACCTCTATATCTTGGAGAGGTACTACCAAAGATTCGTCTGATAGACATTTCTTGAGGTTGGATACATGAAATACGTCATGTACTCCAGCTAACTCTTCTAGTAGTTGTAAACGATAAGCAACTGGTCCTATACGTTGGATCACCGGAAATGGTCCTACGTATCTTGGACTTAGCTTTCCTTTCTTACCGAATCGAACCCTTTCCAAGGAGAAACTTTTAATAGTACTTTATCTCCTACTTGAAATTCCAATGGCTTGCGTCGATTGTATGCATAACTCTTTTGACGATCTCGAGCAGTCTTTAATCTTTCCTAGATTTGAGTAATCTTGTCGGTCGTCTCTTGCACTATTTCAGGACCTGACAGTTGACTTTCTCCTATTTCTGCCCAACAAACTGGAGTTCTGCACTTTCGTCTGTATAGTGCCTCGAATGGGGCAGTTTTGATGCTTGCATGATAACTATTGTTATAGGAGAATTCAATTAAAGGTAAATGGTCGTCCCAATTTCCACCAAAATCTATTACACATGCTCTGAGCATCTCTTCCAGAGTTTGGATTGTCCTTTCACTTTGTCCGTCTGTTTGAGGATGATATGCTGTACTTAAATTTAATCGAGTTCCCATTGCTTCTTGGAAACTAGTCCAGAAATGGGAAGTGAAACGACTATCCCTATCTGATATAATGGAGAGTGGAACTCCATGTAAAGATACTACTTCATCTACATACAACTTTGCCAATCTTTCCATGCTAAAGGTTTCTTTCATAGGTAGAAAGTGAGCTGATTTGGTTAATCGATCCACAATTACCCAAATCGCATCATTACCTTTTCTGGTTTTGGGTAACTTAGTAAAAAAATCCATTGTTATGAGTTCCCATTTCCATACAGGCATTTCTAATTGTTGTAGTAGACCTGAAGGTTTCTGGTGTTCTGCTTTAACTTGTGAACAAGTAAGACACTTAGAAACATATCGAGCTATGTCCTTTTTCATTCCTATCCACCAAAAGTTATTTCTTAAATCTTGGTACATTTTATTGTTTCCAGGGTGCATGGTATACCTAGATTTATGGGCTTCTTCTAAAATCTTATTTCTTAATTCTCCCTGCTTAGGTACCCAAATTCTTCTTTTGTGGAATTTCCAAATTCCATCAGCTCCTTGTTCTAATTCTTTTGTTTGTCCTTTCATTCCTTCAGCATCATCCTTGTTTGTTGTTTCTTGAAAATGCTTTAGTTGTTCCATTAAATCTAACTGTAGATTTAACCTAAGAACACGAACTCGTCGTTGTTTCTCATGGTACTTACGACTTAAGGCATCTGCAACTACATTTGCCTTTCCTTCGTGATACTGAATATCACAGTCGTAATCACTTAGGATTTCCATCCATCTCCTTTGCCTCATGTTTAACTCTTTTTGCCCAAATATATATCTTAAACTTTTGTGATCCGTATAGACAGTAAATTTACTTCCGTACAGATAATGTCTCCAAATTTTAAGAGCAAAAATTACGGCTCCTAATTCTAAGTCATGAGTTGTATAGTTTTCTTCGTGCTTTTTCAATTGTCTTGAAGCATACACAATTACCTTTTTGCATTGCATTAGCACACATCCTAATCCTAGTTTTGAAGCATCACAATAAACTTCAAAATCTTTGGTTCCTTCTGGCAAAGCTAGGATTGGGGCATTTGTTAACTTTTGCTTTAGAATCCTAAAAGCTTCTTCTTGCTTAGGTCCCCATCCAAACTTAACTGCTTTACAGGTTAGCTTAGTTAATGGTACAACTATCTTGGAAAAATCCTTAATAAACCGTCTATAATATCCGGCTAAACCTATAAAACTTCTAATTTCCATTGCGGATTGCGAAACCTTCCATTTGGTAATTGCCTCTATCTTAGCAGGATCTACATGAATGCCTTCGTGATTCACCATGTGTCATAGGAATTACACTTCTTGCAACCAAAATTCACACTTTGAGAATTTGGCATAAAGTTTTTCTTTTCTTAACAAAGTTAAGAGTGCATGCAAGTGCTCACAATGCTCGTCCTGACTTTTTGAATAAATAAGTATATCGTCGATAAAGATAATTACAAATTTATCCAAATACGGTTTACAGATTCTATTCATCATGTCCATGAATGCGGCAGGTGCATTAGTTAATCCGAAGGGCATCTCTGTAAACTCGTAATGACCATACCTAGTTCTGAAAGCAGTTTTAGATATGTCTTCTTCTACCTTTAATTGATGGTATCCGGAGCGAAAGTCGATCTTAGAAAAGTATCTAGCTACTTGAAGTTGATCGAAAAGATCATCAATCCTAGGTAATGGGTATCGATTCTTAATTGTAACCTTATTCAATTCTCTATAATCAATACACATTCTCATCGAACCATCCTTCTTTTTCACAAACAACACTGGTGCTCCCCAAGGGGGTGAACTAGGTTGTATGAAACCTTTACTTAGTAATTCATCTAATTGCTTTTTCAGTTCTAACATTTCTGTGGGTGCTAATCGATAAGGTGCCTTGGCTATCGGTGTAGTTCCAGGAATTAGATGAATTCTAAATTCTACTTCCCTATCTGGTGGTAATCCTGGTAATTCTTCTGGGAATACATCTGGGTATTCTGAAACTACAGGAATCTCCTTAAGTTCTTTACCCTTAGTACTAATGATTACTGAAATCATATATACTATTCCTTGCTTTCGTTCATAACTAGCAACTTTCATTACTGATATGAACTTCATGGGTTTACGTGGTTTATCTCCTGTAATCACGATTACTTCTCCAGTAGGTGCCTGAATTTCTATAGAATTTTTATCACAAAGGATTCGAGCATGGTTGGCTACTAACCAATCCATTCCTAATACGACATCGAATCCAGTTAAATTCATTGGCAATAGGTTTGCATAAAATTTATGTCCTGAAAGTTCTATATTTTTCTTTTTGCAAAACCTTATCTATGTTAATAGAATTTCCGTCTGCCGTTTCAACTGTAAAAAATCTGCCTAAGGTTGGTTAAGGGTAAGTTAAGAGCTTGGCAGAATGAAGTATTTATAAAACTTTGGTTCGCACCAGAGTCAAATAATACTTTTGCGTAAATGTTGTGAACTAAGAACGTACCAGCTATCACATCTGGAATGAGTTCTGCCTCCTGAGTAGTTAATTGGAATGCACGAGCATTCTTCTTGGTAGCTCCGTCTGCTGGTTTAGCTTTATTGTCTGTTGGTTTAACCAACTTGGGGCATTCTGTTTTAAAATGTCCGGCCTCTCCACAGTTATAGCAGATCCTTGTTTTCTTTCTGCAGTCTTCTTCGCGATGGCCTGCGACTTTACAAAAGTTGCAGGTTACATTACATCTTCCATAAAGTTTCTTTCTGCAATTCCCGCAGAACTGCAGATTTGAAGATTGCCTTGTTCCTCTTCTCTTGAAGCTGCTATTATTACCCGTACGAAATCCTTGGGTAATTTTCTGAGCCAGTTCCTTTTTCCTGTTTTCATCTCTTGTGCGTACCAGCTCGTCAGTTAGGGTGTTAGCTAATTCTACCGCATCGTCAATAGTACGAGGTCTCGCAGCTTTAACGATATTACGGATTTCGCCAATCAGCCCCCAAATATAGCGAGAAATGAGTACCGGTTCTGGTGAAGCCAGTGTTGGTACCACTCTAGCATATTCAAAGAATGTCGAAGTATACCCTCGACAATCTACACCCATCATTCGATGGTTTAGGAACTTATTCGCCATTTGATCTTTTTCATATTCGGGACAGAATTTTCTTTCTACAAGACTCTTAAATTCTTCCCAGTTCATGGCATAGGCCATATTTCTTCCCTTGGCTTGAAGTACTGTATTCCACCATTCTAGCGCCACTTCTTTGAAAAGATTTGACGCATACATAACCTTGTCGTCCTTGGCACATTTACTTATTGTAATCACTGCCTCGGTTTTCTCTAACCAACACAGTGCCGCAGTCTTTCCTTCATTGCCTGCAAATTCAGCGGGTTTACAAGCAAGAAATTCTTTGTAAGTGCAACCAGGCATTGCAGCTTTCATTTTCTTAGGGAGCGGAGCCTGCCGTGGATCATTATCGTGATTAGTATGATTACCGCCTCCGTTTACGCTATTACTGAAGTTAACTTCAGAAATACGTTTGCTATGAATGATTTGTTGAGGTTCAACAGGTTTCTGTGCAGCAGCAAGTATTGCTGGAATAGCATTGGCTATTCCTTGAGCAACGATATTTTCTATATCTTGCCTAGTCATAAATTGATCCTCCGGGTGTTGTTCAGATTGATTAACCTCATTAACTGGTTCATTATTAGCGTTTTCCATTTGATAATTAATATATATACTTTATTAGTATCGAATAAATAACAATCATACATAAAATAATTTATACAAATTTCACAACACATATATAGCCAAAACTATCGATTTCTCGATTCCTATTTTTATATTTTATAATATGCGTCAATACACACCATTTATCTTACAAAGTTTTATTTTAGGTTATTTTACAAGATTATATTTTACTATTATTATTATACAATCATAGTTTCACAAACCCATTATCCCTCGTCAGTTGGTATTTTAGTAACGACGTTCCCTCTCGTCGTATTTCCAGGAGATCTGTTCTCCTACTTCCCTGATCCTATTTCCTGCATATACTAGCTCCTCGCCAAAGTGGCGGAGTTCAGCTAAGTTTTCAGTGCTCATTGGTAGGTTTGGTATAGGTTCTGGGTCGAACTGAGGGAGAAAGGAATAAGGACTGTTGAGCAGGTTTTGGAACTGCCAATCATTGGTCCACCACTCATCCATTCCTAGAGGTTGGGTGTGGATTATAGGTTCTGGGATTGCTGGTTCCAAGTTCATTGGAATTTGAGTTTCAGCAGGATAAGGGTAGAGATTATTATTGACAGGCCTGACGATATCACAGCTTGCCAATGCACGATCCAATTCCTCCTGAAATGGTAACTCCTCGATTTGTCTAGAGCTTTCCCCAATTTCCATCTTGGTTTGCCTAGAACCTTCCCTAAATTCCATTTCTATCTGCTTAGAACCTTCCCCAAACTCCATTTCTATCGGCCTAGAACCTTCCCTGACTTCAATCCCCTTTCCTTTGTCTAAGGGATTTTCTATTTTAGGAATCTTCCTAGTTACGGGTTTCCTCCTGCGCACACGCCTCCATCCCACAAATCTTCTCCTTTTCTTAGGCTTGGGTTTCTCTGGAGGTGGAGCGTTGAATTCCATAGGTTCTTCTAGATCGGGTACGTAACCAGTAAAATCTCTAGAAACCTCTATTTTCACCGGATAGAGATTAAGATTTTGAAGGGCTTCAGATAAGTCATTCATGCTGTTTAGCATATATGCAAAAATACAAAAATTTCTAAGTTAAAATTTTATAACAAAATTTCATAGATAACCTTTAATTATTATTGCTTAACGTGGGACTAATTAAATACCAAAAACAACTGAAAATTAAAACACACTAGGGTTTACTGTAAACTTATTTATTTATTGGATAAGGTTTCATGTTTGTAAGTGTTATGGTTGCTAGAACTGAGACAAGGTAATTAAAAATTAGCATTTACTGCTACAGTGGCTAACATATAAAGATCTGCCCATTTTTCATCTAACTTGTCTTCCCATGGAGGGTTACTGCCTAGTTCCTGAGTTTTCTGATTAACTCTCTTTTCTTTTGGTTGTGATTTCTTTAATTTCTCCTGACTTTTTCTAATAATCAAACTTCTTTTATTAGGAGAAAGTGGTTCCTCGTATTGTGCTTTTCGAACAAATATTCCTTCTTTAGGATTTGCATAGGGTTTTGAGGATGATGATCCTGTTTCTCTCGGTGTAGTATCTAATTTATAATAGATATCCGAAAGTCTTTGCTTACCCATACTGTAAACAAATATTCAAATAATAAAACACATAATCACAAAATAGCAATCAGTAAAATTAAGTATTTTCTAAATACTTAATTGGCTTAAATCAGTGGCTCTGATACCACCTTTTTCTGTCACGGCCCCCGACCCGGTTTGACCCGTTTCAGGAGCCACGGGACAGAAAATCCCGTGGTATTGAGTTAACAGCGGAAGATTTTACCAGGATCTTTTTAAAACTGCAATTTTCTAATTATTCTATTTCACAATTCGGGATAAACCCCGGTAGTTTACAATTATATGATTTCACGGAGAAATCTTTATTTTACAAAACATGTTTCTTTATTTTATATTGAGCCACTTCCTTAAGCTTGTAGTGCTTCGCGGCACTTTTCCTGGATCACAACAGATCACCTGAAACATGTTTGAAAAAGGTTTTGTCAGCGGGAAATACTGGTGAATCATTCTTTTTACTAAAACGACACGTTTGTTATAATTTACAGTATTAAGAGCGATTACAATGTTTCCATATATCAACCAACTACCCACAGTATTTGTCACTCGACCATCCATTGGTAGCCTCATTGTCCAATGGTGTCTGTGACTATGGTCATATCACCTCTTGGCTAACTCGTTGTCCAATGGTGACGGTTATCAAGTAATGTATACAAAACCCCACATACCGGCTGTAATTTGGTGACTACAAAGACTTAATCCCTGTAATTATAACTTTGAAAGTAAACATGATTTTGAAATCAGATTTGATAAAAAGAGAACGACTCACATTGCAGATTTATATGAGCAGAGCTTAGCCTACTGATTAGCCTTTTAACCTAAATTTAATAACATGCACACGAACTCGGTTAGTAACTAATACAGTATTTACGATAACTCACGAGATTAAAATCTTCACAACGAATGACAAAGTGCGATACTTAAACATCCATCGAATTAACGACGAATGACAAAGCATAAACCCTAATGTGGGCAGCACTTAAACATCCATTGGATAGTTTAATCGATCGGACATTGAATCGTAGCAGCGATCGAGTTAATACCCGGTATCGGAGTAGCGCCTCGCTAATTATATATGAAATTTCGACTTTAGAGTGATATACTTTCGTTTTTTGAAAGTTTGTTTCGACACCAGAGAACAGTGCATGCAACAAGCTATTTATAGCTGATTTTTAGGGTTCACGCGGCCCGCGTAAACCACAACATAAACATTACGTGGCCCGCGAGGCCGCCTAGTCTACGAATAGGCTTGATTGGTCATCGGTAGGTTAGCTAGCTGGACACCACGTGGATCCGGAACACTTATCCGGTCAACACATGTTTGACCGGCCCGCGTAAGACATGTCTTGTCTTTTACGCGGCCCGCTTGGGAACCAGAAATTTGTTTTTCTTGATTTTAAATATGGTTTAGGGTTTTAGGGGTCCGGGTTTATACTTACGGGTATTTTTAGGAAAATTTTGAGAGTCCTTACAAATACGTATTAGTGTAAAACCACATCAAACCTAACGATGGTCACGAGATCAGAACCTTAACGAAATTCACAAAGTATAGTCTTATTTAGACAACACTTTGGCATTCGTTAGTTGGTTCCCGAATCGATCGGACAGAATATCGCATCGGTGATTTTTGGTTAGAACACCAACGTATAGAGAGAAGAAGAAAAGAAATGAGCAAAGGAAAATGAATTCTAAGCTTCCTATTTATAGGTAAGAAGTATGAAATTTCTAGAAAGTTTCCTATATACTTTTCTAGGAAGTTACCAATACATTTTCTAGGAAGCTTCCTACCTACATGTATATCTTCTTACACCTTCCTTGCACCTTTCTTTTATGTATATCTATTTAGGTGTTTAATTAACTTTATTTAGCTGATTAATTAATCTTACTTAGCTTAATTAATCTTGCTTAACTGATTAATTAATCTTACTTAGCTTAATTAATCTTGCTTAGCTGGTTAATTAATTAACTTAACTGATTAACTTATTAGCCGTTTGTCTGATTAATCTACCTTAACTGTTTAATTACATAATTTACTTAGCCGATTAATTAACTTAATTAGCTGATTAATTAACTTACTTAGCATGCTTAACTGCTAAGTTTCCTTAGCTTATTAAGTTTTCTTAACCGCTAAGTTATCTTAACTGCTAAGCTTTCATAACTATTAAGTTTACTTAATCATTAAGTTTTCTTAATCATTAAGTTTCTTTAACCACTAAGTTTACTTAATTACTAAGTATTCTAGTTTAACAGCTTCCCGGTTATGAGTTTTAATTTCTAGATAGAACGGAACTCGTATTAGTATATTAACTCAATTCAACTTTAACGATAATCACGAGATCGCAACCCTCAAAACGAATGACAAAGTAAAGCCATATATTGGCAGCACTTAAACATCCATTGGATCAGTTTCAATCAATCGGATATAGTACCGTGTCCGTAATTAGAGTTACCCTGATAGCGAGCAGAGTTTCGAGAATTTAGGGCATTGATTGAAAGAAACGGAGATACGAGAGAGTAAGTTCGTCAAAATTCGATCGAACTGGTGCACAGATTTCAGTCCCACTGCTGCCTGTTATATACTTCATTTGGGTCTCCCCCGCGTGTCGCGCACGGGTCGGCCTCTCCTGGCGCGTGTCGCGGGGATGGTCAACCCGGCTTCAGTCGCCACGTGTCACACGTAGGCCTGACACGTGTCGCAGTGTCGTGACGCGTGTCCTTGGCCGCCCTTATCGTCCAATCACGCGTTTTTCTTGATTTTCATGCTAATACTTATCCCGTATGCTCGGGTCTTGATTCCATTTGGTTCGGTATTTAATTTCGAATCTAATAAAGGTACTTTTGTGTGGTTTAGTAAATTAACTGTCAAGTTTTCAAGTTTCGTCACGCACACTTCGGATTTTGTTTATGGATCTTTCTGAGGGTTGTTACACTTATAAATCCTTTATCGAGCAAGTCTTGAATTTGCGACATTAGTTCTTGTAATTCTGACGGCGCGAGTCGGTACGGCGCTTTAGCTACGGGTTTCGCGCCCGGAACCAATTCGATTCCGAACTCTACTTCCCGTTCAGGCGGTATCCCCGGTAGATCTTCCGGAAACACATCTTCAAAGTCGCGCACCACCGGTACATCTCCAATCTTCGGTGATTCTTTCTCGGGCTCATTGGCGTATATCATAAATGCTCTACATCCATGCTCCATGAGCTTGTGAGCTTTCAACATCGAACATATTATAGGATTGCCTCCTTTCTCGCCATAGATTGTAACGTGTTTTTCGCTCGGAGATATTAGCATTATCTCCTTACGAAAACACACGACCTTTGCATGGTGTCGAGATAGCCAATCCATCCCAACAACTACTTAAAACTCTCCCATTGACATCGGGATTAGATCTATCAAGTACTCCTCATCATCGATACTTAATTTACAGCCTTGACAAACATCGCAAACTATGAAACTTTTGTTGTCACCTATTTCAACTTCTAAGGGCACAGATAATTTCATCAACACAAATGAAGGATGTCGAATAAATCCATGCGAAATAAAGGATTTATTCACACTCGTATCAAATAATACACATGCAAGAATCGAGTTTATTGCGAATATACCTGAGACCACATCGGGTTGTGTTTTAGCTTCAGCCGCTGTTAGTTGGAAGGACCTGGCCTTCGCCTTTGGAGCTTCTGTTGGAGATTCTTTAGTGTCTTTCTTTCCAACTAAGTCTGGGCATTCAGACTTTTTGTGGCCGGGCTGATAGCATTTGTAACAAACTGAGACTTTACCCGGACATAGAGATGTCGTGTGCCCCGTTTTCCCGCATATGGGACATGGTTTATCTTTGAAACGGCACTGGCCTTTGTGCCCTTTTCCACACACCTTACAACTTGGCGACCCACCTTTAGCATCCGTCTTTCGTGTCATTTCTGATGTTTTCGCCTTCTTTGTAGGGCTTGGATTCACATCCTGCGCCCTTCGTTCGCCCCTCTCGATCTGCTTCTTCAACTCGATCTCCCGCTCCCGGGAGGTGTTAAATGATTTCCGTGAGGGTTTCATACTTTGAGGGAGTCATAAACTCCCGATATTAAGTGCTCAACATGTTGTAATAGTAGTATATCTTCTGCTCTTTAGTAGTTACTAACTCGTTATAGAATCTCAACTTATCCATAAAAATGCTCGTGATTTTATCAATTGTTTCACCCCTCTGTCTTAACTGGATGAACTTTTCCTTGATCCTGTTGATGACTGCCTTGGGACTATGATGTTTAAGGAATGGCACCTTAAACTCGTCCCATGTCATGACCCTTGCCGCTTCGGCTCCTATCTCCGTCTTTTTATTGTCCCACCAATCCTTGGCTTGACCCCTCAACTGACCCGTTCCGTAAGCAACAAAATCACTCACGTCACAGTGGGTCCTTTCAAACACCCCTTCGACGTCACTTAGCCATCTTTGGCATATTATCGGGTCAACCTCCCCGTTGTAAATCGGTGGTTTACACGCCATTAACTCCTTATAGGAACATCCCTTACGTTCTCCAGATTTCTCTCTCATGAGGTTGACATTATCTTCCAACCTTTTAACTCGTTCTTCGACTAATGATAACACCGTGTTTCTAGTTTTTTCTATGAACCCGGATAGACTACCCTCAATTACCTTTCCCACTTCTTCAGCAATTATTTCTTTCATTTATTCGGTGCTTGTCGCCACCGGATCATCGTCATTCCTTTCCGTCATCTTGAAACTGAAATGTTTACATCAATTATTAAACATTTCCTTTATAACATAGCTTTATTTACTTCGGTTTAGCCAAGTTCGTAACTTTCTTTGACCGTTCTCATTTAGTGCACCTTCTGGGTTTGAGTGTGTTAACACACTCTTCCTGTGCACATTAATTCCCATCTATTTTACTTACATAGGATAAGATCTACTAAAATAAATAATTAATCCTTACCGGACGATCGATCAAGCTTGAACCGAACACTTTGTTGACAACCTTGAGCTCTGATTACCAACTTGTAACAACCGTCTAATTTCCAATCGAATTTAATGTAAATACGCATAATTTTATATAAATTGGTACTTTACTTCAAAACAAGTACAAAGTTTAAGTTCTAAGGTGATAACATACTAGTTGACTACTAACTAATTCCAACATTCAAATCATGAATCATAAATTGTTTACATTATAAACATTGTCCAAAACAAAGATAATCTATTGCGGAAGCTTCAAAAGTACGTGTTCGGTTCTTCAAAACATGCTTGATCGCCATCCGGAAAGTCCCCATTGTCACCTAAAGTCAAAACCACTTAAAATGTTAGTTTTGACATTGATATAGTGCGTATAAACAAGTTCCAGCATCGAATCATGAAAAATAAAATAAAAATTCAGAATTGGTCCTATCGCGTGTCGCGTCAGACATCCTTCATTCTGTCGCGTGTCGCGACAACTCTCGCGTGTCGTGCCGGATCTAAGTGATCCTGTCGCGTGGCGTGGGGGATAGCATTTTCCAGCAGGTGCAGGTTTTTGACCTGCATTTCTTGCCAGCTCCGAAAATTCCAAATTTCAACTTCAAATGTCCGTAACTTTTGATCCGTAGGTCCGTTTTAGGTGATTCTTTTTCCTATACGTCTGTAATATTATTACCGACGTGCCCATTACATTTATCATACCCAAAAATTTGAATCAGGGACTGAATGGCTAAAATCACTATGCGATTATTTGACCCACAAGATTATGCAAGTTTTTATATCATTGAGATAGTGACCTTATGGCGCTCTTACCCTACAACCGGGGTTTAATATCACCGAAATTTCATTACCATCCATATGGATTCATGCTCTTGTGATTGTCGACGCCAAAAGCTCACTATCAAACTATAACACTACTATCTACATAATTATTCGACCCGTTCGGCTCAACTATGGAATCCTCCATTTATATTGACTACCAAACGCTTTTTAATCCAATCCTAATCTATTAATTCAAATAGTGAACATCGTCACCTCAATCGACACAACTTTTATTCTAAAACAAAACTATACACGTTCAAATATCAAATTTACTTAATGTAACGAATCAAGTTACATACCTTTAGAGCAAACCCTTCAAACGCGCTTCATCACCGGCTTGTCCACTAGACGCTCCTGCTTCCTTTCCTATAGAGTTCAACCATAGCATGTTTAGAACTCTTTTTTTAACATGAGAAAAATGCCCGGATAGTCCCTGTGGTTTCACCTTTTTTCACCTATAGTCCCCAACTTTCTAAAACTACCTGAATAGTCCCCAAGTTTTCAATTTTTGTTCCCGGATAGTCCCTGGGTCTAACTTCAGTTTGTTTTCTCTGTTAAGTGGGTGTGAAATGACCAATTTACCCATAATGTAAAAACAAAACAATTATATGTTAATTCAGGTGGGGCCCACATGGTTTATTATAAACATATCCCTTCCTTCTCTCTCTCGTTCACTATACCCACCAGCACCCACCACTACCCTCCACCGGAGAACCACCACCACCGCCGCCGCCGCCTACCGCCTCTAATCATTGCCTCTTCAGCCAAACAACTCAAAGGCTGCACATATAATAGAAACCAACAGCCATCAATATCTGAACCCACCCCTCATCCTCCTCTACTCACTCACTCACTCACTCACTCACTCAGTGAGTGATCATATCCATATTCTCACACTTTTTGATGTGTTTGTTCTGTTGCAATCCTCATATCATCATGGATCTGAAAATTAAGGTACACACACTTTGTTCAACTCTCATCGTTTTCTTCAACTCAATCTCTCTCTCTTTGAATTTAAACAAGTTCAAATCCAACTATTTTTGCAGAGATCAGTCGAAGAAAAAGCCGAGAGTCCGTTAGCATCGACAAATCAGACAAAATGCTGTACCGATTGTCAAACCACTACAACTCCTCTTTGGAGAGGCGGTCCTGCTGGTCTGGTCGGCTGGTGGTTGTGATAGGTGGTGACGGTGACGGAGTTAGAAATCGGAGCTCACTTTTTACTGATTTGCGACCGCACAATACAACTCAGATCTGGAACAAACTTTGATTCAGATCTTGTTCGGCTTGTCGGTGATGGATGGCCGGAGATGGAGCGACGATTCGTTTGGGTTAGCCGGTAGGCGGTGGCGGTGGTTCTCCGGTAAAGGGGGTGGTGATGGTTTGGTGGCTATAGTGAACAAGTCAGTAAAGAGGGATATTTATATAATAAATCATGTGGGCCCCACCTGAATTAATATATTAGTTATTTTATTTTAATGACTTAATACTTATTTTTTATATTAAGGGTATTTTAGTAATTTCACACCTACTTAACACCAAAAACTAACCCCCATCCGTTTCAGGGACTATCCGGGAACAAAAATTGAAAACTTGGGGATTATTCAGGTAGTTTTAGAAAGTTGGGGACTATAGGTGAAAAAAGGCGAAACCACAGGGACTATCCGGGCATTTTTCTCTTTTAACATATATCGCATAGTTTGCCGAAACATTACAAATATGCGTTTTAACTCGAATTTTCAGTTTTAAGCCTTCTTTGAGGCATTTTTACAAGCAATTTAAAGGCAAAATTTTTACATGGTTCATTATCAAGTTCATAACTTGTCATATAGCCCAAATTTACATCAATCTAACTATCTTACTTAAATGTTAACCTCAATAATTCTGAAATCACTTCATAAATATCAATTTACACTAGAACAACCATCAAAATCCTAGTGTTTATCAAGTTTCACAAAAACCCACTAATCACCTTCTATGGTGTTCATGGATTTTACTAGAATTAAGCATGATTTCAACATATACTTGTCTAGGGTTTACTCCTAGACACTACAATGTTCCTATTTCATCATATAACAAGCATGTAATCATCTAATTCGAATTCTCTAGGTTCACTTAGAAATTCCACTAGAGATTTCTCATAAAATTCTCTTACCTTATGACTCCTTTTTCAGTGGGGATCACTATTCCGTGCTCGGATTTTGATTTAGAATGGACTTTGATCTTCAATTTGAGAGATTAAGTGTGAACTAGGGTTGTGGGGTTTTTCTCCTGGTCGCCCTGTGCTTGGATCGATCCAGACACACACACTTGGGTGTGTTCGGATTTTAACTTTATGTTTTATTAAAAATTATTTTCAGTTTAACCACTTTTGGTCCCCCAACTTTCATTTAGTTCATGTTTAGTGCTTTAACCCTCTTATAAGTTACTACAAGATTTTTATCTAACTAGGTTATTTTAAATCCTAGTTAGTTCACTTGTTTATTTACCGACTTTTTATTTTAAATAAAAGATTTACATTTTCGGGGTGTTACAGGTTTGGGTCGGATATTGGTAATCCCGAGCCCGTACCCGGTTGTAATTCTTTGTCCTGTACCGGCCTGTTACCCGTCGGATATTTGTCGGGTAATTACCTATCGGTAATGGGTATACTCGCGGGCAACGGGTATACCCATTAATTTTTAAAAAATATCATTAAAACTCTCATATGCATTTTTTACTCTAATGTTTATATAATTTACTACTTTAATACCTACGACAAAGGAAAATATGACCAATAACATACATACATTATACATGTCATATTCAAATGCATATTTGAAACACACAGCTACATAATTAATTAATTAATGCACTGCTACTTTGGAACACATAATGTCAGTTTATGTATTTTGCATTTAACTAAACACCAAACATGAAAAATAGTAGCATTAATCAGAACCCAAGTAATCTCCCTAACAATTTGGAATGTATTTAGAAAATCCCAAAACTAACACACATTTTTAATATGCATATAAACAACATAACTAAACATAAAATCTTGTGTATGTATGTTAAAGTATTGAAGACAAACAACAACGCAAAATATATGAATAATGAATAAGTGTATATACTAAATTTTATATAAATGGATACTATGGATACTTAAATTTAAAATAATATGCTTTTCGGGTATTATTTGGGTAAACGGGTCGGGTATCGGGCGGGTTTCACTAAATAGCGTACCCGTACCCGAATATTTTTATATTTTTAATCTCTTACCCGACCCATACCCGTCGGGCTTCGGGTATACCCGGCCCGTATGTTTCGGGTAAACCCATCGGGCTCGGGCTTTTTTACCATCCCTACATCGATCTACCCATTATATGATGTATGTTGCGATTGAAAGATGATGAAAGAAGATACTCATCGGGTATCAGCTTTACGAGCGGGTTTTGAGTAAACCCATAAATTAAAAAAAAATACCCTTTGGGTATACCTGAACCAAAACTCATCGGGTATCCATCTGGTAACTACAAATTAGTTACATTAAGTTTTATCACTATAAAATATATCAAATAACTATAATGTATACAGAATAAAATACCTATATGTATAAAAATGGATGTTTCATATATAGATATATAAATATATGTGTGTATGTATTTAAAAATATAAAAGATATTATATTGGGTAAACGTATACACTTTATCGAGTAATCGGGTCGAGTAAAGGGGTATATCACCAAATCTCAAACCCGTCACAAACAAACGAAAAAAAAAAAAAGTTATTCCCAAACCCGATTAATCGACCCCAAAACCGTCCAAAATGTCGGGTTTCGCGTTTACCCATCGAGTTCGAGTTCGACTGGCATCCCTAACCGGTACCCAGTTTTAACGATTTTCAGTACCGGTACTCGTACCTAGCTCATACCTAATTCTTTTTATACAAATTTTACAAACTCTTAAAAATATTTAAAACTATGCAAATTATTATAAACTAGTATTAAGCCCTCTCGCATTGCGGCAGGGGACGTAATTATATTGTGCCAAGTCGCACCAATGACACACCACCCCTAATGATCATCAACATCGGAAAATCTCGTATAGAAAAGAAATAAAAAAAATCGAACAAAAAGTAGACGTAAAATCGTTGAACTACGCATGCGAAACATAAAACATATAAAACAATAACTAAGTCGATCCAGTACCCTCATGTTCGACGTGGCCATAGAAAAAAACAAGAGTAACAACGTTGAATACGCACGCACATTGCGGAGTGTTAACTCGCAAAATTTAAACTGAAACGTAATGAAAATTTTGTAAAAGATGAAAAGTAAAGGAGACCACATTTGAAAGAGAAAATGTTGAGGTTAACTTGTAAAAGATGTAAAAGTATTAGGGTTAAAAGTAAAAAAAAAACGAAAAGATAGAAAAACACCCAAAAGTGGGTAAAACCTACTATAGCTAAATGTGCAAACCAATATGAACAATAAAGTTACAAATTATTATTATCTAATATATAAAGTTTTTATAAATTTTACAATTATTATAAAAAAGTTAACTTATTTTACAAATTCTTTTAAAATAAGAAATGAATAAAAATGAAGTAAGAAATTTAAAAATAAAAAACAAAATACAAAATCGTTGTTTGATCTATCCACCCTTTGGTATTCCTTGATGGCTTAGCAAGTTGCACCAATGCAAACCATCCAATCATCCATCGAAGGATGCCAAATGAGATCACGTATGTCCAATGATCACTTCATTGGGATACTATAGGGGAACAAACACTGCCTGCCCAAAAGTGTATTGTCCCAAGGCTAGCGCTTAGAGCCTCCAAAATTTTAGGTCCTCCATTATACAAGTAATTTTTATATAGTGTGTATAACAATATTAATTTGATTGCATTGACATATACGATTGATGTAATTTACTGGTAATTCGTTTGTTTTTCTAGGTTGATAGTTGAGTTCAAGTCCCGGCAATATAACTTTCAACATTGTTCATATATATTTGTTGAATCTGGGTCTCCCCAAAGTAGTCTTTGACTACTTACCACTGGGCCACAGCCCAAGTGGCATGCAAAATTGTTCATAGTCAAATTGTTCATATATATTTGTTGAAACGTGTTAATGCTTGTGAGACATTTGTTGGGGCCACGATATAGTTGATGAACCAATCTTTATAAGGTGTACCTTTATGTTTAGTTGAAGGATAAATTAGCTCATAATTAGACCGCCCGTAATGGGGCGTTTGTTTTAAAAAAAATTCAAAAAAAAAAAAAAAAAACGCAGGAACACGCCCCTATACTATTACACCCGGGCGTTTTGGGGCGATATTCGACAAAAAAAGGCCCAAGGCGTTTTTTGAAACACGCTGAAGGGGCATTGTGGCAATGGTTGACTGACCAATGGGGCTTGTGGCAATGGTTGACTGACCAATGGGGCATTGTGGCATTATTTAATTTAAAAAAAAATAATTGTGTAGTTAATGGAAGGGGCGTTATTGAGCATTATTCCCACTACGCCACTTTTGCAAAAACGCCCAATAATGCCCCCATGCTGAGTGGACTGCCACATGGCAGAAAACGCCCTAGGGTGGGGGCATTATTCGACAAACGACTACGCATGGTCTTAAAGTACCCGGAGGTGCAGTGGCCGACCTACTCTATAGGTTGGGGGTGGCTACCTCAGTAAAAACACAAGTTAGTGTATTTTTTATGCAAAAATCCCGATCATGTCCGCTAAAAATTTGGTTTAAGCCCATGATTGCCCCGCAGAAAATAAATGTTGGGCATGCCACTTCCAAGGTGTAGTTCTGTATTTTGGCAAGCAACATGATACCCTATAATAAACTTTTAGCGATACATTTATACAATGCATAGTTACGTTTCATGGTTGATGATGCATGTTATAGTTTCATTTACGGTTGATGTTTAATAAATACATTTGCAATGCAATTACAATATAACTTACATTTTGTTTGTTAAAGGGCGTTGTGTGTGTTATGAATGTATAAATCTTGTTTTTGCACTGTACGGTAGTCGGTATATGTTTTGAAAGAAAGAGATAATTGCATATTTCCCCTTAAAAAACATACTAATTGCATATATACCTAAGCCAAAACTAAAATTGCATATTTCCCCTTTATCATAAAATTGACTAGATTGCCCTTTTCAAAATCAAAATATCCTCATCACTCACACAAAATCATGATCAAGGGAAATCTCCAGTTTCAAAATATCCAAACTGACTCTTCACGTTCTTCTCCCTTTGCGATTCAGTCGGCGCCGATGTTCCGTCAATATGTTTTCTACTCTATTACAATTATGTGTGATGAATGCTTTCGATTTGTTGTTTTTGACCTTGAATTCTGTTTTAGTTGGAGGTTTAGTTAGTAATTTTATGAGGGAATCTGTAAAGCAATAGTAGTTCTTTATTTTCTTCATTTGCTTGCAGTCATCGTATGTTCGAACTGTGTAGCTTTAATGTTAGGTTTTTTATTTTGATGGATGCATATGCTAAAACCACAAAGTCAAGGGAGATATCATATATGGATGCATATGGTTTTTGACATTTAACTGATGATGTTTTTTTATTTTCTACATTTTCTTGATGTCGTATGGATAAATAAATATATGGCTTTCAATTGTTTTGTTACATGGATTTTTGGTGTTTATTTTTTATGATTTCTTTGTACCGTAACAGATTAAAGTTTTGACTTTTTCGTTTGAATGATTGTCACTCATATTTTTAAAGATTGTTACTTTAGCTTGTCATAGATGGAAAAACAAAGAAGAAATGCCAAAAAAAACTTTGAAAAGACGTACAAAATGAATAAAAACTAATTAGCGAAACGTAAGGAAAAAAACAAAAACAAAATAAAATTTGTGAAAAAAACACAAAAACTAGTAAATATGCAACTTCTTTAATGTTTAGTAAATTAAGGGTAAAATAGTCAGTATATAATTAAACTTTAATAAAATAAATCAAAATGGGTAAATTTATAATTTTATTAGTTAATGAAGGGGAAATATGCAATTTTAGTTTAGGCTTGGGTATATATGCAATTAAAAAGTTTTATAGGGGGAAATATGCAATTGTCCCAAAGAAAGATGTTATATTTACAAAAAGAAAAAGAAAAAAAAAAGTTGACTGTGATGATTATCTTATAAATATGAATAAGAAAAGTGTCGGGAATGAAAGGGAAGTGTGAATGTTTGATGATGTGGACATGATATAAAAGGAATATCACCCATCATTTAGTTGCAATTTCATCATGTACATATCAAATGTAATATTTTTCTATGTAATCTTTAAAGGTAGTTATTTTTTTGTCATCATCGGATATTTTAACTAGCTAGGGTGTTACACCCGCGCTTCGCGGCGGGGCGACACGATTTTTGATCCGATACAAAAGTATGTCAACACATGTTTTACATCAAGTGGGAAACTCGATTAGAAAAGTATTTACAAAGTAAAAAGGTTGTCAGTGTGAATGCTAATCAACTTAAGTTTATAGCGACACGTAAATAAAAATAAAGACGTCAAAGTTGATTAAAAAGTATATAGAAAGTTAGGAGGTTTTAAGAGTTAATGCTGAAAATTAAATGTTATAAGTAAAAAAACAAAACCACAAAAAAGAAAGAAAAAAGAAAGAAAAAAATTGTGAAAGAGGTAAAAGCGTAAAGTTTAAACGTTGACGAAAACTATAAATTACAAAAGAACTTGGTATTTAAGAAACAACAAACAAAGCATAAGGGCCGAAAACGTACATTACAAGAGATGGAAAAAAATCCGTAAGTGCAAGGGGTAAAAACATAAAGTTAAAAAGTTGATGAAAAATGTAAATTGCAAAAGAAGTTTGTATTTAAGAAACAACACACAAAGCATAAAGACCGAAAACGTAAATTAAGAAAAAAAAGAAAAGTCAAAGTTTGCTAGGAAAAGAAAAAAAAAAGAAAAAAAAAAGGTTTTCACCGACATAGCCTTTTTATAGTATGTATAATGACGAAATCTATCTATACTATATAATAAAAGAAACCACTTTCGGGACACTTGTCATCGTATTAAGCAATCTCTTATAGATAATTATTATTTTAGTTTAATCTCTTCTAATTAATTATAGATAATCTTCCTACTAAATATTATTAGTTTAATATCTTATGGATAATTATTATTTACTTTAATCTTCTTCTTATTTATAATATTATTTATTTGAATTAATTATATTTGAACGGAGTAAATAGCCATTTTAGTCCCTGAGCTTTGGTCCAAATTGTCATTTTAGTCCAAATAGTTTTTTTTTTCTCCTTTGGGTCCCTGACTTTTCCATTTTCTTGTCATTTTGATCACATTGCCTAACTCAGTCTAAAAATCTGGTTATAACCAGAGGTATTTTTGGCATAACCGTTGTGTAGTGATAACCAAGGGTAGTTTACAACATAATTTATAAACCTCCTAATAATTCAATGCTAAATATACCCCTGACCATAACCTGATTTTCAGACTAAGTTAGGCAATGTGATCAAAATGTCAAGAAAAAGGAAAAGTCAGGGACCCAGGGGAGAAAAAAAACTATTTGGACTAAAATGACAATTTGGACAAAAACTCGGGGACTAAAATGGCAATTTACTCTATTTGAACGTTTTGTTTAGTTTGGTATCAAATAGATTTTATGAAACTTTAAACAAAATTAACTAATATTATTTTATCATTTATACATATACGGAATTTCAAATAAAGGGTTAAATTTGTTGAGACTTCGTTAACAAATTTTGTAACAACAGAATAATGTATTTTTATCACGAAAACCAAACTTTGTATTAATATATTAAATATTTTTATTTTCACTATACAAAATTGCATTTACTCGACCCATGTAATACATGAGGTTTTTTTAAGACATAACTTTTTATTATTTGATATATAAAATTAGATTTATTCAATTCGTACAATACACAGAGTTTTTTAAGGATATATTTTTTATTATTTAGTACAGAAAATTACATTTATTCAAACCGTGTAATGCGCATATTTTTAAAGATGTAATTTTTTTTATTATTTGGTATATAGAATTACATTCATTCAACCCATGTAATAAATGGGGTTTTTTGAAGATATATTATTTTATTATTTGGTAAACAATATCACATTTATTCAACCCATGTAATACACGTGCAGTGGCGGAACTAGACCTTCAACTCAGGGGTATCCCAAAATTTTTAGGGGTGTCCTCGTACTTGTTCAGGGGTGTCCTGTGTATAAAAATCGGAAATTTTTTTTTTTTTAACACTACTGGTAAAAACTTGAGCCGTAGCCCGGGCTACGCCCGTTTACACTACAGGTCCGCCCCTGTACACGTGGTTTTAAAGATATAACTTTTTTGTTTAGTATATAAAATTACATTTATTCAACCCGTATAATATGGTTCTTATAGATATAATTTTTTATTATTTAATATATAAAATTATATTTATTCAACCCGTGCAATAAATGAGGTTTTTAAATATATATTGTTTTATTATTTAGTATATAAAATTTATTTATTCAACCCGTGTAATACACAGGGTTATAACCTAGTACCTTAATAAAGCAAAATTAAAAAAAAATGATCTACGTCGAATTAATATCATGATTTTTTAATTAAGAAGCCATAACATACTATTTGCAAGTTATTGACCACCGAAACAATAATACATGCAACTTTGTTTGATGTGTTGATCGAACAACAAGCTAAAATACATAAAACAGTGTTTCTACTTTCAGTTGTGATTTAAAATATGTCACACTAGGTTAGTGTAATACACACGGAGTGAATAAATGAAATGATACATTGTCAAATAAAATAAGATGTTCTAAATATGGGATTAGAATCAAATACAAAGGATCCTAATTGTAAGAAGGGTACAAAGTCTCATAAAAAAACCCACTACAAAAAAAAAAAAACAAAAACTTAAACATCCATCACCACCCAAAAACCTAAACCCCCATCCCCCCCCCCCTCCCAAAAAAATTTCTTTTTTTCTTTCTTTTTTTTTTTGCCGAGTGGGTGGGGGTTTAGGTTTTTGGGTGGTGGTGGGGTGGAGGTGGGTGTTTAGTTTTTTTTTAGATTTTTTTTTTAGCAATGGACAAAAAGCGTAAAAAATGACTTTTTTCTAAAACGCAATTGCCAGAAAACACCAAGAAATGTCTTATTTTTAAAACGCAATGGCCAGAAAACACAAAAAAAATGTTTTTTTTCCTGAAACGCAATGGCATAAAAACACAAAAGAATGTGTTCTTTCTAAAACACAATGGACTAAAAACACATAAAAATATGTTTTACCTAAAACGCAATGGACTAAAAATACTTCAAAATGTGTTTTTCTAAAACGCAATGGACCAAAAAACACATAAAAATGTGTTTTCCTAAAACGCAACAGACGAAAAAAACATAAAATAAAGTGTTTTTTTTTTCTTTCTAAAACGCAATGAACTAAAAACAAATAAAAATGTGTTTTACCTAAAACGCAATGGACTAAAAACACTTCAAATGTGTTTTTCTAAAACGTTGGACCAAAAAAAACACAAAAATGTGTTTTTTTCTAAAATACAAAAAAAGTGTTTTTTTCTAAAAGGCAACGGACTAAAAACACATAAAATGTGTCTTACCTAAAACGCAATAGACTAAAAACACAATAAAATGTTTTATTTCAAAAAAACAATGGACTGAAAATACAAAAAAATAAGTTTTTCATTCCTTTGTAAAACGCAATGACTCAATTCAAAAACCCAGATCATAAAAATGCAATTCAAAATTTTCTTACATAGATCGAAGCTGATTTCTTCAATGATTGACGAAATTTGAATGCTAGAAACACTTATTAGCGATCGAATGGAACGAATAGAGTGATTCGTTTCAAAATCAAGGGAAAAAATGAGATATTGTGTGAAATTAATCTGGGTTTCTTCAAAAAAATTGAAGAACACGTTGATTAGATGTTTGAATCATTGATTGGTGACGAAAATCGCACTATAATATAGTGATTATTGAGATAGAAAGTGAAGAAAATGTTTAAGATGGTGAGTTTTGAAGTTATAGAGAGAAGAATGAAGAAGATTGGATAAAATTGACTAAAATATTCTTCCCCTTTATTTTAAATTTTGGAACATGTCATAATCCTATTGCTTCCTATTCTTCTTAGCCAAAATAAACTTCCTAATTGATCATCTCCCATCACAATAAATGATTATTCTATGTCCGAAAAATTGAAGATTATTAGTTTTTTATTTTTTTTTAAAGGCTAATTTCTTTAGTCTCTTATTACCCAAAAAAGACAAAAAAAAAAAAAAAAAAAACGTCACAAAATTTATTAATCTATAACTGCTTCTCAGGAATTACATATAATGAAAAAAGAAAAGTTACCGCTATAATTCAAAACCCTCCAAAAAAAAGTTAACAACCTTGTTGTTTCAATAATATTAAAGTTTGATGATAGTCATGATTTTTATGATATAATTTATCATATTAGTTGATTTTAATCTAATAACTATGAATTCGATGGATTTTGATATCTAATCATCATACTTAGTAAATCTCACCAATAGCAAAGCTAAGGTAGGGTCTGAAGAGGGTAAGACGTAGACAGCCTTACCTCTACCTCAAAGAAATAAAGAGACTGCTTCCGGTGAGACCCCGACTCGATAGTAGTTTTGCATCAAGCCTTGGACATAAAGCACATAACACTCAACAATTGAGACAAATGCTGGTTAGTGCATGTACCTCCTTGTCTTTCGACTATCAACGCCACCACATGATACATGATTAACCATCCCCCTCTTTTAACATGATTTTTACGAAATTAGTAAAATAACGTTAAAAGTAGTGCACTATCACTTTTGGCCCCCGAGCGCCCACACATATATACATTATATGCGCATACAGCAAGCAGGGCGGTACCTTTGTTTTCCCTTTACTGTACCTACGTAAGAAAACCAATTTACCCACAAAGTAAAAAAAATGTAGATGTTTACGATCCGATTTGTCTCGTTTTAACAAATATAACTAACCCGAACCTCTAACTATGATTTTGAAAAAAAAAAAAAAAAGAGTAAACTGCCATTTTGGTCCCTGTGGTTTGGGCACTTTTGCCATTTTAGTCCAAATCTCAAACTTTTTACATCTGGGTCCTTGTGGTTTGCATTTTGTTGCCATTTTAGTTCAAAATCCAAAAACCCTATTTTTTGACTGTTGAAAGCTGCCTATTTTGTCCTTTAGTGCAGGGGCATTTTGGTCATTTTGCTTTTCATTTAACATTTTCTTAATTCAAAAATTTATATATATATATATATATATATATATATATATATATATATATATATATATATATATATATATATATATATATATATTTAACATTTTCTCTCTCCAAACACCCTATTTTTTGACCCAGATGTAAAAAGTTTAAGATTTGGACTTAAAAAAAACCCAACCAATCGGGTTGATTGGGGTCAGCCGCAACGGCATGTTACAGTTTTATAGTTAAGTGGTTTTAGAATTCTCTTAGTTAAATTTAAAAAAATAATAACTGGAAAAAAAAACTTATAACAACGGGTTCAGTTTACACAGTTGATTCCAAGTTCCAACCGTAAACCGAACGTGGAGGCCATCAAACCGTTAAAACTGAATCGTGAACCAGGCCCTATATATCAATTTGGTCAACTTTCTTTGGTTTGGGTAGTTAAATCGGTTTTGACGGGTTACGAACACCCTAGTAAAAACAAATTAGAATATAACTAGAAGAAGCACCCGCAGCGTTGCTGGCGGGGCTCAGTTTCACATATAGTACAACATAACTAAATAATGATATCACTTCTTCTCTACCAAAAAAATATAAATATTATAAACTTGACATTAGAGCATCATTCCAACTTCCTTGAATGACCAGATTCAATAGTTGAAGTCTTATTCTTGATGATGGCATAGACCCTATGTTTGTTTTACAAAGATTATCAAAACTACATTATTTATGCAAAGTATAAACAAATAATAGTAAATGGCCAAATGAAATCGAAAACTTGTTACCTATAATCGTTGGTTACCAACTGTGAAAAAACTTGGCTTGTTCTCATGCCTAAAAGCGCGTTGCGCCGGTGGGACAAAGCATTAAATCGCAAACGAAACTCATCGTTAAGTGAATTCAAATCCATTTCGCAACAATAGATAAGGTAACCGATTTGTTAAAAAAACAACCAATCTTTCTAGATAACATGCCAATAACATAACAATCTAATATAAGCTTAGTTATGTTCACACGTATAATACTTTCTTTCAAAAGTATAACCTCCCAATAGACATATTTCACTTATTGCTATAAAAAACTATTTAACCTGTTAAGAAAACATCAAGTGAAGGATTATTAAGTACCATCTTATAGACAAACCTATAGCAAGTTTACATCAGAAGTTTTGCGATTAAGGCTACTCCAAATTTAATACACACCTGTGACGCTTGATGTAACAACCCTCGGTAAAACCGACACCCTTATAATATCTCTAACACTCTAATATATTTAAGAATGTATCAATATGTCATATATTACACCCCGTATGTGAAAACCGAGCCCAAATTAGGTTATAACATATAAAATAAATCAAAAACAAGAAAAATGGAGATTAGGCGGGCCGCGACATCCTTTATCCTTAGTTTACGCGGGCGGTATCAGGGTTAAACCTGATATCGTTGAATCCTTTAGTTCAGGCGGGCCGCGTAAGAGTCTTTGTTAGTTAACGCGGGCCGCGAGAGATCTTGAAACGCGGAGACATCCTGAGCTGACACGTGTCGACATCGTGGCGGACCTACACATCGAATCAGCTAAGCTATAGTGTTGACCAGGGTTGACGCGGGCCGCGTAACCCTTGTCTGTGTTTTACGCGGGCCGCGACAGGACTAGAATCAGCAACTATAAATAGAATGCATCAGTTTTCGTTTTCCGTCGCTCATTCTCAATTCTCAATCTCGAATTCTCTGATATTAGGCATAATTTTCAAAGTATTATACCCCTAATTAGCAAGGTTCTGCTCCGTTGTAAGTATTATAACCCCGGTTTCATAACAGTTACGCTGCCCGATTGATTTAGGGTTCCGTAACAACTGTCGTGGTTCTGCCCGACGTAGTTGTTGGAATACCGTCTCGGGGAGGGTATCATTAATATTTTCAAAGGGTTATGGTACTAACCTATGTACATTTGTATAAATTATAGATTATATCCAGGAAACCCTCACGAGAAGTCTAAGATAGCAATGTGAGTTTATCCTCTTTTTGTTAACCTTTTTGGAATAATTTACAAAACCTTAATTGTTTTACAATGTGATTAAGCGGTGATAAGTCTTTGTAGTTCTTCAATTACTGCCGGTATTATGGGGTTTTGTATACAAAATTTATTACTACGAGTAGTAGTAAGTCGGAATGACAGTGCATTACCATTGGACGACGAGTTAGCCAATGGGTAATTTGACCATAGCCATAGATCCGGTCGAGTGGCAAATACTGAATGAGTAATTGTGTAGAAATAAACAATGTGATCGCTCTCAATACTGTTTTAATTGATAAAATATTTCTTGATTAAACTGGGATTCACTCACCAGTATTTCCGACTGACAAATGTTTTTAAAACGCGTTACAGGTAACACAATGTGAACAGCCAATTAATGAAAGCCAACTGGAGAGCACTGAAGGCTTGGGAAAAATGTGGCTATAAAAGTTACCTAATAAACTATGTTTTAAATTCAATAAAATGGGGTTTGTCCCTATAAATGTATTGTAATAAGAAACTTGGGTTTTGCCCATGTGATTACTAATATCAAATATGGTGGTTTTACTCTGATAAACATTTCCTAACTACGGTCCTGATGTAAATTCCGCTGCAAGATTAAATAACCTGATACCACCAAACTCTGGGCTCGCGTCCGCCCGTTCCCGGGAATCAGGGATCGGGGGTTGCGACAGAAGGTGGTATCAGAGCCTAGCCACTGGTCTGAGTCAAAGAAGTGTTCCGCTGACACTTAAATTCTATATTTTGTGTTAGGAAATAAATTATGGAAATACGTGCATAACTTTATTTATTTGTTATGTGTTATTTGACTATTTGTTAGTTTACAGTATGAGTGATCAAGGACCCTCAGACATGAGTCGTCAGTTATCTGATTCACCTAGGAGTGAAGGTACTTCTTCACAACCTGCCCTTTCTGGGTATTCTGCTGATCAGGAAGAAAGAGTGTTTGCTTTTAAAGCTCAGTCAGAAGAGCCATTCCCTCATAAGAAACGAGGATGGTTCAGTAAGGAAGCTTTTGCTCGTAGGAAGAGAATGCGAAAGTTGCAATAGCAAAGAGTATTAGCAGCCGCTAAACGTAGAACCGATGCCCATACACAGGATATGCTTAATAGAAGCCTAGCTAATTTCCATATCCTAGCTACAACTGCTGCTGACCCAAGTCTGGAACAACTAGTAGCCCCACAACCACAAAACCCAGATCAACCCATGGAGATAGAAAACCAGGAAAACCAAGTGGAGATGCATGACTTTAACCCAGAAGAAATTCCTAGGGTACCTGCACCAAACCCCCTAGACCCGAATTACGACCCCTGGTGGGACGACAATAGAGATTTTGTGCAACGTTACCCTATCCAGGAATACCCACCCATACAGAACATATAAGCCTACCCAGGTATGGACCCTTTAGATCCCTATTACCATGATAACTACATTAGGGAGATCTTAGAGGATCCTTACCAATTTCAGGAACTGTCACCCTCATATCAGGAACCCACACCCCAGATTCCAAACCCAGTCCGAGAACCTGCACCCCCAATGAGTGCAGAAAACGTTCAAGAACTTAGGACTTTTGAGGAGGAAATTTTAGAAAGCAGTGAGAGAATGCGTCAGGTGGGAGAGCGTCTCGTATGGAAATACGATGAGCGCAATATGAATTTTTGGATAAATCCATATCCGTGAGAGGATGGAGGAAGTAATAATAATAAAATATAATAAAAATAAAATAAAATATGTGTGTACGGATGCATATTACTATTAGTGTAATTTTCTTTCTGTTGGTATTGTAATCTTTATTTCTGTACTAGTGTGTAATAGACGCATAGTATATTGATATACGTTAAAATATACATGTTTTTACACCCCAAAACACTTCTGTTTTAAGCGTTTTTGACCGAAATCGCAATGTTAAGGACTAAATTCAGTAATTATACAATTTCAGGTCTTAAACGGAGCATAAAATGAAAATCTGACGAAAACGGACACTTCCGAAGCATTTCTGATCAAACGGGCCAAAAATCAAGAATAGGACCGGAATAGCACGACCGTGCCATCAGACGAACAGGAAACTGTGAATAATCTGTGGATTACGCGAGAAAAATAGGAAAGGATCGACGAAGGAAACAATACATGGGGAAACGTGTCACGGAAAACAAAGAAATTGCCTTTGGAGAAGCCTGACGGACCTCAAAATTAACAATATGATGTTTTACATGTTAAATACGAAGATTGGATGAGTTTTGGGGAATGTTAATGGATTGAAAATAAAGATATTAGAAGATGGCATGATAGAGGGTTGAATTACGAAAACGTGGGCGAAAACGGTGCGTAAAACGGAGCTAAAACGAAGAAGTTATGAAGAAAACAATTTTGGAAGAATTCTGACATCAAGCTTACGGACCTCAACCTTAGCAACGTTGAGGTCCGTAAAGAAGCTTACGGACCTCAACCTTAACAATGTTGAGGTCCGTAAGGTAGTGTCGGCAACGACTTTTTCGTCGGTAAATGGAGCAGTTGGCTGTTGTCGCAATATGTGGGCTTACGGACCTCAACCTTGTTAACCTTGAGGTCCGTAAGCTAGTCCCCAGCTCCAATTTTTTACCTATAAATAGCCCATTCGTGTTCAAGCAAAGGGGGGGGGGGGGTTTCTCCAAGTTTTCTGACGATTTTGAAGGTCCAAATCAGTTTTGATCAAGCCGTTTCGATGCCTCGATTTCGTGTGAAAGCCTAGTCAATCCACCCCGTCAATTCAGTGCATGTTTATGGTTCGATTTCTTGTTCATGAACATGTAGTCTAATCATTGTGCATGTTATTGGATTGATGTATAGTTATATGTATATATTAATTATGAACTTGTTTCTTGAATAATCTTTGTATTGTAATGTTGTTTGTATGAAACTCAAGTACTTGTTTATGTTTGAATCTTCATGATTGTTTGACGAATGTTTTATTGATGTTGTGTTCTTGATTATGTTTGATTGTCTTGAGTAATGAATATGTGGTTAGTGGGATGGTAACTATTTCTTGATTAATCACTTATTTGTAGACTCTGTTTACACCATGAAACCAGACCAGGGTATTGGTTTTACACAAGATATATCTTATTTTAATTAGGAATACTTTCTTGCACGTAAAGATTCTAATGAATTGTATGGTGTTATTTACATGTTCTCGCATGCGGTTTATGATCCTTGTTTAGTAGTTTTTGTCTGAAATTGCTAACATGGTAGATTTGTATTTAAGACATGTGATAATAAAACTATTTGTTATATGATCTACATAATTGCTTATCCTCGTGGCTGTATTGTGACCACCGATATTGCTTTCTTTGATAAGTGAGGTTAGGAATCCAGACCCGGTAAATAACCTATCTTTAAAGGTTCGCATGAACACATATCAATAGTTCGCTAAGGAATGATTCGAGGTGGTTAACGTGTGACCATCGCGTTAACTTTCCAAAGAATCATAATGCTAGAAATCCAGACCCGGTAACTAGTTGTCTTAAAATTGGAAAATTGATTATGTACTTTTGTGACATACATGATAGATAACATGCTTATGTTGTTTGTGAAACAAGACTATAGTATATTTATGTTTTAATTTAATTTAAATAACTTAGTTAAACAACCATTCACCTATCCTTTTTATTTGGTAAAATACTGACAAAGATTTAGTACATTATAACACCCGTGTTCCATGGATCGATATCTGGCTCTTACCAATACTTTGCTACATATGTGACGGGATACACTTGTCCTTTGTTGTGTGTGTTTTAATGTTAAGGTATAAACCATTTTTATAAATTTAAAACTTAAAATAGTGCGTAAAATCAACTGTATAAATAACATGCTCACGCATCACACCAAGTTTTTGGCGCCGCTGCCGGGGACAACGGTGAAATTAATGGAACAATCCGAGTTATTATTTTACCAATGTATAAACTGTAAATACCTGTTAATATTTGTACATTTTTGTAATTATTTTTTTTTATTTTTATTATTAACCACTAACGACTAACCTTTTATTTTTGTTGTTTTGTTTATCTAACCTTTTATTTATTTATTCATTCTAACTACTAACATTTATTTATTGTCTTATTTATTTATTTATTATAACCTTCTAACATTTTTACCATCCAAATCTCTCATATTTTTCTTTGTGGTGGCAAGTGTTTGGTTGAACCAGCCGAGTCTACCATAATTTTTGTGATAAGATTTGTGTTTTGGTTAAATTAACTCTACTAACTTTATGGACTACTAACTTACTAACTTTCTAACAATCTAACTTTTTATTTACTGTCTACTAACATTTAATTTCTGCAATTTAATTTCCGCACTTTTAATTTCAGTCATTTTATTTATTTTTTATTTTAGTTATTTATTTATTTTTGCACAGTTATTACATTACTTCAATTTAGTTGTTTTATTTCTGTCATTTTATTTATTTTTTTTATTTATTTCTGTACAAGTACGTTGATAGCCATGTTCGGAATCGAACCGCTTATATACGGAATTTTATTTATTTATTTCATTCTTGTATTTATTTATTTATTTTAATAATTGTTAATAATAATATGCATAAGGTGGTAATTGGGTACGCAATAATGTGGGAACCGATTACACTACCTTGCACACAACGAAATGGCGTTGCGAACCGATCTACATAGGTTTATACCGTGTACGACTTTTTAGCAACAATTAAAAAACTTGTATAATAACTTGTATATATATATGTATATTATATAATAGTCTTAGCATTTATATTTTGTATAATATTATTATTTTTCTTTTATCTGTATAATACTTTCCTTTTCACATGCAGGCTAATGTCCACGCCCCTTGCGCCCGCTAACGAACCAGAAAATAATCTTAGAAGAAGTAGGAGGCTACGCGAAAGAGCACGTGTTGTTGCACAAAGGATTGCAGCCGCAATCGATGAACCAGTAACACTGTCGGACAGCGAGAGTTCAGAGGACGAAAAGGGGAGCATTATGGCAGAAATTATAGCAGACGATGACCAGCCTTTGAATGAGACCGGCCGTCCAGGAGGGGAAGGCTTGCTACCGAGCATTGCCCGACCGCAGATAGAAGTACAAAGTTTTGAAATCAAATCTAGTATAATTAACATGTTGCAAAATTCTGTGCAGTTTGATGGAAAGGATCACGAAGATCCTGGTCGACACATCGCTTCGTTTCTCGAGGTGTGCTCGACATTTAAGATTAGAGACGTTTCTGAAGACGCAATTCGTTTGCGACTTTTTTCATTTTCTTTGCGAGACAAAGCCCGATCTTGGCTTTTGTCACTTCCAGCAGGATCCATCACGACTTGGAACGAATTAGCCAATCTTTTTATGCAAAAATATTTCCCGCCGGAGAAGACAGCTAAGCTTAAGAACCGTATCATGACATTCAAACAGGATGAAGGAGAATCTCTACATGCAGCTTGGGAAAGGTTCAAAGATCTTTTGATCGATGTTCCACATCACGGGTTTTCAAAAAGACAACTTGTGTTGAACTTTTACCAAGGACTTAGCTACAACTCACAAGAACGTTTAGATGTTTATGCAGGAGGAGATTTGGGAACAAAAACGCCCAATGAAGCTTATGCAATCATTGAGAAAGCTGCGTTGAAGTCAAGTTCACGTCATGTTGGAGCACGAGGAAATGTTGTTTCAAATCCTGGAGTTCATCAAGTAGATACGTATACAGCTCTTTCAGCACAAATCGGAGCTTTGGCAGCAAAGTTTGACCAAGCTCAAAACGCTTCAAAAGTACAATCAGTACAATCTTCATGTGAGCTATGTGGAGTGTCACACGAGCCAGGTACATGTGAGCAGGGTGTTATGTTTACAGGCCACGAAGAGGTGGACTATTTGGGCAATCCAATCAGGCCCCAAAATAACCCCTATAGTAACACGTACAATCCGGGTTGGAGAAATCATCCAAACTTTGGTTGGAAAGCCAATTCCACTAACCAAAATCCACTCGGATACGCTCAACGCGCTCCCGCACCACAACAGTCTCAAGGGCAAACCTTTCAGCCCCAAAGTCAATTCTATCAAAATCAATCTTTTCAGCCATCAGGGCAAACCTTTCAGCCACGTTTTAACAATTCAGGTTTAGGAAGCACTTCCCAGTCTCAACAGCCTCAAACCTCTCAACCCAACTCAAAACTAGAGGAGATGATGGCGCAGCTATTAAACAACTCCAACAATGCTAATCAATTGGCTGAAAAGCGATATCAGCAGCATGAGGAGCGGTTTATGGCACAAGAAGGAGAATTGCGAAGTCAGAAGGCTTCATTGCAAACCATTGAGAATCAAGTTGGCCAGTTAGCCAAGATGTTATCAGAAAGACCACAAGGTAGTCTTCCAAGCAACACAGAACCAAACCCGAGAGGAACATGTAATGCAGTTATGACAAGGAGTGGTAGAACAACAGGACCTGAAAAATCGGACTCACCGCCGATTAATGAACCTGTCCTAACTGACGCTTCAGACGAGGTGCACGCTAGGCTAGACCCAGCAAGTACAGCACAGTTTCAGGAGCCCGTTAAAGAATTCATCCCTCCTATTCCATATCCGAGCAGATTGAAGAAGCAAAAGAACGATGAACAACATGGTAAGTTTTTAGAAATGTTTAAACAATTACACATAAACATACCATTTGTTGAAGCATTGGCTCAAATGCCTAAATATGCAAAGTTCTTAAAAGACATCCTCACAAACAAACAGAAACTCGAAAGTTTGTCTTGTGTGTTGATGAATGAAAACTGTTCAGCCGTTCTCCAAAACCGTCTACCTGAAAAGATGGGAGATCCGGGCAGTTTTACACTTCCATGTCTCATTGGAAACATGTCAGTCAGTAACGCATTAGCAGATCTAGGAGCAAGCATAAACCTTATGCCTTATAAAGTTTTTGCTAAGTTAGATCTGGGAGAACCTACACCCACCAAAATGAGCATTCGACTTGCAGATCGTTCAATCAAATATCCGCGTGGATTCGTAGAAAACATGCTTGTTAAAATTGATAAATTTGTTTTTCCCGTGGATTTTGTAATTCTTGATATGGACGAAGATTCAAAAGTGCCATTGATACTCGGACGCCCATTCCTCAACACTGCGAGGACAATTGTTGATGTGGCAGCTGGCCAAATCACGCTCCGAGTAGATGACGAGCACGTGACTTTTGATATTAAACGATCAATGCAACACTCGCAAAGTCACGATGATATACTATACTGTGTTGACATTGTTGATGCATGTGTAAGCTCTCATTTTCAAAGCACTGTTGAAGAAATTGATACGGACATATATCTCAAAGGTGAGCAACCATTTGATGATTGTGAAAGTCCAAATCAATTTGTGGAGATAAACCGTGAAGTTGAAGAAAAATCAAAACCATCAGTTGAAGAACCACCGTCTTTGGAGTTAAAAGAACTCCCATCGCATCTCGAGTACGCATTTCTAGACAAGGAGTGTCGCTTGCCAGTCATCATTTCAGCATCTTTAGCAAAAGAAGAAAAGAAACAGCTCCTCGAAGTTCTGACGCTACACAAGAAAGCCATGGCCTGGAAAATTATGGATATAAAAGGTATTAATCCATCTTTTTGTACTCATAAGATTCTCATGGAAGACAATTACAAGCCTAGTGCGCAGCATCAAAGACGTTTGAATCCGAACATGCAAGACGTGGTAAAGAAGGAAGTAATCAAGTTACTAGACGCAGGTCTGATTTACCCCATATCTGATTCAGTTTGGGTAAGTCCAGTGCAAGTAGTACCTAAGAAAGGTGGTATTACTGTAGTTTCAAATGATAGAGATGAACTTATTCCTACCCGTACCGTCACCGGATGGCGAGTTTGCATCGATTATCGCAAACTCAACGATGCCACCCGTAAGGACCACTTCCCGCTTCCATTCATCGACCAGATGTAGGAACGTCTGTCGGGGAAGTCATTTTTCTGTTTCTTGGATGGGTTTTCAGGATACTTTCAAATTCCTATCGCTCCTGAAGATCAGGAGAAGACTACTTTCACATGTCCTTTCGGCACATTTGCCTACAGGCGTATGCCTTTTGGACTGTGTAATGCACCAGCTACATTCCAGCGTTGCATGATTGCCATTTTCCATGACATGATTGAGGACTCCATGGAAGTATTCATGGATGATTTTTCTGTATTCGGGAGTTCTTTTGATCAGTGTCTAGGAAATTTGAAAAGAATGTTGATGAGATGTGAGGAAACTAATCTTGTGCTCAACTGGGAGAAATGCCACTTCATGGTGAAAGAAGGGGTAGTTCTTGGACACAAAATCTCTGAAGCCGGGTTGGAAGTCGATCTAGCAAAAGTGGATACCATTTCTAAACTTCCTCCTCCAACCTCGGTAAGAGCAATCAGAAGTTTCCTGGGTCATGCAGGGTTCTATAGGCGATTCATAAAAGACTTTTCAAAAATCGCAAAACCTATGACCCATTTGTTAGAGAAAGAAGCTCCGTTTGTATTTTCAGACGATTGTATGAAAGCGTTCAAACAACTAAAACAAAGGCTTATCGAAGCCCCAATTTTAGTTGCACCAGATTGGGCATTGCCATTTGAGATAATGTGCGACGCCAGTGATTATGCAATAGGAGCAGTCTTAGGACAACGAAAGGAGAGGCATTTTCACCCCATCTACTATGCCAGCAAGACTCTACAAGATGCTCAGGAAAATTATACGACTACAGAGAAAGAGCTTTTGGCGGTAGTATATGCTTTTGACAAATTCAGATCATACCTTGTGTTGTCCAAAACGATTGTGTACACGGATCATGCAGCAATTAAATACCTTTTTAGCAAACAGGACGCAAAACCGCGTCTTATTCGATGGATCTTGTTATTACATGAATTTGACATTGAGATCCAAGACAAAAAGGGAGCTTTAAATGTTGCAGCCGATCATCTCTCGAGACTTGAGCATGGCAATTCAGATAATTCCGTGGAGGAGCCAATAAACGACAATTTCCCCCACGAATCTCTTTTGAGTATCGAGATGAATGACGAGTCACCTTGGTTCGCCGACTTTGCAAACTACCTCGCATGTGGAATCCTTATCAAAGGATTGTCATATCAGCAAAAGAGGAAGTTCTTTGCAGATTTAAAGTATTTCATTTGGGACGAACCATACTTGTTTAGGATCGGAGCCGATCAAGTGATCCGAAGATGTGTATTTGGAGAAGAGGCAGCTAGCATTTTGCGCCACTGTCACGAGGGGCCAACCGGAGGTCATCATGGAGCCAACTACACCGCCAAGAAAGTGTTAGACTCTGGGTTTTACTGGCCCACGATTTTTCGCGATGCGCATGAATGGGTTAGATCATGTGATGCTTGCCAGAGGGCAACAAATATCTCAGCACGCAATGAAATGCCTCAACATCCAATACAAGTCTGTGAAGTCTTTGATATATGGGGTATCGACTTCATGGGACCATTTCCAACCTCACAAGGTAACAAATACATCCTGGTTGCTGTAGACTATGTCTCAAAATGGGCCGAAGCTCAGGCTTTACCCACAAACGACGCCAGGGTAGTTGTGAGGTTCTTGAAGAGTTTATTTGCCCGATTTGGTGCTCCAAAAGCACTAATCAGTGACCGAGGAACGCATTTTTGTAATGCGCAGTTAGAAAGAGCCTTGTCCCGTTATGGAGTTCATCATAGATTTACTACACCATATCATCCTCAAACGAGCGGGCAAGTAGAGGTTACTAATCGGGGTTTGAAAAGAATCCTTGAGCGGTCCATTAATAATAACCGCAAGGATTGGTCAGACAAGCTAGATGACGCTTTGTGGGCTTTCAGAACAGCATATAAGACACCTATCGGAACCACTCCTTTCAGGTTGGTTTATGGAAAAGCCTGTCATCTACCTGTCGAGCTAGAACACAAAGCATTTTGGGCCTTGAAGACAGCAAATATGGATTTAAAAAGCGGAGGTGAAGCCCGTTTTCTGCAAATTCACGAGCTCGAGGAGCTAAGAGACCAGGCCTACGAAAGTTCTAGCAGATACAAGGAACGAGTTAAGAGATTTCATGACAAGAGGTTGAGAGACCATAAGGATCTCCGTATAGGGGATCTTGTCTTGTTATATAACTCAAGACTGCGTTTATTCCCCGGGAAGCTTAAATCACGATGGACGGGACCATACAAGGTTAAAGGAGTATTTCCATACGGAGCCGTCACTATCGGGGATCAAAACGGGGTGAGTTTCAAAGTCAACGGTCATCGTCTAAAACTCTACATCAGCGGACCGGTTGACCCGATGGAGGAAATTCTTGAACTCCACACCCCGCAAACTTCATAAGTGTGGGGAGGAGAGTCTACGCTACTGACTCAACGATTAAAAATGTAGCAAGAATGTCTTTTGACATTTTAGGGGTAATTTCATAATATTTATTTTTATACTTAAGTTTGGTGTGAAACGATTTATTTTCTTAACATTTGGTTTGTTTTGTTTAAAACTTTTTAAATTTATGTTTGTTTTGATATATGTTATGTGTGAATAATTGTTTTGTTTGATGTTGGCTATTTTAGAAAGTGAGATCATTGGCAGGTTCAAGAAATGCACACAAAATTGAGATGACTACAAATCAAAGTCTATTCAAACGAGTCAACTCAAAAGGGAGTACATCTTTCCCTTTTCACATTATTAGTTTAGTTCCTCATAATTACTTAACTAATATGTATTTCACATTGGGGACAATGTGAAGTTCAAGTGTGGGGAGGGGTTTAAAAGATTCTTAAACTTTGTTTGTCCTTAACTGCTTTAAATTCTGTACAAATCTATAAAAAATAATAATAATAATAATAATAATATTTAAAAATTTAGAATGTTTATAATTAGTTTTGTACATATTTGATTTATTCTTAACTAATAAGTATACAAATGAGAAAATGATAAAGTAATTTTTAGAAATAATTTTTTTTTTTTTTTTACAATTATTCATAAATTTGCATCTAAAATACACACCCAATTAGTGAGTTTTGAGCCATTCTAAAAGCAATAATCATATGCTTTAAACTTCATTTTGTTGAGTGTGCCGCATAATAGTATACATTTCAGAACTTGTCTTGAATATACTTGTTGAAATCATAAAACTGTAAAAATTATATAAAAATGATAGAGGCAATAGGATACAACCATGTGTTTACCTTTCTAGTTAAAAACCTTGAAAAACCAAAAATATTATCCAATAGTAAACCATGTTGAACCTTTTCCTTTTTCGTTTGTTATAAACCCACCATTTTAACCATTTAAGCCTTTTATTTTACCTTTTTAACCCATGTATTATCCAATAGTAAACCATGTTGAACCTTTTCCTTTTTCGTTTGTTATAAACCCACCATTTTAACCATTTAAGCCTTTTATTTTACCTTTTTAACCCATGTGTGAATTTCCGGTTTAGTATAATTTTCCTATTATAGGTATTTAGTTTGATCTTTTACCGGCAGACCTATAAAGAACTGGACATGCATTCGTTTGATTTAAATTTGTTTTGCTGCTTACAATTCGCGAAACCAAGCTTACCTTCGGAACTTAGAGAGAAAATATTTCACCTAAGTGAAGAAGTTAGAAAAACGTGGCGAAAACAAGAACAAACGCCACCATTTTGTGGGACATCCAAAAGTGCAATGAAAAGAAGAGCGAAACGATACGACAAATGCATTGGATGTGGAAATTGGTCTCACGAAGGAAGATGTAGAAAAAGTCAAACTGAATCCCAACATGAATATACACTTCTAATGAGAATGGGGGCTATTAGGCTCAATGCCGAACGGTCCATTAGAAAAGGAAGTAATGTTCACTACAGGATAAAGGAAGACATACAACACATCAAAGATAAAACAGGTCTTGACAATCTGACCTTAAAAGAGTCACTTGGTTTGTGAAAAAAAAACAAAAATAGAGTGAATTTACTTTTGTGTGAGGTTTGTTAGGATAATTTGCTAGACCGGATTGAAACACTTCACCCAGTAAATATCCATAAATTCCTACCTTTAAACCCTAGCCAAGTTACAACCCACAATAAAAGTCCTCTTGATTTATATGATTTTTATTTGTTGGTAGAGATAAGATTTCATTACAAGCTTATGATAATGATACTATATGGCCCGGCTTTTGAGTTATCACAGAAAATTACTAGTGTACAATTCACTAGTTTACACCAGTGAGCCGAGGGAATTACATCAAAGATGCAAGTAAGTGAATAATTGATGTTAAAAACGCTATTTATTTTTGAAAAATTGCATTAAAGTTTTCTCATTGCTATCATTATTAGTTAATTTTAAAACGCTTATGTACATTATTGTGTGTTTAATTTTTCTGCCTAAAATTAATCGTTTGTACAGTTGTTTTGCTTAGGGACAAGCAAAAGTTCAAGTGTGGGGATGTTTGATATACGTTAAAATATACATGTTTTTACACCCCAAAACACTTCTGTTTTAAGCGTTTTTGACCGAAATCGCAATGTTAAGGACTAAATTCAGTAATTATACAATTTCAGGTCTTAAACGGAGCATAAAATGAAAATCTGACGAAAACGGACACTTCCGAAGCATTTCTGATCAAACGGGCCAAAAATCAAGAATAGGACCGGAATAGCACGACCGTGCCATCAGACGAACAGGAAACTGTGAATAATCTGTGGATTACGCGAGAAAAACAGGAAAGGATCGACGAAGGAAACAATACATGGGGAAACGTGTCACGGAAAACAAAGAAATTGCCTTTGGAGAAGCCTGACGGACCTCAAAATTAACAATATGATGTTTTACATGTTAAATACGAAGATTGGATGAGTTTTGGGGAATGTTAATGGATTGAAAATAAAGATATTAGAAGATGGCATGATAGAGGGTTGAATTACGAAAACGTGGGCGAAAACGGTGCGTAAAACGGAGCTAAAACGAAGAAGTTATGAAGAAAACAATTTTGGAAGAATTCTGACATCAAGCTTACGGACCTCAACCTTAGCAACGTTGAGGTCCGTAAAGAAGCTTACGGACCTCAACCTTAACAATGTTGAGGTCCGTAAGGTAGTGTCGGCAACGACTTTTTCGTCGGTAAATGGAGCAGTTGGCTGTTGTCGCAATATGTGGGCTTACGGACCTCAACCTTGTTAACCTTGAGGTCCGTAAGCTAGTCCCCAGCTCCAATTTTTTACCTATAAATAGCCCATTCGTGTTCAAGCAAAGGGGGGGGGGGGTTTCTCCAAGTTTTCTGACGATTTTGAAGGTCCAAATCAGTTTTGATCAAGCCGTTTCGATGCCTCGATTTCGTGTGAAAGCCTAGTCAATCCACCCCGTCAATTCAGTGCATGTTTATGGTTCGATTTCTTGTTCATGAACATGTAGTCTAATCATTGTGCATGTTATTGGATTGATGTATAGTTATATGTATATATTAATTATGAACTTGTTTCTTGAATAATCTTTGTATTGTAATGTTGTTTGTATGAAACTCAAGTACTTGTTTATGTTTGAATCTTCATGATTGTTTGACGAATGTTTTATTGATGTTGTGTTCTTGATTATGTTTGATTGTCTTGAGTAATGAATATGTGGTTAGTGGGATGGTAACTATTTCTTGATTAATCACTTATTTGTAGACTCTGTTTACACCATGAAACCAGACCAGGGTATTGGTTTTACACAAGATATATCTTATTTTAATTAGGAATACTTTCTTGCACGTAAAGATTCTAATGAATTGTATGGTGTTATTTACATGTTCTCGCATGCGGTTTATGATCCTTGTTTAGTAGTTTTTGTCTGAAATTGCTAACATGGTAGATTTGTATTTAAGACATGTGATAATAAAACTATTTGTTATATGATCTACATAATTGCTTATCCTCGTGGCTGTATTGTGACCACCGATATTGCTTTCTTTGATAAGTGAGGTTAGGAATCCAGACCCGGTAAATAACCTATCTTTAAAGGTTCGCATGAACACATATCAATAGTTCGCTAAGGAATGATTCGAGGTGGTTAACGTGTGACCATCGCGTTAACTTTCCAAAGAATCATAATGCTAGAAATCCAGACCCGGTAACTAGTTGTCTTAAAATTGGAAAATTGATTATGTACTTTTGTGACATACATGATAGATAACATGCTTATGTTGTTTGTGAAACAAGACTATAGTATATTTATGTTTTAATTTAATTTAAATAACTTAGTTAAACAACCATTCACCTATCCTTTTTATTTGGTAAAATACTGACAAAGATTTAGTACATTATAACACCCGTGTTCCATGGATCGATATCTGGCTCTTACCAATACTTTGCTACATATGTGACGGGATACACTTGTCCTTTGTTGTGTGTGTTTTAATGTTAAGGTATAAACCATTTTTATAAATTTAAAACTTAAAATAGTGCGTAAAATCAACTGTATAAATAACATGCTCACGCATCACACCAAGTTTTTGGCGCCGCTGCCGGGGACAACGGTGAAATTAATGGAACAATCCGAGTTATTATTTTACCAATGTATAAACTGTAAATACCTGTTAATATTTGTACATTTTTGTAATTATTTTTTTTTTATTTTTATTATTAACCACTAACGACTAACCTTTTATTTTTGTTGTTTTGTTTATCTAACCTTTTATTTATTTATTCATTCTAACTACTAACATTTATTTATTGTCTTATTTATTTATTTATTATAACCTTCTAACATTTTTACCATCCAAATCTCTCATATTTTTCTTTGTGGTGGCAAGTGTTTGGTTGAACCAGCCGAGTCTACCATAATTTTTGTGATAAGATTTGTGTTTTGGTTAAATTAACTCTACTAACTTTATGGACTACTAACTTACTAACTTTCTAACAATCTAACTTTTTATTTACTGTCTACTAACATTTAATTTCTGCAATTTAATTTCTGCAATTTAATTTCCGCACTTTTAATTTCAGTCATTTTATTTATTTTTTATTTTAGTTATTTATTTATTTTTGCACAGTTATTACATTACTTCAATTTAGTTGTTTTATTTCTGTCATTTTATTTATTTTTTTTATTTATTTCTGTACAAGTACGTTGATAGCCATGTTCGGAATCGAACCGCTTATATACGGAATTTTATTTATTTATTTCATTCTTGTATTTATTTATTTATTTTAATAATTGTTAATAATAATATGCATAAGGTGGTAATTGGGTACGCAATAATGTGGGAACCGATTACACTACCTTGCACACAACGAAATGGCGTTGCGAACCGATCTACATAGGTTTATACCGTGTACGACTTTTTAGCAACAATTAAAAAACTTGTATAATAACTTGTATATATATATGTATATTATATAATAGTCTTAGCATTTATATTTTGTATAATATTATTATTTTTCTTTTATCTGTATAATACTTTCCTTTTCACATGCAGGCTAATGTCCACGCCCCTTGCGCCCGCTAACGAACCAGAAAATAATCTTAGAAGAAGTAGGAGGCTACGCGAAAGAGCACGTGTTGTTGCACAAAGGATTGCAGCCGCAATCGATGAACCAGTAACACTGTCGGACAGCGAGAGTTCAGAGGACGAAAAGGGGAGCATTATGGCAGAAATTATAGCAGACGATGACCAGCCTTTGAATGAGACCGGCCGTCCAGGAGGGGAAGGCTTGCTACCGAGCATTGCCCGACCGCAGATAGAAGTACAAAGTTTTGAAATCAAATCTAGTATAATTAACATGTTGCAAAATTCTGTGCAGTTTGATGGAAAGGATCACGAAGATCCTGGTCGACACATCGCTTCGTTTCTCGAGGTGTGCTCGACATTTAAGATTAGAGACGTTTCTGAAGACGCAATTCGTTTGCGACTTTTTTCATTTTCTTTGCGAGACAAAGCCCGATCTTGGCTTTTGTCACTTCCAGCAGGATCCATCACGACTTGGAACGAATTAGCCAATCTTTTTATGCAAAAATATTTCCCGCCGGAGAAGACAGCTAAGCTTAAGAACCGTATCATGACATTCAAACAGGATGAAGGAGAATCTCTACATGCAGCTTGGGAAAGGTTCAAAGATCTTTTGATCGATGTTCCACATCACGGGTTTTCAAAAAGACAACTTGTGTTGAACTTTTACCAAGGACTTAGCTACAACTCACAAGAACGTTTAGATGTTTATGCAGGAGGAGATTTGGGAACAAAAACGCCCAATGAAGCTTATGCAATCATTGAGAAAGCTGCGTTGAAGTCAAGTTCACGTCATGTTGGAGCACGAGGAAATGTTGTTTCAAATCCTGGAGTTCATCAAGTAGATACGTATACAGCTCTTTCAGCACAAATCGGAGCTTTGGCAGCAAAGTTTGACCAAGCTCAAAACGCTTCAAAAGTACAATCAGTACAATCTTCATGTGAGCTATGTGGAGTGTCACACGAGCCAGGTACATGTGAGCAGGGTGTTATGTTTACAGGCCACGAAGAGGTGGACTATTTGGGCAATCCAATCAGGCCCCAAAATAACCCCTATAGTAACACGTACAATCCGGGTTGGAGAAATCATCCAAACTTTGGTTGGAAAGCCAATTCCACTAACCAAAATCCACTCGGATACGCTCAACGCGCTCCCGCACCACAACAGTCTCAAGGGCAAACCTTTCAGCCCCAAAGTCAATTCTATCAAAATCAATCTTTTCAGCCATCAGGGCAAACCTTTCAGCCACGTTTTAACAATTCAGGTTTAGGAAGCACTTCCCAGTCTCAACAGCCTCAAACCTCTCAACCCAACTCAAAACTAGAGGAGATGATGGCGCAGCTATTAAACAACTCCAACAATGCTAATCAATTGGCTGAAAAGCGATATCAGCAGCATGAGGAGCGGTTTATGGCACAAGAAGGAGAATTGCGAAGTCAGAAGGCTTCATTGCAAACCATTGAGAATCAAGTTGGCCAGTTAGCCAAGATGTTATCAGAAAGACCACAAGGTAGTCTTCCAAGCAACACAGAACCAAACCCGAGAGGAACATGTAATGCAGTTATGACAAGGAGTGGTAGAACAACAGGACCTGAAAAATCGGACTCACCGCCGATTAATGAACCTGTCCTAACTGACGCTTCAGACGAGGTGCACGCTAGGCTAGACCTAGCAAGTACAGCACAGTTTCAGGAGCCAGTTAAAGAATTCATCCCTCCTATTCCATATCCGAGCAGATTGAAGAAGCAAAAGAACGATGAACAACATGGTAAGTTTTTAGAAATGTTTAAACAATTACACATAAACATACCATTTGTTGAAGCATTGGCTCAAATGCCTAAATATGCAAAGTTCTTAAAAGACATCCTCACAAACAAACAGAAACTCGAAAGTTTGTCTTGTGTGTTGATGAATGAAAACTGTTCAGCCGTTCTCCAAAACCGTCTACCTGAAAAGATGGGAGATCCGGGCAGTTTTACACTTCCATGTCTCATTGGAAACATGTCAGTCAGTAACGCATTAGCAGATCTAGGAGCAAGCATAAACCTTATGCCTTATAAAGTTTTTGCTAAGTTAGATCTGGGAGAACCTACACCCACCAAAATGAGCATTCGACTTGCAGATCGTTCAATCAAATATCCGCGTGGATTCGTAGAAAACATGCTTGTTAAAATTGATAAATTTGTTTTTCCCGTGGATTTTGTAATTCTTGATATGGACGAAGATTCAAAAGTGCCATTGATACTCGGACGCCCATTCCTCAACACTGCGAGGACAATTGTTGATGTGGCAGCTGGCCAAATCACGCTCCGAGTAGATGACGAGCACGTGACTTTTGATATTAAACGATCAATGCAACACTCGCAAAGTCACGATGATATACTATACTGTGTTGACATTGTTGATGCATGTGTAAGCTCTCATTTTCAAAGCACTGTTGAAGAAATTGATACGGACATATATCTCAAAGGTGAGCAACCATTTGATGATTGTGAAAGTCCAAATCAATTTGTGGAGATAAACCGTGAAGTTGAAGAAAAATCAAAACCATCAGTTGAAGAACCACCGTCTTTGGAGTTAAAAGAACTCCCATCGCATCTCGAGTACGCATTTCTAGACAAGGAGTGTCGCTTGCCAGTCATCATTTCAGCATCTTTAGCAAAAGAAGAAAAGAAACAGCTCCTCGAAGTTCTGACGCTACACAAGAAAGCCATGGCCTGGAAAATTATGGATATAAAAGGTATTAATCCATCTTTTTGTACTCATAAGATTCTCATGGAAGACAATTACAAGCCTAGTGCGCAGCATCAAAGACGTTTGAATCCGAACATGCAAGACGTGGTAAAGAAGGAAGTAATCAAGTTACTAGACGCAGGTCTGATTTACCCCATATCTGATTCAGTTTGGGTAAGTCCAGTGCAAGTAGTACCTAAGAAAGGTGGTATTACTGTAGTTTCAAATGATAGAGATGAACTTATTCCTACCCGTACCGTCACCGGATGGCGAGTTTGCATCGATTATCGCAAACTCAACGATGCCACCCGTAAGGACCACTTCCCGCTTCCATTCATCGACCAGATGTAGGAACGTCTGTCGGGGAAGTCATTTTTCTGTTTCTTGGATGGGTTTTCAGGATACTTTCAAATTCCTATCGCTCCTGAAGATCAGGAGAAGACTACTTTCACATGTCCTTTCGGCACATTTGCCTACAGGCGTATGCCTTTTGGACTGTGTAATGCACCAGCTACATTCCAGCGTTGCATGATTGCCATTTTCCATGACATGATTGAGGACTCCATGGAAGTATTCATGGATGATTTTTCTGTATTCGGGAGTTCTTTTGATCAGTGTCTAGGAAATTTGAAAAGAATGTTGATGAGATGTGAGGAAACTAATCTTGTGCTCAACTGGGAGAAATGCCACTTCATGGTGAAAGAAGGGGTAGTTCTTGGACACAAAATCTCTGAAGCCGGGTTGGAAGTCGATCTAGCAAAAGTGGATACCATTTCTAAACTTCCTCCTCCAACCTCGGTAAGAGCAATCAGAAGTTTCCTGGGTCATGCAGGGTTCTATAGGCGATTCATAAAAGACTTTTCAAAAATCGCAAAACCTATGACCCATTTGTTAGAGAAAGAAGCTCCGTTTGTATTTTCAGACGATTGTATGAAAGCGTTCAAACAACTAAAACAAAGGCTTATCGAAGCCCCAATTTTAGTTGCACCAGATTGGGCATTGCCATTTGAGATAATGTGCGACGCCAGTGATTATGCAATAGGAGCAGTCTTAGGACAGCGAAAGGAGAGGCATTTTCACCCCATCTACTATGCCAGCAAGACTCTACAAGATGCTCAGGAAAATTATACGACTACAGAGAAAGAGCTTTTGGCGGTAGTATATGCTTTTGACAAATTCAGATCATACCTTGTGTTGTCCAAAACGATTGTGTACACGGATCATGCAGCAATTAAATACCTTTTTAGCAAACAGGACGCAAAACCGCGTCTTATTCGATGGATCTTGTTATTACATGAATTTGACATTGAGATCCAAGACAAAAAGGGAGCTTTAAATGTTGCAGCCGATCATCTCTCGAGACTTGAGCATGGCAATTCAGATAATTCCGTGGAGGAGCCAATAAACGACAATTTCCCCCACGAATCTCTTTTGAGTATCGAGATGAATGACGAGTCACCTTGGTTCGCCGACTTTGCAAACTACCTCGCATGTGGAATCCTTATCAAAGGATTGTCATATCAGCAAAAGAGGAAGTTCTTTGCAGATTTAAAGTATTTCATTTGGGACGAACCATACTTGTTTAGGATCGGAGCCGATCAAGTGATCCGAAGATGTGTATTTGGAGAAGAGGCAGCTAGCATTTTGCGCCACTGTCACGAGGGGCCAACCGGAGGTCATCATGGAGCCAACTACACCGCCAAGAAAGTGTTAGACTCTGGGTTTTACTGGCCCACGATTTTTCGCGATGCGCATGAATGGGTTAGATCATGTGATGCTTGCCAGAGGGCAACAAATATCTCAGCACGCAATGAAATGCCTCAACATCCAATACAAGTCTGTGAAGTCTTTGATATATGGGGTATCGACTTCATGGGACCATTTCCAACCTCACAAGGTAACAAATACATCCTGGTTGCTGTAGACTATGTCTCAAAATGGGCCGAAGCTCAGGCTTTACCCACAAACGACGCCAGGGTAGTTGTGAGGTTCTTGAAGAGTTTATTTGCCCGATTTGGTGCTCCAAAAGCACTAATCAGTGACCGAGGAACGCATTTTTGTAATGCGCAGTTAGAAAGAGCCTTGTCCCGTTATGGAGTTCATCATAGATTTACTACACCATATCATCCTCAAACGAGCGGGCAAGTAGAGGTTACTAATCGGGGTTTGAAAAGAATCCTTGAGCGGTCCATTAATAATAACCGCAAGGATTGGTCAGACAAGCTAGATGACGCTTTGTGGGCTTTCAGAACAGCATATAAGACACCTATCGGAACCACTCCTTTCAGGTTGGTTTATGGAAAAGCCTGTCATCTACCTGTCGAGCTAGAACACAAAGCATTTTGGGCCTTGAAGACAGCAAATATGGATTTAAAAAGCGGAGGTGAAGCCCGTTTTCTGCAAATTCACGAGCTCGAGGAGCTAAGAGACCAGGCCTACGAAAGTTCTAGCAGATACAAGGAACGAGTTAAGAGATTTCATGACAAGAGGTTGAGAGACCATAAGGATCTCCGTATAGGGGATCTTGTCTTGTTATATAACTCAAGACTGCGTTTATTCCCCGGGAAGCTTAAATCACGATGGACGGGACCATACAAGGTTAAAGGAGTATTTCCATACGGAGCCGTCACTATCGGGGATCAAAACGGGGTGAGTTTCAAAGTCAACGGTCATCGTCTAAAACTCTACATCAGCGGACCGGTTGACCCGATGGAGGAAATTCTTGAACTCCACACCCCGCAAACTTCATAAGTGTGGGGAGGAGAGTCTACGCTACTGACTCAACGATTAAAAATGTAGCAAGAATGTCTTTTGACATTTTAGGGGTAATTTCATAATATTTATTTTTATACTTAAGTTTGGTGTGAAACGATTTATTTTCTTAACATTTGGTTTGTTTTGTTTAAAACTTTTTAAATTTATGTTTGTTTTGATATATGTTATGTGTGAATAATTGTTTTGTTTGATGTTGGCTATTTTAGAAAGTGAGATCATTGGCAGGTTCAAGAAATGCACACAAAATTGAGATGACTACAAATCAAAGTCTATTCAAACGAGTCAACTCAAAAGGGAGTACATCTTTCCCTTTTCACATTATTAGTTTAGTTCCTCATAATTACTTAACTAATATGTATTTCACATTGGGGACAATGTGAAGTTCAAGTGTGGGGAGGGGTTTAAAAGATTCTTAAACTTTGTTTGTCCTTAACTGCTTTAAATTCTGTACAAATCTATAAAAAATAATAATAATAATAATAATAATATTTAAAAATTTAGAATGTTTATAATTAGTTTTGTACATATTTGATTTATTCTTAACTAATAAGTATACAAATGAGAAAATGATAAAGTAATTTTTAGAAATAATTTTTTTTTTTTTTTTACAATTATTCATAAATTTGCATCTAAAATACACACCCAATTAGTGAGTTTTGAGCCATTCTAAAAGCAATAATCATATGCTTTAAACTTCATTTTGTTGAGTGTGCCGCATAATAGTATACATTTCAGAACTTGTCTTGAATATACTTGTTGAAATCATAAAACTGTAAAAATTATATAAAAATGATAGAGGCAATAGGATACAACCATGTGTTTACCTTTCTAGTTAAAAACCTTGAAAAACCAAAAATATTATCCAATAGTAAACCATGTTGAACCTTTTCCTTTTTCGTTTGTTATAAACCCACCATTTTAACCATTTAAGCCTTTTATTTTACCTTTTTAACCCATGTATTATCCAATAGTAAACCATGTTGAACCTTTTCCTTTTTCGTTTGTTATAAACCCACCATTTTAACCATTTAAGCCTTTTATTTTACCTTTTTAACCCATGTGTGAATTTCCGGTTTAGTATAATTTTCCTATTATAGGTATTTAGTTTGATCTTTTACCGGCAGACCTATAAAGAACTGGACATGCATTCGTTTGATTTAAATTTGCTTTGCTGCTTACAATTCGCGAAACCAAGCTTACCTTCGGAACTTAGAGAGAAAATATTTCACCTAAGTGAAGAAGTTAGAAAAACGTGGCGAAAACAAGAACAAACGCCACCATTTTGTGGGACATCCAAAAGTGCAATGAAAAGAAGAGCGAAACGATACGACAAATGCATTGGATGTGGAAATTGGTCTCACGAAGGAAGATGTAGAAAAAGTCAAACTGAATCCCAACATGAATATACACTTCTAATGAGAATGGGGGCTATTAGGCTCAATGCCGAACGGTCCATTAGAAAAGGAAGTAATGTTCACTACAGGATAAAGGAAGACATACAACACATCAAAGATAAAACAGGTCTTGACAATCTGACCTTAAAAGAGTCACTTGGTTTGTGAAAAAAAAAAAAAAATAGAGTGAATTTACTTTTGTGTGAGGTTTGTTAGGATAATTTGCTAGACCGGATTGAAACACTTCACCCAGTAAATATCCATAAATTCCTACCTTTAAACCCTAGCCAAGTTACAACCCACAATAAAAGTCCTCTTGATTTATATGATTTTTATTTGTTGGTAGAGATAAGATTTCATTACAAGCTTATGATAATGATACTATATGGCCCGGCTTTTGAGTTATCACAGAAAATTACCAGTGTACAATTCACTAGTTTACACCAGTGAGCCGAGGGAATTACATCAAAGATGCAAGTAAGTGAATAATTGATGTTAAAAACGCTATTTATTTTTGAAAAATTGCATTAAAGTTTTCTCATTGCTATCATTATTAGTTAATTTTAAAACGCTTATGTACATTATTGTGTGTTTAATTTTTCTGCCTAAAATTAATCGTTTGTACAGTTGTTTTGCTTAGGGACAAGCAAAAGTTCAAGTGTGGGGATGTTTGATATACGTTAAAATATACATGTTTTTACACCCCAAAACACTTCTGTTTTAAGCGTTTTTTACCGAAATCGCAATGTTAAGGACTAAATTCAGTAATTATACAATTTCAGGTCTTAAACGGAGCATAAAATGAAAATCTGACGAAAACGGACACTTCCGAAGCATTTCTGATCAAACGGGCCAAAAATCAAGAATAGGACCGGAATAGCACGACCGTGCCATCAGACGAACAGGAAACTGTGAATAATCTGTGGATTACGCGAGAAAAACAGGAAAGGATCGATGAAGGAAACAATACATGGGGAAACGTGTCACGGAAAACAAAGAAATTGCCTTTGGAGAAGCCTGACGGACCTCAAAATTAACAATATGATGTTTTACATGTTAAATACGAAGATTGGATGAGTTTTGGGGAATGTTAATGGATTGAAAATAAAGATATTAGAAGATGGCATGATAGAGGGTTGAATTACGAAAACGTGGGCGAAAACGGTGCGTAAAACGGAGCTAAAACGAAGAAGTTATGAAGAAAACAATTTTGGAAGAATTCTGACATCAAGCTTACGGACCTCAACCTTAGCAACGTTGAGGTCCGTAAAGAAGCTTACGGACCTCAACCTTAACAATGTTGAGGTCCGTAAGGTAGTGTCGGCAACGACTTTTTCGTCGGTAAATGGAGCAGTTGGCTGTTGTCGCAATATGTGGGCTTACGGACCTCAACCTTGTTAACCTTGAGGTCCGTAAGCTAGTCCCCAGCTCCAATTTTTTACCTATAAATAGCCCATTCGTGTTCAAGCAAAGGGGGGGGGGGGTTTCTCCAAGTTTTCTGACGATTTTGAAGGTCCAAATCAGTTTTGATCAAGCCGTTTCGATGCCTCGATTTCGTGTGAAAGCCTAGTCAATCCACCCCGTCAATTCAGTGCATGTTTATGGTTCGATTTCTTGTTCATGAACATGTAGTCTAATCATTGTGCATGTTATTGGATTGATGTATAGTTATATGTATATATTAATTATGAACTTGTTTCTTGAATAATCTTTGTATTGTAATGTTGTTTGTATGAAACTCAAGTACTTGTTTATGTTTGAATCTTCATGATTGTTTGACGAATGTTTTATTGATGTTGTGTTCTTGATTATGTTTGATTGTCTTGAGTAATGAATATGTGGTTAGTGGGATGGTAACTATTTCTTGATTAATCACTTATTTGTAGACTCTGTTTACACCATGAAACCAGACCAGGGTATTGGTTTTACACAAGATATATCTTATTTTAATTAGGAATACTTTCTTGCACGTAAAGATTCTAATGAATTGTATGGTGTTATTTACATGTTCTCGCATGCGGTTTATGATCCTTGTTTAGTAGTTTTTTTCTGAAATTGCTAACATGGTAGATTTGTATTTAAGACATGTGATAATAAAACTATTTGTTATATGATCTACATAATTGCTTATCCTCGTGGCTGTATTGTGACCACCGATATTGCTTTCTTTGATAAGTGAGGTTAGGAATCCAGACCCGGTAAATAACCTATCTTTAAAGGTTCGCATGAACACATATCAATAGTTCGCTAAGGAATGATTCGAGGTGGTTAACGTGTGACCATCGCGTTAACTTTCCAAAGAATCATAATGCTAGAAATCCAGACCCGGTAACTAGTTGTCTTAAAATTGGAAAATTGATTATGTACTTTTGTGACATACATGATAGATAACATGCTTATGTTGTTTGTGAAACAAGACTATAGTATATTTATGTTTTAATTTAATTTAAATAACTTAGTTAAACAACCATTCACCTATCCTTTTTATTTGGTAAAATACTGACAAAGATTTAGTACATTATAACACCCGTGTTCCATGGATCGATATCTGGCTCTTACCAATACTTTGCTACATATGTGACGGGATACACTTGTCCTTTGTTGTGTGTGTTTTAATGTTAAGGTATAAACCATTTTTATAAATTTAAAACTTAAAATAGTGCGTAAAATCAACTGTATAAATAACATGCTCACGCATCACACCATATATGAAAATAGAGTACAAGTCGCAATGATCGACGCTTTTGGCTAGATTGCATATCATGTGATAAATTATATTAGATATTAATTGTGATATTAATATGGAGTAAATGTTTAAAATTCAGATGGCCGACGAAGGAAATCAAGGAAATCTGAATAACGATAACCAGAGTAACGTTAACGTGGTTAATGAGAATCCGAGCATCAATAACAATAACAATGGAAACCAAGTGGATAATAGTGCTATCCAACACATAGTAGCACAGGGAATTATAGATGCAATGTCATTTATTCTTCAAACTGTTAAGGATGCTGATAATAAAAGTAAGCATAGCAGTAAGCGACCAAGTGAACCAGAAAACAGCATGAACAATGGACCTGTAATTCAAATGCCCATTCCCAAAAGAAGAATAACCATGCCATATGGTTGTTCTTATAAGGAATTCTGGTCATGTAAACCAATGGAATTCTCGGGCAACGAAGGGGCCATTGCAACCCTACGCTGGATAGAAAAGACTGAGGCAGTCTTAAGGATAAGTAAGTGTGCTGAAGAAGACAAAATACTGTTTGCTTCTAATCTGTTTAAGAATGCAGCACTAGAATGGTGAAACACTATCCTTTAATCAAGAGGAAGTGATAGAACCTATAATATGGAATGGGACGAATTTAAGAACAAGGTAGAAAGGAAATTCTGCCCACCTAATGAAAAAGAACAGATAGCAAACAAATTCCTAAACCTTAGGATGACTGGTGTGGATAGCAAGGGGTACACTAAGTTATTCTTCGAATATGCTAGGATAGTGCCAACTCTTGCCTCACCAGAACCAGTGTTAATCTCCCGTTATATTTGGGGATTAATTGGGGAGATAAGACACATAGTCAAGGCAGCTAGACCTCAAACCATAGAAGAAGCTGTAGAACTAGCCAATACCTTGACTGATGAGTTAGTCCGTACCCGAGAAGAGGATCAACGGAGGAACCTAACCCAGAAGTTGACCCAAGAATTTCGTTCTGGAAATTCTAACCGTGGGAAAAATATAGGTTCTACCTCTGCACCCTACTGTAGGTATTGCAAAAGAAAGCATTCCGGAAGATGCTCCATATATTGTAACTTTTTCAAAATATCGGGACACAAGGAAGAAAATTGCAGGAATAAAGCTAACAGCAAGGTATGTTACAATTGCGGAGAACAAGGTCATATCAAGCTAAATTGTCCAAAATTAGCTCCATCTCCAGACAACAAGAATACTAAAAATGCTAGAGCATTTGTTCTGACTGCAGAAGAAGCCAAAATGATTCCAGATGTCATAGCTGGTACGTTTTTAGTTAATGATGTTTTTGCTAAAGTATTATTTGACTCTGGTGCAAACCAAAGTTTTATTAATACATCATTTTGCAAAATTTTAAATCAGTCATTAACTAAACTACCACATGAATACTTAGTAGAAACAGCTAATGGGGAAACTGTTAGAATTTCTGAAATCTTGCAAGGAGCAAGCATAGAAATTTTAAATCAGAAATTTATTGCAAATCTTTATCCAATGAATCTGGCAGGATTCGATGTTGTTTTAGGAATGGATTGGTTAATAGCCAATAAAGCCAGTATTTTATGTGATCAAAAGTTAATTCAAGTAAATTCACCAAAAGGTAAAACGATCACAATTAAAGGAGATAAACTCTCTAGGTCCACTAAATTCATCTCTGTGATGAAAACTGCAAGTTGTATGAGAAAAGGTTCTATAGTGTATTTGATTTCCATAATCACTAACACTAAAGAAAAGGATTTAAAAGATATTCCAGTAGTATCTCAGTTTTCAGATGTATTTCCAGAAGAATTGCCAGGGCAACCTCCGGATAGAGAAGTTGAATTCAGAATCCATTTGATACCAGGAACAGCACCGATTGCCAAAGCACCTTATCGGTTGGCACCTGCAGAAATGCAAGAATTGAAGAAACAATTAGACGAATTGTTGGAAAAAGGATTTATACAACCGAGTTCGTCGCCATGGGGAGCGCCGATACTGTTTGTTAAAAAGAAGGACGGATCAATGCGTATGTGCATTGATTACCGTGAATTAAACAAGGTCACGATTAAGAATCGGTATCCATTACCAAGGATCGATGATCTGTTTGATCAACTGCAAGGAGCTCGATTTTCTCTAAAATCGATTCAAGGTCAGGATATCATCAGTTAAAGGTACAGGAAGAGGACATTCCTAAAACCGCATTTAGAACGAGGTATGGCCATTATGAATTTACTGTCATGCCATTTGGTTTAACCAATGCCCCAGCTGCATTTATGGATATGATGAACCGAATATGTAAGCCATATTTGGATAAATTCATAATTGTTTTCATAGATGATATTCTAATTTATTCTAAGAATAAAGAAGATCATGCAAAGCATTTGCACGCACTTTTAAGTTTATTAAGAAAGGAAAAGCTTTATGCTAAATTCTCTAAGTGCGAATTTTGGTTAGAACAGGTACAATTCCTTGGACATTTAGTTAATCATGAAGGAATTCATGTAGATCCAACAAAGATCGAGGCGATTACTAAATGGAAAACTCCTGAGTCACCAACCGAGGTTAGAAGTTTCTTAGGATTGGCCGGTTATTATAGAAGATTTATTAAGGATTTCTCTAGAATAGTCATTCCCATAACTAAGCTAACCTGTAAATCTGTTAAGTTTGAATGGGGATTAAAACAGGAAGAAGCATTTAGAAGTCTTAAGCAAATATTAACCCATACACCCATACCAGCGTTACCAGAAGGAACTGAAGACTTCGTAGTCTATTGTGATGCTTCTAAATTAGGTTATGGATGTGTGTTGATGCAACGCCAAAAGGTTATAGCTTACGCATCTAGACAACTTAAGAATCATGAAGAGAATTATTCAACACATGATTTAGAATTAGGAGCTATAATCTTTTCTCTTAAGATTTGGAGACATTACCTTTACGGAAGTAAGTTTACCATATTCACAGATCATAAGAGTTTAAGGTATGTTTTTGGACAGAAAGAGTTGAATATGAGACAAAGACGTTGGATGGAATTTCTTAGTGATTATGATTGTGATATCCAGTATCATGAAGGAAAAGCAAATGTAGTGGCAGATGCTTTAAGCCGAAAGTATCATGAGAAGCCACGAAGGGTACGTTATCTTAAATTAAATCTGCAAGTAGATTTAAATGATCAGATAAGAGAAGCACAAGAATCAGTAATCAAGGAGGATTCTGAAAAATTAAAAGGTATGCTAAAAGAATTAGAACAAGGAATAGATGGAATTTGGAGATTCCATAAAAAGATAATGTGGATACCTAAATTAGGAAATCTACGTCATCGTATACTAGAAGAGGCCCATAAGTCTAAATATACGATGCATCCAGGAAGTGATAAAATGTACCAGGATTTAAGGAAAAATTTCTGGTGGATAGGAATGAAAAAGGACATAGCAACCTAGTTTCTAAATGTTTAACTTGTTTACAAGTCAAAGCTGAACACCAGAAACCCTCAGGTTTGTTACAACAATTAGAAATGCCAGTTTGGAAATGGGAATTTATAACAATGGATTTTGTTACTAAATTACCCAAAACAAAGAAAGGAAATGATACAATCTGGGTGATTGTAGATAGAATAACCAAGTCAGCTCATTTCCTACCAATGAAGGAAACAATTAGTATGGAACAATTATCTAAGTTGTATGTAAATGAAATTGTTTCTTTGCATGAAATTCCTTTATCAATTGTTTCTGATAGGGATAGTCGATTTACCTCTCATTTTTGGTCAAGTTTCCAAAAGGCAATGGGAACCAAATTAAAGCTAAGTACGGCTTATCATCCACAAACGGATGGACAAAGTGAAAGGACAATTCAGACAATGGAGGACATGCTTAGAGCTTGTGTAATCGATTTCGGAGGTAATTGGGACGATCACTTACCTTTAATAGAATTTTCTTATAATAATAGTTATCACACAAGTATCAATGCTGCACCATTCGAAGCACTTTACGGACGAAAGTGCCGAACCCCAGTCTGTTGGGCAGAAATTGGGGAAAAGCAACTATCTGGACCTGAGATAGTACAAGAAACAACTGACAAAATTATTCAAGTCAAGGAACGACTGAAAGCAGCACGTGATCGATAGAAGAGCTATGCTAATAACCGACGCAAACCATTGGAATTTCAAGTAGGAGATAAAGTATTGTTGAAAGTCTCTCCTTGGAAAGGAGTTATAAGATTCATCAAACGGGGAAAGCTAAGCCCAGGTATGTTGGACCTTTTGAGATTATTAGAAGAATAGGACTTGTAGCCTATCAGCTACAACTGCCAGAGGAAATGGCAGGAATACATGATGTGTTTCATGTATCTAATCTTAAAAAGTGTTTAGCTGATGAATCATTGATAGTACCTCTTAAGGATATAGAGGTAAATGAACAACTCAAGTTTGTAGAAAGGCCTCTACAGATTGAAGACAGGAAAGTCAAAAATCTTAAACATAAGAGACTAGTTCTGGTCAAAGTGAAGTGGGGCTCCAAAAGAGGACCTGAGTACACATGGGAGCTTGAAGCAGAAATGAAAAAGAAATATCCGTATTTATTTCAGTAGATCTCGAGGACGAGCTCTAAAACAAGGTGGGGAGAATGTAACAACCCTCAGTAAAACCGACACCCTTATAATATCTCTAACACTCTAATATATTTAAGAATGTATCAATATGTCTTATATTACACCCCGTATGTGAAAACCGAGCCCAAATTAGGTTATAACATATAAAATAAATCACAAACAAGAAAAATGGAGATTAGGCGGGCCGCGACATCCTTTATCCTTAGTTTACGCGGGCGGTATCAGGGTTAAACCTGATATCGTTGAATCCTTTAGTTCAGGCGGGCCGCGTAAGAGTCTTTGTTAGTTAACGCGGGCCGCGAGAGATCATGAAACGCGGAGACATCCTGAGCTGACACGTGTCGACATCGTGGCGGACCTACACATCGAATCAGCTAAGCTATAGTGTTGACCAGGGTTAACGCGGACCGCGTAACCCTTGTCTGTGTTTTACGTGGGCCGCGACAGGACTAGAATCAGCAACTATAAATAGAATGCATCAGTTTTCGTTTTCCGTCGCTCATTCTCAATTCTCAATCTTGAATTCTCTGATATTAGGCATAATTTTCAAAGTATTATACCCCTAATTAGCAAGGTTCTGCTCCGTTGTAAGTATTATAACCCCGGTTTCATAACAGTTACGCTGCCCGATTGATTTAGGGTTCCGTAACAACTGTCGTGGTTCTGCCCGACGTAGTTGTTGGAATGCCGTCTCGGGGAGGGTATCATTAATATTTTCAAAGGGTTATGGTACTAACCTATGTACATTTGTATAAATTATAGATTATATCCAGGAAACCCTCACGAGAAGTCTAAGATAGCAATGTGAGTTTATCCTCTTGTTGTTAACCTTTTTGGAATAATTTACAAAACCTTAATTGTTTTACAATGTGATTAAGCGGTGATTAAGTCTTTGTAGTTCTTCAATTACTGCCGGTATTATGGGGTTTTGTATACAAAATTTATTACTACGAGTAGTAGTAAGTCGGAATGACAGTGCATTACCATTGGACGACGAGTTAGCCAATGGGTAATTTGACCATAGCCATAGATCCGGTCGAGTGGCAAATACTGAATGAGTAATTGTGTAGAAATAAACAATGTGATCGCTCTCAATACTGTTTTAATTGATAAAATATTTCTTGATTAAACTGGGATTCACTCACCAGTATTTCCGACTGACAAATGTTTTTAAAACGCGTTACAGGTAACACAATGTGAACAGCCAATTAATGAAAGCCAGCTGGAGAGCACTGAAGGCTTGGGAAAAATGTGGCTATAAAAGTTACCTAATAAACGATGTTTTAAATTCAATAAAATGGGGTTTGTCCCTATAAATGTATTGTAATAAGAAACTTGTGTTTTGCCCATGTGATTACTAATATCAAATATGGTGGTTTTACTCTGATAAACATTTCCTAACTACGGTCCTGATGTAAATTCCGCTGCAAGATTAAATAACCTGATACCACCAAACTCTGGGCTCGCGTCCGCCCGTTCCCGAGAATCAGGGATCGGGGGTTGTGACACTTGATCCTATATAAAGAGTGCTTGTAGCAACCTCCGTGCCCTCTGAGTTTTGATTTCGTCCACCTAGATATTTTAATGCCACTGTGTGAACCAATGATCTTATAGCTCCGAATATTTATGACCTGCATTAATAATTTGTTATTTTTATGGTTTTTGCGCCTTAATCACAACCGGGTTTAGCAGGTTGCAAAATATGTGATTGTTTTGTGGCTAGAACCTGGCCGGTCTCTAATGTTTATGCGCATTGCAAAATATGTGATTGTTTTGTGGCTAGAACCAAAAAACGAACCGAACAGTTACTAAAACCAAAAAAAAAAAAACCGAAAGCGAATGATTTTCAAAAACCGAAAACCAAACCAAACCGTGCACACCCCTAGAACCATGCACAAGTGCTTATACAGTTCTAGTAGTACTCGTTGGTTTGTGTGTATGTGTGTGTGTGAATAAAGCTTAGGGAAAGGAGATACCTGCCAAGAACAGAATTTGCCATATCATAAAGAGTAGCCTGAACAGATGGGCTTTACATGCCCTCTTTAGGAGGACCGAAGAAAGTGTCCATTAAAACCTTCTTCACACAGAGGTATTTTTCAGTGAATTGAAGTGGCTTATTGTTAATACTTGACAATGATTCAAATTGGTATCTACATATCAGAATCACCACATTTACGATATAATTGAAAAATCTTTCGGAATATTTAAAAAGAACAAAGAAGAGTAATAAGGTACCTCCCTGATGCAGAGACCTCTGTTGCAAGCATCCTCGTGTTCCAGGCAGTATTGTGTTTTGGTCACATATGAAGCCCTCGAAACCCGACTGTTATTAAGACCGTTTGACATAGTTACTTTGACATTTTTTCATCCAAAGAAAGTCATATTAGAAAGTATTTCATGGTGAAAGTAGCATACTTGTGTTGTCTTCAGCAATGATAAACCAACAACACCAGAAGTCACCCACAAAGAACCATTCTTCTGTACGATAACTTCAGTTGTATGTTTCTCAGATCCAAGTTTAAAGCCTATTTAATATGAATTATTGTTACTTTTTTCGTTATACATTTTTTTACAAATAATCATATCAAAGCAGATTTCGGATTTGCTATAAAATCAATCTCAAATTAAATGTCTAATACAAATACACATTTTAGACTACAGCATGGTGCTTCTGTTTCAATAATACACTTTTCTTCCCAATAAACATTACAACTTTAGCTTTACAAGCATGCTGCTATATAAATTTTGCATATTTTCCATATTAAACATGTGACTTAATTTGAGCATATTAAAAATTATGAAGCTGAATCTCCCATCTTATGGAATTGGCGGAATGACTTGCATTAAGTGAAGCATAAAACTTTCTTAGTTTCTTACCATGATCGTGGGGTTGGCCATTCATGCTGATACGCTCCTAAGGCTTTTCAACAATCTTGACTATTGCAGTGGTAACCTACCAAAAAAAAACAGATGAATTTTCACAAGAACCATAGTAATTAAGTGTAGCTAATCAGTAATTAATCAACCAAGTATAATAAATATGATTTTGTGCCAGTAAAAAAGAACATAAAACTCCTTTAAGTCTTGTTCCTTTTCTTTTATCAACAGATACCATTCCCTGAGGTATCCAAATCAAATTACTTCTACAGAAATTACATCCAGTAAACAAATTATCCATCCGTGATTATTCAATGAAAAATGCTTTGACCATTAAGATCTAAAATACCCCTCAATACATCTTGTGGACCAAAAGCAATGCTAATTATGCCATCAATGGATTGTAATAATTACAAACAATTTAGTATCCGAACTTGAGGGACCTTAGTACCAAATAGATTTACCTGTGGATAGAATTAAGTAAAATGCTTAGCAAGTCTAATTGCAAATTCCTCGATAAAAACTTGTTCTTTACACTCCTTTGCCTTCACATATACCTGCAATAACATCAACCAGTAAGTGATCATACTTTATTCTTATTTTGTGAACAGATCAAATTGATTGGCTCATGAAGCATCATCGATTTCGTGACCGTGGAAAATGGAAGTTTGTGGTCGTCGTAAGGTGGCATATTGGTGACTGGGGAAAACTGATGAAGCATCAATGGTGGTGGTGGTGGCGATACGATAGCGTACACGTCGATGGAAAGTCGACAAATCATTCTTGGGCCTAGTAGTCGTCCTGGCGCCGCATCCCACCTGCCTGCCTATCTCTCTCTCATGAGGAAAATTAGTAAATTCGTATGTGAAAAAAAGGTAGAGAGACTGATCTATCGTGTACATACTCGTTTGGACCCGTTAAAGCTCAAAACACCTCTAACGTCGCGAACCAGCGGCAATGGCCACTTTGTCACCACTATTACAAATAGCAAACAAACAACTTTCAATACCGAGCAGCCCTAAATCAAATCTACAACAAAATAAGAACTCTAATAGCCCCAAATCAACAACTCTACAAAACTTAAAATCGAAAGACCAAATACCAATATAATAAATACATCTTACCTAATACGCCGGAAGACTGAGGATCACCCATTACCATCGTCGATCTACCCTAAGTTCGACTGCATGACACCGATCTACCTTTCTAAGACATCTTCATCAACATCAGAGTTCGTAACCTTTTCCTATGATCGAAGTCAGAACCCTAGGCCACCGTGACAAATGCAATCGCCACCCGTCGCTACTGCTGGAAACATGGTAGCAGCGGTCCACTCTTCGTTCCTATCCTTCATCGAAAGAAATTCTCTCTGCCGCTGCAAGGTAACGCAGCCAGCGTTGCTGGAGGTCTTCAGCACCAGGTGATTTTTAGAGAGAGAAAGAAAAAGACGTGGCATACATATACATATCACATGCTTTTGAAGAATTGGTTTACAACCACACAATATACATACAATCCATTAAGCATAAGTTACAACTACACAATACACATACAATCCATTAAGCATATGTTACAACCACATGTTGCCTATTTATGTTACAAATTAGACTATATATAAATGTGTTTGTTGAGAGAACGGGATAGCTATTAATCATGACCTTGAATGTAAATGTGTTCAACTGGTCTCTGTTATGATGGTTGGTTAATTTAGTAAACCTTTCTCTATATCTATAGATTAATCATGGTTGATGACGGGGTAGCCCAAGATCAAATAAAAATGACTTAAATACATAAGCGCTCGAAAGGTTAAATGGTTCGAAGGTTAAAAAGCTGGGAGATTGGGAAAAACAATACGGGAACAGTAAGTAGTCACATCCCTGGATTGCTTCACCAACCCACCAGCCGCAAAAGCAACTCGGTTCCACAGAACACACTCTTTTACCCGCAAGTCAAAGCCTTCAACCCCCAAAAAGGGCAAAACCCCCACTGCAAGCATGGTCACTAGTCAAATGCCTTCCTCTTTGAGCGATGTCTTCTCCTATCTATTAGACACTTCATTTACTAAGCAGGACATTCCTGGCCAGCCCTGATTCCTGAAATCTCTGGTCATTCACTACGAGTACTTGCTTCATGCAAGTCACTTCCTTTCACATCCAACACACACATTTTGTTTGCTCCATCATCCGAATCTGAACACAATTCAGAGGAGGACCTTCATCAAACAACAAAAATAAACTAGTGAACCTCCTTCCACGTCTTGCAAACGTGGGGGGACCCCACGACCTGCGTTAGGCAAAGTTGAACCCTTCAACCCTTTTGCCTAACCAGCCAGGCTACTATCTTTGGTCTATTATTTGTTGCATCAACAAGTTGGCACCCACCGTGGGGCTACGCCGCTATTTCTCCTCAAAAAGACCTAGTAGTGTAGCTCTTTCCTCTTGAAACTACCATGTCCGAAAGTGGATCCCCGGGTGAAGTAAATCAGGTTCCAAACACCTCAACCCCGGGTAGTAGCCAAGCTTATGTGGCTATATCAACCTCTTTCTCAACTCCGGGGAGCACTCCCGAGTTTCTCACCATCAACACTCCAACTCCGTCCAGATCCGGAGTTCCTTCCCCTAATGTTGGCGTCTCTGACACCCCAGCACGTGTTGAACTTACCCCTGAGGGGGTTGCCAACAATTTCCTTGAGTTGAGGTCTCTCCTCAACCAATATGTGAGCAAGGAAAGGGACAAGGGAGTGAGGATTCGTCTAAACTATGATGAGCCAGAGCCAACGTTATCTCCCGGACCTCCCGTCCCTCCTTTTACATCTAGGGACGAGGCTGGTCCCAGCAATCCTCCAAACCCTAATCCATATCTGTCCACAAGGCCGAATCCTACAGCACATCCTCTCTTCTCCTCTCAACCAATTACAAGTGGTGCTCCTTTGGGGCATGAGCTGACTCTTGACCAGCTCCTACAGTCCCCGGTAACTAGCCTTCAACCCTCGACAACAACTTCATGGGAACAAGCTTTGTCCGTGCTCCCCTTGGCACGAAGTGCTGTTATGAGCACCCCTTTGGGAGTTAGTTGCCCAGTAGCACCTAGAAGCCTCCAAGGCTTCAACCTCATGCCCCAGATGATGACCCAGATGATGGCCAGCTTCCCGTGGCAGCACTTTATTAATCAGGTGCTGGCCACTCAGGGAAACAGCAACCATGGCCACAACGCGAGTGCAGGAGCTGAAGAAGATTTGGCCAAGCCTTACAAGCCGAGCAACCTTTCATGCTTTTCACAGCAAATAGTTGATTATGACTTTCAAACAAAGATCAAGATGCCTCCTCACATCAAAACGTATGATGGGACTGAAGACCCTGAGGACCATCTTCAGATCTTCACCGGTGCAGCAAGGATTGAGAAATGGTCAAACGCTGAATGTTGTCTGATGTTCATGCAAACCCTTGTCGGATCAGCCAGGATCTAGTTCAACGATTTACCTGCTCGAAGCATTCGAAGCTTCGACGACCTCAGCAAGGGTTTTCTGGCCAATTTCTCCCAACAAAGGCGATATGTCAAAGATGCAACAGTAATCTATCAGATAAAACAACATGATAATGAAAGTCTTCGAGAGTTTATCGAACGATACAAGAAGGAGGGTCTAACGTATATAGGGGCAGACGAAAAAATGAGAGTAGCTGGTTTTATGAATGCTATCACCTCAAAATATCTCACAAGAGATTTCAACAAATCCCTGCCAAAGACCCTGGAAGAAGCTCTCGAAAGGGCGGAAGCCCATATCCGGGGAGAGGAGGCAGTAGATATCAAAGAGCAAAGGAAAAGAGGATCCAGTTGGCGAAGCGACAGCCCGGCCAGAAAAAGAGGGAACTTTAACTCCTATGACAGACGTCAAAAGGGCTCAGACCATCGAAGGCTTGAAGGTCGGAACCCTTCCACCAGAGAGAAAGGCATAAGTTTCACACCCCTCACAAAGACTCCTCAAGAAATCCTGGCAACGGAAGAAGTCAAGCAGAACTTTCGGCCTCCTAGGCCTCTCCCCAAAAGCAGGAAGAATGAAAATTCCACACAATATTGTGAATTTCATGAAGAAAAGGGGCACCATACCAATGATTGCTTCCAACTTAAAAAGAGAATCGAAGAAGCCGTCAAGTCCGGGGAACTTGCTCACTTGGTTAAGGGAGTAAGGGACAAAATGGCTGAAGGAAAAAGCAAGGAAGTCAATATGGTAGACTTCGATGGAAGGGTTCCGCACAAAAGGCATATGTTGGAAGCTTGGGAGCTTCAGTGTGTTTGTTTCCCCCCAACTGAAAAAGACCCTCTTTCAAACCCTCTTGTGGTTGAGGCCACTGTGGGAACATTGCAAACAAATAAAGCATACATAGACACTGGTGCTGCTACTGAAATCATGTTTGAGAAGTTCTTCAATCGTCTAAGCAATGAAGAACGATCAAGGCTTCAACCCTCCGGAACCTCCATAAAAGGTATTGCCGATGTACCCCTCAAGCCATTAGGGCAACTGACACTTGATGTTCGTTTTAGTGAAGGTCAGAAGGAGAGAGTCCAACCACTCACCTTTGTGGTTATTAATATTCCCTCAAACTATGATGTGATCATCGGGAGGCCGGGACAGTGTGCATTTTACATGGCCGTGTCCGTTGGCCATGGCACTGTCAAGTTTCCCACCGAAAGGGGAATAGCAACCCTTCAACCTTCCCAGGAAGCCTACATGGTTGAAGGTGAAAGCTCCAAAAGTGAAGAAGATAGACAAAGGCTAATTGTAAATCCCAGGTACCCCGAGCAGAAGATAAGGGTCAATCCTAGCCTTTCACAAGAAACCCTGCCATACCTTAAAAAGTTGTTGGAACATTATAGTGATGTCTTCGCTTGGTGCCCGGAAGATATGACAGGCATCCCTCAAAGCATTGCTGAGCACGAGCTGAGAATACCATCTCATGTCAAGCCCATGGTCCAAAAGAAACGAAGTCTGGCCCCTGAAAGAAGCTTGGCTACATGCCAAGAAGTTGAAAAGCTTGTGTCAGCCGGCATTCTCCATGAAGTCAAATATCAATCTTGGGTTTCAAACCCGGTGATGGTCTGAAAGCCAGACAATTCATGGAGAATGTGCATAGACTTCAAGGACCTTAACAAGGCTTGTCCCAAATACCGCTACCCGTTACCGGAAATTGATCTCAAAGTAGACTCCCTCACCGGTTAGCCGTTCAAATGCTTTCTTGACGCATACAAAGGTTATCATCAAATCCTCATGAAGGAAGAGGATGAGGAAAACACAGCCTTTCATACGGACAAAGGGATATTCTGTTACCAAAAGATGCCTTTTGGCCTCAAGAACGCTGGAGCAACCTATCAACGACTAGTCGACAGAGGCTTCTCAAGTCAAATTGGTAGAAATATGGAGGCATATGTCGACGACTTGGTGATTAAAAGCAAGACGGAGTATCAAATGCTCGATGACATCCAAGAAACCTTCAAGAACTTAAGGAAAGTGAATATGAAACTCAATCCAGAAAAATGTTCCTTTGGGTTTGAAGAAGGAAAATTTCTTGGACATATTGTGGGAAAACAAAGCATCAAAGCTAATCCAAACAAGGTGAAAGCAGTTTTAGAAACCAAACCACCAAGAAGCAAGAAAGAGGTTGAAAGCTTAAACGGGAAACTTGCAGCCTTGAAGCGTCTTACCTCCAAGATGGCTGAAAAATCTCTGCCCTTCTACAAAACGCTCAAGAACTGCTCAGACAAGAAGGACTTCAAATGGACTGAGGAGGCCGAAGAAGCCTTCAACCAGATGAAACAACATCTTGCTTCCTTACCTGACATTGCAGCTCCAGAAACTGGGGAGTTAATCTCGGTGTACCTTTCAGTCGCTGAGGAGACCATAAGCGCGGTCCTCACCATTGAGCGAGAAAAAGCACAGGTACCCGTTTATTTCTTCAGCAAAACTTTAAAATTGGCTGAAACCAAATATCCTCCTCTTGAAAAACTCGCCCTAGCCCTAATTCAAACAGCTAGAAGGCTTCGAAGGTATTTTCAAGCACACCCTATACAAGTGGTCACTGACCAGCCTATTAAGAGTGTGCTTGAAAAACCAGAAAACTCGGGACGATTAGCCAAATAGGCAGTGGAACTAGGTGAGCATAACATCACCTACGTCCCAAGAAAGGCTATCAAAGCCCAAGTCTTGGCTGATTTTATTATAGAAATCCCAAAGCAAACAGCCACTGAAGTAAACACCGCCACCACTGAACCCTCAGATCTTGAAGCCTGGAAGCTTTTCACCGATGGGGCTTCAAGCGTTGAAGGGTCAGGGGCTGGGCTCATTTTGATCAACCCAGAAGGGTTGGAATTCACGTATGCTCTCCGTTTTGATTTTCAGACCACCAACAACGAGGCTGAATACGAGGCACTGATTGCCGGCTTAAGATTGGCTAAAGAAATGAAGGTCCAAAAGCTTGAAGTATTCACAGATTCATTGCTGGTCTCGAGCCAAGTGAATGATAGCTACGTTGCCAAGGAACCCAACATGAAAAGATACAAAGAAAAATCCAAGGAGCTAATGAGTACCTTCCAAGCATGCAATATCAAGCAGATTCCCAGGTCCCAAAACAAAAAGGTGGACGCCTTGAGCAAGCTGGCATCTCTCACTTTTGCCCACCTTACCAAGAAGGTGTTGGTAGAAGTGTTGAAGGCTCCATCAATCGACGAGTTGGAAGTTCAAGACGTAGTCACCGAGGAAGATCCAAATTGAATGACTCCAATCAAGAAATTCCTTAAAAATGGTGAATTACCAAGTGATCAAATAGAAGCCGAAAGGGTTAAGATCAAAGCAAGACAATACGTACTACAGGGCGAAACCCTTTACAAAAAGGGTTATCTTGCTCCCTTGCTAAGATGTGTGGGTCCCGAGCAAAGTCAGTATTTGATCAGAGAAATTCACTAAGGTATATGCGGAGCTCACTTTGGAGCTAGATCGATGGTGGCAAAACTTATGAACCTTGGGTATTTTTGGCCCTCAATGAACCGGGATACCGTTAAGCAATTAAGGAAATGCGATGCCTGCCAAATTCATGCACCAATCCTGAAAAGTCCCAAGCATGATCTGGTTCCAATAACCTCAGCATGGCCATTCTATAAATGGGGGATGGATATTGTCGGTCCGTTTCCCCCAAGCAAAGGTGGGTGAAGTTCTTGTTGGTAGCAATAGATTATTTCACCAAGTGGCCAGAGGTTAAACCACTCGCAAAGATCACATGCAAACAAGTCATTGACTTTGTCTGGGAAAACATTATTTGCCGTTATGGACTGCCGGGGGTACTTGTCACTGACAATGGAAAATAATTTGCTGAAAAGCCTTTCAGCGTTTGGTGCAAAGAATACAGAATCAACCAGGTTTTCAGCTCAGTCGCTTATCCTCAGTCAAATGGCCAGGTTGAAAGAACAAATCGAAGCATAGTGGAAGGTATCAAAACAAGATTGGGAAGATACGAAAGCAACTGGCTTGAAGAATTGCCTAGTGTTCTATGGGCCATAAGAACAACCTAAAAAACAAGCCATAAAAGAACACCCTATAGCTTGGTATTTGGGTCCGAATCCGTGATCCCTGCTGAAGTAGGAGTTGTAACACAACGAATTGTCAACATGGATCCCGAAACAAACCAAAAAGAGACCATGTTGAACTTACAACTCCTAGAGGAAGCACGAGACCAAGCTGCAATTCAAGAGGCCAAGTAAAAGCAACGAATGGAAGCCTACTACAACAAGAAAGTCAAGAACGAACGCTTCAAGCCAGGAGATCTGGTACTTAGAAACAATGAAGCTAGCAAAAGAGAGAATCAAGGAAAGCTCGACCCAAAATGGGAAGGCCCGTATACCATCCTTGAAGCACATAAGGGCGGATCTTACAAGCTAGCAGACTCAGAGGGTAAAAGGCTTCCAAGGCATTGCAATGGAAAGACCTTGAAAAGGTTCCATGTCTAAATAGGAAAGATTGGTTTGTATTTCACAAGTTGTATCTCGAAAATGGCACCACAAACACCTTTTGTAAAAACGAGTATCTCTTGAATGAATGAAGTTGTTTTATCAAATTTGTCTTTCTATCCTAAGATCAGGTTGAGAACCTAGCAAAAAACTCCATGGCAAGGGCCATGTAAGGGGATGAGCTCCCAGGCCACATCTGTAAGGACTCTTAAAATTTTCCTAAAAATACCCGTAAGTAAAAACCCGGACCCCTGAAACCTTAAACCATATTAAAAAAAAATCAAGAAAAACAAAATTCTGGTTCCCAGGCGGGCCGCGTAAGAGACAAGCCATGTCTTACGCGGGTCGCGTCAAGACGTGGTTGACCGGATAAGTGTTCCGGATCCACGTGGTGTCCAGCTGGCTAACCTACTCATGACCAATCAACCCTACTTGTAGACTAGGCTGCCTCGCGGGCCGCGTAAAGTTTGGGTTGTGGTTTACGCGGGCCGCGTGAGGTCTCAATTTCAGCTATAAATAGATTGTTGCATGCACAGTCCACTGGTGTCGAAACAAACTCACAAAAACGAAGTTACAATACTCTGAAGTCGAAATTACTTTCAATATTAGTGAGGTGCTGGTCCGATACCGGGTATTAACTCGATCGCTGCTACGATTTAATGTCCGATCGATTAAACTATCCAATGGATGTTTAAGTGCTGCCCACATTAGGGTTTATGCTTTGTCATTCGTCGTTAATTCGATGGATGTTTAAGTATCGCACTTTGTCATTCATTGTGAAGGTTTAATCTCGTGAGTTATCATAAATGCTGTATTAGTTACTAACCGAGTTCGTATGCATATTATTAAATTTAGGTTAAAAGGCTAATCAGTAGGCTAAACTCTGCTCATATAAATCTGCAATGTGAGTCATTCTCTTTTTATCAAATTTGATTTCAAAAGCATGTTTATTTTCAAAGTTATAATTACAGGGATTAAGTCTTTGTAATCACCAAATTACAGCCGATATGTGGGGTTTTGTATACATTACTTGATAACCTTCACCATTGGAGAACGAGTTAGCCAATGGGTGATATGACCATAGTCACAGACACCATTGGACTATGAGGTTACCAATGGATGGTCGAGTGACAAATACTGTGGGTAGTTGGTTGAGATATGGAAACATTGTAATCGCTCTTAATACTGTAAATTATAACAAACGCGTCGTTTTATTAAAAAGAATGATTCACCGGTATTTCCCGCTGACAAAACCTTTTTCAAACATGTTTCAGGTGATCTGTTGTGATCCAGGAAAAGTGCCGTGAAGCGCTACAAGCTTAAAGAAGTGGCTCAATATAAAATAAAGAAATATGTTTTGTAAAAATAAAGATGTCTCGGTGAAATCATATGATTGTAAATTACCGGGGTTTTATCCTGAGTTGTGAAATAAAATAATCGGGAAATTGCAGTTTTAAAAAGATCCTGAAGAAAACTTCCGCTGTTAACTCAATTAAATAAATACCACGGGATTTTCTGTCTCGCGGCTCCTAGACCGGGTCAAACCGGGCCGGGGGCCGTGACAGAAAAAGGTGGTATCAGAGCCACTGATTTAAGCCAATTAAGTATTTAGAAAATACTTAATTTTACTAATTGCTATTTTGTGATTATGTGTTTTATTATTTGAATATTTACAGTATGGGTAAGCAAAGACTTTCGGATATCTATTATAAATTAGATACTACACCTAGAGAAACAGGATCATCATCCTCAAAACACTATGCAAATCCTGAAGAAGGAATATTTGTTCGAAAGGCACAATATGAGGAACCACTTTCTCCTAATAAAAGAAGTTTGATTATTAGGAAAAGTCAGGAGAAATTAAAGAAATTACAAACAAAAGAAAAGAGAGTTAATCAGAAAACCCAAGAACTAGGCAATAACCCACCATGGGAAGACAAGTTAGATGAAAAATGGGCAGATCTCTATATGCTAGCCCCTGTAGCAGTAAATGCAAATCTTTAAATACTCTGACTCAAGTTTTAGCACCCTTATCACCTACAAGCCAGAAACCTTATCCAGTAAATAAATAAGTTTACAGTAAACTCTAATATGTTTTAATTGTCAGTTGTCCTTTGTATTAAATTAGTCACATGGTATGCAATAATATTTAAAGGTTGTCTATGAAATTTTGTTATAAAATTTTAACTTAGCAATTTTTGTGTATTTTACATATATGCTAAACAGCATGAATGACTTGTCTGAAGCCCTTCAAAATCTAAATCTCTATCCGGTGAAAATAGAGGTTTCTAGAGATTTTACTGGTTACATACCAGATATAGAAGAACCTATGGAATTCAACGCTCCACCTCCAGAGAAACCCAAGCCTAAGAAAAGGAGAAGATTTGTGGAATGGAGGCGTGTGCGTAGGAGGAAACCCGCAACTAGGAAGATTCCTAAAATAGAAAATCCCTTAGACAAAGGAAAGGGGATTGAAGTCAGGGAAGGTTCTAGGCAGAGGGAAATGGAGTTTGGGGAAGGTTCTAGGAAGATGGAAATGGAGTTTGGGGAAGGTTCTAGGCAAACCCAGATGGAAATTGGGGAAAGCTCTAGACAAATTGAGGAGTTACCATTTCAGGAGGAATTAGATCGTGCATTGGCGAGCTGTGATATCGTCAGGCCTATCAATAATAATCTTTACCCTTATCCTGCTGAAAATCAACTTCCAATGAACTTAGAACCAGCAATTCCAGAACCTATAATCCACACCCAACCTCTGGGAATGGACAAGTGGTGGACCAATGATTGACAGTTTCAAAACCTTCTCAATAATCCTTATACTTTTCTCCCTCAGTTCGACCCGGAACCTATACCAAACCAACCAACGAGCACTGAAAACTTAGCTGAACTCCGCCACTTTGGTGAGGAGCTGGTGGATGCAGGAAATAGGATCAGGGAAGTAGGAGAACAGATCTCCTGGAAATACGATGAGAGGGAACGTCGTTACTAAAAATACCAACTGACGAGGGATAGTGGGGTTGTGAAACTGTGCTTGTATAATAAATAGTAAAATATAACTATGTAAAATAACCTAAAATAAAACCTTGTAAGATAAATGGTGTGTATTGACGCATATTATAAAATATGAAAATGGGAATCGAGAAATCGATAGTTTTGGCTATATGTGTTGTGAAATTTATATGATTATTTTATGTATGATTATTATTTGTTTGATACTAATAAATTATATATATTAATTATCAGATGGAAAACGCTAATAATGAACCAGTTAATGAGGTTAACCAATCTGAGCAACACCCGGAGGATCAATTTATGACTAGGCAAGACATAGAAAATATTGTTGCTCAAGGAATAGCCAATGCTATTCCAGCAATACTTGCTGCTGCTCAGAAACATGTTGAACCTCAACAAATCATTCCTAGCAAACGTATTTCTGAAGATAACTTCAGTAATAGCGTAAACGGAGGCGGTAATCATACTAATCACGATAATGATCCACTGCAAGCTCCGCTCCCTAAGAAAATGAAAGCTGCAACGCCTGGTTGCACTTACAAAGAATTTCTTGCTTGTAAACCCGCTGAATTTGCAGGCAATGAAGGAGCGACTGCGGCACTGCGTTGGTTAGAGAAAACCGAGGCAGTGATTACAATAAGTAAATGTGCCAAGGACGACAAGGTCATGTACGCGTCAAATCTTTTCAAAGAATGGGCGCTAGAATGGTGGAATACAGTACTTCAAGCCAAAGGAAGAAATATGGCCTATGCCATGAACTGGGAAGAATTTAAGAGCCTATGCCATGAACTGGGAAGAATTCAAGCCAAAGGAAGAAATATGGCCTATGCCATGAACTGGGAAGAATTTAAGAAATATGGCCTATGCCATGAAAGAAAATTCTGTCCCGAATATGGAAAAGATCAAATGGCAAACAAGTTCCTAAATCATCGAATGATGGGTGTAGATTATCGCGGGTATACTTCGACATTCTTTGAATATGCTAGAGTGGTACCAACACTGGCTTCGCCAGAACCGGTTCTCATTTCTCGCAATATTTGGGGATTGATTGGCGAAATCCATAACATCGTTAAAGCTGCGAGACCTCGTACTATTGACGATGCGGTAAAATTAGCTAACACCCTAACTGACGAACTGGTACGCACAAGAGATGAAAATAGGAAAAGGGAACTGGCTCAGAAAATTAATCAAGGATTTCGTACGGGTAATAACAGCAGTTTCAAGAGAAGAGGAACAGGGCAATCTTCAACTCCGTCGTTTTGAAGAAATTGCAAAAAGAAACATTATGGTAGATGTAATGTGACCTGCAACTTTTGCAAAGTCGCAGGCCATCGCGAAGAAGACTGCAGAAAGAAAACAAGGATCTGCTATAACTGTGGAGAGGCCGGGCATTTTAAAACAGAATGCCCTAAGTTGATTAAACTAGCAGACAATAAAGCTAAACCAGCCGACGGAGCTACCAAGAAGAATGCTCGTGCATTCCAATTAACTACTCAGGAGGCAGAACTCATTCCAGATGTGATAGCTGGTACGTTCTTAGTTAACAACATTTACGCAAAAGTATTATTTGACTCTGGTGCAAACCAAAGTTTTATAAATACTTCATTCTGCCAAGCTCTTAATTTACCCTTAACCAACCTTAGGCAAATCTTTACAGTCGAAACGGCAGACGAAAATTCTGTCAAAATAGATAAGGTTTTGCAAAAAGAAAATATAGAACTTTCAGGTCATAAATTTCATGCAAACCTATTGCCAATGAATTTAACTAAGTTCGATGTCGTATTAGGAATGGATTGGTTGGTAGCCAACCATGCTCGAATCTTTTGTGATAAAAATTCTATAGAGATTCAGGCACCTACTGGGGAAGTAATCATGATTACAGGAAATAAACCACGTAAACCCATGAAGTTCATATCAGTAATGAAAGTTGCTAGTTATGAACGAAAGCAAGGAATAGTATATATGATTTCAGTAATCATTAGTACTAAGAGTAAAGAACTTAAGGAGATTCCTGTAGTCTCGGAATACCCAGATGTATTCCCAGAAGAATTACCAGGATTACCACCAGATAGAGAAGTAGAATTTAGAATTCATCTAATTCCCGGAACTACACCAATAGCCAAGGCACCTTATCGGTTAGCACCCACATAAATGTTAGAACTGAAAAAGCAATTAGATGAATTACTAAGTAAAGGTTTCATACAACCTAGTTCATCCCCTTGGGGAGCACCAGTATTGTTTGTGAAAAAGAAGAATGGTTCGATGAGAATGTGTATTGATTATATAGAATTGAATAAGGTTACAATTAAGAATCGATACCCATTACCTAGGATTGATGATCTTTTTGATCAACTTCAAGGAGCTAGGTACTTTTCTAAGATCGACTTACGCTCTGGATACCATCAATTGAAAGTACAAGAAGAAGACATACCTAAAACTGCTTTCAGAACTAGGTATGGTCATTACGAGTTTACAGTCATACCCTTTGGGTTAACAAATGCCCCAGCAGCATTTATGGACATGATGAATAGAATCTGTAAACCGTATTTGGATAAATTTGTAACTGTCTTCATTGACGATATACTTATTTATTCTAAAGGTCAGGACGAGCATTGTGAGCATTTGCATGCACTCTCAACTTTGTTAAGAAAAGAAAAGTTTTATGCCAAATTCTCGAAGTGTGAATTTTGGCTACAGGAAGTGCAATTTTTAGGACACATGGTGAATCACGAAGGTATTCACGTAGATCCCTCTAAAATAGAGGTGTCACACCCCGATATTTCCACGTATTACCGGTGGGCCCGGTGGGGAGTATTGTGACGTAGTTGACATCATCATAGTCAAACCACACAATATACAAATGCACAGGGGAAGCAAAAGATACATATATTACAATCCGAATATAAAGTAATATCAAAGTATTACAACGGAAAGTAAAGGATCCACAGGCGGATCAAATAAAAGGAAAAACTGTTCAACAGACTTTAGACGCCTAGAACTTGCAAGATTCCTTATTAACGCCCTGAGCTTCCAGCCAAATACGTTCAGTACCTGTCACTTAACCTTTTGGAAAATACGCCAGTTTACACTAGTAAATACAATTAACCGACTCATTTTAAAAAGAGTTTAAGAAAATTGATTTAGATGCACCAGGCACAAAAATATCTTTTATAACTTGGGACAATTATATGAATAATCTTGTATACAAATTTACATGTTCGTTATACATTCAGGGCCCGATGTAGAAACCGAGTCAAGATTAACAGACACGCCACAAGTATAGGCCCACAAGAGAGTGAGATACCGTTTCCCTTATGCAACTGTTAAGTGTATGCCTACACCCCGTGCTTAAGGCGTGGCCATTTTATAATATAATGATGCCAAGGATATCCGGGACATGGTCATTAACCCCTAAAGGCTTTTATTTCAAACAATACAGATTAAAGCGGGTTACCTCAATAATTTAATCACAATACGACTAAACATTCAATACCCGACCAAGCGGTATTATTATAATACCGTATCCCAAGCCCGTATAGGGAAAATAAGTTAAAAGTATTTACCTGAGCTAGCAAATGCAATTTATACTCAGCCGTATATTCTAATCAGCAAGCACAAGTACTTCTACTGGGGCTCTTAATCTGGAATGAAGGTTTTATTAACCTATTAGATTCCTAACGGGTCTTATTTAAGTCGTAACTTAGACCGGTTAGTTTTAAGGAAAGGTTTACGGTTCAAACGCATGATTAAGCGAAGACCGGAATAGAATGTGATTTAGACCCGACAAGTTTGGAGACTTGTATAATATGGGTAAACTAAACACATTCTGGATTTTGAGATAAGAATGATAAGGTTTGACCCGTTTCGGCTAATCTATGCAAACTAGTTACACAAACCGAACCGAAAACGCAAAAAGCGTAACGGGTAACCATAAAAGTCATATACATGTTTCCTAAGTTACTATGCCTTAAACATGTCGTGATATCAGTAAGATACCTTCCGTTATGCCCAAAATGAATTTAAAACCAATTTATGCCCCAGAGGGGTATTTTGGTCATTTTAAAGGTTATAGACAAGGTTTAATATGAATCTGAGTTTCAGATCTGATTTAATCAGTAAAAATACTCAATTTAATGAGTTATATCAGTAGGGTATTACACATATGTGAATTTTATCATTTATAACCAAACTATGCACCGAAGGGGCATTTTGATAATTTCACATAAGGTTTAAAGGTCAAATTTGGAAATCTGAGTTTAAAACTTTTGCTTACTGTTAAAATATATAGATTTACTAAAAATATCAGTAGGTATCAAGTATTATATATTAAAAATAGTTTTTATACATACTATGCGCTTAAAACGCGTGAAAAGGCGATTTTAAGCGATTTCCAGGATTTTAAAGAAAAACTGATATTTTTATTATTCCAGAAGGCTTAAATATTTTATTTATCATATAAAATCAGTTGCAAAAAGGTTTGGGGTCAAAAGGGCAAATGGGCAACATTTAAGCATATAACGGAAACATGCAATGAATAGGATAACTAAGGATCCAAGTTGTATAACCTCAGAGGGTTACACTAACCTATAACCTGGTCCTAAAGGAATCCTAAGGCATATCTAAACTAAGCTAAATCGGGTCAGAACTAAAAGTCAAAGCAAAAGTCAACTTTTGCGACTTTCGGTTCCAAACCGAGCCTATACTTAGAATTGTCGGGTTGAATCATGCTTAGGCATGTTCAACTAATATTTACCAAGTTATAAAAGAGAGAAAACTGATTTTATGGTTTTTATATTAATAGTTATGAGTTTTATTTAAAACAAACCCGTTTGACTTTTATTTGACCCGACAATCAAACTAAGTAAACGTGGTAATTAGGAGGTGCCCTTTTTGAGGGTTTAACACCTACTAATTACGGTCACGTAGCCATGTTCAATACGAGCAATGGCTCAACCGTTTAAAAGTCAAAGCGTTTATCAAAACGCTTGACTTTTCGGCTATAACGCTAGAAATTTAAACTAAGCGCGAAAGGACACTTACAAAGGGTCCAAGCAAGGAGGTTTGATCCCAATTTCTCAGGTATGAAGAGCAAAGTCTCCAACTTAGAGAATTCAAGATCAAGGTGTGAGTTTGGGGAAAGTTAAGGTGGGTAGTTATAGGTTTTTCGGAACCGTTAAGATCGTTTATCGTAGAACGTGATTCAATCTCATCCTTACACTTGTTGGTAACCTCATGTGCATCACATTGGCCCCCCATCATCAGGAAACAACATGTGGAATTGAGTTTTGGGTGCTTAATAGCTGTTTAAAACTGATTATTCTAATCTGGGAGGGCCTTGCGGCCCACGTAAGGTATACACAAACCTTACGCGCCCCGCCTGAGGGTCCTGGTCAGAAAACAACTTTGCCATAATGACAGTTTAGTCCTTGTTGGTGTTTAAAGCTCATTTCAACACGTTTAAGGCCCGTTAAGCCATCTTTAAGGCCCTAAAATGATGCCTAAACATTGTGGACATGAAACATGCTCAAAAATATGTCGGATGCTGGTTCGTTTGGTCGTATGATCGCGATGTTCGCTTAATTACGACGGAATGCGCATAAGCACGAAAAACGATCCAAATTGCGCGACGAATGGATTTTTCTTATGCCAAACACTAAAATAAAATATTTTAGTGCTTACATAAATTTTTGGATGCCCGGGGATATTCAGAATGTGAGATATGCGCGAAAATGCAAACTTGTGCACTTTTTGACACTTTTAGTCCCTACATGACTTAAAAGTTTATTTTTGCGCACCAAACACCTCTAAGCCTATATCTAATCTATATAAAGGATAAATAGGGTATGTATAACTCATGGTCATAATTCGGAAGGTCCGATAACATACGAATCGACATACTTTTGCAGTTTGACGCTTTAGCCCCTTTAATGCGCGAACTTGCGCATATCATCGTTTAATAGTATCGAAGCCTTATCCAACCCATATTAGGTATTTATGAGAGTATTATAAAACATCATGTCACGGCCCCTGACCCGGTTTGACCCGTTTCAGGAGTCGCGGGACAGAAAATCCCGTGGTATTTATTTAATTGAGTTTAACAGCGGAAGTTTATCATCAGGATCTTTTTAAAGCTAAAATTTTCCCGATTATTTTATTTCACAACTCAGGATAAAACCCCGGTAATTTACAATCATATGATTTCACGGAGAAATCTTTATTTTACAAAACATATTTCTTTATTTTATAATGAGCCACTTTCTTAAGCTTGCAGTGCTCCACAGCACTTTTCCTGAATCACAACAGATCACCTGAAACATGTTTGAAAAAGGTTTTGTCAGCGGAAATACTGGTGAATCATTCTTTTTACTGAAACAACTTGTTTGTTATAATTTACAGTATTAAGGGAGATTACAATGTTTCAGATATCAGCCAACTACCCACAGTATTTGTCACTCGACCGGATCTGTGACTATGGTCATATCACCATTGGCCACCCGTTTGTCCAATGGCAAAGATTATCAAGTAATGTATACAAAACCCCACATACTGGCTGTAATTTGGTGATTACATAAACTTAATCCCTGTAATTATAACTCTGAAAATATTTAAGAATTTATAAAGTACTTTGATAAAAAGAGAATGACTCACATTGCAGTTTTAACACGGACAGAGTCTAGTCTACTGATTAGCCTTGTTAACCTAGTTTAAATAACAATGCACACAAAACTGGGTTAGTAATCAATACAGCATTTACGATAACTCACGAGATCAACCCTCACAACGAATGACAAAGTGCGATACTTAAACATCCATCGAATTAACGACGAATGACAAAGTATAACCCTAATGTGGGCAGCACTTAAACATCCATTGGATAGTTTAATCGATCGGACAATGAATCGTAGCAGCGATTGAGTTATTACCCTGTTTTGCGGCAGCGATTTGTGATCGTGTGTGTTTTAATAGTAAACAGAACGTATTTCAGTGTGTATAGCGAATTTGTTCGTCGTTTTAACTCCAGAAATCAAGTCCCAATGCCTACTATTTATAGGTAAATTTTGACCCCCCTCGCGTGACGCGAGGGGTACCCCTCTGGGCGTCGCGTGGCGCGAGGGGTCACCTATTTCCATAGGGTAGCCACATCCTCAACTAGGCTTGCTGAGTTGACGAAATCGTAAAATTCGATTTTGACAGATAGTTATGTGGATAATCGTAACTAGGGTTTACCCCCCCTGAGTTTTAGGGGCCCTGATCCTGATTCTGATTGTTCTGAAATTTTTTAGGGTTTGTGCAGAATCACTTGGGTGTCTCAATTAGGGTTTCCTGTTAAACTAAATATAATAATAAATAATAGTTTTAGTGAGAGTTGTTACATTCTCCCCACCTAAATAAAAATCTCGTCCTCGAGATTTACTGGAATAGATGAGGTTACTTTCGCTTCATTTCTGATTCCAGCTCCCAGGTGTATTCAGCTCCTCTCTTTGAATCCCACTTGACTTTGACTAGAACTAGTCGCTTGTGTTTGAGAAATTTGATCTTTCGATCTTCGATTTGAAGAGGTTTCTCAACAAATTTCAACTTTTCATTTACCTCTATATCTTGAAGAGGTACTACCAAAGATTCGTCAGATAGACATTTCTTGAGATTGGATACATGAAATACATCATGTACTCCAGCTAGTTCTTCTGGTAGTTGTAAACGATAAGCAACTTGTCCTATAGGTTGGATCACCAAAAGTGGTCCTATGTATCTTGGACTTAGGTTTCCTTTCTTACCGAATCAGACTACTCCTTTCCAAGGAGAAACTTTCAAAAGTACTTTATCTCCGACTTTAAATTCCAGTGGCTTGCATCGATTATCGGCATAACTCTTTTGACGATCTCTAGCCGTCTTCAGTCTTTCCTTGATTTGTGTGATCTTATCAGTCGTCTCTTGCACAATCTCCGGACCTGATAATTGACTTTCTCCTATTTCTGCCCAACAAACTGGAGTTCTACACTTCCTTCCATAGAATGCCTCAAATGGGGCAGTTTTGATGCTTGAATGATAACTATTGTTATAGGAGAATTCAATTAATGGTAAGTGATCATCCCAGTTTCCTCCAAAATCTATTACACATGCTCGGAGCATGTCTTCTAGAGTTTGGATTGTCCTTTCACTTTGCCCGTCTATTTGGGGATGATATGCAGTGCTTAAGTTTAGTCGAGTTCCCATTGCTTTCTGGAAACTTGTCCAAAAATGAGAAGTGAAACGACTATCCCTATCTGAAACAATGGAGAGTGGAACTCCATGTAATGATACTACTTCGTCTACATACAATTTGGCTAACCTTTCCATACTAAAGGTTTCTTTCATAGGTAGAAAGTGGGCTGATTTGGTTAATCGATCCACAATTACCCAAATCGCATCATTACCTTTTCTGGTTTTGGGTAACTTAGTAACAAAATCCATTGCTATGAGTTCCCATTTCCATACTGGCATTTCTAATTATTGTAATAGACCTGAAGGTTTCTGATGTTCTGCCTTAACTTGTGAACAAGTAAGACACTTAGAAACATATCTAGCTATATCCTTCTTCATGCCTATCCACCAGAAATTATTTCTTAAATCTTGGTACATCTTATTATTTCCAGGGTGTATGGTATATCTCGATTTATGAGCTTCCTCTAAAATCTTATTTCTTAATTCTCCCTGCTTCGGTACCCAAATTCTTCTTTTATGGAATCTCCAAATTCCATCAGATCCTTGTTCTAATTCTTTTATTCTTCCTTTCATTCCTTCAGCATCATCCTTGATTGCTGTTTCTTGAAAATGCTTCAGTTGTTCCATTAAATCTAATTGTAGATTTAATCTAAGAGCACGGACCCTTCGTTGTTTCTCATGATACTTACGACTTAAGGCATCTGCAACTACATTTGCCTTTCCTTCGTGATATTGAATATCACAGTCGTAGTCACTTAGGATTTCCATCCATCTCCTTTGCCTCATGTTTAACTCTCTTTGCCCAAATATATACCTTAAACTTTTATGATCTGTATAGACAGTAAATTTACTTCCGTACAGATAATGCCTCCAAATCTTAAGGGCAAAGATTACGGCTCCTAATTCTAAATCATGAGTTGTATAATTTTCTTCGTGCTTTTTCAATTGCCTTGAAGCATATGCAATTACCTTCTTGCGTTGCATTAGCACACATCCTAATCCTAGTTTTGAAGCATCAAAATATACTTCAAAATCTTCAATCCCCTCTGGTAAAGCTAGGATTGGAGCATTTGTTAATTTCTGCTTTAATATTCTAAAGGCTTCTTCTTGTTTAGGTCCCCATTCAAACTTAACGGCTTTACAGGTTAGCTTAGTTAATGGTACAACTATCTTGGAAAATCCTTAATAAACCGTCTATAATACCCAGCTAAACCTATAAAACTTCTAATTTCCATTGCGGTTTGCGGAACCTTCCAATTGGTAATTGCCTCTATCTTAGCAGGATCTACATGAATACCTTCATGATTCACCATGTGTCCTAAAAATTGCACTTCCTTTAGCCAAAATTCACACTTCGAGAATTTGGCATAAAGCTTTTCTTTTCTTAACAAAGTTAAGAGTGCATGCAAGTGCTCACAATGTTCTGTCTGACTTTTGGAATAAATAAGTATATCGTCGATAAAAACAATTACAAATTTATCCAAATACGGTTTACAGATTCTATTCATCATGTCCATGAATGCGGCAGGAGCATTCGTTAACCCAAAGGGCATGACTGTAAACTCATAATGACCATACCTAGTCCTGAAAGCAGTTTTAGGTATGTCTTCCTCTTGTACTTTCAATTGATGATATCCGGAGCGTAAGTCAATCTTAGAGAAATATCTAGCTCCCTGGAGTTGATCAAACAGATCATCAATCCTAGGTAATGGCTATCGATTCTTAATTGTAACCTTATTCAATTCTCTATAATCAATACACATTCTCATCGAACCATCCTTCTTCTTTACAAACAACACTGGAGCTCCCCAAGGGGATGAGCTAGGTTGTATGAATCCTTTACTTAATAATTCATCTAATTGCTTTTTCAGTTCTAACATTTCGGTAGGAGCTAACCGATAAGGTGCCTTAGCTATTGGTGTAGTTCCAGGAATTAGATGAATCCTAAATTCTACTTCCCTATCTGGTGGTAATCCTGGTAACTCTTCTGGGAATATATATGAGTATTCTGAGACTACAGGAATTTCCTTAAGTTCTTTATTCTTAGTATTAATGATTACTGAAATCATATATACTATTCCTTGCTTTCGTTCATAACTAGCAACTTTCATTACTGATATGAACTTCATGGGTTTACGCGGTTTATCTCCTGTAATCATGATTACTTCTCCAGTAGGTGCCTGAATTTCTATAGAATTTTTATCACAAAGAATTCGAGCATGATTGGCTACCAACCAATCCATTCCTAACACGACATCGAATTCAGCTAATTTCATAGGTAACAGATTTGCAGAAAATTTATGACCTGAAAGTTCTATTTCTACTTTTTGCAAAACCTGATCTATTTTAACTGAATTCCCATCTGCGGTTTCGACTGTAAAAATCTGCCTAATGTTGGTTAAAGGTAACTTAAGAGCTTGACAGAATGAAGTATTGATAAAACTTTGGTTTGCACCAGAGTCAAATAATACTTTTGCATACACGTTGTGAACTAGGAACGTACCAGCTATCACGTCAGGAATCATCTCGGCTTCCTGAGTAGTTAACTGAAAGGCTCAAACATTCTTCTTGGTAGCTCCGTCGGCTATCTTGGCTTTGTTATCTGTTGGTTTGACCAATTTAGGACATTCTGTTTTGAAATGCCCAGCTTCTCCACAGTTATAGCAGATCCTGGTTTTCCTTCTGCAGTCTTCTTCACGATGTCCTATGGCTTTGCAAAAGTTGCAAGTCACATTACATCTTCCATAATGTTTCTTGCGACAATTCTTGCAGAACGGCAAGTTTGAAGATTGCCCTGTTCCTCTTCTTTCGAAGTTGCTATTATTACCCACACGAAATCCTTGGGTAATTTTCTGAGCCAGTTCCTTTTTCCTATTTTCATCTCTTGTGCGTACCAGTTCGTCAGTGAGGGTATTAGCTAATTCTACCGCATCGTCAATAGTGCGATGTCTTGCAGCTTTAACGATATTGCGGATTTCGCTAATTAATCCCCAAATATAGCGAGAAATAAGTACCGGCTCTGGCGAAGCCAGCGTTGGTACCACTCTAGCATATTCGAAGAATGTCGAAGTATAACCGCGACAATCTACACCCAGCATTCGATAATTTAGGAACTTATTTGCCATTTGATCTTTTTCATACTCGGGACAGAATTTTCTTTCTACAAGATTCTTAAATTCTTCCCATTTCATGGCATATGCCTCAATCCTTCTTTTAGCTTGTAATATTGTGTTCCACCATTCTAGCGCCCCTTCTTTAAAAAGATTTGACGCATACATAACTTGATCTTCCTCAGCGCATTTACTTATAGTGATCACTGCCTCAGTTTTCTCTAACCAACGCAGTGCTGCAATAGCCCCTTCGTTACCTGCAAACTCAACTGGTTTACAGGCAAGAAATTCTTTGTAAGTGCAACCAGGCGTTGCAACTTTCATTTTCTTGAAAATTGGGACTTGCAGATCATTATTGTTATTATGAATATGATTGCCTCCTCCGTTTATACTATTACTAAAATTGTCGCCTTGGGTACGTTTACTAGGAATGATTGATTGAGGTTTAACAGGTTTCTGGACAGCAGCAACGATTGCTGGAATAGCATTAGCTATTCCTTGAGCCACGATATCCTCGATATCTTATCTATTTAACAATTGTTCTTCCTGATTTTGCTCAGATTGATTTACTTCATTTACTGGTTCATTACCAATGTTTGCCATCTGATAATTAATTTATAGATAAATAATTAGTATAAAATAAGAAATAATCCAATGTCACAATTAATTGCACATAATCACGTAAACAAATATACAAACAAAATTGTAATTTTTCTAAAATTTCCATTTGTTTTATATATTATATTATGCTTCCATATACAACCGTTTTATTGTTTATTTTACACATACTGATTTTTATTAATATTACCGTTATTATACAAATACAAACTCATAACCCATTTCTCCCTCGTCAACTTGCATCTTTAATAACGATGTTCCCTCTCATCATATTTCCATGAAATTTGTCCTCCTATCTCTCGGATCCTATTCCCAGCATCCATCAGCTCTTCACCAAAATGGTGGAGTTCAGCCATATTCTCGTTACTCATCGGTGGATTTGGTAGGGGTTCGGGATCGAACTGAGGGAAAAACGTATAGGGACTGTTGATAAGGTTTTGGAATTGCCAATCATTCGTCCACCACTCATCCATTCCTAGAGGTTGAGTATGGATTATTGGTTCTGGGATTGCTGGTTCCAAGTTCATTGGAATTTGGGTTTCAATAGGATGATTAAAAACATTTTCATTGACAGGCTTTATAGTATCACAGCTTGTCAATATAAAATCTAGTTCCTCCTGAAATGTCATTTCCTGGGTTTGTTTAGAGCTTTCTCCAATTTCTATCTTGGTTTGTCTAAAACCTTTTCCAACCTCCATTTCTATTTGCTTAGAATATTCCTCAAACTGTATTCCCATTTGCCTGGAATCTTCCCCGACTTCAATCTCCAATTCCTGCTGTCTAGAATTTTCCCCCATTTCAATTCTTTTTCCTTTTTCTAAGGGATTGTTTATTTTAGGAAGTCTCTTAGCTGGCTTTCTCTTATGTACACGCCTCCCCCATACGAATCTTTTTCTTTTCTTAGGTTTTGGCTTTTCCAGAGGTGGAGCGTTGAATTCTATAGGTTGTTCCACATCAGGAAAGTACCCAGTAAACTCTTTAGAAACTTCTATGTTTACAGACAGGGTAAAGGTTGAGATTCTCTAGGGCTCCAGATAAATCATTCATGCTGTTTAACAAAATAATAAATTAAAATTTTATAGCAAATTTTACAAATAACCCTCAAATATTATTGCATATTATGTGACTAATTTAATACAGAGGAAAATTGACAATTAAACATACTAGGTTTTATTGTAATTTTTATTTATTTATTCGATAATATTTCTGGCTTGTAAGTTGCTAATACGGAGTCATGGTATTCTAAAGATTAGCATTTACTGCTACAGTAGCTAGCATATAAAGATCTGCCCATTTTTCATCTAAATTGTCTTCCCATGGTGATTTACTGATTAATTCCTGGGTTTCCTTTTTAACTTTCTTTTCTCGGGATTTCTTTAATTTCTCCTGACTTTTTCTAATAATCAAACTTCTTTTATCAGGAGAAAGTGGTTCCTCATATTGGGCTTTTGGAACAAATATTCCTTCTTCAGGAGTTTGGGATGAACTTCCCTTCTCATTTGATGACCTATCTAATTTAAGATAGATGTTTGAAAGCTTTTGCTTACCCATACTGTAACTAACAAATAGTCAGTTAATAAAACACATAATCACATAGTAATCAGGAAAAATTAAGTATTTCTAAATACTTAATTAGCTTAACTCAGTGGCTCTGATACCACCTTTTTCTGTCACGGCCCCCGACCCGGTTTGACCTGTTTCAAGAGCCGCGGGACAGAAAATCTCGTGGTATTTATTTAATTGAGTTTAACAGCGGAAGTTTATCATCAGGATCTTTTTAAAGCTAAAATTTTCCCGATTATTTTATTTCACAACTCAGGATAAAACCCCGGTAATTTACAATCATATGATTTCACGGAGAAATCTTTATTTTACAAAACATATTTCTTTATTTTATAATGAGCCACTTTCTTAAGCTTGCAGTGCTCCACAGCACTTTTCCTGAATCACAACAGATCACCTGAAACATGTTTGAAAAAGGTTTTGTCAGCGGAAATACTGGTGAATCATTCTTTTTACTGAAACAACTTGTTTGTTATAATTTACAGTATTAAGGGAGATTACAATGTTTCAGATATCAGCCAACTACCCACAGTATTTGTCACTCGACCGGATCTGTGACTATGGTCATATCACCATTGGCCACCCGTTTGTCCAATGGCAAAGATTATCAAGTAATGTATACAAAACCCCACATACTGGCTGTAATTTGGTGATTACATAAACTTAATCCCTGTAATTATAACTCTGAAAATATTTAAGAATTTATAAAGTACTTTGATAAAAAGAGAATGACTCACATTGCAGTTTTAACACGGACAGAGTCTAGTCTACTGATTAGCCTTGTTAACCTAGTTTAAATAACAATGCACACAAAACTGGGTTAGTAATCAATACAACATTTACGATAACTCACGAGATCAACCCTCACAACGAATGACAAAGTGCGATACTTAAACATCCATCGAATTAACGACGAATGACAAAGTATAACCCTAATGTGGGCAGCACTTAAACATCCATTGGATAGTTTAATCGATCGGACAATGAATCGTAGCAGCGATTGAGTTATTACCCTGTTTTGCGGCAGCGATTTGTGATCGTGTGTGTTTTAATAGTAAACAGAACGTATTTCAGTGTGTATAGCGAATTTGTTCGTCGTTTTAACTCCAGAAATCAAGTCCCAATGCCTACTATTTATAGGTAAATTTTGACCCCCCTCGCGTGACGCGAGGGGTACCCCTCTGGGCGTCGCGTGGCGCGAGGGGTCACCTATTTCCATAGGGTAGCCACATCCTCAACTAGGCTTGCTGAGTTGACGAAATCGTAAAATTCGATTTTGACAGATAGTTATGTGGATAATCGTAACTAGGGTTTACCCCCCCCTGAGTTTTAGGGGCCCTGATCCTGATTCTGATTGTTCTGAAATTTTTTAGGGTTTATGCAGAATCACTTGGGTGTCTCAATTAGGGTTTCCTATTGAACTAAATATAATAATAAATAATAGTTTTAGTGAGAGTTGTTACACATCACAATGCTTCGGGTTTGCTAAAAGGTCATTCAGAGGTATAATTAAACATATTGACACTTTTAACCCCTTATATTTGCAAAGTTGCGCGTAACGCCACTTAAAGGCATAAAAGCCTCGGACGGCCAACGATTGGCATTTTCGAGAGTATAATCAAATATCATGAAGCTCTCGGTTTGTTAAAAGGTCACTCAGAGGTAAGAATTAACATGTTGACGCTTTTAACCCTTTATTGCGCAAACTTTCAATTAATTACGCAAACGGCTACACTCGATCAACAAGTGGGTCATTTATGAATATAAAACCGTAAATGGCTATTTAGAAACTTATTTTAGGTATGTTAATACTTCCAGTTCTTTCCTAATCAAGGTTTTTGATTTTTCGAAAAATTAGTCCCTTAAATTCAACACTTGACTTCATTAGGGTTTGTTACACGTGTCAATACTTTATTGGACGTGATTTTTACGAGATGTTACAAGAGGCGATTACCAAATGGAAGGTTCCACAATCCGTAATGGAAATTAGAACTTTTATAGGTTTAGCTGGATATTATAGACGGTTTATTAAGGATTTTTCCAAGATAGTTGTACCATTAACTATGCTAACCTGTAAAGCAGTCAAGTTTGAATCGGGACCTAAGCAAGAAGAAGCTTTTAGGATTCTAAAGCAAAAGTTAACAAATGCCCCAATCCTAGCTTTGCCAGAAGGAACTGAAGATTTTGAGGTTTATTGTGATGCTTCAAAACTAGGATTAGGATGTGTGCTAATGCAACGCAAAAAGGTAATTGCGTATGCTTCAAAACAATTGAAAAAGCACGAAGAAAACTATACAACTCATGACTTAGAATTAGGAGCTGTAATTTTTGCTCTTAAAATTTGGAGACATTATCTGTACGGAAGTAAATTTACTGTCTATACGGATCACAAAAGTTTAAGATATATATTTGGGCAAAAAGAGTTAAACATGAGGCAAAGGAGATGGATGGAAATCCTAAGTGACTACGACTGTGATATTCAGTATCACGAAGGAAAGGCAAATGTAGTTGCAGATGCCTTAAGTCGTAAGTACCATGAGAAACAACGACGGGTTCGTGCTCTTAGATTAAATCTACAGTTAGATTTAATGGAACAACTAAAGCATTTTCTAGAAACAGCAATCAAAGATGATGCTGAAGGAATGAAGGGACGAATAAAAGAATTAGAACAAGGAGCTGATGGAATTTGGAGATTCCACAAAAGAAGAATTTGGGTACCTAAGCAGGGAGAATTGAGAAATAAGATTTTAGAGGAAGCCCATAAATCTAGGTATACCATGCACCCTGGAAACAATAAAATGTACCAAGATTTAAGAAATAACTTTTGGTGGATAGGAATGAAAAAGGACATAGCTCGATATGTTTCTAAGTGTCTTACTTGTTCACAAGTTAAGGCAGAACACCAGAAACCTTCAGGTCTACTACAACAATTAGAAATGCCTGTATGGAAATGGGAACTCATAACAATGGATTCTGTTACTAAGTTGCCCAAAACCAGATTAGGTAATGACGCGATTTGGGTAATTGTGGATCGATTAACCAAATCAGCTCACTTTCTACCAATAAAAGAAACCTTTAGCATGGAAAGATTGGCAAAGTTGTATGTAGATGAAGTAGTATCATTACATGGAGTTCCACTCTCCATTATATCAGATAGGGATAGTCGTTTCACTTCCCATTTTTGGACAAGTTTCCAAGAAGCAATGGGAACTCGACTAAATTTAAGTACGGCATATCATCCTCAGACAGATGGACAAAGTGAAAGGACAATCCAAACCTTGGAAGACATGCTCAGAGCATGTGTGATAGATTTTGGTGGAAATTGGGATGATCACTTACCTTTAATTGAATTCTCCTATAATAATAGTTATCATGCAAGCATCGAAACTGCCCCATTCGAGGCACTGTATGGAAGAAAGTGCAGAACTCCAGTTTGTTGGGCAGAAATAGGAGAAAGTCAATTGTTAGGTCCTGAAATAGTGCAAGAAATGACCGACAAGATTACTCAAATCAAGGAAAGATTAAAAACCGCTAGAGATCGTCAAAAGAGTTATGCAGACAATAGACGGAAACCGTTAGAATTCCAAGTGGGAGACAAGGTACTATTAAAAGTTTCTCCTTGGAAAGGAGTAAATTAAGTCCAAGATACGTAGGACCATTCCCAGTGATCCAACGTATAGGACCAGTTGCTTATCGTTTACAATTACCAGAAGAGTTAACTGGAGTACATGATGTATTTCATGTATCCAATCTCAAGAAATGCCTATCAGACGAATCTTTGGTAGTACCTCTCCAAGATATAGAGGTAAACGAAAAATTAAAATTTGTTGAGAAACCTCTTCAGATAGAAGATAGAAAGATAAAATTTCTCAAACACAAAAGATTGGTGTTAGTTAAAGTCAAGTGGGATTCAAAGAGAGGACCCGAATACACTTGGGAGCTGGAATCAGAAATGAAGCGAAAGTATCCTCACTTATTCCAATGAATCTCGAGGACGAGATTTTAAATAAGGTGGGGAGAATGTAAGGACTCTCAAAATTTTCCTAAAAATACCCGTAACTAAAAACCCGGACCCCTGAAACCTTAAACCATATTAAAAAAAATCAAGAAAAACAAAATTCTGGTTCCCAGACGGGCCGCGTAAGAGACAAGCCATGTCTTACGCGGGCCGCGTCAAGACGTGGTTGACCGGATAAGTGTTCCGGATCCACGTGGTGTCCAGCTGGCTAACCTACTCATGACCAATCAACCCTACTCGTAGACTAGGCTGCCTCGTGGGCCGCGTAAAGTTTGGGTTGTGGTTTACGCGGGCTGCGTGAGGTCTCAATTTCAGCTATAAATAGATTGTTGCATGCACAGTCCACTGGTGTCGAAACAAACTCACAAAAACGAAGTTACAATACTCTGAAGTCGAAATTACTTTCAATATTAGTGAGGTGCTGCTCCGATACCGGGTATTAACTCAATCGTTGCTACGATTTAATGTCCGATCGATTAAACTATCCAATGGATGTTTAAGTGCTGCCCACATTAGGGTTTATGCTTTGTCATTCGTCGTTAATTCGTTGAATGTTTAAGTATCGCACTTTGTCATTCATTGTGAAGGTTTAATCTCGTGAGTTATCGTAAATGCTGTATTAGTTACTAACCGAGTTCGTATGCATATTATTAAATTTAGGTTAAAAGGCTAATCAGTAGGCTAAACTCTGCTCATATAAATCTGCAATGTGAGTCATTCTCTTTTTATCAAATTTGATTTCAAAAGCATGTTTATTTTCAAAGTTATAATTACAGGGATTAAGTCTTTGTAATCACCAAATTACAGCCGGTATGTGGGGTTTTGTATACATTACTTGATAACCTTCATCATTGGACAACGAGTTAGCCAAGGGGTGATATGACCATAGTCACAGACACCATTGGACTATGAGGTTACCAATGGATGGTCGAGTGACAAATACTGTGGGTAGTTGGTTGAGATATGGAAACATTGTAATCGCTCTTAATACTGTAAATTATAACAAACGCGTCGTTTTATTAAAAAGAATGATTCACCAGTATTTCCCGCTGACAAAACCTTTTTCAAACATGTTTTAGGTGATCTGTTGTGATCCAGGAAAAGTGCCGTGAAGCACTACAAGCTTAAAGAAGTGGCTCAATATAAAATAAAGAAACATGTTTTGTAAAAATAAAGATGTCTTAGTGAAATCATATGATTGTAAATTACCGGGGTTTTATCCTGAGTTGTGAAATAAAATAATCGGGAAATTGCAGTTTTAAAAAGATCCTGAAGAAAACTTCCGCTGTTAACTCAATTAAATAAATACCACGGGATTTTCTGTCTCGCGGCTCCTGGACCGGGTCAAACCGGGCCGGGGGCCGTGACAACATCGCTCAATAGGTTCAAGGGTTGAATGAACCTATATAAGGGGTGAGTTCCTAAATCAATACAACTCCATGAGACTCATTAATTAAAAACAAAATTGTCTCATAGACAGGTTTGAACAGCCTACACCAAATGTTCCTTAAGCCTTAGAAAAATAATCAACCAACAGGCTTATGAAATCAAATAAAAAGCAAGAAAATAAATAGGATAGGTGTTATGTCTTCTTGTTAAAAATACCAAGGCTAAGTGACTGCAGCACTGAACCTTTTAAGGTATAAAACACATAAAGACAGCACAAACTCGACAAAGACAAAGTTACAAGAAAAAGATATAACTCGAAGAGTAATTGAAAAAAGAGTTATAAAAGCTTGAAATACAAACCAAGTCAAGTTGCAAAACTAAGAAGCCTTCAAGGCTTCAAGCCATATATATGACAACTCAAAACCTTCAAGGCTTCAAGCCATATATATGACAACTCAAAACCTTAAAGGCTTCAACCTACCTAGGGATAGCCAAAAAGCTTAAAAGCTTGAAGCCAACCAAGCTACCTTAACGAAATAGGCACAAGTATAAAAACACAACACAAAGAAAATAAGTTAAGCATCATATCATAACAAAGAAAGCCCTGAAAGACTTTCAACCATTTAAACACAAGTTAAAACAAGTCCTAGTGACTTGCAGGCTTAGATATTGTTCCAACGGCCATACAGGCCTAAAAGCACAACCACATAACAAGAACCTTAGGGGTTCCTGCAAAACCTAATATTGTCTAAAGTTAGCATTACAAACCACAAATTGTTTTTGAGTGCTAAGAAAGCTACAAATGCCCATTAAACATCAGCAGAAGGCTTGGAAACCCCGGAACCTTCACCCTTAACCTTCTTTGCTTTCTTGGACTTCTTGGCTTTTACACCACCATCACCACCTACTGCTGAAGCCTCCAAGCTTGCATCCTTCGAAGCATCCGGACCACCTGAAAGGGTGTCATCACTGTCTCCCGAGTAGGATCTCTTCCTTGAAAGAGAACCCAAGACTTCAACACAGACTTTTTCATTAAGGCCCTCCGGTTTCAGGTCCTGCAACACAGTAAGAGGCTTACCAAAACAAGCAGAAACTTGATGAGTATAAGGGTAGGTCAGCCTCTCCATCTGTTCAACGGAGCCCTTGAAAACATCGGAAGCCTCGGGACGGAACAGGGGAGACTTCTCCAAAGGATGGCCGGATTCATGAAGCTTATAACCAGCGATGAGGCCTTGATGTTTCCCCAGGTTGAGCAACTTAGTGTAAACTTCACCAAGGGCAGAATTAAACTCCTTGGAGTGGAGAAGGTAGGTGACAACCTGTTGAAAGCCTTGCTCAATCAACCATTGGTTATCATCGGTGGTCTGAGCAACCGCAACCTTCAACCCTTCCTTCTCTGCATCAAAAGCCCTTTGTTGAACAGACAAAGCTTCCCTATCAGCTTTAAGCTTCAAACGATCGGCCTCAAAGCTCTTCTTCAGATAACTCATTTCAATGTCATGCCTCTTAGTCAGTTCACTAACATTCTTGTCCCACGCTTCTTCTTTCTCAGCAAACCCAGCTATCTCCTTCTTCATCGCAGCAATTGAAGATTTCATCTTATCTTTCTTCTTAGAAAATTCTTCATATTCTTGCATCCTCTTACGAAAACGAGCAATCCCCTGAGGAAGCATGGCAGCAAGGTTGCAGGTACTCAAAATCATGCGGGATAACATCAAGTCATCGTCCATCTCAGCAATGGTGTTGTGAACTGAAGGAGGAGCAATGTGACTCAGAGCATCTTCACAAACAGCAGCATCTTTGAAACTATCATCAATTTTCACCGACCAACCAGGCACATAAACTTCGTCCGGATCCAACCCTTCAACATCCTTGCTTGAAGAACCCTGAATGGGGGTAACAATAACCTTCTTGGCTGAAGCTTTCTTACCATGAATAACCAGTTTCTTCTCCTTTTTCAGCACCCGCTTCAACACCCTGATCTTCAAAAGCTTCAATATCATCACTCAACTCCACCAGATCAGTAGAAGTGGATTGAGGAGCACCCTTCAAACGGCGGGTAGATCGACGGGTTGAAGCCTTGGGAGCATGAGACTTGGAAAAACCTTTGACATTGGAAGTACCAACGTAGCCCGAACCCTCGAACCTTTGTTCAGTAGTTCTAACTACAACGTTTTCATCAGGAACAGATGGGACATCCCCAAACGCAACATCAAAAGTGTCGTCACTCTTGATAAAATCCAGGGCAGACATGACTGTAAATAACAAAAAACAAAAACATATAAGGCATAAATAAAGAAAAAGGCAAAGAGGGCAAAAAAGGAAACTGCATACCCGTGCCACTCCTCATTAGAACCGGATCCCGATCGGCATTTTCCCACAATTTACTAACCCCTAATAGAACTAGCAAATGTTCAGGGAAGGTACAAACCCTCGAAGGGCACTCCCGGATGGCTTTGAGAAAAACATCATTTAACTCAGATTCAGAGGGCTCCGGTTCGTTGAGAACGGCATCCGGGTGCCTCCACACCATTTTGAATGGGACAATAGAATCAGAAACCCAGAAAAAACGATCCTTCCAAATACCAAGTGTTGTAACCATAGACGAAATAAGACAAGTATCAACCTTGGATGTTTCAAAGGTAAACCAGTCACCATTTTTGGCCAAACGAAAAAACCGGCGAAAATGCAACAATGAAGGATCATATCCAAGGGCACGGCACAAAACCTCAAAGTGCAAAACCCTAGCCATGCCCTTTGGGTGAATCTGACCAAAGGAAACTCGGTAATACTCCAATAAATTCAGAACAAAGAGGGAAAACGGATAACGGAGGTTCAAAAACTCAAAATGACGACAATAAAGTGCAATAAAACCAGCCGGACACTTGTCAATCGGAACATCACAAGCAGGAGCAGTTGGTTTAAACATTTTCCCAATACCATATTACTTACAAAATAATTCTACCTCTTCTTGGGTTAATCGAGAAAAGGACTTTGTCAAATCCTTACGAGCACCCATTTTTTTTAGAAAATATGAAGTAAGTAAGGAAATAAGGAAGAAGCCGGAACTAACCTTGAAGAAAGGAAAGGAATTGCAGAGGAAAACTTGAAAGGATAATGAAGAGATTGGATGATATCTTCAAATATAAAAGAAAATAAAACTTAAAATAGGGTGATAATTGCAAACAGTTACTTCTTGCAAAACCGCCACCCTATGAACTGCCACACATCAATCAAATCAATTGTCAGTTATTTAAAATTCAAAAATTAACTGACCCTAACCCTTTAAGCCTTCAAGGTTTGAACCCTTGAAACCTTCAAGCAATAAACGCAAGTATGAAAGTCAGAAGTCTTTGAGCTCATTCCCAAAAACCTCTGACTTGGGGGGCTGATGACGGGGGTAGCCCAAGATCAAATAAAAATGACTTAAATACATAAGCGCTCGAAAGGTTAAATGGTTCGAAGGTTAAAAAGCTGGGAGATTGGGAAAAGCAATACGGGAACAGTAAGTAGTCACATCCCTGGATTGCTTCACCAACCCACCAGCCGCAAAAGCAACTCGGTTCCACAGAACACACTCTTTTACCCGTAGGTCAAAGCCTTTAACCCCCAAAAAGGGCAAAACTCCCACTGCAAGCATGGTCACTAGTCAAAGGTCTTCCTCTTTGAGCGATGTCTTCTCCTATATATTAGACACTTCATTTACTAAGCAGGACATTCCTGGCCAGCCCTGATTCCTGAAATCTCTGGTCATTCACTACGAGTACTTGCTTCATGCAAGTCACTTCCTTTCACATCCAACACACACATTCTGTTTGCTCCATCATCCGAATCTGAACACAATTCAGAGGAGGACCTTCAACAAACAACAAAAATGAACTAGTGAACCTCCTTCTACGTCTTGCAAACGTGGGGGGACCCCACGACCTGCGTTAGGCAAAGTTGAACCCTTCAACCCTTTTACCTAACCAGCCAGGCTACTATCTTTGGTCTATTATTTGTTGCATCAACAATCGTAGAATGAAATTTCTTAAGCACAAGTTGTAATATGTAATTTGGTTCACAAAAGACCATGCCCCATAGCTATACACATTGACCAGAATAAGACATGGTGGTAGCATTGATTCTTATTGTCCCATAACTTCCAAGTTTTTGTTCTGCCCAGAAGATGAATAACTAGTTGTGTCACTAGGCTACCGAGCCTAGGAAGCCTATTATTATTACTTATATAATAATTTTGATAATATTAATATTAACTTTATTAACAATATTACTATATATAAATTATGATTAATATTAACTTTATTAACAATATTACTACATATATAAATTATGATAAAAGTAATTAAACTCTATATATATTATGTTATATATTGAAATATCAATTATAAGTAAATATAACTAGAATTAAGCACCATCGCGTTGCGACTGGGGCGTAAAAGCATGTCATATAGCACCAATCCAACACAACAGCGACCATCAACACTAAAGTTGTAGCGTGTTAAAGCGAAGAAATAGACTAAAATGTAGAACATTTAAAAATAACTAAATTGATCTAGAACACACGCGTTACGACGAACCTGTCAAATGAGAAAAAATAGACATAAAAACAATGAACACATTGACGTTGCGCCCTGTTAACTCGCAAAATTATGAACGAAACGTAAAAACGTTGAATCACACACGCACGTTGCGTTGTTTTAACTCGCAAAATTTAGTACGAAACATAAAACGAAAATTTAGGAAGGATGAAAAGTATAGGGGACCAAAGTATAAAGTAAAAAACTTGTGAGGTTAAAGTACAAAAGATAAAAAGTTTTTGGTTGAAAGAAAAAAAAATCATTTTTGTGAGGTTAAAATTGTAAGAAACCGAAAGATAGAACATATAAAATAATAACAAAGTCGATCAATGACTCACGCGTTGCGACGAACCTATGAAATGAAAAGCAATAGACGTAAAATCTTGAACTACACAGGGACGTTGCGCCATATTACCTCGCAAAATTATGAACGAAACATAAAAACTTTGAAACATAAACACACGTTGCTTCGTGGTAACTCGCAGAATTTAGTACGAAACGTAAAGCGAAAATCTGCGAAAGATAAAAAGTATAGGAGACCAAAGTTAAATATAAAAAAGTTAAGGTTAAATTGTAAGAGAAAAAGTTTTGGCTCTAAAGTAAAAAAATTCAATTTTGTGAAATGAAAATTGCAAGAAATTAAAAGATTTGGATTAAAGGTAAAATTTCAACTTTTTTTTTTGAAAAACACCCAAAGCACATGATACAACATCCTATGCATATAAAAGTTACTAATTTATAGTATATAAATAGCTAAATAATTAATAACAAGCTAGACTCGAAAAATAGAGCTCTAAATGAGTCGAGCTCAAGCTCGAGTTAAGCTAGGCTCGTTTACACACCTACATAACTACAAATTTAATGTCACATAGCGGCAACCATACGAAATAAAGTTATAGAAGATATCCAGCAGATAATGACACAAAAGTCTTGCTGTGAAATAACCACTTGATACAAAAGCCAAAAAAGAATCTGTCACGGCTCATATCACATTATGCAACTTGAAAGCACCCTATTACTCTATTAGTACTTGGATCGGCTTCTCACCCTGCAAAATTTGGCCATAATTCATTTTCCTTTACTTCAATAATAGCTTCTTTTGAACAAAATTATACACAAGAAACTACATTGCTGATACCTTGGGGACCGTGAGTGGGAGATGGAACGCGAGCGGGCCCGCACAGGGGTCACAGATCGAGAACTGGACCTGGACCGTGAATTACGTCTTCTAGAACTTCTGCCCCTACTTGGACTTCTACTGCGCCTGTATCGTCTGAAAATTCACACACATCATACATCAGATTTTAGCTCGACGACTATATTTCCAACCTTTAAAGCTTAAATGCAATGGTTAGATACCACCTTGGAGGTGAGCGACTATAACTTCTGCTTCGGCTTCGGCTCCGGCTCCGGTGCCTGTATCTGCTTAGTCTGCTAGTTTCTGCAAGTTTCTCAAGCCTCTGCCTCTCTTGTTCTCTTTTCTTAGCCATTTCAGCAGCAGTATCTTTCTTGACTGTAAAAAACATGTAAATCATCAAGACAAACTTCAAACAAATTAACATTGTTGACAACAAACAGAATAACATATACTTTGCTTATTTAGCTGTTTGCTCATAATCCGCTTAAGTCGCTCTTGAGGTGTTTCTTTTTTCTCCTTCTGTTGTTTAACGAGGCTTCCACTACCCGAAGGCTTGCTTAACTTTGCTAATCCTGAGGAAGATCTGCAGATTCATAACAAGGAATATAAGTATGTTCCGTATTATATAAATTTTGAAGCTAAAAGTAGGGCTGCAAGTGAACTGTTCGGCGGGAAGTTCGTTTGTGATCGTTCGTTTATTAAATGAACGAACACGAACAACAAATTTCTTTCATTTAGTTAAATGAACAAACATGAAGAGAGGCCGCGTTCATTCATTTATGTTCATGAACGTTCGGTAACTTGTTCGTTTGTGTTCAATAGTTCGTTTGTGTTTTATATTATATTTAAATACTTTAAAATTCTGACAAATAAAAATTTAATAAGTATCAATGTAGTATATATTAGGGAAATTGGCCTGTAATAATCCCACCTAGACCTTATTGGCCATTAATAATCCCACCTCAAAATATTCCCCCCACCAGTCCCACCTTTCACCTATTTTTCCTACAATGGTCCCCCGTTAAAAAAACTTAACGGAGTTAAGCTTTTTTTTCCAAATTACAAACAGATTTTTTAGGGCTTTTGATTAGAACGACGATACAAGTCCATTGATGTAAAACTTGCCTCGAAGCGGTGCTCCAAACGATGAAAACGGCGCTTCAATTCGGGTGTTTAAATTTCCAATTAACCAAAATCAAGTCACTTGGAGCACAATTTCGAAGTAAGTTTTACATCAGTGGACTCGTATAATTGTTCTGATTAAAAGCCCTAAAAAATCTGTTTGCAATTTGGAAAAAAGCTTAACTCCGTTAAGTTTTTTTTAACGGGGGACCATTGTAGGAAAAATAGGTAAAAGGTGGGACTAGTGGGGGGAATATTCTGAGGTGGGATTATTAATGGCCAATAAGGTCTAGATGGGATCATTACAGGCCAATTCCCCTATATATTATGGTCATGAATGCTTATTTGTGTTCGTTTGTTTTCATTTGTTCATGAACATTAGTTTGTGTTTATAAACGATCGTTACCTAAAATTAACAAACAAACCTGAAAAATTCATTTCCTTAACAAACGAACCTGAACAAAAAAACTCGTTCGGTAAGTGTTCCTGAACAGTTCATGAACACATATATTTCCTTAACGAGCAAACAAGAACGTCATGTTCATGTTCGTTCGGTTCGTTTGCAACCCTAGCTAAAAGCAGAAAAAAAAAAACGTACCCGGGAGACGGTTTTGACAATTTGGCATTCCTTTCACCGTCAACCGATACACCAGACGCAGGATCGATATGCAACGCTTCAAGAATTTGACCAGACGACGGCCTGCAGAAAAGCAGAAGCGTTAGAATGAAAGCCACCTCACATTCTCAGTTTCTCACCGCCTAAAAAACGTAAGAGACTACGATAAAAAGATGAAAGAATAAGCTTATTATGAAAGAGGTGAGATAAGCTGCAGCAGAGAAAGACTGTCGAATCGAATGTAGCTATGCAATAATTAGTAAAAATGCTCCGACCGGTTCAATGCACCAACTTGGGACGGAGGAGATGATGGCGGAGTGTATCCAGCAAGCTTCGGTCCGTCATCATCCGCCGAGCCCCCGAATTCTGTTATGTATTCTATTTTTGGTGTCCTTGGATTACTCCGGTGACTATAGTCAGACTGACCACGACCGTGCCGCCTTGAACTTGATGGAGAGTAAGATCGAGATCGAGATCTGAAAGTCAACATGTTAGCGTCATTTCAAAGTTCCTATAATAAGTCGCTTTCATGTTTTAATACTACAAATTATTCTAGAAATTCACCTTCTAGAGCGTGAATAAGCTTCGTATGTTGGACTTCTTCTAGACTCTCTGCAAACAATTAAACGATTTATGGTTGGCTATATGACTACATCACATTGCATCAGAGCCACTAACAGAATAAAATTTTCAACTAGCAGATTTTATGGTAATGCATAGGGGTGTGCACAGTTTGGTTCGGTTTTTGGGTAAAACCGTAACCGAAATGTTCGGTTTTTGGTTATTGAGAACCGTTCGTTTTTTTTTCCAGTTTAAGCAACAGTTCGGTTCGGTTTGGTTTTTTTCAGTTTTTGGAACAAAATTACGTAAGATTCAAAAATTAAAAGTATACTCCAAGATTCAAGAATCTTTCTTCGATGCTTACATTTGAGTTATTATATTAATATATATTGTTCACATAAACCTATCCTTCTAATCTATTTTTATGTTTCACCAAAGTTTTTATTGAAACATTTTCTTTTATAATACTTTAAGAATCATTTAATTTGTATGTTAAATTTTGTTATTTCTTGTAGGCAATGAATAATTTCAAAGATAGATAAACGTGTTAATGTTTTTATTATAAATACTTAACATTCAAGAATAAAACTACTAATTCATTAATTCCTAAATCAATATACAACAAACATTAAAAAAAGACTTTTTAGGTTATTCGGTTCGATTTTTTTCAAATTTTAAAAAATGTAAAACCATACTGAATCGTAAATTTCGGTTCAGTTTTCCGGGTGGGTTAAATCGGTTTTCTGCTCACCCATAGTAAAGCATGTACCTGTATGGATCATGATGAAGCACTCGACTTCCAGACATCCGTGCTGATTCTCTCTCTCTTTCCCTTTCTATTTGAGAAGCTTTTCTTCTTTCTTTACGACTCAGTTTCCTCTATCGTTCAAAATGAGAAATTTAAGCGAAAATTGAGTAACTTTTTAAATAAATAATTCAGGTTTAGATGTATCGATTGACGCATACAATTGCAGGATCTCCCTTCACAATTTCTTTTTGTCTCCTTTCTTCTTCCTTGGCTTTTTTATCCATGTACACAAGCCACCCGTACCTCTTCACTCCAAATTCTTTCGCAATTACATCCATTCCTTCATCATTGCTATCATCACTGTTGAATTCCTCTTCATCCACATCATCGTCGTCGTCGTCATCATCAGAATCTTCGTCTTTCACATCCCCATCATACGAAAACCCCACCTGTGAATACGAACCCTTGTTCGCTGGAGCTTGGGCTGATTTAGACCTACCAAATATATTATAACCCAAACTAAGTAAAACAAATGGGCCTGTAAATGAACCGAACAAACACGAACAAAGACATGCTCGTGTTCGTTCATTTAACTTTAACCGAACACGAACATAAATTCGAACATATTTTTTTGTTCATGTTTTTTTATTAAGAAAATGGGCATGTTCGTTTCGTTTATGTTCGCTCGTTTAAAACCTAAACAAACAGTTCACACACGTAAACGAACATAAACAAACAAACATAAAGGAACATGATTTAACAAACAATAAACAACACAAATGAATATAATTTAAGAAACATAAATGAACATAAAGTATTTTTTTATTTAAGTTAGTGATTAATTAAGATTAATTCCATTGAAAAATCATTTTTATTACTAGAAAGCCCAATTACCAATTAGTTATATTTGTATAAGTAGTTAAAAAGTTCCTTTTATGTTCAATATTAATATAAATAACTACTTACGTATTTAAATTGAAACGAACAAACATAAATGAACACAGATGAACGAACATAAACGGACGTTCACAAACATAAATGAGCGAACGAAACATGTGTTCATGTTCGTTCATTTAATTAAATGAACAAAAATTGCGTTCATGTCTGTTCGTACATTAAATAAAGGAACATAAACGAACTTCCCGCCGAACAAGTTCACGAACAGTTCATGAACGTTCAGTTCATTTACAGGCTTAAAAACGAAGACAAAAAAAACCGAACTTGAAACTATCCCTTGTTAAATTAAAGATTATTTAAACGTGTTTGAAGAAGAATGAGAAACCTGTCTAATCCAAGTAAAGCAGCAGTTTTAGCCTCCATTTCTTGGTTAACATGATGTAGACCTTCCTCGTCGCTAACTGTTAATAGACAACAGTGGCTTGTAAAATATGCATTGAAATAAGAAATAATACCACCTTATGGTAAGGACTCGTTAAAGTTTGCCAGGTCATTGTTGTAGACTGCCTTGTCACTAACAGTAGATGTCTAAGATGACGTTAAATTTTTTAAGTGAATAATTTAAAACATGATCATCAAACCAAAAGAAGTACCGACATCCTCTACGTCGATGCTTAATTAAATCCCGGTAACGCTCAAAACTAACAAACTCTTCTAATTCTTCTTCTTCTTCGGTCTTCTCAATGACACGGAAACGTCTAGAATCAGGATCTCGTATAAAATCAAGAAGAGCACGACCATCAAATCTACAAAAACAAATTTAAAACCAATTAGTGAGACGACCAATGAACCTTCACAAATTGTCAAAAAACTACAAAAAGAAAGGATTAGATATCCAGTACCTGTCTATCATAACGTCCTGTTTCCCATTCCATGGGATCCTAGTACAAGTAAAGCAAAAGATCAAGATTTCAATGAAACAGAGAAACTAAACAAGTAGTTCCCGCAATGAAATTAAAAAATAGCAGAATCAGCTCAGAAGAGAGGCCAATATGTCTCTACATTCATATAAAATTATAAACTCCACAACAGTCAACAGTTCCAAGACGGAATTGAAGATTTCCGATAAAAGCTAGTATGAGCAGTTAAGCGCTCAGAATAACAGAGAGTAATGTTCGTGTAGCAACCAACATGAAAATATGTAAAACAAAAATTGACATAGGTTGCATTTCAATAATCATGTAATTCAACTTATTCAGAGAAACAAACAAATTGTCGCTTTCCACTCATTAAGATGCCTAGGAGCATAGTTAGCACTGGGGCAACAATTTCCGACGCTACACAAAAAAAATCAGGTCTCGGCCTCTCGGGTTGTCATATCTAACCCGTTTATTCAACGGGTCGTATTTGGGTTGAATTGTCTAATAAAATGGGTCGTGTTCAGGTTGACTAGCTTAACTCATTTAATTAAACAGATCAGCCTACCCGTATATAACATGTTTTATGTTTAACCCACATTTTACAACCCACCAGCCCGATAAATACGCTTACAACTTGATTAGTAGCACATGTAGATAGATGCACAATGTGTTAAACAGGTCGTGTTCAGGCTACACAGTTTTAAGTGTGTGCAGACTAGGTTTGACGTTTTTTACACGAGTATAAATGTGCGTCGTATTGAACAATTCAACCCATCGTTCCGAAAACCCTTGACACCCTCAGTTGACATCTTTTAGAGTATGGTTGATCAAAGTAAGCCAACCAAATGCCATAGCGACAATGGACCTTAACTATGACTTTGTTATGGTAACTTAATCAATTAAATTAGGTCATCATCAATCATCATATCGCTCCATGTTCCTCTATTTTCAACCTGAATTTCCTAGGGTTCTATAACAGGACTTACAAAACGATTTCACTATACAGAATAATCTGACTTAAGCTACAATTATCAAAACATCTACCTAACCTAAAATAAACAAATAACAAATTAACTGAAGGCGTCATATTATTCAACGAAAAAAACATACAGTCCTTGCTGGTCTTCGGTGGCTTGATAGAGGCCATCGTCACGATAGACACGACAACGAGAGCCTGTGACCTGTATGGATTGTTGTGGATCACCACGGCGCTTGGCTAGATACACCGCTCGCCTCTGCGCCCTCTTCCGAGCCGCGTCCATCATGTCATGGACCTTCCGTTCCGACCGACGAGCCTCGTGCCACATCGTCGATTGATTGATTCGGTTGCAGATAGATGAACACTGTATGAATGGAAACCTAATACCCAAAACGCTGTGAATAGAAGAATAAACGTTGTTAAGAAACTCGAAAGAAGAAATATGATTTTTGCTGATAGGTCCCTGTAAAATGTACGACTCCGTATAATTGTCTGTCATATTTTGGATTTACTTGTCTACTTTTTTTTCTTTTCTTTTAACGAAGAGTTAAATGCTTGGTTGGTCCCTGTGGTTTTCAAAAATTGCAGACTTGGTCCCAGTGGTTTACTAATTACACGTGTGGTCCCAAAACTTGTCAAAAATGCACTCGGCTGGTCCCCAACCCTAACATCAGTTAAATTTCTCAGTTAAGTCCATGTTAAATGACCAAAATACCCTTGCTTATTAACTCTCTTTATAATTTTTGTTTAGTTTTATGTTTGACTTGGTTAAACCCATCATCATCTTCATCAGTAGGACCAAGTCATCTTCATCACCATCATCATCTTCATCACCATCATCATCTGCATCATCTTCATCACCATACATTGAAAAAAGATGCATAATCAAGATTCTAGATTTGAACTTCCATAGCTAAAATCACAATAAATCATTGCTACTTGCAGAAGACAGCGAACCCCAAGATTCAAGATCAAGGTTTTACTTTCCTTCTCTATTATTTTACTTCTTCAGTATTCGATTCTCCTTTATCATACGTTCAACTCCCAATATAGCTGCAAATCACGGTTTTATATCGTTCAAACAGTTCTGATTAGTTGATGAATTCATTTTGAATTGTTCTTCAAATGGCACCAACGAGAGGGTTTTACTTTTACCCTGTCTTCCTCATTGTATCTCTCTCAGCTCTCTTCATCTTCTCTCTCTACCGTTCTTCCTCACTTTCTCTCTCATCATCTCCCCCAATTCCCCAATTCCCCCTCACAATCACAAACTTTAACAAAATCCCAAACCCTAATTTTCAAATTTCCCCCAAATTATCATTCACAATCAAAGTCCTCACTTACGATCGCCTCATTCGCTCTCCCGGTGCCTGCGGTCTCTCTCAGCAGCTCATTACGACAACGACAACGAGAAGGTTAACATTCACATATTTATTGATCACTTCAAGATTCTGGACCAAAAGGATCAAGATAGTGAGTATTTGGATATGTGGTGTGGGTTTGTGATGAAGATGATGATGGTGATGAAGATGATGGTAATGAAGATGACTTGGTCCTACTGATGAAGATGATGATGGGTTTAACCAAGTCAAACGTAAAACTAAACAAAAATTATAAAGAGAGTTAATAAGCAAGGGTATTTTGGTCATTTAACATGGACTTAACTGAGAAATTTAACTGATGTTAGGGCTGGGGACCAACCGAGTGCATTTTTTACAAGTTTTGGGACCACGCGTGTAATTAGTAAACCACTGGGACCAAGTCTGCAATTTTTGAAAACCACAGGGACCAACCAAGCATTTAACTCTTTAAGGAAATATAAAGTGAATTGTCATTGAACATGATACGTATTCTATACGTTTAATAAACGACACATTTGTAAAACTCGTTGTTTAATGTAAACATGTAAACATACGTAAAATCATGTAATCACGCATGTATGCTAGCCCCAAAAACATTTAAAAAAGAGGACAAAAAAGAACTCATCGGTTACGAAGCTTCTAAATCCACATAAAAATTAGATAGAAAAAACACTTCTCAACGAAAACTTTATATAAGAAAAGGCAAAACATAAAGCGCGCTTTGCTTATCTTTTTTATTTTGTTAAAATCAAATTTACCCAGTTTTGAAACACCACCGTCGATCCCCTAGTGGATTTTTTCACTTAGACCTAGGGTCGGTTCCATTGGCGCAGCTTTGAAGGGGCCGGGAGGGGCGCACGACCCCCCGAACTTTTCGCTCAGTAGTGTTATATATGTAGTTTTCGTATAGAAATTTTTGGGTATATACGTTTTCCAAAAAACAAGGGCCCCCAGTATTTTAAAAGAATTTATATACGGTATATGTGTATCAACATATATAAGCCAAAGTGATTGATTAACCATAGAAAGAAAAAAAAAGCCCAACCGATGAACCAACTCTGAAAAACAAGCAAAGGCCCGGTTTGATAATTAAAAGCCTAATCAAAAGGACCCAAACTTTGTAGCTCGTTTAGGGGCTCCAAAAAGTTGGATCAGCCCTCCTTAGACCTTTATATGAATACTTAAAATACAAACTAAACCTCTTGATTTAATTCCTTTTCATTCAGGTCATTATATTAATAGGTAAAATAGAAATTAAACCTCTTGTTTGTTTTAAAATAAATTTCCCCCTAAAGTTAATTACATAATTTTGGTATAGTTATAATTTGGTATAAAAGTGTCATTTTAGACGAAAATGGTAAACGTGCCCAAACCTCAGGGACGATTTTGGCAAGTAACTCTTATTATTATTTATTGATTTGCTTGTTATTTGATGTTATTGTACTTTTTCTAATTAATTACAATATTTTAGATATACAAGCTTAGAAATACCATATTTCACATCCTAATTTGTTTATTATTTGATATTATTTTAGTTTTTAAAATCAATTAAAATATTTTAAAAATATGTAACGTTTTACAAATTTTTTTTATTAAGTTTATTTCGACCAACTGATTTCTTAACTATGTAAGTTTAGATTAGATTAATATAAACTAGTTTTGAGGGAATGTGGGATGACACGTTGTCCAAAGTTAATTCAATTTCTAGTGGTTTATAACCGATCAATTTTCAAGTGAGCTTTTTCCAAACGTGATTCAAGCCATTTTCTTTTAAGCAACACTATTTTTTTAGAGAAATATATACTACAAGCGGTATTTTGAAATATAAATTCCTTATTTTATATATAACAATTGATGAAGGTTCTTATGAATAGTAAATTTATTGGACAATAAGTTGATATTAATTACATATATGCCATTTCAACCTTATTCTCTTTTGTAATCAATTTTGATTTATTAAATTTGTGTTCTTTATGTTTATTCCCTTTTGTGATAAGTTTTGATTTATTAAATTTGTGTTCTTTATGTTATTATATTTATGTAATTATAAATCTCATAAGTCACTTTAGTTTCTCTACTTATATCTTGATATTATTAGGAAACTTTTTATATTTAGTTATATGAATGTATTTTTTATTTGTTTGTTTACTTTTTTTTTTTGTTCTTTTAATCCAAAGTCTACCCATGATTTGATACTTAATTACAAAACTACCACTTTTTTACCTTTTAATTGGGACGATTTAGAGAGGGATGATAGGGTTCCATGGGTATGTATCTTCATGACTTTATGTAGTGTTTTGGAATAGTTTTTTATTTAAAAAAATCATATTAGTTCATTAAATAAGTTGTATTCATCACTTTTAAAATTATATCTATGATCTACCGGTATAATCAGTCATGTCAGTATAAATTCGAGTTTGTGTGTTTTACGCCAGTTTGTATGTGTCTTTCACTGCGCTTTATGTCACGTAGCGATATAAATTCGCATTTTTTTCTTTACGATTTTTACCGCTTTTTCTCGATGTTTGCTTACTACTTAGCGCAAGACAGTGGTTGACCAAATGAATACCCGCCGCGTAGCGCGGGGTGTTTTTGCTAGTTAAAAAATGTTTTACAACAGGTTTCGTTTCGTTCTCAATAAATTTAAGCCTTGTATTTTGTTAACAAAATCTTTTATACGCTTCTCAATAAAAACCTAACATGCACGTTACGTAGTTTCTTTATTTTGCTAAAATCACTTCTCAATAAAAATGTTATATTAGAAAAAGCAAAAAAACATGACACACGTTTTGGGTTGTTTTTTATTTTGTTAAAATCAAATTTACTACGTCTAGGAACACCAACCCCTGATCCCTGAGAGGATTTTTTCACTTAGGCTTATATCAATAGTTATATTACAAATTAAACCTTTTTGTTTGATTTTTTTTAAGTTGTCCATAAAGTTATAGAATCAAACTTAATTCAAATATTTTTCTTATAATGATAATAACTATTATTGCCGACTTATTTATATATTATTTTAAAATATTATATTTCATCTCTTAATTTATTTATTATTTGATATTATTTCAGTTTTCTTTAAATGTCTACATACTGTAAATGAGTGAAATTAATAGATTTACATGCTATTAATAAGGGTAAAATGGGAAACAATTATTTCATGCATTGAGAAATTGAAGAGTAAACTGCAATTTTACCCCCTGTGGTTTAGGCCAATTGGCACTCTTATCCCCCCTAACGAAATAATTGCAATTTTACCCCTCAACGTTCGCTGTTATGTCGTAAGTTTACCCCCTGCCGTTAACTTCTGTTAAAAGTCGACATAATTAAGTAACGGTCAAAGGGTATATAGGTCATTTCCACTATACTTTTGTATCTTACACATTACAACCCCTATACATTTAGACTCCTAGCACTCTTACCCCCCCCCCCCACATTCCCACACCGCTCCTCCACATCTCCGGCGATCTTCATCTCCGGCGATCTTCTTCTCCGACGATCTTTTTCTCCGGCAATCTTCATCTCCGGCGATCTTCTTCTCCGGCAAAATCAAGTCTTGTTTTCAAGTGACCGGAAAATGAGTGTGGCGCCGGTGGTGGTGTATCGTCGGAAGTTGCAGGTTCGTCGGAATCTGATTAAAGTCGTCGGAATCATGAAAACGTACAACTGATTATGCATAGTGTACACCTGGTCATGCATATCTGAATAATCGAAATATGAAAAAATGAATTATGTTGACTGGTTTTAATTTGTTACTGGGTTTTCTTTGAATGTATGAAGATGATTTTGTTAATGATGATAATGATGAGTCACGTAAATGCTTTCATATCACATGGATATTCATGATTTGAATAAGTAAATATGTGTTTTTAATGTCTTGATGCTGGGTTTTCATTTAAGTGTACAACTGCTTATGCAATAAGTACAACCTGGTCATGCACACTTATGATAATGTTGGATGGTTTGTAGAATGAAATTGTCGCAACCCCCGATCCCTGATCCCCGGGAACGGGCGGACGCGAGCCAGTTTCGGTGGTATCTCGTATTGTCTAATTTGGCAGCGGAATTTTTCATCAGGACCGTAGTTAGGAAATATTTGATCAGAGTAAAATACCACATTTTCATAGTATTAAACATATGGGATAAAACCCAAGTTTGCATTACACACATTTTCATAGGAATAAATCCTATTTTATTTAAGAAAAACATCTATTTCTTTTTAGGTAACTTTATTGCCACTTTTCCAAGCCTTCAGTGCTGTCAGCTGGCTTCTATTTGGCTTTCACATTTTGTTACCTGAAACGCGTTTTAAAAACATTTGTCAGTGGGAAATACTGGTGAGTGAATCCCAGTTTAATCATGTTTCAATAAAAACCATTGTACAGTATTGAGGGCGATCCCGCAATTATATTTGTTTCCAAGACATCACAATTAACATCCATGGTACTGTCGAACCCGACTTGTGGAAATGTTACTCCTTGACCAGGTGGTAACAAATTTTTATATACAAAACCCCAACATACTTATGATAATTGTATTCTTGCAAATACTCAATAACTGCTTAATATATAATTAATTAAATGAGGTTTTGTAAAAACAATTAACAAAAAGTGGATCAACTCACATTGTTGTTTTAGATTTTCCGTAAGGATTTCCTGGTGATAATCTAAAATTTACACAAATGCACACGCGTTAGTATAATAACCCATTTTAACATTAGTAATACCCTCCCCGAGACGGCATTCCAACGACTACGTCGGGCAGAACCACGACAGCCGTTACGGAGCCCTAGATCAATCGGGCAGCGTATCTAATACGTATCCAGGGGTTATAATACTTACAACGGAGCAGAACTTCACTATTTAGGGGGGTATAATACCCGCTTATAAAGCCTATTATCAGAAATCGAGAGAAAGATTTCAAAATTGAACGAATTCTAACTAAGATCCGAGGCCATCTATTTATAGTTGCTGAATCTGGTTCTCTCGCGGCCCGCGTAACACTAGGATAGGGCCTACGCGGCCCGCGTTGACCTCCGGTCAATGCGTAGCTTAGCTGGGTCACTATGTAGGCTCGCCAGATGTTGGGCCACGTGGCGGCCCAGGGCCGTGCCAGGCCTTAACTTGACGCGGCCCGCGTCAGGCTTGGGGTGGGGCTTACGCGGCCCGCCTCGGCCCAAAAATTCAATTTTTAATTATTTTTAATACTATTTAATGTATTTGGGGCCCGTTTTCGCGTATGGGGTGTATTTTGGGACATTTTAAAATATATTAGGGTATCGGAATTTATTTAGGATTGTTACATCCTCCCCCACCTTGTTTTAGAGCTCGTCCTCGAGATCTACTGGAACAAGTGTGGATATTTCCTTTGCATTTCTGATTCAAGCTCCCATGTGTACTCAGGTCCTCTTTTGGAGTCCCATTTCACTTTGACCAGAACTAATCTCTTGTGCTTGAGATTCTTGACTTTCCTGTCTTCAATCTGTAGAGGCCTTTCTACAAATTTGAGTTGTTCATTTACCTCTATATCCTTAAGAGGTACTATCAGCGATTCATCAGCTAAGCATTTCTTTATATTAGATACATGAAATACATCATGTATTCCTGTCATTTCCTCTGGCAGTTGTAACTGATAAGCTACAGGTCCTATTCTTCTAATAATCTCAAAAGGTCCAATATACCTGGGACTTAGCTTTCCCCGTTTGATGAATAATACCACTCCTTTCCAAGGAGAGACCTTCAACAATACTTTATCTTCTACTTGAAATTCCAATGGCTTGCGTCGGTTATCGGCATAGCTCTTATGTCGATCACGTGCTGCTTTTAGTCGTTCCTTGACTTGATTAATCTTGTCGGTTGTTTCATGTACTATCTCAGGTCCAGATAGTTGCTTTTCCCCAATTTCTGCCCAACAGACTGGGGTTCGGCACTTTCGTCCATAAAGTGCTTCGAATGGTGCAGCATTAATACTTGTGTGATAACTATTATTATAAGAAAATTCTATTAAAGGTAAATGATCGTCCCAATTACCTCCGAAATCAATTACACAAGCTCTAAGCATGTCCTCCATTGTCTGAATTGTTCTTTCGCTTTGTCCGTCTGTTTGAGGATGATAAGCTGTGCTCAGGTTTAACTTGGTTCCTATGGCTTTTTGGAAACTTGACCAAAAATGAGAGGTAAAACGACTATCTCTGTCAGAAACAATTGATAAAGGTATTCCATGTAAAGAAACGATTTCATTTACATACAACTTAGCTAATTGTTCCATACTGTAGGTTTCTTTCATTGGTAGGAAATGAGCTGACTTGGTTAGCCTATCTACAATCACCCAGATTGTATCATTACCTTTCTTTGTTTTGGGTAATTTAGTAACAAAATCCATTGTTATCAATTCCCATTTCCATACTGGCATTTCTAACTGTTGCAATAGGCCTGAGGGTTTCTGGTGTTCAGCCTTAACTTGTGAACAGGTTAAACATTTAGAAACATAGGCTGCTATGTCCTTTTTCATCCCTATCCACCAGAAATTTTTCCTTAAATCCTGGTACATTTTATCACTTCCTGGATGCATCGTATACTTAGACTTATGGGCTTCTTCTAATATATGATGACGTAGGTTTCCTAATTTAGGTATCCACATTCTCTTCTTATGGAATCTCCAAATTCCATCTGTTCCTAGTTCTAATTCCTTAATCATACCTTTTAATTTTTCAGTATCTTCCTTGATTACTGATTCTTGTGCTTCTCTTATCTGATCATTTAAATCTACTTGTAGATTTAATTTAAGAGAACGTATCCTTTTTGGCTTTTCGTGATACTTTCGACTTAAAGCATCAGCAACTACATTTGCCTTTCCTTCATGATACTGGATATCACAATCATAATCACTAAGCATCTCCATCCAGCATCTTTGTCTCATATTCAATTCTTTTTGCCCGAAAACATATCTTAAACTCTTATGATCTGTGAATATAGTAAACTTACTACCATAAAGATAATGTCTCCAAATCTTAAGGGCAAAAATTATAGCTCCTAACTCTAGATCATGGGTTGAATAATTCTCTTCATGATTCTTAAGTTGTCTAGACGCATAAGCTATAACCTTTTGGCGTTGCATCAACACACATCCATAACCTAACTTGGAAGCGTCACAATAGACTACAAAGTCTTCAGTTCCTTCTGGTAACGCTAGTATGGGTGTATGGGTTAATCTTTGCTTAAGAATTCTAAAAGCTTCTTCTTGTTTTGGTCCCCATTCAAACTTAATGGATTTACAGGTTAACTTAGTTAAAGGAATGTCTATTCTAGAGAAATCTTGAATAAATCTTCTATAATAACCGGCCAATCCTAAGAAACTTCTAACCTCGGTTGGTGATTCAGGGGTTTTCCATTTAGTTATTGCCTCGATTTTTGTGGGATCCACATGAATTCCTTCATGGTTTACTACGTGTCCAAGAAATTGTACCTGTTCTAGCCAAAACTCGCACTTTGAAAATTTAGCATAAAGCTTTTCCTTCCTTAATAGACTTAAAAGTGCGTGCAAATGCTTTGCATGATCTTCTTTACTCTTAGAGTAAATTAGAATATCATCTATAAAAACAATTATGAATTTATCCAAATATGACTTACATATTCGGTTCATCATGTCCATAAATGTGGCTGGGCCATTGGTTAAACCAAATGGCATGACAGTAAATTCATAATGGCCATACCTTGTTCTGAATGCGGTTTTTAGAATATCCTCTTCCTGTACCTTTAATTGATGATATCCTGACCTTAAATCGATTTTAGAGAAAAATCGAGCTCCTTGCAGTTGGTCGAACAAATCATCGATTCTCGGTAATGGGTACCGATTCTTAATCGTGACTTTGTTCAATTCACGGTAATCAATGCACATACGCATTGATCCATCCTTCTTTTTAACGAATAATATTGGCGCTCCCCATGGTGATGAGCTTGGTTGTATAAATCCTTTTTCCAGCAATTCATCCAATTGTTTCTTTAATTCTTGCATTTCGGCGGGTGCCAAACGATAAGGTGCTTTGGCAATTGGTGCTGTTCCTGGTCGCAGGTGGATTCTGAATTCAACTTCTCTGTCCGGCGGTAGTCCTGGTAATTCTTCTGGAAAGATATCTGCAAACTGAGACACTACTGGAATGTCTTTTAGTTCCTTTCCTTTAGTGTTAGTGATTATAGAAATCAAATACACTATAGAACCTTTTCTTATATAGCTTGCAGTTTTCATCACAGAGATGAATTTTGTGGACCTAAATGGTTTATCTCCTTTAATTGTGATCTTTTCACCTTTTGGTGAATTTACTTGGATTGACTTTTGATCACATAGAATACTGGCTTTGTTAGTTATTAACCAATCCATTCCTAATACAATATCAAATCCTGCCAGATTCATTGGATAAAGGTTTACCACAAACTTTTGGTTTAAAAACTCTATTCTTGCTCCCTGCAAGATTTCAGAAATCCTAACTGTTTCTCCATTAGCTGTCTCTACTAGACATTCTTGTGGTAGTTTAGTTAATGACTGATTTAGAAGTTTGCAAAAAGAAGTATTAATAAAACTTTGGTTTCCACCAGAGTCAAATAATACTTTAGCAAAAACATCATTAACTAAAAACGTACCAGCTATCACGTCTGGAATCATCTTGGCTTCATCTGCAGTCAGAACGAATGCTCTAGCATTTTTAGGGTCCCTGTTGTTCACAGCTGGAGCCAATTTCGGACAATTCGGCTTGATGTGACATTTTTCTCCACAGTTGTAGCATAGTCCATTACTGGATTTTCTCCTGCAATCTTCTTCCTTGTGTCCTGGCATCTTGCAGAAATTGAAAAGAGTGGAGCATTTTCCCGAATGCTTTTTCTTGCAGACTTTGCAGAATGGTGCAGAGGTAGAACCTATATTCCTACGATTGTAATTCCCATAACGGAATTCTTGGGTAAGCCTATGTGCTAGATTTCTCCTCTGGTCTTCTTCTCTAGTACGTACTAATTCATCAGTCAAGGTATTTGCCAGTTCTACAGTTTCTTCTATAGTTTGGGGTCTAGCTGCCTTGACTACATGTCTAATCTCTCCAATTAATCCCCAGATGTAACGGAAGATTAATACCGGTTCTGGTGATGCAAGGGTTGGTACTATTCTAGCATATTCAAAGAATAACTTTGTATATCCTTTACTATCTACCCTGGTCATTCTTAAGTTTAGGAAATTATTTGCTATCTGTTCCTTTTCATTGGGAGGGCAGAATTTCCTTTCTACCATGTTCCTAAATTCTTCCCATTCCATATTGTATACCCTATCACTTCCTCTAGACGGGAGGATAGTGTTCCACCATTCTAAGGCTGAGTTTTTAAATAGATTGGAAGCAAACATTATCTTGTCTTCTTCCGCACATTTGCTTATTTTTAAAACAACCTCAGTCTTTTCTATCCAGTGTAGAGCTGCAACAGGTTCTTCATTTCCCGAGAATTCTATTGGTTTGCAGGACCAGAATTCTTTATAAGAACAACCATAAGGCATGGTTCTTCTTCTTTTGGGAATGGGCACTTGAAGTACGGGTCCATTGTTCACGCTGTGTTCTGGTTCAATTGGTCGCTTACTGCTATATTTACTTTTATTATTCGCTTCCTGAACCGTTTGAATAATAAACGGCATTGCATCTATAATTCCTTGTGCCACTACGTGTTGGATAGCACTATTATCCACTTGGTTTCCATTGTTATTGACGCTTGGATTCTCATTAACCAAGTTAATGTTACTCTGGTTATCGTTATTCAGATTTCCTTGATTTCCTTCGTCGGCCATCTGAATTTTAAACATTTACCCCATATTAATATCACAAAATAATATTTAATATAGTCAATCACGTGACACGTAATTTAGCCAAAAGCGTCGATCATTGCGACTTTACTCTATTCATCTACTATGCGTCTATTACACACCAGTACTGAAATAAAGATTACAATACCAACTGAAATAAAATTACACTAATAATAGTAGGCATCCGTAAACACATATTTTATTTTATTTTATTATTATTATTACTATTACCGTCTCCATTCTCACATTCACGGATATGGATTCATCCAAAAATCCATATTGCGCTCGTCGTATTTCCAGACGAGTCGCTCTCCCACCTGTCTCATTCTCTCACTGCTCTCTAAAATTTCCTCACCAAATGTCCTAAGTTCTTGTACGTTTTCTGCACTCATTGGGGGTGCAGGTTCTAGGACTGGGTTCGGAATCTGGGGTGCGGGTTCCTGGTATGGGGGTGTAGGTGCCTGGAATCGGTAAGGATCTTCTAAGATCTCCCTAATGTATTCATCGTGGTAATAGGGATCTAAAGGGTCCATACCTGGATAAGCTCCTATGTTCTACATAGGTGTGTCTTCATGTATCGGGTAGCGTTGCACATAGTCCCTAACTTCATCCCACCAGGGATCGTAATTTGGGTCTAGGGGGTTTGGTGCTGGTACCCTAGGTATTTCCTCCGGGTTGAAATCATGCATCTCTACTTGGTTTTCAGGGTTTTCTATCTCCATCGGTTGGTCAGGGATTGGTGGTTGTGGTTGGGGTGCTATTATCTGTTCCAGATTAGGGTCAGCTGCAGTAGTTGCTAGGATGTGAATATTGGCTATGCCCCTATTTATCATATCCTGGGCATAGGCATCTGTCTCTCTTTTGGCTGCTGCTAGTACCCTCTGGTCTTGTAACTTTTTCATACGTTTTCTACGCTCGTGTGCCCCTCGACTGAACCATCCCCTCTTTTTCTGAGGAAATGGCTCTTCTGACTGAGCCTTAAACACAAAGATTCATTCTTCCGTATCAGCAGAGTACCCTGAGAGGGCAGGCTGAGAAGAGGTGCCTTCGCTTCTAGGCGAACCAGACAATTGACGGTACGCGTCAGATGGTCCTTGGTCACTCATACTGTAAACTAACAAATAGTCAAATAACACATAACAAATAAATACAATTACGCACGTATTTCCGTAATTTATTTCCTAACAATTTGAATTTTAATGTCAGCAGAACACTTATGTGGCTGAATCAGTGGCTTAGCTCTGATACCACCTTCTGTTGCAACCCCCGATCCCTGATCCCCGGGAACGGGCGGCCGCGAGCCAGTTTCGGTGGTATCTCGTATTGTCTAATTTGGCAGCGTAATTTTTCATCAGGACCGTAGTTAGGAAAAATTTGATCAGAGTAAAATACCACATTTTCATAGTATTAAACATATGGGATAAACCCAAGTTTGCATTACACACATTTTCATATGAATAAATCCTATTTTATTTAAGAAAAACATTTATTTCTTTTTAGGTAACTTTATTGCCACTTTTCCAAGCCTTCAGTGCTGTCCAGCTGGCTTCTATTTGGCTTTCACATTTTGTTACCTGAAACGCGTTTTAAAAACATTTGTCAGTGGGAAATACTGGTGAGTGAATCCCAGTTTAATCAAGTTTCAATAAAAACCATTGTACAGTATTGAGGGCGATCCCGCAATTATATTTGTTTCCAAGACATCACAATTAACATCCATGGTACTGTCGAACCCGACTTGTGGAAATGTTACTCCTTGACCAGGTGGTAACAAATTTTGTATACAAAACCCCAACATACTCATGATAATTGTATTCTTACAAATACTCAATAACTGCTTAATATATAATTAATTAAATGAGGTTTTGTAAAAACAGTTAACAAAAAGTGGATCAACTCACATTGCTGTTTTAGATTTTCCGTAAGGATTTCCTAGTGATAATCTAAAATTTACACAAATGCACACGCGTTAGTGTAATAACCCATTTTAACATTAGTAATATCCTCCCCGAGACGGCATTCCAACGACTACGTCGGGCAGAACCACGACAGCCGTTACGGAACCCTAGATCAATCGGGCAGCGTATCTAATACGTATCCAGGGGTTATAATACTTACAACGGAGCAGAACTTCGCTATTTAGGGGGGTATAATACCCGCTTATAAAGCCTATTATCAGAAATTGAGAGAAAGATTTCGAAATTGAATGAATTCTAACTGAGATCCGACGCCATCTATTTATAGTTGTTGAATCTGGTTCTCTCGCGGCCCGCGTAACACTAGGATAGGGCGTATGCGGCCCGCGTTGACCTCCGGTCAATGCGTAGCTTAGCTGGGTCATTATGTAGGCTCGCCAGATGTTGGGCCACGTGGCGGCCCAGGGCCGTGCCAGGCCTTAAGTTGACGCGGCCCGCGTCAGGCTTGGGGTGGGGCTTACGCGGCCCGCCTCAGCCCAAAATTTCAATTTTTAATTATTTTTAATACTATTTAATGTATTTGGGGCCCGTTTACGCGTATGGGGTGTATTTTGGGACATTTTGGGATATTTTAAAATATATTAGGGTATCAGAATTTATTTAGGATTGTTACAGAAATATTATGAGATATAAATAAAATGTGTGCCATGGTGATTTGAATGTGTGCCATGGTGATTTCATAACTGACAGTATCCACCAATTCAAAACATCACATATTAGGGATTTCAAAAACCAACGAAATCAATTTAAAAAGAAAAACAAATACAATTAGTGGGTATGAAGAAGAAAGTGACCTCAGCCTGAGTAAAACGGAAAGATGGGTCTCCGTTACTTGGTGCTCTGCCCATTTGATTACTGTAACACCCCGTGTTTCGAATGCCAAAGTCAAAGTCAAGGTCAAAGTCAACGACCGATCGCGCAACTTGACTGATAGTGAATTTCTTTTTGTGGGTTATTTTAGCTGTATTATGTGGAGTAAGTGTCAATAGTCACAATAATCGACGTGTGTCATTCGCTATTTAATCGACGTACGACTGTAAACTATAGGTAGTAACAATGCGATAAAGTCAACTAAACGCTAATCAATCTAATTTAATCAACATCGAATCGCAATCGAACTCGCAACTCGAATTACGCATTGGTTATGGTTATACGTGTGTGTGTGCCTTATGTGTTACTTGTGCATGTTTATTTATGTTATGTGTGGTAATCAATCGAAACGCAATCAAAACTCAATCGCAATCGAAATGGTATGGTAATTGGTAGATAAAAGATAGTGCGAGATATGAGTAGTTGGGATTAAAAGTAACTTGAATAGGAAACTCTATCGCATTCGCAACGCTCGCCATCGCAATCGAAACATCAAAACTCGTCGCACCGAACACTCGAACTAGGTGACTAATCGACCCGGCGACCAGCCGTTCGACCTGCAGACCGATCGGACTGCTATCCGATCGGACAGGCTGTCCGCACGGGCTGCCTAGCCGATCGACCAGCCCTTTCCTCTTTGGGTAATCCTATAAATACCCCTTGTCACTCTCAAACTTTCTACTTTTGGCAACTGACGTCCGACCAGCTCGTGCTCCCCACCTTTTCTTTGATTTCTCTCAATTCCGGTAAGATCTCGTCCTAAATCTTGTACTTCCTTAATCTACACGCACTCCTACGCCTTTCTATCTTTTGAATCTTAACTTTTAACCGTGAAATCATCGAGATTTAAGGTGTTCTAGGATGACGTCATCATGTGTTCTTGAAGGACTTCATGTTTTGGCCTCAATCCACCAAGAACAACTTAGATCTAACCGATTTCAACATAAACTAACAAAGATCTTTCATAGATCTAAACACGTTCACTACAAAAAGGATTGAAAGATGGTTTTCCAACTTTCTTTCAACTCTTTTACACTCAATGCACTCAAAACCGATAGAATCTGAGCTCGTGCCGACTTACTACTCATTCATGTGGTTGGGTTGGCTCAGGATCCGTATTCTATCAACGAGGTTAACGATTTTGGGTTAAACTTAGAACGTCGTCTCGAACCGTCCACTGATCAGGTTTGGGTGATTCCTGTCCGGTCAGGAGTACCAAGTATGGACGAGGTTTCTGTTGCTTAACACGTTAACAAAATATCTCGATAAAACGACAAACCATCTAAACAACCAAGTGTAAGACGAATAGGTCGACCAGGACGGAGTGCCGTCCGATCGGACTGTTGTCCGAACGGACAGCCACTCGTACGACCGGCCACCCGTACGACTTGCACCTTGGTCCCACACTTAACTATTTTTGCCAACATTTGAAGTCTGAAAGTTGAACGAATTGCTGTCCGATCGGACTACCATCCGATCGAACTACCAACCGAATCATGAGGCATTTAAACTTCAACACTTAAACAATTTTCAACATGTTCATACACCAAGGATGCCACCCGACCGGACGGTCGCCCGATCAAGTGACACCCTGCTGTGAACTTGTTCTCACTAAATTACCCAACCAAACGGGTTGCCGTCCGATCGAACGACCGTCCGACTGGCCGACCTGAAAGGTAGAGGTACTTCAATGCTTTCAAAATACTACAACGAAAACTTCAAAAGACAAGCCATCATACACAAACACATCCTTCCCAAAGGAAGGAACAATCCACTCGAACAGTCATCCGACCGGATGACCGTCCGAACGGACTACCACCCGCACGATTGGCCATCCGATCGAACTGCTGTCCGACTCACTTGTACCTTGCATCGTTTTACGCGTCGCTTATCGTTATGCTATCGATCTGTTCAGGCTAACCCTACTCTCTAGCGCTCCCTTCAATCCATCAATCGCTGTGAGTATACTCGATCCCTTTTTGCTTTATGCACTTTTGGGTGTTACATACGTTACAAATATTGAAATCACATCGAACACACTACTCAATACTATTTAAGCGCTAACCATTCCTGCATGTTATACGTGGATTAATGAATGCTTGTTTGTTATGTTTACACATGGACTGCTGTCTACCTGCCTTAGCAACGATAGTACTATAGTTTGGACTCAGCACCCGTTCACTCGGGGGTTGTTAAGGACAATTATTTTCATGGATTACAGTGGTGATCATGTATTACGAACTGCCTTGGGCAGTCAACCCGCAGTCATTGGTATCGATGGGTTCATGTCGATAACTGTAACAACCCTCGGTAAAACCAACATCCTCATAATATTTCTGACCCTCTAATATACTATAAAATGTCTCAATATGTTTTATATTACACCCCGTATGTGAAAACCGAGCCCGAATTATATTATAGTATATAAAATAAATAAAAATCTGAAATTAGTAAGTTGAGGCGGGCCGCGTAAGACCTCACCTCAACCTTACGCGGGCCGCGACAGAGCATCACACGCGATTACACCAGAGGACGACACGTGTCGACATCGTGTGGAGTCTAGTAGCTGACCCAGCTAAGCTATAGTGTTGACCGGTGTTGACGCGGGCCGCGTAAAGCAGCCCTTATCTTTTACGCGGGCTGCGACAGGACTAGATTACACAACTATAAATAGCAGGCATCAGTTTTCAGTTTCCGTCGCTCATTCTCAAATCTCATTCTCGAATTCTGAAGTATTAGGCATAATATTTTGGGTATTATACCCCTAATTAGCGAGGTTCTGCTCCGTTGTAAGTATTATAACCCCAGTTTCATAATAGTTACGCTGCCCGATTGATTTAGGGTTCCGTAACAACTGTCGTGGTTCTGCCCGACGTAGTTGTTGGAATGCCGTCTCGGGGAGGGTATTATTAATAATTTCAAAGGGTTATGATATTAACCAATGTACATTTGTATAAATTATAGATTATATCCAGGAAATCCTTACGAAAAGCCTAAGACAGCAATGTGAGTTTATCCTCTTTTTGTTAATATTTTTGGAATACTTTACAAAACCTTAAATGTTTTACAATGTGATTAAGCGGTGATTGAGTCTTTGTAGTTCTTCAATTACTGCCGGTATTATGGGGTTTTGTATACAAAATTTACTACGAGTAGTAGTAAGTCTAAATGACAGTGCATTACCATTGGACGACGAGTTAGCCAATGGGTAATTTGACCATAGCCATAGATCCGGTCGAGTGGCAAATACTGAATGAGTAATTGTGTAGAAATAAACATTGTAATCGCTCTCAATACTGTTTTAATTGATAAAATGATTCTTGATTAAACTGGGATTCACTCACCAGTATTTCCGACTGACAAATGTTTTTAAAACGCGTTACAGGTAACACAATGTGAACAGCCAATTAATGAAAGCTAGCTGGAGAGCACTGAAGGCTTGGGAAAAATGTGGCTATAAAAGTTACCTAATAAACGATGTTTTAAATTCAATAAAATAGGGTTTGTCCCTATAAATGTATTGTAATAAGAAACTTGGGTTTTGCCCATGTATTTATTAATATCAAGTATGGTGGTTTTACTCTGATAAACATTTCCTAACTACGATCCTGATGTAAATTCAGCTGCGAGACTAAACAAACTGATACCACCAAACTCTGTGATCACGTCCGCCCGTTCCTGGGAATCAGGGATCGGGGGTTGTGACAGAAGGTGGTATCAGAGCTTAGCCACTGGTCTGAGCCAAAGAAGTGTTCTGCTGACACTTAAAATTTTAAATTTTGTGTTAGGAAATAAACTAATGAAATATGTGCATAACTGTAATTATGTGTTATGTATTATTTGACTATCTGTTAGTTTTCAGTATGAGTGATCAAGGACCATCAGACGTGAATCGTCAGTTATCTGATTCACCTAGGAGTGAAGGTACATCATCACAGCCTTCCCTTTCAGGGTATACTGCTGATCAGGAAGATGGAATATTTGCTTTTAGAGCTGGATCTGAAGAACCATTTCCTACTAAGAAACGAGGATGGTTCAGTAAAGAAGCTTTTGCTCGTAAGAAGAGAATGCGAAAATTGCAACAGCAAAGGGCTTTAGCAGCTATTAAGCGAGAGACAGATGCCCATACTCAAGATATGTTAAATAGAAGCCTAGCTAATTTCCATATCTTAGCTACAACTGCTGCTGACCCAAGTCTGGAACAATTAGTAGCCCCACAACCACAAAACCCAGAACAACTCATGGAGATAGAAAATCAGGAAAACCAAGTGGAGATGCACGAATTTAACCCAGAAGAAATCCCTAGGGTGCCTGCACCAAACCCACTAGACCCAAATTACGACCCCTGGTGTGACGACAATAGGGACTATGTGCAACGTTACTCAATCCCGGAAGACACACCTATAGGAGCCTATTCAGGTATGGACCCTTTAGATCCCTATTACCATGATAACTACATCAGGGAAATATTAGAGGATCCTTACCGTTTACAGGCACTTTTACCCCCATATCAGGAACCTGTACCCCAGATTCCAAACCCAGTCCGAGAACCTGCACCCCCAATGAGTGCAGAAAACGTTCAAGAACTTAGGACTTTCGGGGAGGAAATTTTAGAAAGCAGTGAGAGAATGCGTCAGGTGGGAGAGCATCTCGTATGGAAATACGATGAGCGCAATATGGATTTTTGGATAAATCCATATCCGTGAATGTTAGAATGGAGGAAGTGGTAGTAATAATAATATAATAAAATAAAAGATGTGTGTATGGATGCATATTATTATTTTATTTCTGTTGGTATTGTAATTTTATTTCTGTACTAGTGTGTAATAGACGCATAAGTATATGAAAAGAGTAAAAGTAGCAATGATCTACGTTTTTGGCTAGATTGAGTGTCATGTGATTTGCCATATTAAGATATTATTTGTGATATTAATATGGGAAAATGTTTAAAATCTAGATGGCCGGAAATCAAGGAAATCTGAATAACGATAACCAAAGTAACATTAACATGGTTAATGATAATCCGAGTATCAATAACAATGGAAATCAAGTGGACAATAGTGCTATCCAACACATAGTAGCACAGGGAATTATAGATGCTATACCATTTATACTACAAACTGTTAAGGATGCTGATAATAAAAGTAAGCATAGCAGTAAGCGACCAATTGAACCAGAAAACAGTGTGAACAATGGACCAGTACTTCAAATGCCTATTCCTAAAAGAAGAAGAACCATGCCTTATGGTTGTTCTTATAAAGAATTCTGGTCTTGTAAACCAATGGAATTCTCAGGCAATGAAGGGGCCATTGCAACCTTACGGTGGATAGAGAAGACTGAGGCAGTCTTAAGGATAAGTAAGTGTGCTGAAGAAGATAAAATATTGTTTGCTTCTAATCTGTTTAAGAATGCAGCACTAGAATGGTGGAACACTATCCTCCAAACAAAAGGAAGTGATAAAATCTATAATATGGAATGGGAAGAGTTTAAGGACAAGGTAGAAAGGAAGTTCTGCCCACCCAATGAGAAAGAACAGATAGCAAACAAATTTCTAAACCTTAGGATGACTGGTGTGGATAGCAAAGGGTACACTAAGTTATTCTTCGAATATGCTAGGATAGTGCCAACTCTTGCTTCACCAGAACCAGTGTTAATTTCCCGTTATATTTGGGGATTAATTGGGGAGATTAGACATGTAGTCAAGGCAGCTAGACCACAAACCATAGAAGAAGCTGTAGAACTAGCCAATACCCTGACTGATGAATTAGTCCGTACCCGAGAAGAGGATCAAAGAAGGAGCCTAACCCAGAAGTTGACTAAAAAATTTCGTTCTGGAAATTCTAACCGTGGCAAAAATATAGGTTCTACCTCTGCACCCTACTGTAGGTATTGCAAAAGAAAGCATTTAGGGAGATGCTCCATATACTGTAACTTTTGCAAAATGTCGGGACACAAGGAAGAAAACTGCAGGAAGAAAGCTAACAGCAGGGTATGTTACAATTGCGGAGAACCAGGTCATATTAAGCTGAATTGCCCAAAATTAGCTCCAGCTCCAGATAACAAGAATACTAAAAATGCTAGAGCATTTGTTCTGACTGCAGAAGAAGCCAAGATGATTCCAGATGTCATAGCTGGTACGTTTTTAGTTAATGATGTTTTTGCCAAAGTATTATTTGACTCTGGTGCAAACCAAAGTTTTATTAATACATCGTTTTGCAAATTTCTAAATCAGTCATTAACTAAACTACCACTAGAATGCGTAGTAGAAACAGCTAATGGAGAAACCGTTAGGATTTCTGAAATCTTGCAGGGAGCAAGAATAGAAATTTTAAATCAGAAATTTATTGCAAATCTTTATCCCATGAATCTGGCAGGATTTGATGTTGTTTTAGGAATGGATTGGTTAATAGCCAATAAAGCCAATATTGTATGTGATCAAAAGTTAATTCAAGTAAACTCACCAAAAGGTAAAACGATCACAATTAAAGGAGATAAGCCTTCTAGGTCCACTAAATTCATTTCTGTGATGAAAACTGCAAGTTGTATAAGAAAAGGTTCTATAGTGTATTTGATTTCTATAATCACTAACACTAAAGGAAAAGAACTAAAAGATATTCCAGTAGTATCTCAGTTTTCAGATGTCTTTCCAGAAGAACTACCAGGACTACCTCCGGATAGAGAAGTTGAATTCAGAATCCATTTAATACCAGGAACATCACCGATTGCCAAAGCACCTTATCGTTTGGCACCTGCAGAAATGCAAGAATTGAAGAAACAATTAGATGAATTGTTGGAAAAAGGATTCATACAACCAAGTTCGTCGCCATGGGGAGCCCCGATATTGTTTGTTAAAAAGAAGGACGGATCAATGCGGATGTGCATTGACTACCGTGAATTAAACAAAGTTACGATTAAGAATCGGTACCCATTACCGAGAATCGATGATTTGTTTGATCAACTGCAAGGAGCTCGATTTTTCTCTAAAATCGATTTCAGGTCAGGATATCATCAATTAAAAGTACAGGAAGAGGATATTCCTAAAACTGCATTTAGAAGAAGGTATGGCCATTATGAATTTACAATCATGCCATTTGGTTTAACTAATGCCCCAGCTGCATTTATGGACATGATGAACCGAATATGTAAGCCATATTTGGATAAATTCATAATTGTTTTTATAGACGATATTCTAATTTATTCTAAGAATAAAGAGGATCATGCAAAACATTTGCACGTACTTTTAAGTTTGTTAAGAAAGGAAAAACTTTATGCTAAGTTTTCTAAGTGTGAGTTTTGGTTAGAACAGGTACAATTCCTTGGACACCTAGTCAATCATGAAGGAATTCATGTAGATCCAACCAAAATCGAGGCAATTACTAAATGGAAAACCCCTGAGTCACCAACCGAGGTTAGAAGTTTCTTAGGATTGGCCGGTTATTATAGAAGATTTATTAAAGATTTCTCTAGAATAGCCATTCCCTTAACTAAGTTAACTTGTAAATCTGTTAAGTTTGAATGGGGATTAAAACAAGAAGAAGCCTTTAGAATTCTTAAGCAAAGATTGACCCATACACCTATACTAGCATTACCAGAAGGAACTGAAGACTTTGTAGTCTATTGTGATGCTTCTAGATTAGGTTATGGATGTGTATTGATGCAACGCCAAAAGGTTATAGCTTATGCATCTAGACAACTTAAGAATCATGAAGAGAATTATTCAACCCATGATTTAGAATTAGGAGCTATAATTTTTGCTCTTAAGATTTGGAGACATTACCTTTATGGTAGTAAGTTTACCATATTCACTGATCATAAGAGTTTAAGGTATATTTTTCAACAGAATGAGTTGAATATGAGGCAAAGACGCTGGATGGAATTTCTTAGTGACTATAACTGTGATATCCAGTATCATGAAGGAAAAGCAAATGTAGTAGCCGATGCTTTAAGTAGAAAGTACCATGAAAAGCCTAGAAGGGTATGTTCTCTTAAATTAAATCTGCAAGTAGATTTAAATGATCAAATAAGAGAAGCACAAGAATCAGTAATCAAGGATGATTCTGAAAAATTAAATGGTATGTTAAAGGAACTAAAACAAGGAACAGATGGAATTTGGAGATTTCATGAAAAGAGAATGTGGATACCTAAATTAGGAAATCTTCGATATCGTATATTAGAAGAAGCCCATAAATCTAAATATACGATGCATCCAGGAAGTGATAAAATGTACCAGGATTTAAGGAAAAATTTCTGGTGGATAGGGATGAAGAAGGACATAGCAGTCTATGTTTCTAAATGTTTGACCTGTTCACAAGTTAAAGCTGAACATCAGAAACCCTCAGGTTTGTTACAACAATTAGAAATGCCAGTTTGGAAATGGGAATTAATAACAATGGATTTTGTTACTAAATTACCCAAAACTAGGAAATGAAATGATACAATCTGGGTGATTGTAGATAGACTAACCAAGTCAGCTCATTTCTTACCAATGAAGGAAACAATTAGTATGGAACAATTATCTAAATTGTATGTAAATGAAATTGTTTCTTTACATGGTATTCCTTTATCAATTGTTTCTGACAGAGATAGTCGATTTACATCTCATTTTTGGTCAAGTTTCCAAAAAGCAATGGGAACCAAGTTAAAATTGAGCACAGCTTATCATCTACAAACGGATGGACAAAGCGAAAGGACAATTCAGACAATGGAAGATATGCTTAGAGCTTGTGTAATTGACTTTGGAGGTAATTGGGACGATCATTTACCTTTAATAGAATTTTCTTATAATAATAGTTATCACACAAGTATCAATGCCGCACCATTTGAAGCACTTTATGGACGGAAGTGTCGAACCCCAGTCTGTTGGGCAGAAATTGGGGAAAAGCAATTATCTGGACCTGAAATAGTGCAGGAAACAACCGACAAAATTATTCAAGTCAAGGAACGACTGAAAGCAGCACGCGATCGACAAAAGAGTTATGCTGATAACCGATGCAAACCCTTGGAATTTCAAGTAGGAGATAAAGTATTGTTGAAAGTCTCTCCTTGGAAAGGAGTGGTAAGATTCATCAAAAGAGGAAAGCTAAGTCCCAGGTATGTTGGACCTTTTAAGATTATTAGAAGAATAGGACCTGTAGCCTATCAGCTACAACTGCCAGAGGAAATGGCAGGAATACATGATGTGTTTCATGTATCTAATCTTAAAAAGTGTTTAGCTGATGAATCATTGATAGTGCCTCTTAAGGATATAGAGGTAAATGAACAACTCAAGTTTGTAGAAAGACCTCTACAAATTGAAGACAGGAAAGTCAAGAATCTCAATTAGTTCTGGTCAAAGTGAAATGGGACTCCAAAAGAGGACCTGAGTACACATGGGAACTCGAGTCAGAAATGAAAAGAAAATATCCACACTTGTTTCAGTAGATCTCGGGGACGAGCTCTAAAATAAGGTGGGGAGAATGTAACAACCCTCGGTAAAACCAACATCCTCATAATATTTCTGACCCTCTAATATACTATAAAATGTCTCAATATGTTTTATATTACACCCCGTATGTGAAAACCGAGCCCGAATTATATTATAGTATATAAAATAAATAAAAATCTGAAATTAGTAAGTTGAGGCGGGCCGCGTAAGACCTCACCTCAACCTTACGCTGGCCGCGACAGAGCATCACACGCGATTACACCAGAGGATGACACGTGTCAAGGCTGGTGTCTCGGATAAAACTTCGAAGCACCTACATCAAGTCACCGCCGCACCAACCGCTGAAACCGCCGCCGCTCAATCATTAAAGTCCTCACGCCGAAAGAAGAAGAAGAACAACAGCAGCTCCAGCAACAAGAACTGTGCTGTCACTACCACTGCTGCTCCACTCCAAGCCGTACTGGCCCAGCAGCAGCGTCATCACCGACCAGCACTAGTTACTTATGCACCGCCAGCAAAGCGTGCATACACAGGCCCCCACCCGGCTTGCCTGACATGCTCTTATCATCACCCGGTGGGTCTCGCCTGCCGTTTCTACGCTCACTGCAATATGTACGGCCACTTCACTGTCAATTGCCGTACTGGTCCCCGTCAAGCAACAGCTCAAGCCACTACTCATCAAGCTCTGCTCCCAGCCCCAAGGCCAACAAGCGGCTCAGGCACCCGCGGTCAACGCCCGAGTCTGCTTCGCATGTGGTGATCCCAACCACTTTGCGAACATGTGCCCGAACAGGGTTGTAAAACAAGAGCCCCAGCAGCAGCAGCCTCACCAGCAGCAACAGCATCACAGCAACAACAAGCCGCACGCGCCAGAACTTTCAACATCAATGTGTGCCAAGCCCAGGCTGACAACAACGTGGTCAATGGTACGTTCCTTGTGAATGGTATTTATGCATCGTGTTTGTTTGATACTGGAGCCGATAATTGCTTTGTGTCATTCGAATTCGAGAAACTCCTTAGTCGTAAGCGCTCCCAACTCTCCTCGACGTTCGATGTTGAAGTCGCCACTGGAAGAACTGTCGCCGTTAATTCTGTTCTTCGTGATTGTACTCTTGAGCTCAACAATCACATTTTCCCGATCGACCTTATTCTGATGCAACTCGGAAGTTTTGACGTCATAGTAGGCATGGACTTTCTTCGCGAAAACCATGCTGAAGTTGTGTGCTTCGATAAGATGATTCGATTCTCGCTCGCGAATGGTGATTTCTTGTGTGTCTATGGTGAAACTGCTTCGAAAGGCCTCAAACTCATGTCATGTGTCCAAGCTAGCAAGTATTTCTGCAAGGAATACAGAGCTTTCTTGGCTAACATTGTAGTAGCGGAGAAGGAAAATAAAGGAAAGACAGATGTGAAAGACGTTCCTGTGGTTCGTGAATTTCCTAATGTGTTCCCTGACGACCTTCCCGGCCTACCGCCAAGTCGTGATATCGACTTTCGTATCGACCTCATTCCTGGAGCCAATCCTGTTGCCAAAGCTCCCTACCGACTCGCACCGTCCGAAATGCGTGAACTCTCAAACCAACTCCTGGAATTACTTGAGAAAGGCTTCATTCGCCCGAGCACCTCTCCGTGGGGCGCGCCAGTCCTTTTCGTCAAAAAGAAGGATGGGTCGTTCAGGATGTGCATCGATTATCGGGAACTGAATAAGTTGACTATCAAGAACCGCTATCCCCTACCCCGCATAGACGATTTGTTTTATCAACTACAAGGTGCTACGTGTTTCTCAAAGATCGATCTACGCTCAGGCTATCATCAGTTACGCATTCAAGAGGAGGATATACCCAAAACCGCTTTTCGCACTCGATACGGCCATTACGAATTCGTTGTTATGCCTTTTGGTTTAACCAACGCACCCGCGGTTTTCATGGATCTGATGAATCGCGTGTGTAAACCATATCTCGACCGTTTCATCATCGTGTTCATCGACGATGTCTTGATCTATTCCAAGTCGAAGACCGAACACCCGCAACATCTACGTTTGGTTCTCGAGCTACTCCAGGGGAACCGACTCTATGCCAAGTTCTCCAAGTGCGAATTTTGGCTGGAGGAGGTTCAGTTTCTGGGTCACATTGTCAATAGTCAGGGTATTCACGTCGATCCCGCGAAGATTGAAGCCGTTAAGAGTTGGATTACACCTAAGAACCCGTCTGAAGTCCGTTCTTTTCTCGGACTAGCGGGCTATTATCGATGATTTATCGAAGGATTCTCAAAGATCGCTGTGCCGCTTACCGCTCTCACACATAAGGACAAGCCTTTTGTTTGGGGAACCGAACAAGAGTCTGCTTTCCGAACCCTCAAGCACATGCTTTGCAATGCTCCTGTTCTCACTCTACCCACCGGAAATGACGACTTCATTGTCTATTGTGATGCTTCCAACCTTGGTCTTGGTTGTGTTCTTATGCAGCGAGACAAGGTTATAGCTTACGCATCTCGTCAGCTCAAAATCCATGAGAAGAACTATAAAACCCATGATCTCGAGCTAGGCGCAGTTGTTTTTACGTTAAATATTTGGCGACACTACCTGTATGGTACCAAGTATACGATCTTCACCGATCATAGGAGCCTACAATATATCTTTGATCAGAAAGAACTTAATATGCGTCAACGCCGATGGGTAGAACTACTCAACGATTACGACTGTGAGATTCGTTATCACCCAGGCAAGGCAAATGTCGTTGCCGACGCTCTCAGCAGACGGAGTTATTTGCTCAGCATTCGTAACGTCAAGCCCAATACGACCTCGAAACCCTCATCCGCGAAGCCCAGCATGCTTGTTTTAATGAACGCACTCTGAAGAAGGAACGGATCTATCACGATGGAGCCCAGCTTGAAAGTAAGCCCAATGGTATATTCCATTATCTGGATCGAATTTGGATCCCTAAACGAACCGATTTGCGAAAGATATTAATGGACGAAGCCCATAAATCCTGATATTCCATTCATCCCGGTGCCGATAAAATGTACCAGGACCTTAGCTACAAGTACTGGTAGCCTGGCATGAAAAGGGAAATTGCTCTCTACGTTGGGAAGTGCCTGACTTGTGCAAGAGTCAAGGCTGAACACCAAAGGCCCTTTGGCTTACTCGAACAACCACCGATCCCTATGTGGAAGTGGGAGAGTATAGCCATGGACTTCATAACCAAGCTTCCGCACACGTCATCAGGTCACGAAAGCATCTGGGTTGTTGTTGACCGTCTAACCAAATCAACTCACTTTTTACCAATACGGGAAGACTACAAGGTAGAACGATTAGCCCGAATCTACTCCAACGAGATCATTTGTAATCATGGGACGCTTCGCGACATCATCTCTGACCGTGATGCTCGGTTTACCTCGCGACTGTGGGAAACATTTCAAGCAGCTCCCAGTACTACGCTCAATCTGAGTACCGCATTCCACCCTCAAACCGCCGGTCAGACTGAAAGAACGATCCGTACTCTTGAAGACATGCTCCGTTCGTGTGTCATAGATTTCGGTGGTAATTGGGATGCATACCTGCCGTTAGTCGAATTCTCGTACAACAACAACTATCATTCCAGCATTCAAATGGCACCATTCGAGGCGTTATACGGAAGAAAATGTCGATCGCCTATTGTATGGCACGAGATCGGTCACTCGCAACTAACCGGTCCCGAGCTACTGCAAGAAACGACTGACAAAGTCCTCCAAATTCGAGACAACTTGTTGAAAGCTCGAAGTCGACAGAAAAGTTACGCCGATAGACGACGCAAGCCCCTTGAATTTGACGTTGGCGACTACGTACTCCTAAAGGTATCACCTTGGAAGGGTGTGGTCAGATTCGGCAAGAAAGGGAAACTAGCGCCTCGATATGTTGGACCTTTTAAGATTCTGGAAAGGATCGGAAAAGTCGCCTACAGACTCGAACTACCGGAGGAACTTAGTAACGTCCATCCGACTTTCCATGTGTCAAACCTCCGAAAGTGCCTAGCTGAGCATGATTTAATTGTACCTCTCGATGACCTTCAAGTAAACGAAACACTACACTTCGTGGAGAAGCCTGTCGAAATCATGGATCGCCGAACTAAGCAGCTCAGACGCTCGCGCATTCCTATTGTGAAAGTCCGATGGGAAGGCAAACGAGGCGCAGAGTTCACCTGGGAACTCGAAAGCGACATGAAGGCGAAGTACCCGCAATTGTTTGTTACGGCTTCGGCCTAATTTTGGGACGAAATTCCCTCAACTAGGGGAGGCTGTAACACCCCGTGTTTCGAAAGCCAAAGTCAAAGTCAAGGTCAAAGTCAACGACCGATCGCGCAACTTGACTGATAGTGAATTTCTTTTTGTGGGTTATTTTAGCTGTATTATGTGGAGTAAGTGTCAATAATCACAATAATCGACGTGTGTCATTCGCTATTTAATCGACGTACGACTGTAAACTATAGGAAGTAACAATGCAATAAAGTCAACTAAACGCTAATCAATCTAATTTAATCAACATCCAATCGCAATCGAACTCGCAACTCGAATTATGCATTGGTTATGGTTATACGTGTGTGTGTGCCTTATGTGTTAGTTGTGCATGTTTATTTATGTTATGTGTGGTAATCAATCGAAACGCAATCGAAACTCAATCGCAATCGAAATGGTATGGTAATTGGTAGAGAAGAGATAGTTCGAGATATGAGTAGTTGGGATTAAAAGTAACTTGAATAGGAAACTCTATCGCATTCGCAATGCTCGCCATCGCAATATCAAAACTCGTCGCACCGAACACTCGAACGAGGTGACTGATCGACCCGGCGACCAGCCGTTCGACCAGCCGACCGATCGGACTGTTGTCCGATCGGACAGGCTGTCCGTACGGGCTGCCTAGCTGATCGACCAGCCCTTTCCTCTTTGGGTAATCCTATAAATACCCCTTGTCACTCTCAAACTTTCTACTTTTGGAAACTAACGTCCGACCAGCTCGTGCTCCCCACCTTTTCTTCGATTTCTCTCAATTCTGGTAAGATCTCGTCCTACATCTTGTACTTCCTTAAACTACACGCACTCCTACGCCTTTCTATCTTTTGAATCTTAACTTTTAACCGTGAAATCATCGACATTTAAGGTGTTCTAGGATGACGTCATCATGTGTTCTTGAAGGACTTCATGTTTTGGCCTCAATCCACCAAGAACAACTTAGATCTAACCGATTTCAACATAAACTAACAAAGATCTTTCATAGATCTAAACACGTTCACTACAAAAAGGATTGAAAGATGGTTTTCCAACTTTCTTTCAACTCTTTTACACTCAATGCACTCAAAACCGATAGAATCGGAGATCGTGCCGACTTACTACTCATTCATGTGGTTGGGTTGGCTCAGGATCCGTATTCTATCATCGAGGTTAACGATTTCGGGTTAAACTTAGAACGTCGTCTCGAACCGTCCACTGATCGGGTTTGGGTGATTCCTGTCCGGTCAGGAGTACCAAGTATGGACGAGGTTTCTGTTTCTTAACACGTTAACAAAATATCTCGATAAAACGACAAACCATCTAAACAACCAAGTGTAAGACGAATAGGTCGACCAGGACGGAGTGCCGTCCGATCGGACTGCTGTCCGAACGGACAGCCACTCGTACGACCGGCCACCCATACGACTTGCACCTTGGTCCCACACTTAACTATTTTTGCCAACATTTGAAGTCTGAATGTTGAAGGAATTGCTGTCCGATCGGACTACTATCCTATCGAACTACCAACCGAATCATGAGGCATTTAAACTTCAACACTTAAACAATTTTCAACATGTTCATACACCAAGGATGCCACCCGACTGGACGGTCGTCTGATCGAGTGACACCCTGCTGTGAACTTGTTCTCACTAAAGTACCCAACCGAACGGGTTGCCGTCCGATCGAACGACCGTCCGACCGGCCGACCTGAAAGGTAGAGGTACTTCAATGCTTTCAAAATACTATAATGAAAACTTCAAAAGACAAGCCATCATACACAAACATATCCTTCCCAAAGGAAGGAACAATCCACTCGAACAGTCATCCGACCGGATGACCGTCCGAACGGACTACCACCCGCACGACTGGCCGTCCGATCGGATTACCATCCGATCGAACTGCTGTCCGACTCACTTGTACCTTGCATCGTTTTACGCGTCGCTTATCGTTATGTTATCGATCTGTTCAGGCTAACCCTACTCTCTAGCGCTCCCTTCAATCCATAAATCGCTGTGAGTATACTCAATCCTTTTTTGCTTTATGCACTTTTGGGTGTTACATACGTTACAAATATTGAAATCACATCGAACACACTACTAAATACTATTTAAGCTCTAACCATTCCTGCATGTTATACGTGGATTAATGAATGCTTGTTTGTTATGTTTACACATGGACTGCTGTCTACCTGCCTTAGCAACGATAGTACTATAGTTTGGACTCAGCACCCGTTCACTCGAGGGTTGTTAAGGACAATTATTTGCATGGATTACAGTGGTGATCACGTATTACTGTCACACCCCGATATTTCCACGCATTACCGGTGGGCCCAGTGGGGAGTATCGTGACGTAGTTGATATCATCATAGTCAAACAACACAATATATATAAATGCACAGCGGAAGCAAAAGATAGATTTATTTCAACTGAATTAAAATGTAATATTAAGTATCACAAAAACAGTTGAAACAGATCCACAGGCGGATCAAAATAAAGAGGAAACTTGTTCAACAGACTTTAAAGGCATCTAGAGCTTGCGACACTTGAGTAGTGATGCCTGGAGTAACCAGCCTATTTCGTCTAGTACCTGCACTTAGCCTTTTTGGAAAAATACGTCAGTTTACACTGGTAAATACAACTTAACTGACTCATTTTAAAAAGGGTTTAAAAATTGTTTTGAATGCACTTCGGCAAAAATATTTTTATAACTTGGGACAATTATTTAAAAATAATCTTGTATACAGTTTTACTCATTTGTCGTCCATCCAGTTTTTACATAATGCATCTGACAGGTGTACGCCTACACCCCGTGCTTAGGTCGTGGCCATTTCTTTGAATGATGCCAATGATATCCGGGACATGGTCATTTAACCCCCAAAGGCCATACACCAAATAATACATATTAAACGGGTCATGTAAATACATTAATCACAATCCGATTTAAATGACTACACACCCGACCAAGCGGTACTTTTATAGTACCGTATCCCAAGCCCGGATAGGGAAAATAAGTTAAGAGTATTTACCTGAGCAAAGTATCAATCAATTACAGCAAGTGCAAGTACTTTTACTGGGCTCCTAATCTGGAATGAAGGTTTATAATAATCTATTAGATTTCTAACGGGTCTTTAATTAAGCCTAAGCTTAGACCGGTTAGTTTTAAAAGGAAGAAACGGTTCAAACGCATGATGAAGGGAAGACCGGTTTAGAATGTGGTTTTGACCCGACAAGCTTGTATACTTGTTTAATATGGGTAACTTAAACACATTCTGGATTTTGAGACAAAGATGATATGGTTTGACCCGTTTCGGCTAATATATGCAAACTAGTTACATACGCCGCTCCGAATGCGAAAAGTGCGTAACGGGTAACCAAATGAGTCATATGCAAGTTTCCTAAGTTAGTATGCTTTAATTATGTTGTGATTTCAGAAAGATATCTTCTATTATGCCCCAAATGAATTTAAACTCAAATTATGCCCCGTAAGGGCATTTCGGTCATTAAAAAGGTTATAAAAGAGTTTAAATATAAATCTGAGTTTCGGGTCTGATGTAATCAGTGAAAATACTTAATTTACTAAGTTATATCAGTAGGGTATAACCTATGTGTGAAATTTATCATTTCTAACCATACTATGCACCGAAGGGGCATTTTGGTAATTTCACCTAAGGTTTAAAGGTCAAATCTGGAAATCTGAGTTTAAAACTTTTGCTTACTGCTAAAGTATAAAAATTTATTTAAAACATCAGTAGGTATCAAGTCTTATATATCTAAAATGGTTTTAATACATACTATGCGCTTAAAACGCGTAAAAAGGCGATTTTAAGCGATTTTCGGGTTTTATAAGAAAAGCTGATATTTTTATTATTCTAGAAGGCTTAAAATATTCTATCTATCATATTTGATCAGTAGAAAAAGGTTTGGTATCAAAAGAATTGGTAAAACTCCTTTTATAGCCCAAAAGGGCAAAACCGACAATTACCGGATCAAGCTTAGAACTCTATGTTATGCTTAGCCTAAAAATAAATAAAAATCTCCAAAAATCCCAAAATATTATTTTATATCAGTGAGTAAAAAGTTTGGTATCAAAACTCGGGTTTAGATAGGCTATACGCTAATTACACCGTTTAATTACTAAAAAGCTTTCTAATTACGCTAATGAGCATAACTCTTAATCTAGACCTCAAACTGGTGTCAAATTTTAGGTACAAGTTTATAAATCAGTAACTAAGGTTTCTACTCTTTTACATTTTCAAAAATCACGTTTTAAGGTCATATGGGCATAATAGTCAACATTTAGGCATTTAACGGAAATATGCATATGAATCGGATAACTAATGAACCAAGTTGTATAATCACAGAGGGTTATACTTATATGAAACCTGGTCCTAATAAGGCTCTAAGACATTTCTAAACTATGCTCTAATGGGTCAGAACTGAAAGTCAAAGCAGAAGTCAAACTATGCGACTTTCGGTTCCGAACCGAGCCTAAACTGAAAATTGTCGGGGTGAACATGTTTAGACATGTTCTTACATTAATTACCAAGTTATATTAATGATAAAACAGGTTGCAAAGCTTCTACATTGCTAATTATGCTTTAATTTGAAATTAAGCTTTCTGTTGACTTTTTAATATCAAGATTGACCCGACAATTGACCTAGTTAGAGTGGGAATCAGAGAGTACCCTTTTAAGGGTTTATTACCCACATAATTACCTACTTATAGGTACTTTTAATTCGAGATTTGACTGACTAATTATTGATTAGTCTCGAAGTCAAACCTTAATTACGGCGGTTTGACTTTTAGCTAATTAACTAAGCTAAACTGAATTAGGAAGGGTTAAGGACACTTACAAAGGTCCTAATTATGATTTGGATCCTTAAGAAAACTTGTTGAAGTCCAGAGAAGCTCCAGAGCAAAGATCCAAGTGAGTTGAAATGAGCAAGTTCAAAGTCACAACTCTCAAGTCTATATATAGTGAACCAAATGCTACAAGATCATGCCAACTCACCCTACAAGTGTTGCAAGATCATCCCAGGTGTCCCTAAAATACCAAAACCAGTTGCAAGAGCCCCTGAATTCGAAAACCATCCATCTAAGGCGGTGTAACCGGATATAACAGGCAACTGCCTGTTTTTCTATATCTGGCACATGCTTACGGACCGTAAGGTCCAGAGTGTTATGGTCCGTAAGGACCTGGTCAGCAAAGCAAAGTTTCAACTAATTGCAGTTTTGGTCCCCGGTCCTTCTAAAAGTTGTTTTACCTTTATTTCTTGCATTACAAGCCCTCTAAATTGATTTCTAAGGGCTTCAAGACTTAACCAATCTTTGTGAAGTCCTTGGTCACCTTATGTTTACCCGAAAAGTCATAAATTTCAACGTTGACGCTTTTAACCCCTCGTATACGAATATTGTCATAACTTTATCATACTTTAACGAAACATTGTGAAATTTTTATCACTTATTCTCGTGAGCATAATTAATCGTTACAAAGCTTCGGGTTTGCTAAAAGGTCACTCAGAGGTGTACTTTAAACATGTTGATATATTTAACCCCTGTAGTTTGTAATCTCTCACTTTCTTCCACAATTAGCTTCGTATGATCCATGATTTATTCGTTTAAGGTTATAAACATTATGTGGGGCTGTGTGAAGTATATTTATTCATTGTTGACACTTTGAACCCTTATACTCACATACTTTCTTTGTTTGTCAACTTTAGTCCCTCTAAATCAATCCTTTACACGTTTTAAGTCCATGACACGTGTTGATATATTATTGGACACGAATTTTCGAGGTGTTACAATTACGAACTGCCTTGGCCAGTCAACCCGCAGTCATTGGTATCGATGGGTTCATGTCGATAACTAACGTGCTTCATTTCACTATGCGTACGTGCTGGTTATGCGTAAACTATTTCGAACTCTAATATGCTATTATCAAACTTGTATGCTCACCTTTACACTATGTGTATTGACTGTTACTTTAACGTATGTGACAGGTGCTTAAGTTGTTTTTATGCTTAGCTTGTTGTGAACTTGAGGCAATGAAAGGTCTAGGATGCTCTCTGTGCTGTGATGAAATCGAAGCTAGGAAAAGAGGTCCTAGAAACCAACAAATAAACTATCTATGTATAAATCTGAGTTGTCGGAACAGAATTACTTGACTAGATTTGTCCGTAATAATTTGTTTGCCTTTTAAGACATGGTATGGGACATGTTACTTTAAATTAATTGGTAATGATAATTGTTATGGAAACTTCTGGACAATCTGTTTCGCTCAGTGCCATACCCCGATGTTTCCGCCATCGGTTGGGGTTGTAAACAGGAGGATGTTGGTGATCAGTATGTATGTAACAGATGAATTTGAAACATGGGATGTTCGTTTAATCGATGAGACGAAAGTGAAGGAAGTAGGGTGTAAATTGCTACGATGACTGATTTGCGTTTTTATCGGCCTTGGTTAAACTTGTCGTTCATAGCGATTTTGTCGGCCTTGGTTAAACTTGACTGATTTGCGTTTTTATCGGCCTTGGTTAAACTTGTCGTTCCTAGCGATTTTGTCGGCCTTGGTTAAACTTGACTGATTTGCGTTGTTTGATCATAGGCAAAATCTTGGTTCTTTCTTTCACATGAGGGGTTTGTTGTGGAACTTGAAATTTCTTTTCTTTTGAAAGCTTGATACTGGTTTCCATGGTGATTTGAATGTTGCAGGGGGTAATATTGCTTCTAAACTCAAAGTATAGGGGGTAATAAGAAAGGGCATTTTAGTAATTTACATGTGGGGGGGGGGGTAATTATGCAACATAACAGGAATGTTGGGGGGTAAAATAAAAGGGTAAAATAGTCATTTCACCGCCAAGTCAACAGATCAGTTAACAAATTTGATGCCAGGGGGTAAACTTGCGACATAACAGCGAACGTTGGGGGGGGGGGGGTAAAATTGCAATTATTTCGTTAGGGGGGGGGGGGGGGTAAGAGTGCCAATTGGCCTAAACCACAGGGGGTAAAATTGCAGTTTACTCTAAATTGTATCTTACGCATTAAGACTTATGTTAGATGTCTTTTTTTTGTGTGTGTGTGTGAAATTACAATGAAGGACAGAGATCTTTTGTATAGTAACATAGATAAAGAAAAAATATAGTTTGTGTGAATGGTAGGGTTAGATGCTTTCTTTGATGAACAAATGTTAATGAAACACATAACAAAATTTAGTAATCTGGGAATGATATACATATTTAAAAAAAAAAAACGTATTATTCCAGGTATATAATTGGGTATACTGGTATACGTTTTCAGGTAATCAGATCGGGTAAACGGATATATCACTAAATCCCATACCCATCCCAAATGGCCAAATATGTCGAGTTTCGAGTTTACCCATAAAATTTGAGTTCGATTATCATCCATAGTCGAGAGAGGGAGCAGAACTTGGAAAATCCGCAGGGGTGGTGTCGTGGTAGGGTTTTTGAGTTTATTTTAACTTTTAAAACTAATTCATTTTTTTTCCAAAATACCCCTTTATTATGCGATACTTATCACTTGACGATTTTTAAGTTCAAAACTAAACCACATTGTAATCGAATCAAACAATTACAGGCAAAGGAGCGGATTTTCCAAGTTTTAACCACACAGTTCAAAAAACTTCACGGTTCAAAAAACTTTTTATTACAACGACTAAAACAACACAAATAAGTTATAAGAAATCGAAATAATGGAATTAATAAAATTTTCTTTACTCATAGGAGCAGAGCTTTTAAGGGACCCCCATCAATGTTTCGGTTAGTGGTGTAATTTTTCTGATTTTTCATCCAAAATTTTTAAAATTATATAGATTCGCTCCGCCAGTGATTTTGCCTAAAAAATCTCTGCCCCTACCAAGTTTATTGTCCAAAATATTTATACATATTTTCGTATTGAGTTAATAAAAAACGTGAGGAATGGGGTTATTAGTAATTTTTTTATAATTATTTTTAAACTTGAAGTGAGTTTAAATCAAGTCTGAAACTATTTTTATATATAAATGAAACTTGAGGGTTCAAATTTAGTTTTTTTTATGTCTAAGAACGGGATCTTTGAATGAATGAAGATTGTTTAGTTTATTTGGAGTTATTATTGTTTGACCCGACCTGAATCGAATAGCTGGCACGAACATATAACCCAAAACATAGTGATAGGAAAAAAAATTGGATCTCATGACTTTTCGCCCCGCATAACTTTTGGTCAAGCTCCACCACTAATTACTCATGCTACCCATGCATGCTAATGGTGTAGCTCGAAATAAATTTCCAAACGGACAGTGGTGGAGCTTGACCAAAAGTTCCGAGGGGCGTAAAGTTATGGGACCCAATTTTTTTTTTCCTATCGTTATGTTTTGGGTCGGGTTGGGTTGGCTATTCGATTCAAGTCGGGTCAAATAATAATAGTTTCAAATAAAACAAAGTGTATATTTACCAAACTACCCATCATTTATATACAAAGTTTATAAATATTTAGGATATACAATTTAGGAAAAATAATCGGGGGGGGGGGGGGGCGATCCTATATAATTTTAAAATTTTCGGACGAAAAATCGAAACTTATACACTTTTAACCGAAACATTGGGGTAGGCGGGTGCACCCCCGGGCACCCACAATACTTCCCCGCTGCAAACGGATATGGGTAAAGAGGATGATACTCTAACAAACTTTAGTAGTAAGAAAAAATAAAACTAGACTTAAAACACCGGTATATAAAGGTTCAAAAAAAATAAAAAACAGTTGGCATAACCATAAATGTAACCGATTTGTAACCGGTACACTAGTAACCAATTTAGGTCAGAGAAACCGTAACCGATTTTGGACTTTAGAACAAGAACCAATTAATAATTGGGATTTTTTTACCATTTTTTTTGTTAACCGGTTATTATCACTTTTTTTTTAGTTTTCTAGCCTATTTACATATATATATATATATATATATATATATATATATATATATATATATATATATATATATATATACATAGGGTAGGGATCATAAGAGAAGTCTACCATATTTGAGAAACTTGAGAAACATTCTGGAACACACATTTCCCTAAGCTTTTCGTAATATACACATATGTATAGTTTAAAATCAACTATATACATATATGTATATTGTCAAATCTTGAATTATGCACATGTGTATATAGTATAACCCTCTAAAATAATTCCGACACCCCTAGTATATTTAAAATGTCCCTATATGTCTTAAAATGCACCCCGTATGTGAAAACCGGACCCTAAATACCATATATAATTAAAAATAAAATAAAAACAAGATTCAGTCCTCGCTCGCGGGCCGCAAACGTGTTAGCGATGACCTACGCGAGCCGCGACAGCTCAAATCCCAGGCGAGACCCTAGCGTGCCACGTGTCCCAATCCGTGTCAAGTCTACGAGTTCGAATCAGCACAGCTAAAGCCTAGACCCCTAGGTCGCGGGCCGCGTAAGACGACCCTTTAGTTTTCGCGGGCCACGAGGGACTGAGAAATCTGCACTATAAATAGATGGCATCGGCCGTTCATTCGAAATCGTTCAAAATCTCTTTTCTCTCTCAAAATTCTACGTAGTATACATAATTCCCGGGCATAATACCCCCCTAAATAACGAAGTTATGCCTCGTTGTAAGTATCATAACTCCCGGTTACGTATTAGATACGCTGCCCGATTGATCTAGGGTTTCGTAACGGCTGTCGTGGTTCTGCCCGACGTAGTCGTTGGAATGCCGTCTTGGGGAGGGTATTACTAATGTAAATATTGGGTTATTATACTAACGCGTGTGCATTGTGTAATTAATAGATAATCACCAGGAAATCACAAAGGGAAACCCTAAGATAGCAATGTGAGTAATATCCTTTTTTTGCAAACTGTTTTTACAAAACCTCAATTGTTTAAATTATAATTAACAGTGATTGAGTATTTGTATTATACAATTATCGTCGGTATGTTGGGGTTTTGTATACAAAATTTGTTACTACACTGTGAGTAGTAACATGACCACAAGTCGGGTTGACAGTACCGTGGGTGGTAATTAAAGTAGATGGAAACAAATGTAATTGCGCGACCGCCCTCAATACTGTAAAATGGTTTTACTTATCTTGATTAAACTGGGATTCACTCACCAGTATTTCCCACTGACAAAATGTTTTTAAACGTGTTTCAGGTAACAAAATGTGAAAGCCAAATAGAAGCCAGCTGGACAGCACTGAAGGCTTGGAAAAGTGGCTATAAAGTTACTTAAATAACGAGATGTTTTTATTTAAATAAAATAGGGTTTACCCCTATGAAAATGTGTGTACTGAAAACTTGAGAATTTCCCATGTGTTTAATATTATAAAAGTATGGTATTTTACTAAGATAAAATATTTCCTAATGTAACAACCCGCACGTTCGTGCGTTGTTACTACTCGATATACTCGTTACGCCTAGCACCAGAGATTCGGATCATAATGTAACTATATCGAATACATCGCTACTTCACAGTATTTTCGCATATTACGCATACTTTATCGCTATAGCACATTGCATCACACACACAAACGCTCACGATGACGTCGAGTGAGGACCTATTCTACCCTCCTCGATAGCCGTGATGCGTCGTAGAGTAACGCATATTTGAAACGAATCCCGATTATTGTATCGCAACTTTGAAATATGGATATTTATACGACCCTATGTGACTAATTATACTAAATATACGAATATGGGTATGAAAAGGTGTGACCAAACTATCACAACCCTTAACGATCAAGACGAAACATCGAAAACGCAACTCGCCGGAGACCTACCGATCGAGTGACTGGTCGATCGGATGGCCACTTGATCGGATTGCCACCCGATCGGACAACCACCCGATCCATGGCACTCCCCCACCTTCACTCCTCTCCACCTATAAATAGCACTTGTCACATCATTTGAACAGCGATGTGACAGCTCCCACACGACCAGCATGCTTTTGGGCTATTTTCTCTCGATTTATCGCGATTCTTGTAAGTTTCTACCTCAAATATTGTACTTCTACGATCTACACGCACATATTCATCATTTTCTCTTCTAAATCTTAACTTTTAACCGTGAAATCAATGGATTTGAGGTGTTCTAGGGTGATGTCATCATGGAGTTCTTATGAACTTCAAGTGTTGGCCTCATTCCACCAAGAACCACTCAGATCTGAAGGATTTCCACAAGAATAAGCAACATTTTCACACAGATCTACACATAATCATGAATAAAAGGATTGAAAGATGGTTTTCTAACCTTCTTTCAACTCTTTTACACTCAAGCACTCAAAACCGATAGAAACGGAGCTTGTTCTGATCTTCTACTCGTTCTTAGTGAAGTATTGGTTCAAGATCTGAGTTCTATCAAAGAGACTACCGATTTCGGGTTAAACATGAGCAACCGTCTCAAACAGTGGACTGGTCGGACTAGGTTGATTCCTGCCCGATCGGGTCACCTGGGTGTTGATAGGATTCTGTTGTTTGGCACGTTGTCACACTGTCTCGAGAAAACCGCAAAACTTTCAAAAACAAGAGTCAAGACGACTTAGGCCGCCGGAACGGATTGCCGTCCGATCGGATTGCCACCCGACCGGATTGCCACCCGATGTCACACCCCGATTTCCACGTGTCACCGGTGGGCCCGATGGGGGAGTATCGTGACGTGGTTGGCAACGTAATAGTCAAACAACACAATATAATAATGCACAGCGGAAGCAATTTAAAAATAAGATACAACCGAATTTATTTATTGTAATCAAAGACACAATATCCGGTGTTTATCCACAGAACAGATCGAAACAAAATAACATTTATGGTTCAACAGACTTCTGGCATCCTAAGCTTGCGAGACTTTTATTGATGCTTAGGAGACAATCCAGCCAAATTTCGTTTAGTACCTGCATTCAGTCTTTTTGGGAAAATACGTCAGTTTACACTGGTAAATACATTCAGACCTGACAAGTTTGAAGACTTGTTTAATATGGGTTTATTATTAACATTCTGGATTTTGAGATAAAACCGTTAAGGTTTGGCCCGTTTCGGCTAATTTATGTAAACTTGTTACATAAACCGATCCGTACGCGTAATAAGCGTGACGGGTAGTCATGAGAGCTATATACAGGTTTCCTAAGTTAATTATGTCTCAAATATGTTGTGACATCAGTAATGTGTCTTTCGTTATGCCCGAAACGTGTTTAAACACAAACTAGGCCTCGTAGGGGTAGTTTGGTCATTTAAAAGTTTATAAAAGAGTTTAAGTGACAACTTGAGTTACAGGTCTGATGTAATCAGCAATTATACTTAATTTGCTAAGTTACATCAGTAGGTTAAAGCATGTATGTGAATCTTATCATTTTTAACCAAACTAGGCCCCGTAGGGGTATTTTGGTAATTTCACATAAGCCGAAAAGCTCAAAACTGAAGTCTGAGTTTATCAACCGTTGCTTACTGTTAAAATATGATAATTTGCCTCTTATATCAGTAGGTATCAACCCGGGTATGTCCAATGTGATTTTAAAACATGCTATGCGCTAAAAACGCTAAATAAGGCGATTAACGGCCATTACCGGGTTCGATACTTAAATCTGATATTTTTATATATCCAGAAGGCTTAAAATAATTTATTTATCATAACTAATCAGTGGCAAAAGGTTTGGAGTCTTTTAGATGTGTAAAACTCATTTTATGGCCCGTAAGGGCAAAACCGACAATTACCGAATTAAGCCTACGACTATGAGTTATGCTCAGCCTAAAATCAATTAAAAATCTTTATAAATCCCAAAATAATATATCATATCATTGGGTAAAAGATTTGATACCAAAAAGTATGTTTAACTAGGCTATCCGCTAATTACGCCATTTTATTAACATAAAGCATTAGTTTTGCGATAATGAGCATAACTCTTAATCTATAAGTCAAACAGATGTCTAACTTTGCATACAAGTCTATATATCAGTAACAAAGGTTTCTACACTTTTACATTTTCATAAATCACGTTTTAAGGTAATAAGGGCATATCGGTCAACATATGAGCAATTAACGGAAACATGCATAATAATTGGATAACTGATGAACCGAGGTGTATTATCACAGAGGGTTGTTCTAACATGTATCCTAGTCCAATTAAAGCTCTGATACATTTCTAAAATATGCCTAAACGGGTCAGAACTGAAAGTCAACGTGAAAGTCAAACTATGTGACTTTCGGTTCCGAACCGGGTCTAAACAGGAAATAGTCAGGTTGAACAGGTTTGAACATGTTATTACCCTAATTACTAAGTTATAACAATGATTAAATAGGTTATATATGTTCTAGATAGCTAATTATGCATAAATGACATTTTAAGCATTATGTTGACTTTTTAATTAAAGGTTTGACCCGACATTTGACCTGGTTAGGATGGTGATCAGGGGAAACCCTTTTGGGGTTTTATTACCCACATAATTACCATCCTATAACTACTTTTAATTCGAGATATGACTGAGTCATTAGTGACTAATCTCGAAGTCAAACCGTAATTACGACGGTTTGACTTTTAGCTAATTATCTAAGCTAAACTCAACTAAATAAGAACTAGCAGACTTACAAGAGTCCAATGCACGAAATAAGATCAAATGAGAGAGTTCCTTAGCTCCAGAAATGCTCCAAATGATCAGATGCAAGTGTGAAGAATGTTTGCAACATGAAGTGCCTTATATAGTGAAATACTCACCATGATTGGTTGACAACTAACTCTAGAGCTGACCACAATCATCCAACAAGTGTCCTAGTGTTCTAGGATAGTTTAGGGGTCTTTAAATAATGAGAAAAACCAGTTAAATCGGTCATAATCGCGAAATACAGGTTGCAGCCTGTTTTCTGATACTGGGCACCAGCTAGCGCACCGTTACGCTACAATTGTAGCGGTGCGCTAGCCCGCTACTTTGGGCCGTTTGACCTTGCCTGGTAGCGCACCGTTACGCTATCAATGTAGCGGTGCGCTAGCCCCTTTCAGAGACAAATTTGTTGTTGTTTGTTGAAGTTTCGAAAAGGTAACCCACTTGTTCGACTTTGGGACATTCTTTTGTCAGTTGAGGGCCTCCTAAAATGCCTTTGTACAGTTCTAAACCCCACCATGAAGTATTGTTTCATTTGAATCCATAAACAAGACCCGAAAACAAAGGTTTATCATTCATTTTCTTCGTGAGATCTTATCATGCTTTTGCAAGTCCATTATTGTGAACCCATTTCTGAATTTAGACATAATAGATGTTTGTTATATAAAAACTTGGGTCTTGGGATTTATACTGAGGTCGTTCAGAGGTAACAATTTAACATGACGCCACTTTAAATCCTACCGAAACATCTTTATTAATTCCGGGTTTATAACGCGTTTTGTCTTACATGACACGTGTCGTTTTATTATTTAACCCGAAATTTTCGAGGTGTTACATCCTCACCCCCTTAAAATAAATCTCGACCCGAGATTTACTGAAACAAGTAAGGGTACTTTTCTTTCATCGTGGATTCAACCTCCCACGTATAATCGGGACCTCTACGGGCATCCCATTTGACTTTAACAAAAGGTATATGCTTCCTTCGAAGCTTCCTTACCTGTCGATCTTCAATTGACAAAGGTTTTTCAACAAATTTTAAGCTCGCGTCTATATGCACATCCGTATGTGGTATAACCAGTGATTCGTCAGCGAAACACTTCTTCAGATTGCAGATGTGGAACACATTGTGAATTCCACTGAGCTCTTCTGGTAAGTTCAACTTATAGGCAACTGACCCGACACGTTCGATAACCTCGAAAGGTCCTATATATCTCGGGCTTAGTTTGCCTTTCTTACCAAACCGCATCACTCCTTTCCAGGGTGACACTTTAAGTAGGACTTTTTCACCCACTTCGAAATGAAAATCCTTACGATTTGGATCAGCGTAACTCTTCTGCCTATTCCGGGCAGCTTGGAGATTGTTACGAATCTGGACAATCTTGTCCGTTGTTTCGAACACGATCTCTGGTCCTGATAACTGGACTTCTCCAACTTCCGCCCAGCAAACTGGCGATCTACACTTTCTACCGTATAATGCCTCAAAAGGCGCAGCCTTTATGCTGGTATGGTAGCTATTGTTGTAGGAAAATTCGATCAATGGTAGGTTCTTATCCCAACTACCTCCCAAATCGATCGCACATGCACGCAGCATGTCTTCCAAGGTTTGAATAGTACGCTCACTCTGACCGTCTGTCTGAGGATGGTAAGCCGTACTAAAGTTCAAACGTGTGCCCAAAGATTGTTGGAAACTCTTCCAAAAATGTGACGTGTACCTGGTATCCCGGTCAGAGATAATAGCTACAGGTATGCCGTGTAGGGCTACAATCTTATCAACGTATAACTGGGCTAACATATCGGAGCTATAAGTCTCCTTGATGGGTAAGAAATGAGCTGACTTAGTCAGTCGGTCAACTATAACCCATATCGTATCATTTCCTTTCCTCGTCTTGGGTAACTTGGTAATAAAATCCATAGTTACCATTTCCCACTTCCATGTAGGAAGTTCAGGCTGTTGTAGCAAACCTGACGGTTTCTGGTGCTCGGCTTTGACTTGCGCACATGTCAAGCATTTTGCTACATGGGCGGCTACAGACTTTTTCAAGCCTATCCACCAATAATTTGCCTTTAGATCCTGGTACATCTTATCAGCTCCAGGATGAACGGAGTATTTGGAACTATGGGCTTCTTGGAGGATGACATCACGAAGTCCCCCAAAAATTGGAACCCATATTCGTCCATTTAATCGAAGAATTCCGTCTTTGCTAAGAGTTAACTGCTCCTCAGTTACTCCTAACTTTTCATTAGGATAGTTAGCTTCCAACACAGCTTCCTTCTGTGCGGCTAACACCCTTTCTATCAAACTGTTCTTTATTTCCATGCGCTTGGCATTAATTCGAATGGGTTTAACCCTTTCCTTTCAGCTCAAGGCGTCGGCGACTACATTCGCTTTGCCGGGATGATACTTGATTTCACAATCATAGTCATTCAAGGTTTCCATCCAACGGCGTTGCCTCATGTTTAATTCCTTCTGATTAAACAGATGTTGGAGGCTCTTGTGATCAGAATAAATCACACATTTGATACCATAAAGATAGTGCCTCCAAAGCTTCAGCGCGAATACAACGGCACCCAACTCCAAGTCATGGGTGGTGTAATTCTTTTCATGCACTTTCAGTTGTCTTGATGCGCAGGCAATCACCTTGCCTTTCTGCATAAGCACACACCCCATGCCAGTGTGCGAAGCATCACAATAAACCACAAAGTCTTCAATTCCCTCCGGCAGTGTCAGTACTGGGGCGTTGCTCAGCTTTTGCTTCAAGATATCAAAGGATTCTTGCTGCTTAGGGCCCCAAACAAACTTAACCTTCTTCTTAGTTAAGGAGGTTAGGGGTGCAGCAATCCTTGAAAAGTTTTCAATGAAACGCCTGTAATATCCTGCCAATCCCAGGAAGCTACGAATTTCAGTAGGCGTTTTTGGCTCTTGCCAGTTCATTACAGCCTCAACTTTGGCGGGATCCACCTGGATACCACGCTCACTAACCACGTGTCCAAGAAATTGGACTTCTCGTAGCCAAAATTCACACTTAGAGAATTTGGCATAGAGCTTCTCCTGACGTAGAAGTTTGAGAATACAACGAAGGTGTTTCTCGTGGTCAGCTTGGTTCTTAGAATAAATAAGAATGTCATCGATGAAGACGATAACAAATTTATCTAAGTAAGGCTTGCAGACGCGATTCATGAGATCCATGAATGCGGCTGGTGCATTAGTGAGCCCAAAAGGCATCACTAGGAACTCGTAGTGACCGTAACGAGTCCTAAATGTAGTCTTGTGCACGTCTTCATCCTTGACCTTCAATTGATGGTAGCCTGACCTCAAATCAATCTTCGAGAAGTAACTTGCCCCTTGGAGCTGATCGAACAAATCGTCGATTCTGGGCAACGGATACCTGTTCTTGATCGTGACTTTATTAAGCTCGCGATAGTCGATGCACAGACGCATCGACCCATCCTTCTTCTTGACAAACAGGATTGGCGCTCCCCAAGGAGATGAACTAGGTCGAATGAAACCCTTAGCCAGCAATTCATCTAGCTGCATCCGCAACTCCTTCATTTCTGTGGGTGCCAATCTGTATGGTGCCTTAGCAACTGGTGCCGCTCCGGGGATGATATCTATCCTGAATTCAACTTGTCTATATGCTGGCAAACCAGGTAGATCTTCAGGAAACACTTCTGGGTATTCAGAAATGACAGGGATGTCTTCTAACTTCGGTTTGGGCTCATCAATAATCACCTGTGCCATGTAGATGACACACCCCTTCTTCAAACACTTGGAAGCCTTGAGCATAGTCACGTGCTCAGGTAGTCCATACTGGGTATCTCCCCGAATGGTAAGTGACTCACCAGACGGAGTCTTTATCACTACTTGCTTCATGTTACAGACGATTTGGGCCTGGTTATGAGATAACCAGTCCATACCCAGAACTATGTCAAAACCGGCTAACTTAAACGGAAGTAGAGACAGAGGAAAAGAATGGTTCTTAATGGATATAACACATCCATCTAGCACAGTAGAGACGGTTTCTATGGTACCATCTGCTAACTCTACCTCATAGTTTGCGTTTAAGGTTTTGACAGGTAAATTCAACAATTTACAAAACTTATGATCTACGAAAGACTTAGCTGCGCCTGAATCAAAAAGTACTCTTGCAAAGACATCATTTACAAGGAAAGTACCTGTTATGACATTATCGTCCTGCACAGCTTCTTTCGCGTCCATTCTGAAGACTCTGGCATTAGTCTTCTTAGCCTCCTCAGGCTTCTTGTTGTATTTTGGGCAGTTGGTCTTGATGTGCCCCTTCTCATTGCAACGGTAGCACGTTGCGTCTTTTATCTTTTTACAATCCAGGGTTTTATGGTCCGTGGACTTGCAAATTCCACAAGCAAATGATTTTGACTGAGTCCGAGAGCTTGACTCCAGTCTGCACTTTCCATAGTGCTGCTTCTTGCAAATTTTACACCTGGGCTTCTCATCAGACTTATGCCCATCCTTCCTCGACTCAGATCCCTTCTTGTTATCACCGTTCCCACGGTGTTTCTTATTCGACCTTCGCGAACCATCATCTTCATGCTTCCTCTTCTCGGCATCCTTATTCCTCAGCGATCTCTGTCTGACCGCATCCAGAGTGAGGGATAAGGAAAGATCAGTTACCGACCTGAAGGTAACTGGCCGAGAAGCTTTTACACTGGCCTTGATCTCGGGTTCTAAACCACCAATAAAGCGAGCGATTCTTTTTGGCTCCGGGGTTACCAGGTAGGGAACCAACCGGGACAGCGTATTGAAGCTTGTCAGATAAGCTTGACAGTCGAGGTTCTTCATCACCAACGATAGAAAGTCAGATTCTATCTTCTCCACCTCATGTTGAGGGCAGAAATTATCCTTGATCAGGGCAATGAATTGATCCCACGTCATGCTATACAACGGGATCTTTCCGGAGGCCTCCATCAGAGATCTCCACCATGCCAATGCTTCACCCTTGAAGGACTGTGACACAAACTTAACTATATCCCTTTCAGCGCACCAGCTGATATCCACCACCGTGTCCATTTCGTCCAGCCAAGTCATACAGTCGACGGCCCCTTTTTCCCCAGTAAAATCCCTGGGTTTACAAGACACGAAGTACTTATAAGTGCAACCCTTGTTACGGGGTCCCTGATGCAGTACTATATGCTGAGATGGGACACTTTGATTGTTGGTGGACTGACGGTCATCACCGTCTTTCTTGGGTTCATTCTTTTTGGGAGGAGGCTTGTTATGAGCCTCAGAATGTGTCCTGGGCTTTGAATGTGATGCAGAGTGGGTCCTACTTCGAGTACCGCTGTATTCCTCATACTGCCTATCCAAAGCCTGTGTTATAGCGCCGTCTATGATTGCTTTTAGTTCAGCACCCGTTAACGTAATCTGGGCGTTCTCATTTGGCTCCACAGGATGGCTATTTATCTCATTTGAGTCAGCCATTTGAATTGAACTGTTGCAGAAAACAAGGACAATATTTTATTTGGGAGTTTATTATGGAATTACCCCTTAGGGTAACTCATTAACCATGGTAAACAGAGACCATATTTGGTTAACTTATTAATCGTATTAATTTAGGATTTCAATTTAAAATTTATCCTAAATATAAATAATAACAATATATATTAGCACATAAGGCTTAGTCACATGGACAATTTAAATTATAAGCTATGATTTCAGAGAATCAAGGCTTTTAAGGTTTAAATATATTTTATTACCTTTTTCAGACAGTGAGTCAAAGCTACAACTGTCTTTTGGCTCATGTAGAAATGAGCAAGGCCCGTAGGCGTTATATTACCAATGTATGGTAAATTATGATCATCTTACTTGATGATCTTAACCCATGATTCAGAGATCATATAATTGGGTTTGGAATCCTCTAAAGAATCCTTATACATATAAAATGACATGTGATTGTAACGAATCACTTCTGCCAGGAGTGTTAACATGTTTTAAGATGTTAACAGGAATTTGAATCTTTTTAAACAGGTCTTACCATTTTGGCCCGGTCTTATAATTGACACGAAGCTAGGTTTCACACTATAAGATCCTTAATTAAATAATTACATAGGCAGATTAATTTAAAAGGAATGATTTTAATTTATTTATTTCATTTGTAATTATTTATGCACAAAAAGGCAATCATGAAATTCATAGAAATAACATTCCATTAATTATACATAGGTTACATATTGCCCTAAACGGGTCTTTTCCAAACAACAACCTACCCACGTAGGGGTTTTAAACAAGTACTTGCCCACGTAGGGGCTTTAAGCAAACAAACTGGCCCACGCAGGGACCTTACAACTAAACATCATACCCACATAGGGGTTAACGGAAAATGGAAGGATAGGCCCACGCAGGGGCTCAAACAAACATACAACACACATACCCACATAGGGGCTTAACAATCAAATACACCTACGCAGGGGCTTACACAGAAGATGGGAGGATTCAATGATCCTTTTTGTTCTTCCCCTTGATTAAGCCTACTAATCCTTGGAAGAATGTCTGCCTCTCCCTGCGGTCCTCATGAACTACCCGTTCAACTTGATTCAACCTTTGCAAGAGTTCTTCATGTTCGGGTGGTGAGAATCTAGGTGGCTGCGATTGAGCCCGGATGATGGGTCTAGGAGGTATCGAGTATCCCTGGGTCGGGTAACTCACCCCCCATGGGTCCCCATAGGGTCCTTGGGTGCTGTAGTTCACTGCTACCATGTACGGATCAGCCTCCGCGTACCCATAGTCATGATGCATTGGGGGTTCAAACGGGTTGTATCCCATGCCACTCGCATATGCCGGGATTGGGTTTTCAAATCCCATCGGCGGTGGCTGTAGTACAGCAGGGTTGGAGGGTCCACCCATTTGTGGGTCCTCCTGGTATGGCGGGTAGTGACTAGCACTTGACTGTTGTGGGGAACTGAAATTGAAGCCCCCTGGTCGTACCGACATGCGGGCACCGGTTCTCCTACGCCTTGGCGGTTGAGGAGGTGCCGGTTGAACCGGTGGCGGTGGAGGTGGTGGCGTAAATGCCACAAACCGGTGATCCTCGGATGAATCTTGATGATGCGGCTGTGGCTGTGGCTCCTGCTGCTGCTGAGACTGCTGCTGCTGATGCTGCCCATGAGACGACGAGTGGTGCGATGGTGTGTAATACCACTGGTGTTGATCGAACAGGGCTTGGAAACTGTCTGGACCACCATAGGGTGATCCGTGAAAAGACAATCCGTCGGAGATTTCGATCGGATGGTTTGGAGTACCACTTGCCGGCATGACGGGGTCCGTATCCTCGTCCATATCATCAGCGTGGTCACCCGAAAAGTGGTCCTCTGGACCCAGTGGGTTAAAACCCACGGGCTCTTGAAAGTAATTGGCCGGGTTGAACTGGCCTCTGTACTCTGGAGTAGGGTCCCCATAGGAATGATGGGACAAGGACCTCTGCAGCGGTATGTAGGAGGGCAGAGGGTTGTTGGGCTCGTCTTCTGAATGTGGTCCATATGGATTGTGGACCGGAGGTGTCGAGCTGTGCGAAACAGATCGTCTCGCTGGTTCGAACAGGTTTCTCCTGTTCCGTCGTGGACCTTCGCTCTCCGTAGCAGGTTGGGCTCGTACATTTGACGGTCCAGCCTCATGGTCATTGGGGGTGGCCACTGGCCCCTTTCCTCGTCCTCGTGTTCGGAAAAATCTAGGAGGCATCCTCGTTATTCCTGTGAATACAGCATGAGATAACAATAATAAAAATATAAAATTTAAAGGACAACACAAAACCCGAATAAGGTGGAATTTGTCCTAGGTTATAAGTCTAGACTCAAGGTTTAGAATGTGCTATTGTGTAACCGAGATTAAACACAAAAGGCTAGTGTTTAATTCACTCAGTGTTGGCTCTGATACCAACCTGTCACACCCCGATTTCCACGTGTCACCGGTGGGCCCGGTGGGGGAGTATCGTGACGTGGTTGGCAACGTAATAGTCAAACAACACAATATAATAATGCACAGCGGAAGCAATTTAAAAATAAGATACAACCGAATTTATTTATTGTAATCAAAGACACAATATCCGGTGTTTATCCACAGAACAGATCGAAACAAAATAACATTTATGGTTCAACTGACTTCTGGCATCCTAAGCTTGCGAGACTTTTATTGATGCTTAGGAGACAATCCAGCCAAATTTCGTTTAGTACCTGCATTCAGTCTTTTTGGGAAAATACGTCAGTTTACACTGGTAATACATTCAACTGACTCATTTTGGAAAATGATTGAAAATTGGTTTGGATGCACGTGGCATAAATCATTTTATTTAACTTGGGAGAATTATTTAATATTATAATCTTGTGAATGAATTACATGTTACTTATGCGTTCAGTAGCCCGAATCTAGTCCGGGTTAAAGATCAATAGACACACCACTATAATGAGTTATACACGGACGGTGTACGCCTACACCCCGTGCTCAGGTCGTGGCCAATCTCGTAAGATGATGCCAAGGATATCCGGGACATGGTCATTAACCCCCCAAAGGCTGTAAAGTAAACAAGACTGTTTAAAACGAGCCGATCAAATTATTCAACTACCCACTAAGCGTGGAGATTTGATGCCCGATCAAGCGGTACGCTATGAACCGTAACCCAAGCTCGTATAGGGAAAATAAGTTAAAAGTATTTACCTGATGCAAGTATAAATCACAATAATCAGAATGCACGTAGCTTTTACTGTTTCTCCTAATCTGGAACGAAGGTTTAATATAACCTATTAGAATCCTAACGGGTCTTTTATTAAGCTTAAGCTTAGACCGGCTAGTTTCAAGATACGGTTCGTACGCACGATTAAGCGAAGACCGGATAGAATGTGATTCAGACCCGACAAGTTTGAAGACTTGTTTAATATGGGTTTATTATTCACATTCTGGATTTTGAGATAAAACCGTTAAGGTTTGGCCCGTTTCGGCTAATTTATGTAAACTTGTTACATAAACCGAACCGTACGCGTAATAAGCGTGACGGGTAGTCATGAGAGCTATATACAGGTTTCCTAAGTTAATTATGTCTCAAATATGTTGTGACATCAGTAATGTGTCTTTCGTTATGCCCGAAACGTGTTTAAACACAAACTAGGCCTCGTAGGGGTAGTTTGGTCATTTAAAAGTTTATAAAAGAGTTTAAGTGACAACTTGAGTTACAGGTCTGATGTAATCAGCAATTATACTTAATTTGCTAAGTTACATCAGTAGGTTAAAGCATGTATGTGAATCTTATCATTTTTAACCAAACTAGGCCCCGTAGGGGTATTTTGGTAATTTCACATAAGCCGAAAAGCTCAAAACTGAAGTCTGAGTTTATCAACCGTTGCTTACTGTTAAAATATGATAATTTGCCTCTTATATCAGTAGGTATCAACCCAGGTATGTCCAATGTGATTTTAAAACATGCTATGCGCTAAAAACGCTAAATAAGGCGATTAACGGCCATTACCGGGTTCGATACTTAAATCTGATATTTTTATATTTCCAGAAGGCTTAAAATAATTTATTTATCATAACTAATCAGTGGCAAAAGGTTTGGAGTCGTTTAGATGTGTAAAACTCATTTTATGGCCCGTAAGGGCAAAACCGACAATTACCGAATTAAGCCTACGACTATGAGTTATGCTCAGCCTAAAATCAATTAAAAATCTTTATAAATCCCAAAATAATATATCATATCAGTGGGTAAAAGATTTGATACCAAAAAGTATGTTTAACTAGGCTATCCGCTAATTACGCCATTTTATTAACATAAAGCATTAGTTTTGCGATAATGAGCATAACTCTTAATCTATAAGTCAAACAGATGTCTAACTTTGCATACAAGTCTATATATCAGTAACAAAGGTTTCTACACTTTTACATTTTCATAAATCACGTTTTAAGGTAATAAGGGCATATCGGTCAACATATGAGCAATTAACGGAAACATGCATAATAATTGGATAACTGATGAACCGAGGTGTATTATCACAGAGGGTTGTTCTAACATGTATCCTAGTCCAATTAAAGCTCTGAGAAATTTCTAAAATATGCCTAAACGGGTCAGAACTGAAAGTCAACGTGAAAGTCAAACTATGTGACTTTCGGTTCCGAACCGGGTCTAAACAGGAAATAGTCGGGTTGAACAGGTTTGAACATGTTATTACCCTAATTACTAAGTTATAACAATGATTAAACAGGTTATATATGTTCTAGATAGCTAATTATGCATAAATGACATTTTAAGCATTATGTTGACTTTTTAATTAAAGGTTTGACCCGACATTTGACCTGGTTAGGATGGTGATCAGGGGAAACCCTTTTGGGGTTTTATTACCCACATAATTACCATCCTATAACTACTTTTAATTCGAGATATGACTGAGTCATTAGTGACTAATCTCGAAGTCAAACCGTAATTACGACGGTTTGACTTTTAGCTAATTATCTAAGCTAAACTCAACTAAATAAGAACTAGCAGACTTACAAGAGTCCAATGCACGAAATAAGATCAAATGAGAGAGTTCCTTAGCTCCAGAAATGCTCCAAATGATCAGATGCAAGTGTGAAGAATGTTTGCAACATGAAGTGCCTTATATAGTGAAATACTCACCATGATTGGTTGACAACTAACTCTAGAGCTGACCACAAACATCCAACAAGTGTCCTAGTGTTCTACGATAGTTTAGGGGTCTTTAAATAATGAGAAAAACCAGTTAAATCGGTCATAATCGCGAAATACAGGTTGCAGCCTGTTTTCTGATACTGGGCACCAGCTAGCGCACCGTTACGCTACAATTGTAGCGGTGCGCTAGCCCGCTACTTTGGGCCGTTTGACCTTGCCTGGTAGCGCACCGTTACGCTATCAATGTAGCGGTGCGCTAGCCCCTTTCAGAGACAAATTTGTTGTTGTTTGTTGAAGTTTCGAAAAGGTAACCCACTTGTTCGACTTTGGGACATTCTTTTGTCAGTTGAGGGCCTCCTAAAATGCCTTTGTACAGTTCTAAACCCCACCATGAAGTATTGTTTCATTTGAATCCATAAACAAGACCCGAAAACAAAGGTTTATCATTCATTTTCTTCGTGAGATCTTATCATGCTTTTGCAAGTCCATTATTGTGAACCCATTTCTGAATTTAGACATAATAGATGTTTGTTATATAAAAACTTGGGTCTTGGGATTTATACTGAGGTCGTTCAGAGGTAACAATTTAACATGACGCCACTTTAAATCCTACCGAAACATCTTTATTAATTCCGGGTTTACAACGCGTTTTGTCTTACATGACACGTGTCGTTTTATTATTTAACCCGAAATTTTCGAGGTGTTACACCCGATCGGACAGCTGTCCGATCGGCTTGCCCCTGGTTCCACACATAAACCATATTTCAACTCTTCGAAAGTCTAGAATGTCGAACGGATTGCCGTCCGATCGAACGACCATCCGTCCATGTGATGTTTTAAACTTCAAACAATTTTCAACATGTGCAATGCATAGTTAGTTCCAAACGGAATGCCACCCGATCGGATTGCAATCCGATCGAGTGACAAACTGCTGTGAACTTGTTCTCACTAAGTGTCCTACTAATCGGATCGTCACCCGATCGAGCCGCCGTTCGATCGACCGACCTGAAGGGTAGAGATACTTCTCTATTTTCAAAATGCTACAACGAAAACTTCAAAAGGCTAATCTCAGACGCGCTCCCTTCAATCCAACCAAGTTGTGTTTACTTGCTGAACACCGACTGTGAGTATACTCGAACCCCTTTTTATCGCATTTTGGGTGTAACATACGTTCTTATCAATCAAAGTTATAAAAACGAATTATTCAATCAAATTGTTTATCAACTGTTTATCACTTGCGAATAACTGTTATGCATATTTATACGTGATGCTAGTTACATGTGTGTTAGGACTTATACTCGCGAGGTCCCGCCTTAACTAGTATAGTACTATAGCACCCGACGGGGTCTAGTTAGGATGAATAGCAATCGCAATCGTAGCTCGAGTGACTTAGCTGGTAGTATCTGTCTTATATGCATGTATGTTAAGGTATCTCGTTTATGTATTTGGTAATTCGCAGCACTTTTTATCTATTTACGCTTTGCTATCAAAACTTGTATACTCGCCAACACTTTTGTATTGACGTTATTTTAACGTATGTTGCATGATTAGTCGCAGTCTACATCAAATCAAGCTAGGAAGTCTAGAAACACATCTAAAATCTAGGTTGTCAGATTTGTATTGTTTGGGAGAACATGAAATTCGTGACAGCTTATGTGATTGTAATTTGTTTATTAGTATGGGATAATGAACGCATTAAATACTGTCGCAATTTAGTTGTTATGGATTCTCTTGAGCAATCTGATTCGCCTAGTACCGCGACCCGATGATTCCGCCATCGGTTGGGGTGTGACAGATTGGTATCAGAGCCATAACTATAGGGAATTAAGAAAGACACGACCTAGTCCGGGTTTGTTGTCTTAGAAATGACCTAGTCTATTGTCTAAGTACCAACGGGCCGACTCGTACGAACCCAGTAGGAATCGTACGGGCCTACTTGATACTCTCGTTCGAATCTATTAAAAATACGATTTTGTGTGAACACCGCATACTACAACTTCACACAAAGAGCCTTTCCTAAGGCTGGAATGTTACTTAGCCTTTCCTAAGGCCAACACAATACACACGTTTTCAAAAATACTCGCGTAACACAACCGAGTGGTCCAGTCGAGATCAGGCGTGAAAACCAAGAACTCTCGATAAGATCGCTCACTCAGCGCATTTTTCTAGCACGAGAACTTTCTGTCAAGCTTGGAGTGGCTTCCACATCTCGGCGAAAGTCACCATTTCGAATTCTAGAGGAAACTCTCGAACTTATTCGAAGAGCACAACCACAGCTAGGAGCGAAGTAATTAAGTCAGGGGTGAAACCCGTATCTCAATAAACCGTTCCACTCTCTGTAAAAATGGTTTTCAAAAGTTCTCACCAAGGACTCGACCATAACAATGACTCGAGCCACGCGATGACTAGGAGGACGAATGCCATGAGCTGCATCCCAGTGGAAGCATAGTCTTCTAGGGCAACGCACGTGCGCAAACTTGTTGGGTATGGTTGGGTTACCTTGGGCAGTCGATGCCTAAACACCCGAGGCACTCTATCTACCTTTCTAGCTTACGACTCGCCGATTTTACGCTTTACCGAACTTATTACGCTTACGTGGCTACGATTTAAAACTTTACGCTTTATCGATTTCTCGATTTATCGATTTTCGCTCCCTGCTTTTGTAAAACACACAAGTCGCACAGCCATCGCAATCTAAAACGAAAACCGAATGTTCGCAACAAAACTAATGTCTAATTACTTGCTTTTGCTCTCGCTCTCTCCCTCTTCATCGCGTCCTCGCGCATTCTACACCGATATGTATGTGTGTAAGTATAAACTACAACTAACTATATGTACAAAATGAATCAATTGTGTGATAACTTAGGAAATCTCGTGTCTCCTATGTGATATCTACTATATTATCTACAACAAGTTTTGAACGCGCTCAATCGCATCACGAAACTCAAAAATCATTATGATCGAATCTCACTCCAAATCTCTCTCTGTCTAGATGTCTTGCAACAACTCTACCTCGAGACGAACAACTAGGAGAAGAGCCAAACGAAGCGCCGAGAAGAGGATTGCCTCGCTTGTGGCCAAGGAAGTGGCCAAGGTCATTCCTCAAATTGTCGCTCAAGTGCACTCTCTCAGCAACTCTCGAACTTCGGAAGACTCCAAGACGGAGGCGCCGCAATCTGCTTTCCTCTACAAACACTTCAAAGCCTGTGGCCCGATGGAGTTCACAGGTGAAGGAGGTGTGTCCCAGCTACTCCAATGGTTCGATTCTATCGAAGTCACCCTTCGTCAGAGTGGGTGTCCCGATGGTTTTCGTACTACTTGCGCTACCGGAGTATTTCAATCGCACGCACTCGACTGGTGGACAGCCGAACGTAACAAACGTGGGATCTCCGCAGCTTACGTTCTCTCTAGGGATGAGCTGAAAGAGCTTATGAAGAAAGAGTACTGCCCTCCCCACAAAGTTCAGAAGCTAGAAAACGAATTTTGGGAAATCAAGCAAGTCGACGGTGACAATACTGGCTACACCGCAAGGTTCAAACAGCTTAGCATAATCTGCCCAAGTCAAGTCAACACTTCAGAAAAAGCCATCACGAAGTATATTCGCGGCTTGCCTGAGTGTGTGGGCGATTTTGTTGAAGCTGCAAGACCTGCTACCATCGAAGAAACCTACCGCTTAGCCGCAGAAATCAACGACAAACGGGTCTTAGACGGATCCTTCTCCAAGAATCCTGTCAAACAAGCTCACCAAGCAACCGTCATCGATTCTTCTGACGATTCCTCCGACGATTCTACCAACAATTCTTCAGGTGAGTCCTCGGACGAATCCTCCGACGACAACGCACCATTTCAGGAAGCTCAGCCCAGCCGCAAACGGAAGACCATGAGCCCAAACTCATCAACAACTGAACTGTCGCAACCCGAACCTCTTCAAGCAATTGCAGTTCACTCGAAGCGCGACTACAACGGAACTCATCCCCTGTGTCTCATGTGTACGTATCATCACCCGCCAGAAGCTAACTGTTGCTTTTACGCAAATTGCAACTGGTATGGTCATCTTACCCAGCACTGCCGCACAGGGCCGCAGACTTGAGGAATTTCAGCAACGAATCGCAGTCTCCGTAGAAGTCCTCCACAACAACATTAGTTATGCTTCCAATGTTGTTGTAATGATACGATTTTCGCCGTTAAATTCCTTTTTATGTGTTTGAACTTGTTCTATTTCTCGACGCAATGTGGACTCTATTTATCTCTCATTCTCTCGCACTCACACACGGACTATATGCTAACACTATGTACTATATAATGCGTTTTACCCCTATTATGCGTTCTTGAGATAAAGTACGATAGACGTGCAAGGATCAAATTAATCACGGGTGCACACGAGATTACTTTGATCAGTGCACGGAGATCGTAATGAGTTTCAATGATGCCATAACGTTAAAAGCATGGTTAAGCGTGGTGGATACGCCGCTGGTACTTCCTATATATAAGCGTCTTGACCATGTCGACACAGTGCGACACCTATTCACGGGGCAGAGGCGTGTGGTTGAAGCATAGTGGATACGCCGCTGGTACTTTCTATATATAAGTGCTTCGCCCTGCCAACCAATGTCTTGTGAAGAAAGTGCCATACAAGTTGAACGTTATTAGACCAAGTATACTATTTAATTCTATTTTCAACACACTAAACTACATCGCAAGGCGTAACTATCTCAATCGCAACTCAAAGCGTGTAATCGCTAGACTTTTCGTAAATTAACACGCTCGCAATCGCATTATCGCTGGAATCTATCTCGCAATCTCAATCGCTTACTGTGTGTTTCGCTCAATCGCTTATCATGAGTATCGCGCTATCGCTCATCGTGTGTAATGCTCTGTCACTTTGTGTACTTCTCTATCGCTCATCGCGTATCGCTGGAAAGTGAATCGCCATCGCTATCGCTTACCATTATTTATGTTATCTGTGTTATGTTAGCACACATGACCTCGCTTCACGAGACGAAACTGATAGGGATAAAACATGGTGGATACACCGCTGGTACTTCCTATATATAAGTGTTTTAGCCATATCAGCAGACTTTCGTGGAAAAAGGCCATGTGGGGCTTAATGTTAGTTAAAATTTGTGGTGTTGTCTAACCTAATCAAATCGCATGTTTCCATCGCTTACAACGCATCAACCGTCGCCTATCGCTCGATGATTGTTGCTATCGCTCGTCGCTTATCGCTTTTCGCTTATTACCGTCGTCTTCGCTTACTATGTTTATGTTGGTGTTGTGCGATATTATCGCGTACCGCTTATCGCTTGTCGCACTCGCTTGTGTCACTAAACTGAGTTCGGAAGTGACTCCATCGCTCAGTTTGCCCAATCTTTCTCTTACACTTGGTCCAACCACCTCTTGCGTGGACCGAGGGAATCGAAACCTATCAGTACTATGTCGACACACATGACACCGCCTCACGGGACGGAAGCTATATAGCTAAAACATGGTGGATACGCCGCTGGTACTTCCTATATATAAGTGTTTTAGCTATATTGTCAAACTTTCGTGGGAAAGTGCCATGCGGGGCCGACTTAAATTTAAAATTTTGATATTAGTAAAACCTTTGTGTAAACAAAGCTTTTCTTATCAAACTTTTTTCTAAAATTTGATCAAAACCTTTGTACAAAACAAGACTATCTTGTAACGTTGGTGTGACGATCGACTCAAGTTACTGCCGCGTGACGAGAAAATTTCGTAAAACGAGTTTTTTTAACACCCTAAAATCTTTTAGTAACTTAATGATAAAACCCCTCTCATAGCGCTGATGTGAACATCGAGACAGTTTAACACCGCACTGTGGGAAGGTTTTCGTAAACAAGTTTTCACCAAACCTTTTCGAATTAATCAACTTTTCAAGAATACAAAACTCTTTTGGATCGCTTTTCGTGTGTCGTCATCTTTTGCTATACGAATCGCCTTACTCGCTGCCATCGCTGGTCATCACAATGCTCTCACTCGTCGAATTTCAATCGATCGCTCGCTTACTTCTGACGCTTTTAATCGCTACTCCCACTCGCATCGATCCTCGCAACCCTTCTTGTGGATTAATTTCGGGACGAAATTTCCTAAAGCAGGGGAGACTGTAACAACCCGCACGTTCATGCGTTGTTACTACTCGATATACTCATTATGCCTAGCACCAGAGATTCGGATCATAATGTAACTATATCGAATACATCGCTACTTCGCAGTAATTTCGCATATTACGCATACTTTATCGCTATAGTACATCGCATCACACACACAAACGCTCACGATGACGTCGAGTGAAGACCTATTCTACCCTCCTCGATAGCCGTGATGCGTCGTAGAGTAACGCATATTTGAAACGAAACCCGATTATTATATCGCAACTTTGAAATATGGATATTTATACGACCCTATGTGACTAATTATACTAAATATATGAATATGGGTATGAAAAGGTGTGACCAAACTATCGCAACGCTTAACAATCAAGACGAAACATCGAAACACAACTCACCGGAGACCACCGATCGAGTGACTGGTCGATCGGATGGACACCCGATCGGAGTACCACCCGATCGGATTGCCACCCGATCGGACAACCACCCGATCGGACAGCAACCCTATCCATGGCACTCCCTCACCTTCACTCCTCTCCACCTATAAATAGCACTTGTCACATCACTTGAACAGCGATGTGACAGCTCCCACTCGACCAGCACGCTTTTGGGCTATTTTCTCTTGATTTCTCGCGATTCTTGTAAGTTTCTACCTCAAATCTTGTACTTCTACGATCTACAAGCACTTCTTCATCATTTTCTCTTCTAAATCTTAACTTTTAAGCGTGAAATCAATGGATTTGAGGTGTTCTAGGGTGATGTCATCATGGAGTTCTTATGAACTTCAAGTGTTAGCCTCATTCCACCAAGAACCACTCAGATCGGAAGGATTTCCACAAGAATAAGCAACATTTTCACATAGATCTACACATAATCATGAATAAAAGGATTGAAAGATGGTTTTCTAACCTTCTTTCAACTCTTTTACACTCAAGCACTCAAAACCGATAGAAACGGAGCTTGTTCTGATCTTCTACTCGTTCTTAGAGAAGCATTGGTTTAAGATCTGAGTTCTATCAAAGAGACTACCGATTTCGGGTTAAGCATGAGCAACCGTCTCAAACAGTGGACTGGTCGGACTAGGGTGATTCCTGCCCGATCGGGTCACCTGGGTGTTGATAGGATTCTGTTGTTTGGCACGTTGTCACACTGTCTCGAGAAAACCGCAAAACTTTCAAAAACAAGAGTCGACCGGATTGCCACCCGATCGGATTGCCACCCGATCGGACAGTCGTCCGATCGGCTTGCACCTGGTTCCACACTTAAACCATATTTCAACTCTTCGAAAGTTTTGAACGTCGAACGGATTGCCATCCGATCGAACGACCATCCGACCATGTGATATTTTAAACTTCAAACAATTTTCAACATGTGCAATGCATAGTTAGTTCCAAACGGAATGCCACCCGATCGGATTGCAATCCGATCTAGTGACAAACTGCTGTGAACTTGTTCTCACTAAGTGTCCTACTAATCGGATCGTTACCCGATCGAGCCGCCGTTCGATCGACCGACCTGAAGGGTAGAGATACTTCTCTATTTTCAAAATGCTACAACGAAAACTTCAAAAGGCTAATCTCAAACACGCTCCCTTCAATCCAACCAAGTTATGTTTACTTGCTGAACACCGACTGTGAGTATACTCGAACCCCTTTTTATCGCATTTTGGGTGTAACATACGTTCTTATCAATCAAAGTTATAAAAACGAATTATTCAATAAAATTGTTTATCAAACTGTTTATCAATTGTTTATCACTTGCGAATAACTGTTATGCATATTTATACGTGATGCTAGTTACATGTGTGTTAGGACTTATACTCGCGAGGTCCCGCCTTAACTAGTATAGTACTATAGCACCCGACGGGGTCTAGTTAGGATGAATAGCAATCGCAATCGCAGCTCGAGTGACTTAGCTGGTAGCATCTGTCTTATATGCATGTATGTTAAGGTATCTCGTTTATGTATTTGGTAATTCGCAACACTTTTTATCTATTTACGCTTTGCTATCAAAACTTGTATACTCGCCAATACTTTTGTATTGACGTTATTTTAACGTATGTTGCAGGATTAGTCGTAGTCTACATCAAATCAAGCTAGGAAGTCTAGAAACACATCTAAAATCTAGGTTGTCGGATTTGTATTGTTTGGGAGAACATGAAATTCGTGACAACTTATGTGATTGTAATTTGTTTATTAGTATGGGATAATGAACACATTAAATACTGTCGCAATTTAGTTGTTATGGATTCTCTTGAGCAATCTGATTCGCCTAGTGCCGCGCCCCGGTGATTCCGCCATTGGTTGGGGTGTGACACCTAACTACGGTCCTGATGAAATTTCCGCTGCCAAACTGATAAACACCGATACCACTAAAACTGGTCGCGGCCGCCCGTTCCCAGGTAATTAGGGGACGGGGGTTGCGACATATAGTCAATTTTAAACTATACATATGTGTATATTACGAAAAGCTTAAGGAAAATGTGTGGTCCAGAATGCTTCTCAAGTTTCTCAATTAGCCTAGTGCTTCTCACATGATCTTAACCCTATATACATACACATACATACATATAAATAAGAGTAAATTACAAATTTTGTCCTTTATGTTTGTACCAAATTGCAGGCGGTGTCCTTTGCCTTTAAATTTGACGAGTTTGTCCTTAACGTTTCAAAATTTTGCACGTTATGTCCTTTAGCCCTAACCCAGTCAAATTTTTTTGTTAAATATGGTCATGTGACTTGCATATGAGGGCATAATTGGCTTTTCACCATTATGTGGACTATTGTGTAAATGCTTAATGTAGAAGGGACTATTATGTAATATAATGAAAAAAAATATTTTTAAAAAGACCTGTACTCTCTCTCTCTCTAGCCTACAAACTCTCTCTCTCTAGCCTACAAACTTTCTCTCTCTAACCTTCAAAGCACCACCACCCTGCCACCGGTCACCCCTCCTCCCATCGCGGCTGCCGGACAAATGCACATACCTCCGCACCTAGGGTTTCATCAGCTGTCGCCGGACAAATGCACCTACCTCCGCACCTAGGGTTTCGTCAGCCTTTTGGGGGATAATACTTTTGATTCTGTGTTTTCCGGTGACGGTGGATTGGACAAATCGGAAAAAGCAAGGAAGTTTGATGTAGGGTTATGGGGTTGTGGGAATAAGTTAATTATTAGTTAAAATCAATGCTTTATTAAGATTCTTGAAACAGAGTGTTGTGTTCTTGACTTGATCTTGATCTTCCTGTGCAAAGTGGTAAGTGTTTGTGTTTATTGATTGAGAAAGAATGTGATAAGTTATGGGGTTTGATTATTTGAAGAAGTTGAGAAGTGGGAAGTTGAATATGGTTGCTAGACAACAAGCAGTTGATTGGATTTTAAAGGTATGTTCATCTACATCATTTTTTTTATTGAATTTGATGAAGTTCGTAGGGAATTAGGGATTTTTATGATCTGGGTATAAAGAATTTTGAGAAATTTGTAGAAAAGTTTGTTGCTTTTGTTATAAATTTGGGAAATCTTGAAGGTGCTTATGCTTTTTCTGGTTGATTTTGAGTTTTAACAGGTTCATGCTCATTTCAATTTTGGCCTTTGTGTGCTTATTTATCTATCAACTACTTGGATAGATTTCTTGCTTCCTATGAATTCCCTGTAAGTATTTATTTCATATTTTTTTGCTTGTTTTTGAGAAAAAATTTATGATATCAATTGTGACACCGTTTTCTTTCATTGATGTTTTTTGAGCCACCTCCATCTAATTTTAGAGAGAGAAGAGATAGAGAGGGGTTTAAAAGATTAGAGAGAGAGTGTGTCTTTATATATTGTTTTATTTTTAAGTTTTGTACAAAATAGCCCCTTAATAAAAGTTCTTTACAAAATAGTCACTGGGAAGGTAAAAAGACAAATATGCTCTCATGTGCAAGTCACATGACCATATTTAATAAAAAAAAAATCTGACCGAGTTAGGGCTAAAGGAGATAACGTGCAAGACTTTGAAACGTTAAGGACAAAACTCATCAAATTTAAAGGCAAAGGACACCGCCTGCAATTTGGTACAAATATAAAGGACAAAACTTGTATTGTACTCTATAAATAATAAGAAGTTTATTGAGTTTATATTATATATTATATATTTTGGTATTTAAAAGGGGTTTTCTAATGGCACACCCCCTGTCTATCTACACACTTTTTCAATTCAATATGCATCGTATAGGCCTATACGATGCGTATTGAATTAAAGTAAAAAACATGGCAGACTGACAGGTGCAGGTTATGTCTGGCGGCGGGCCTGATACGCATCGTATAGGCCTATACGATGCGTATCAGGCCGCTGTTTTTTTGAATTTATTTTTTGTTGTGTTGTATTGAATGCGAACCCGAGAAACGAAAGGGATTTCAAGCAGTTGGTCGATGATATGATTGATAAAGATCTTAACACGATTATTTCCATTTTCAAGTATTATTAAAACCATTCAAGCCAACCAGTTTACAATGTGGTTCCCAATTTGCGGAACATAATCCCAGATTATCTAAAGAAACGCTTTTATCATGTGTCATGTGGTAAACAAATACCAAGGGTGTATACAGATCTCTATTCGGTCATCTTTCCAAGCTTTTACACACGAATATGTGGTTCCCAATTTGCGGAACATAATCCCAGACTGTCTAAAGAAGCGCTTTTATCATGTGTCATATTAGATGTGTTATGGTGAGATTTTTCAAGTTTTCACAGTGGGAGAAAAGACCAGCACCTCTGTCAGTATTGTCCTTTAAATTCGCATAAACATATATCCGTTTCATAACCTCCTCCTATAAATCAACCACAACTCACCCGATACGTCTTCTCTGGATCACACATGATAAAAGCGCTTCTTTAGACAATCTGGGATTATGTTCCGTTTCTTCAAGATTTACGTCTGATGTCCAAGTTTGATCATATTTGACTTCATCTGCGGCAGTCCAATGACTTTCTTGAGTCACATATCTGTAACACCCCGAAAACGGGCTTGGTAATTAAACTCTGTTAATACTAATAGACAGGTAACGTACCGTTATTAGTAAAAATAACCCGGCAAATATTTGGATTTAAATAAGAAATCCTAATATTAAATAAAAACGAATCAAAGTTTTATGGAATTAAGTTTATAAGAGCCTGAGTTAGCGGGACTTAAAATAAAACAGGTTATGACTTCCCGAACCCAGTAAGCTAACTAGGAATAATTAACCTACTTAGTAATGGGTAATTAAATAATAAACTATGAGTTATAGTTTCATTTATGAATATCTAAACTTGAGGGACCAAAACCGTTAAAAAGGAAACAAGTTTTATTTAATAAAAAAAAATAATAACACACCACACACACAAAGTGTGTGTGGATCGATCTCCAGGAGCGACCAGGAGGGTGAAAACCCTAGAACTCAACAAATCATCAAATTGAAGCCTGATTCAAGGTCAAAATCGATGCATGAACACATAGAAACGATCACCTAGTCGTGGGGATCGTAAGGTATGTCAAATTGTTGATGTTTATGAAGATGAGATTTTTTATGAACTTGTGAAAATCGAAATTCAAGCTTGAATGATTGATGTTTGGGTGAAACTAGGATGAACTTCATGCTTAGAAACAAACCCTAGTTGAAAACTTGAAGAATTAGTACTAAAACTAGGAATTTGATAATTACCTTATTATGTGCTAAGTGGGTTTTGATTATGTGGTGAAGATGATGATATACTCATGTTTAAAATCATCATAGTTGATAGTAGAAACAAGATACTTGAACAATTTGTAAGTTTGAGTATTGATCATACATGACTTGAAATGGGTTTTTATAATATGATGATGTTAGTGCCTAATTTGCGATTAGAATCATCACATTAGATAGTAAATATAAAGTACTTGAACAATTTAGGTGTTAGGTACATAAATCATAATTACCATGAATTGGGTTTGGTATAAAAAGAGGGGATTATGAAAGAAACGCGTAATTAGATAACTTGACTAATTACATAGATATGGGATAAAACGGTTTCTAATCATAATATTGAATTGCCTTGATTGTGCATATTATATGAATAAAGGTAGTTGATTTTAGAAAGTCGAAATAACCAATGATGAAGTGGAATAGAAGTTTCGACATAAAATCCGTAAGATGAAATAGTCATAATTAAGGATGACTAATCTAACCATCTCGTGAATTATAATGATAGTTTGTCGCCTAACGAGCTAGGTGGAGGCTTGGGAAAGAAGCGGTCAAACGAATCAAGCACGAGAAGAAAAGCGTATTCGGATGGAAGGTAAGTAAAGCTTACACTCTTGTTAATTTCTAGAAAATATCTTGTTGTTGGGCTGCAGTTTTTAAAAAATCATATAAAATCACTGGAACGGCCTGTGAGGATGAGCCTTATATGCTCAGAAAGCTATTAAAACATACTACGTTTTATGTTTGAACATGTTTGTTAAATTCTGATGTTAAACGGGTCAAAACAGTGTCCGAAGTCGGCTGAATTGTTTTGACAGCAAGCTGATTGAAATAAAAAAAAAATTTGTTGGGCTGCAGTTTTTAAAAAATCATATAAAATCACTGGAACGGCCTGTGAGGATGAGCCTTATATGCTCAGAAAGCCATTAAAACATACTACGTTTTATGTTTGAACATGTTTGTTAAATTCTGATGTTAAACGGGTCAAAACAGTGTCCGAAGTCGGCTGAACTGTTTTGACAGCAAGCTGATTGGAAGCATTTTGACTTCTGAGCTGATTTTGCGAAAATCATAATTAATTCTAGGAAGCTCGGATTGAGCTGATTCTTTTTGGGTTGGAAAGATATTTTAGTATTCTACATTTCATATTTGATCACCAAGGTCTGAATAAAACCGTAAAGTGGCTAAAAGAGTCGATTCCGCAGCTACATTGTAAAGTTGCTACACATTGTATTGGTAAACTTAACAAATGATAATCCGAGGAGTAAGACTCGGTATAAATATATCTCTTCATTAAATCCTCCACACATATAGTTGCGGTGGAAGATCATTTGATAAATATTGCGAAAATAAGATGCTAGAATTAAACGAATATGAATTATGCGGAAAAGTGCTTAAATACCCTTAACGGGTCAAAATAAGCATTTAAGCGTAAACGGGATTTATTTATGTAAGAAGCCCGTGATTTGAGATTAATATGATAGGAGATATTGAAATAGTGAATTTCATGAGTTTAAAGATCAAATAAACATGTTGGTGTGATAAAATCATGAACGGGTCAATATTTGGTAAAAAGGGTAGTAAGCCGAAGACTTAAAAGTCTAAAATTTTGTTAATCCGGATGTCGGATTTTAACTCCATAAGATGGAGAATTAAATTACGGACGCGTAGGAAAAAGAATCACGCGAATTGGATAAATAGAACAAAAGTTGTGACATTTCAAAGTTTGAATTTCGACTAAATTTATAGCTGGCAAAATGCAGGTTTCAGGGGGAAACCCGCTGGAACAAGTGCACCCTCGCGCCACGCGACAGAGGGGTCTGAATATGTCGCGACGCGCGACAGACTACAAAACTGGCAATTTGATTTTTATTTCATGGTTTGATGTTTAGAACTTTTTTAATCTATTATTTAAGCATCAAAGCTAACTTTTGGGTTGGTTTTGATCACAGGTAAATACCAAGTGTTCCCGGATGAAGATCAAGCTCTAGGAAGGACCGAACACGATCAAAGAAATAAGCTTCCGCACATTGTTTCGTCGATATTTTAAATCGACGAACTATATTACATTTCGTTGTATTACTCTAAAATTGTAAAAGTTTTAAATTATCCGTATTTTCTACGGATACAAATTCTTAGTTACATGATTATTTTCGTAAATTAAACGAAAGTCGTTAAATAATACTAAGGGTGTTACAATATCCGACAATAGGGCCCACGGATCTTATGCCCACCCGAGACCGACCTCTGGATCACACATGATAAAAGCGCTTCTTTAGACAATATGGGATTATGTTCTGTTTCTTCAAGATTTACGCCTGATGTCCAAGTTTGATCACATTTGACTTCATCGGCGGCAGTCCAATGACTTTCTTGAGTCACATATCCGAAAATAGGGCCCACGGATCTTATGCCCACCCGAGACCGACCTCTGGATCACACATGATAAAAGCGCTTCTTTAGACAATCTGGGATTATGTTCCGTTTCTTCAAGATTTACGACTGATGTCCAAGTTTGATCACATTTGACTTCATCTGCGGCAGTCCAATGACTTTCTTGGTACAATAATCCGACAAACAGTCTTGCAATTACATCTTCAATCGAGACCGCATTATTAATTATAATGAAGCAATGAAGATTGAATGTGCAAAACCGCAACCGTTTTTTACTACGGAAACGGTGGCTATGGGAAATACAAACCTGACACGAACCACAATGGACTCAGACTCATACTACCCTTGTCGTTCCGTATTTTCTCCTTTTCTAATTCTCGAATAATCTCGTAAAGTATGACACATGATAAAAGGGGAAATCTAATGGAACACCTGATTGAGAGAAACTTCTTCGAGCTAACCGCCGATATCTCATCCTTCTGTTGTTCAGTACTTCCGAGACGATTCAAGTTATTTCAGTTATTTCTGTTGATTCAGTACTTCAATGTATTTTAGTTGGTTTCGAATATACCCAAAAAGATCTGAACCAACCGAAATCCACTTCCGAGACGATTCAACCGAAATCCACTTCCTAGACGATTCAAGTGATTCAGTACTTCAACGTATTTTAGTTGGTTTCGAATATACCCAAAGAGATTTGAATTTGTGGATTTCGGTTGGTTCAGAAAACTTAACAAGAGAAGCAACTAAAAAAGCGGTGAACGGTATTTAACGTACACACCGCATTCGAAGATCCTTGCATTAGACACAATTTGTTGTAATTTGTGGATCAACAGAAATAACTGAAATAGTTCTCTTTAATCTATTAGAACGATCCTTGTTTTGAGAACTTGATTTTGTTGTTCAGTACCAACAGAATGCATACACAAATAGTTCTAGTGGACGAAGCAAATGAAACTGGAGCTGTTATCTTGGTTGTTCAGTACTTTCGTGTGCTAAATACAATGTTCATCTTCGTTATCCTTTGCTTTCTGCAATTCAAGCAGGCACGGATGCTAAACGTACTGTTATTACATCCGAGACGATTCAAGTGAGTCTTATGAAGCAAGTGTCGGTCTATTCAATTGAGAGGAATCATTGCATTACATCTCCGTTGAAAACAAGTGGTTGTAATGACGGAACCCTTGATTTGAAAAAAAAACATTTTTGAGAAATTTATATTTCAATACGCATCGTATAGGCCCATACGATGCGTATTAATCGATGATGTTACTGAAATACCCCTAGTTTTCTGATAAATTCAGGGGTATTTTTGAGAAAATTCAAAGTTTAATACGAATCGTATAGGCCTATACGATCGTATATGGCATTATTTCAAATTTAGTGTCATCGTGTTTCCCTCGGTTCGACGCGTATACGTCTCGTTTTTTGCCGAACTTTCGCATATTTTGTCGTTTTATTACGTATACCTTCAACATAAGTCGTTTCGGTGCCGTTCGCTTGCGTGCGAATATCTTATTCTATGATTACGTACAGTTTTGTTTGAAATCCACTTGAACTCCATAGTGCCGTATTATATGTATACGTGTGTGGAAATATCGTTAGTCGCGTACTTTGACGTATTTTTGCGTATTTTGACGTATTCTAACATATTGTTGCGTATTTAATAGTATTTTTGACGTATTTTAGCGTATTTTAGCTTATTTTAACGTATTTTAAGGTATTTTTACGTATTTTAGCGTATTTTAGAGTATTTTAGCGTATTTTAACGTATTTTAGCGTATTTTAACGTATTTTAGGGTATTTTAGCGTATTTTAACATCTTTTAACGTATTTTACGGTATTTTAGTGTATTTTAACGTATTGTAACGTATTTTAGCGTATTTTAACGTATTGTAACGTATTTTAGACAACAACAGATAATGAACGGATTGTTGGACTTCTTATTCCTAATGTACGCCTCAATTCAGCTTTTTTACTCTTTTCTTCGATTTCAACATATAGTACCGCAACCGTTTTTTACTACGGAAACGGTGGCAATGCGAAATACAAACCGCAATCGTTTGTGACTATGGGAAACACAAGTTTTCTTTTTGAGCTTGATGGATGTCCGTTATCTCAATTGAGGAGTGCGTTGTTTAAATCTGAATATAACTAGATGTTACGTGTAACTTCATTAAACCAAGAACAAAGCCTATTTTCAAAACACATGTGTTCGTATCAGCGTTGTTTATCACCCTGTGTGAGCATTGGAAACCCGACAAACAGTCTTGACAATTGTGACAGCTTATCTATCTGTGTGTGTCACATCCATCCTGTTATAGCAATCGATATCATTAACTACCAAAAGAATGCATACACAAATAAGTTCAAGTGAGTCCTAGAACACTCGTAATCCTCCACCGGCTTTGAAACCGGACGGAATCTACGAAGAAACTGTTCGATTTCACGGTGAGTTTGTGGATTTGTTCTCGAAATTGAAGGAAAAGGAGTAAAAAAGATGAATTAAGGCGTGCATTGTTTAAATCTGAATTAGTTGTTAGGGTTTCGTTTCTTCATGCTCCAACTAAACCCTTGAATCCCAATGCTTCTCTAAAAATATTCATTGCACATTCAATATTCATTGTCCACTAGAACTATTTGTTTATGCATTCTGTTGCACATTCAATATTCATTGTCCAACAAATTGTGTCTGTCTGAACCAACCGAAATCCACAAATTCCAACAGTTTCTCCGTCGCTAATTTCTCCACTCACCGTGAAATCAAACAGTTTCTTCGTAGATTCCGTCCGATTTCAAAGCCGGTTGAGGATTACGAGTGTTCTAGACTCGTTCAAACTATGTGACATGTGTCTATTACAGTGGTCCCGGTACTATTTGTATATGCATTCTTTTGGAGAAATTATCGTGTGTTGCAGTTTGGAAAGATGACCGAATAGAGATTTGAATAACAAACTGTGGAGAACTTGTTTGCGTTATCCATCAACATAAGCCCGAAGAAACCAAATTCGCAACAATGAGTCTGAGTCCATTGTTGTTCGTGAATGTTTCGAATCATCATAGAAGACGTGTCGGGTTCTTCTGCTAGTGGTCGGGCTTCCAATGCTCACACAGGGTGATAAACAACGCTGATATCATCATAGAAGCGTTGGGATTCAAGGGTTTATGAGTCAAAGTTAACATTCAGATTCAGATTCAGAAAGCAGATGATTTTGTACTTGGTTTATTCTCTTTAATCTATTAGAACGATCATTGTTTTGTCACGTACATGCGTTTAATTCCCAACATCCATGTAGTGTTTAGAATGTTTGAAGGAAATGTTGGTTCAATACCACCGGTTTCTAACTTTATGCTTGCATCCACCACAGTGAATATTAACTTTGTTGGAATCTACGAAGAAACTGTTCGATTTCACGGTGAGTGGAGAAATTAGCGACGGAGAAACTGTTTGTATTTGTGGATTTCGGTTGGTTCAGAAACTTAACAAGAGAAGCAACTAAAAAAGCGGTGAACGGTATTTAACGTACACACCGCATTCGAAGATCCTTGCATTAGACACAATTTGTTGTAGTTTGTGGATCAACAGAAATAACTGAAATAGTTCTTTTTAATCTATTAGAACGATCCTTGTTTTGAGAACCTGATTCTGTTGTTCAGTACCAACAGAATGCATACACAAATAGTTCTAGTGGACGAAGCAAATGAAACCGGAGCAGTTGTTCAGTACCATCAGCGTTGTTAACTACCAAAAGAATGCATACACAAATAGTTCTAGTGGACGAAGCAAAGAGACCGTTGTGTATCTGAATCAGGTTCTCAAACAAACCGTGAAATCGAACAGTTTCTTCGTAGATTCCGTCCGGTTTCAAAGCCGATTTCAACTTCCATTGATCAAATAATAAAAACCCTAAGAATGCATACACAAATAGTTCTAGTGGACGAAGCAAAGAGACCGCCTTGTTAATTTTAATGAAGCAATGAAGATTGAATCTGCAAACCGCAACCTTTATTGATCTGGAATTGGAGAACCGTTGTTAACAAGAGTATGTTGTTCCAAGATCAATTCCAAGATTATTGATGGTAACAAGAGTATGTTGTTCCAAGATCAATTCCAATTGCAGTTGATGAAACCGGAGCTGTTATCTTGGTTGTTCAGTACTTTCGTGATAAATACAATGTTCATCTTCGTTATCCTTTGCTTTCTGCAATTCAAGCAGGCACGAATGCTAAACGTATTGTTATTACATCCGAGACGATTCAAGTGAGTCCTATGAAGCAAGTGTCGGTCTATTCAATTGAGAGGAATCATTGCATTACATCCCTGTTGAAAAACATAATCGATAAATTTAGGGAAAATGGGGTTGAAAGATGATAACCCAACAGTGGAGGATCTCATTCGACAACTTCGATAAATTAAGGGGTATTCTCAAATAATGTTTCCTAGATGTTTGAAGACTAACAAATGTCCAAAGTGCTGCTTCTTCGTTCGCGTGACGGAAAGCTACCGTGTGACAGGAAGCTACCTTGCAAAAATTAAAAAATTAAATCGACACCCTCAATACGCATCGTATAGGCCTATACGATGCGTATTACTTTTGGGTAGGGGACAATGGCAGCCTTTGGCAGGCATAAAAGTCTGAACCCACCTCAATACGCATTGTATAGGCCTATACGATGCGTATTGAGGGTGTCGATTTAATCCCCCAAGGTGTGCCAATAATACGACCCATTTAAAAAAATGTTTTTTTAATTTTTTTAAAATAGGTTAAAAATCCGGTTTTAACCTAATATAGATTAACCAGTTTTTCTAACCGGTTATAATAGGTTATAGGTTTTACTCACGCAAAATCGGTTATTAACCTAACCCATTAGTTTTTTTAACATAAAAAACCAGGGTTAATTGCCAAAATCGTCCCTGAGGTTTGTGCACGTTTGCCATTTTCGTCCAAAATGATACTTTTGTACCAAATTGCCCTCAACGTTTGTAAATTTTTGCCATTTTCATCCAAACCACTAACTTAGTTTATTTTTCTGTTAAGTTGAGGATATTTGGATGAAACTGGTAAATATAAAACCACAGGGACGATTTTGGCAATTTACTCAAACCCTTTTTAATTTCTTTTATTTAATTATTTTTGTTACATATATAATAAAAAAGAATAGACATGGAGTTTTTAGAAAAAAAATTAATAGTTTTGTCACATAATTTTTATAAATTTTCATACAAATCACTAACTCAGTTTATTTTTTATGTTAAGGTGAAAGATGTTTTAAATTTTATAAATTAAGACATAAATTAATTTACAGCTTCTTTATATAAATCAGTTTTATAAAGAGAAAACGTCATTGATGTGCAACACATAACAATCGTTTACAACTTTTAGTATTTATCAGTTGTAGAGATAGAAAAAAATTATAAAACGTTACATATTTTTTAAATGTGTTGAGCACTTAGGAAATATGTTGGTAGAAATAAAATATTTATTTAATTAAGATTATGAGGGTAACTAATACTTATTCTGAGTGGCTTGAGTAAATAAACTTTTGGTTCATAGCATTATAATTACAATTTGGTGGGTAATTTTAAGGTTTGGTAACGATACGTTGTTTGATAGAGGGGTGGGGGGCATTGGCTTCTGTTTTTCCTTAGGAGCGAATTTAAAAGAGTAGAAGATGAATTACAAACTTGGTACATATGATAAGATTTTCTTATTTAACCTTTTTCAATAAGGTCACCAGCTTTTTTATAAAATTGATATATATAAAAATTAGAAATTAATTTATGTCTTAGTTTATAAACATCATTCGCCTTAATAGAAAAATTAACTTAGTTAGTGGTTGGATGAAAATTTATAAAAACTATGTGACAAAGCAATTATTTTTTTCATATAAAAATTGCATATATATTATTTTTTATTATATATGTAACAAAATTAATTAAATAAAAAAATTTAAAGGAGTTTGAGTAAATTGCCAAAATCGTCCATGTGGTTTTATATTTGCCAGTTTCATCCAAATATACTCAACTTAACAGAAAAAATAAACTAAGTTAGTGGTTTGGATGAAAATGGCAAAAAGTTACAAACGTTGGGGGCAATTTGGTACAAAAGTGTCATTTTTGACGAAAATGGCAAACCTGTCCAAACCTCAGGGACGATTTTGGCAATTAACTCTAAAAAACCGCTTTGGTTATCCTTTTTAACCTATTTGTGCACCTCTACCTCGATGTATATACAAGAGACCAAGACACCCAATTCTATCTAATTACATTTAAAAACGTTAAGAGTACTAATTTGGTATTGCTACAAATTAGTCAATTTGGCTTAAGTTTATAGGTTACTTTAGGTCTATAATATTATTTTTTTTCTTTAATTAATTTATGCTGTTTAACCTTGAATTTTAAGAGAGTAATCATACCACTCTTAAAATCTAATAATATTCTCTTATATACTTTTCTTTAATTAATTTAAGCTGTTTAACCTTGAATTTTAAGAGAGTAATCATACCACTCTTAAAATCTAATAATATTTTCTTATATACGCTTTACATTTATACCCCTAAACTTTAATACATTTATCATACAAAAGTTCAATAATAATTAGTTTTCTATAAACAATTTACATTTTGACCCCCAAACATTAATAGAATTATCATACGACCATTAAAGTTTAATAAAGTTAATATTTTTTTTCTTTTTAACAAGTTTTTGTTCTTTTATCTTTTTATAAGTTTAATTCTTTTGTTTATTTTGCTTATTATTTATTTAACTTATTATAATTAAAGCTAACTTTTAACTCTACACAATTTATTTAATTGTTTTGCTTGCTTGTTTTTAACGTCATTTAGATTAAAGCATACATATGTACTTAACCATGTTGATCTTTTATTTTTACCATCGTTTAGATTAAAGCCTTCATGGTTTATAATAACCTATCGATGTATCATGTAACAAATACATCTTCACTAGCACCCTTCTACGACCCCGCCACGAAGCATGAGTTTCAATACTAGTTTGAAACAAAACAACTAAACTGTGGGCTAAATATAATAAGCAATGAAACTTTGAAACAAAACAACTAAACTGTGGGCTAAATATAATAAGTAATGAAACGGAGGTCAATGGAAGGAACCCAAAGCCCAAAATGGCTATCAAAACCAGAACGATGTACCAAACTACTACTAAAGCCATGGAAGAAAGAAAAAAAAAACCAAAATCGTCAAATTACATAACCATGCTAACAGTGTAACACAGCCATGTGCATCACAAGCCGAAGCATTATAGAACCAGAGGTTGATTTTTGACTTTTGAGCTCAATCAACATAAGAAAAACCGAGTGATCATCGGGGGAGCTACATATAGGTCTGTTGACCATATGGTCAGCTTAATTTGTCTATTATTAAGGTCATACTACATTATTATTTTCTTTAAGTTTGACGTCTAAAGTTTCACTAATATAGGTGGGTTTTATATATATAGAATCATTATACCAAATTTTATTAACGATAGAAAAATTACACAAGAATGGGTGGGTAAATGGACAACAAACTGCGCCGCAATCCTCTTTTGAATAGCAAATCCAACTCTACCGAAAATAAAACTTTGGCTCCTTGAAGTCGAGAAATTGTTATGAACGACGAACTCCTCCATGGATATTATGACACTCAGTTGAAAAGTTATAATTCTACCTTTGCTTTTGATGGACTCGGAGACCTAACTCCTCCATGAGATAGCATCAAGCAATGTGATACACGTACCGCAATGTTGGTTCTGTGGCATCCATCACATACATATAAGTAAAGGATTATTATATCTTTACCCACTCTTGAAAAAATATTGATAAATTTTAGTTAAAAGATTTAAATAACATTTAACACAAGTGAACCCAACCGGCCAAATACATTTTTTTTCTTATCTTCGCGAAATGTGACCGAGTGATTCAAAAGTCAACACGTTACAAGTCTTTATCAAAGCTAAATTAATCCTGTTCTATCAATTTATCGTATAACTTGGTCCCACGAGTACGCATTCAAGGCCACTTTTCTCCACCATTTTCTTATGATCAATATTTTTTATATGGATGAGTCATGTCAATCGCCTTTGAACGTGAGGTAATCGTTCCGGATTTTTCGACTATCTTTCTGTTTAAGAAATTACAAATATTTTTATTAAAACAACCTTAACGTCTAAATCATTATATATTGATTATCAATTACCAATCATAAAAAACACAAATCATTAAAAAAATATTAACTATATTTCTGAGGACACAATGAGCCTCCGGGAGAGGGTCTTGGTATCCCGCAGCCCCGGCGGTAATACCACCCCTTCCATATTGGTACTGTAAAAAATGTTTCCCAATCGGGGCTAAGTCACCGCTCTTCACAATTATCCACCGCTCGATTTATTCAACTTACTGGCCGTTAAAAAAAATATTAAAATACCAATAAACATATCCTTTAAACAACACAATTGTATACACCGATCTCACTTCCATATTCATCATATACCTCAAATCTTGTTTACACTTCTATTTAATTAAAATAGTTTTAAACAACCGGCAATAGAGTTCATTATCATGGTCATGGATTGAGGATGTCGATATTGGTAACATTTTATTATCTTTTTCTATTTAGCTTGTTATGTTATTAATTTTTATTATTCTCCGGTAGTGATTGAGACCTAAGTTATAGAGCAGTAATGAATATGTCAATAGTAGCTAAGCTTTCTAGCTAAGCCAAACCAACTTACAAACATAAAGGCGGCTCGTGGGGATACGGATACATCATCAAAGCATCACATTGCATCGATCGCCCACATACAAGATTGGGTGCTTTGCACTCTTTATACTCTCCACTTGTTTATTTGTCCAAGTAAATAATATCCTTAGAGTGCCACTACTTACATACCACTCCATCACTCCAAGGTTCCTTCTACAAGGTGGGGCAAGTTCTCCCAATTTCCCCTTCCAATTTTTGTAGCTTTGAAAGTCTCAAACACACAACTTCAAATATTAGTATCACATTCATGTTAGCTTTGTTTTAACATGATTTTGTGTTTAGCAGGATAGGGTTTGCTATTCAGAAGGTGGTTAGCGGCGCAGCTTGTTGCCCGTCTACCTGCCGTTAGTCTGTAATCGTCTCTGTTTATTACTCGTGTAAGGATCAAATACATTGGACCACTTGTTGAATGGAACACTTCTATATTGCGAAGTTTTTACATAGTAGAATGCAAACCCAGTCAATACTAATTATATTAGTTGCAATTATATATAATCATTCGTGACCAAAGTTAGTAAACACTTATATGCTAGAGTTACTCAAAACTATGTATTTTTCACTATATTTTCAAACAATGAGCACCCTTGTTCAGTTGTTCATAAGCTCAGATAAAAGTAAGGAAGATGAAGGCAAAGTGGTAAACTATAGTGGCATTCGTGGTTCTTTTTAAATGATTAAACAAATGAACACGTGGTTGAAGTTTTTCTTTAGAAAAAACTCTCCTACTTTTTGCCGTTGTGGTGGATGATTTGAAAATTAAGAAAACAAGACATCAACTTTTTTATATTCAGAAAGGGATGACGGCGCAGTTTGTTGCTTGTCTACCTGCTATCCTTATGTAATTTGCCCTGATAATTGGAATGAAATAAAAATCCTTAACTTGAAAAAAAAAAAATTCAATAACATGAATACAATAAGGCCGGTGGGTGTGGCATGGCGCCACCCCGCCACCTCACCATTTTTAGCGCCCCGGGGCGCCAACCGCCATACCGCCGCCGCTAAAGGGGGGCGCTATACCCCTTCCGCCATGGTGCTAACGAGCCGCTATGAGGAGATCGAGGAATGTTTGGTCAATTTTTGTTTAAAGGGGGTGCTATAGGTTACACGGGAGCTTTATACCGCAACCTGCAAGTTAAAGGAGGGCCTTTAAAGCCCATGTGTGACGTGGCGTTGACGTGGCGCTGAGGTGGCGTAACCACACCTTGTAGCCTAATAAAATTCCATTTCCTTTTATTTCCTTCATTTTATATTCTTTCCATCCATTCCATCATTTCACTTTAATAGTTCTTTTAAAATCTGGAAACACAGCATTAGAGTTATGGCCAACAAACTTCTTAAAACAAAAATAACACCAAACAACCACATATGAACACATGATGTCGCGTTCACACAATGAAAATGTCAATGCTAAGTAAAATATGCATAAAAGGAAAGAATATACAACTATACATGATTTATGTTGTTCAACCAATATGTGTGATCAATCCAGACAACAATCACACTAGAGTCTTTCTTGTTAATTTTGTTGTAGGTTTTGCGTTGAGGTAGCCATAACGTGATGGGACCTTCCTTTAGAGCCGAAACCAGTTAGACTGACTAAACAAAAGGCGCTTCAAATTAACCATAGAGATAGAAAGCCAAACAAGACACGAATACATAAGTATTGTCTTCGATTAAGTGTTAACTTGACAAAATGTGAAGTAAAAGAGTGTGTGCCCGACAACTTAAGACACACACAACCTTAGCCTTAGTTATACGATCTTGTGACGAGTAGTCTATATAATCAACACAGTTCTCATAAGCATCCTTTAGAATTTAGATGGTTGGTGATGGGTGGTTAAGAAACAAACAAACTTCAAGTGGTTGATGTCAATGCTTATGTCTTAATATTTTATTTTATTTTTTCAAGTTGGTTGTTAATCATAATCATATTACCCTGTTATAGCAAAACTATCATGTCGAATAAATTGTTGATTCAAACTTTTAATCCGAATATGGTCTTTACTTTTAGTTTCCATAGTTACCAAATTCACAATTCGTATATAACAAGGCATCGTCCAAATACGCCGAAAGGTCATATGACATACTAGAAGTAAGGAAAAAAACACATTCTTTTTATGGCACCACTTGAATGTGTTAGATGGAGTCATAAGTATGTAATGGCACACCATGAAAGATAAAATAACAATTAAGCTAATGTGACATACATCAACTAATGATTTACACATAATGTGAAAAAGTGCCTTGATTAGATAATACAATCCCGCACAAATGTGTTACATGAGATTGCAATGTTTGTGCTTATAAAAACCGAACCCATATGTTTTGTATTGGAAGAGGTTTGAATAAGTAGATGTCCACTTTTAAATATGAGGTCCCATGTTCAAACCAAACCGGACATGAGGGAATTTAATATTATAAATATAAAATAGAAGAATAATATTTGTGTTCAGAAAAAAAAAAAAAAAAAAAAAAACTTCACTGCTTAACTATTTTTTTCATGACCAAAATAATTTGTATCGATTTGGTTTAATTAATTTTCTATTCTATTTCGGTTTTCGGTTTTCGGTTTAATTAATTTTCTATTCTACCATCCCTAGAAGACAATCCTATGTATTAGAACAAGATATTAATCAGAAAATTATAGTGAAAAGGCATAAAAAATATAATTAAGGTATATCTTTACTTTTGATTTTTTAATTCCTAAATATAATTAAGGTATATCTTTACTTTTGATTTTTTAATTCCTAAAAATCATAATTTTAAATGACTAATTAAAATATTTATTTACGGAACGAGGAGGTATTTTTGGTGTAAATCACTAATTCACTGCATATTTAATATTTTCTAGTATTTACACTTGCCGTTACATAAAAAAAACAACCCATAAATTTTAAATAATTTTAAAAAAAGTTATTATCATCATTATTATTTAGTGCAAGGACCGGTAATCAACTCCTTGACCCCAGTCACATTAAACAAAATGACGTCACCAACCTCTTAAACAATGCATGGCCCCATTTCATAACTTATTCTCCACTCCTTTATAAACAACTCCCACTATCATAACCCAAAATTACGCTCCCATTTCAAACTCGGTCAGTCAGGTTCCCCGCCCTCACGGGTCCGGGCAGCCATGCCTCCACCGTACACCACCACGCACCCACCCTCTCCGCCCACACACCCACTCTACGCTCAGAAATCATGGTCACCAGACCTCCACCGGGACGAACAATGGATAAGAAGAAAGGGTAAACATAAATACCGGAAGACCAAGAGTGTAACTGATGAGGATATTGATGAACTCAAGGGATGTATAGAGCTTGGGTTTGGATTCGAACATTCTCCGAAATCGGATGACCGGCTTTCGGATACTTTACCCGCGTTAGGTTTTTACCATGCTGTTAATAAGCAGTATTATGATACGGTTTTGAAGTCTTCGTCGTCTTTGTCTTCTTCGTCGGTTTCTTCGTATTCGTATGCTGTTTCTGAGCCCGATTTGTCTTCTCCGGTTAGCAGCCCAGCCCATCCGATATTCGGTCGCGGTAATTCCTTTTTTTGCCTTTTGTTATACTTATATTAACTTATGATAACTCGTGACGAGATATATCCTGGCGGTTAAGTGGTGTGCTGTATAGTCAAAGGTTAAGAATTCATATCCTGCGCAGGTTGTGGTGTATTTATCTTTAAAGAAATCTAAGAATTATTGTTAAACAAAAATTTATGTGTCCTAACAAACTGATTTCTACTTTGTGTTCTTTATTTTGTTTCGCATTTATTTTATTTCAGTTGTAATTGTATTGTATTTTATTGCTTTACTTTAAATTTTGTATTGTTGGTTTGAATTAAAGTTGTTTTATTTTTATTTTATTTTATAATACGAATGGCTTTATCATGGAAACTTATATGATGGTGTAGGTGATAATCCACAAACAATGAAGACAAGGTTGAGACAATGGGCACAAGTTGTTGCTTGTTCGGTGCGACAATCATCAACATCATCATCGACATCATCAAGTTGAACACAAGATGAAAAGTATGTTTACGCGCAAGGATGATGCCGACAAGGCGATGTTTAGATCACGAAAAACGAAACCCAGCCAATGCATAGTTGACGGAGTGAAATTGATCTAAGTTTGATGATATGAACATATATCTAATTGGGCACGCACATGCTTTGTTTCTTTGATGTTTGGTATTTTTGACATATTTGCTTTTGAATCATGGTACGAGTTAGCTTTCGGTTGTTTTGATTTGATTTTAACTTTTATTTTTCTTCCTTTTTGTTGAGTGGCATCTATCTTTAATTTAAGGGATTTTTGTGATTTCTTGTCCCTGACTTTATGTAAAAGCGTGACAATAACTTCATAAATTTGCTTCTCAGTCTCACGAACGACTCGACTCGTTTAGCTGGCTTCTAATAAAGTTTGTGATTTTTGGTTTCCTAAATATATTGTTTGTATGACTATGTGTAATTGTGTTATGAGTATAATTTCATCTTAAAAAAAAATATTTCAAGAGTTATTTATTATTTGAATTTGAAACCAAAGCAAGTTTTACGTTTTTGAAATAATAAATACTCCGTAAAACTTTATTAGGTTAGAAACATCAATCAAATATCCAAAAATATGCAATTATTATCATACTACACCGTGAATTCGTGAAATACTAAATTTGATTTAAATATAGAAGAAAACAATTACATAAAACAAAGATGGTCGTGTATGAAAAATGACCGTGAAAGTCTTGCTGTTAGACTTTCATTTTCAAACGTAGTTTCACATCATGTGGACATGTTTGGCAGCGTGGCTTCGATGACCAGCTAATAAAATATTATAAAACCCATTTCTGTCAGAGAAACATTGTTAATGGTTATACCTTGTTTTGTATCTAACTATTCATCAAACAATAGAATGATAAAACAAAATAGATAAGCAAAAAAGAGGTGGTAATGAGAAATGAAAAGGTGAGTTATGTAGTTGGATTGTATCTTCATCTCCTTGTTAAGTAAGATGGATTAGAGACAAACAAAAAGATACAGATAGTGTTTTTGATATGAAGGAATGAGAGGCGGAATAGAATGGATCATTGTAAAGGAATGAAGAAAAGGGTATTTGGTTGGTCAATGGAATGGAATCACTCATTCCATAAGACATTTCATTCCCTCAAAATTAGGGCTGTAAACGAACTGAACGAACACGAACAAGGTTATGTTCGTGTTCGTTCGTTAAGGAAATTAACATGTTCGCGAACTGTTCACGAACGCATACCGAACATAAGTTTATGTTCGTGTTCGTTCGTTAAGAAAATTCAGTTGTTCACGAACAGTTTGTGAACACTGGTCTCGAACACAAACGAACACAAGCAAATAAAAACGAACGAAAATGAACATTTAACTTGAAAATAAAAAATAAAAACATTGATATCCTTAAACGTTATATAAGTACTTAAACACAAGCATCAAATGATAAATCAAAACACAAGAAGTCTACTACACTACCAAACAATGAATCAAGTTTAACTAACTTATACATAATTATCCCAAAAAAATGGTTTAAAATGTCCAAATTTTAGCTAACTTAGAAACAATGGGGTTTCAAGTTTTCAATAGATAAAAGGTTTATTATATATTATTTTTTTAATATAATCAAACGAACACGAACGAATATGAACGAACGTAACCGAACATATTACCGAATGTTCACGAATGCAGTCGAACGAACGAGGCATGTGTTCGTGTTCGTTCGCTAAGCTAACCGAACGTAATTTTTTGTTCGTGTTCGTTCGTTAAGCTAATCGAACGAACATAAACGAACTTCCCGCCGAATGGTTCACAAACTGTTCACTGAACGTTCGGTTCGTTTACAGCCCTACTCAAAATCATTCCATCTTTTTTTATTTCATCCCCTCTTGCACCATTTATCAACAACACCACAACCTACCACCTTTGCCACCACCACCACCCACCACCGACGCCATTGCCGCCACCTCCTCCGTCGCCACCCATTGCCGCCACCTCCTCCGTCGCCACCCATCGCCATTGCCACCACCACCCGCAACCCGCCACCACCACCGACGGCCGCCGCCGCCACTCGCCACACCGCCGCCACCCATGATCACTACCACCGACCACCACTCATCGCTGATTTTATTCTTTCGTTTTTCTTGCCTATCAAACAATACATAATGATAATTCATTCCATTCACACTTGGTAACTAAACAAGACATGTAATGGTAATGATCCATTGCATTCTCTCGTTCATTTCATTCACTCGTCCATTCCATTACCCTTTACCAAACATAATAATATATTCATATTACTGGTAATGGAAGGGATAAGGGAATAAAATAGATGGGGTAATGGAATGGACAATGGAATCAAATGGATCTTTACCATTCTATGGTCTTGTTTGGTTACATGTGAGAATTGAATGAATCATTATCTTGTGTTGTTTGGTAGACAAGAAAAGATAGAGGAATAAAATCGACAGTTGGTGGTGATGGTGGTGGCGGTGAGTGGTGGGTGGATGGAATGAATTTAAAGGCTTATGCCTTACGTAATGGGTACTTCCATTACATTGACCAACCAAACACATTTTTTTCATTCCCTCGCAATATTTCATTCTATTCCGCATCTCATTTCTAATTACCAAACACTTCCTTAAAATATTAGAGGGATGGGAATGGAAATTAAAGAGCGACGGGGAAGCGCCTAAGACTTTGGGGTATGGGGCTTGGGTTGGCTGAAAACGCCAAAGCCACCACCACTGGTTGGCTTGGGTTGGGGCGTGGCCCAAGGGGATGGAGTTTAAAGCCGGGCGTGGGGCGGGCTAGTGATCTTATGTGGCCGGCTCCTATTCGCTTGTTGGTCAAGTCATAGCGGGGCATTTAAAATTTAAAATCTAACCTTTTGGCCAAGCCAAGCGGTCACCCCAACCCAACAGTCAACATCACTGTAAAATTTTAGGCTTTTTTTTAATGTTGTGTGTATTTTTTTAATTTTTTGTATATATTTTTTTTAATAAACTGCCAAGCCACGCGGTTCACCCACGCCCCGCCATACCCCACGGACACGTCACTCGATGGTGGAGGGGGCTCAAACTCTACGTGTCAACTCATGTCCCAAAACCCCGTCCCACCATACCCCATGGTCTAAGTGGCCTCCCGGTGCCAAACGGGAACACAGCCCCGCCACCTTGCAGTCTCCCAAATTTCATACCTCTTCGTGACTTGCATGTTAGGTGGATTCCATCTAACGCCTTTTTTAAAAAAAAAAAAAACCAAAAAAATACCACATTACTCTCTTGCAAGTGCCAATTTTCAATACATACAATCACAAGGTTGCTATGTCGGCCGCAATAGTTCTCTTTCTTGGTTGGCCAAAAGTGGCGGCCATGTTTTTTTTTTTTTTTCATAAAATAGTTATTTATAGGTCCTGTCAAATTACGATTTTATCCCCTATTTAAAATAACGATCTTGCCCCCTGCTAAATTATGATTTTATCCCCTGTTTAGAATTACGATCTTGCCCCCAGTTAGAAATTAAATTTATGCTTTGCCCCGAGCTTAAATTTACGATTTTGACTTGGTTAAAAAAAAATTATACTTTTGTCCACCCCTACAATTCTGCCAAATTACAATTTGGCTCCCAATTTAAAATTACAATTTCGCCACCAGTTCAAAATAATTTTTTTTTGCCATCAGCTAAAAATTACGATTTTGCCCTCAGTAAAAATATTACAATTTTGCCCCCAATTCAAAATAAAAAAATGGTTTTGCCCTCAGTTCAAAATATTATTTTACCTCCATTTTAAAATTACGATTTTACCTAAGCTAAAAATTGCAATGTTGCTGTAGTTTTTTTTTGGGCAAAACTATGGTCATGTTTTATTTTACTTTGTTTACTCAATTTTGTTTTTATTCGTGCCAAACAGCTGTCTAGCACTCGCTAATTGGTCCTGACAAATTATTGTTTTGCCCCCAACTCTAAATTACATGATTGCCATTATTTTAGTTATTTTTTTATCATAACTATGATAGTGTTTTTCTTTATTTGGTTAACTCGATGCATCTTTTTTTATATCGTGTTATAAGTAGCATGTATAACTAACCCAAATAAATGTGTCGCGCCCCGCAACGCGGGCGGCGTATAACTCTAGTTACCTATACATTACCTATTACCTATACATTAAAATCACAATGGAATGAACAGTAACATCAATAAGAATAAATAGTAGATGAGCAAATGGTATCTGGTACCAGTACCGACCGGTACCGAATCGTACCGTACCAGGTATATTCAGTACCGGTACCCACTTTTGAGGATTTCGGTAACGGTTGTTACCGAGCTCATAAAATCCTGTAGCAACGCAGCAATGCAAGTAGTTGCACCGTTTAGATTACTTTTCATACACACAGTAAGTAAACTGTATTTCGTTTGAATGAGGTTTTATATACACAACAACTTATTTTATTTTCTTTTTTGTCTTTTTCTGTAATGAATTAATTATAGTATGTAAAATAAACTTGGATATTTAGAATATTGATGAGCAAATCGTATCAAATCCTGTAATTAAACAGGTATCGTATCAGTACCAAATTTACTATACCAAATCATTTTCGGTACCAATTTGGTACCCACCTTTTGGTGTTTTCAGAATCGTTACTTTCGGTTCGACACCGGTCTAGCACCATACCTGTATTTATTGATTTTTACCTTCAAATACCATACCCTATTGTACCGGGCATTTTCGGTGCCGATACCTAATTTCGATGATTTTCTGGATCGGTACTTTCGGTGTCGTTACAGGTACCGAGCTCATCCATATTTTAACGTGTTAGCACCATAACAACTGAACTGAAAACAACCGAATTTCCAACGTGTAGGACGTGCGGGTCTATTATTATATATTAGGTGATTTAAAATCGTTTTTTAGGACAGAGTGAATATCTTTACCACGTCATTTTTATTTATGTTTTGATATTCGGTATATGCTTGCCGTTGCTGACACGCCTTTTGTAGTCATTGAGTCCCTGCCGCAACGCGCGGGCGAAAAATCAACTAGTTTAAAGTTTAAACCTCATTTGTTTACACATTTGTTCGATCAGTTTTCTCTACTCTCTTACCTTCTTCAATTTAACTTCAATATCGTTACGGCTCTCTCTAAAAGAAGATCGAGAAAACGGCTTTAGCACGTGCTTAGGTTAGGAAATATTAATACCCTACAACGTTTGAAGTGAAGTGAAGTAATGTATTATTATAGAAAATGATGAATATGATATAGCTATGTGTATGATTCTTTTTTCATCCTATTCTAACTCTTCATTGCGTCATTGCATTAGAAAATAAATAAATAAATAAATAAATAAATAAACCACACATGAAAATGAAACGATTAATGATATGAAAGTTATGCATCAATCATCCACCTTTCGTTTGTCTCACTCCATCGGGTCGCCATTCATCTCTTTCAATTCTCCGTTAATAACTCCAATGACGCAATTCAATTTGTGTGATATTAAATAATTTAAATGGAGTGTTCATTTCACAATTATGCATCTTGACGTGTATGTTATATTTATGTTTTATTCTAATGAACACTCCACATAAATAATATTATAAAAGAAATGAATACTAGCTAGGTTTCTAGAATTCTGAAATGACGATCTATTCAATATGAAATATATACCTAATTAATAATGGTTAAGTAGGGTAAAAACTTTATAAGTTTATATGTTATTTCTTAACTAAAAAATAGCAATAAAACATAATAAATTAAGTTCTTAAATTATTAAAGCATAATATATAAAAGTATTTTTTTTTTTAATTCCTAAACTTAATTACTTTTTTTTTTGAAATGTAAACTTTATAAAAAACAGAGACCGAACCCAACAAGGCCGGCTCAAAACCACCACTTACAACATGTACATAGGAAATTTACTCCTAAACTTAATTACTAACGAGCGTTGAATAAACCATTTATCAAATAAACGATTATCATTACTAATACCGTACACGGTCAGAAAGGTGATACACGTGACATCGAAGAGATGGTCATGTAAAAGATGCATTTATGAATGCTTTATGTTGGGTTTATTTTACCCATGAGAAAGCCCAACTCATGTAGTTACATGGGTTTTACTATCTTTATGAAAGAAAAGAAAAGAAAAACAAATTATTTTTCTTCCTATCCGTCACTTACAAAAAATAAAACAGAAGTCCATTTGGTTTTAGGCTTGTGGTTCTGACTTCTGACAATCTGTCATCTACAAAAATAAAAGAGAAGTCCATTTGGTTTCGGGCTTGTGGTTGACCAAAACAAAACCAAATAAATGTGGTGAAGTTTTATTGTGGTGCTTTTTGGGCCAAGACAATAGTGACGCAAGAAATCAAAACGAAAAGATAAAAATTAATACAACTTTATACTACTGTAGTAAGCCCGCGCTTCGTGGCGGGCGGCATTTTTTCCGCGTAGTATGATGGTGATTTGTTCGGTATCCTTTCGATTAGTTACGCCAGGGGCGGACCCACCACCATGCCAAGGTGGGCGGGCGCACCCCCGAGAAAAAAAAAATTTAGTGTAATTTTCCGAAGAAAATCCCGTCCGCTCCCCTTGGAATTTTTCGTCCGCACCCCGTGGAATTTTTCGGTCGCACCCCTTGGAATTTTTCATCCGCACCCCTTGGGTAAAAAAATATTATGGATTTATATTATAATTTTTTTTAGTAAAGTCTGATTTTTTTATAAAAAAAACTACCTATATTAATACATTATACTACTTAAACCCAAACCAAAGCTTAACCCATTAGTCCATTAGTCCATATCCATTATCCAATACCCAACAATAAACAAAAAGCCCAATAGTCCATTAGTCAATTACCCAATACCCAACAATAAACATTAACAATTAGCCCAAAAACCCCTTCAATATCCTCCCGCCCTTCTGTTTCTGTTCCACGACATCCTGCCCAGCGACTTCATCACCAAGCCAGCAGCAACAGCAGCCAGCGACAGTCAAAATTCCGGCCAGAAACTAACCGGAATCCGGCCAGGCAGCAGAAACACAGCAGCGACATCATCAAGGTTAGTTTTTTGGTTTTTTTTTTTAATGATTTTACTTGATGATTTACTGCCATAGATGATTTTTATGATGGTTTTTTTGATGATTTTACGTGATGATTTACTGCCTTAGATGATTTTTTTGATGATTATGTTATTTAGATGATTTTTAGGGGTGATTAAACAATTCTAGGGCTTGATGATTATGTTATTTAGATGATTTTTAGGGGTGATTTTTAGATGATTTTTGGAACGATGAATTTATGGTCATGGATGATGGATCAATATGATTGTGATAGGAACCATGAGTAGAGACGTTATGGCGCGATTTCTCAAGCGGAAAGTGGATACATCTTCCGAACTAATTGATTTGGATACTCTTCCTTCGGATCCGTATGATCGCAAGCCTAAAATTTTCCGACATGACCCGACCCGATACAACCGATTTTTTTACTTATGTACCTAGGGGCCTAAAATTTTTAAAAATCTTCCGCACCCCCATGGAAAAAATCCTGGGTCCGCCACTGAGTTACGCATAAAAAGTTCGATCCGTATCATTTCAGTTCAAACCTACAAAAGATCTAAACAACCTTGAATGTGAGCATACACAAACTCAGCGAATTATGACACATTCCAAACAGAATTAGTGCACAAACTCTACTCTTGTCTTCAAATAAAGTTGTTGGACTATTTTCTCTAAACAAGACTATAAATAGAAAGAGATAAATAATGTTGTTTTTTCGTCCCTTAGTTTATTTTGTCATTTATTGTAAACTTTCACTTGTAATCCATATACTTAAATTATTCTATTATTTTTCATTTACTTTAACCAAATTACTTTTCTACCCTAACTAGTTTTTTAATGAACACGCCAATACCGTTTTAGAGATATGAAATTAAGTCCAATATTGTTGATTGTTGTTAATATATATATTATTATAACTAGTAAATAGACCCGCGCGCGTTGCGGCGCGGGTGCAATGCAAATTAGTGTAAACATTATATGACCCGTGACCGATGCGTACCCATCAAAAGTGGCTTATTATAGCTTTAAAAAAATAGAAACCACGTGATATATAGAGTTCCTCGAATTTATACCGTCAAATAAAAATATATCATAATTAACAACGCTCGGTTTGGTACGCAACGAAATCGTATTATACTTACACTTACTTGTTTCCCAAGAAAAGTTTTCGTCTAAATATAGATAAAGCCGAAAGTTTTGATACTCAAGGAGGTTAACGACAAATTACCTCTTTAAAAAAGAAATTAGCTAACAAAAAATCATTAAACAAAATAATGTGTTAAAAACATATATTATAATGTTGGAAAAATTCCATGGTTAAAAAACAGACAAGAGAACCAAAACAAAATCTAGTCAATGCATTGGAAACATAATGCTGCGAGTTTTGCCTAGTTCAAGATAATTAATTGTTTCAGCTAAATTATTTCAGCTGAAGGTTCATGCTTGTATTTTGCTTTCCTTTCAAAACCTGAGCAACTTGCTTGGGGTAATGTACTGTACTGTTTCTTTTTTTATATAATTCGCCTTTCTCAAAAAAAAAAATTAAAAATCTGGGTTTTGACAGTCCTCTATGACTTCACGCAACCGTCGCCATATTCAACTCTCTCACTATCCACATTCAACTTCACGCATTCAACTTCACGATAATTAATATACAACCTCCTCAATTCCACCCCTCTACACCTCTCTCACTCTCCACATTCAACTTCACGCAACCGTCGGCACACCACCATCAAATCCGGCCAGGCCACCACCATAGACTACGGCGACAACGACGACTTTAGCCTCACCACCACGACCTCCGACTCCGGCCGCACCACGACCAACTCCCACTCCAGTCACCCCATCACCACCTGAAACCTCACCAAGTGAAGTGTTGATCTCACTGTTAGGGTTTCCGACACCAAAAGAAACTCCAGGTATTGTCGGTGGGTTATTGTGTTTTGCAGTAGGTTCTTGATCGACAGTCGTTCACGATTTTGTAGACTTTTCGTCAAATTCTTCGGCACTCGTAATTTCGTAGATGATACACGATTAGGTTTTCGATTAGGCGGCTACCAGATCTGTTAGTTTCCGATATCGAAGACGATGAAGAAACTCACTCACATCAATCCGTCGGATCCGGATCTGGATCTGAAGATTCGCAGCGATCTAATCGACGAATCTCCGTCACGTTCCCGCCCGCCGCACCAATGCAGATAACGTTATCAACACTATTTTCTCATCATTAACAGCATGTTTCTCACTGTTACTCTATGTATCTGAATTGTTTTTTATTTCGGGTCATGCTATTTACACACGGAGAAAATTATTTTCACACCCCAAAGCGCCGCGCTTTGACCCCAAAGCGCCGCGCTATGGCCAAAGCGGGGCGCTTTGGTGTAAAGTCAACCGACAAGAACTGAGCCTGTCAGGCTTTGTCGGTTGACTTTACATCAAAGCGCCGCGCTTTGGCCATAGAGCGGCGCTTTTTTTTTTTTTTTTTTTTTTTTTTTTTTTTTGGGGCAAAACGCCCCTCTTAGGTCAAAGCGTAGCGCTTAGGGCCTTTTTTAAATTTTTTAAAATTGTTTTAAATTCACAAACGCGTCGATAATAGTCTAAATTTTACGTTTTTTCCATTATACATCATTTTTTAATATATATGGACTATACTGCAAGTTCCGGATCAAATCGGTTACGTGTGATGTCGTATTCCATTATATCGTATCATTTTGGTTTGAAAGCACAAGTACTCCTATGAGTAGTGTTATGTGTATCAGCCGCCTACCGTACATGTACATGACGTATTTTTTCATTAATTGTAGTATTATGATGTATATTGTCATTTTGGGTCGTACAAGTGCGTATTGAATCATATTTTTTAACCATTTAAACAAGCAACATCCTATGAGTAGTGTTATGTGTATCAGCCGCCTACCGTACATGTACAAGGCACGTACTTGACCGGCCAATCACTGGTGAGTTAATGGTATTTAAACAAGCAACCTCCTGACACAAGGACACAAATTTCAAACCAAACACTTTACTTTCTGCTTTTTGCCCTTTTCGAAGTTTCTTTTTCTCACAAACTCATCATTACACAGTATACTATTTTCAAACAAGTTGCAATATAATATTAATAAACACAAAACACACTATAATTCAAATACACATAACATAAGGATCAAACAAAGAAATATTCGATGAACATTTTGAAGATATTAAGAACACCTTGAATATTTTGGCTAAAATTTCGCCGGACAAATTTTCAGAATAATGTTTTGCTTAAACTTTCAACAAAAACCCACTAGTAACATGTAAACATTCAAACAAACAAGGTTTTTGAACAAACTTTTAACAAAAATACGCCCAAAATGTAAAAAAAAAAAAAAAAAAAAAAAAAAACCAAAGCGCCGAGCTTAGGCCAAAGCGGGGCGCTTTGGAAAAAAAAAATAACAAAGCGCCCCGCTATGGCCAAAGCGGGGCGCTTTGATGTAAAGCAACAGACAAGGTCTGACGCGTCAGTCCTTGTCGGTTGACTTTACACCAAAGCGCCCCGCTTTGGCCATAGCGGGGCGCTTTGGAGTGTTTAAATAGACTAAGGGCGTGTGCGAATAGACCCCACCTTTATTTCAGATCGTGCATAATTTAAGAATTGATTTTGTTGACAATTGCTGTGTTTGACCAGGACATGTATATAAGACAAAAAGCAGAGAAATTGTCGGTGGCAAGCCACCGACTTTGTAATTTAAGATGTAGTATAATATGTATTTTTCTTACTGCATCATGTGAATGAAAACTATTTTTTTCTTTTTAAGGGAGATGGTGAGTGAAGGTTGCACTTTATGAAGGTAAAATTACTATAACAGTCAAAGTTGACAAAAGATTTTAAAAATAGATATCGTATAGTATTAATTTAAGTAATCACTCCTTATTTATTCAAATAATAAGAAGCTTTCACATAAGTTTCATTTTTTTTAACGGCCAACGAATTCTTTAAACGGGCTACTGGCGAAATTTACCACATCGGGATACACTCGCCTTCCGAACCGGGGAAAACCTCACCTAGGGCCGAAGCTCGTGAACACTCGCCCGAAGGCACGACAGTGCGGTGAGGTAAAACCCGCTCATTTCAAGGATCGAAGTAGCGATCGCCGCCTACTCGCCTAGTCTCCCATCATTATCAGGTGCTGCAGAGACTAAATGGTGGGGGCGGAAATTGAACCTGAGTCACTTAGAACACCATATCTCACTTACCATTCCACCACTAGCTCATTGACACATCAACTTCATTTACTGAGACGACTAAAATTTAACCTATAGTTATTAACAAAAAGCATTGCTTTAATTTATAAGCTTGGTGGAAAGTGCTTTCTAAACCCGCTCTTTTTTTATTACTTTGATAAACATTGAATTCCATGTCTATTTGTAAAAACATTTGACCAACTTTAACTATCTTAGTTTTTTTAACGACAAATTTGAATTACTGACGGACCACTGGAGTATTATCGTATTATCAGCGGAACCACCCGATCATATCTGTCACACCCCAACCGATGGCGGAAACATCGGGGCGTGGCACTGAGCGAAACAGATTGTCCAGAAGTTTCCATAACAATTATAATTACCAATTATTTAAAGCAACACGTCTCATGCCATGTCATAAAAGATAATATAATTATTACAGGCAAGATCTAGTCAAATTGTTCTGTTCCGACAACTCAGATTTTTATTACAGACAATTGTTTATTGTTGACCTAGGTCTTTCCTAGCCTCGATTTCACAGCAAGCTAAGCAAATAAGCATCCTAAGCTCCTGTCACATACGTTAAAATAAAGGTCAATACACATAGTGTAAAGGTGAGCATACAAGTTTGATAATAGCATATAGAGTTCGAAATCGTTACGCATAACCATCACGTACACAGTGTAAAATAAGGCATGTTAGTTATCGACATGAACCTATCAATACCAATGACTGCGAGTTGACTGCCCAAGGCAGTTCGTATTGCATGATCACCACCGTGACCCATGTAATTAATTGTCTTTAACAACCCCTGAGTGAACAGGTGCTGAGTCCAAACAAATAGTACTACCGTTGCTAAGGCAGATATACAGCATTCCATGTGTAAACATAACAAACAAGCATTCATTAAGTCACGTATAACATGCGGTAATTGGTTAGCGATTAAAGTATTACATAGTGTGTTGATGTGATTTAGAATAAGTAACGTATGTAACACCCAAAAGTGCATAAAGCAAAAAGGGATCGAGTATACTCACAGCGATTGGTGGATTGAAGGGAGCGCTAGAGAGTAGGGTTAGCCTGAACAGATTGATAGCATAATGATAAGCGATGCGTAAAACGAAACAAGTGACAGTGGGTCGAACAGTAGTTCGATCGGATGGTAGTCCGATCGGACACCCGGTCGTTCGAGTATCAGTCTGCTCGGATGGTCATCCGATCGGGTGACCTTTCGAGTGGATTGTTTCTTCCTTTGTGAAGGATGTGTTTGTGTATGATGGTTTGACTTTTGAAGTTTTCGTTGTAGCATTTTGAAAACATAGAAGTATCTCTTCCTTTCAGGTCGATCGATCGAACGACCGTTCGATCGGGCAACAGTCCGATTGGTTGGATACTTCAGCGAGAGCAAGTTCACAGCAGTTGGTCACTCAATCGGATGGTAGTCCGATCGGGTGGCAACCTTTGTGCATTGAACATGTTGAAAATTGTTTAAGTGCTGAAGTCAGAACATTACATGGCCGAGTGACAATCCGATCGGGTGGTAATCCAATCGGACAATAGTTTATTCAATGTTCACAACTCCCAATGTTTGAAATAGATGTTAAGTGTGGGGCCAAAATCCAAGTCGATCGGGTGACAATCCGATCGGACAGCAGTCCGATAGGGCGGCACTCCGTTCTGGTGTCCCGGTCGTCTTCTTCCTTGGTTATTTTGATAGTTTGTTGATTTATCGAGATGTTTTGACAACGTGTTAAGCAACATAAACCTCGTCAATACTTGGTACCCCTGATCGGACATGAATCACCCAAATCCGACCGGTTAACTGTTCGGGACGGTGTTCCATGTTTAACCCGAAATCGGTAATCCCGTGGATAGAATCCAGATCTTGAACCAACACATCAACAAGAAGGAGTAGAAGGTTAGAACAAGCTCCGATTCTATCGGTTTTGAGGCATTGAGTGTAAAAGAGTTGAAAGAAAGTTAGAAACCATCTTTCAATCCTTTTTCACCTTGAACATGTTCAGATCTATGAAAGATCTTTGTTTATTTATGTGGAAATCGTTCAGATATAAGTTGTTCTTGAAGGATTGAAGCCAAAACATGAAGTTCATAGGAACACCATGATGACATCATCCTGGAACACCATGATGACATCATCCTGGAACACCTCAAATCTAGTGATTTCACGGTTAAAAGTTAAGATTCAAAAGATAGAAAGGTGTAGGAGTGCGTGTAGATTAAGAAAGTACAAGATTTAGGTTGAAATCTTACCGGAATCGCGAGAAATCGAAGGAAAAGTGGGATTGGAGTGCTGGTCGGACAGGAGTGTGCAAAAGTGGTAAGTTTGATGTGGGCAGGGGGTATTTATAGGGTTTCCCAAAGTGGAAAGGGCTGGCCGATCGAGTGGCAGGCCGATCGAGCGGCAGCTCGATCGAACGGCTGGTCGATCGGCTGGTCACTTAGTCGATCAGTCACTTGGTTCGAGTGTTCGGTGCGACGAGTTTTGCCGTTCCGATTGCGATTGCGATCGTTGCAATGCGATAGAGTTTCCTATTCAAATTACTTTTAATTCCAACTACTATATCAACATACAAGCATCCTTATTTCATATTCTTTTAGCGTTTGCGATTCGATTGCGATTGAGTTTCGATTGCGTTTCGATTAATCACCACAACATAACATAAATAACATGCACAAGTAACACATAAGGCACACACACACATATAACAACATCCAGAACGCGTAATTCGAGTTGCGAGTGTGATTGCGATAGCGATAGAGCGATAAAATAAGCGATGAGTATCGAATAAACCTCGATTATTAATAAGTAATCCACATAATACAACTAACGTAAAACATAAAAAAAATACTAACTACAAGTCAAAGAAGTCAAAATAGGAATTGAGCAAGGAGTGACAGATCGCAATTAGCAATCTTGTCTTCCTTTGACTTCAATCTTGACTTTGACTTTGACTTCCGAAGCACGGGGTGTTACAATATCCATCTCCACTTTGACTATCTTAGTAAATTTCATTTTTATTTAGAGTAAATTACAAGTTTTGTCCTTTATGTTTACACCAAATTGCAGGAGGTGTTCTTTGCCTTAAAATTGACGGGTTTTGTACTTAATTGTTAGTGCATATGTCTGTTGACTTCGTCTTGTATCGAGTCATGTAACTATAAATAGATAGACCAGGACACATTGTACGAAAGAAACGGGAAATAGACCTGAACCAGCCACCCCTCACGAAGTGGCTAGGCCACCTCACACGAGGTGACCAAGTTCATGCAACCTGGCAGGTTCATGCGACCTGGCCAGTTCGTGCGACCTGGCAAGTTCATGGGGTCTGGCCAGAAAGCATGAAATGGTTCGTGGGGTCTGGCATTCCTATAAATAGGTGGTCTTGGATCTTCATTTGTAACATTGTGATTCCGGAGACGAAGTGTTGCCAAGTGTCGAACGATCTGTAAACACTTTCAAATCAATACAATCGACAATTAAAGTGATTCTAAGTGTGAATTTAGCTGATATAACATCAATACGTCTGATTCCGCCTTTCGTATTGATCGAGAACTCTTCTGAACGACTCGTTTGATCGAATCCCCGATCCTACATTAATGTTTCAAAATCTTGCACGGTATGTCATTTGAGCCTAAACCAGTTTATTTATTTTTTGTTAAATCTGATCACCCAGGGGTATTTTAGTCTTTACCCCATTTATTTAATATCATTTTAAAAAACAAAATAATTTATAATTCTACCTATCTTCAACATCAATCTACCTGCAACACCCCTAACACCACCGCCCACCACCGTCTAACCCACCTTCACCATCCACAACCCACCTTCACCATCCGGAACCTAACACTCCGGCCACCACCACCTGAAACACCCCTAACACCACCTCCACCTCCACCACCGCAAACCCACTTTCACCATCCACAACCCACTACCGCTGTAACACCCCGTGTTTCGAAAGTCAAAGTCAAGATTGAAGTCAAAGGAAGACAAGATTGCTAATTGTGATCTGTCTCTCCTTGCTCAATTCCTGTTTTGACTTCTTTGACTTGTAATTAGTCTATTTTACTTATCGCTTTAGTTGTATTATGTGGAGTATCTATTAATAATCGCTATTTATCGCATGTTTAATCGCTTTATCGCACTCGCAATCGCACTCGCAACTCGAAATACGCATTATGGTTACTGTTATATGTGTGTGTGTGCCTTATGTGTTACTTGTGCATGTTTATTTATGTTATGTGTGGTAATCAATCGAATCGCAATCGGATCGCAAACGCTAAACGAAGACGAAGTAAGGATGCTTGTATGTAGATATAGTAGTTGGGATTAAAAGTAATTTGACTAGGAAACTCTATCGCATCGCAACGCTCGCAATCGAAATCGAAACAGCAAAACTCGTCGCACCGAACACTCGAACAAGGTGACTGATCGACCAGGCTACCAGCCGTACGACCAGCCGATCGATCGGACTGCCGTCCGATCGGACAGCTGTTCGATCGGGCTGCCTAACCGTTCGACCAGCCCCCTTTCCACTTTGGGTAACCCTATAAATACCCCTTGTCACTTTCAAACTTTCTACTTTTGGCAACTGACGTCCAACCAGTGCTCTCACTCGCTTTTTCTTTGATTTCTCGCAATTTCTGGTAAGATCTCGTCCTAAATCTTGTACTTCCTTAATCTACACGCACTCCTACACATTTCTATCTTTTGAATCTTAACTTTTAATCGTGAAATCATCAAGATTCAAGGTGTTCTAGGATGACGTCATCATGTGTTCTTGAAGAACTTCATGTTTTGGCATCAATCCACCAAGAACAACTTAGATCTAACCGATTTCCACATAAACAAACAAAGATCTTTCATAGATCTAAACATATTCACGGTAAAAAGGATTGAAAGAAGGTTTTCCAACTTTCTTTCAACTCTTTTACACTCAATGCATTCAAAACCGATAGAATCGGAGCTTGTGCCGGCTTACTACTCATCATTGTGGTTATGTTGGTTCAAGATCCGTATTCCATCCACGAGATTATCGATTCCGGGTTAACCAAGAACAATCGTCCTGAACCGGTGGACTGACCGAACTTGGGTGGTTCCTGTTCGATCGGGTCACTAGAGCTTAGGATGGAGTTCTGTTGGTTAGCACGATATCAACACATCTCGATAAAACGACAAACTATCAAAACAACCAAGTGTAAGACAAACAAGTCAAGCAGGACGGAGTGCCGTCCGAACGGACAGCCAAACCGAACGACTGGCCACCCGTACGACTTGCACCTTGGTCCCACACTTAACCATTTTTGCCAACACTTGAAGTCTAAATGTTGAACGAATTGCTGTCCGATCGGACTACCATCCGATCGAACTGCCAATTGAATCATGAGACATTTAAACTTCAACACTTAAACAATTTTCAACATGTTCAATGCACAAAGGATGCCACCCGATCGAACAACCGTCCGATCGAGTGACAACCTGCTGTGAACTTGTTCTCACTGAAGTGCCCAACCGAACGGGTTGCCGTCCGATCGAACGACCGTCCGATCGAACGACCGTCCGATCGACCAACCTGAAAGGTAGTGATACTTCAATGTTTTCAAAATACTACAACGAAAACTTCAAAAGTCAAGCCATCATATACAAACACATCCTTTCCAAAGGAAGAAACAATCCACTCGAACAGTCATCCGACCGGACGATCGTCCGAACGGACTACCACTCGCACGGCTGGCTGTCCGATCGGACTACCATCCGATCGAACTACTGTCCAAACCACTTGTACTTTGCATCGTTTTACGCGTCGCTTATCGTTATGCTATCAATTTGTTCAGGCTAACCCTACTCTCTAGCGCTCCCTTCAATCCATTAATCGCTGTGAGTATACTCGACCCCTTTTTGCTTTACGCACTTTTGGGTGTTACATACGTTACTTATACAAAATCACATCGAACACACTACGCAATACTTTAAACGCTAACCGTTACCGCATGTATTACGTGACTTAATGAATGCTTGTTTGTTGTGTTTACACATGGAATGCTGTCTACCTGCCTTAGCAACGATAGTACTATTAGTTTGGACTCAGCACTCGTTCACTCGGGGGTTAAGGACAATTACCTACATGGCTCACAGTGGTGAGAATGTATCGCGAACTGCCTTGGGCAGTCAACCCGCAGTCACTGGTATCGATAGGTTCATGTCGATAACTAACATGCCTCATTTTAAACTGTGTACGTGCTGGTTATGCGTAACGCTTTCGAACTCTATATGCTATTATCAAACTTGTATGCTCAGCTTTACACTATGTGTATTGACTTTTACTTTAACATATGTGACAGGCGCTTAGGATGTTTACATGCTTTGTGTGCTGGTGATGAAATCGAGGCTAGGGACGGAGTCCTAGAAACCAATAAATAAACAAATGTCTGTAATAAAAATCTGAGTTGTCGGAACAGAACTACTTGACTAGATTTTGTCTGTAATAATTATATTATCACTTATGACATGGTATGGGACGTGTTGCTTTAAATATTTGGTAAATATAGTTGTTATGAAAACTTCTGGACAATCTGTTTCGCTCAGTGCCATGCCCCGATGTTTCCGCCATCGGTTGGGGTGTGACAACCGTACACATCCCACCACCGCCACCAATCATCACCATCGCACCCACCCACCACCGTACACCTCCCACCCATTATCACCATCGCACCAACCCAATCGATCACCCACCACCGTACAGCTCCCACCACTGCTAAACCCACCATAATCCACCACCCACCACTCCGGCCACCACCACCCTCAACACCCGTAACACCACCTCCACCAACGCAAACCCACCTTCACCATCCACAACCCATCGCTCCACGTTTATCAGCAGGTACCACGCATATGTGAATTAATCCTATCCATTTATGAACTTTTATGTTTGCTAATGGAGATTGATTGTTGTCAGGGGCTTTAATATTTCAATTTAGCTCTATAAGATATGAGTTGTTAAATTTCTCTTTGTTTTATGATTCTTATGTTTTCCTTTAATCTGGGGCTTTTTCTTTGTGTATGCCAAATGTGTTGCAAGGTGTTTGGATTTGAAATTGAATGATCAGATATTTACTTAAAAAACCCACATCCAAACACCAGTTTCACAATTTCAAATAATTGTTGATGTCACCCTGCTTGATTTTTTCTATGTACGTGGTTAGAGTAGGAGAGAGTGCAGAAGAAAGATGAAAAATATTTTTTTATTTTTACAAAATAGTCCCTATCTATATATTATTTACATAATAAACATTGGAATTGTAAAATGACAAGAATGCCCTTATGTGCATAGTACATGACCACATTTAACAAAAAAATAAACTAGGGTAACCTCAAAGGATATACCGTGCAAGATTTTGAAACATTAAGTACAAAACTCATCAATTATAAAGGCAAACTAGTGTAAAGATAAATAACAAAAGGGTGCTGCTAAATGTACCCCCTTTTCTACTGAACATACCCCCTCCTTCAACTTTCAAATTAATATAATTCAAACCCTTTTGTTTTTCTTTCATTTTTTTATCTTTAGTTATTATTATTACTAGTATTTGTTTTTAAAACATCATTTTATTTAAAAAGAAACCTTTTTTGATTATTTGAAAAATAATTGTTTTCTTACGTTTTAAACTAAAGCTAGTCTTTTTAATTTTGAAATGAGATTTTTTTGTTCAGGCTTGAAGTGGGTATTCGAATTCAGTTTGTATAAACAATAATACACAAAAATTTAAATAAAGCTTTAAAGCCAGCCAACTTAAATAATGTTTTATTTTCTTTTTACGTCTTATTACTTTCAATAAATAAAAGTTGTTAATTATATAAAAAAACATTTCAATAAAATAATGATACTAATAAAAATAGAAATAGAAAGATGAGATAACTAAATACGAAATAAATAAAAAATATATAATCAACTGTTTTTGTTTTAAAAAAAAAGTTTTGAAACTTTTTTATTGTATAAAAAATATCTTTTTATTAATTTTAATGATGTTTTATATAAACATAATAAAATACTAGTAAGAGAAAGTGTCTTCAAATTATAGAAACATAATAGTTTTCAAAAACAATATTTTATGTTTGAATTGTTTAGATGGGTGAAATTTGACAACTTTTAAACTATATTTTTAAAAAGGGAGTATGACTAGTAAAAAAGAGGGTGCATATAGCCAACCCCATAACAAAACTTTCTAATTTACTCTTTTATTTATTTGTTGCAATCGCGTACGTGAATACAAGTTTCTTATCCACTTTTATACATACAAGTGAGGTACTAATGAGGAGAGTATGGCTACAATTACCGGTCATTTGGCTTCCCTATCCCTCTGGTCTTCCTCTCCCAAATTTCCTAATTCTTCCTTCTCATCTCGCTTCTCCTGCTCCGCCTCAAAATCGCCACTGCAGCACGGTTACCGGATGGCATATATGGATTTCCCCTACGTCTCACCTTCACACAAAGAACTTATGGTAGATCTAGCATCCACCCTCGATACTCGCCTCAGTTCGTTCCTTAATCCTTGCAATCTTCCGCCAGATGTTCAGTCTTATCAGAATGATACCGGAACTGCTCATGCTGCTCTCCATCTCCGATCCGGCCTCCACTCCTCTCCGGTACTCATTTGATTTAATTTATTCTGCGTATGTTAGTTTATGCTTTCATGCAATTGGAGTTGTTTTTAACCATAATTCGTAATTCATGCTTGAAATTTGCATTCTAAACCCTAGTTTTAACTGAACCTTATATGATTGGAGCTTATTAGACCACTAGTTATATCTATCTATCTATATCTATATATACAATACAATACAATACTATACAACATTCAATCTAATACATATTCTCTGATTTAGGTGAGCTAAAGTCAAATTTAACTGGCTTATTGATTTAAAGTATGCACCAGTTAGATTTTGTTATAACTAAGGAAGTTCAATTCTGTATTTGAACCACATGAGGTTGGAATTAGATCAAGATAGTGAATCAATCCGGTGTTTCTAATACACTGGCTGATGGAAGTCGGTGACCAGGTTCATGAGAAATTCATAGAACCTGTAGGCTGTAACGGAAACAGAGTTTTAGCCGGCTCATTAGAGTTTGTAAGGTCCAATACTAAAGGCTTATGCATCAATAGGTTATTTACTGGTTTGGGTAGTGTTATTGCGAATTCCTGTCGGAATAGTTAACGATACAGGAATTGTTGGGTGGAAATCAGATATATGGTGATTCTTTAAGGATAAAGGGATTGTGTTTAGTGTGTGTGATCAAAAGAAACAGGAGATACAATGCGAATAGGATAGGAAATAAAGGATTATTTCTTGGCATTGATCGTTGTTCCAGATCATCGTTTATATACACAGACATGAGACAGTTATTTGGCTCCAAGTTTAACTGACACACCCATTGGGACACATTGGTTCAACCATAACTGTCTACGTAACTGTTAACTAATCCTACACAATACATAAGTTAAGTGTACACTAATGTGACATATGATAATTACACAATAATAATAAATAAGTCGAAGTTTATATTGTCTAACAGGAATTTGGTTATATCATAAATCCATGTAACTTTGAATCAAGTTTGTAGATATACGTGGAATCAGGACCAGTTAAAAAAGTCTCTTTACATATACAACTTGTGAATCAAAGTTAAATTCAGTAAATCAACGCCTTCTCATGATAAAAAAAACCGAGCATTCACAATAGCTTCTTCATTTCACCCTCCATCTCAAAATTATAGAGAGAAAAAATTGAGTTTTCATTCATTTAACATCTACATCAGGTTCTCTATTTTATTCTTATCTCAAAAATATATAGCAGAGAGTAAATTCAATCTCTATATTTGATATGTTACTATTCATCTCTAAATTAAATGCTGTGAGTGTATAAAACCGAGAAAAAAAAATAAGTGTTTGTGAGTAAGATGGAGATAAAAATGAAGAACGAGATGTGGGGAGTTATGGGAAGATAAACAAAACTTTGAGAAAAATGTGATTTTTTGTTAAATTAGAGTAATACTCCACCTGATATTTTCTTGTTGCACTTATACATAGGACTTGATCCAAAAAACTCCATTCTAATCGAATCATCACTTAGCATCTGGTTCTCTTTGTCAGCATTCCGAAAGAATCTAAGAAGTTGTCTTTGTATTTGCAGGACCAAAGAAAAACAAAACACCCCCTTGGTTCCAAAACCTAATGTTTCTTCATTTGGATGCAAGAATAAACATTAGTGTACTTAAACCATTTACAATTTGTTGGTACTAAATCATATCAGGAACTATAATCATATACACATAATATAATAGCTGCAAGATATGAAAAATCAAACAGAGTATTTACATTTTCACAGCAATGATAATACACTATTGTGAGCAGAAAAATCAAACAGAGTGTTTGTGATACATACACTATTGTTGCTAGATTCTTTCATAGGGTGAGCCGAAAACTGAAGTAACTGCATAAATAACTGAGGAAACTGAACCGATATAACCAAAACCAATTAAAAATGGTGGTTTGGTTTATAATCTGTGATACAACCAAGTTAATAGGTTTGGATATGGTTTTAGGTAAAGCAAAGAAAAACTAAACCGGTGATAACCTAACCGCCCCACTTTCAAACACACGGAACCAAAAACCGGATTAGATGAACGGTACTGTAACGGAACCGATCGGTCAAGGTTTCCATTTAGCCGCTATTCTGGTTATGGTTTCAGTTTAAGGTCATGACCGAACTCACCGCTATTTTCTTATAATATGTTATGAGCATCGTAGGTTCTCTTTATATGAACAAAAAAAAAAAGACTAAAGAATAGATAATTTAGGGTCAAATGTTACCTATTAATCTGAATTGCTGATTATGTCTGATGGATGATCTTGATGGGTTTGGGTCGGTTACGGTTCAAGTCGGTTACGGGTCAATGGGTCTTGGAGCTGAATTTGTGGGTTTCCAGATATAAATAAGTCAGCAAGATAATTATGAACGTTAGAGGGCTTTATTTTCGCATGTGTTCTAGTTTCTAGTTTGGTCAAATGGGTTAGTTGAGTTCACCGATTCCTTAGCAGGATTTAAAGTCATTTATTTTGAAAGAGTCGCAAGTTTAGTTACACATACATATTAGCCGCAAAAAATCGGGCTCTTTGTGCGAGTGTAGTGTGTGTTTGAAGTGGCCTGAACCAACAATGTCCAACTTTCATATAGTCTACTTTAATTTGGCTCTGGGTTGGATACATTCAAAAAATTGCTTGTTGATATATCTTGTCAAACATGTATAAAAGTTCATCACTGAATTTGATGTTACAGATTGATTTTATGCTTGGAAGTTGGCTACATTGCGCGTTACCAACAGGGGGGGCCTTAAACATCACCAGCCTGTCAGCCTATCTAAACTCATCAACCGACGCACCCAATTTCTTAATTGAGCTGATCCAAAGCAGTCCAACATCTATGGTTCTGATTCTTGATTTGCCTCCAAGAGTGGACCTTGTACTTAACCCTGATTACCTCAAAACATTTTACGAAGACACTCAACTAGACCAACACAGACAACATCTTGACAAGCTCTCGGAGGTAAAACCGTACTTCTCATCATCACTTTACATTCGCGCAGTTGTCTCTCCGACTGCAATTCTGGTGCGCATTGAAACAGAAAGACTCGAGGAAATGATCGAAACTCATGTCGGCCCGATTGCAAAAGAAGTATTGAAAACTTGGTTGGATGTTTGTGCTTTTGGGGAAAGGGTTGTTGGTGAAAGTGAGAGGGATTGGTTGAGAAAACGAGATGATATGAGTAAAAGCAAGACGATTGAAATCGATCTGGGTTCGAACTTGCCGAGGTTATTCGGGCAAGAAACTGCTAACCGGGTACTAGAAGCTCTAAAGGAGGTTTTCTAAAGTTATATAGGTTTGTATTGTATGTATTGAACCTCGTACAAAATGTGTTTGGTCACGTGTTTGTTTATCACACACAATCAAACACTGATTATTGGCAAAGTAATAGTTGCAAGTTTATTCATCAATCAACAACTATATATATAGCCGGAAAGTACACCGAAAAGGAGAAACAAAACGAAACTTGTTGCATTTATGCTTCCCATGATCGATCCAAGTATCGAACCACTGGTTTCCATGATTAAACAGAGTTGTATAATGTGATTGCAAGAACGAGAGATCAAACAAACTTGAGATTATGTGTTCGAATGAACACAGAACCAACCATAAGTCATAATGGGCTTTGGTTTACAACCAGTCTGTACAAACGTAATTACAAATGTCTTGACCCAACACAAATACCATCAAGTTTATAGCTGTTCTTTGACCCTTAACCAAACAGATAATACAGGCCCAAAGACGTATAACACCAATGGGGCGGGGCCGCTACAACTAAACAAATAAAACAGGCCCAAAGGCAAAAAAATGTCTTTTAAACGATAGCCCCTTAACTTTTGTTTATTTAAACTATAAGTCTATAACTACAATTTTCCCCTTCATTTTAAACCCACTACATTTACAATTTTTAAACGTTCATTACTTTTTTTATACCTTAAGACTTTAAAAAAAAATTATTATATCATAAAAACGAGACTTTTATTCTCTTTATTTTGAGTACAACATTGCTATAGTTTTTTATATATTTAAAAAATTCTCTTTATTTTGAGTACAACATTGCTATAGTTTTTTTATATATTTAAAAAAAAAACATATCTTACGTGATTAACACCGTCTAGAGGTGAACAAAAACAAAATCGCTAACGGAAATTAATCGAACCGAACCATTCGCATTTTCATATATTTCTATCTTTTATACCTCCATTTCGTGTTTTATACCTCCATATCAAAATTTCAGCCCAAGTTTGGTTTTAATTATTAACCGAAATTAACTGAACCGAACTGAAAACTGAAAATTTAACCAAATAAACTGAACCTATTAACCGAAATTGGTTAATTAAATAAATAGATCGATGACTCGGGTTTCGGTTGAGGCTAATAACCGAACCGTACACAACCCTAGCGGTGTCTGTGCTCTCCGCTGCATCACGCGAGCACCATTCTAATATACGCCAATATACGTGGGTATTATACCAGAGCTATACATTCGTACACTGCATTTATATGTATGTATACTAAATCTATACTCTCAAATACCAAATAGAATAACTAATATGATGACCAAATAGATGTACATTGAGTAATACGTCTACATACCAAATAGAATAGAATAACTATTATGACAAAACAGATGTTATTGAGTGAAAAACCTTTTCTAGAGGGCGTGCTTATACCTAATAATAGATTTCTTTATACATGTTACATCAATAATAATAATGTTTATTCATTTATGTCAATGTCGTTGATTTCTTTGATAAAGACAAAAGGTTCTTTCTATATTTTCAATTTAAATTTTGTGAGTGGAGTATATATTTGTGTTGTGGGTTACCCTATGCCGGAAACTTTATGTAACGTCTCTTGCAATCAGGGGCGAATCTAGATAGAGTCCTGGGTGGACAAGTGCACCGGTTGAAAAAAAAATTTAGTGTATTTTATAGGGCATAATCATGATCGCACCCTTTAAAAATTTGAATAAACCCTTCGTTCGTACCCAAATGAAAATATTTTCTGAATCCGCCACTGCTTGTAATTAGCTACAAAAGAACATAATATACATGTGAATTGTGATGGTGTAACTTTTCAAAATCCAAATTTCTGAAGATTTTGATATAAATGTTAAAAAAATTATTCATGTTAAAATAGTGGAATTCATAGTTTTTAATAAAATTTTCAACTCAAATTCCCAAAATTATTTAGGATGTTAAAAGATCCACAAATGGAAACTTTAAAACCTCCCCCACATTAAATTGTGTGTATGATTTTGAACTAATGCTTTAAGTATTTACATCATTAACTTATATCATGTTATATGCTAACCATTTACAATAGTCAGTTTGGGATGTTTTTGAACTCACGCGAGGTAAGAGTGAGACTGTTATGAAGAAAAGAGAGGAGGGGCGTTTTTTTAGAAAAAAAAAACGTCATTGATGATTGAACGGCTCCCATGAGAGTTATGAAGTCATCACATGGTGCGAACTCTCTTAATAGTAAGACAAATTTATGGGAGACGCATATATAATAACTATAATCTTAGTAAAAAAATACATTATATTATAAAATTTTGAGAACCTGAAGAGGTATAGTCCCAAATCCTGCACCGACCAATCAGATCGCTTGCAAGACTATACTCTTACTAGGCTAATTTGGTAGCTTTCCCAACCTTGCGCCGGCTAATCAGGTGTAACCTAGGTCGCGCGCGGGGTCAGGGCAAACACAAGACCAGATTTCACACTTGGCTTCTTGGATGAAAACCCTCACTTTTTGGACCTTGCGCCGGCTACACGAGATATCCCCGATGGTCGCACGGAGGACAGAAGCGCAGGTAATCCTAGGACAAGTACTAAAGGTACAAGTGGCAGAGAAGTAGACCAATGAGTGTCCAACAGGCTGGATCTGATCATGCTCCACGATTAACAAACGTATAGGAGACAAAAAGGTACACAAGGACGTACACGTGGCACCAATCAGCATGCGCCGACATCTGCTCCACGATCTCTACTTAGCTCGCTGATGACAGACTAGACAACAAGGACAACAGTCAGGCCACGTGGATCCGTTCAGCGTGCGCCAGTTTCCCTCTGGCCCAGAAGCACCAACGGTCGTGGCAGAGGGGACAAAATGGATATTCCTTGTTGTCGACTACAGGCCCAAGGCCCATCAGCCCATCTCCTTCCTAAACCACTCCGGCTATAAATAGTGAGCTTCACCTCCTGGTTTAAGGATTCCGCTTCCTTGCTCTCCCACTCTTAATCACACACTTTTATCCTCAAAACATATACTTATTCTCACGCCGGATGGTGGTTACGAGGAGAACCCCCCTATTCCCCTCCTCGGAACGAGCTTAACGGTGTGTTTAGTGTTTTGCAGGATGATCACCATCACAGCTTGGACGAAACAAAGAATATTAACCTTACCTGTCGAGGACTCATTGTTTTTACTTTAAAAAATATGTTTTGATTCCTTGTCTCCCACCCACTAAACAGAAACACGAAATTGATTGCAGTGTCTGATTCTTCAATCTATAAAGGAAGCAACTACTAACGTACACTAGTCGTAGTCAAGAGAAACATGCAACTAATAATTGATTTTGAGTTTTGATTTTTCTTCAATAAAAAAAGCCTGAAATAACTACCATTCAGAGAAGCTGGCTATCATGGCTGCCATTGCCCTTCATATCCCTTCCTTGCTCCTGCTTTACGCTATTCGCCTTCCGCTTACCCACCACAACACGCTCATGCTCGCTTTTCCTGCAGTTCCTCGGCATCACCACAACACGCTATCAGCACGAATTTTATGGATTTCCCCTACGTCTCACCTTCACACAAAGATCTTATGGTAGATCTAGCATCAACCGTCGAAACTCGCCTCAGTTCTTTCCTTAATCCTTGCAATCTTCCGCCAGGTGTTCAGTCTTATCAGAATGATACCGGAACTGCTCATGCTGCTCTTCATCTACGATCCGGCGTCCAGTCTTCTCCGGTACTTCAATTTCCACTTTTTAATGTACACGAAACAGAAAAAAAAAATCATTTAACTTTTAATCTTAAACTCTACTAAAACAGTAAAAATAAGAAAATGGTTGAAATGAAATGTAATTTTATCTTTATCTTCTTAAATTGAATACACATCTAAGATAGGGTCACGTACAAAGTACTCTTGACGTACTAAACGAAGTTAATCTTGGAGTTGTGGGACAAGGGTAAATGTTAATCTTGGAGTTGATGCCATGGTATTTGGTACTAGAGGGGTGTTTGAGCCATACAACGTGCTGAAATGGTCTAGGGGTAAATTGGCATGTCCTTCCTAGTAGAGATGATGGTTCTATTATTGCTTAGGCCATTTTCAAATTCAAATTTTTTTTTTTTTTTTTTGCATCTATCATTGTTATTCGAATACAATGTTAGAAATTAAATTTATACATTTAAATTTACGTGAATTCGTAAATAAAGAGAACTTATACATGTGTAAGTTTGTCATTTACACATGTGTAAATTTTTCATATTTACACATGTGTAAAAAATCTAATAAGAGAGATTTTGAGAGGAGAAATAAAATATTTGATGTTGTAAAATTTTTTTTTGATGTTGTATTTTGATTACAATGAGGTTTGTATTAAAAAAAATTGGTTTTGATTGGCTTTTTCATCCGTTCTCACGGTTCTCTCAATATCTAGCGTTTTCAAGATAACTCTCCCCTATATATACATATGTGTGTGTGTGTGTGAGAGAGGGAGAGAGAGAGAAAATATTGTTTATGCATAAGCCCTACAATGTATGAGTAAATCATGTCCAAGTTATATTGCCTACAAGTAACACAATAACATATGTAGTTTAATTGATAGTTTTCAAAATTGTAAACCATTGTTCAAATAACTAAATGATACAGGTTTGTAACTTTATTCTCGTAACAATTTAGTGTTTTGTAATGCACTATCCTCTCAATACAAGTTCTTCGATCAATCTTGGGTTTTGCCAGGTCGATTTCGTACTTGGAAGTTGGCTACACTGCGAATTACCATCAGGTGGAGCCTTGAACATCACAACCATGTCGGCCTATCTAAACTCATCAACCGACGCACCCAACTTATTGGTGGAACTATACCAAACCACCCCAACATCTATGATTCTTATTCTTGATTTGCCGCCAAGAAAAGACATCCTGCTGAACCCCGACTATCTCAAAACGTTCTATGAGGACACAAAACTGGACCGACAAAGGCAACATTTTCAGAAGCTCGCAGGAGTGACACCTTACTTCTCATCGTCTCTTTACATCCGCACTATTTTCTCTCCCACTGCAGTTTTGGCGTGCATTGAATCCGATCAGGTTGAAGAAATGGTTAGAACTCATGTTAGCCCGATTGCCAAGGAAATGTTGAATACTTGGTTGGATTTTGGCCCATTTGGGGAGAGAGTGGTGTGTGAAAGTGAGAGAGCTCAGTTGAAAATGAGGGATGGAGTGAGTAAAAAAAAGACCATTGAATTTGAACTGGGTTCGAGCCTGCCGAGGATGTTTGGGCCAGATACTGCTAACCGGGTACTTGAAGCGCTACGAGTGGTTTTCTAAAGGTTTGAAGGGACTTGATTTTATGCATGGAAGCTTTCCATGTTAAATATTTTAAATGGATATCGGTTTGAGTGTGTTATGTTTACCATAAGTTTAAAAAAAATGTTTGATTAATCAACTTGTGTTGAAAGTTTTTGTTGATAAAAAACGGAATTTAACCGCCTACCACTCATTCCACCAACCGGGTGAGATGTGTTAAAAATAGGGATGAGTAAATGCTACTCAAATTGAAACACCTCGTAGAGGTACCGAACCGTATCGTATCGTACCGTGTCATTTTCGGTACCAATTCAGTATCCATTTTTTGTCTTTTTCAGGATCGGTACTTTTGGTTTGATACGGTACTGGTATTTTGAGTTTGATTTACCTTTGAATTCCCTATCGCATCGAGCACTTTCTGTACCGGTATCGGTACCCATTTTTTACGATTTTCAGGTCGCTGTTCAAAGTCACTATCTTTTAAGTTACATCATGAGACGTTAGTATACATGAATAGAAATATATAATTAAATGATGAACATGGACTTGAAACATGAGGTAATAAATGAGCAACATAAATTATAAATACTACCTTTACGACAAACAACGAATTATGGATACATATCGATATGTATAATTCATTAATGTGCTTTGTTCGCATCATGTGTTTAGTTTACAAATGAACTGGAACTAGTTATTTTCCGTCCGCGCGTTGCGGCGGGACCCAATGACTACAAAAGGCGTGTCAGTAACGGCAAACAGATACCGACTATCAAAACATAAATAAAATGACGTGGTAAGGATAGTCACTCCGTCATAAAAAACGATTTTAAATAACCTAATATATAATAATAGGACCCACACATCCTACACATTGGAAATTCGGTTGTTTTCAGTTCAATTATTACAGTGCTAACACGTTAAAATATGGATGAGCTCGGTACCGGTAACGGCAGCGAAAGTACCGATCCGGAAAATCATCGAAATTAGGTACCGGCACCGAAAATGCTCGGTACAATACGGTATGGTATTTGAAGGTAAAAATCAATAAATACAGGTATGATGCTAGACCGGTGTCGAACCGAAAGTAACGATTTTGAAAACGCCAAAAGGTGGGTACCAAATTGGTACCGAAAATGATTTGGTATAGCAAATTTGGTACCGATACGATACCGGTTCGTTCACAGGATTTGATACGATTTGCTCATCAATATTCTAAATATCCAAGTTAATTTTTTTATATGCTACAATTCATTCATTACAGAAAAAGACAAAAAAGAAAGCAAAATAAGTTTTTGTGTATATAAAACTTCATTCAAACGAAATACATTTTACTTACTGTGTGTATGAAAAGTAATCTAAACGGTGCAATTACTTGCATTGTTGCGTTACTACAGGATTTGATGAACCGGTACCGAAAATACCGTTACTGAAATCCCCAAAAGTGGGTACCGGTACCGAATATACCTAGTATGGTACGGTTCGGTACTGGTACGGCACCGGTATTTGATGGTAAAAACCGGTGAATACCTGTGCAGAACCGGTACCGAAAATACACCGGTTTGATAAATTTGAGACCGGTACCTATACCCGATACCATTTACTCATCTCTTAATAATGTTACTATTCATTCCATTTTAATTTTAAATAAGACTAATTCTAATTCTAATTTTAATTTAGTAATAAGTAACAGTTCATTCAGTTTGAATTTTATCATATATAAATTCCCTTTACTTTCTTCGTATAAAGGAATTCAATGTTCCTTGTGATAACATTAGATCAAAAGAATTTGAATATCCAATCACTCACCTTGGTTACATTTGCCACACCTGTTGGCTGTTGTTACCCTCGCCAACGCCCATCATCGCTACTGTTGTCACCATTGTCGCCGCCTCCACCACCACACACCCTAATTAACCAACTGTTCACAAAATTCTATTAACCAAACCCACCTTAATTTTCTAAACTACTTTCTCTAAAGTTACGATTTTTGTTAAAAATGTTATATTCAGAGGCAATTTCATATATGTCACAAACTTGCAAAATATATATATATATATATATATATATATATATATATATATATATATATACCCTTGCAAAATTATAAATATCATAGATATCCTTATAAATAAAGTAATTGAAATATCATATATATATATATATATATATACCCAATTCATTAAAAACAATTTAATAAATGACTATTTTACCCTTATTTTTCTAAAACTTTGAAATCTCATATATGACTTTAACTTCAAATATTATATGGCTCAGGCTATTCACACACGCCCCTTGACACACACTGAAGCGCTGCGCTTTGGCCAAAGCGCCGCACTTAGACCGTGGGGTATGGTGGGGCTTGGGTTGGGGCATTAGTTGACACGTGGATCTTGAATATTTACAAACCTAAAGCCAAGTTTTAAGGGGTATGGTGGGGCTTGGGTTGGGCATGGCTGGGCTGGCGTGGCCTAGCCACATCAACATTTTTTTTAATATATATATATATATTTATAACTACATAAATAATAAACATACATATTTTTTTAAAAGTACATAAACATACATAATAATTATCAAAATAAAAAACAATCATTCTTCGTCGTCTTCGTCGGTTTCGAACCCATGAATCGTTGAAACATGTTCCACCAAATCAGATCGAAGGTTGTGATGTATATCCCTTGACTTGATCAAAAATTCATTTGCCGCTTTATCTTGGTTTGTTACGTTACCTGGTTGGGGGTCATCGTCATCATAGTAGGTAACGACCGCTCTACCTTCATCCTCCAAAATCATGTTGTGAAGAATGATACATGTGTACATCACGTTTCCAATCTGATCCTTGTCCCATAGTCGACAAGGCATTGCCAATATTCGCCACCTTTTCTTCAAAACACCGAATGCTCGCTCGACGTCTTTACGTGCAGCCATCTGGACCCTGTTAAACTTTAATCTCTTTGGATCTGTAGTACCGTGTTTTGTGAACGATTTTACAAAAACCCCCCACTCTGGGTAAATCCCATCAACTAGGTAGTACCCATACACGTACTCAACCCCGTTTACAAAGAAAGTTCCTTTGGGTCCTATACCATTTACCCGATCATTGAAAAGGGGCGAGTGGTTTATGATGGTAATATCATTATGTGAACCTGGCATACCGAAGAACGCATGCCATATCCAAAGATCTTAGGACGCAACCGCTTCAAGCATGATGGCTGGACTCCCGTGAAATCCACTCGTGTGAGCGCCTTGCCATTGGGTAGGACAAAGTTCCCAAGCCCATTTCATACAATCTAAACTACCTAGCATCCCGGGTAGCCCATGATAATCTGCGTGATGTTCCAATAATTGTTGCTTGTCACTGAACGAGGGCTTTCTCAAATATCTTTTACTATAAAGTTCTAGAATACACGAACAAAAGTTATGAAGACTTTCTCTAGCTACACGTGCAGACATTTTTAAATAGTCATCCATAATGTCCGAACTATTGCCGTACGCTAACTGCCTAAGTACGGCCGTGACCTTTTGCCACGTACTAAATCCTAATTGCCCGACTACATCGGGTTTTTGTTGGAAATAAACATACTTCTCCTCAAGATCTCTAGATATCCTTAAAAATAAGTTTCTACTCATACGAAAACGACGCCTAAACATTTTTTCATCATACTTAGGTTCCGCTGAGAAGTAATCGCTTACCAACAAATCGTTAGCGGTGAGCTGTTCACGAGCGATGTACCTTCTCCTGCGTTTAGGTTGTTGAGTCTCTTCCTCCTCCTCTTCGTTTTCCACGATAGCTTTCACCACCGTCGCGATCGTTTGTAGAAATATTTCCGCACCATTGTCAGATGATGATGACGATTCAGTACAACTTGAAGAACTCATGGCAAGATTGTGTTTTATGTGTTTGATATTGTGTGAGAAAAATGATAAATATGGTAAGGTATTTATAAAGGAATTTTTTTTTTTTTAAATAGCTCCCAACGGCTAGGTTGGTTTGGCCATTCACAGACTGCCATGTCAGCTTGCTAGACCCGCCCCACGCCCGGCTTGAAACCCTAGCCCCAAGGGCCACGCCCCAACCCAAGCCCACCCGGGATGGTGGCTTGGGCGTTTTCCCCCAACCCATGCCCAAACCCCCGCCCCATACCCCACGGTCTTAGGTGGGTCTGTTTTTAGGTGGAAAAAGTGAGGTTTTGGTGGAAAAGTGGGGTGTTGGTTTGTTGTTTGTTTGTATTTTTTTTGTTGAAAAGTTGTAGATTTTTGCTTTATTTTTATAAAACATGTATAATTTAAAGTAGATTTATAACGGTCATTTAACGTGAGTGTACTGGTTATAGTTGATTTATAACAGTCGTTTATAAGATACGTTTCATTATGCCATTGTTTTTATAAATGGTATTCGATTTTATTTTGTTAAATTACACGAACATGTTTAATTAAAACACCGTACAATAAGTTGCGAAAGAGACGTATGAAATAAACGCAAAAGGGTGACACAGCTGACAACCTCTTACAGAATATAACCTCGTATCAAAGTCACATCACCTTTTATCTGGAAAAGAACCCTAAACGTCGCGCTTTGGGGGTGTGGAAATAAGGACGCATGTGTGAATATTATATTTTTCTAGCTTGATTTATTAAACTTGAATATTATATATAAAGAATACGTTTAGGAAAAAAAAAAATGGGTAAAAACAAAATTTAAGCTTAAAATGTGTTACATAAAAATATGAAGTTAAAATCATGAGCATATATGAAAACTTGAAGTTAAAAAAAAGGTAAAATGATTATTTATTAGATTGTTTTTAATAAATTGAGTGTATTTAATATTTTTAATATTTTGTAAGGGCATATATGATATTTTTAGTATTGGTCGGGTATATATGAAATTTTTTAAGTTTGTAAGGTTATATATGAAATTAATCCTTATATTTAAATGGGTTATTGGGCCGATCTATTTATTAATCATGCCAACCTAAACACGACTATTATTGTGTCGATCTGTTTATGAAGCCCACTTTGATTAGAGCTTTTAAGTAGCCGCTCTTGAGTGGCTCAAACTGTGTACACCTTGACATGTAGAATGAGTTTATGATAAAAGCAAAATGAGTTTTACACCTAAGGGTGGTTAGACTATCTCCAATGCTACGTACGTCCTTAGATGTTCTTAGTTGCCACATCATGTGTCACGTCATATCCTTACAAATCCTTAAAAACCCTTATTTCATCTCCAACCCTATAAATATTCTTACCATTCTTAATTTTCACCTCATTACCTACCCACTACACACAATATTTAAATGAACATTGGAAGGGCTTAGATGCTAAGGACAAAATCTCACATTGCTAAAGGCTTTTAAAGGCGGACATCCCTCCAATGGATGCATTAAGGAAATTAACTGTTTTAATTTTATAGAAGGCTTATAAAGATTGATAAAATATCACCGTTAAACGTTTTCGGATCCAAGTGTTAAAGTTGATTTGTTGGAATTAAGAAAATTATACATGTAGTTAAATTTACCAAAAATCTAACTTTTGTAAATTGATCTCTAAATTTGCCAATGATGGTTGTAAAATGTTCAAAAAAAGCTTTCTCAAGTGTTTGGAAACCAATTGGTTTGTAATGTTATAAAACTCATTTTGTTGAATTTGGTGGCAAACGAGTTAATTTGTTTGAAAATTATGAATTTATAAAAGTGGTTTTAAACTCACTCAAAATGAAAATTCATGACAAAGCCTATATTATTTTATTAAAACATAATCAAGTACATGAACTTTTTAATTGAGATATACATCAAAATGTGATTTTGAACAAAAGTTAAAAGTGGTTTTGTGCTAAACTTTGTCGGTATGTGAAATGTGTGATCATGCTTGTTTTATAAATTTTGTCACAGAGTGTTTTTGTCACTCTTAAGCTCTTAGATTACTCTTCAAAAAAATAAATGTTGAATCCACCATTGATTATGATCAGTGTAGAAACATGTTAATTGTACCATGCTATACATAACTACGTTATGAAAACATGTTTAAATTATTTTAGGATGATAAGTCCTCTAATTGATAGACCTTTTAAGAAGCAGGCAAGATGACTTCAAGATCCATATAAATCTATATAAACTTAAACATGGCACTCATGATCCATTCTTCGGGTTGTTTTGTTTGTTTGCCTATGTACCTAACACGACCTTTAATTGTACCATGCTATACATAACTAAGTGGTGAAACCATATTTAAACTATTTTAGGATGATAAGTCCCAATTGTTAGACCTTTTAAGAAGCGTGTAAAATGACTTCAAGATCGATATAAATGTTATCAAGTCTATATAAACTTACACTCGGCACTCATGACCCATCATTCGGGTGGTTTCTTTTCTTGCCTTTGTACCTAATACAACCTTAATTGTACCATGCTATACATAACTAAATGGTGAAAACATGTTTACAATATTTTAGGATGATAAGTCCTAATTGTTGGACCTTTAAAAAGCGTGCAAGATAACTTCAACATCGATATAAATGTTAAGTCTATATAGATATAGACTTACACCAGGCACTCATGACCCATACTTCGGGTTGTTTTGTTTGTTTGCCTTTGTACCCTAAACAAATTTTAGATTGCCCCCTTGTAAGTTTGGTTAAGCCCCCCGGAAAAAAAAAAGTCTTTATTCCGCACTTTATACTAGTGTTTGTAAATAATATGCATCTTTAGCCCATTAAATTTATTTTTCTTTAATAACTAGCGTTCATAACCTCAAAAAATAAGCAGTTGTGTTTGGTTTTTTTCTCAATAATCTGATATAAATTTGATTCATAACAAAGTTAATTCAAAATAAAGTATTTTTAATATCTAATTTTTTACCGTGCCAATACCGCCCAAGCATCGGCAGCGGTACTCATTCTAGCGGTTTTTAATTTTGCTAGAATCGGTTTCGGTATTTTCTTCACCACCCATACCATTGCTATACATGCCGCACTGTAACTTTTTAACTCGCAACTTTATGTTTGTAACTTTTATTTATTTAATTAGGTTGATACTAGTGTAAACATTATCTTATGTTTTGTTTGTTATTGAATTCTCGCCGCATCGTGCGAGGAATCCCACTAGTTACCTTTACTTCATGAACAACCTACCACTTAACACTAAAGACTCGTAGACTTGTTCCCCTTGACCCAGACTACCTCGAACTCCTCAACGGCTCCATCAACAACAGAAAGAGTCATGTCGTCCAATTCATTTACATCGTCCGATTCATTTACAGGTCTACCAATCGAAGTGGAAACATTGGGGGATTTTTATTTCTATTTAACCATATTTAAAATTTAATTTATTATATGAATGCCTGTTATAGGTTGTAATTCTTCATTTAACTTTACTATAATTTATATAAACACGAGACATGATAGCATACATAAAGTTTACAACACAACACATTTTACTATTTTAGACTGATAAAAAAACATATAACCATCAGTCTTCTAATGTAATGTTGTATTTCTGGGGTTATGCTTATAGTGTTATACTGTTACACACATACCGGAACAAATTGAAGGTTGTATTTCCAGGCAAGCAGGAGGGTTTGAACAAAAATTTCAATACATCAATCACCCAAAAATACTATTCATCAGCGTCATAAATCTAATACCCCTATCAAACAAAGACAAAAATCTCCGATCAACATCCCACAATGTTCATGCCCATGCGCTCATCCCACTGTAGAAGATGATCCCGTCGGCTGTTTTGCCACATAAATCTGCTTTACTTTTGTTGTAGACGGGAAGCTTTTTTCGGCCCCCATGTATCTTCCTATCCTACGGTGGGACCACATGGATTTGTTCTTCGGAGACAGACCGCCACCTCGTTGATATCCATAACCACCACCATGATTATTATTACTACTATTTTTATTCTTATCCTGTTGATGTTGATTCTTCAATTCCACACCACCCACTTCTCCGATCTTGGCGGTTGCTGAAGAGTTGTGGCTTACGGTGACAGGAGAAGATGTGGTAGAAATGGATGGCCCAGATGAATCTAACAACCCAAGATCATCTGGGAAACGGGTGATGGTAGAATCTCTAACAACCGGAAACACCACCGAGGGACCCGATGCTTGAGGTTCAGATAATCTATTGGAAGGAAACGTTGACTGGTCAACAGGATGTCCTCCATGGCTGCTGAATTGAGAAGGTCCAGTCATGACTTTTGCCTGTTGCTGTAATGGTGGTGGCATAGGAACTGCATGAAGCGATGATGCTGGTACGTGAGACCACCGTGCTTGAACCGACATATCCGGTGCAGTCTGGTTCACATATTTAACCAAGGTTTTTAATTACAATCACTATAAAAAAATATATAACATAATAACTTTTATAAGGGTGGAAGTTTGACCTGGAACGGGTGTACATCAAACATGGTCAAAGGTGAACCCATGGGCAATAGCGGGGAACCAGGGGCAAGATGCTGCTGGACGGGTGGCTGCTGCATGTTAGGTGGGTTGCGGGGTCCAGAAACCATATTCATGGAGCTCATGCCGTCTTCATTTCTAGTAGAAGATGTTGGATCATGTTTCCAATCAGGTTGTTTTCCTGATGGGATGTATGTGGCACCCATAAAGCTCAAGCCAACCTGCCCAAACTGCCCCACCGGAGAATAATGGTTATAAACCACCATGTGCGGTGGAGCCTGGACACCAGGAATACCTCCAGGCGAACCGATAAAAGGACCTGTGAATCCAGCAGGGGGACCGTAAAACGAGTCCATACCAGAATGGTTTTGCCAGGCACCAATATGCCGTGAACCTGCCGACCCTGTGGGCTTTTGAGATTGAGGCTGGGTTCCGCCAGATTCGTCAGGTGAGCCAAACGCAAAGACGGGAGCACTCATCATGGGATGGTTCATATCATAGAAGGGGAAGTGAGAAGGTGTGGGGCCATGGTAATGAGATAGCATTTGGGGTGATGAGCCCTGAGGACTTGGTAGCGGTGGCCATAAAGATATTGGCGGTGTGTCAACGGATAGATCAGCAGGCAGTGATACACTAAGTGATTCCTCAGGCTTAGATTGACTTCCAGATTGTTGATCCCCACCCAATCCTACAAAAATATTTATAATTAAACACATTATTGTATTCGAAAACAACCCACCACAAAGTGCGGGTTATATTTTGCTAGTTTAAACAAATACAAAAATAAATAACACTATTAAAATGCAAGAACATCTGATTTACCTCCTTGGACACCCTCAACTGCACCTCCAAAATTTTCTGCCCCTGAAACTGAAACGCGACCCAACCCATTGCTAACAATCTCATCCGTATCAATAGCAGCCACAGCAGCTTCTACTTCAGCCTTGCAATCTTCTGTGGGATGCGCGTCTTTCTTTGTGAAAACATTACCATCATTTTCTGCTTTTGTAATATTTTGAGTAGTTTGAGTAATGTCAGAACGGAAGGCCCCAATCCCATGTGAAACAACACAGCTACTCGGAGCAAGTATTGTTGGGGAGGTAACTGCCCCTGTTCATGGAAGGATATTAGGACATCACTAGAACTAGTGGGTTACCACCCGCGCTCCGCGGCGGGTTTGAAACATAGAAAACAACGTTAAAAGCCAAAACCCATTAAAAACCGAACGCTTTAAAAAAACGTTTATAGCAACCAGTGAGTATAAAAACAACGTTACAAAAATCCACGTCGAACGTAGATAAAAATAACTCTCGTGGAGCGTTGATATAAAAAACAAAACCCGTAAAAACTCAAGTAACAGAAAATTCATTAAAAACTCAAAATAATAATTTTTTAAAGTTAGAGGTTGTAGTGTAAATCGGTTAAAGGAAAAGGGAAAAAATCAACGAACTAAATTGCATGGGTGTAAAAAAAAATTAAACTAAAGTGTAGGGGGGAAATAAATCAACTAAAGTGCAAGGGGCGTAAACAAAGATTAAACTAAAGTGAATGGGGTAAAAAAAATTACTTTATTAAAGATAAGGGGTGAAATGTTAAACTTATCAAAGATCAGGGAGTGTAAACGAAAATTAATCACTAAAAGAAATTTTTCACTATTCCTAAGCACCCTCTTTTGTTATATATAATAATAAGAGTGAATTGCAAGGATTGTCCTTTATCTTTATACCCATTTGCAGGCGCTGTCCTTTATGTTTAAAATTGACGAGTTTTGTACTTTATGTTTTCAAATCATACACGTTTTGTCCTTTAGCCCTAACCCAGTTAATTTTTTTCGTTAAGTATGGTCATGTGCAAGGCACATGAGGGTATTTTTGTCATTTTATTTTTTGAGGGACTATTGTGTAAATATGTAGGGGCCATTGTGTAGGAAAATAAATCATATATAAAACTTGTATCATTTATCCTACTCTTTCTCTCTACAGACTTCAACCAACAGCCCAGCCACCACCCACCCTAGCCAGTAGCCACCACCCACCGGCCACTACCCACCCCAACCTGCAAAACCCCACTGTATCATCCACGAACTTCTATCATCCTCCATCTTCCTCTAGATTAGAGTTTCACAGTCCAACTTTTAGGGGTTTACCACCGTCAGAGAAATGTCGGGATGTGGCGGCGATGGGTTTGCTTCCGGTGAAGCCGCGTCATCTTCCAGCGGTTCTGATCATGATCAAGATGCTTCTGATTTGGTGGCTTTGAAGATTTGTGTGTAAGGGTTACGTTGCAGAATCGGTGTGTTTCAGATCTACTATCTGGCGACGTCAATCTGATTGAAGGTGTTTTTTTATTTTATTCCTAGTTTGGTTAGACCGGCGTTGAGTTGAAACAGTAAATTGAATCATAAAGGAGGATAGCAAATTAGAATGGTGTGGTTGGTGTAATAGGGTTGCAATGGAGAATTGATTGTGTGTGGTTATTGTTGTATAGTGACGGCTGTGTGGAAAATATTTTAGGGTTTTATTGTTGTATTTAATTTGTCTGCAGAAGTATAAAAGGGTGAATAATTGAATAAGGTTTGCAAGTTTGTGTCAAGGTTCAACTATATGAAAAGTAATATTTAAAAAGTCAAACTTTCCATAGAAATTTTTAGGATCAACTGATTGATATCTTAAAGTCTGATTTTAACTTTTATGGATTGAAAATTGTGAACGGATGATAGCTCAGTGGTGTTTTGCAGGTTGAGGTGGGTGGCCGGTGGGTGGGGTGGGTTGTTGTCTTGTTGATGGTGGTGAAGAGAAGTAGAGAGAGAGAGAGAGAGAGAGAGAGAAGGGGTAGAGAGAGAAATATATACGTATACATATTATATAACATAAATATATATTATATTAGTTTTTTAAAATTAATTTTATCTTATTCGTAAAATATTTTTAAATATATAAGTAAAAAGACTAAACTACCCTTATATGATTTGTTTTAACTAAAAAAATAAACTGAGTTAGGGCTAAAGGACAAATCGTGCACAATTTTGAAACATAAAGTACAAAACTCGTCAATTTTAAACATAAAGGACAGCGCCTGCAAATGGGTATAAAGATAAAGGACAATCCTTGCAATTCACTCTAATAATAATTTAAATATACGAAATCAATCTAATGTTTCAGGAAAAAAAAAATAAGCTTACCAAACTGAATTTTTTCACCAGCAAGCAGAGAATTGATTGGGCTTGAAGAAGATGATACTGATTTCCCCGTTGTCAAGATTGATGAAGATGACAAAATGGGTTCATTGACCAATGTGGTATGATCGCCAATGGATGGTATATGTGTCGTATTGAAGCTTAAAGGCTTCATCGCCTCGTCAAGTTGTATCTGAGTTAAGGGGACCTGTAGTTAAAAAAACACTAGTTAAAAAATCTACAGAAATCCATGTAAGATTAAAAAACAGAAGAGGTAAAGCTTTCACCTGTTGATCCGAACGTGCATTACCCCAGTCGCCCAAAGATGTTTGAACGTTTTCTTCAACTTTATTTTCAGTCTGAAACATAAGATTTGAACCATGATCTGCTGCAGCACCAGATAATGCAGATCCTCTTTGGAGGGTCCTGTAGAGGGATGTTATAAGGTTAACTATTGAAATTCATGTAGCTTTCAATGCTAATTTCTGTTCTTATAGAGAAATTATACTTGCTAGTATGCAATCTTATTTCTGTCTGAACATCAGTGTTCACAGTAGCAGTGTCAATTGGTGCCACCGGTTGAGAAGCCATTGTTGAAAAAACATCAGTGTGTTCTTTTTTCACCAAGTCAACATCAGATCGGTTGTTGTTTGATGTTTCACTAGCCAATGATGCAGAAAGTTTATTCTTATGACCAGTTGACGTTACACGAGCTTTTCGCGGTTGCTGAAGAATTTAAAAGGAACATTTAGACTATGTCCAAACAACCTTAAAAAGACAAAAAAAAAATTTGATTTGAATACTGTAGTAAACTAAAACCCTTTGTAACACGTGACATTACCTTAATTTCTTTTTCTCTCTGTTCTCGCCGCTCATTCAGCATCTGTCGTTTTGACCTAACTTCTATGAAGTCATCTTCATCACTTAGGCATTCAATGCCCGGTTGCTTAAACACACGTACAACACCACTTTGTAAAGGTGCATCAATATCTTCTTCAAGAATGTCCCTCTTTTGGTTGCTTTCAGCAGAAGATGAGGCTGTCTGAGTTTTTGTTATTAAAGTTTCTCTCTCAGGCTTGCTTTCATTGTTCATCCCAGCTTCATGTACTACACGCTTTAATGTAGTAGAACCTGTTTGACGCCTATACCCACCTCTTGTAGAAGTCCCCATACCTCTATTATTTAGCTTGTCATCAAACCCTGAGTTATTAGTATTGTCCCGGACTCGAAACTCGGTTCTTTGGATTGGCCGCCGATGTTTCCTCTGAAATTCGTTAGAGCCCATGGGCTCGTAAGCTTGAAATGGTCTTGGACCCGAGTTTCGTGGTGGGTACACAGTTCTCTTCCCCCTATTTGATGGGCCTGGGGCCTTTAGCAATGGTTCATTTTTTTCAGCAGAAAGACCCCGAGAATCGTTATTACTTGTGCCATGACCCTTTTCTTCAGTTTGTATAACTGGTTTAGATGCAATTATGTTATCAGAAGCATGGGAAAGATTACTTTGATTATTCGACAGATTAGCCGAACCAGCGTCATTTTTCATGTTGATAGAAGAATTTTCTTGAGATAACTGATTAAAATGGGTTTGGGTGTAGTGAAAGTTTGGCTGAACAAGAGATACCGGTTGATGAGTCATGGGAGATGAATAGTTTAGTTGACCGAATTGGAAAAGAGGGGGTCGTTGTGACGGATATATATGGCCCATTGACAAAGCAGCAGGTGGAGGAAAATGAAGTGGCATCTGAATAGACCCGATTTGTATGGCGGGAACTGGTGATGGTATGAGAGTTGGGCCAGAAAATAACCCAAACTGTAGTTGAACAGGTAAGGTAGACTGGCCTGAAGAAGACACATGTTCATGTTCAACCGAAGATGAAGTGGCATTCTGGGTTTGTTCATGTTCAACTGCTGCCTGTTTTTCTAAACCACCAGCAGAAACTTCCGCAACATCAACCGAATTTCCAACAGCTTTTGAATCTTCCTCAAATTCATCACCTGGAATTCTAACTTCAATGCCTTCATTAAATCCCAGAACAAAATTTTCCATTACATCAGTGGTGTTTTTCTCTTCGATTTGTAAATTCTCAAATTCTTGTGTCAGATTCCCGTTGTCATCAGGACCTTCAAGCACTTCATCTTCTTCACTGTAACCATCATCTTCATCATACTCTTCTTGTTCTAGCATCTCACCATGATTCTCAATATTCCATTCTTCATCTTCATCAGTTGATACAGACTTTGACGCTGCCATTGTTGTCACTTCTCCAGGTTCATCATTCACAACTTCCTTCTGTTCACCTCCAATTGGTGTAACGGAGCCACAAGAACCATCCAGCTCATCATGTGACAGATGTATTGGCGAGCTAGGTGGACTTGAAACCGAGAGAGATGACTGTGAATCACACCTTAACGTGTCGTTTTTCTCCAGATTCGCTGCCATAATTTCTTGTTGAAGATCAGACTGTTGAAGACTGTCTTGAGGACCACCTCCGTAGTTTCCTGTTCTTGCAGTTGATTCTAGAGAACTTGACGGAGCAGAGAGTTTATTCTCCCCTCTCACTGAAGATTTCAGAACAGATGATGATGATGAGGGAGGGGGAAGAACATGTGGTTGTTTTATAGAAAACCGTGATCTCCCGTATGAATAAAGCTTATCCGACTCAGCATTCATATACAACCGCTCTGAATAAGAGCGTGCGCTACTACGAGAATGCCCTTGCCCCCAGCCAGCTTCACCATAATTCTCACCAACATTGTCATAAAATTCGGACTCGATTTCTCTGTTTCTTCCATAAGATTCTCCATCCCCAAAAGAATTCGACCTATGATCTCGACCTCCCAGATGAGAAAATCTATCAGTATCAGGAGACCTCGAAGACATGTAACCACCTCCATAAAACTCCTTCCTAGGAAACGATTTCCCACCAATAGGTGCTTCTCTCCTCGGACTACGATGACCGTTTTCTTGATCGTTAAGTAAAAAGGATGAATTGCTTCCAACTTCAAATGCTTCTCTTTTCCATGGATTTACGGGTTTTCCTCTTTCCATGGATAAAGCTTCTCGAGAGAACTGAGGCTGATCAAAGGGTCGGTCCATTGCAGATGAATCTGAACTTGCTGAAGTTGTTATTCTCTCCACCATTCTCTGATTAACTTCCCAGTTATCAACATCTGAATCCATTGAGGCATCACTGTCTTTTCCACCAACCGGAACTTCATCATCCGGACCACTTTTCCTAACTTCAGCACCTCGTTTTGCCATCCTGGCTTCCAAATCTAGAAGCTTCTGTTTGGCTGCTTGTTTCCTCCTCTCTTCATCTAGAAGCATCCTCCTTTTTTCTTCTTCTCTAGCAATTTTCTGCTCTTCCGCTTTCTGAACGGCGTCTAATCTTTCTTGCTCTGCTCTCCAAGCAGCTTCTTTTGCTTCCTCTTCCATTCTTCTTCGCCTTTCTTCTTCTTCCAATATTACCCTTCGTCTCTCTTCATCTTCTCTTCTTGCATGTTCCAGTGCTCTTTCTTGTTCTTCAACCGCCCTCTGTCTTTCCATCTCCTGCATCTTCTGAACTCTTTCAAGCTCAGCCTCAAAAGATTCCCTAACAGGATCATGGAAAGCTGTCTGTTCAATCACACCCTTCTTTCTTTTCATCACCCCAACTAAGTTTCCGGTCAACGGATCTCTTTCATCATAAACGCTTGAACTGAAGTCATTCTGAAAAGAATCATCTAAATAAGTCCGTTCACTTTTTGAAAATGAAGACTTACCACCTAACGAAAAAACTGATTTTGACCCTGTAGAATTCTGGTAACCTTCATTTCTGCTCTTAGAATATTCGACATTGTGATTCCAGTGTCTCCCTTGCCCTGTATCCCTTCTTACAAATGCAGAGTCCTGGTTTTCTGTCACTACACCATGGTGAGTATTACTGTTGCTAAAATGGTTTGTCACAGTTCCGTCACTTATAGCATGGGCACCAGTAGGTCTTTCTTTGTGAATAGAAGAACTCCTCCAGGAGTTAGTTTCTCGGTAAGGCTCAGCTTTAAGGACTTGAGAGGTGACACCCTTCCTTTCAGACATATTACTAGATGGTTTTTGAGGCAATATGCTGCTTCTAGGCACGTCAAGATCTCTATCCCAATAAACTTCACTTTTCGGCAAGTCTTGATCTCTGCCTGCAAACCGGTGGCCTGTATCTCGCTCGTCATCAGCCCAGTCAGACCTTGGATTCAGCCGTAGGAATGAGAGAGGGTCCTCTTGCTTCAGAGCATGATCCAAGCGTGCACGATTTGGTCTTGGACTTTCATTCAGGTCGTTTGCCATGCGATGGGATGATCGCATGGGAGCTGGTGCGTGATAATGAGAAGCATCCCTTACATCATTGGACGACTCCTCGCTAACTAATTTCTTCACCGGTTGTAAAGATCCTTCCTTTTGTTTTTGCGCAGGGGCAGACGAAGAAGGTAAGGCAGCCCGTAAAGAAGGAAAGTCTTCTCCCCTCAATACCATGGCTTTTTCTACATGTGAATGATTAGCGGAAGGCGTATCTCCGCCACCGAACCTAGCTGAAGGTGGCATGTAAGCACCACTTCCCTTGGCAGCAGAGTAATTCACATTCTCCGAAACCAGAGTGTCACTAGCAACCTCCTTCTCCTGCAAAGCGATATTTCCGGGTTTAGTCCAGCCCATACCCGATGAAGAAGGTCTTGAACCAGTCCCTGAACCCACAGCACCTGGCCCCCCTCCCCCCGCACCCGACGAATCAGTTTTCTCATATTCTTTTCTCAGCGAAGGCAAGTTCAAGGGGGGCGGAACAGATAATTTCGGCACAGCCTTCTGCAAAGGACGGTTTCTAGATAAAACAACCATCCCACCTCCTCCTCCTGCACTAGCAGGTCGGGCACGGTTTGGGCCAGCACCAGGTGGTCCATAAGAGCCAGTATGAGAGTGATAATTATGATGAGAAGGCTGCCCATACAATTTATTCAAATTGACAGACACAAACTTGGATCCATGGTTGTTGGCCATACTCGAATAATCTCAATCTGAAACAACGCATCAAAACCCTAGCCCTAGGTTTGTCTGGTGTACGTACACCGACAGTCTGCTAAAAATGAAAAGCTTCCTCTGAAGCTATGTGAGGATGAATGAATGTATAAAAATGCAATAATAAGAAGAGGAGATAAACACAGACACGATATGTAGATGAATCGGTGTTGATTAACTAGGGCTTCGAATGGGACGATCAAGTGTATAAAGTTACCTACGATGGTGATGGTGATGGAGAAGCCCTACAACCGCCCGCAACAGAGGACGAAGGAGAGTTAGATTTGGGGAGCAAGTAAAAGTGTTGTACGATTTGATTCATGGAAACCTATGTGCCATTTTGGTCGGTGTTTTTTTCTTTTTTTCTTAGTTTACTTCCACTTACATGAATCATCCCTTCACATATCATGAATCAACATTTAAAATTGGTTTTACTCGCCAATGATCTCTAGATCAAGTGGTGGAGGGCTTGCATTTCTCTTGAGAGATGTAGGTTCGACTCTCACTTGGTGCAGAGTGAGGCACTGGTGGGCAATGATAGAAGACCCAGGGAAACCTGGGTTGGATCCTTGAGCCAAACGGGTTTTACCGGTAATTTCACTGTCGTGCCTACGGGCGGGTGGGTTACCGGGTTTTCCCCGGAATTGGTGGTGGACTCGGGTTACTCTCGGAGTACTCCGTTTGTCCAGTGGGTGCCCCGAGAGTGCTCGGGATTGAGTTTGTTGGCCGTTCAAAAAAAAAAAAAAATTGGTTTTACTACGGTATGCTTTGAGGCTAGTTATTTTTGAAATTGATGACTGGTATGCTTTGAGGCTAGTTATTTTTTAAATTGATGACTGGTTGGGTCACTCACTCATGCCATTTGTGAACACAGGTGTAGATGGCTTTTTGCCTATTAGTGTATCCGGGTGGTTAAGTTTTGTTTGATGTTAAAAAAGGGGGTTCGGGTTTCAGTACTCTAACACTAGGGCTGTTCACGAGCCGAACCGAACCGATCAGACCTTCGCTCGTGCTCGGTTCGTTTACAAACCGATCCGAACAGAACCGAGCGTTTTTTCAACCGAGCCAAAGTCGAGCGAGCGTCTTTCGATCCGAGCATTTTTCGAACGAACGTCGAGCGAGTATCGAGCGTTGCAGAACAAATAAGGAGAGTGACGATGGGAGTGCTAGTTATTAGAATAAAGTGCAGTTTTCGTCACTGGTGTTTCGTCCAATAGAACACAAGTAAAAAATTTAACAAATAAAAAGGAATACAAAAACACTCAACTAGTTCTATCGAGATTAGCTAAGCGGGAAGATAAATTGTCCACCGATTGAAACATACCCTTGTTTTATCGGAAGTTTGAAATTGAATGAACCAATTGAAGCAAAACCCTTGCGAGTTGCCGTCTTGGCGAGTGACGATGGAGAAATCGAATAACGATGGTCAATGGGGGATTTTGATTAGGGTCTTGTACTGACGTGTGCGTATATATACATAATTTTGCAATGAATTTACACACGATTTGGTTTTAAATTTATAAAAGTGATTATTACTTTTACATCAAAACACACACGAAAGAGGCAAGTGTACCCCGTCATATATGTAGTAAAGTATAGGTAAGAACCAAGTATCGATCCAAGGAAATGGGCGGAGAAATAATACTAGACCTTTGTCACTAAATTACCGGTAAAAAGATAAGTTTTGTGATTTTTATAAACTAAAGTAAGCATAAACAAAAGCATAATAAAAACATAATAGATAGTAGATAAAAAGCCTTGCTTAATACACAACCACAGCATGTCAACTAAGTCAGTTTTGGCACTAGAAGCATTTGGTCAATTTTCCAATTTAAGACAATTAGTATCCCTTTCGGGAATCCTAACATGACAATCATTCGGAAAGCTAAAACGATAAACACACTTTAACCACCTAAAATTGTTCATTAACGCGCAATTGATAAATGTCTATGAAAATCTCTTAAAAATAAGTTAGTCACCCGTTAGGAGTTTTCTAACCGCACTTAACAAGGAAAGCGACACCGATAAACACAATGCAACCACCAACTGTCAAGCATAAACTAGATTAAAGCACAACCGAGTTCATTTTACAAATCATGCACAATAATTCACCAAGATAGCAATTTTGGCCTAAACTACTAACTAAGCTAACAAATCATGGCAAGAATTTATAACGACACCATCTAACCCGTTAAGGTCCTTACGTGACGGCAAGCTCTCTTGATTAACAATAATTACATTTTATTAAATCACTAACCATTTCTAGTATCATGATGCACACATTTAAACCAAGCTAAACTAGTTAACCAAGTTCAAAGTTTACTAATACAAGATTAATTAAGCTTCATTTTTCAACTATCTTAACTAACCAAGCATCAATCATCCAACATAATTACTTATAATCAAGAATTCAATATCAATAACAAGGTTGCAAACTAATCATCAAAGATTAACATAGAAAATACTTCAAGTGTCATTACAAACAAAGCTTAACACATTAATGGCTATAATCAAGCAAGGGATTGTTGTGTTTTTGCCCAAAGGCTACAATAATACATAAACATTAATCTAAATGCTTGAAAGATTAACAAAAACATGGAAAGATTAGAAAACCAAACCATAAACAAGCATAAGATTAAGAATCCAGATAGTAATGGAGCTAAACGGCACAATGTGGCTTGAATCCGGGTCAAAAGCATAGCCTCCGGAGCCTGTAAAATCGCCTGTGAAGCTCCCAAAATTCCAGAATGTCGAACAGAAGGTTTCTGTTCTGTTTTTATATTTTTCGCTGTCGCACGGTCGTTCTCCATATGGAACGACCGTGCACTTTAAGAAATTATTGGGCATGGGTCACCATACTGCATGACGTCAGCAGATCTTTGACCGGATACGATATCGCACGACCGTTCTTCGTGTGGAACGGTCGTTCAGTTCCGGGTTACTTGTTGCACGCCGAGTCGCAGAGGTCGTTCATCACCGAGACTCTGTTGGTTCATCGGATACGCACGGTAGTTCCTCAAATGGAACGTCCGTTCTTCACCGAGCCGCCTTGTTTTCCTAGAACGCCCAGTCGCACCTCTCGTTCATTGCCGGGTTGATCACCTTTGTCGGAGATGCACGACCGTGCATCAGGTGGAACGGTCGTTCCACACGCCCAGGTCAGTTTTCTTAACAGAATGTCCGCAGCTTCGTCGTTTTGTCCAGAAAGTCCTCGTTTTTGCTATCATCTTGTCTGGAATGCAGTTTTAGGCCTGTAAACAAAAGTGTAGATATTTAAGTATCCGAATGACGGTTTTACGGCCAAAAACGCATAAAATAGGGGTAAAATGGGGAACTAAAATATGTGTAAATTAACGAATATCAAATCTCCCCACACTTGAACCTTGCTTGTCCTCAAGCAAGCTAAACTAAAAAGCAATAAAAGACATAAACAAACAAGAACGATAATTTACACACTATTTTATTGAAAACTAATATAAACGGTTAGCCGGTTTGTCGAAAGACAACATCAAAAGACTCAAACCCAACAAGCATATGCAATTAAAAAGCGACAACCAAAAAGCCGTGACAAAACATTTAATTGACTCACATGTTAATCTTCACACAACTCACAATGTTCACACACACTCGGTTTTATTTATGAAACATACATAAAATGTGTATGCGTAAACACTCAACGCCTAGTCAATGAAATGTACAATATCATAAGCTTGTCATAAGATCTCGTCTCCACCAACTAACATGCAAATAAGTGTAAATCAAGAGGTCTTTACGGGTTATAACGTTAGGCTTGGGCGAAGGGTATGGAAGTGGACATTTAAAGTGGCGAAAATGGTTAAAACTCGGTAGTAGCGTTTAACTAGCAACAAACAATACAACTATACATACATATGCCTTAAAAAGGCGACTATTGCGCAATCGAGCTTATAAACAAGATTTTAACATTTAAGCATTCAAAATTGCTCGATTTCTATCAACTTCACCCTATTTTAGGGTGTTTTATTTTCTGTTTTTTTTTTTTTTAACATACTAATATACAATGAAATACAACCAAAAACAAGCTAGTTAAACTATTATTTTGACCGAGTTTCAACACTAAAAAGGTTTAAAAACATAAAAAGGCTAAATTTGGTTAAGTGGGCGATAATGTGGGTAAACAAAGGTGAACGGGAAGGCTCGACATGGTTAATCCTAAAGGGTAATATAAGGTGAACGGGAAACACAACACAAAGAACAAGTACACAACAAAGAGGTAATCTAAGTGCCTCTATCACTTTTACACAAATTCACAAGTTCATGGTCTTAACAAGCAGACTAGTGACAAGTTCTAAATTGCACATAACATCCGGCTCACTCCTATATCCGAAATGAACAAATATATAACAATCTAGGCTCAAAATGCTCACGTAACGGAAGGAATGGGTAAAAGTGTGAAAACTATCATGTAAGTCTTTCTTTGTTTGTCACGCTTTCCGGTTTCCTTTTTCAAAAATATTTTGCTTGTCGAGTTTTTATCAAGTCCGATGCTTTCTAAAACACAACCAACCGGTTTATTTACAAAAATATATACAAAATACAAGTATTTTTTCTGATTTTCTGATTTTTTTTTTAAAGAGGACAAACAAAGCTAAGTTAACAAAGTTAACCCCCTCCCCACACTTGAACTTCGCATTGTCCCCAATGCGAGACCCGAAATATAGAGAAAGGGATAAAAAATACTCCCCTCAAGATGATGTTGGTGCCACGAGACTTCCGAAGCTGTATCTGGTACGTGCTCCGGTCCAAGATCCGATAGATAAAACCTGCGAGTATGTCACATGTGCACCCAAAACATAACAGAAATAGAAAAATCACAAAACAACCATAATGTACATAAATACTAACATCCAAACAAAACACAAAGGAAATTGTCTGAAATACATAACCGGGGTGTTTTAAATAATAGTCAAAATAAACACCCAAATAAAAGCAAAGTACTGAAAGATAAAACACCACCAAATGCTATCACCACCGCCAACTACTCATCATCATCATCATCATCATCATCTCTCGTGCCAGATGGGCCCTGATCGCCATAGCCAGGGGGGTTCCACGGTGGGAACTCCGGCGGGTGCTGAAAATAGTCGGGGTATGCGTGATGCATCTCCCCGAAAAGATAAGAAAACCCCGCAGACACCCCCTGGTATAAAGCATCCTGGCTCTGCCTAAGCTGGTCATGTGTGGCCCGAATCTGAGCCTGACTGGCTCGAATCTCGTCCTGGCTAGATCTGATCTCATCAAAGTAGGTACCATGCTGCTCCTGCGTCACACGCATATCCTGGAACTGCTGGTAGAACGTGGGCCAATCCTCATGCTGATGAAAGGCGTGGTGCTGCGGCGAGTGTGGTGGTGTCGGTGGCTGTGGCTCGTGCTGCTCCCCCATTTCTTCATCCTCATCTTCCCCTTCACCTGGAGGCAACGGGTCCCAGACCTCGTTGTTCAATCCCCTCAACCTATCTCCTCTATCAAGCTCAGCAATCACCCCCATGAACTTCAGAGACCGGATATCAACATGAACCCCCTCAGTAATCAAAGTGAGACCCTGAAGAACCCCCGGCGTCATATAGCGCTCATTGTACGCTATTTCGGTCACGTACTGACCTCCATGTATCTCACTGTTCGAGGTTCGCCCCGAGCTCTTAACAAAGTACTCAGCCATTCGTGCGGCTAGGTTGATTGGTGCTTTGTCAACCAACGCAAAAAGAAAAAGCAAATCAGGAGTTGGACAGTTACCAAGACTGTCCATGCGACCGCATATCGAATGGCTAAATACATGGTGCATCACTCGCACCAAAGGGTCTCTGAGTCGCGAGGCCTTTGACATCCTCGGGTTGTAGGGTTCCCCAATGGCATTTCGAACCCAAAATGCATCCCGCGCTGCATCATTAGGGAAGTTGAACTGATCGTTGAAGACGTCGGGATCATCCATGTCCTCCCTAGTATAAATCCCAAGCCTTCTTCCCAAACGACCAACTGACCATGTATGCCATCGTCTACATAACCTGAAGGTCACCCGCTCCCTGTAGCGAAAATCGGGCTGTGTATGTGCAACCGGCCTTTCATAGGCATACGATGCGAAGAATTCAATTGTCAACTCCCGGTAAACGGGTCGGTTGCAAGCGACCAGATTTGCTAGCGGGCGACTCATCATGTCGTCCAGTCGATCATACTGATTGAGTTCACGCATAACTTCCCAATCTAACCATCGGGGGACTCCAAACTGCCCCCGTCTCGCCCACAATGCGTCACGCTTCGGTATGCACAAAGCTTCTTTCTCAATGTTGGGGTCAAACTGAAGGAAGGGATGGTTCATCTGTAATGGGGAACATTGTTAGAAAGACAGAAACAGGAGAGATATGAATTGAAAACAGCCGAGCAGCAAATTATGAAGAAACTGTCTAACTGTACTGGGCAAATGGCACGGTCGTTCTTTGAGACGCACGGTCGTGCGTCTCCGAGAACTAACAGACCAAGCCCAGAAGATATCGTGAACAAGCTGGCGAGGCACGACCGTTCCACACGAGGAACGACCGTGCGACTTCGTGTCTGCAGATTTCGACCCCTGTTCTTAGAACAATCTGATTTTTGCAAAATATCAACAAGTATTGGGCCAACAGGGGTCTGAAAGTCAACCGGGTGTTCACGATACTTTGATTCAACAAGGGTTAGGGTTTCGATTTGCTTATGAAGAGAACCCTAAAAATTCCTTGAAGAATCGGAAGAAATCTAACCTAGAAAGCAAGAAAACAAGAAATCTACAACTAGGAACGTATCGTGCGAAGAAGGGTGTTAGATCGTGCGAAAAAAACGTGCGATATGATGAAGAATCGCTCTGGAACGGTCTGCAGCGGCTAGGGTTCGCGAATGAGGGATTTTGCAGCAGATGATGGTATATATAATGTGCAAAATGACAAAATTGCCCTCAGCCTGACGCACGGTCGTTCGACCTGTGGCACGGTCGTGCGTCACCGACGTCGTTCAAACCCAGCAGCTTCTTCTCGGAAATGCACCGAGGGTGCGACTAACCGTTCTGGCTTGCTCGGAATCGCACGGTCGTGCGACTCGAGGAACGGGCGTGCATCGGGTGCAGATCAGAATTTTTCCGCAGAAGCCATTTCCAGCAACTGTTTCGGCCGTTTTTCGCCGTTTTTTCGACACACCAACTGTTCTAACAATATTTCAATACAGAACCTTCGCCCGGTACGTATGGAAACTAAACAAACTAACGTAAACTACCTAACTAACCTAAATTACGCTAAAACTACAAAAATACAAAAGTGGACTATTTTACCCTTATAGCGCCAAAGACGCTCCTGCTGCATTTTTGTCGACGAGTCAGCAGCGTAGACTCATGCTAAATTTTTGTCGGCGAGTCGATAGCAAGACTCATGCTAAATTTTTGTCGGCGAGTCGATAGCAAGACTCATGTCCCCACACTTTACGTGTGCGGGCCATTACCACGCCCCTTCGGATTCTGCTCCGTGTTGCCTGGAAGTCCACCTGGGGGTCTCTCCGACAACATTTTTGCTAACTGGCCCACTTGATTCTCGACATTCTGAATGGAAGCCTTTTGACTCCGCATTTCTCCTTCGTTGACCAAGAATCGCTCCTCATGCTGCTGATATCGCTTTTCAGCCATTTGATTAGCACTATTGGAGTTGTTCAGCAGTTGTGCCATCATTTCCTCTAGCTTTGCGTTGCTTTGAGAGGCGTGCGGCTGTGAACTGCTTCCTGAGCCTTGATTATGATACTGAGGCTGGAAGGATTGACCATGAGAATGTTGTGGCGCGGGAGCAAGTTGAGCAAAACCGGGCGCGTTTTGGTTCCCAGAACCAGATTTCCACCCAAAGTTTGGGTGATTTCTCCACCCTGGATTGTACGTGTTGCTGTAGGGGTTATTTTGGGGCCTGATTTGATTGCCCATGTAGTTCACCTCTTCATGACCGGTAAACATAACACCCTGCTCACACGTACCTGGCACATGTGACACTCCACACTGGTCACATCCAGGGCCAACTTGCGCGGCTGTTTGGGATTTAACGAATAAATCGAATAAAAACAAGAAATATTAACAAATAAATAAACAAATAAATAATCAAGAAAGTATACACAAATATTAACAAGTATATACACCGATAACCAAATGACTCGGGTCGTTCCTAAAACTCGCCATTTCCCCGGCAACGGCGCCAAAAACTTGACGTGTGCGTATATATACATAATTTTGCAATGAATTTACACACGATTTGGTTTTAAATTTATAAAAGTGATTATTACTTTTACATCAAAACACACACGAAAGAGGCAAGTGTACCCCGTCATATATGTAGTAAAGTATAGGTAAGAACCAAGTATCGATCCAAGGAAATGGGCGGAGAAATAATACTAGACCTTTGTCACTAAATTACCGGTAAAAAGATAAGTTTTGTGATTTTTATAAACTAAAGTAAGCATAAACAAAAGCATAATAAAAACATAATAGATAGTAGATAAAAAGCCTTGCTTAATACACAACCACAGCATGTCAACTAAGTCAGTTTTGGCACTAGAAGCATTTGGTCAATTTTCCAATTTAAGACAATTAGTATCCCTTTCGGGAATCCTAACATGACAATCATTCGGAAAGCTAAAACGATAAACACACTTTAACCACCTAAAATTGTTCATTAACGCGCAATTGATAAATGTCTATGAAAATCTCTTAAAAATAAGTTAGTCATCCGTTAGGAGTTTTCTAACCGCACTTAACAAGGAAAGCGACACCGATAAACACAATGCAACCACCAACTGTCAAGCATAAACTAGATTAAAGCACAACCGAGTTCATTTTACAAATCATGCACAATAATTCACCAAGATAGCAATTTTGGCCTAAACTACTAACTAAGCTAACAAATCATGGCAAGAATTTATAACGACACCATCTAACCCGTTAAGGTCCTTACGTGACGGCAAGCTCTCTTGATTAATAATAATTACATTTTATTAAATCACTAACCATTTCTAGTATCATGATGCACACATTTAAACCAAGCTAAACTAGTTAACCAAGTTCAAAGTTTACTAATACAAGATTAATTAAGCTTCATTTTTCAACTATCTTAACTAACCAAGCATCAATCATCCAACATAATTACTTATAATCAAGAATTCAATATCAATAACAAGGTTGCAAACTAATCATCAAAGATTAACATAGAAAATACTTCAAGTGTCATTACAAACAAAGCTTAACACATTAATGGCTATAATCAAGCAAGGGACTGTTGTGTTTTTGCCCAAAGGCTACAATAATACATAAACATTAATCTAAATGCTTGAAAGATTAACAAAAACATGGAAAGATTAGAAAACCAAACCATAAACAAGCATAAGATTAAGAATCCGGATAGTAATGGAGCTAAACGGCACAATGTGGCTTGAATCCGGGTCAAAAGCATAGCCTCCGGAGCCTGTAAAATCGCCTGTGAAGCTCCCAAAATTCCAGAATGTCGAACAGAAGGTTTCTGTTCTGTTTTTATATTTTTCGCTGTCGCACGGTCGTTCTCCATATGGAACGACCGTGCACTTTAAGCAATTATTGGGCATGGGTCACCATACTGCATGACGTCAGCAGATCTTTGACCGGATACGATATCGCACGACCGTTCTTCGTGTGAAACGGTCGTTCAGTTCCGGGTTACTTGTTGCACGCCGAGTCGCACAGGTCGTTCATCACCGAGACTCTGTTGGTTCATCGGATACGCACGGTCGTTCCTCAGATGGAACGTCCGTTCTTCACCGAGCCGCCTTGTTTTCCTAGAACGCCCAGTCGCACCTCTCGTTCATTGCCGGGTTGATCACCTTTGTCGGAGATGCACGACCGTGCATTAGGTGGAACGGTCGTTCCACACGCCCAGGTCAGTTTTCTTAACAGAATGTCCGCAGCTTCGTCGTTTTGTCCGGAAAGTCCTCGTTTTTGCTATCATCTTGTCTGGAATGCAGTTTTAGGCCTGTAAACAAAAGTGTAGATATTTAAGTATCCGAATGACGGTTTTACGGCCAAAAACGCATAAAATAGGGGTAAAATGGGGAACTAAAATATGTGTAAATTAACGAATATCATGTACTTCGGAATCGAATGGCGGGTTGAGACTTGAGTATTGATCGACGCTTCACATTTTAGTATTTGAAATTTTGACTCAGTTACTCAAATGAACATTTAAGTATTGGACAATAGACTATTGGTATTGGATTTCAATTCTAATTACTTAAATGAGCTCTATTTGGATCTTGGACCAAACATTGTTGATGTTGGTCTCTAGTCATTTCATTAAAAATGATACACAAATATATATATATATATATATATATAAATTGAGCCGAATCGAACTGAGCGGACCTTTGCTCGTGCTCGGTTCGTTTACAAACCGAACCGATCCGAACCGAGCATTTTTTCAATCGAGTTGAATCGAACGAGCAAATTCCGAGCATTTTTCGAGCGAGCATCGAACGAGCTCGAGCGCCGAGCAATTTGAACAACCCTATCTAACACTATGTTCCCGAGTCTCATTTAACAGGAAGAGGAGAAGGAAAATTTTCTCTCCTAATCTCTCCAATTTGGGAGGATGAATATATGGTCATATTTTCTTCCATTTTCCCTCCCCTCCCCCTGTTAAATGAAACTCGGGAATATGATTTTTATATTTTCATCTCTTTTTCCTCCCCTCCCCCTGTTAAATGAGACTCGGGAACAGAGTGTAAGGGATGCAAACCTTGCAATGCTTGCAAAATGGTGGTGGAGATTTAAGACGAAAAAAGATGGGCTATGGCGGAAAGTGGTTTGGTCTGTTGACAATAACTCAAGGTCGTGGAATCCGATCCAGGCTAAAGTTTCTATTGCGGGTCCGTGGAAGCAGATATATGGGATATCGTATGTTCTGTCTCGTCTAGAGGTTGACATAACCAGAGCTATCAAGGGGGTCGTGAGAAGCGGGGCTGATATTGCGTTCTGGGTTGATATTTGGGCTGCGTCGGAGCCTTTACAGGTTCGGTTTCCATTGTTGTTCTAGTTGGAAAAATATAAGGATTGTCTGGTGGCTGAGAGTAGGGGTGTTCAAAATCATCCGAATCCAATTTATCCGATTATCCGAATCCGAATTATCCGAAAATTCGGATATCCAAATTTTCGGATATCCGAAATTCGGATAATCCGAATTTTCGGATTCGGATTCGGATAGTGATTTCAGAAAGTTTCGGATATTTCGGATATCCGATTTTTTTTTAAATGCACGGTGTATATAATACCCATGTAGAAAACAAAACCTAACCCTAATATCTTTCTATCAGCCGCTCTCAGCCTCTCACCTCTCATTCACTCACACTCGAACTCACCCCACGAACAATAATCAAAACAAGATCTGAAAATCGAAGATCCAGATCTGTGAGACTCAATCGAAGATCCAATAATCAAAACAAGATCTGAAAAATGAAGATCCAGATCTGTGAGACTTAATCGAACATCCAATAATCAAAACAAGATCTGAAAGTCGAAGATCCAAGGTTTGTTTCTGTTTCATACGAATTCAAGTTTCTGATTTTTTTGATTAGTTATGTATGATTTGTTTCCAGTTTCATCGATTTGTTTCATCTTCCAAATCTAAGTTTATGATTTTTTCGATTAGTTATGTATGATTTGTTTCCAGTTTATGATTTGTTCATAGATTGTTCGTACGATTTTTGTTCATAGATTTGTTCATAGATTTTTGTCCATTCAGATTTTTGTTCATAGGTTTGTTCACAGATTTTTGTTCATAGATTTTTGTTCACAGATTTTTGTCCATTCAGGTCCAAGGTCTTTTCTATTGATGTAATGGGTTTTCACTGTGAGGCTGTTTATGTTTTATTGTTTATTACATGTTCAGTTATTTTTATTATAACTATATATTGTTCATTGTAAATATATATTAGAGTTAATTGCCATTTTCGCCCCTGAGGTTTGGGCACATTTGCCATTTTCGTCCAAAATCACACTTTTCGACCATTTAGCCCCCAACGTTTGGTCATTTTTGCCATTTTCATCCAAAATCACACTTTTCGACCATTTAGCCCCCAACGTTTGGTCATTTTTGCCATTTTCGTCCAAATTGCCTAACCCAATTACTTTGGGGGCAATTGGTCGAAAAGTGTGATTTTGGACGAAAATGGCAAAAATGACCAAACGTTGGGGGCTAAATGGTCGAAAAGTGTGATTTTGGACGAAAATGGCAAATGTGCCCAAACGTTGGGGGCTAAATGGTCGAAAAGTGTGATTTTGGACGAAAATGGCAAATGTGCCCAAACCTCAGGGGCGAAAATGGCAATTAACTCTATATATTATGTTGTATCAACCTTTTAGCTAGACTGACCTCATTTATGTTTTTGCGCAGCAGGTTTCATATGGTGGCTTGAAAGTTGGAAGGATGGATTGGAATCTGATGCTTGGATTTGGAAGATTATGTTTTTATTTCGACTTTTAAGAAAATGTTTTGCGTTATTTTGGACATGTTATATGATTTAGATCAATGGATTGTGTTGGTTTGTTTTATTTTTGAACATCAGATCTTTAATTCGCTGTTTGGTTTGTTGAAACTTTTATTTTGAAATTTATTTTTTTAGAGTTTCGGATATCCGTTTCATTATCCGAATCCGTATCCGAAATTTCGGATATCCGAAAGTCGGATATCCGAAATTTCGGATACGGATTCGGATAGTGAAATCTACTATCTGAAATGTTCGGATATCCGACTTTCGGATATCCGAAATATCGGATATCCGGTTTTGAACACCCCTAGCTGAGAGGGCTCGTTTAGGGTCAAATGAGACTGTGTGGGGCTGGAAATGTAGGCGTCAGTTGGCCACTGCTGAAGAACTGATGGAATTTCTGCAGATAAACGCCCTATTGCAGGCTGTTACGGTGTCAACAGGTCCCGACGGATGGGTATGGAACCTAGAGCCATCGGGTTAGTATAAAAAAGTCGATAGACGATTTGAACCGTGTTAGACCTGATTATGTGGTTAAATGGAACGGGTGGATACCAAAGAAAGGTCGATATGGTTGTTTGGCGTGCCCAAAAAGAGCGTCTTCTGACCCATGTTGTGCTGTCTAGAAGTGGTGTCTTTGTGAATTCGTTGGACTGTGTTATGTGTGGAGAGTATAATAAGTCTAGCGAGCACCTTCTCGTTTCGTGCAGTTTCTGTCACACCCCCAAAATACCATATGCGGATACACCGCGGGACGTGTGACGTATCAGGATCCAAGCCACTAATCACATTGAACTACGCATAATATTTAATGAAAACATTTCATTCGTTTCAAAATATAATTCCAAGTCGTGAGTTAAACCAAGGTAAGTATCCAGCGGAAGCATAATGTAAATAGTAATTCAAATGTTTCAAAACATGTATTCATAATCAATAAAGTGTGTATCCACGAGTCTCGATCCATGACCACTCCAACGCTCCCAGATAGCAAGTCCATAATCAGAAATCTAACGACCTGCAAGCATGCAGACAAGTGTGTCAGACGACGCTGGTGAGTTCAAAGTTTGTTAACGCGTTTTAGTTACTAGATATGAATATAAAATGATTGAATGATTTGATGTTGTAATAACTCGTTTACCGCTGATGGCTTAAAGTTGTTTTGCCCAAACCCCATTGCCTCTATCAAAGCAATGGTCAAGACTGGGATCATTAGTTCACTCCCGACCTCCCCGGTAAGGTGTGAGGTTGCCAAACCTAAATAGCGCTATTAACTAATACCCCGTTGCCTCCCCGGCAACAATCGGTAGATGGGACTTAGGTGATAGATATGCGAGTATTAACAAACATCCCAATAACTCAGCATTCCTCCCCGGAACGTTACCCGATGTCCCTCCCCAGGACGCATGCTAGGAAAAAGAGCAGTGAACTCACCTTGGATTGCTCGGTAATGAAATTTACTTGTTCACAATTGATCTACCAACCACGTCCTAATCATGGTTATCAATCTAATCAGTTTCGTTTACTATTGAACACGTGTTTAACAGATATATCACATAGCACGTAACAAATGACACAGAGCATGCAAGTCCAATACAATTTCCACTTAACAGTCCAAGTTATCAAAACAAAGCCACATTCGGCCCAGGCATTCGGGCCTACTTATCTTGTGCGACCCGGATGCCTTGTGCGATTCAGAAGCAAACAGGCCCAATAGTGCGCAAAGCCCAACTGGCTTGTGCGAATGTTATCCCCTTGTGCGATCCGCACTGGGCTGCAGTTCAACTACTTGTGCGATTCAACCCTGTCCCCAGCCCAAATAACTCCCGACCCAATCACTTGTGCGATCCACATTACTTGTGCGATCCACAGGGCTTTTGCGATTGCAGTTCCCTTGTGCGACGGGAACTTGTGCGATCAAAATAACAATTGTGGGATTTGTTAAGTCAAACTTTCCATAACTTCCCCCTCCTAACAACCACTAATTTCGGCCCCCATCAAACATTCGATTGAAACAGTTACATATTGATTATCAAATTAATCAATCAAATTCATTAATCAATCACAATCATCATCATCATCGTACATGGATTCGTAAAACGCCCATTTATTATCATTCATCGATTCATCAAGCAACATAGATCATCTAATCATTCCCCTATAATACCAATTATCAACATGTTGAGTTCTTCGGTGCCTAGTACACATGAGTCCTAACTCATCGATCATCATTATATTTCTATATTAAATCCAATAACTAATTTTCATACATGTTCAACCAATCTCTATCATCATACAAATCTTGTTTAATCAAAACCGTAAACAATGATACATCTCACAACACATCATAGCAACATATTACCTAATACAAGAAGAAGTTAAATCAAACAAGAGTATTCATGTACTAACCGAACACGAGATGGAATGGAGGAGAAGCTCGAGAGAAAGAGAGAGAATGTCGTCTAGATCGAAGGAAGAGGAAAGAGCTAGGGTTTTGGTGTGTTTTTGTGTTATGATATTATTATGAGAAAACCACACACACACACACCTTGTGTATGCGCATAAAGGACATGGGCCGAAGCCCATTCTTGGGTTCCCCTTTTGGGCCACGGGTAGCCCACATCTCATGTGGGTTGTGCGATCAAAAGATTGTGCGACTAAGCACACCTTGTGCGATCGGTTATTACATAAGTATACACATATACACACACAATCATGTAACAATCAAGCTCGTATTATTCTATTAGAATTTACCACATCACAATATCACACAATGTCCATACAAGTTATATTAAAACACCGAGGAAGGTCTAAAATACAAGTTGTCACAGTTTCTCCCAAACCATTTGGCATATTGTGTACCAGTGGTGCAAGGCACAACCTTTTATAGCTTTCAGCATCAAAGACATCCTTGATTCCCATGAGCAGCTCGTTGGTTCAACAGAAAAAGAAAGAAAGCTTTTTATGCATTGTGTTTGGTAACTTTATAGAGTATATAGAGTATCCGAAATGACTTAATGTTTTTGGGCAGGAGTAAATCTGTCGCTAGCGCAGTGGAGGATATTAAGGCCAAGAGTTTCTTATGGATAAAGCATCGCTCAAATGAGACGTCTATGACTTGGGACCAATGGCGTTAGTTCGATGTATTTGAATTGTTTTTTTTTTTCCGATTCGCTTAGCTTGTTCTTGCTTTAGTTTGTTGTTTGGTGAATGTAAGTTTGGTGTTAGCCGCTGGCTAGAAGTTTAATAAAATTTCTTTTGTTGGCTGTTAAAAAAAACAAATAAAATGATGATTTTGAGTAGATATGTTAAAGAAAGCATCCTAGTATTTCAATTTTGAAATGGCTATTATCAAAGTGTAGAAATAAAAGAGATGTACCGATATCTTTGGAATAGTTACTTGTGTTGATTTTTTTAAATTCCTATAAATTTTTAACGTTTAAAACTTTTTATATGACATTATTTAGAAAAAAAATGTACCAAAAAATCGAGAATCCTTTTATCGAATATCATATTAATGTATAAAAAATGACAACTGAAAAAACCAAAACTTGTGCTATATTTTTATGTCCACAACCAAGATACACGTTAATACCAATAGGCTATAGGTGCGAGTGTCCTCAATGATATGTCCAAGGATGTCAACATCTCCATTCGTTAGCTCAAATCACCTCGTATAATTTTTTAATTTTTTTTGAACGATGAGTTTATTTTTGAGTGAGCTAATGTCACACCGCCTAAACGGCGGCCCTAACCAAGATCTATTCAGACTACATTGTCTTAACCGAGCCTGTGCTGGGTTGGCCAGACTTGGTTACGGCGTTCCCCCAGAAACAGGGGTGGACCCACATAGAGTGGGTCGGGGTTCCTGGACTCCAATGTTTTTAAAAAAATTAGTAGATTTGGTATATTAAATTGCATAAGGACCCCATAAATACAATTAAGTGGACATCAGAGAAAGAGAAGGAAACCTGGTGTAGTGTTAAATCCCTCTATTTACCAACAAGAGGTCATGAGTTTAATCCTTGTATAGCTCGTTTTTTCTGTTTTTTTTTTAATCTAGTTCAAACCTTGCTATGACCCGACACGAACGAGGACGATCCGAAAATTTTAACGTTTTGTTATGAAAATTTCGAACACTAAAAAAATGGACCCCATTGAAAAAAAATCTTGGGTCCGCCTCTGCCCGGAAACCGTACTGCCTCCACACGAGGTGCCTCGCTGAAGTAACAGACGGATGAAAACCTGGTTGTGGCTCAGGATCAAACCCCCCTCGGTGAGTTTGTCACCATCATTACCCAATATCCACCCCGATATAAGAATTGAACTTGAGTCTCTGTTGAAAAACTCAATTCTCCTACCATTAAGCCATAATTTTTGAATTGAACCAATGGAAAAAAGGTGCATATTTGTTGCAAGAAATTTATTGTTTAATAACATAACTAAAGGTGACACCAATCGTAAACAAAAAAAAAGTTATTATCTTACTCATACATAACATAGAACGATACGGGCAAGCACCACAAGAAAAGATATGTAGTGACAAAAAGTTGAAATATACTTTAAAAAAATCAAATTTACTACAGAAAATTATTTGTACCCGTACCGTAAATGGTATTTATTAGTTTAGTTTATTACCACACATCATGAGTGGGATTATAATGTGTACATCCCTAGTAAATTCATGTCGATTTCATGGTCCGGGTCATTAGACCCACAAATTCATCCACATCAATCATTCCGTCACCGTCCACATCCGCCCCTCTAACCATTTTCCGGCAAGCCTCCAAGCTACACCTCTCTCCCAGCTGCCGGAGCACCTGCACCAGTTCCTCCGCCGTTATCTTCCCGTTACCATCCAAATCAAATACCTTAAACGCACTCTTGATATCCCCCGCCTTCACTTCGCCCTGGGCCGCCATAAACTCGTTAAAGTCAACGAACCCATCGCCATCGGTGTCTATCGCCTCAAACGCTTTTGACACCTCCGTTTTAGCAGTCTTGCTACCTAGTATGTCCACCGCTGAGACGTACTCTTCCTTGGATATCTTACCGTCTTTGTTCTTGTCGAATTTGTCGAACACCCGTCTCATCTCATCGGCGTTTGGTTGGAAAACAACCGGTGATTGTTTAATTGGTGGTGTGGTTTTAGGGATTGATGCTTTTTTAGACCCGCCATATTTGAAACTGAAGAAACTCTTGCTAGACATTTTGTTAGTTATAAGTTTTGGTTGGGTTGAATGAACAATGGTGCGTTCTATCTTTATACATACAATAAAGCTATTTGTTTTTTATACTATTTTCAAATTTCAAATAATTTGTGGTTAATGACATACTATTTAATCATCGTACCTGGACGCCGAATCCACCACACAAATGATTCTTTTCCATAAAAAGATTTAAAGAAAAAGTTCCCACCATAGAATTTTCTTTTTTGAGTTAAATGTCATTTTAGTCCATGTGGTTTGGGCATTTTAACAGTTTAGTTCAAAGGTTTCATTTTTCGTCTGTGGTTCAAAAAAGGTTTCACCGTTGCCATTTTAGTCCACTGAGTTAATTTCATCCATTTTTTCTGTTAACGAGAAAGACAACTTGGTCATTTTATATGTAAATCTGTTAACTAGAAGGACAATTCAACCGTTTAAAATGACCGAATTGCCCTTCTCGTTAACGGAAATAACGGATGAAGTTAACCCAGTGGACTAAAATGACAACAGTAAAACTTTTTTTAACTCACATGCGAAAAATGAAACATTTGGACTAAACTGGCAAAATTGCCCAAACCACTGAAACTAAAACGGCATTTAACTTATTTTTTTAGGATTTTCGCACCAAACTTCTTGGTATACATTGCTTCATGCAGAATAAAGCATTTGAACCTAACAGTGAGTTGTGTTAGGCAGCATGGTCCCAATCCGAACATATCGGAAAAGAATCTTAATAGAATGTCATCGAGGAGATATAGATATGCAAAGAAATAAAGAAAAGTGACTAATGGTTTTGTTAATTCTGGTGGTCCATCTCACTTGAATGTTCTTTCGCATGTTTAACCAACTTGTTTACGTACAAGGTTTATAAATTACAAGCTTATTTACAATTTATTTTTACTTTTTATTTGTTTTTTTTATTTTACACAAAAGGAAAATGTTACGGTATTTTAACCTCCTCTATTCCTCTATTATATTATACTAGTGGGGAGCCCGCGCGTTGCAGCGGAGTCGATAATATAGACGGGAATATAAATCAAACCTTAAAACGATAAATAAGTCATATATAAGTTGCGTGTATGTGTATAAGCACCGCACTTCATGACAATACAGAAATCTAGCAAAATAATTGCATGAAAAATAAACATATGCTGCTTTATTAATTGAGTTATGCAACAATGTTAAGCCTTTTACTGTTGGTCAAGGAGCCCAACGACTCTTTATTATCTATCACGCCCGTCGCGTGGCTCACGGAAGGAAGAACCACGGGCCACTAACGAAACCACGAAACGGTGTTCCGTGGGCATGGTGCCGATGTCGGAAAAGGGTCTCACGTTCATGGTACCCATTACACATTGTTAGTATTATGATCTCATCTTTAATATGTTGTGAACTCTAGCACATGCATAATCCTAGTATACCTCATACTTCTATTCAAATAATTCGAACATGTTAGGCAGTGATGGATACGTGCAGAGGTGCACGAATAACTCGACCCGGGGAAAAAAGCCGAACCTGGGTGTTAGAAAACCGGGTTTTTTTTTAAACCCGAACACGACCCTACCCCGTAGGGTAGGGACCGGGTATGCATATTTTGTTCAATACCCGAACCAGAATCTAAGTTTTTTCGTACCCGGGTTTTCAGCGTATCCAAGTTTTTGTAAAACCAGTACCCGGGTTTTCGTAATTTTTTATTTTATTTTCTGCATCTTGCTTGTGATTAAACCCTAAACCTCCCACCTAAAAGTCTTGCACCTCTATTATTTGGGGTAGTTCCACAATGGTTGGTTAATTCATCCCTGTCCATACACGAATGAATAAACTGTCGTACTGGGATCGAATGAACAACCATAATGGAAAGCAACTTTGATCGAATATGAATCAAGGGTGGAGGTTGACATCATATAATGGGATGGCCTTGTCAAAGGGGTTTCTTTTTTCTGTGAACTATTTTCTTATATTGGATTGGATTGGATTAGCAAAATCAAATATCATCTCACTTATTATTATACACAAGATTATTATATGTATCGCCATTAAGACAGCTTAGATACTTTTTATCTTTTGTTTGTCAAATATGCTTGTAAACACGGAGCAGAACTAATCTCTTCTAACCATAGATTAACCGCACTAACCGACTCTAGCATTTCCATAGCTTCTAACAGGAAAAGGTCTTGACATAAGACTTTATTTGACTAAGATCTCTGAGAAAAATAAGCGATAAAGAGTCAGTCATGTTACCTAGAAATGGCCCTTTCCCCATAACCTTGTGTTCATTAGCTACATTGTTAAAGTAATAATGAACACAAGTATAGAGCTGTAATTACCTAAACACCCTTCCTCAATTCATTATTCTCTTCAGTCAAGCTGTCAACACGACACTGAAGAATGCTGATCATCGCTTGGGCTCGCATCACTTCAATCTTCAAAGTCTCCTTCTCCATCGACGCATTTAAAATCTCATTTTCCAAATTACTAATGAATTTCAGATACCCTGGAGGCACCGATTTCTCAAGGCATTCCCATTGTTTCCACCGTAAATACAGCGGTTCTTGCATGTACCAACGACCATCAGTGGCGGATCCAGCCAGTTTTTTCACTGGGTTTCCTTTTTCCAAATCATACAAGGTTTACACTACAAAAAAACGTTCTTTTCCAAATCATACAAGATTTACACTACAAAAAAAACGTTTTTTTCCAAATCGACTGGGTTCCTGGGAACCCGGTAAACCCCTCTAAATCCGCCCCTGACGACCATTAACCGATGCACCGTCAGATGAAAAGTTGCACACATCCAGTTATGTCACAGTCATTTAAGCATGACCTATATAAAAATTAAAATATATGTAAAAGAAACAGGGGAATCCTTCACAAAATTACCAGAATTGCTGCAAATCATTGGACAATTAATATCAAGATGAGAAGCCTTTAAATTGGGATAGTGCAGGAGACGAATATAGATAAGAAAAAAAATAAAATCCCAGCATATAGTTAATATAGGAATATCAATATGTTGGCAAAATACAAGCTTTAACTGTATGAGGGGTCAGCATGTCCAACACTTGCATGAAGAACACCAAAGCAACAAGAAAACGTCAAAAATAAACTGATCCAGCAGCAACGTACCATCTGCTGATAAGAAAGTTGTGCCAACCAAAATGCTTGTATGTAGTGATGACCGAATGCTCTGATCCTGATGCAACTCCCGCAACTTTTATCATATCCAGTCCAGGAATTTCCTTTACTTGGTGTAACGACTCACACAAAAACGTCCTAAAAACGTTCCGTAAATATAAACCCGGATCCCTAATATAACAACTCTCATTAAAAACACTATTTCTTATTTTTTTTTAACCAAGAGGAAACCTTAATTGAGACACCCAAGTAATTCTGAACAAACCCTAAAATTTTCATAATTTTCAGAATCAGGATTAGGGCCCCTAAAACTCAAGGGGGGATAAACCCTAGTGGACGATTATCCAAATTATGAGCTGTAGAGAGCAAATTTTCGAAATCCACCAACTCAGCAAGCCTACCCATGCACGTAGCTACCCTATGAATATAGGTTGGCAGTCGCGTAGCGCGACGACTAAGGGGGTAGGCAGTCGCGCTACGCGACGGGGTAAAATTTTCAGTATAAATAGGTTGGTTTGGGACTTGAATTCTGGTACTGAAACGACGTTCAAACTCCAATTCTACACTGAGTTACATTCGAATTACTATACAAACAATCACAGTTCACAAATCGACGCCGCAAAACAGGGTATTAGCACAATCGCTACTACGATTCATTTATCCGACGATCAATATATCCAATGGATGTTTAAGTGCCACCCACATTAGGGTTATACTTTATCGTTCGTCATTAATTTGACGGATCATCGTTAATTCGATGGATAAAGTATTATACTTTGTCGTTCGTCATTAATTTGACGGATCATCGTTAATTCGATGGATAAAGTATTATACTTCGTCGTTCGTCATTAATTTGACGGATCATCGTTAATTCGATGGATGAAGTATTGCACTTTGTCGTTCATTGTGAGAATTTGATCTCGTGAGTTATCGTAATTGCTGGATTGATTACTAACCCAGTTTTGTGTATTGTTATTTAAAATTAGGTTAACAAGGCTAACTCATAGACTAGACTCTGTCCATATTAAATCAGCAATGTGAGTCATTCTCTTTTTATCAAATTACTTTCCAAACCATGTTTATTTTCAAAGTTATAATTACGGGGATTAAGTCTTTGTAATCACCAAGTTACAGCCGGTATGTGGGGTTTTGTATACATTACTTGATAATCGTCACCATTGGGGCAGCCAATTGGGGGATATGACCATAGTCACAGATTCGGTCGAGTGACAAATACCGTGGGTAGTTGGTTTGATATCAGAAACATTGTAATCGCTCTTAATACTGTAAATTATAACAAATGTGTCATTTTAGTAAATAGAATGATTCACTCAGTATTTCCCGCTGACAAAACCTTTTTAAAATACTTTTCAGGTAATTACAGTAGATTGGAGTAATAGATGGATACGGCACTGAAAAGCATCAAGAAGTGGCTTATTTTATTAATTAAATTAAAATTTAGAAATATTGTTTTATATAATAAAATTTATCTTTATTAAAGCTACCATTGAAAAACATGGGTTTATCCCATCTATTTAATAAATAAAAATCCGGTGTTTTCTAAAAACTCTGATATTTTTCCTAACTCACGGTCCTGATGAAATTTCCGCTGCAACGTTTTCAAAATAATCACCGGTACCACTGGGCTGTTCGCGACTCCCGATTCCGTCCAGGGTGGGTCGGGGGCCGTGACACTTGGCCTTCATCTAAATCCTCTGCAAATCAAAATATAATCAACTTAGTTCAAGAAATAACTACATCATTAGCGGAGTCAAGATGATACATACGGTTGACTGAGATTTCCTTATGAGGGTTGCTAAGAACCCCATGATGGCTCCCCCCAAGCTTAAGAATGTATCATTCGTCTGTACGCAAAAAAAATTTAGTTTTTCATTAAGCCGTCATGCGACTACCTCCAATATGAAGACTTGAGTTGAGAAAATCCTCCCTTTTGAGCTATTTTGACTTTAACAAGTCAAACAAACTTTTAAAATCACAATTTAAAACGCTATCAGCGCTTCTGATGAAGAAAAATTATTTCTAGTGTTTAATCTGACATGAACACCACATTACCATTAAACTAACTCCATTTAGTGAAAAATTTAATTAGTTGTTGAGGAGCATTGATGTGTTAACTCATGAATGAGGTCCAAATAGGTCCATTGTAAGATGAATATAAATATATACCTTTTAAAAGGCACAACCAACCAACTATTCATGTGACAACGGTAACACAATCTGGTTTGGGAGCAACCTGAATTAGTTTACAAGAAGTCTCCAGTGAGTATTTTAAAAGATTTCGATTAACATGATGGTTGAAAATGATACGACTTACTGACCTCAACAACAACTTCATCACCACCAGCCAAAGCTTCTTTGTCTCCACCAACCAATGACAACTAACTGTGGTCTGAATGCCTAGATCTACAAAAAGAGTAAAAATATTCAAGCATTGCGTCCGTTTAGAAATTTGAAAAAATACTATAAAAATGTACCTATAGCTTTTTTATAGAAGTGTACAAGCAAGTATAGGTCTTTCGGGCCAATATATCGCATTGTGGTTGTTCGGCTCAGATGGTGCACCAATCTCAGTCTCAACCTACTTTCATTCCTGAGAACCAACCTACTTCACTTCAAGAGTCTCATGTTTTTTCCCATCAGCTGAAGCACAAACAACCATAACTTGGTATATATCAGTTTGCATACCAAGCATGCTCGTGTTGACCAGCGGTTGCAGCTATGGGTTCCCCTCGGAGACACATCATTAGCAAGTTCATTCATAAATCCTCTTCTTTAATCCCTAAATTCAACAAACAAACCATATTTACAATATTAACTTTAAAAAAAATGACAAGAAAAGGCTGTTTTTAGTTTTGTAATTTACCATTAAAAGGAGTCTCATATTTTTCACATCAGCTGAAGCACAAATAGCCATAACTTGATATATATCAGTTTGCATACCAAACATGCTCGTGTTGACCAGCGGTTGCAGCCTTGGGTTCCCCTCGTAGACACATCATTAGCAAGTTCATTCATAAATCCTCTTCTTTAATCCCTAAATTCAACAAACAAACCATATTTACAATATTAAGTTAAAAAAATGATAAGAAAAGGCTGTTTTTAGTTTTGTAATTTACCACTAAAAGACTGAAGCGCGGATGGCCATGGCCGCTTGAGTCTGAGGGAGGATTGAAAAGGGTACATAGGAAATGTGGTTAGTGGTTCAATCTTCCATAGGCCATAGTGAAACCCTTTGCCGTCTCTCTGCAGTTGTTGACTCATCCCACCCAACCTTAACGGAGCGCCAGTGTAAGTGGGGCCATCGGGTTGGGTCCAGGTGACTAATGCCAGTGATAGTGCACATATAGCTACAACACGTTCAATTTTAGTAAAACACATACCCTTCGTAAATAAAACAGATGCAGAGAGACAACCTGGACCACTTCAACAACAATTAGAATGTTAAAAACAAAAGTAAACATTACAAGGGTAGAATCAATTTTGACATCCCAAATCTGTAAATTAGTAACCAACAGGCAGACAAAAAACCATAAATTAGTAAAACCTTAGACCTTAAACAAAAGATTTAAAAAAATAATATTTTTTTTGTTGGGAAAAACTGAAAGCTTACCTTCCAATTTTGTAAAAAAAATTTGGGAACCAACAGGCTAAGCAAATAGCATAAATCATTCAAATCTTTAACAAAAATATATAAAAAAAGTAAATATAAAACATGGAAAAACTCAAAACAATCTTTGAATCAACAGGCAAGCAAAAACCATAAATCATTTAAATCTTGAATAAAAATATTTTACTTTTTTTTAGGAAAAACTCAAAACTTGCTCTCCCTAAAAATATCCTTGAGCTGAGTGCTTGAATCCTGCATAATCCACACAAAACACATATAAAATATAAAAATCATATAAAACCAAATCATATACAACTTACTTTCTCAACTGAAAACTGTTTAAAAGCAGAAAGCCTCTGCATAGAATCTGTGTAAACAAAGAGTAAACAAAAAATTAGAAAAAAGAGGGAACTTAGATGTGCGGGATACAAATACAATGCAAAATAGAACAGAAAACGAAGAACACTTACCCGGTAACGATTAGGGATGCGACTGAGAAACGATTGTGATTTGAGTGAATACCAGATTCGATTAGGTTAAAGAGTTAAGAAAACCATGAATAAAGCCCTAGAAATGCAATCAACCTTAAATCTCAGATCCCCAAATCCAATCGAAATTACCAATCAAAACTGGGGATGATGTGTACCTTAATCACTTGGCGATTCAATACATTCAATGCGATGGAAGAACGGTGACAAACCTTAGAAGGCAAAGAAGAGAGACACACATTGAAGATCTGAGAAGATGGAACGATGGAAACACAACAGTAAGAGCTTGTTTGGCTAAGCTTTTCAAAACTACTTATTTGCTTATTTGCTTTTCTGAAAAGCAAATAAGCAAATAAGTAGTTTTGAAAAGCTTAGCCAAACAGCCCCTAAGACGATGAGAAAGAAGAACCGGATGATGTATGTACTGGAAGGGGCAGACGAAGATTATACATAACTAGTTGAATAGGTTAAGGGGCTTTGTATTAAGTTTAATTAGTAATGACTAAAATGGTCTTAATAGTTTTGTTTAGTTTGGGCATGAAATTATATCAATACTCACAGTATAAAGCTAAAAAACAAAAGAAATTAGTATAATTGAACATTGACGTAGATTCTGTCTCAATTTTGATTTTACTTTGACTTAATCTCACAATTAGAAAGGTTTTAGTGATTTGAAATTTGAATATTTCAATTAGGTAAGTATTTAATATATCAGTAACGTACCTAAATTAAATATTTCAGTTTAGGAAAGGAGGTAAGGCCGTGGGGTATGGTGGGGCTTGGGTTGGGGCATCGGTTGACATGTGGAAAGCAAACTTAAACCCACGCCCATGGGGTATGGTGGGGCTTGGGTTGGGGTCTTGGGTTGGGGGCATGAGTTTGGTTTGGCCATTGAGAGTCCGCCATGTCACCTTGCTAGCCCGCCCCACGCCTGGCTTCAAAGCCAAGCCCCAAGGGCCACGCCCAAACCCATGCCCCAACCCAAGCCCCCGGGGTGGTGACTTGGGCGTTTTCAGCCAACCCACGCCCCAACCCAAGCCCCATACCCCATAGCCTAAACAAAATATTTGTTAGGATGTTATGCAATTTAAATCTTTTACATAGAAAGGTACGTAATTTAAGACTTTTTAGTAACTAAAAATTAATTAATTGATTGGAAATTTATATTAGGAGGACTTTTCTAACTGGACTCATTTGATTTTCTTTTTTCTCTGTTCTATTCTATATGAGGTGACCCATTGCCTCAATTCATACCTTACAACCTCTCTCACTCAAAGACATCTTACACAAAATGCCTTTCTCTTTAACTGTTCGAATCAGAGCATATACAAAGCTGTAAATAACGCTCTTGACCTTGTATTCCTACTTCCTGCTATGAAAATTCCAACGCTGCAATGCTATTGGTGAAAACTCCGTTTTGTTACTCTTTCTTAGTTTGAGGGGCGTGGGTTCAAAATTTCAGGGGGTGCGGTTTCAAAATTTCATGGGGGCGCTCGAAATTTCATCACATACATACTAAAAGAAATGAAAAATTCATGGGGTGCGGCCGCCCCCCTTGGGGACTATATAGGTCCGCCCTTGAATGATATAGATCTCAAGATTTGAGTAAACAATAAACGCTTATAAGCAGCAAATTAACAAATCCCATACCTAGGTGAACGTTGGAGGTGCTCCGGTGAACGGCTAGGAACTCCGATGGTCTTCGTGCGGCGGCAGGGAACTCCGGTGGTGTTCGTGCGGCGGCAGGGAACTTCGGTGGTGTTCGTGCGGCGACAGGGAACTCCAGTGGTGGTGTTCGTGCGACAAAGACAGGAAACTCCGATGGTGTTCGTGCGGCGGCAGGGAACTCCGGTGGTGGTGTTCGCCAGCGGCAGGTGTTCGTGCGGTGGTTCAAACCACATCACCTTCACCATCGCACTTCTCTCTCTCTCTTTGTCTCTGTGTCCATCTCTCTCTAGGGTTTGGTGTTGTGTAGAAGACAGGTAGATAGATAATGAAAAGATGGGAAAACCATGCATTCATACAATATAACAAAGCACAGACAACAAAATAAACACAAAGTACAACCTTTAATGGACAAAAATGGTGAAAATTAGAGTATTATATAATGAATCGATTGAACAATTGAAACATGAATCGATTAGAAACCGAAGCATTCAATAGAAAGGGTGAAATCCCCCAATTAACCCTCTAGTGTCTTAAAATTTTGAGTGAAGCCCCTCTAAAATGGCTTAAACATCCTTATACATGGTGCTTTATAACTTGTAAACATGGTAAAATTACAATCTTGTACATCACTTCTCCTTTTTATAATAGTATAGATGATTCTGTTGTGGCCATGAGATTTAATTAGTTAACAATAAATTTTTAAAAAAATTACTAAATCTTATATTATGTTGAACATATGAAAAGACTGACAATGTTAATTACTTGACCAAACCTCAATAAATTTCAAATTCAAGTCTAGCAGGGTCGGTGGCGTTTTGTTGCCACTACAACTACTTCAGCTACAACCCTCGTTGCCTTGGCTAAAGCCATTGAGTGTCATTTATCATCTTCTAGATGCATTTGGGTCCCTCCATTCTCGTCCTTGTTCCTAGCAGGATTTTAAAACACACGATATATAAATAACGGGTCAGTTTATGTTATAACTTATTGCTCATGGGTCATACGGCTAAATTTTAAAAAGCTTAGCAAATATGGACTTTTTAAGCAAATAATCTAAAGTTTTTATTATTTCAATTTACTTTAATCTTTCTTTGCTAGATTACCCAAAACACATTCCAAGTTCCAACCCATGAATAAATTACCCACTTTAAATCGTTACCCAACTCAACCCACCAGACCCATTAACCTGTCAGAAGGTAACACGATGTACTGATTGTTCCGATCATTATACCCTTACAAAAATCAAACTCAAAATCAATAACCATAACATGCTTGTATAATTAACAAATTGGTAGTGGTGTGAATCTTACCTGTATATGCCAACAAAAATCTCTGGTAGTTTTTTTAAGATAGAAGCTTTCTTTGGGTAACTTTCTAACCACCCCTACATAAGCATAGTAATTGATGATGAGACATATATTAAATAGTGATTAAAACAAATTGAGGATTAAGAACAACAACTTACATTTTAGAGTAGGTGTAAAAACAACAGAACTTACATTTTAAAGAGCTTGCTGGGAGCACCGCTGGCAACATTGGCAAGACGGAGAAGTGCAAGCAGCTCAACCTTTAAATACTATAATTAGCATGTTTAGTTTAAATTATATATCCTTAATTGTTTTGGATGTAATTTTCATGTGTTCGTTCGGTTCGTTTACAACCCTAATTGAACCGACCCAAAACCAAGAACCGAATTCCAAACATTTCAAGAATCATAACTGAACCCTTTAATGCAGGCCAGGTTCAGTTATGTAAATGAATTTAGCGGGTCGGAGAACTGAAAATAAGGCCCAAAACCAAATCGAGGTCAGCGGCTAATCTCCTTTTATAGATTATATAGATATAGATTTAAAAAGAAACAAATAGTGACATATCAAGATTAACAAACCTGTCTTTTTGGAAAAGGTGTAGCCTTTGGAACTGATGTAAGTGCGGGGATTTGGAGTCAGATGATTCCTCAGATATTCCTTCTTACCCTGGTATATTATCAAAGGCGATTAAAAAAATTACAATACGTTAATATGTGCTGATATATTGTGACCAAATGCGAAAACAAACATAACTTCTCAATCACACAGACATCTACATTGCTACCACTTCCCAGATCATTAAATATGCCAGAGCATATAGCCTTGGTCACCAAGTTCACTCCTTCTTCCCTCTGTTAAAAGATAACACCCGTTAATCATCAAAATGTATGACAGTTAGATCTGTAGCTGTGAAAACTGAAAACTCACAGTAAGCCCTTCACGATACTCTGACTCAAAGATAGCCATTGCAGCAAGAGAACCAGAATCCATTGTAGCAAATGGGAGTGTGTCTGTTGATCCATGAGGATAGATCTAAAAACAGTGATTGAGAAGCATTAGCACATTGTATCAAAAGTTGAAATTTTCCGACATGCACAAAGATGAAATAACTCACAGTATGTAGATGTGGGCCAGTCACATCAACTCCACCAAGTACCAAAGCAGCAGATACATTACCTTGGTAACTACGTGAACAACATCAAAGTAAGATACGAAACCATCGATATCCCAAAAGAAGTTGAGATTAACACTTGAGCTTACCGGAAAAGATGAGACTTTAATAGGGTAAGTGCGGTTACAACCCTTGATTCACGTCTGGTATGATATCTGTGCAGTTTCAGTTGAGAGCTGATGTTGTCTACCAAAAAGAGATATCCGATCATTAAGTTATATTGTACAGGATCCTTAAAAAGGAGTGATAACATGGAAAATATTTGACTTGAAAAGTACCTGTGACGGCTTCTGTATCAGCGGCAGTTCCAGCTCCACAGCAGTAGATGTGACACCATTCTGAAGATGAAATGAAGATAATTAGAGATTCAGAGTTCATCTCAATTCTCAACAGAAGCTATTGTGATCATATCAAGCGTTTTTGTAATCAAATATCATGTAATACATATAATAAGCAACTTGTATTCATCAATAAACTTTTCTGAATTTAGAAGAGATCTTATTACTCAATTTTGAGACACTATACCCATGGAACAGAGAAACCAAATAATGTTAAACCGTGTTCAAACTCTACTGTCAAGGCTCACCAGTGTAGCCTTCTCACTTTGCTTCTACAGCCCCACTTTCAGGCCCTGGGCACATTTTTCAGGCCAAGTTCCAATGAAATCACGGCCAAAAAATCATCTGAACAGGTTCAAACAATTATACCAACCCTAACACAAGCCTCGAATCAACCTAAAACAACCTAAAAAGGCCTAAAGCATGTCTAAAACCCCTAAAAATTCTATTTTTACACTATATGCCTCGCCTAAAAAAGGCTCACCCTTGGCGCTTTGATTGCGCCTTAGATAACTATGGTTCAAAATAAATTTTCCAACTACAATCAAGTATATAATGGTTACAAATCTCAAATTACTTTTTAAAACAGTAACCAAGTAATACACTCTTAATGCCTAATCCATCTACGTATACAAACAATCTACAAAAACACCTAATCACAGTCTAGGGTTTGGGTTTAATACAAACAATCTACAAAAATCATCTAAAACAAACTACAGATCGAAACGCCATAAGCTTATTTCAAATAATCCTAATTCAAACAAAACACAACAATTACACAATCAAACATAACTGAAACAAAACAAAACATACCTCAAAGATCAAGCCGACAATAGTGGTTCCGGTTTTAAGATAACCTGGAGATTTTAAACCTTTTTTCGTCTGCATCTCGTTTCTCCTACACAGATCGAAACCGAATCCGGTTTTCGGAACATCCATTGCTTCATTCGACATCTTCAGATACCTAGAAATTCAAAATTGAAGTAGAAATTCAAAATTGAAGTGAAAGTCTGGTAGGAGATCTTCGACGGAGTAGTGAAATTTTGATGATGATGCGGATCTTGAAACCCTAGATGGAAAGATTGCTTGTAGGGGAGAAGAATGAGTTGGGAGGCAGAACGTATGGAAAGCTTTAGATTTGAGAGAGATGGGCAGATTGAAAGTGTGGAAGATGAGGAAAGGGGCAAATGCAGATCTAGCTGTAGATCTGATGGAATTTGAGAGAGAGAAAGAGAAGAGGAGGGTTTGAATTTTGAATTTGATTTTAGGTTTAAGTATGCCGCCCAAAAGGGTATTATTTGAAGGTTTGAATTTTGAATTATGTATTATATATTATAATATTATTTAGATTTATATATATATATATATATATGACATCAGCATGTACATTTGGCATACCTTAGGAGTTGACACATATGCAGTTTTACATTATCCTCTCATCTCTTCTTATAGATTATATAGACTAGTAGGGTGCCCGCGCGATGCTGCGGGGGCGACAATTTACATTAGTGTAGTTTACGTCTCCTCTAGACATCACGAAGCCCTACAATATCATTGCTTTTGAATTACGTTATCATTTTGTTTTGACCTTGTTTGTTTGTTGACCAGTTTTCGTTGACGACTCTTAGAATTCTTGGTTAGTTATTCATAATTTTTTAATCCTTTCACAAATTTTAATCAAAATTTGGTAACAAGTTTATTCAACGTTAATCATCACGCGACAACAAGGCATTGCTTGTTTGAACATTATTAACCGCTTTCCATACCTGATAACATTCAAAATCACAACCATTAGCACATAAGGTTTGGTCAAGTTCATAACCAAAAAGACCTTCAAAACAGAGTTAATGTACCCCACAGTCCAATTAGTAGACAAAGTAATAGCAATGAATGCTACAACCTGTATAGAAAGAGCACATATGATGAACAACCATAGCCCCTAAATCACAATGTTCCAAAGCGACATTTTCAAGACTTCAACCTTGTTTTACTATAACTGATTATCTGGTTTAGATGATTCAAAATCACATAATCACCGTTGAAAAGAAAATGCAATTCCTCATTCGACTTCACACTCAACAATTTATTTAGGGCTTAGACTGTAAGAACTTTGTGCATACTCATATCTATCCAACTTTAAATCCGATTTTATACACCTTACAATCCATTTTTATAGCACAAAAAATCGAGTTAAGGCTTAGTTTTAAAAAGAGCGCATAGGCACGAGGCGCAAACTGTACAGAAAGCGCAGCTAAGGCACGCCTTTTTTGGTGAAAAATAAACTCTGAGGCGCGCGCTACATGCCATATTGTCATATTTTTGTGCAGAAAATTGCGGTACATCAAAAATGGATTTTGAAACATGAAAAGAAGAACCATTGATCAAAATAATGTAAAAATCATAACTTGAAACAGTTGGTGCCGGATTAAAAAAAATATATGTCATCAAATTTTGTAAGCGACATATTTTGTAAGTTTGTTTGTGGGCTCACCAATTTATAACGCTTTCAACATTTGGAGCTTTAAATGCTTGTACAATAAGCTTTAAAGGTTTGTACATGTTGAAAATTGTGTAAAAGACCATCTTGCCCTTCCTAATTTCTTAATAATATAGTATAGAAAAGTATAGATGATATTGATGGTGCACTTTGCTAAAGAAAAAAACATGTTCGACTTACCACCATAGATATGGTGAAACGTTTATACACTATCATGTAACATTGTCATGTAAATCCCTAGCCACAAGCTCTGGTGCAGGTACCCACCAAACAAAATACACAACAAAATAAGCTCAAAAATACTTTAAAAATAGTTCTTTTCAACCACATATGCCGTAAACACACAATCTAAAGTTGACATATAAGGTAATAACATACATAATCTTTTACTGGTCAACTTAAACTAAAACTAACCAGCTATATATAAGGTAATAACATACATAAAACAATTAAAAAAATTTAATGAACTATATTTCCCGCACACAACAACCCCCCTTTGTCGTTCCGTTGACACTGATGGCACATAACTGACTCAAGCAGTATAACGAATGGTGGACTCACTTGCAACAAGGTATAGTATAATGAAGCTTTGTACAGGTGTTTATGTGGTTTTCTAATATCTTTACATAAACGTATTTGTGCATTATACCTGGAAAAACACATCTGTAATGAACAATCAATGTGAGAATGAATGATTGGTCAATGATTTAGGATGCCAAAAAAAATAAATTATAAAAAGGTATATAATCACCTTGATCATAACTGAATCTTGTTGCTTTGGTTACAAAACCATCTACTTCCAAACAATCTTACTTCCTTGCAAGATGTGCACATGTGCTGTCACCGGACAATCATATAGCTCCCCTTGTCAGTCAAAACTATTTCGCCGACCCATAACATCAATACCATATAGTTCTCCTTGTCATTTAGAACTATTTCATCGAGCTATACCATCAATACAGAAATCGAAGGTTAACACAAAAGGAAATAAATAATTTTTAAATATAACAAAGAAATTAGAAAGTATTTACCTTGAGTGGTTGGAGCCCAACGATATAAGGAGACAACTTCATTTGAGAAAATAGCACCAACAGGGCCTCGTATGATAGAAAATGTCATCAATAACACCAGGTAGATGCAAAACAATAGCGCTAATTCATTGTCATGTGGCTGCAAAAAGTAACAGAGGTGTAGATTACTATATATAAATATTGTAAATTAGCCCTTTTTAGCATTCCGACAAAGATAAACATCGTAAGAAAAAATCTTTCAATGGGTGCCTATAATTTAAGTTATTAAGCTTATACATATGTGCTTACAGTCAAATGACTCAAATAAAGAAAGAACCGGTTGGTCTTTGATAATACTTTGTTGATCTAAAGCTGCAAGCACCTTAAAAGCCTTATAGTCTTTTAAATGTGGAACTGTATCTCAAATGTATTCTACCTTATCTGGTGCAAACTTCAACTTGCTTTTAAACCATTCAGAGAAGTCATCTTCACTTCTACCCTCCAAATCATCATTAGCCAATGGAGGCCGAGTAATCATGGATTTGATCGTTTCTAGTTTCGCTAGCACCTGCATCATCAAGATGAGCACAAATTAATTCAAACATTGTTTCACATGTAAGTTTCTACCAAAATAATACCTTTAATATTATAAAATAAATCAAATAATCAATGTATATTAAAAAATAAAGTGACTATTGCCATGGCATACATCTTCATGTCCTTGATGTCTGCATTTCTTTTGCTTTATTAATTGTCTTTCTCTTTCATGAGGATTCAAAATCATTGGCCATATATATGATTCTCACCTTTGATCCATTTTTTTTCTTCAAAAAAAACTTATTCACTTTGGGCTCGTCATCAGGGCTTTTGGGTAGCGGGTTAAAATAAACTCTTAATATCTACACGCACAATAAAGTAGAAAAAAATAAAGTAGAAAACCATAAGTTTAAAAAATGCATATAAACTATTAATATCTACACGCACAAAAGGCAAGATCACGATTTGGGTAGCGGGTTAAAATAAACTCGGGTTGATATAGGCTGGATTGGGTTAGGTTGACCCACAAACACTTTTGTCCATTTTTCAATACCATCTTGTGATAATCAACGCATTGATTATGATTACAAAACAACATTTTTGCAACAATAATCTAAAATCTTTGAATACAACTATTTAGAAAATTTCAAGCGTTAAAAATAGAATACGAACACTTTCAAAATGTTTGACCATTCCCTTTTTAGTTACTTTCATTTCTTTCTTTGACCCATAAAAAGGGTGTAATTATGAACCTCAAACTTTTATATACATATAACCAAATATTAGTACTGTTTCTCAGCCAAATTTAGCAATTATAATCGTTAAACAAGTGAGTGGTCAACAAAACAATTTGACTAATATAATAAAAAAACTCAAATGGAAAAAAAGGACCATCTCATCTCACTTACATGTTCATGTTTCCAGCAGTCTCTCAACTTCTCTAACAAGATCAATAACAGCCGACTTCTAGTTATCATCATGATAAGCTCCCTAACAATTCACAAACAAGCCAATATCTAAACTAACGTCAATTGAAAAAGATAAGAAAAAAACCCTAGGGTTTTAACTTTTATTAGCAAAACAAAACCTCAAATCCTTCAATTAAAACAACAAATTCACACTTACAAAGAACCTGCGAGAAAAGCTTCGTATGCCAATAACAGTATCTTTGGGTGCAGGCTCCACATGTTTCCACCAAGATGATATGAATCGCGAGTCGTGTGAGATCCAGATTAGTCTGGTGATCGGTGTATGGAGAGTAATAGTATTTTAAAGAGGAAGAAGAGAGTGTGTGACAACAACTGAAGACGTAAAAGCCGGTTATGTTTTCAATTTGGTGAGAATTTTGGGGAATTCAAATTTCGAACATGTTTGTGAGGATCCCACGAGGGGATTTGGGCGGTATATGTTTGAAGCTTTTGAGTTTTGACGTTTAAGGGTTTCAGCTTCAGTATGTGGACCAAAGAACCTAGTATTTGTATTGCACTAATCAGTTGTACCTTAGCTATTATTACTTGTGCATTATAATCGACACATCAATATTGATTAAATAAAACATCGAAATATTGACAAAAATTAGCAGGTTGTCATGGTACCTTCGGATATAATTAAAACATTATAGTTTAATAAATATGACAAGAATACATAAAAAAATTATAAGATTTTAGTGTAGAGGGGTGTAACTACTACCTAATCACTTCACATTGACATCTTGTAGCTATTAAACATTATGGGATAATGACTAAGTACGTTAGGCTTTAATCACTTGTACACTAAGGCATCATCCACTTGTACCTTTTAATCCACACGTCAATATTGACCAAGACAACTATTGAAACGTCGACAAAAATGAGTAGGTCGTCACGTTACTTTTAGATTTTTTTAAAACATTATAGTTTATAAGATATGACATGACTACGTAAAATAATTATAAGTTTCTTGTGGAGGGGGAATAGTGTAACTAATTACCCATAATTTTGTTAAAATTGAGGGATTTAAATGTAATTAGATGGGAGACTAAAATATAATTAGTGTTTAAAAGACAATTTTACCCTCATTTTAGGGGTGTATTTATAAATAAAGAGAGAAGAAGTTCTTATTTTTTGGGTATCTTAAAATGCCCCTCCCTCATGCATTATAATATAGTATAGATATATTGTTTTCGAGGGATGATGAATAGTAACTTTATTTTTATAATAATATATATAGTTTTTTATTATTTTATTATTTGTTACTTTATTATTTAATATATTATAATAGTTTATTATTATATTTACTTTTAGTAACATATTTTTCTTTTTTTTAAACATATATTTCCTTTTCCCTTTTTTAATAATTGTTTTTTTTTCTTTTTTTGAACACATATTAATTTATCAATTAATTTGATACTTCTTTAATAAGTTACATTTATAACTTTTTTTCTAAAAACTTAAGTACGTAGTTTTGCTTAATTTCTTTCCCTGACATTCCGTTATAAGTTTTGTTAAAAACGAGGTTATACTCAAATAAAAGTTTTTATTTGGTATCATAAAATGGTATGATAATAAAATTAAATTGTTCTAATGGTTTGACTTTCTAAACAACATGCTTTATTTTCAAATCACGTTTGTTTTATATTATCATTTGCTCGATTTAACCGCAACGCGCGATATAAAAAAACTAGTTTTTCATTATCCACAAGAAAAAAATAAATAAATAAATAAAAACTAACACATGAAAGATAGGCAGACATGGCATGGGCAGGACACCATAATAAGGCCCACCCACAAGTCCAGTCACCTATATCGAATTTCATCAATAGTGTGCAAACTAGAGGTGCCCAGAAAAAATCGGTTTGGGTACCAAAACTGGCCAACCCGACTCGTAGAGATTTCGGTTTCAAACGAGTAGCCCCAAAGCGAATCGGTCCTAGATACAACCTGTAGGTTCGATATCAGTCCCCATCCCCCGAATCGAACCCCGATTTTTAGCCAAACTGGTTTGAAACCGGTAAAAAACGGTTCCAAACCAGTTCTTAGCTTTGGAAGATTTTGAAAGTTAAAAAACGACTATATAGTCGTTATCTAGATGTTTTGGACCGTTTTTCTCAGCCAAATATTACCCCCCCCCTCCCCGCGGGCGGGCTCACGACACTCAAAAGCGCAAAAACGCATTAAAAGGACAATTAAACCGCTCTAGTATACACTTGTTTTTTATCCGCTTTGCTTATTTGTTTATCGGTTATGGCTTCACAAAGTGCTCAATCATAAGCATTCGTTGGTGTCGGTTCCTCAAACAAGCCAACTGGTGTGAGCCTTATAGAAAAAAAGATTCGGAATGTCGAATCGAGAAAGAAAATGGGTGGTTTGTGTTATGTGCCTCGTGAAGAACCACACAATAATACAAGACACGTTCCAATTCTTCTCAATCTTACCCACTACTTCCATTAATTTAGCATGTATTGTTATAATTTTAGCAATCCATTAGCCCATGATTTCCTTAATTTACGGTTCACATGATGTAGTTGTATGCGTATTTAAAAGGCTATTATTGTTTGAATTAGTATTATGAATGAAAAATAGTCTAAATATCTCTCTAAAATTCTTTCTAGTTTTCTATCTATTTTCTGGCCATTCGGTTGTACCGATTGGAACCACAACAGTTTGATTTATGTCGAATGTCAAATGACACTCAAAAGGCTCGTTGCAAAAAGTGTGGAAGGTTTCTCCAACCAAACTCAAACTCGAGTTTGAGAAATGATATAATAAAATATTCCCAAACATTGTTAAAAAAGGTTGAAACTGATCAAACATCAAACGATACTCAATGTGGCATTTTTATTTACGACTTTATCAACGTTCAAGACCGAATGATAAAGTTCTTGATTCAAGAAGGTTTGTCACTCGATTACTTCGACAACCCTAGTTTGACCAATGATGATTTGAGACAAGCTCCAACCTCGTGCAAACACATAAGTGTTACTATTCTAGTACGCTATTGTATGAAATCGTCGAAACAAACAAAAAAGATTAAATTTTATTTTTTGAAAACGTACATATTGGTGTGAACTTAACTACCGATGTTTGGTCGGCTCCATACGGTTTGCCAGAATCGCACATTTGCGTCACATCTCATTGGGTAGATCATAATACGTGGCAAATGGTGGAACTTATGATTGCGTTTGAATTTTGACGTGCATTAGAGTGTATAGAAAAGTGGTATAAAACATTGGTTCAATTTTAAATTTAGAAAACACTATAAGATTGTTGGATTTGGTATGTCCAATACTCAATTATTTAACGTTATTATCATGGTACGATCTAAAAAGTTACACTTTGGAGGAAAGACACGGATAATATATTTGATGGTTAAGTACATATTGTCGCAACCCCCGACCCCTGCCCCGGGAGGCGGGCGACCGCGAGCTCACAAAGCTGGTGGTATCGGTGTTTATTAATTTGGCAGCGGAAATTTCATCACGACCGTAGTTAGGAAATAGTTTATCAGAGTAAAACACCACATTTTTATAATAATAAACACATGGGAAAATCTCAAGTTTCTATTACAATCTGTTTATAGGGATAAACCCTAATTTATTGGAATAAAACTTCTTTTTTATTTAGGTAACTTTTATAGCCACTTTTCAAAACATTCAGTGCTCTCCAGCTGGCTTCTATTTGGCTTTCACATTTTGTTACCTGAAACGCGTTTAAAACATTTTTGTCAGTGAAAAATACTGGTGAGTGAATCCCAGTTTAATCAAAACAGGTTTTATCATTTTACAGCATTGAGGGCAACCCGCAATTACATTTGTTTATATCTACTTTAATTACCACCCACGGTACTTTCAATCCTAACTTGTGGTCATGTTACTACTCACAGTGTAGTAACAAGTTATGTATACAAAACCCCAACATACCGACGATAATTGTAGATTTACAAATACTCAATCACTTTGAATTGTAAATTTAAATAATTGAGGTTTTGTAAAAACAGTTTACAAAAAGAGGAATTACTCACATTGCTATTTTAGGTATTTCCCGGTGACTTTCTGGTTATAATCTATTAAATTAAACAATGCACACATGTTAGTATAACAACCCAATTTACATTAGTTATACCCCCCTCCCGAGACAGGACTCCAACGACTGAGTCAGGCAGAGCCTCGACATGCGTTATGGAGCACTAGATCAATCGGGCAGAGTAACTAATACGTAACTGGGGGTTATAATACTTACAACGAGGCAGAGCTTCGCTTTTTAGTTGGTATTATGCCCGAGAATTATTTCTAATTATAAGAATTTTGAGAGAGAAAGTTGATTCGTGAACGGTTTGGAAATGAAGCTCGAACTCTCAATTTATAGCGCATATCAGAGGGCGGCTCGCGCCCCGCGAGAGCTGAAGCACAAGGCTTCGCGGCCCGTGAGAGTGTATAGAGTAGGCCCTAGCTCTGCTGACTCAAAGACTAGCCTAAACACGCATCACGACACGTGGCGGCATGGAGTGCGGTCTGATAGCCAGCTGTCGCGGCCCACGACGGCCTTACCCTTGCTGGGTCGCGCCCCGCGAGGACCTGCTGAACTTTGTTTTATTTTATTTTTGTAAAAATAAAGGTATTTTAGGCTCGTTTTTCGTATACGGGGTGTATTTTAAGACATATAGGGGTGTTTTAAAGATTTTAGGAGGGTTGTTATATCCTCCCCACCTTGTTTTAGAACTCATCCTCGAGGTCTACTGGAACAGGTGTGGATATTTCCTCTGCATCTCTGATTCAAGCTCCCAAGTGTACTCTGGTCCTCTCTTGGAATCCCATTTTACTTTGACTAGAACTAATCTCTTGTGTTTGAGATTCTTGATCTTTCTGTCCTCAATCTGTAGGGGTTTTTCTACAAACTTAAGTTTCTCATTTACCTCTATGTCTTTAAGAGGTACCACTAATGATTCATCTGCTAAGCATTTCTTGAGATTACATACATGAAACACATCATTTATTCCTGCCATTTCCTCTGACAGTTGTAGCTGGTAAGCTACTGGTCCTATTCTTTTAATAATCTCAAATGGTCCAACATACCTGGGGCTTAGCTTTCCTCTCTTGATGAATCTAACCACTCCATTCCAAGGAGAAACTTTTAACAATACCTTGTCTCCAACCCGAAATTCCAACGGTTTTCGCCTGTTATCAGCATAACTCTTTTGGCGATCGCGTGCTGTTTTCAGTCTTTCCTTGACTTGAATAATCTTGTCCGTTGTTTCTTGTACTATTTCTGGTCCAGATAATTGCTTCTCTCCAATTTCTGCCCAACAGACTGGAGTTCGGCACTTCCATCCATAAAGTGCTTCAAATGGTGCAGCATTGATACTGGTATGATAGATATTATTATAGCAAAATTCTATTAATGGTAAATGATCGTTCCAATTTCCTCCGAAATCAATTACACAAGCTCTAAGCATATCTTCCATTGTCTGGATTGTCCTTTCGCTTTATCCATCCGTTTGAGGATGATAAGCAGTGCTTAGATTTAACTTGGTTCCCATTGCTTTTTGGAAACTAGTCCAAAAATAAGAAATAAAATGGCTATCTCTATCAGACACAATAGATAAAGGAATTCCATGTTAATGAAACTATTTCATTTACATATAACTTGGCTAATTGTTCCATACTGAAAGTTTCCTTCATCGGTAAGAAATGAGCAGACTTGGTTAATCTGTCTATAATCACCCAGATTGTATCATTACCTTTTCGTGTCTTAGGTAATTTGGTAACAAAGTCCATGGTTATCAATTCCCATTTCCATATTGGCATTTCTAGTTGCTGCAATAAACCTGAGGGTTTCTGATGTTCAGCTTTAACTTGTGAACAAGTTAAACACTTGGCCACATAGGCTGCTATATCCTTTTTCATTCCTATCCACCAGAAATTATTTCTTAAGTCTTGATACATTTTATCATTTCCAGGATGTATCGTATACTTAGACTTATGGGCTTCTTCTAAAATTCGGTGGCGTAGGTTTCCTCGTTTGGGTATCTAAATTCTTTTCTTATGGAATCTCCAAATTCCATCTGTTCCTTGTTCTAGTTCCTTAATCATTCCTTTTAATTTTTCAGTATCGTCCTTGATTACTGATTCCTGCATTTCTCTAATTTGCTCATTTAAATCTATCTGCAGATTTAATTTGAGAGAACGTACTCGTCTTGGCTTTTCATGAAACTGGCGACTTAAAGCATCAGCTACTACTTTAGCCTTTCCTGCATGATACTGGATATTACAATCATAATCACTAAGGATTTCCATCCAGCGTCTTTGTCTCATATTTAATTCTTTTCGCTCGAAAACATATCTTAAACTCTTATGATTGGTGAAAATGGTAAACTTATTACCGTAAAGATAATGTCTCCAAATTTTAAGGGCTAAAATTATGGCTCCTAACTCTAAATTGTGGGTTGTATAATTCTCTTCATGATTCTTAAGTTGCCTAGAGGCATAGGCTATAACCTTTTGACATTGCATCAACACACATCCATACCCTAACTTAGAAGTGTCACAATAAACTACAAAGTCTTCAGTTTGGTAACACTAGTATGGGTGCGTTGGTTAATTTTTGCTTAAGAATTCTAAAGGCTTCTTCCTGTTTTGGTCCCCATTCAAACTTAACTGATTTACAGGTCAGTTTTGTTAAAGGAATGGCTATTCTAGAGAAATCCCGAATAAACCGTCTATAATAACCTGCTAGTCCAAGAAAACTTCTCACCTCCGTTGGTGATTCAGGGACTTACCATTTAGTAATCGTCTCGATCTTTGTGGGATCCACATGAATTCCTTCGTGATTGACTAGATGTCCGAGGAATTGCACTTCTTGTAACCAAAATTCACATTTTAAAAATTTAGCATAAAGTTTTTCTTTTCTTAATAATGTAAGGAGTGCATGCAAATGTGCTGCATGTTCCTCTTTACTCTTGAGTAAATGAGAATATCATCTATAAAAACAATTATGAATTTATCCAGATATGGCTTACATATTCTGTTCATCATGTCCATAAATGCAGCTCGGGCATTGGTTAAACCAAATGGCATGACGGTAAATTCATAATGACCATACCTTGTTCTGAAGGCAGTTTTAGGAATGTCTTTTTCCTGTACTTTCAGTTGATCATATCCTGAGTGTAAATTGATCTTAGAAAAGAATCGAGCTCCTTGCAATTGATCAAATAGATCATCGATTCTCGGTAATGGGTACCGATTTTTAATCGTGACTTTATTCAGTTCTCAGTAATCTATGCACATACGCATTGATCCGTCCTTCTTCTTGACAAACAAGATTGGTGCTCCCCATGGTGATGAACTTGGTTGTATGAAACCTTTCTCCAGAAGTTCGTCCAACTGTTTCTTTAACTCTTGCATCTCTGCTGGTAGTAGGTGAATTCTGAATTTAACTTCTCTATCTGGTGGTAATCCAGGTAACTCTTCTGGAAAAACATCTGAGAATTGAGATACTACGGGAATATCTTTCAATTCTTTTCCCTTAGTGTTAATGATTATGGAAATCATATACACTAGTGATCCTTTTCTTGCATAACTTGCTGTTTTCATCACAGAGATGAATTTTGTAGACCTAGTTGGCTTATCTCCTTTAATTGTGATCTTTTCACCCTTTGGTGAATTTACTTGTATTGACTTTTGATCATATAAAATGTTGGATTTATTGGCTACTAACCAATCCATTCCTAATACAGTATCAAATCCAGCCAGATTCATTGGGTAAAGGTTAGCAATAAAATTATGGCTTAGAATTTCTATTCTTGCTCCCTGCAAGATTTCAGTGATTCTAAAGGATTCTCCGTTGGCCATTTCTACCAGACATTCTTGTTGAAGTTTAGTTAATGGTTGATTAAGAATTTTGCAAAATGAAGTATTAATAAAACTTTGGTTCGCACCAGAGTCAAATAATACTTTAGCAAAAACATCATTAACTAAAAACATACCGACAATCACATCCGGAATCATCTTGGCTTCTTCTGTAGTTAGAACAAAAGCTCTAGCATTCTTAGTAGTCTTGTTGTTCATGGCTGGAGCTAGTTTCGGACAGTTCGGTTTGATATGCCCCCTTTCTCCACAATTGAAGCATATTCCATTACTGGGTTTCTTCCTGCAGTCTTCTTCCTTGTGTCCCAGTATTTTGCAGAAGTCGCATATGTGGAACATCTTCCCGAATGTTTCTTCTTGCAGGACTTGCAGTAAGGTGCAGAAGTAGAACCTGTACCTTTCCCACGGTTGGAATTACCGTAGCGAAATTCCTGGGTAAGTTTTTGGACTAGGTTCTTTCTTTGGTTTTCTTCTTGTGTACGTACCAATTCATCAGTCAAGGTATTAGCTAGTTCTACGGCTTCTTCTATGGTATGTGGTCTAGCTGCCTTGACTACGTGTCGGATTTCACTAATTAATCCCCTGTCGCAACCCCCGTCCCCTATCTGTCCAGGGAACGGGCGGCCGCGAGACCAGTTTTGGTGGTATCCAGGTGTTTATCATTTTGGCAGCGGAAATTACATCATGACCGTAGTTAGGAAATATTTTATCAGAGCAAATACCACACTTTATATAAATATATTGGGATAAAACCCAAGTTTCATTACAAACTATTTTATAGGGATAAACCCCATTTTATTGAAATAAAACATCTTCTTTTATTTAGGTAACTTTTATAGCCACTTTTTTCCAAGCCTTCAGTGCTCTACAGCTGGCTTCTAGTTGGCTTTCACATTTTGTTACTTGAAACGCGTTTAAAAACATTTTTTCAGTGGTAAATACTGGTGAGTGAATCCCAGTTTAATCAAGAAGAGTTTTATCTTTTAACAGTATTGAGAGCTATTACAATGTTTATTTCTACACAATTACTCATTCAGTACTGTCAATCCTGACTGGTGGGTCATATTACACATTGGCTAACTCTTTGTCCAATGGTAACGTGTTCCACATTTTTGTATACAAAACCCCAACATACCGGCAGTAATTGAAGAACTACAAAGACTCAATCACTGCTTAATCGCATTGTAAAATATTTAAGGTTTTGTAAAAACAGTTTACAAAAAAGAAGATTACTCACATTGCTGTCTTAGGGTTTCCTTTAAGGGTTTCCTGGTGATTATCTATTAATTACACAAATGTACATGTGTTAGTATAATAACCCAATATTTACATTAGTAATACCCTCCCTGAGACGGTATTCCAACGACTACGTCGGGCAGAACCACGACAGCCGTTACGGAACCCTGGATCAATCAGGCAGCGTATCTAATACGTAACCGGGGTTATAATACTTACAACGGGGCAGAACTTCGTTAATTAGGGGGGTATTATACCCGAGAATAGCTTATACTATGTAAATTTTGGAGAGAGAAAGAAATGTGGTGCGAGTTGGGACTGAAGGCCGAAGGTCTCTATTTATAGGGCTTGATTTCGTCTTCGTCGATCCCCGCGTAGAACTCGGCCAAGGCATTCGCGGTCCGCGAGGCTCCCTAGGGTAGGCCCTAGGGTTGCTGAGTCGACCACTAGGCACGACACGACTGGGACACGTGGCAGCTCAGGGGCTCGCCTGGTGTCTTGGCGGTCGCGGCCCGCGTAGAAAGTAACCAAAGGCACGCGCCCCACGAGTGACCACTAAATCTTGTTTTTATTTTATTTTTAATTATATATTGTATTTTGGGGCTCAGTTTTCACATACGGGGTATATTTTAGGACATATAGGGATATTTAAATATATTAAAGGTGTCGAAAATTATTTTGGAGGGTTGTTATATCCCCAGATGTAATGGAAGATTAATACTGGTTCTGGTGAGCCTAGGGTTGGCACTATCCTAGCATATTCGAAGAATACGGTAGTGTAACCCTTACAGTCTACTCTAGTCATTCTAAGGCTTAAGAACTTATTAGCTATTTGTTCTTTTTCATTGGAAGGACAGAATTTCCTTTCAACCATGTTCTTAAACTCAGTCTATTCCATATTATAGATTTTGTCACTTCCCCTAGACTGGAGAATAGTATTCCACCATTTTAAGGCTGCATTCTTAAAAAGATTGGAAGCAAAAACGATTTTATCTTCTTTTGCGCATTTGCTTATTTTTAAGACGGCCTCTGTCTTTTATATCCAGCGTAGAGCTGCAATGGCTCATTCATTGCAAGAAAATTCTATTGGTTTGCAAGACCAGAATTCTTTGTAAGAACAACCATATGACACGGTTCTTCTTCTTTTTGGAATAGGCAATTGAAGTAGCGGTCCATTGTTTACGCTGTGACTGGGTTCAGTAGGTGGTCGTTTACTTCCGCTATTACTTTTATTATTTTCCGCTTCTTTAACAATCTTGATAATATATGGCATAGCGTCTATAATCCCTTGTGCCACTATATGTTGGATGACACTGTTATCTATTTGGTTCCTGTTATTATCATTATTCGGGTTTTCCTGATTCACTTCGTTGTCCATCTGGATTATAAACATTTACCAGGTATTAATATTACATAACAATATTTAATGTGTAACACCCCTAAAACAGGTTTGGTAATTAAACCCCGTTAATACTAAAGAGCGGGTAAAACACCGTTAGTGGTGAAAATTAACTCGATAAATATTAGGATTTAAATACATAAACCTAATATTAATTAAAAGAAGGATAAATACTTTGAGATAACAAAGTATATAAAAGGCCCGAATTAACGGGACTTAAAATAAAACGGGCTATGATTTCCCGAATTCATTATGTTAACTAGGAATAATTAACCTAGTTAGTAATATGTGATTATGTAATAAGTAGCGAATTTTAGCTTCTTTTGAGTAAAATAAAACACAAGGGACTAATGTTGCCAAGTGGGCAAACTAGTTTTATATAAAAAAATAAAAATAAAACACAACACACACACTTAGTGTGTGTGTATGTGTGCGTGGATCGACCAGAGGAAGGGGAATAAGAAGCAAACCCTAACTCACTCAAGAATCATCAAATTGAAGATCGATTCGAGCCCGAAATCAGCAAATAAACACATATTAGTGATCACCTAAGCTAGGGGATCATAAGGTATGTAAAATTATGTTGTTTGATGAAGTTGTAAAATTTGGATGAACATCACTATATGCGATTTTTGTATAAATCATAGAAGCTAGGACTTAATTAGTAATGTATACTTGTTTAGTAATAAAACCCTAAGTGAAAATTCTACATAGGTTGCTATGATTTGAATAATTTGATGATTTACCACACTTAGACAAGTGAGTTTTGATTATTTAGTGAAGATGATGATATACACATGTTTAAGATCATCATACTTGCAGGTATATGTGAAATACTTGAACAATTTTGTGATTCAAATAGGTGTTCATACATGATTTGAAATGGTTTTGATGATTTGACAAATTGATGTTGTATTGGTGTTTATAAACATCATACTAACTAGCATGAATGAACTACTTGAACAAATTAGAGATTTTGTTAAGAGTTCATAAGTGATTAGAAGTGGGTCTTCACACAAGAGTTAAACCCATGATTATGATGGTCAAAGTGTATATGTGCCTACAATGATTAAAATTACATGTTGATTTATAGTTACTTGATGTATGAAATAGATAACATGTTAGTTAATATGGCATCTCAAAAGATGATGCTCACTAAGTGGTTGATAATGTGCCAAAATTAAGTCTTGTGAACTTGTTAGTGCACTCATATGTGTCAATTGGTGGTTTGACTTTTTAAAAGTCAAACCCACCTATGATAGAGTTCAACAATAATAACGGTAAAAAGATTAATAAGGTGTGAAGGTCATGATTTAGAATGACTAGTCTAACCACCTTGTGGAAATTATGATGCTAGTTTGACGCTTGACAAGCTAGGTAGAGGCTTGGGAAAGAAGCGAGTCAAACGGATCGAGCACGCGGAAAAGCGTAATTTGGATGAAAGGTAAGTAAAGCTTACACCTTTTGTAGGATACGTATTTATTTTTATGAGCTATAAATACGATAAAGGTAATATTCGAAATGTGGCTTCCAACGCGATATGATACGTGTCGGAATAAAAACAAATGATAAAAACCATGGTTAATGGTAAAAATGGGCAAATTGGTAATTTAGTCATGAAATGACTAGGATTTAATGAGTTTTCGCTAAGGTTACCGTATAGTGTAACTAATAATAAGAAAAAGGGGTAAAATGAAAATTTAGTCAAATGTTGACTAATGTAAATTGTGGTTTAAAGGATACCCATGTTTGGCTAAGTCTTTAATTCGTATCTCTACGGTCTATATAAAGTAAAAGATTTTCACCATTCGTATCTCTACGGTCTATATAGAGATATGTTGGCTACCTGGTTGAGAGTTAAGGGAATGGTTTGGTAAGGTTCGTGCCTTGTTCAGTGTATAGATCCTACAAGGACCTGGGTCAAGCTTACTAGGACCTCCTTCAATACCCACTGGTATTGGATGGCGGGGGTGCGAATGGCTTGATCCCCTCATATGTAAACTACTATTAATACATTAAACCGGTTACTTGGGATTATATCCTTGCTGACTCAAACCACTTAGTCGAGGGTAACGTCGCCTTCAAAAGAGGGGCCTACCACTTTTCGCATTAATAACTTAATTAATTATCTTCCAATATTCCAACCCTTTGGGATTCTATCCTTGCTGACTCAAATAATTGGGTTGAGGGTAACGTCACCTTCGAAAGAGGGGCCTACTACTATAACTAAGATAATTTCTTAAAAAGTGAAAAAGTGCGGAAATCATCAAATGTCACATTAAAGGCGAGTTGGATCCAAGTGATTCATCTTGTCTATCTGTTTTTATTTTATTTTTATTTTCAGCATTTTAGTTTTATTTTTCATGTTTAAAACCTTTTCTAAAAATTTTGATTTAATTAGACATTGAGGATAAACCGGTATTAAAAGCTCTTGTGTCCTTGGACGACCTCGGTATCTTACCAACACTATACTACGCTCACGATGGGTGCACTTGCCCATATGTGTGTTTAGTGTTAGTAGAATATCGTGTTTTATAAATTTAAAACTTGACTAATGTGTAAAATGGGCTTAAAATATTAATGAAAATATATAACACTACACACGCAACAGTGTCAACGTACAGATGCTTGACAATACTCGTCATGCGACCCCAAAACGCGAGAGTTGTGTACAGACACAATCGGTAATCGTTACCCACCTGGATAAGTGGTGCATATGGACAGAGCTTAGCCATTCATTATGTATCATGGAAATAGGATCTCGAATTCCTAAAAGATAACTTTTGTTCATTGGGTCATAAATATTAATTAGGAAATCAAGCATGAAAATACTCTAAGTATAATGTTGTGAATTTTGTAGATGGATAACAACAATGCTCCCAACTCTACATTTTCACTTAAGTCCATTCTTGAGAAAGAGAAACTTGACAACACCAACTTCAAGAACTGGTGTCGAAATCTAGAAATTGTTCTCTTAGCTAAATCCAAATAATATGTCTTGGAACAACCAATTCTAATGAACCTGCCCAATAAGCTGGCCCTGCTCAAATAAACTGGGAGAACCATGTTGATTCTTTAAGAGTTTCTTGTATCATGCTTGCATGCATGATTCCTGAACTATGTTAGATAACTTACAAGCTTTTGACATGGGGGTGCAACTTGAAGCTATGTTTCAGAAACAAGCTAGGCATGAGCAATTTGAGGTGATGAGTTCACTCATGGGATGTCACATGCAAGAAGGTTCATTGATCAGTGCTCATGTGTCGAAAATGGTGGGATACATCAATCATCTAGCTCGTCTTGAGACACCATTGAGCAATGAACTTGTTAGGGATATGATCCTCTATTCATTGCCTAAGTCATATGATTAGTTTTTTCTGAACTACAATATAAATAAATGGGACAAGACTATTCCTTAGCTGCATAAGATACTTAAAACTACCAAAGGAAACATACCCAGTAAGTCAGGGGATGTATTAATGATCAAAGAAGTTCGATTTAAGAAACCAGAAAGGCAAGAAAAGAAAGAGCTATACGGCAAAGGGAAGGTTGTTTCCAAAAAAAAACCCTCGAATGATGCCAAGTGTTTTCATTGTGATGAAATAAGGCATTGGAAGAGGGATTGCCCGAAGTATCTAGCTGAGTTGAAACATAAGAAGGCAAATGATGGGTCTTCAAGTATAATGGTTATTGAAACCTTTTCTTTAAGTAGCAAATCTTGGGTGTTTGACGGGTGTGGCTCACACATATGTAATGAGTTGTAAGGACTAAAGAAGGTTAAGAAACTGAAGCGTGATGAGCTTGAGCTATTTGTTGGAAATAGGCAAAAGGTCACAGTAAAGGTAGTGGGAGAATTTGTTCTTTTACTTTCTAACGGTTTATAACTCGTTTTAAACAATTTTTGTTTGTGCCTAGTTTGACTAGGAACACCATTTCAGTTCTGCATCAAAACAACAAGGTTTTAAATATGCTTTTGATTGTGATAATACTTGTGCATATTTAAATGGGTTGTGTTATTTTGAAGCAAAACCACACAATGGAATATATGAGATACATCTCCATAATTCTAATGCATTATACCAGATCTCCAATAAGCGTAGGAAATTCATTTTGAATGATACATATCTGTAAGGATCGTGTTCGCGACCTAAATGAGTCGGTTCAGAGGAATTCCATCAAATACAGGTGCGGAAAACAAGTATTTGACGTATAAACAGCTAAATCTTCACTTTAACACTGATTTGTATTGATTTGAAAACAATTACAATCAGTTCTCACACCGGCAGCACCTCGGTATGGAAATCTCACAACAACAACTCTTAACAAACTTATGATTTCGCTTGACACTGAACCCCTATATATAGACTTTGAGATTTCGCTTCAGCATCACTCAAGCGAAATCTGATATGATGATTTCGCTTGAGGCTTCAAGCGAAAACTCAAATACATTACACACTTTCAAGCGAAATCTTCTAATTCTCTCACATTTTCTCGTTCTACGTGCCCTGATCTATTCTAACTAGTCTAAGACTCGATACAAGACGAAGTCGACAGATGTAGTGCACCAACAGACTCCCCCTCAGATGTTGACGAGTCGACTATCGAGTCACACCAATGCTGTGTCTTCACATCTTCATTCTTGATCAGTCTCTGGGCTTTTCTCTCTCTATCTTCTTCTCCAGAATCTCCTGGCTCTATCAGACTCCCCCTCACGATTTGCTGGTATTCATTTGTTCTTCAGCAACATCTGCTTTAGGATCGATGCCTGACTCAAATGTTGTTTACAAGATCATTGCCTGGATCTCATCTAATTCACTTGATCAGATCTCTTGATTCCTTAAGTTCATCAGCATCAGCAGCTAGTAAACTTTTGGATTCATAATCAGATTCTGACTTTCATAAGCTTTGAATGAATTAATCTGGCTCACCTGTAACAATCTTAACCCAGAAATAAATTTTCTAAATTTAACAATTTAAATGCACCAACAATCTGATATAATCAGATAACTCTCTTTCTAACACAAACCAATGATGAACCAAATGTAGGTTTTAAAATACCAATTGTAAGAATTTTAACAAACCTTTTGACATTTTAAGATTCACTCCCCCTCACAACCAAGTCATCATGTTTAGCACTTGAAATTTTGACAATCAGCTTTCCAATATCAGTTGTCAAAAATCTTTTTGGATTTTTTTATGCTAAAACACACTAAAAATCTTTTTGTAATTTTTGATTGTAAAGGAATGCAATAAAGAAATATTTACAAACATTAATTTGTGAGTTTGTGCAAGAGGATCATATCAGTTCCTGAGACATATCACTAACACCGTTAAGCTTCATTTCATATTAAGTTCTAAACAATTTACCTAGATTGTCAGTATGTTTGTCCACTTAAATTTTCACACAAAGTTCAATTGATCCGAGATACGATATTAATGTTTTAAGCACTTGAACTTATCCGTGTATCCCACTACTTGAATATACTCCCGTATCCAGATCCCAATATTCAGTCTTACAGGTGAGTATACCACAGATGATATCTGTCAGGGGAATAAATTATAGTACGAGGGCCGTGAGAGCTCAGGTCGATACTCCCGTATACGCAGAGAGATGACGGCTTCGACTTTTTGGTGTGTCCCCTTTAGAGGATCTTTTGCATTACAACAGCAGCGACTATCAATTTTATTGTTTCATCAGCTTGCTGAGGGCGATGCTATGTTTCAAGCATTTGCAGAAAGCATTATCCGGGGACTAGGCCATTGCTTCCGCAAAATCAGAAGTCCCGGGATAATACCCCAGATATCACTGAGCATAAAGACCTAGTATCTCAGAATAAGGGACCTTTCAAACAAGATTTCAGGGGTTACCTATATATCCAAGTTTGTGTTAACCCACAGAACAAGCAAGTTTGAAATTTAGGTTTATATCTCGTCACAATCTACTAAATGTGCAAAAACCTACTGACATATCCGCAGTAAGATTGTTTATCACATTTTTCTTTACATATCTTTAGCATGTTGTATTAGTCCACTGATGTACTATCATTTCCTCTATATGCAACAAAAACTCAATTTTGAATTTTATCATGTTTTTGTCTTTTTCAAATTTTCTAATGTTTTTGGATTTTCTGAAAAAAATTTTTACTCCCCCTAAAATGCAAACACATTTTAGGAAATTTGAAAATAAACTGTACAATAAAGTGACAACTGATATCGAATTGCATCAAATCTCCATTCACTTGGCATAAACAATCAGAACTCCCCCTATCACAAAACTATTTTCTCATTTAGATTTCAAAACACTTAAGTTTGTTTTAATCAAAATGATTTTTCCGGAAAATAAGTTTTTATGATATAAACATTTGTAGATTCGGGGTGTGGTTCATCACTTTGTCTATTCTTAACCACTTGTAGCAGATCAAGTACAAATTAATGTCCTTGATTTACCACTTGCAAGTATGCACCATCTATATAAATTGTAAAAATTACCACATGAAGAACACAATATCACTTGTAGGAATGTTACGTCTACATCACCATTTTACCAATCAGGATGCCGATTCCTGCTTCGCACTTACCAACCTGGAAGCTCCGGCAAGTCACACTTATCCTGTAAACATCCAAATACTATCAAAAACTTTTATCCAAAAACTTCAAACATTAGAAAAATGCCGATTCCTGATCCACGATATAAACTTGGGATCTCCGGCAAGTCCTTAGACTATCATGAAAAACAAACTTCCACCCAAGTCTTCTTAGACTTGGTGGCTTCCAATTCTTGTGCAGTAGGGTTGTAAGTTGCCTTTTTAGTTGCATAAAAATCTTTAACCCCCTTTACTTTCCCATCAAGCATTTTCTTGAAAATTTTCTTAACATTTTCATTAAATGATTTTTCAATATCAAAATCTGAGGTTTTTACTTTACCAACCATTTGTTTAACCTCTTCCACACTCAGTGATTTAATGTCAACATCATTCATCAAATCTTTGATCTCATCTTGTGACTCCTCTGATTTTGTGGAATCAGATTCATCGCCAGATTTTTCATCTGATTTTTTAACAATCCATTTTTGGTTGTCTTTTGCCTTCTTTTTGTATAAATTTTTAGAATTTTCACCAACTTCATTCTTTGAATTTTCAAAAGTTTTGAAGTTTGTAGTTGGTGAATCATTCTTTTCAACCACTTTTTCTTTAAGTTTTTCAGATACTCCCTGTTTTCTATTGACTTTGTTTGGACAATTGTGAGCGATGTGGCCAACCACTTGACATTGAAAACAAGTTCTAGTGTCTCTGGTTTGAAAAACTCCAGTTGGATGAAAAACTCCAGTTCCTGTCCTTTTCCTTTCAGCAAGGAACTCTTGATTTGATTTTTTCAAAGATAAGCTATTTGACTCCTCTTCATAGCTTTTTCCTGCAACATATGTCATTTTTTATTTAAAATCTCTAACATATTTTTCATTTTTACGATTTTCAGGTGGAGTAAAACCAAGACCTTTCTTTTTGTAACTACAATTTTGATTTGTTTTCTTTTGAAAACTAGAATCAGATTTGTAATTCTTTTTTCCTTTTTTCTTGTTTAACCTTTGTTGAACTCTAGAAGTGTATTTTTTAGGTTTTTCAGTAGATTTTAGATCCTTAATTTCAGAAAAATTAATTTCCGTCATTTTGAAAACCTTTTTGATCATGTCAAAACGAACACTTCTAATCGGAAACTCTTTGTCAGAATATAATTTGTCCGAATCATTTAAAGTATATGCAACTTCAAATGTTTCATCATCCAAATTTGCCTTTGATAACAAAAATTCTTTACTGTAAGACCGTTTTTCCGATGATTTTGAACTATTGACTGACGAACTTGAACCCCCAGACTCAGACTTTGACTCAGACACCTCCTCAGTATCCAACACCTGATCAACCACCTTTTTGATTAACTCAGACTCATGATCAGTATCAGACGAGGTAAACGTGATATCAATGTTATCTGGTAAAACGTCAGTTGTCTCGGATTTTAACTTTATATTGACTGCTTTTTCGACTTGCTCCTCATTTGGTTTTCTAGGAGAATACCCTTCCCAGATAGGAGGCGGACACTTGTTGTATTTAACAGTCGATTTCTTACCAGTCTCATTCTTTTGCTTCTCATCCTGAAATGCTTCAAAACCTGCAACAGTAGGATAAACTCGATCAATAACATAATCAGAACAAGAATAACTCAGTAATAACCTTCTGATCCTTTCATTCTCAATCTTTTCTTTCTCCAACTCTTGCTTTAGATTAGCATTTTCTTCGATGTAATGATTAATTGCCTTTTGCTTTGCCATCAATGTAGAATTCGTCATTGTTAAAGCCTTTTCTCTTTCAGAATTCGTTGTTTGAAGACCTGTCACAGTTCTGTTCAACACGCTATACGATTCTTTCACATAGCTGATGTCAGATAGTAGCTTTTCTATCAGTCTTTCTCTATCAAACAGAGTCACATCTTTTTCTTCACAATTTTTGCAAGCTTCCAAACACTTCTTGCAAGGCTTTTCAAATTCAACAATCTTTTCAATCTCGATTGTTTTTACCACTTCAATCACCTTTTCTTCATCATTTACCTTCTCAGCTTCAGTCACCTTTTCTTCAACAACTACTTCAGCTTCCTCATTTTGTTGTTGTTCTTTTGCAGCTTGTTTCTCCTTCAGTTTCTTCATGCGATCTGCAAAATAGAAATGAAAACTTTCAGGAGAAAGATGATTTTTAGCAATATTAATATGCTTCTCTTCCTCATCATCACTGCTACTCTCCATTGGTGTTTGATCAAACTCTACAGATTTTTCAGACTCAGCATCTGAAACACCAGAATCAGATGGTGTTTGATCAAAAACAACTTCTTTTTCTGAAGTATCCTCATTTTGCACACTCTCATCTGTATTTAATGATTCAGAATCAGCACTTTCTGAACTTTCTTCAGATGTAATCGATTGATCTATCACTTTTTCACCAATTGATCTCATCCAAGTAGCAAACACATCTGGTTCTCTAACAATCTTTGCAATGAAAGCTTTGAAATCCCCCTTTTCATCAACAAACATATCCCAGCTGAATCCTTCAGGTAATTGTTCATCATTTTGGTCCACTATACATGCTGTGCTGTTAGAAGAAATGTAGTTGCTCCAGTTGAAATCTACCAAACATCCTTTCTTTGAATCTTCAATCTTTCTACCATGAGCCGTCTGTAATTCTTGTGTCTGACCAACTTGCTGATAAATGGCTTTCCGGTAGTAGTCATCTTTTCCAAATGGATTCTGAGCACCACTAACTTCTCTGTTCTTGCACTCCCGCTTAAAATGACCTTTTTCCCTGCACCTGAAACAAGTAACTTTAGATTTATCAAAACCTAAAGTAGAAACACAAGCATCAAGAAAATCATTTCTCCCAGTAATTGTTTTGAACTTCTCAGCACGTCTAAGAACACTTGCAAGACACCATTTGATATCCATTAGTTCCATCTCTTCAGCATCTATTTGGTCGTAATCCTCTTTAGTAAGCATAGGATTTCCAATTCGACCAGCCACTAAACCTTCATATGAGATAAGCACGGAACCAAGTAATGCCATATGATCTTTTGCAATGTCTTCAGAAAAACTTTGACCTTCTGGAAGATTTAGAGCTATGTTGCATTGAATCACACAACCATTTCCCATCTTTGTGCTTTGAGACTGAAAACTTTCTGATGGGCTTTTCGGATTAACACTCGGATACAATGAGAAACCACTGTTGCTTTTGTTTGAGTTTTGATCAGTCTTTTCTGTAGAATCTCCAACACTATAAGCAGTCTGAATTTTCGGACTTCTCTCAGCTTCTGAAGTCGGAACACTACCCTTGTAATACATCTTTACATCTTGTTGACCACTTGGATTATTCATCCTTGCGATCTTCTGCTGTTCCAAATCCTGACTTTCAATCTTTTCAATGAACTTAGAAATTGACAACCTATCATAAACTCCAGTATTCTTCAATATCATCAAATAAGTTCCCCACTCTTTCTGAGGTAACGCATCAGCAAGTTTATCCACCCATTCTTCATTTTCCTTTTTAATGTTCATCATTGACATTGTTCTCACTAAGTGACAATATCGTTCAATGAGTTTCTTCGTATCTTCTCCGGGCAAACTTGTGAACAAATCAAATTCCTTTTTAAGCAATGCCTTCTTGCTTTTAATCATACTCGTACTGCCTTCAACCTTGATTTTTAGAGCATCCCATATTGATTGTGATGTTTTGTCATGTTGAAGTAGTATGAAGATGTCTTCTTTGATGGCCTGTTGAAGTAAACTGATCATCATCTTTTCAGCTCGGTATATTTCCCTTTCTTCCTTACTAAAATCTGAAAGCTGTTTTTCAGTCTGCATTTCGGTTAGTGGTAGAGCATACTTTGTTAAGATACATTCCCATGATCTCAAATGATTTGCCTGCACCCAGTTTTCGAATCTATCTTTCCATCCGTAGTATTCTTCAATTCCCATTAGCTTCGGGGGTTTCTGAGTAGTCCCCATTTCATTTTCAGAATTCATGTTCTGAGCAATGGAAGATGAACTAGACGATGTTGCAAAAGCGTTGTGGAAATCATTGTCCATGTTTCAGACACTTTCAAGCGAAATACTATCTTTCAAGCAGTACCCTTCAAGCGAAACAATTTAAACTGAACAACTCTCAAGCGAAGTTCTTGAAGCGAAATACTTTGAAGCGATCCTGAAGAAAGAACCCTGAAGCGAACACCTTGAAGCGAAAATCTTGAAGCGAAAACGAACTCTGTTTGAAGCGAAATGTTAAGTGTCGCTTGAAGTTTCAAGCGAAATCGTCCAATAATACTGAACTGTTCAAGCGAACTCCATTCAAATGTTGATTTTGATCACTTTTAGGTCGAATTTTGCTGTGAAACTTTCAAGGGTTTGTTATCTAGTACTTTTAAACAATCCGTGAGAAATTGAATCAATTTTGACCGTGAAATATTTCTGAACTAAGAAAAGAAGGTGTAGAAGTAAGAAATTTTGATCGATTTCGGCTGAATTTTGCAGAACTCCTCCTCCTGAGCTCTGATACCAATTGTAAGGATCGTGTTCGCGACCTAAATGAGTCGGTTCAGAGGAATTCCATCAAATACAGGTGCGGAAAACAAGTATTTGACGTATAAACAGCTAAATCTTCACTTTAACACTGATTTGTATTGATTTGAAAACAATTACAATCAGTTCTCACACCGGCAGCACCTCGGTATGGAAATCTCACAACAACAACTCTTAACAAACTTATGATTTCGCTTGACACTGAACCCCTATATATAGACTTTGAGATTTCGCTTCAGCATCACTCAAGCGAAATCTGATATGATGATTTCGCTTGAGGCTTCAAGCGAAAACTCAAATACATTACACACTTTCAAGCGAAATCTTCTAATTCTCTCACATTTTCTCGTTCTACGTGCCCTGATCTATTCTAACTAGTCTAAGACTCGATACAAGACGAAGTCGACAGATGTAGTGCACCAACAATATCTATGGCATTATAGACTTGGTCACATAAACAAGAATCGCTTAAAGAAACTTCAAATTGATAAAATATTAGATTACATCGACAAGAATGATTTTGATAAGTGTGTATGTTGTTTAACTGGGAAGTTAACCAAGACTTCATTCTCGAATGTTGATGAAAGAGCAATGGATCTATCGGGACTCATGCATATTGATGTTTATGGTCCACTTAGAACAATGAGTAGAAATGATGAAAGATATCCCGTCACTTATACTAATGATTTCAGTAGATATGGATATGGTTATGTTTATCTTATGAAGCCTAAACATGAAACTTTTGAAAAGTTTATAGAGTACAAGAATGAAGTACAAAATCAGCTTTCTAAAACGATTAAGATGTTTCGATCGGATTGAGGTGGAGAATATGTTAGTCCAAAGTTTGACGAACATCTAAATAAATGTGATATCCTTTCTCAACTCGTTCCACCTGGAACACCACATTTGAATGGTGTGTCGGAGAGAAGGAATCAAACTTTATTAGACATGGTTCGATCTATGATGTGTCGTACAAACCTCACACACTCCTTTGGCTATTCGCACTTGAAGCCACTCTTAGAATCCTTAACATGGCTCCAACAAATAAAGTTAGTTATGCACCATATGAGATATGACATGGGACAAGGCCCAAGGTATCCTACCTTAGGGTATGGGGATGTAATGCATTTGTTACAAATGAATCCTCGGATAAGCTTGATCCCCGAGGCAGCAAAATTGTTTTTGTCAAATATCCTAAACCACTAGTTACTATTTCTATGATCCAAAAGAAAATCGCACAAAACATATAGGTGAGTTCTTGGAAGAGGAACTCATGGCACGAGGGATTGGAGAAAACATTGTAGACAACAAAATCAAAACGTCAGGTGTCCAGATACAAGAAAAAAAGTTATTTTGAATGTAACAGACAAATCAACCCAAACCTCAGGGACGATTTTAACATTTTACTCTTCTAACTATTAATAATTATTACTTAGCTGTTCTTCGTTTCTTTATTGCTTGTTCCTCTAATTTTTAAGTTAAATATATAAACTTAATTTTGATAATTCGGGACAAGAGATAACCACAAAAAAAAATACAATTTTAAGTGGGTGCAAGTTAGGATTGATATCTTTGACACAAAAAATAAATATATGAGTCATGTTTGAGTTCACATATTCAACCCATTAACCCGAAATTTTTTAACCCGTTAAACATACACAATTTAAACCCTGATTTTTAAATGTGTTATATTTGGGATTGATAAAACTATTTTACCTGAATCTGATACAAATTAAAACTTATCTTTTAAATGCAAGTAACTAAAAGTTTACTCTTAACTCATATACGTCATTTCTCATTGATCCTTTGTGCATAAATCTTTAGATTTTTGAAGTGTATTGTAAATATTAATAGTAGTTTAAATACTAAACTGACGTTATATTTAGGCAATTTTTTATTTCGACTAAATTTTTACATTAGTAAAGGACGTTTTTTTTTGTGTATATGGTATATAAAATAAGTTATGAATTTGATCTTTGAAATAAATTAAAGATATAATGACTTCTTTCTTAGTTATGAATATGATCTCATAAATGTATTAAACAAATCCCATGGAGGTTATACTTTCATTGTTTCTTTATGGTTTTAGACTCTGGCATGAATGCATTTGGCAAACTGTTCTTAGAGGTCGTCAAGCGACTTGCATAAAAGAACTATTTTGATCATTTAACCTACTTCCTTCTCTTTAAATTGTATTTTTAATAGAGTTGTAACCTCATCTTCAACATGTCATTAAAGAATTAATTGTCAACACTTTGTCCTCTAGGGTCATCTTCAACTATTTACATTTCACAAATCAAACTTTTAAAATGTACCAATAAATACAAACACGATCTTATTTTCGTACACTAATTAAATCACAAAAGTCATGTAGCAGTTCACACACATGCTAACATACATGCATGTCTGCGTACTAACGTATGTACACACATATAAACTTATTCCTTTATACATGTAAACCTGTTCAAAGTGTGAAACTCTGGACCCAAATTAAACATTTACAAGTGTAACGCCCTGCTTTTTCGCATTTTCCCTAACTAGAAAACTTGTCGTATATTTCTACTTTCGGAAATCCGTCTCCTTTGTAATCGTAATCCATTTCAAGCCATTGTAAATCTGAGACTTCGATTGTAGTAAAAAAATTGATCTTTTATATGAAATTCATGTTGTTTATACCTAATGCATACTTACGAAGATTAACTCGCAAACAACTTGTTATATTGGTTTGTTACACATACTTATGAATAACATATTTTTTTACTCTTACTTTAATTCATGTTTAATATACCTTTAGGCCTTGATACATGTTCAATACACACTAGACATTGTAGGACATGTTAACCATATATAAAATACATCTTATTATACATTTTACATCATTTAAACAACCAAAAAAAAATATAAAAGCTGACAAACATGCCTTGCAATTCAGCCATATATTGCTGAATTATTTCTCTTTTTTATTGCTTAAACTCTCATCTACTTGTATTAAATGCCAACCCAACTTAACACTAATCCTTCCCCCTATAAATACCACTTATAACCAGCCTCCCTACCACTTTTGCAACACTAAAACACTGTCAAATTCCCTCCAAATCGCAGCTAAATCCATAAGTTCGAGTAGATTGATACCTTCACACAAAAATGAGCATAACTCACTCAATTCTTATCCGATTCACTCGATTCTTTTTCCTACTTCTTTGTATTGACCTTAGCTACGTTTTCATGAGTTTTCCCTGGAAAATCAGAGCCTGGAACGTCACCAAAAGGGCTCCAAAGTTGACTGATTTTTCTGTTCTTGATTCAAACATTGATAAACTTGAGGAAACTCTTCTCAAACCTATGTCCTTATGCTTATAACCACATCTATGGTTAGTTGGGCTTAAAAAAACAAGGTTGAGACATGTAAAATCAGAGGTGTAAACCTCACAAACTTTCTGTTTAGTTCAAGGGTTTAACCCACAAGTGATGTTCAAGCTCAAAGCTTGATGGTTGTGTGATTTAGGATTAACTTAGGTTATCCTACTTGAAAATCCACACATTGCTTGATGATTTCTCATAGATTAGTTGTTCATATTCTATTGTTACTTATAAGTTCATGACCCTCCTTGAATGTTCATAACATCAAGTGTAGTGGTGAACATCTAGAGGTACCTGAATGGAAGACTTGTTCTTCCTACCTCCTACATAACTTCCATGATACAAAGAGGTTCCTAAATGGTGGATTTATCCTCCTACCTCTTACTTGACCTATATGATATAATATACACTACATACTACTTATATGTATATTCCAAATAATCAAACCTTTGATGACGAATTTGTGTTCATTTGTCAAGGTGTTTGATTTACATCATCTAAAACATTATGTGTTAAAGATGATTACTTATGCATATGTACTTTCCATATTCCTTTGATTCGACTCTAAACTTACCTTGAACTTTAACCCATATACATTCGTCCCTCCCAATCTCATACACTCGTCAATACTTGGATAATCGGAAGACTTAGCAATTTTGTGAGTATACTTGACTCATTTTACCGTTTTCACACTTTTGGGTGTAACATTTTTTTATATACAAACACACTTAACATACATATTCTTATGCAAATACTTAAACAACAATCCAATACATGCTTACTATTTGTTATGCTTGATTCGTGTTTTCTGGTTGATTCTTATGTGATGAACTTGTCATTAGCTTCGTACAAGCCTCCACTAAACATGTATAGCGCTATAGAAGTAACGCACCGCCCGTGAACGAGAGGTCATGTTAGGTTTATTCATTCATACTTGCGTAAATAGAGGGTTGACTTGTAAATTGCAAGCCAGTTTATACGTTAATCTTGATAACTAGGTTTGCCATATGGATTGTTCCTTATTATTTTTATACTCGTATACTACGCACCAAACTTGTATACTCGCCAATACCTTTTTGTATTGAACTACACTTTTAAAACATGTTGCAGGTTTAGCGATGATGTTGGTGATGCATGGAATCTAGTAGGATGCTTAGATACACACTTTAATTTGTATTCTTATTATATTGTATTTCATCATTCATGTTGTAATTGTTTCAAATCCTTGTAATTGACTCTTTGGAAATGAAATAAAAATTTATTACTTAAATACTTGTCACAAATAGTGTTATGAAGTCTCTTGTAATCTATTTCGTCTCACTCCGATGTTTCCGCCATCGGTTGGGGTGTGACAGATTGGTATCAGAGCCATAACTATAGGGAATTAGGAAAAAAATTGCCATGCTTTTTACCTAGTCTATAGTTCTAGAGCTTTATTCTTATGTTTTGCTTGAACCACTTGCATGATTCTTTATTTGCTCCTTATTTATTTCTTTTGACCTTTTAAACATATATGTCACTTTTGTATTAATACTTGCTTTATTATGTGTTGATACTTGTTTTTATTGTTCTACTCTTTATGTGTTATTCTCGACATGCCTTCTTATGTGTTTATACTTGTTCGCTTATTTCATTATTTTAAATCCGACAACACTCACACCATACCAACGAGACGACTTCACCAAAATAGGCGTGAAACCCACAATTTGGTGAACGACTCTCAATCCACCTATTCTTTTTACACGAAATTTGCCACCAACTTAGGAGTGAGGTCCTCATCTTGATAGTGAATTTCCTTTTTTTTTTTACAAATTCTAGTGGACCCTCGTCAAAGTGTCAAAATTAAATTTTTGACCCGACGAGTACAAACCACACTTAGGATACGAAATCGCCAAGTTAGGGGTGAAACCCGCAACTTGTCGACTAGTTCCACTCCTTGATTTTTCATAAATCCCGCCAAGTCTCGAAATTTCGATTGATTTGGGACATGTAGTAACCGGAAGGGTAAGTACCGTTAACCGACTTGTCGGCGAGAGTATTTCACCTATTAGGCCAAAGCATGCTTCTCAAATTCAAAAGACTTTTCAACCACATTGGTTAGTCAAAGTTCCGTTTTGGAACCATCCGAGTTTTAATCAAACATGTGTTTCTATTATTTATCTTACACGATGCAATCTTTCAAATTCAAATTTATTTCTGATATTTTCTTCTCACACACACAACATACTAAATCTTTTTCATACATTTATACATATGCATGATTTCAAAACGTCACTCAATTTTATTTACATTTTTTATAATGCCAAAATGGAGACATATCATTGAGATAGGAGTGATTCCTTACCTTGACGATTAACTCCACTCCTTCTTTTTTAAAACGACCTCACAAACGAGTTAGGGATGATTCCCTTACCGAGGTGATCATTACCAAGACTTCCTTCAAGATACTTTATCATGCAAACACAATCATGTTTTACACCTAAATTGTTTACCATTCGTCAAAATTCCCACTTATATCAATTTCAAAATACATTGTTTTATCAAATGTACTTTTTATCCTACAATCTATTTTCACTTAACTCATATACACGAGATTCTTAATCATGTCTTAAAACGTTTTACTACCCGAATTTCAAAACCTTACGAGATGCTACCTATCAATTTAATCGGTCCAATGAATCTCTTGCCCATGAACTTCATATTCGACTTAATCACTAAAACACACTCACGTTATATCACCATACTAAAGACTTTTATTCTCAATCGGAAATCAAACCAACCTTTCTCATACACTTATAAGATCTTATAGATGTTATATCATCGTTTTACCAAAGACTCTTTTCAACATCAACAAATTATTTGTTAAAACTTTTTTTTAACAATCACTAAGTCCTTTTGCTAAATTTCTTTTCTGAGGATCAACGTTTTCACAAGAACCTCTAAAATTCAAAATTTCTTGTTTTGGTGCAAATGAAGCGAACTTATTGTTTTCGAAAACTTTTTCCTACACCGCTCAATTCGTCATTTAAATTTCAAAACACGTGGGCAAGAAGACTTCGTAGGGACCGACAATCCTCAACTTACATAAACTCTTTTAAAACAAAAGTAGCACTTCCATTCATTACAAAATACGTTATGCATAACCAATGAGTACTTTATATTGTCTTACATTTACAAACTATATTCTATCTTCCAAATCAAACTCGATCTATTTTGATTCAATAAACTCAACATTTCGCTTAAACAACTATACATGCATATCATCGCACACGTTTTAGTTGTTATCTCGCGACAATTTCATTTATATCATTCATTTTTTTTACATACTCAACCTTTTGATTGTTTTATATGCTTAAAATCGTTATGTTTCAAATAATACTATATAGGCAATCATTGTTATTTGTACTTGAACTCGAACTCATACTCATACTCATAACAATACGTTTTATGCTCATATTTGTATTCATATTCATACCCATACGTTTTATGTTCATACTTTTACTCACATGCGTATTCATACTTAAACTTATACTTATGCTCATACTTTTATTCATACTCATAATTCATACATTCGTACCTGTGCGCTAGCGAAACCCGAGGGATTCGCTTACGTTGGTCTCATACATACTAAAACGTAAATATACATTCTTATACGTAGTCATTTCTTATTTTTAAATTATGTATACCCTGATTCATACACAACTAGTATAAGCTATGCAGATCATGCGACAATCAATATAATCACAGGTGCACATGGGATTATAGTGATAGGCGTATGAGGACCATAAAGTGTACTATTGTGTATGGTAAGACACGGAACGTAACATGATGCGAATAACGAAACGGACGTAACATGGTCAAAACATGGTGGATACGCCGCTGGTACTTCTTATATATAAGTGTTTTCAGCATGTTACCAAACTTTCGTAAAACATCCTGTCACACCCCGACCACGAAAAACAACAAATCGTGGCGGAAACGTCGGGGAGTGTTGTAACAGAATCAGTGTTTCATAACACATGGATTGAAGTTCTTGTTTTATTGAATTAAATGTTTTACATTACATTGAAATTAGAAACAAAACATGACAAATAGACTTTCATTGTTATTAAGTCACTAAGGCCTCGTCCGTTCCTATATGAGCATGCATCAATATCATCATCAAATATCACCAACTATGGTACCTGAAACACATGTGAAAATACGTCAGCATAAAAATGCCGGCGAGTACATAGGTTTTATGTGAGTATCAAATTCATGGCTCGTTTATATTTTTGAAAATCACTTGAATACCCTTGTTAATTAATAATTAGAAAACCAAGTTTTGTAAAATGTTTGTAATGTAAATTGAAATAACTATGTCAAAACAGATTTGTTTTATAAAACCTCGATACCATGAATCTTAACTCCAAAACATTTGTTTAAGTAAACCCAAATTGTAAATCGTTTTTGAAATAAAACTCGAATGTTTATGTTGTTAGAAAAATCGTGTAATATAACTTTGTTTTGAATAACCTTGCCCAAGTGATCTAAATAACGCAACGATATATAATGTGTTAAAAGCACTTATATATAGGAAGTACCAGCGGCGTATCCACCATGCTTTTAACACCTTACCCCCGCCCCGTTATCTAATCACTTCCCTAACCCAATGGTTCAAACAGATTCAAACGGTTCACATAAATCAAACAGTTACAGACGGTTCACACAAATCAAACGGTTACAAACGGTTCACACATATCAAACGGTTACAAACGGTTCATACAAATCAAACGGTTACAAACGGTTCACACAAATCAAACGGTTACAAACGGTTCACACAAATCAAACGGTTACAAACGGTTCACACAAATCAAACAGTTATAAACGGTTCAAAATGTAAAACAATGTGCTAGCATGCTAAGGGAACATACATAGCAAAACTTAATGAAATCATGTACTATATATGTACTAATGAACATAAGCATATATAAAAACATGAAAAGCATGAAAGTAACAAGTAGGCACATGTGTTTCACCCCAAAACAGTTGAAAACAGTAAAAGAGGGGACTATGTACTCACTTGAGGATGCTTAGAAGTCTTGAATAACAACCAAGCAAGCTAGAGGGATCACGGAAATCAAACGGCACCTAATATAGGTAACTATGTTTATAAACCGGACCTAAATCGGAGGATTGGATAAAATGAGGTTTCGTAAACCAAATGAGTGTAGAGACTCATGTAATATGGTTTAACAAAGCCTACATTCTAAAACAAAACCTAACCTAAGTGCTTACGACCCATTACGACTCGTTAAGGTAGCTTACGCCACTTTAACGCGTCGTTCGCGTAAAACGCATTCGGACCGCCTAACTAGTTCTATGACAAGTATTATATGCCTTAACATGTCTAATAATGTTGCCTAATCAGTTTAGATGCCAAAATTTATGTTTCATATGCTTAAAATGAACTTATGCGTAAAAAGGGCATTTTGGTCATTTTCCTAAGGCATATAAATTACCTATCATACAACTAACTAAACGAAGTGACCATAAGGTATAACCTCAGAAGGTTATTCCCTATACAATTATGGTCACAATAAATGCTTGGTCGGATCCTAATGATCGACCAAACGGGTCGGGTTCGAAAGTCTAAGCGGTTGTTTAGACCGCTTATCTCACGACCCTATAGAAGCACTAATCTAAAAGTGATGAGTTAAACATGTTAAAACATGTTTAACGAAGTTAGAAAACAAGTTTGATATCAAGACAAAGGATCTTGATACCCAAGAATAGTTTGGTTGCAAAATACGCAAGAATACGCATTTTGACCGAAACTATGACTCTTCACTACCCCTAATCAACGTGGTAATCAGTAGGTATAGTCACAAGAGACTATAACCATTGTGATTACGATCACGTTACGAAGTTCAAACGAACTTCGTGTTGACCATAGACGGGTCAAAGCAGAAAGTCAAACACTGTTTGACTTTTACGCTTAAAACGCATAAAAACACGAAAGAATACTTACAAAGGGTCCAAGATAGAAGAACTTGATCTATATACTCAGGTATGAAGCATAAAGCTTCAACTTAGAGCATAAAATTAGATCAAGGTGTGAGGAAAATGGAATGAGAGCTTGGGTATTTATAGATTTCGGAGAACCGTTAGGAACGTTTCTCGCAAATCGTGCTTTGATCTTGACCTTACAAGTGGGCACATGGTTTTCAAAACCATGGGAATACTTAAAACCATCAAATTCCAGCCCATAGAGTGCAAAACCTTGGGTTAAAACCATCAAAACCTAAAAAATGGACCAAGTTCAATGTATCTGCCAGAAATTTCAAAAATGGTCTCTACACTTGTAAAACTTGATTTTTTGGCACTTTTAAGCACCGTTAACCCCATTTCAAGGCTCTAAAATAAAGTTAAAGTATAGGGAACTTGAAATGTGCTCAAATATATCTCGGATGTCGGTTCGTTTGGTCGTACGGTTGCGTTGTTCGTTAATTACAACGGAAATCGTAACGAACGCAAAAACGATCCAAATTACGCGACGAGTGGAATTTTATCATGCCAATCACTAAAATAAAATATTTTAATGATTACATAAATTTTTGGATGTCCGTATATATTCAGAACGTAAGATATGCGCGAAAATGCAAGCTTATGCACTTTTTGACGCTTTTAGTCCCTATTGATCAATAAAGTTTATTTTTGCGCACCAAAACACCTCAAAGCCTATTTTTAAGCTATGTAAAGTATATTTAGGGCATGTTTAACTGATGATCATATTCCGGAAGGTTCGTTACAGTACGAATCGGCATACTTTCGCAGTTTGTCGAAATTAGTCCCTGTAAGCGAATAAACTTGATTTCGACACACCAAACCCTCCAAAACTTATTTCTAAGTTATGTAAAGGTTATTTAAGGTATGTTAAGCCTATGTCACTGTTCCAGAGTGTTTGTCGCTTTAAACTGATTACGTTTACGCATCAGTTCGCGTATAACTTTCCAGAAAGCGATTTAGAGCTCGAAATCGAACGAGAATTGATATGTGCAAATGATACACATATTTATACAAATACCAAGTATGAAACACAATATTTCATTGGTTTGGTATTTGTTTGATGGTCGCGGAGGCACAGGTGTGAAGGTGCTCTCTAGACTCTCGAACCATTGCATAAGTGCAGTTGCTCCTTGGGACCCAGAAAACTTTGATGGCTTGGTAGAGTTGAATGTCTTGAAGTTGCATGGGGCATTATTGTTGTTGAGGGCTTGGTTACATTGAACAATGATGTTTGGGATTGCAGCAACCATTTGCTGCGTAATGATAGCTGCCAGTTCTTCATTAGGTATCTGATTGTCGCGTCGTGGAGGCATTCTAAAAGAGGAAGCATGAGAGAAAACAAGTGAAACGGCATTGGGTAAGAATAGGATGTTACAATTACCGACCAAAAGGCATAGGTGATGGTCATTTGTTCGAACCACGAAGCAAACAAACGACACACAAAAGCTGAATAAAAGTAAATAGGTCCTCATAATGTATCGCGAAGACATGCTCGCCTATAAGTGGACACTCACCCCAAGAGTTCCCATGTAAGAGTGACTGGTCCGATACTGTGGATTTGTACGAACACTCTAGCCTTAGACAGAAAATTCAGGGTACAGGCACCCACCCTTCTAGTTTGCACGTGTTCACATTATTTAGCCCAAACTTTGACGAGAATTTGAAAAACATTGAAGGTTCAAAACCTTATGATAAATTATCCTAGAACAGATGATTGGTTTTCAAAGCGGATTCGAAATTTGTGTTCTCATTGTGGTTGTCACCTAAAGATAGGTGACGGTATTGTTTTATGACTAAACGCAAGTAAACTCGCATTAGGGTCCTAGGAAGGTTATAGTCTAGGTCAAATCATTACTAATAACCTAATTCCCTATAACCATGGGCTCTGATACCAACTTTTCTGTCACACCCCGACCACGAAAAACAACAAATCATGGCGGAAACATCGGGGAGTGTTGTAACAGAATCATTGTTTCATAACACATGGATTGAAGTTCTTGTTTTATTGAATTAAATGTTTTACATTACATTGAAATTAGAAACAAAACATGACAAATAGACTTTCATTGTTATTAAGTCACTAAGGCCTCGTCCGTTCCTATGTGAGCATGCATCAATATCATCATCAAATATCACCAACTATGGTACCTGAAACACATGTGAAAATACGTCAGCATAAAAATGTCGGTGAGTACATAGGTTTTATGTGAGTATCAGATTCATGGCTCGTTTACATTTTTGAAAGTCACTTGAATACCCTTGTTAATTAATAATTAGAAAACCAAGTTTTGTAAAATGTTTGTAATGTAAATTGAAATAACTATGTCAAAACAGATTTGTTTTATAAAACCTCGATACCATGAATCTTAACTCCAAAACATTTGTTTAAGTAAACCCAAATTGTAAATCGTTTTTGAAATAAAACTCGAATGTTTATGTTGTTAGAAAAACCGTGTAATATAACTTTGTTTTGAATAACCTTGCCCAAGTGATCTAAATAACGCAACGATATATAATGTGTTAAAAGCACTTATATATAGGAAGTACCAGCGGCGTATCCACCCTGCACTTGTAAAACTTGATTTTTTTGGCACTTTTAAGCCCCGTTAATCCAATTTAAAGGGTCTAAAATAAAGTTAAAGTATAGGGAACTTGAAATGTGCTCAAAAATATCTCCGATGTCGGTTCGTTTGGTCGTACGGTTGCGTTGTTTGGTTAATTACAACGGAAATCGTAACGAACGCAAAAACGATCCAAATTACGCGACGAGTGGAATTTTATCATGACAATCACTAAAATAAAATATTTTAATGATTACATAAATTTTTGGATGTCCGGATATATTAAGAACGTAAGATATGCGCGAAAATGCAAGCTTATGCACTTTTTGACGCTTTTAGTCCCTATTGATCAATAAAGTTTATTTTTGCGCACCAAAACACCTCAAAGCCTATTTCTAAGTTATGTAAAGTATATTTAGGGTATGTTTAACTTATTATAATATTCTAGAAGGTTCATTACAGTACGAATCAGCATGCTTTCGCAGTTTGTCGAAATTAGTCCCTGTAAGCGAATAAACTTGATTTCGACACACCAAACCCTCCAAAACTTATTTCTAAGTTATGTAAAGGTTATTTAAGGTATGTTAAGCCTATGTCACTGTTTTGGAGTGTTTGTCGCTTTAAACTGATTACGTTTACGCATCAGTTCGCGTATAACTTTCCAGAAAGCGATTTAGAGCTCGAAATCGAACGAGAATTGATATGTGCAAATGATACACATATTTATACAAATCCCAAGTATGAAACACAATATTTCATTGGTTTGGTATTTGTTTGATGGTCGCGGAGGCACAGGTGTCACACGTCCCATGAGAACTTCGGTGTTTTGCAGACCTTTTAGACCTAATACAAACTTTAACAACTCACAAACGCATTATATCCAATTATCCATGACGAGACCTTATTCACAACACTCATTATCACATTGTATCCAACCTTCAAACCGTTCTTGTACTCGCATTCACCTACTAGATCATTCGTTCACTCTCATACCTCCATTGTTCCCAGTTGTTCTTTGGTTTTTATACAAACCTCTTTTACAAGAAATTGGTTTAAACGCTCGAAACCTAAAATACTTTTGCTTTTAAAGCTTTCTTACAACCTGGGAAGCAACCACACTTTTCATCAAAATGCATGCCATTTTATATGAGAGTTTTATTTCTTAGATAGCATATTTTAAAATACCTCTCCATTTGGATTATTTAAACTTGTTTAAGCCCACTTTAACTATACACACATACATGTTTTACTTATGATTAATGTCTCAAAACTTATTTTGAACAAACTCTTTTCACAACCCTATCCCTTCATTCCTCAATGATTTTATACATCCTTCCCAACACGTTTCAAACTTCAAAATCTCAAATTTAGTCAATCATTATTTTTAACCAAAATGCCTTTTTCAAAACCTTCCTCTTGAATAAATTTCGGGACGAAATTTCCTAAAGGAGGGGAGACTGTAACGCCCTGCTTTTTCGCACTTTCCCTAACTAGAAAACTTGTCGTATATTTCTACTTTCGGAAATCCGTCTCCTTTGTAATCGTAATCCATTTCAAGCCATTGTAAATTTGAGACTTCGATTGTAGTAAAAAAATTGATCTTTTATATGAAATTCATGTTGTTTATACCTAATGCATACTTACGAAGATTAACTCGTAAACAACTACCATGTGTTCGTGATTCTTAAACAAACATTTGGTCACATTTTGCAAGATGCAAATTCATGTTCTTTACGCTTATTTGATACCTCAAGTCCCATGTCGTACATACTTGTTATATTGGTTTGTTACACATACTTATGCATAACATATTTTTTTACTCTTACTTTAATTCATGTTTAATATACCTTTAGGCCTTGATACATGATCAACACACACTAGACATTGTAGGACATGTTAACCATATATAAAATACATCTTATTTATACATTTTACATCATTTAAACAACAACAAAAAAATATAAAAGCTGACAAACAGCCCTTGCAATTCAGCCATATATTGCTGAATTATTTCTCCTTTTTATTGCTTAAACTCTTACCTACTTGTATTAAATGCCAACCCAACTTAACCCTAATCATTCCCCCTATAAATACCACATATAACCAGCCTCCCTACCACTTTTGTAACACTAAAACACTCTCAAACTCCCTCCAAATCGCAGCTGAATCCATAAGTTCGAGTAGATTGATACCTTCACACAAAAATGAGCATAACTCACTCAATTCTTATCCGATTCACTCGATTCTTTTTCCTACTTCTTTGTATTGACCTTAGCTACGTTTCCATGAGTTTTACCTGGAAAATTAGAGCCTAGAACGTCACCAAAAGGGCTCCAAAGTTGACTGATTTTTCTGTTCTTGATTCAAACATTGATAAACTTGATTAAACTTGAGGAAACTCATCTCAAACCTATGTCCTTATGCTTATAACCACATCTATGGTTAGTTAGGCTTAAAAAACAAGGTTGAGACATGTAAAATCAGAGGTGTAAACCTCACAAACTTTCTGTTTAGTTCAAGGGTTTAACCCACAAGTGATGCTCAAGCTCAAAGCTTGATGGTTATGTGATTTAGGATTAACTTAGGTTATCATATTTGAAAATCCACACATTGCTTGATGATTTCTCATAGATTAGTTGTTCATATTCTATTGTTACTTATAAGTTCATGACTCTTCTTGAATGTTCATAACATCAAGTGTAGTGGTGAACATCTAGAGGTACCTAAATGGAAGACTTGTTCTTCCTACCTCCTACATGACTTCCATGATACAAAGAGGTTCCTAAATGGTGGATTTATCCTCCTACCTCCTACTAGACCTATATGATATAATATACACTACATACTACTTATATGTATATTCCAAATAATCGAACCTTTGATGACGAATTTGTGTTCATTTGTCAAGGTGTTTGATTACATCATCTAAAACATTATGTGTTAAAGACGATTACTTTTGCATATGTACTTTCCATATTCCTTTTAAATTCCGAATCTCGACTCTAAACTTACCTTGAACTTTAACCCGTATACATTCGTCCTCCCAATCTCATACACTCGTCAACACTTGGATAATCGGAAGACTTAGCAATTTTTTGAGTATACTTGACCCATTGTACCGTTTTCACACTTTTGGGTGTAACATTTTTTTATATACAAACACACTTAACATACATATTCTTATGCAAATACTTAAACAACAATCCAATACATGCTTACTATTTGTTATGCTTGATTCGTGTTTTCTGGTTGATTCTTATGTGATGAACTTGTCATTAGCTTCGTACAAGCCTCCACTAAACATGTATAGCGCTATAGAAGTAACGCACCGCCCGTGAACGAGAGGTCATGTTAGGTTTATTCATTCATACTTGCGTAAACAGAGGGTTGACTTGTAAATCGCATGCCAGTTTATACGTTAATCTTGATAACTAGGTTTGCCATATGGATTGTTCCTTATTATTTTTATATTCATATACTACGCACCAAACTTGTATACTCGCCAATACCTTTTTGTATTGAATTACACTTTTAAAACATGTTTCAGGTTTAGCGATGATGTTGGTGATGCATGGAATCTAGTATGATGCTTAGATACACACTTTAATTTGTATTCTTATTATATTGTATTTCATCATTCATGTTGTAATTGTTACAAATCCTTGTAATTGACTCTTTAGAAATGAAATGAAAATTTATTACTTAAATAGTTGTCACAAATAGTGTTATGAAGTGTCTTGCAATCTATTCGTCTCACTCCGATGTTTCCGCCATCGGTTGGGGTGTGACAACAAGAGTTATATTATGCTTAGAAAAAGTAATCCTAAAAATGGGTTAACTCGTAGAAGATGAGATTGTGGTTGAGGGCTATTGGTAGTGGATGACTAGCGATTAGTAATCGAGGTAGATGACCTCAACCTTTGAGGTTGTGGAATCCGAATGCTAAATTTTAGTCTCCTTAACATTATATTATTTTTTCAAACTTTCATGTGACAGTATTTATCAAGTCGAACCTATCAACGAAACTCATAAGGATACATACATTTACAAAGGAACATAAAATTGTGTTTTAAAAAACACCTCAAAGGTTACTCACAAATCTCACTTGCAAGGTGTTTTTAGAGCAATGTAAAGAGATACACGCTCACATAATTTTGTATTCCTTTATAAGGCGTGTGAACCCAACTTCAAGTATTGGGGACAGGCAAGTATAGCCTATGTGCTACAAAAAAACTTAAAAAGGTAAGTTTGTGATGATAAGCATCCTAACATGACAACAAGACCCAATTTGATTTCCCGTTGTAGCAATAGAGTGCATCAATCATCTCTAAAACTATCGTTTGCTTTTCAGCCCAAAAGATTGTAACTTTGTTGACTTCATCCACAAAGTTGAAAGATGGAGTCAAAAGGGATTTGATTCCAACATGAAGAAGATGCAAACACAATGTTGGAAGTAAGGAAGGATGTATATATATATATATATACAAAGTGTAACACCTCGTAAAAAGCATGCCCAATAAAAATAAAGACACGTGTCATGGAAGGTAAACGTGCTATAAACCCGGATCAAGTTAAAGGATGTATGATAGGATTTAAAAGTGTCGACATGTTAATTAATACCTCTGAGCGACCTAATAATAAATCCCAAACCTTATTCTGTTTTATAAACATCTAATGTATACTCAAATTCGGTTATTTCTGATAATGCATAATTCAAATTTGCAAAGATGGGATCCTATGAGAGTATATACGACAAACTTTCATTCATGGATTTTTAAAGAATCCAAGACGATTCTAATGCATGGCAAGGTTGTCATAACACTTTAGACCTGATCAAGTGGTCCCATACTGATATTAAAGGCCCTAAATTCGTAATATCAAAGTTGCATGGCCAAATACTAGAGATTCTCAAATTTTTGTCTTCTAGTCATCGGTTACAGACCGTATGGGTTAAGCCTTACGGTCCGAAAGGACTGTAACTGGGAATTTCAGATCAGGGTTGGTTGCGGACCGTATCAGGTTGGACTTACGGTCCGTAAGAGTTGGATACGGACCACAAGGGATTTCTCTTACGGTCCGTAAGACTGTCGCTGGCAGTTAAAAATTGGCAGTTGCCTGTTATAGCCGGTTGCACCGCCTTACTTGCATGGTTTTCGAAATACAGGAGTTGGGCCAGTGGTTTTACATGCATAGGGACACATGGGAACATCAGGAAACAATTATAGACTTAGGTGTGATGATCTTGTTACATGTGGTTCACTATATAAGAACTTGAAGTTGCAACATTTGAACTTGCATATTTGAAGATCATCCAAGGCACTCTCTGGAGCTTCTCTGACTTTCAACAAGTTTCCTTAGGATCCATAATCTTGCTTAGGACCTTTGTAAGTGTCCTTAACTTCCTAATTTCAGTTTTAATTAGCTTAATGACCATAAGTCAAACTTATCGTAATTAAGGTTTGACTTTGTGACTAATCACTAATGGTCCAGTCATTAGTTAAATTAAAAGTAGTTTTGAGTAGGTAATTATATGGGTAATAGACACTTAAAAGGGCACTCTCTGATTCCCATTCTAACTAGGTCAATTGTCGGGTCAAACTTGATTATAAAAAGTCAACAGAAAGCAATTTTTCAAATAAACACATAATTAACAATGTAGAAGCTATGGAACCTGTTTTATCATTCATATAACTTGGTAATTAATGTAAGAACATGTCTAAGCATGTTCAACCCGACAATTTTCAGTTTAAGCTCGGTTCGGAACCGAAAGTCGCAAAAGTAGACTTTTGCTTTGACTTTCAGTTCTGACCCAATGTAACATATTTTAGAAATGCCTTAGAGATTCATTAGGACCAGGTTACATTTTAGTATAACGCTCTGTGATTATACAACTTGGTTCATTAGTTATCCGATTCATATGCATGTTTACGTTATATGCCTAAATGTTGACCAATATGCCCTTTTGACCTTAAAACAAGAATTTTGAAAATGTGAGAGGACAATAATCTTTATTACTGATTTATAAACATGTCCCTAAATTTTCACATCAGTTGGAGGTCTAGATTAAGAGTTATGCTCAATAGCTTAATTAGAAAGCTTTTTATTAATTAAACGGCGTTATTAGCATAAAGCCTATCTAAACCCAATTTTTAATACCAAAATTTTTACCCAGTGATGTAAAATAATATTTTGGTATTTTTGAAGATTTTTATTTATTTTTAGGCTGAGCATAACATAGGGTTATAGCTTTGATTCGGTAAATGTCGGTTTTGCCCTTTTGGCCTATAAAATGAGTTTTACATAATATTTTGATACCAAACCTTTTGCTACTGATTTTATATAATAAATAAAATATTTTGAGTCTTCTGGAATGATAAAAATATCAGCTTTTCTTTAAAAACCCGGAAATCGCTTAAAACCGTCTTTTTACGCGTTTTAAACGCATAGTAAGTATTAAAACTATTTTAAATATATAAGACTTGATACCTACTGATATTTTTAGTAAATTTTTATATTTTAATAGTAAGCAAATGTTTTAAACTCAGAATTCCAGATTTGACCTTTTAGCTTATGTGAAATTACCAAAATGCCCCTACGGTGCATAATTTAGTTATAAGTGGTAAATTTCACCTATATTCCATACTCTACTGTTATGACTTATAAAAATAAGTATTTTTACGGAATACATCAGACCTGAAACTCGGATTCATATTTAAACTCTTTTATAACCTTTAAAATGACCAAAATACCCCTTCGGGGCATAAGTTGAGTTTAAATCCATTTTGGGCATAAAGGAAGGTATCCTACTGATATCACAACATATTTAAGGAATATTAACTCAGGAAACCTGTTCATGAATCATTTGGTTACCCGTTACGCATTCTTCGCGTTCGGTGCGGTTTATGTGACTAGTTTGGATAAATTGACCGAAACGGGTCAAACCTTATCATGTTTGTCTCAAAATCCGGAATGTGTTTAGTTTACCCATATTATACAAGTATACAAAGTTGTCGGGTCTAAACCACATTCTAATCCGGTCTTCGCTTAATCGTGCGTTTTGAACCGTATCTTCTTTTAAAACTAACCGGTCTAAGTCTAGGCTTAATTAAAGACCCGTTAGGAATCTAATAGGTTATTAAAACCTTCGTTCCAAATTAGGAGCCCGGTAAAAGCTACGTACACTTGCTGTTTGTGATTTATACTTTCTTAGGTAAATACTCTTAACTTATTTTCCCTATACGGGCTTGGGATACGGTATTATAATAATACCGCTTGGTCGGGTATGTAGTCATTTAAATCGGATTGTGATTAATGCATTTACATAACTCGTTTTAATCTGTATTATTTGGTGTATGGCCTTTGGGGGTTAAATGACCATGTCCCGGATATCCTTGGCATCATTCAAAGAAATGGCCACGACCTAAGCACGGGGTGTAGGCATACACCTGACAGTTGCATATGTAAAAACTGGTAATCCACTTAAAGGAATCAACCTTGTGGCCATTATACCTGTGGCATGTCAATTAATCTTGACCGGCTTTTCTAACCGGCACTGACGGACGACAAATAAGTAAAACTGTATACAAGATTATTTTAAATAATTGTCCCAAGTTATAAAAGATATTTTGTGCCGTGTGCATTCAAACTAATTTTCTTAAACTCTTTTCAAAATGAGTCAGTTAATTGTATTTACCAGTGTAAACTGACGTATTTTCCAAAAAGGCTAAGTGCAGGTACTAGACGAAATAGGCTGGCTACTCCTGGCATCATTAATCAAGTCTAGCAAGCTCTAGATGTTAAAGTCTGTTGAACAATGATCTTTTATCTTTTGATCCGCCTGTGGAACTTTTACTGTCCGGATTGTAATACTTTGATATTACTATTTATTCGGTTTGTAATGTGATTCACCTTTTGCTTCCGCTGTGCATTTAATATTGTGTTGTTTGACTATGATGCTATCAACTACGTCACGATACTCCCCACCGGTAATACGTGGAAATATCGGGGTGTGACAGGTTGGTATCAGAGCCAACATTGAGTGAATTAAACACTAGCCTTTTGTGTTTAATCTCAATGACACAGTTTGCACATTCATCGACTTCCGAGTCTAGACAAAGAACTTAGGACTAATCCAAATTTGTTTTATTTCTTAATTTTGTCCTTTATATTTCTTTGTTGTTCTTTTATTTGTGATAACAGGTTGAACAAGATGCCACCTAGATTTCGTGGAAGAGGTAGGGGCAAGGGGCCACTCATCTCCCCAAATGATCACGAGGCCGGGCCGTCACACCGGCGGACACCGTCAGATTCCCTAAGCAGAAGTCCTCAAGAAAACTGGAGGACCCATATTGAACCCGTAAGGAGCTCAGTCTCGCTGAGCTCCTCCCCTTCTTACCAAAACTCCTTTGGGCCTCAGTCTGAAAACGAGCCCCATAACTCCCACCATTCTTATATACCTCTCCAAGGCCACAACTCACCCTTCAACGACCCAACGCCCTATTTCCAGAGCCGGTTCAACCCGGCAAACCTAATTAATGAACCAATGGGTTATAACCCGTTGGGACCAGAAGACCACTTCTCCATGGATATGGACGAAGATCCGGAGCCTGCCCAACCGCCAACCAGAACGCCTACACACCCCATCGAAATTTCAGATGGGTCAACTTTTCTTGGATCACCTTATAATGGTCCCGACAGCTACGAGGCGAGGTTTAACCAGATCGACTGGGTGTTTACTCCCAGTTACCACAACTCACCGCAGCAGCAGCAGGATCCCTCCGAGGAATCCCGTTTTGTAGCGGTCACTCCGCCACCACCACCAGTGCAGCAACAGCCTCCGGAGCCACTGAGGCGTAGGAGAACAACCGCACGGATGTCCGTGCGAGGAGGAGTCCGTATCAGCACTCCTCAACCATCTAGTGGCAGTCATTATCCGCCACTATAGGAAGACCCACAGATGGGTGGGCCTTCGAACCCTGTTTCTGAGGTACAGTCTGCGCCAGTCGCACCGCCACCAGTGGGTTTTAACAACCCAATTCCTACATACGCCGGTTCAGCGGCGTACAACCCATTTGAGCAGCCGGCCCACACCAGCTACAACTACGCCGAGGCTGACCCATACCTGGTAGCGGCAAACTACAATGCCCTTCATCCAAAAGGACCCTTTGGAGTCCCATATCAAGATGGATATCCACACTATGGGTACCCACCTTATGGGTATCAACAACCGCCACCTCCTCAACCTCCGATGTATCAGCAGCCCCCGCAGCCGCCAGTGATATCGCCACCGCAGCACCAGGAGATTCTTCAAAGGTTGAGTTAGGTGGAGGATGAGGTTCGGGAAGAGCGTAGGCAAAACCGAGGAATTTTCAAGGGTCTGGCGAACTTAATCAAAGGGAAGACCAAAAAGGGTCATTAAACCCTTTATTTGTTTATTTGTATTTCTTTATTGTTAAATCAAGTCCCTGCGTGGACATCTATTTATGTAATCAGTCCCTGCGAGGACTTGTTTTTCCTGTTAGCCCCTGCGTGGGCATGTCTTTCCTACCTATCCCCTGCGTGGGAAAGTATTTCTGTTAAGTCCCGTTTAGGGCAAAAATGTACTCTTTTTAATTTATTAGTGGCATGTTATCATTTAAATTTTATTTGTCATTATATGCATAAATGTAAAATGTATGAAATAAATAAATATAAAAATAACATTTCTTTTATAAGATCTACCATTATAATAAAATGGCAAAAATCTAAAAAGGACAAGACCTAGCCCATGTGTCATCTTAAGACTAGGCCAAGATGGTAGTTCCTAAATTAGATTCAGATCCTTATTAACATCTCAATTTAGGATTGCTCTGCATATTAAAAAGAATCTTAAAGGTAAAACCTAGCCACATGTCATTTTAAATATGGCCAAGATGGTAAAACCTATTTAAAAAGATTCAAACCCTTGTTAACATCTGAAAACATGTTAACACTCTTGGCAAAATGTGATTCGATAAAATTGCATGAGTCATCCTTAAATTGGGTTATTCCAATTTTTTTATTTTTATATAATCACCCATTAGGGATGAAGTGCCTACGGGCTATAATTAATGTCCTTTGAGACTAAAGACAGTGGTGGTCTACAACTCCCTGTCAAGAAAAGGTAATGAACTTTGATTCAAGCCTTAATGCTTTGATTCTATAAAATCATGGCTTATAATTTAAATTGTCTTTGTGACTTGGCCTTTTGTGCCATTATTAAATTTAATTATAACTAAGGATTATTAATGAGAAATCCTGAATGAAATACTTAATAAATTAGCTAATATGGTTCTTTAATACCATGGTTAATAAATTAATGAGATGACAAATCTATTATAAACTTCTAAGAAGTCATTGTCATCATTTTATGTAGCAAGCAAGCTACATGGCTGAGTCTGAAGAAATCAACAGTCATCCAAGGGAAAATCATGATACCACCAGGATCAACGTAACTGGTGCAGAGCTTCAAGCGCTGATTGATAATGTTGTTACCAAGGCTATATATAGACAGTTTAATGAGTCAAGCGGTACTCGAAGTAGGACCTTATCAGTACCCCATTCTAAACCTAAGACTCACTCTGAGGCTCATAGTAAGCCACCTCGTAAACGTGATGGATCAAGGAGGGATGACGATCATCACTCCTCAAATCAGCATAGTGTTCCGTCGAAGAAGATTGAGCTCAAACGGGAACCACGTGGTAAGTCCTGTACCTACAAATATTTCGTCTCCTGTAAGCCCAGGGATTTCACTGGGGAGAAAGGGGCTGTGGATTGCATGACATGGTTGGACGAAATGGATACCGTGGTTGACATCAGTGGTTGCGCTGATAAGGATGTAGTGAAGTATGTATCTCAGTCGTTTAAAGGAGAAGCACTAGCCTGGTGGAGGTCTCTAATCCAGGCTACTGGGAAGATTCCATGGTACAATCTATCTTGGGATCAGTTTGTTGCACTCATCAAAGAGAATTACTGCCCTCAGCATGAGGTTGAAAAGATTGAGTCAGACTTCTTATCCCTGGTGATGAAAAATCTAGACTGTCAGACTTACCTTACTAGCTTTAATACCATGTCTCGACTGGTTCCATATTTGGTAACACCGGAACCCAAGCGAATTGCTCGTTTCATTGGGGGTTTAGCCCCGAAGATCAAAGTCAGTGTAAAGGCATCCCGACCTGCTACTTTTAGGTCAGCAGCTGACCTATCTTTATCCCTTACCTTGGATGCGGTCAGGCAAAGATCGCTTAAGAACTGGGAAGAAGGTAAGAGAAAACGTGAGGACGATAACTCGCGACGGTCTGAGAAGAAGTTTAAGGGAACCACAGACCACAAGAAGAAGTTTGGATCTGGCAAGGGTAGTCAGCAAGCAGATGAAAAGCCAAAGTGAAAAACCTGCCAGAAACGTCACTTCGGAAAATGCAGGTTTGAATCCAAGTCCCAGTCAAAACCGTTTGCATGTGGGTTATGCAAATCCAAAGAGCACAAGACGATAGAGTGCAAGAAGATAAAGGATGTCACGTGTTATAACTGTAACGAGAAGGGGCACATCAAGTCCAACTGCCCTAAATATGCCAAAAAGCCTGAAGAAGTCAAAAAGACCAATGCAAGAGTCTTTCGAATGGATGCACGAGAAGCTGTTCAGGACGATAATGTGATAACAGGTACCTTCCTTGTTAATGATGTTTATGCAAGGGTGTTATTTGATTCGGGTGCGGATAAGTCATTTGTAGATAATAAATTTTGTAAGTTGTTGAATTTACCTGTTAAAACCCTAAGCGTGAAGTATGAGGTTGAATTAGCCGATGGTACCTTAGAAACCGCATCAACCGTGTTAGATGGATGTTTTATATCCATTAGGAACCACTCTTTTCCATTATCCTTACTTCCTTTGAAATTAGCTGGTTTCGACATAGTAATAGGCATAGATTGGTTATCTCATAACCAAGCCCAGATTTTGTATAACAAGAAGCAAGTGGTAATCAAGAGTCCGTATGGTGAGCCACTTACCATACAGGGAGACACTCAGTATGGGTTGCCTGAGCAAGTGTCTATGCTCAAGGCATCGAGGTGTTTGAAGAAGGGTTGTGTCATTTATATGGCACAGGTAACTATCGATGAACCAAAACCCAAGGTTGAAGACATCCCTGTCATTTCGGAATATCCAGAAGTATTCCCTGAAGAACTACCTGGTTTACCACCAGATAGGCAAGTAGAGTTCAGAATTGACATCATTCCGGGAGCAGCACCTGTTGCAAGAGCACCTTATCGGTTCGCCCCAACTGAGATGAAAGAGTTGAGAACTCAGTTGGATGATTTGTTGGCAAAAGGGTTTATTAGACCTAGTTCGTCTCCTTGGGGAGCACCAATCCTGTTTGTAAAGAAGAAGGATGGATCGATGCGTCTATGCATCGATTATCGTGAGCTTAACAAAGTCACTATCAAGAATAGATATCCATTGCCCAGGATCGACGATCTGTTCGATCAATTACAAGGGGCAAGTTACTTCTCTAAGATCGATTTAAGGTCAGGCTATCATCAACTGAAGGTTAAAGATGAAGATGTGCACAAGACTGCATTTAGGACTCGTTATGGTCATTATGAGTTCTTAGTGATGCCTTTTGGGCTCACTAATGCACCAGCAGCGTTCATGGATCTCATGAACCGCGTCTGCAAGCCCTACCTGGATAAATTTGTCATCGTCTTCATTGATGACATTCTTATTTACTCAAAGAATCAGGCTGACCATGAGAAGCACCTTTGGTGTATTCTTTCACTGCTTCAACAAGAGAAACTCTATGCCAAGTTTTCAAAGTGTGAATTTTGGCTTCCCGAACCTCCTCAACCTCCGCTGTATCCAGGTGGATCCCGCTAAGGTAGAAGCTGTCATGAATTGGCAAGAGCCGAAGACACCCACAGAGATTCATAGCTTTTTGGGTCTAACTGGATACTATAGGCATTTTATTGAGAATTTCTCAAGGATTGCAGCACCCCTAACTTCGTTGACTAGAAAGAATATTAACTTTGATTGGGGTCCTAAGCAACAAGAATTGTTTGATGTACTTAAGCAGAAACTGAGCAATGCTCCCGTGTTGACATTGCCGGATGGAATAGAAGAATTTGTAGTATACTGCGACGCATCACACACTGGTATGGGGTGTGTGCTCATGCAGAAAGGCAAGGTTTTCGCCTATGCTTCTCGACAATAAAAAGTGCACGAAAAGAATTACACCACCCACGACTTGGAGTTGGGTTCCGTTGTATTTGCACTAAAGCTATGGAGACATTATTTGTATGGTACCAAGTGTGTGATCTATTCTGATCACAAGAGCCTTCAACATATGTTTAATCAGAAGGACCTAAACATGAGACAGCGTCGATGGATGGAGACTTTAAACGACTATGATTGTGAAATCAGATACCATCCAGGCAAGGCAAATGTGGTTGCCGATGCCTTAAGTAGGAAGGAAAGGGTTAAGCCCATAAGAATCAATGCCAAGAGCATTGAATTAAAGAACAGTTTAAATGAAAGATTGTTAGCCGCTCAGAAGGAAGCCGTATTGGAAGCTAACTACTCTAATGAAAAGTTAGGAGTAACTGCTGAGCTGTTATCTTATGGCAAGGATGGAATTCTAAGATTAAATGGACGAATATGGGTTCCAATCTATGGAGGACTACGGGATGTTATCATCCAAGAAGCCCATAGTTCTAAGTATTATGTTTATCCTAGAAGTGATAAGATGTACCAGGATTTAAAGGCTAATTACTGGTGGATAGGCTTGAAGAAGTCTATAGCCACTTATGTGGCCAAATGTCTGACGTGTGCTCAAGTTAAAGCAGAACATCAGAAGCCGTCAGGTTTGCTACAACAACCTGAACTTCCCACCTGGAAATGGGAAATGGTGACCATGGATTTTATCACCATGTTACCAAAGACTAAACGAGGGAATGATACTATTTGGGTGATAGTGGATAGACTGAATAAGTCAGCCCACTTACCTATTAAGTAAACACACAGCTCAGATAAGTTAGCTCAGCTGTACGTGGATGAGATTGTATCTCTCCACGGAGTGCCACTGTCTATCATCTCTGATAGGGACACGAGGTATACGTCGCATTTCTGGAAAAGCTTTCAGCAATCCCTAGGCACTCGATTAAACTTCAGCACTGCATATCATCCTCAAACGGATGGTCAAAGTGAGCGAACAATTCAAACACTGGAAGATATGTTAAGAGCTTGTGTTATTGACTTAGGAGGAAGTTGGGATGATCATCTTCCATTGATTGAATTTTCATATAATAATAGCTATCATTCCAGTATTCAAGCTGCACCATTTGAAGCTTTATATGGGAGAAAGTGCAGAACACCCGTTTGTTGGGCAGAAATTGGAGATGTCCAACTAACAGGACCTGATATAGTCCTGGAGACGATAGATAAAATTGTACAGATACGAGATCGTCTCAAAGCTGCCAGGGATAGGCAGAAAAGCTACGCAGATAAAAGGCGTAAACCTCTAAAGTTCGAGGTTGGTGACAAAGTGTTACTGAAAGTATCACCCTGGAAAGGAGTAATGCGATTTGGCAAGAAAGGCAAGTTAAGCCAAAGGTATATAGGACCATTCGAGATCATCGAATGTGTCGTAACAGTAGCTTACAAGTTAAACCTGCCTGAAGAGCTCAGTGGTATTCATAATGTATTCCACATCTACAATCTGAAGAAATGTCTAGCTGATGAATCACTAGTCATACCACATACGGATGTGCATATATATGAGAGCCTGAAATTTGTGGAAAAACCATTGTCGATTGAGGATCGACAGGTTAAGAAGCTTCGAAGGAAGCATGTACCGATTGTAAAAGTTAAATGGGATGCCCGTAGAGGTCCCGAGTACACGTGGGAGGTAGAGTCCACAATGAAAGAAAAGTACCCTCATCTGTTTCAGTAAATCTCGAGGTCGAGATTTCTTTTAAGGGGGTGAGGATGTAACACCTCGTAAAAAGCATGCCTAATAAAAATAAAGACACGTGTCATGGAAGGTAAACGTGTTATAAACCCGGATCAAGTTAAAGGATGTATGATAGGATTTAAAAGTGTCGACATGTTAATTAATACCTCTGAGCGACCTAATAATAAATCCCAAACCTTATTCTGTTTTATAAACATCTAATGTATACTCAAATCTGGTTATTTCTGATAATGCATAATTCAAATTTGCAAAGATGGGATCCTATGAGAGTATATACGATAAACTTTCATTCATGGATTTTTAAAGAATCCAAGACAATTCTAATGCATGGCAAGGTTGTCATAACACTTTAGACCTGATCAAGTGGTCCCATACTGATATTAAAGGCCCTAAATTCGTAATATCAAAGTTGCATGGCCAAATACTAGAGATTCTCAAATTTTTGTCTTCTGGTCATCGGTTAAGGACCGTATGGGTTTAGCCTTACGGTCCGCAAGGACTGTAACTGGGCATTTCAGATCAGGGTTGGTTGCGGACCATATCAGGTTGGAGTTACGGTCCGTAAGAGTTGGATACGGACCGCAAGGGATTTCTCTTACGGTCCATAAGACTGTCACTGGAAGTTAAAAATTGGCAGTTGCCTGTTATAGCCGGTTGCACCGCCTTACTTGCATGGTTTTCGAAATAGGAGTTGGGCCAGTGGTTTTACATGCATAGGGACACATGGGAACATCAGGAAACAATTATAGACTTAGGTGTGATGATCTTGTTACATGTAGTTCACTATATAAGAACTTGAAGTTGCAACATTTGAACTTGCATATTTGAAGATCATCCAAGGCACTCTCTGGAGCTTCTTTGACTTTCAACAAGTTTCCTTAGGATCCATAATCTTGCTTAGGACCTTTGTAAGTGTCCTTAACTTCCTAATTTCAGTTTTAATTAGCTTAATGACCATAAGTCAAACTTATCGTGATTAAGGTTTGACTTCGTGACTAATCACTAATGGTACAGTCATTAGTTAAATTAAAAGTAGTTTTGAGTTGGTAATTATATGGGTAATAGACCCTTAAAAGGGCACTCTCTGATTCCCACTCTAACTAGGTCAATTGTCGGGTCAAACTTGATTATAAAAAGTCAACAGAAAGCAATTTTTCAAATAAACACATAATTAACAATGTAGAAGCTATGGAACCTGTTTTATCATTCATATAACTTGGTAATTAATGTAAGAACATGTCTAAGCATGTTCAACCCGACAATTTTTAGTTTAAGTTCGGTTCGGAACCGAAAGTCGCAAAAGTAGACTTTTGCTTTGACTTTCAGTTCTGACCCAATGTAACATGTTTTAGGAATTCCTTAGAGCTTCATTAGAACCAGGTTACATGTCAGTATAACCCTCTGTGATTATACAACTTGGTTCATTAGTTATCCGATTCATATGCATGTTTCCGTTATATTTCTAAATGTTGACCAATATGCCCTTTTGACCTTAAAACAAGAATTTTGAAAATGTGAGAGGACAATAATCTTTATTACTGATTTATAAACATGTCCCTAAATTTTCACATCAGTTGGAGGTCTAGATTAAGAGTTATGCTCAATAGCGTAATTAGAAAGCATTTTATTAATTAAACGGCGTAATTAGCATAAAGCCTATCTAAACCCAATTTTTAATACCAAAATTTTTACCCACTGATGTAAAGTAATATTTTGGGATTTTTGAAGATTTTTATTTATTTTTAGGCTGAGCATAACATAGGGTTATAGCTTTGATTCGGTAAAAGTCAGTTTTGCTCTTTTGGCCTATAAAATGAGTTTTACATAATATTTTGATACCAAACCTTTTGCTACTAATTTTATATAATAAATAAAATATTTTGAGTCTTCTGGAATGATAAAAATATCAGCTTTTCTTTAAAAACCCGGAAATCGCTTAAAACCGTCTTTTTACGCGTTTTAAACGCATAGTAAGTATTAAAACTATTTTAAATATATAAGACTTGATATCTACTGATATTTTTAGTAAATTTTTATATTTTAACAGTAAGCAAAAGTTTTAAACTCAGAATTCCAGATTTGACCTTTTAAGCTTATGTGAAATTACCAAAATGCCCCTACGGTGCATAGTTTAGTTATAAGAGGTAAATTTCACCTATATACCATACCCTACTGTTATGACTTATAAAAATAAGTATTTTTATGAATACATCAGACCTGAAACTCAGATTCATATTTAAACTCTTTTATAACCTTTAAAATGACCAAAATACCCCTTCGGGGCATAAGTTGAGTTTAAATACATTTTGGGCATAATGGAAGGTATCCTAGTGATATCACAACATATTTAAGGCATATTAACTCAGGAAACCTGTTCATGAATCATTTGGTTACCCGTTACGCATTATTCGCGTTCGGTGCGGTTTATGTGACTAGTTTGCATAAATTGACCGAAACGGGTCAAACCTTATCATTTTTGTCTCAAAATCCGGAATGTGTTTAGTTTACCCATATTATACAAGTATACAAACTTGTCGGGTCTAAACCACATTCTAATCCGGTTTTCTTTTAATCGTGCGTTTTGAACCGTATCTTCTTTTAAAACTAATCGGTCTAAGTCTAGGCTTAATTAAAGACCCGTTTGGAATCTAATAGGTTATTAAAACCTTCGTTCCAGATTAGGAGCCCGGTAAAAGCTACGTGCACTTGCTGTTTGTGATTTATACTTTCTCAGGTAAATACTCTTAACTTATTTTCCCTATACGGGATTGGGATACGGTATTATAATAATAGCGCTTGGTCGGGTATGTAGTCATTTAAATCGGATTGTGATTAATGCATTTACATAACTCGTTTAATCTGTATTATTTGGTGTATGGCCTTTGGGGGTTAAATGACCATGTCCCGGATATCTTTGGCATCATTCAAAGAAATGGCCACGACCTAAGCAAGGGGTGTAGGCATACACCAGACAGTTGCATATGTAAAAACTGGTAATCCACTTAAAGGAATCAACCTTGTGGGCATTATACCTGTGGCGTGTCAATTAATCTTGACCGGCTCTTCTAACCGGCACTGACGGACGACAAATAAGTAAAACTGTATACAAGATTATTTTTAAATAACTGTCCCAAGTTATAAAAGATATTTTTTGCCGTGTGCATTCAAACTAATTTTATTAAACTCTTTTCAAAATGAGTCAGTTAATTGTATTTACCAGTGTAAACTGATGTATTTTCCAAAAAGGCTAAGAGCAGGTACTAGACGAAATAGGCTGGCTACTCCTGGCATCATTAATCAAGTCTTGCAAGCTCTAGATGTTAAAGTCTGTTGAACAATGATCTTTTATCTTTTGATCCGCCTGTGGATCTTTTACTGTCCGGATTGTAATACTTTGATATTACTATTTATTCGGTTTGTAATGTGATTCACCTTTTGCTTCCGCTGTGCATTTAATATTGTGTTGTTTGACTATGATGATATCAACTACGTCATGATACTCCCCACCGGGCCCACCGGTAATACGTGGAAATATCGGGGTGTGACACAAAGCCATCATATGTAATTGTTAGAAACAAATACTCTCCTTGTCATAGTTTATGTAATATTTAATGCTCAAAATACACCGATGTATATAAGTGCACATAAATGTATACACATATACATATAACATGTGACATCTGTGCTTGTAATCATTATACAAACTCTGAATTGTTCAATTATCAATAAAACAATGTGATTTAATCCCAATATTTGTTTATTTATGTTTGACATTTTACACGTTTCGATTTTTGTTCAATTTCAAACTCTATATCGCTTTCTGGTGAGTTATACGCAAACCGATGCGTAAACGTAATCAGTTTAACGTGATAAAGACTCCGGAACATCAACATAAGCTTAACATACCTTAAATAACCTTTACATAACTTAGAAATAAGTTTCAAAGGGTTTGGTATGGCAAAATCAAGCTTATTCGATCGCAGGGACTATTTACGTCAAAATGCAAAACTGTACCGATTTGTATTGTAACGGACAATCCGGAACATGATCATAAGTTAAATATACTATAAATATCCTTTACATAGCTTATAAATAGGCTTTGAGGGGTTCGGTATGCGAAAATAAACTTATTGGTCAATCAGGGACTAAAAGCGTCAAAACATGCATAAGTTTGCATTTTCGCACATATCTTACGTTCTGATTATATCCGGAGATCCAAAAATTTTTGTAATCATTTAAATATTTTATTTTAGTGACTGGCATGCTAAAATTCCATTCGTCGCGTAATTTGGATCGTTTTTCGCGTCCGTTCGTGTTTCGTCGTAATTAACCGAACAACGTGATCGTACGACCTAACAAACCAACATCCGAGAAATTTTCAAGCATATTTCATGTCCTCTACACTTTGGAATCATTGTAAAGCCTTGAAAATGGCTAAACGGGGCTTAAACGTGTCAAAAATTCATCAAAACCAAGTTTTTCACATTTAGGGACCATTTCTGACATTCTGCCAAACATTGTTCTCGCGGGGCGCGTAAGATGAGTCCTCATCTTACGCGGGGCGCGACAAAGGCCCAGATCAGGAAAACTATTTCTCTGATTCAGCAGCTGGTTTTCTGGTTTTGTACATGGTTTCTTTCAAACAATGAACTGTTTTTGGGCACCCATAGAATGATAAATCAGTGGGCACACATGGAGGGCCAAGATTGAAGCTCGTAGTCCAAGAAACGATCTTAACGGTTTTGGAAATCCTATATAGACCCACCTTGATTCATTTCAATCCTCACACTTGATCTAATTTATGCTCTAAGTTGAAGCCTTAGCTTCATACCTGAGTATTTTAGATCAATATCTTCATCGCTTGGACCTTTTGTAAGTTTCTTTCATGCTTTTATGCGTTTTTAAGCACGAAAGTCAAACAGTGTTTGACTTTCTGCTTTGACCAGTCAATGGTCAACACGATGTTCGTTTGAACTTCGCAACGTGAGCGTAATCACGATGGTCATAGTCCCTTGTGATTATACCTACTGATTACCACGTTATTTAGGCATAGTGACGAGTCATAGTTTCGGTCAGAATACGCGTTTATGCGTATTTTGCAACCAAACTATTCTTGGGTATCAAAACCCTCTGTTTTGATATCAAACTTGTTTTCTAACTTAGTTAAACATGTTTTAACTTGTTTAACTCGTCACTTTTAGTTTAGTGCTTATATAGGGTCGTAAGATAAGCGGTCTAATCAACCGTTTAGACTTTCGAACCCGACCCGTTTGGTCGATCATTAGGATCCGACCAAACACATTTTGTGACCATAGTTGTATAGGGGATAACCTTCTGAGGTTATACCTTATGGTCACTACGTTTAGTTAGTTGTATGATAGGTAGTTTATATGCCTTAGGAAATGACCAAAATGCCCTTTTTACGCATAAATTCATTCTAAGCATATGTAACTTAAATTTTGACATCTAAACTGATTAGGCAACATTATTAGACTTGTTAAGGCATATAATACTTGTCATAGGACTAATTAGGCGGTCCGAACACGTTTTACGCGAACGACGCGTTAAAGTAGCATAAGCTACCTAAACGAATCGTAATGGGTCATAAGTACTTAGGATAGGTTCCGTTTTTGAATGTAGGCTTTGTTAAACCATACTACATGAGTTCCTATACTCATTTGGTTTACGAAACCTCATTTTATCCGATCTTCCGATTTAGGTCCGGTTTATTAACGTAGTTACCTATAGTAGGTGCTGATTGATTCCGTGATCCCTCTAGCTTTGCTTGGTTGTTATTCAAAGACTTCTAAGCATTCTCAAGTGAGTACATAGACCCCTTTTTACTATTTTCAAATATTTTGGGGTGAAACACATGTGCCTACTTGTTACTTTCGTGCTTTTCATGCTTTTATAACATATGTTTGCTATGTTCATATACAATACATGATTTCATCCATGTTTTTGCTATGTATGTTTTAATTAACATGCTAGTACATTGATTTCATAAACACATTTGTTTCATATGCTTATTTCAGCATATGTACACATTGATTTACACCACATTTTTGCTACGTATGTTCATTTAGCATACTTAGTACATTGTTTTCACGTAACATGCTTACATTTGGTACGACATTTGGTTTGTATAACGAAACTGAAATACGTTCATTAACATTGATCACGCCACTCGATAGTAAGTAGTGGTACCATAGGACTTGACAACTCCCATTCCTGAAATCCTATGTTTGTTTGGACGTAAGGAATGACGAATCTGAAAACATTTTTGATAAACCTTTGATTTATTCTAGGGTTTATCCTTCAGTCTCAAGGCTTGAATGTATATGTTTAACAATACCACATAAGTGTTTGTATCAGTAAAGCATGGATTTTGCAAAACATATCTTATGACTTAAACTATGATTTATATCAAATACAATGTTTTGTACATTTTTACTTATAGGGTTGAGTAAATGCTTTTTTTCACCATACATTACATTTGTTTACACATGAACATTTTGACATTGGTTTAAACAATACATTTTGGTGGTTTGTTTTGGTAAGTGACTTAAATAACGAGGCATGTGTAATATGATAAAAGCATGGTGGATACGCTGCTGGTACTTCGTATATATAAATGCTTTTATGATATTACATATTGTAGCGTTATCTAAACCACTTCTATTTATACAAAAAATTGATACATTTAACACAAATGCCATGATTTGTACAAATTCTTTTACTTGATTATTCATTTAACCTCACATTTTTCTTTTATAACATCTGATTTCCTTATCGATTTTCGTATGATTTATAAAAGAAAACCTTTTTAATAAGATTCATGACTAACCTTTTGTTAAACTTTTCTTCCAACTACAAGTCATGAATCCTTCATCAATAAAATCTATGTATCTCACAGACATTTTTATGCTGACGTACCTATTTTCACATGTGTTTTCAGGAGCTGATGCATAGGAATGATCAAGATACACTTAGGCGGACCTGTGCCTTAGTGACATAAAATGAAGCAAGATTAGCTTAAATTATGTTATGTACTCTTTGTTTTCTTGTTTAAAACAATGTAACCACTTTGTTAATAAATAAAACAAAACTTTAAATACCATGGTTGTGAAACAATAATTCTGTTGCTCGACTCCCCGACGTTTCCGCCGCGGTTTGTTGTTTTACGCGGTCGGGGTGTGACAGAAGAGTTGGTATCAGAGCCAATGGTTATAGGGAATTAGGTTATTAGTAATGCTTTGACCTAGACTATAACTTTTCTAGGACCCTAACACAAGTTGTCTTGTGTTTAGATTTTAAAACATTACCGTCACCTATCTTTAGGTGATTACCAAAACAAAAACACAATTTTCCAAAACGATTTTTTAAAATCAATCATCTATTCGTAGATGATTTGTTATGAGGTTTTGGACCCTCCAATTTTCCAAATCAATTTTGAAAATTCAATCATCCATTTTTGATTGATTCTTTTGGCTTAATGCCTTCCAAGTTTTCAAAATCTCGTCAAAGTTTTGGGCCTAAATAATGTGAATACGTGCAATCTGGAAGGGTGGATGCCTGTATCTTGAGTTTTCTGTCTAGGCTAGAGTGTTCGTACAAATCCACATAATCGGACCAGTCACTCTTACCTGGGAACTCTTGGGGTGAGTGTCCACTTATAGGCTAAAGCATGTCTTCGCAATACATTATTATGACCCATTTACTTTGATTTGTCACTGTGTGTCGTTTGTTTGCTTTTTGGTACGAACAAATGACCACCATCCATGCTTTTTGTCGATATTTGTATCATTTCATTTTTATCTAATCATCTCACTCGTTTTCTCTCATGTTTCCTCTTTTAGAATGCCTCCTCGACGCGACAATCAGTTACCTAATGCCGAAATGGCAGCTATCATTGTGCAGCAAATGGCTGCTGCACTCCCGAATATCATTGCTCAAGTTAACCAAGCCAACAATTGTAACACCTGTGCCTTCACGGCCATCAAACAAATCCCAAACCAATGAAATATTATATTTCATACTTGGGATTTGTAAAAATATGTGTATCATTTGCACATATCAATTCTTGTTCAAATTCCAAACTCTAAATCGCTTTCTGGAAGGTTATACGCGCACCGATGCGTAAATATAACCAGTTTAATGCAACAAACACTCCGGAATAGTGACATAGGCTTAACATACCTTAAATAACCGTTACATAACTTAGAAATAAGTTTTGAAGGCTTTGGTATGGCAAAATCTAGTTAATTCGCTTACAGGGACTAAACTTGACAAACTGCGAAAGTATGCCAATTTGAACTGTAACAGACATTCCGGAACATGGCCATAAGTTAAACATACCATAAATATCCTTTACATAGCTTAGAAATAGGCTTTGAGGGGTTCGGTGTGCTAAAATAAACTTTTGGGTCATTCAGGGACTAAAAGTGTCAAAAAGTGCACAAGTTTGCATTTTCGCGCATAACTTACGTTCTGAATACATCCGGACATCCAAAAATTTATGTAAGCATGACTATATTATATTTTAGTGTTCGCCATAAGAAAAATCCATTCGTCACGTCATTTGGATCGTTTTTTCGCGCTTGTGCGCATTCCGTCGTAATTAAGCGAACATCGCGTTCGTACGACCAAACGAACCATCATCCGGCATATTTTTGAGCATGTTTTGAGTTCCCTATACTTTAACTTCATTTTAGAGCCTTGAAATGAGGTTAACGGGGTTCAAACGCATCGAAAAAGGCCTTAAAACACCACAGGGACCAAAACTGTCAAAGAAATCAAAGAAGCGAAAGGGTGCCCAAAATTTTGCTGTTACAGCACAGACTGCTCAGAACCCGCGGAACCAACCAGCTCAGCCACCTGCAAAGAAAGCATATGCCGGTACCGCACCTTATTGTGCACGCTGCAACGGTCATCACGCAGTACAACAAGCTTGCTGGCAATGCACGACGTGTGGTAAACTTGGGCATTTGGCCAAGGTTTGTCGTTTGGGACAAAATCAGGCTGCTCAGGTTCAAGCTCCGGTTCAAGGGAATGCTGTGAGATTTCCACTGGGTTCATGTTTCAACTGCGGAGAGATCGGTCATTTCCGTCACAACTGCCCGAGACTGATGAATGCAAATGCTAACGCAAACCCGAATGCGAACGTCAACGTCAATGTAAATCCAGCACGCGGTCGAGTGTTTAACATCAATGAGGCACTCAATGATGAAGGAGTGAACAATTAGTATTTTGTTTTTCCTCTGGTTGGTATCTTGTAACATTTAAAGACAATGCGGTTGTTATATAAATAAAATTTGTGGTTTTATTTTTAACTAATGCAATTGTATGAATGTTTGATTCAACCTTATGATGTCAACACAAAGATAAAACTACTTGTGTGGTTCTGTCATTTTTATGATCACTTGTGATCTCCCTAAGAACCTCAAACACTTGTTTCTTTTAAATCTAAAGTATCTTATCGTCTTGCACCGTTCAAGATGCAAGAATTATCAAAACAGCTTCAAGAGTTGTCTGATAAAGGATTCATCCGTCCAAACTTTTCACCTTGGAGAAACTCCTGTTCTCCTTGTGAAAAGAAAAATGGATCTTTTCGAATGTATATCGATTAACGTAAGCCTAGTAAGCTTACCATCAAGAATCGATATCCCCCTACCTTAAATCAACGATTTCTCCGATCAACTGCATAGCGTTTCATGCTTTTCCAAGATCGATTTGCGTTTTGGGTATCATCAACTTTGTATTCTCAAAGAAGATATTCCCAAAAACGGTTTTCTGCACGAAGTATGGCCATTACGAGTTTACAGTCATGCCATTTAGGTTGACAATTACTCCAGCCATCTTCAAGGACTTAATAAATAGAGTCTGCAAGCCTTATTTGGATCAGATCGTCATTGTTATTATTGATGACATCTTGATCTATTCATGTCCTGAGCCGATCACGATCAACACCTTCGTTGACATCGGAGCCCTGATTGAATTCCTTGTACACTTTAAAAGTACAAAACAACTCAATTAGGACAAACCAAATTCCTTTTAAGATCTTCCTATCTTCATAGTTAGATTCTTGAAAATATTTAAAGTGCCAAAGGAAATCCACGGATTGGGTTTCTGGTATGCTTTAAATACCCGTGTCCAAAGATAACAAATTAAAGGTCAAATTGAACGATTATGCGATTGAACGAGTACGCAATTATGTGACTATGTGTTTATTCATCTTATGTTTTTTTTTTTTTGCATTTTTGTGTTTTAATACTCTGGATATTCGTTATCCAAATCCTCGCAGAATCTTTCATATCTTCATATGAGGGATTCGTAGCAGGATATTCAAAAAAAAAAGTACTACCTTAAATCCTTAATGGGCTTCTATGTAATAGTTAAGACCCTTGGATTATATAGTACTGCTCCATTATTCATAAGAAACCCTTTAGTGGTCTAATCAAAAAGATTGATTCACAATTTGGTTAAAGAACGACATCCAGTGATGTAGCTGGACAGACTCCTTGATAGTCTATTTAGATCATTTATTGATTTAATTAAAAGGACTCTATGGCGGTCTAGTCACACTCATCACAGGATTGTTCATTTGGTTTTCCCCTGCACATTATAAAATGGACTGAGTGAACTATGCAAGGAATTGTCTGATTATGGACGCGTACATAATTATGAAATTTAGTGCACAGAAACCCAGTAAGATTTATTATGTGTAAGAACCGATAGTGACAACAATAACGAAATGAGAACGATGTAATAGAGGTACGGTGGACGCACCAATGACGCTTTATATACTTGTATATAAGTATCCCTCTTACATTGCAAACATGATGTTATTAAAGTCACTAGAAGTTCAGAACCCTAACCAATGTTGTTTGATCTTTTCAACTTCATGCTTTCAAGCTCTCACAAGTTTCCTCTAAATAAATTTCGGGACGAAATTTCCTAAAGTAGGGGAGACTGTAACACCTGTGCCTTCACGGCCATCAAACAAATACCAAACCAATGAAATATTATATTTCATACTTGGGATTTGTAAAAATATGTGTATCATTTGCACATATCAATTCTTGTTCAAATTCCAAACTCTAAATCGTTTTCTGGAAGGTTATACGCGCACCGATGCGTAAATATAACCAGTTTAATGCAACAAACACTCCGGAATAGTGACATAGGCTTAACATACCTTAAATAACCTTTACATAACTTAGAAATAAGTTTTGAAGGCTTTGGTATGGCAAAATCTAGTTAATTCGCTTACAGGGACTAAACTTGACAAACTGCGAAAGTATGCCAATTTGAACTGTAACAGACATTCCGGAACATGGCCATAAGTTAAACATACCATAAATATCCTTTACATAGCTTAGAAATAGGCTTTGAGGGGTTCGGTGTGCTAAAATAAACTTTTGGGTCATTCAGGGACTAAAAGTGTCAAAAAGTGCACAAGTTTGCATTTTCGCGCATAACTTACGTTCTGAATACATCCGGACATCCAAAAATTTATGTAAGCATGACTATATTATATTTTAGTGTTCGCCATAAGAAAAATCCATTCGTCACGTCATTTGGATCGTTTTTTCGCGCTTGTGCGCATTCCGTCGTAATTAAGCGAACATCGCGTTCGTACGACCAAACGAACCATCATCCGGCATATTTTTGAGCATGTTTTGAGTTCCCTATACTTTAACTTCATTTTAGAGCCTTGAAATGAGGTTAACGGGGTTCAAACGCATCGAAAAAGGCCTTAAAACACCACAGGGACCAAAACTGTCAATTTTGAAACTTTTCTGAAGCTGGTGCATGCTAGCGTAGCGCGAGCCCTATAGGCTTTACCAGTCGCGCTACGCGACTGCCTATTCTGGGCAGAAAACATGCAGAAACTCAGTTTTTCGCATTAGGGACCAGATTCGATGTATTAGCCGTTGTTTAATTCACAACCACACATTCTAAACTTGCTTAGTCAGCGGATAAGGATGGAACTTAGGCACCATAACCTTGCAACACATGTATGGAAGGAATTTAAGCACCTAAGCACCATAACTTTGCAACACATGTATGGATGGAATTTAAGCACCTAAGCACCATAACTTTGCAACACATGTACGGATGGGATTAAGGCACGATATTCGACAAGCGATCTTAACGGTTCGGGTATTCCTATAAATACCCCAACACCCCCATTGCTAAAATCACTAGAATTCTGAATTGAGAACCTCTAAGTTGAAACCATTGTTTCATACCTGAGATTCTTGACTCGGGATTAGCATTCGGGGACCCTTCGTAAGTATTCTTTCGTTCTTTTCCTTATTTTATTGCTTTTCGAGTCAGAAAGTCAAACTTTGTTTGACTTTCAGCGTTGACCAGTAATGGTCAATGCGAAGTTCGTTTGAACTTCGCAACGTGATTGTAATCACGATGGTTATAGTCCTTAGGGACTATGCCTACTGATTACCACGTTGTCTAGGGTCGTAGGGTAGGCGATCTAATAAATCGCCTATACCTTCGAGCCCGACCCAGTTTGGTCGATCATTAGGATCCGACCAAATACATTAGGTGACCCTAGTATAGGGCATAACCTTCCAAGGTTATACCCTATGGTCACATCGTTTAAGTAGTTGTATGATAGGTAGTTTATATGCCTTAGGTAAATTACCAGAATACCCTTTTCATGTATAATTGGTAATTAAGCATATGTAACCTAAACTTTTGTCACATAACTGATTATGTAACATGTATAGGCATATAACACTTGTCATAGGACTAGTTAGACGGTCCGAACGCGTTTCACGCGCACGACGCGTTAAAGTAGCATAAGCTACCTTAATGGGTCGCGATGGGTCGAAAGCACTTAGGTTTGGTTTCATTGTAGTATGTAGGCCTTGTTAAACCATATCATATGAGTTCCAATACTCATTTGGTTTACCAAGCCTCATCCTATCCAATCTTTCGATTTGAGTCCGGTTTATTTATATAGTATTGGATTTGCCGACTGATTCCGTGCTCCCTCTAGCTTTGTCTGGTTGTTGTTCAAGACCTCCAAGCATTCTCAGGCGAGTACATTTTTTCCCCTCTTTTACTGTTTTCAACTGTTTTGGGGTGACTCATATGTGCTAAATGTTTTATCAATGGTTTCGAGAACAATTACAATGTAGTTTCAAGAACAATAACAATTATTTCAAGAACGCTAACAATGATTTCAAGAACGAATACAATGATTTCAAAAACTAATAACAATTTCAAAAAGTGAACAAACTTGTTGGTTGTAGTTTACATAACCGATGACATTCATTAGCAATGATCAAGCCGACCAGTATTAGGTTATGGTACCATAGGATCTGACAAATCCCGTTATTTACTGCACCCATTGTTATGTGTGGGGGTTGTGGGTAGCGACTGAATCTGTAATCATTAACTTATCCTTTGGTAAGGGTTTGTTAAGAACGAGAACGAGAGCGAGATGGAGCGAGGAACGCGTCAAGAAGGTTTGAATGTTATTAGAGAATCGACCATAAAGTAGTTTCACAATTAAAATATTAACTTACCCTTTGGTAAGGGTTTGTTAAGAACAAGAACAAGTTTTAATATTTGGGTAAACATTTGTACATGATTGACATTTGATCATGCATTTCCCACAAAACATAACTTTGATTTAAACCAAGTTTTACTTCAATACTTTGTTTTTGTGCATATGGTTTAGTTGAGACATTTCACTTGCCATACATGACATTTTGACATAGACATTTGACATGGATATTTGACATAGACATTTGACATGGATATTTGACATAGACATTTGACATGGATATTTGACATAGACATTTGACATGGATATTTGACATAGACATTTTGACATGATTTACATCTTGACATGAATACTTTGACACATTACCCAATACATTTGACAATTGATTTAAACATAGACTTCTTACATTGGTTGGTTTGGATTGATTAAGTGATTATGTAACGATGCGTGTGTAATATGATACAAGCATGGTGGATACGCCGCTGGTACTTCCTATATATAAGTGTTTGTATGGTATTACATATCATAGCGTTATTTGAATCATTTCAGTTTGAGACATAGAACATTTTATACAAATAACATACTTTTCACAAGACATTGATTTATAAACAACTTATCTTATGCAAACTCATTTTACATGGTTATTCATTTAATCATGCATTATTCTCTTATTTATACTTATCATCCGAACTTATTATTTTTCAAATGATTTACAAAGACAAAGCAAATTACAAGGTTCATGACTAAACATTTTCTTAAACAGAAGTCATGAATCTTATTTTCACAAAACCTATGTACTCGCCAGCATTTCTTTGCTGACCTCGTTTTCACATATGTTTCAGGTATTGTTGGATGATATCGATTGATAAGATGCATGCTCACATAGGACTGGACAAGGCCTTAGTGACTCAATAACAATGATAGACTATGTTTAAATAGTGTAATTAGATTTCCAGACGATGTAATTACTCAATGTTTAATAAAACGAAACACTTTTGATATCCATGGTTATGAAACATTAATTCTGTTGCAACACGCCCCGATGTTTCCGCCGCGATTTGTTGTTTTACGCGGTCGGGGTGTGACAGAAAGATGGTATCAGAGCCAATGGTTATAGGGAATTAGGTTATTAGTAATGCTTTGACCTAGTCTATAACCTTCTTAGGACCCTAACGCGAGTTTACTTGCGTTTAGTCATAAAACAATACCGTCACCTATCCTTAGGCGACGACCACAACAAGAACATAAATTTCAAAACCGCTTTGAAAACTAATCATCTGTTCTAGGATGATTGATTACAAGGTTTTGAACCCTCTATTGTAAGGTTTTGAACCCTCTGTTATATGGTTTTGAACCCCTTCGAATTTTCAAAATCTCGACAAGGTTTTGAGTCTTAAATAATGTGAACACGTGCAAACTGGAAGGGTGAATGCCTGTATTCTGGGTTTTCTGTCTAGGCAAGCACTTCGTATATATCTCATCAGACGCGAGACCAGTTGTGCTTACCTGGGAATTCTTGGGATGAGTGTTCACTTATAGGCGAGCATGTCTTCGCGATACATTATTTTTGACCCATTTACTTTGATCAGTCACTGTGTGCCGTTTGTTGCTTTGTAGTAACAAACAAATAACCACTATCCTTGCTTTCATCAGATTTGTTTCATCTCATTCTTTTCGTCTAAATTCTCTCACTCGTTTCCTTTCATGTTTCCTCTTTTAGACAATGCCTCCTCGATGCGAAAACCAGATAGAGACTGCCGAGCTGGCAGAAATCATTGCGCAGCAAATGGCTGCTCAATTCCCAAACCTCTTTGCTCAATGGAACCAAGCCAACAACAACAACAATGTACTATGCAAATACAAGGATTTTAACCAGGCTAAACCACTCAAGTTTAGTGGTTCTGAAGGAGCGACTGGGCTTCTTCAATGGTTCGAGAGCATTGAGAATACTTTCCGCCACGTGCAGTGTCCTAACAATCGCAAGGTCGAGTTTTCTTCCAGTGTGTTTCAGAAGAGGGCTCTCACATGGTGGAACGGGGTTATGAGGGATCGTGGTGCAGAAGTTGCTCTGGCACAGACATGGGCTGAACTTAGGGCCCTGATGATGAGGGAATTCTGTCCTCGTCATGAGCAGCGAGCTTTGGAGAAGGAATTTGATGAATTGAAGCAAGATAGTGGTGAGCACAGGGCGTATACTGATAGGTTTGAGGAGTTGAGTCTGCTTTGCCCGACAATGGTTACCCCACTTGACATAGCTATCGAAAGGTACATTGACGGCCTACCTGACTCGGTACAAGACATCCTTACTGGTAGTAACCCTGCCACACTCCGTCAGGCGATCGAGTTATCAGCGACATTGACTGAGTCGCAGATTCGGAAGAACAAGTTACACAGGAAGGGTGACAAGGGCAAGAAACAGTCAGCTGACAAGGAGGATAGCAAGAAAGGCCAAAACAAGAAGGGTAAGGAAGGTGAGACGTCAAAGAAATCAAAGAAGCGAAAGGGTGCCCAAAATTTTGCTGTTACAGCACAGACTGCTCAGAACCCGCGGAACCAACCAGCTCAGCCACCTGCAAAGAAAGCATATGCCGGTACCGCACCTTATTGTGCACGCTGCAACGGTCATCACGCAGTACAACAAGCTTGCTGGCAATGCACGACGTGTGGTAAACTTGGGCATTTGGCCAAGGTTTGTCGTTTGGGACAAAATCAGGCTGCTCAGGTTCAAGCTCCGGTTCAAGGGAATGCTGTGAGATTTCCACTGGGTTCATGTTTCAACTGCGGAGAGATCGGTCATTTCCGTCACAACTGCCCGAGACTGATGAATGCAAATGCTAACGCAAACCCGAATGCGAACGTCAACGTCAATGTAAATCCAGCACGCGGTCGAGTGTTTAACATCAATGAGGCACTCAATGATGAAGGAGTGAACAATTAGTATTTTGTTTTTCCTCTGGTTGGTATCTTGTAACATTTAAAGACAATGCGGTTGTTATATAAATAAAATTTGTGGTTTTATTTTTAACTAATGCAATTGTATGAATGTTTGATTCAACCTTATGATGTCAACACAAAGATAAAACTACTTGTGTGGTTCTGTCATTTTTATGATCACTTGTGATCTCCCTAAGAACCTCAAACACTTGTTTCTTTTAAATCTAAAGTATCTTATCGTCTTGCACCGTTCAAGATGCAAGAATTATCAAAACAGCTTCAAGAGTTGTCTGATAAAGGATTCATCCGTCCAAACTTTTCACCTTGGAGAAACTCCTGTTCTCCTTGTGAAAAGAAAAATGGATCTTTTCGAATGTATATCGATTAACGTAAGCCTAGTAAGCTTACCATCAAGAATCGATATCCCCCTACCTTAAATCAACGATTTCTCCGATCAACTGCATAGCGTTTCATGCTTTTCCAAGATCGATTTGCGTTTTGGGTATCATCAACTTTGTATTCTCAAAGAAGATATTCCCAAAAACGGTTTTCTGCACGAAGTATGGCCATTACGAGTTTACAGTCATGCCATTTAGGTTGACAATTACTCCAGCCATCTTCAAGGACTTAATAAATAGAGTCTGCAAGCCTTATTTGGATCAGATCGTCATTGTTATTATTGATGACATCTTGATCTATTCATGTCCTGAGCCGATCACGATCAACACCTTCGTTGACATCGGAGCCCTGATTGAATTCCTTGTACACTTTAAAAGTACAAAACAACTCAATTAGGACAAACCAAATTCCTTTTAAGATCTTCCTATCTTCATAGTTAGATTCTTGAAAATATTTAAAGTGCCAAAGGAAATCCACGGATTGGGTTTCTGGTATGCTTTAAATACCCGTGTCCAAAGATAACAAATTAAAGGTCAAATTGAACGATTATGCGATTGAACGAGTACGCAATTATGTGACTATGTGTTTATTCATCTTATGTTTTTTTTTTTTTGCATTTTTGTGTTTTAATACTCTGGATATTCGTTATCCAAATCCTCGCAGAATCTTTCATATCTTCATATGAGGGATTCGTAGCAGGATATTCAAAAAAAAAAGTACTACCTTAAATCCTTAATGGGCTTCTATGTAATAGTTAAGACCCTTGGATTATATAGTACTGCTCCATTATTCATAAGAAACCCTTTAGTGGTCTAATCAAAAAGATTGATTCACAATTTGGTTAAAGAACGACATCCAGTGATGTAGCTGGACAGACTCCTTGATAGTCTATTTAGATCATTTATTGATTTAATTAAAAGGACTCTATGGCGGTCTAGTCACACTCATCACAGGATTGTTCATTTGGTTTTCCCCTGCACATTATAAAATGGACTGAGTGAACTATGCAAGGAATTGTCTGATTATGGACGCGTACATAATTATGAAATTTAGTGCACAGAAACCCAGTAAGATTTATTATGTGTAAGAACCGATAGTGACAACAATAACGAAATGAGAACGATGTAATAGAGGTACGGTGGACGCACCAATGACGCTTTATATACTTGTATATAAGTATCCCTCTTACATTGCAAACATGATGTTATTAAAGTCACTAGAAGTTCAGAACCCTAACCAATGTTGTTTGATCTTTTCAACTTCATGCTTTCAAGCTCTCACAAGTTTCCTCTAAATAAATTTCGGGACGAAATTTCCTAAAGTAGGGGAGACTGTAACACCTGTGCCTTCACGGCCATCAAACAAATACCAAACCAATGAAATATTATATTTCATACTTGGGATTTGTAAAAATATGTGTATCATTTGCACATATCAATTCTTGTTCAAATTCCAAACTCTAAATCGTTTTCTGGAAGGTTATACGCGCACCGATGCGTAAATATAACCAGTTTAATGCAACAAACACTCCGGAATAGTGACATAGGCTTAACATACCTTAAATAACCTTTACATAACTTAGAAATAAGTTTTGAAGGCTTTGGTATGGCAAAATCTAGTTAATTCGCTTACAGGGACTAAACTTGACAAACTGCGAAAGTATGCCAATTTGAACTGTAACAGACATTCCGGAACATGGCCATAAGTTAAACATACCATAAATATCCTTTACATAGCTTAGAAATAGGCTTTGAGGGGTTCGGTGTGCTAAAATAAACTTTTGGGTCATTCAGGGACTAAAAGTGTCAAAAAGTGCACAAGTTTGCATTTTCGCGCATAACTTACGTTCTGAATACATCCGGACATCCAAAAATTTATGTAAGCATGACTATATTATATTTTAGTGTTCGCCATAAGAAAAATCCATTCGTCACGTCATTTGGATCGTTTTTTCGCGCTTGTGCGCATTCCGTCGTAATTAAGCGAACATCGCGTTCGTACGACCAAACGAACCATCATCCGGCATATTTTTGAGCATGTTTTGAGTTCCCTATACTTTAACTTCATTTTAGAGCCTTGAAATGAGGTTAACGGGGTTCAAACGCATCGAAAAAGGCCTTAAAACACCACAGGGACCAAAACTGTCAATTTTGAAACTTTTCTGAAGCTGGTGCATGCTAGCGTAGCGCGAGCCCTATAGGCTTTACCAGTCGCGCTACGCGACTGCCTATTCTGGGCAGAAAACATGCAGAAACTCAGTTTTTCGCATTAGGGACCAGATTCGATGTATTAGCCGTTGTTTAATTCACAACCACACATTCTAAACTTGCTTAGTCAGCGGATAAGGATGGAACTTAGGCACCATAACCTTGCAACACATGTATGGAAGGAATTTAAGCACCTAAGCACCATAACTTTGCAACACATGTATGGATGGAATTTAAGCACCTAAGCACCATAACTTTGCAACACATGTACGGATGGGATTAAGGCACGATATTCGACAAGCGATCTTAACGGTTCGGGTATTCCTATAAATACCCCAACACCCCCATTGCTAAAATCACTAGAATTCTGAATTGAGAACCTCTAAGTTGAAACCATTGTTTCATACCTGAGATTCTTGACTCGGGATTAGCATTCGGGGACCCTTCGTAAGTATTCTTTCGTTCTTTTCCTTATTTTATTGCTTTTCGAGTCAGAAAGTCAAACTTTGTTTGACTTTCAGCGTTGACCAGTAATGGTCAATGCGAAGTTCGTTTGAACTTCGCAACGTGATTGTAATCACGATGGTTATAGTCCTTAGGGACTATGCCTACTGATTACCACGTTGTCTAGGGTCGTAGGGTAGGCGATCTAATAAATCGCCTATACCTTCGAGCCCGACCCAGTTTGGTCGATCATTAGGATCCGACCAAATACATTAGGTGACCCTAGTATAGGGCATAACCTTCCAAGGTTATACCCTATGGTCACATCGTTTAAGTAGTTGTATGATAGGTAGTTTATATGCCTTAGGTAAATTACCAGAATACCCTTTTCATGTATAATTGGTAATTAAGCATATGTAACCTAAACTTTTGTCACATAACTGATTATGTAACATGTATAGGCATATAACACTTGTCATAGGACTAGTTAGACGGTCCGAACGCGTTTCACGCGCACGACGCGTTAAAGTAGCATAAGCTACCTTAATGGGTCGCGATGGGTCGAAAGCACTTAGGTTTGGTTTCATTGTAGTATGTAGGCCTTGTTAAACCATATCATATGAGTTCCAATACTCATTTGGTTTACCAAGCCTCATCCTATCCAATCTTTCGATTTGAGTCCGGTTTATTTATATAGTATTGGATTTGCCGACTGATTCCGTGCTCCCTCTAGCTTTGTCTGGTTGTTGTTCAAGACCTCCAAGCATTCTCAGGCGAGTACATTTTTTCCCCTCTTTTACTGTTTTCAACTGTTTTGGGGTGACTCATATGTGCTAAATGTTTTATCAATGGTTTCGAGAACAATTACAATGTAGTTTCAAGAACAATAACAATTATTTCAAGAACGCTAACAATGATTTCAAGAACGAATACAATGATTTCAAAAACTAATAACAATTTCAAAAAGTGAACAAACTTGTTGGTTGTAGTTTACATAACCGATGACATTCATTAGCAATGATCAAGCCGACCAGTATTAGGTTATGGTACCATAGGATCTGACAAATCCCGTTATTTACTGCACCCATTGTTATGTGTGGGGGTTGTGGGTAGCGACTGAATCTGTAATCATTAACTTATCCTTTGGTAAGGGTTTGTTAAGAACGAGAACGAGAGCGAGATGGAGCGAGGAACGCGTCAAGAAGGTTTGAATGTTATTAGAGAATCGACCATAAAGTAGTTTCACAATTAAAATATTAACTTACCCTTTGGTAAGGGTTTGTTAAGAACAAGAACAAGTTTTAATATTTGGGTAAACATTTGTACATGATTGACATTTGATCATGCATTTCCCACAAAACATAACTTTGATTTAAACCAAGTTTTACTTCAATACTTTGTTTTTGTGCATATGGTTTAGTTGAGACATTTCACTTGCCATACATGACATTTTGACATAGACATTTGACATGGATATTTGACATAGACATTTGACATGGATATTTGACATAGACATTTGACATGGATATTTGACATAGACATTTGACATGGATATTTGACATAGACATTTTGACATGATTTACATCTTGACATGAATACTTTGACACATTACCCAATACATTTGACAATTGATTTAAACATAGACTTCTTACATTGGTTGGTTTGGATTGATTAAGTGATTATGTAACGATGCGTGTGTAATATGATACAAGCATGGTGGATACGCCGCTGGTACTTCCTATATATAAGTGTTTGTATGGTATTACATATCATAGCGTTATTTGAATCATTTCAGTTTGAGACATAGAACATTTTATACAAATAACATACTTTTCACAAGACATTGATTTATAAACAACTTATCTTATGCAAACTCATTTTACATGGTTATTCATTTAATCATGCATTATTCTCTTATTTATACTTATCATCCGAACTTATTATTTTTCAAATGATTTACAAAGACAAAGCAAATTACAAGGTTCATGACTAAACATTTTCTTAAACAGAAGTCATGAATCTTATTTTCACAAAACCTATGTACTCGCCAGCATTTCTTTGCTGACCTCGTTTTCACATATGTTTCAGGTATTGTTGGATGATATCGATTGATAAGATGCATGCTCACATAGGACTGGACAAGGCCTTAGTGACTCAATAACAATGATAGACTATGTTTAAATAGTGTAATTAGATTTCCAGACGATGTAATTACTCAATGTTTAATAAAACGAAACACTTTTGATATCCATGGTTATGAAACATTAATTCTGTTGCAACACGCCCCGATGTTTCCGCCGCGATTTGTTGTTTTACGCGGTCGGGGTGTGACAACAATAACCATAATGCTCCGTGCAACTTTAAAAGTTTCAATTCGGCTAAACCGCTCAAGTTTAGTGGTTCTGAAGGAGCAACTGGGCTCCTACAGTGGTTTAAAAGCATTGAGAGTACTTTTCGTCGTGTTCAGTGTCCTGATAATCGCAAAGTCGAGTTCGCTTCTAGCGTGTTTCAAAAGAGGGCTCTTACTTGGTGGAATGGGTTAATAAGAGATTGTGGTGCTAATGTCGCTTTGGGACAGACATAGGAAGAGCTTAGGGCTCTTATGATGAGGGAATTCTGTCCTCGTCATGAACAGAGGGAGTTTTGATGATTTGAAACAGGATAGTGGTGAACACCGGGCTTATACCGACATGTATGAGGAGTTGAGTTCGCTTTGCCCCACAATGGTTACCCCACTTGATAAGGCTATCGAGAGGTACATCGATGGTCTACCTGACCCCGTGCAAGACATCGTCACTGGTAGCAACCCTACCACAGTTCGTCAGGCAATTGAGTTGGCTGCGACTTTGACTGAGTCGCAAATCAGAAAGGGTAAGCTTCACAGGAAAGGTGACAAGGATAAGAAATAATCGTCTGATAAGGGTGAGAACAAGAAGGGTAAGAAATCTGGTTCTTCGAAAAGGTCAAGGAAGCGCAAGGCTTCCCAGAATTTTGTTGTTATAGCACAGGCCAACCAGGCAGCTCCCAACCATCCCGCACAACCACCTGCCAAGAAGCAATACATTGGCAATGCACCTTTGTGCAACAAGTGTAACAGTCATCATCAGCCGCATATTCAGTGTCGTTATTGTACTAATTGTAGAAGATCTGGTCATCTTGTTGCCACATGTCATCTTCCTACTAATCAGAATCAAGCAGCTCAGAACCCAGCTCAGCAAGCTGCTCAACCGCCTGCTCAACAACAGGCTCAAGCTGCACGACCTCACTATCCTCCTGGTTCGTGCTACAATTGTGGGGATCTAACCCACTACAGGAATCAGTGTCCAAGGTTAGCAACCCCAAATCAGGCTTAGGCTCGTGGTCGAGTCTTTAACATGAATGCTAACGAGGCGCGGGCAGACAACGAAGTGGTAAATGGTACGTTCTTTGTTAATAATCAGCCTGCATCTGTCCTTTTTTATTCGGGTGCCGATAAGAGTTTTGTGTCACGATCTTTTAAACCCTTGCTTCGCATGTCTAGAACGAAACTAGGAAAGCCCTTGACAGTAGAAGTGTTTAGTGGTGAACCCGTCGTTCTCGATTCTGTTCTTCGAAATTGCCAGTTGAATCTTAATAACCATCTTTTTCCTATTGACCTCACGCCTATGCAACTTGGAAGCTTTGATATTATAGTGGGAATGGATTGGTTAGCCAAGTATCACGCTGAGGTGATTTGTTTTGAGAAGATTGTTCGTATACCTCTTTCTTCTGGTGAGATCTTAGAGGTTCATGGTGAGAAACCTGTTAGCAGTCTCAAACTCATGTCTTGTACTCAAGCTCAGAAGTATTGCGCAAGAACCATATTTCCTTTTTGGCACATGTTGTAGAAGAGAAAGGCAAAGGTAAGTCTATCCAAGATATCCCTGTTGTTCGGGATTATCCTGAAGTGTTTCCTGAAGAGTTACATGGCTTACCCCCAGCACGCCAAGTTGAGTTTCGTATTGATCTTATTCCTGGTGCTAATCCTATCGCTCGATCTCCGTATCGTCTTGCACCGTCTGAAATACAAGAGTTATCTAAACAGCTTCAAGAGCTTTCTGACAAAGGTTTTATTCGTCCTAGCTTTTCACCTTGGGGTGTTCCCGTTCTTTTTGTTAAGAAGAAAGATGGATCTTTCAGGATGTGCATAGATTATCGTGAGCTTAACAAGCTTACCATCAAGAATCGATATTCCCTACGTCGCATTGATGATCTCTTTGATCAGTTACAGGGTGCTACTTGTTTTTCAAAGATTGATCTACGTTCTTGGTATCATCAACTTCGTGTGCTTGAAGAAGATATTCCCAAGACTGCTTTCCGCACAAGATATGGGTGACACACCGACACCCATTTCTAGTCCTTTCTTGGTGAGAGTTTGAGCCACATATAATTATAGAATACTTCTTTGTTTTGAGTGGCGGTGTGTGTATTGTGTTAATAGAACTTATGTACGAATTCTTGTTAAATCCTAGAATTAGCATGCTTTTGAAAATGATAGGGGAGTTTTAGGTAGCCTCGTCTAGATGTGTGAGAGTGTGGGAATTGGGGGGTTGGACCTCAAACGTTACATATATGAGCTTGGTATTGTGAGGGGTGGGGGTTTGGTCTTTAGAAAGCAATGTTTGAGCCTTATACCATTCGGTTGTGACCCAAACCTACTTCCTACAAAATTTTACCTATTGAGACGACCCGGTTTAGGAGATTTAGTATGTAGTGTTGATGTTCTTGTATATATTGTTGAGTTTTATGTGTTATGAAAAAAATAAAAAAAATAAAAAAAAGAAAGAAAAGAAAAAAAAAAGACAGAGAAAAATATGAGAAAATACAAAAAAAAAAGAAGAATTTAGTTGCAATAGTAGTTGAAAATGTTGATGAAGTTGTGTATATAGTTGATGTTTGCTTTGTTTAGTAGTAGAAATAAAAACCGGGTCGAATCAATGAGCTACTTTCACATTCCCACTATTTCCTATCTTTACACATAGCCCCGTTACAACCCGAATGTCCTTTTGATTCATAAGCATGCTAAATATTTGATAGGAGGAGATTTGATTTGTATACAAGCTTATTGTCGCACAATCACACACGTGCATTGAGTGTTTTAGCATAATGTGCTAATATTTCTTGTCACCGAGAGTTGTTGTGAGGGGTGTGTCTTGTGGTGTGATAAAAACTTAGTAAAAGGACGATACATTTTAGCTTGGTTTGCATATTGATCGCTTGTAGTTTTGAAATGGTTTTTGAATGGGTTGCTTGGGACAAGCAACGGGTAAGTGATTTACTAATCAGGTTAGTTTCCGGTTTGCTTCAACATTTGTGCTATCATGGGTAGAACTAGGATCGAGTAAGGGTCAATTGGTCATCGGGTAACAACCTCACGTTCTAGGAATCTGAGTACTTAGTTCCCTTTTATCACAACAAGTAATTGCACATGAACTATGTCTATGTAGTTCTTGTTCTCATTTTGTGCACCTTTGTATATATTCATTTTAGCTTGGAAGTAACTTTGTCCAAACTCGAGCAATATTTAGCAACACCACCAATCCTTCACAACCCATAAACTAAACACATCAAAACACCACCCGACCGCCCAACCGTAAACTTAAACATGAATATATACAAAGGTGCACAAAATGAGAACAAGACACAACCTGATTAGTAAATCAGCAGTGTTGGTAGTGATGCAACTGCGGTAATCGGACCGGTTCATAAACATCTCTTGGATTCGCCGATATCTCAATGGGGATGTTGCCAAACATCCCCACACTTGAATCATTGCATCCGCGAGGATTGAAACATAGTAACCTGCAAAAACACAAACACAACACCAAAACAAAACCAAACAAAGCAAAACAAAACAAAACACAAATACAATATTCTACATCCTCGGGCTGCCTCCCGAGAGCGCTAAGTTTAAAGGTCTTCAGCCAGACCATACCTGATATGCGTTATGGTGGTCTTAATGCACACTTACCCGCAGCATTTCCAACAAATGCCCAGAAATTTACATGCCATCTCCATAGATTTGTCAGTATATTTGGCATGTTAAAGCTGCTCCTGCGGGCTTTGCTAGTCCACTTCATGACATAGACCTTAATGTCTGGTAGTTTCACCCTTCTCATCTTGTTCCTTGAACCCTCTTCCCCACACTTGTTAATTTGAATCATTGATATGGGAAGAGGTTCGGTACACATATCCATCCCATCAGCCTGCTCTACCTCATAATCTGCACACATCATCTGATCTACAAGTGACTCTTCATCAGATAAAGGACTCATTGGTGTGGTATTATCCTCCACAACCTCCTCCTTCATGTGAGAATAATCTCTAATATCGTCAGGTAATGGTGAGAGGCGTTCTTCTATCCCGAAGAATCTTCTATCTCTATCTTCAATTCATCGGACAGGTTGGGTGTTGCTAAATATTGCTCGAGTTTGGACAAAGTTACTTCCAATACAGCAAGCTCTTTCTCCTCCTCGGTCTCATAAACATAAACACCCTCGGGCTCAGAATATTCTTCGGGATGATATTGTCGATATCCCTGATACGGTCTATAGATGCGCGCATCCATCATCTTTTTTTCCCAATACTTCGGGTTTTCCGAATACACCGTGCACACATCATAATCATAAGTGTGATCGCGACCGCAACAAAAACATAGACCATCCATCCTTGCCTCATAATAAACTTCCTCATCCCGATCGTATCCATATGAATAATAGTCATCCTCCATTTCTGATTCATAATCGTCAACGTATGATGGAGGTGGAAGCTGTGAAACATAAGACACCGGTTTTCCATTTGCCCTCCTGTAGTGAGCCTCGTGGCAACCAATACATGGATGTCGTGGACCCCCGCATAATCTACACGTAAATAAGCTGAAATTTGTGTAATGCCCTGGCATCCTGCACAACACAACTCAACTACCAAGTGTAAATCATGAACATAAAAGAAATCTTTTTGGTTTTTTTTTATTATTTTTTTTAACTAATACACAAGATAACACACATTGCGCACTACTCCCCGGCAACGGCGCCAAAATTTGACGTGATGTCGTGGTCACAATAAAATTTAATCCAATTACTACTAAATAGATAGTGGTAAGTGGGTATCGAACACAGGGAGTTTGTGGAATGTATGTTATCTAAGTGTATATCTAACTTGACTAAATTAATCTAATTGCAAATAAAATAAATTCAAGAGTGGGTTTGATTGGTTGATTTTTAAAACTAAGACTACTATTCTAATTGCAAAATGGAAGTGTTTTGGTTGTAAACAAATTAGAGACGAGTGACCATCTTTAGTTTCCGGTTTGCTTCAACATTTGTGCTATCATTCACTAGAAAGAACTACACAGACATAGTTCATGTGCAATTACTTGTTGTGATAAAAGGGAACTAAGTACTCAGATTCCTAGAACGTGAGGTTGTTACCCGATGACCAATTGACCCTTACTCGATCCTAGTTCTACCCATGATAGCACAAATGTTGAAGCAAACCGGAAACTAAAGATGGTCACTCGTCTCTAATTTGTTTACAACCAAAACACTTCCATTTTGCAATTAGAATAGTAGTCTTAGTTTTAAAAATCAACCAATCAAACCCACTCTTGAATTTATTTTATTTGCAATTAGATTAATTTAGTCAAGTTAGATATACACTTAGATAACATACATTCCACAAACTCCCTGTGTTCGATACCCACTTACCACTATCTATTTAGTAGTAATTGGATTAAATTTGATTGTGACCACGACAATGGGCATTACGAGTTCATTGTTATGCCATTCGGTTTGACTAATGCTCCTGCTGTTTTCATGGAATTGATGAATGGGGTTTGTAAGCCTTATTTGGACAAGTTCATCATCGTTTTCATTGATGACATCTTGATGTATTCTAAGACGCGAGCCGATCATGAGCAACATCTTCGTCTTACTCTGGAACTCCTGAAGAAAGAGCAACTTTTTGCCAAATTCTCCAAGTGTGAATTTTGGCTTAAGGAAGTTCAATTTTTAGGACATATCGTCAACGAACAAGGTATTCATGTAGATCCCTCCAAGATCAGTGCGATTAGGGATTGGGATTTGCCTACTACACCTACTGAAGTTCGTTCATTTCTTGGTCTCGTGGGTTATTACCGCTGCTTCATTAAAAACTTCTCCAAGATTGCAGTTCCTCTCACTGCACTAACTCAGAAGAATAAACCTTTCGATTGGGGATCTAAACAGGAAGAAGCTTATCAGACCTTGAAACAGAAACTCTGTGATGCACCTATCTTATCTTTACCTGAGGGTAACGATGATTTTGTCGTGTACTGTGATGCATCCAAATTAGGTCTTGGCTGTGTTCTCATGCAAAGGAACAAAGTCATAGCTTACGCATCAAGACAGTTGAAGGTTCACGAGAAGAACTACACGACTCATGATCTTGAGTTAGGTGCAGTTGTATTCGCTTTCAAAATCTGGAGACACTATCTGTATGGTACTAAATGTGTGGTTTTCACTGACCATAAAAGTCTTCAACATATCTTCAATAAAAAAGAACTTAACATGAGGCAACGACGTTGGGTTGAACTTCTAAACGACTATGACTGCGAAATTCGCTACCATCCTGGTAAGGCGAATGTTGTGGCTGATGCATTGAGTCGTAAAGAGCATGTCAAACTTCATTGTGTTCAAGTTCGATATGATATTCAAACCCGCATTTCTCAGGCTCAACATACTTTTGTTTCACAAGATTTGATGGGTAAGGAATTACCATTTAATATTAAGCCTAATCTCGAGCTGAAAGACAATGGATTGTATTATTTCATGGACCGTTTGTGGGTCCCAAGTCAAAACAATCTTCGCACCTTGCTTATGGATGAAGCTCATAAGTCTCGTTATTCTATTCATCCTGGTGCAGATAAAATGTATAAGGATCTTCGAACCCAGTTTTGGTGGCCCGGTATGAAGAAAGACATTGCCTTATATGTATCCAAATGCCTTACTTGTCTTAAGGTTAAGACTGGACATCAACATCCGTCTGGATTATTGGAGCAACCAGAGATTCCAGTTTGGAAATGGGAAAACATTGCTATGGATCTTATTACCAAACTTCCGCGCACTAAGAAAGGTCATGATGCCATTTGGGTAGTTGTTGATCGTCTTACTAAATCAGCGCATTTCTTGCCAATCCATGAGGATCTATCTACCGACAAGCTGGCTAAAATCTATGTGGATGAGATTGTATCCCGTCACGGCGTTCCTTTGAACATTATTTCTGACAGAGATGCTTGATTCTCGTCTCGTTTTTGGAGAACCATGCAATCTGCTATGGGGACCCAACTTAATTTGAGCACAGCTTATCATCCGCAATCAGATGGTCAATCTAAAAGAACAATCCAGACTCTGGAGGATATGCTTAGAGCTTGTGTGATCGATTTTGGTGGTAGTTGGGATTCGTATCTTGCGTTGATTGAATTCTCCTACAACAATAGTTATCACTCCAGCATCAACATGGCTCCTTTCGAAGCTCTCTACGGTCAAAAATGTCGTTCACCAGTCTGCTGGAATGAGATCGGTGAGGCTCAGCTTACTGGACCTGACCTCTTTCTAGAGACTACAGATAAAATCAAGAAAATTCGCGACAACCTTCAGACTGCTCGAAGCCGTCAAAAGAGTTACGCGGATTGACGACGCAAGCCCTTGGAATTTCAAGTCAGTGATCGCGTCTTACTTAAGGGTTCACCTTGGAAAGGTGTGATTAGATTTGGAAAGACAGGAAAACTTGCGCCTAGATATGTCGGACCATTCAAGAACGTCGAAAGAATCGAAAAGGTAGCCTACAGACTTGAGTTACCTCCTGAACTTGGAAATGTTCATCCAACCTTTCACGTGTCCAATCTCAAAAAGTGTTTGGCTGATGAGAACCTCCACATACCACTTGATGAAATTCGTGTTGATGACACGATGCATTTTGTTGAGAAACCTGTGGAAATCATGGAACGTGAAGTCAAGTGGCTCAAATGCAAGCGCATTCCACTCGTCAAAGTTCGCTGGGAATCTAAACGTGGTCCAGGATTTACTTAGGAACGTGAAGATCAAATAAAGGCGAAATATCCGCATCTATTCTCACAAGTTTCCTCTAAATAAATTTCGGGACGAAATTTCCACAAGTAGGGGAGACTGTGACATTTGTGCTTGTAATCATTATACAAACTCTGAATTGTTCAATTATCAATAAAACAATGTGATTTGATCCCAATATTTGTTTATTTATGTTTGACATCTTACACGTTTCGATTTTTGTTCAATTTCAAACTCTATATCGCTTTCTGGAGAGTTATACGCAAACCGATGCGTAAATATAATCAGTTTAACACGACAAACACTCCGGAACATCAACATAAGCTTAACATACCTTAAATAACTTTTACATAACTTAGAAATAAGTTTCAAAGGGTTTGGTATGGCAAAAGCAAGCTTATTCGATCACAGGGACTATTTACGTCAAAATGCCAAACTATACCGATTTGTATAGTAACGGACAATCCGAAACATGATCATAAGTTAAACATACCATAAATATCCTTTACATAGCTTAGAAATAGGCTTTGAGGGGTTCGGTATGCGAAAATAAGCTTATTGGTCAATCAGGGACTAAAAGCGTCAAAAAATGCATAAATTTGTGTAATCATTAAAATATTTTATTTTAGTGATTGGCATGCTAAAATTCCATTCATCGCGTAATTTGGATCGTTTTTCGCGTCCGTTCGTGTTTCGTCGTAATTAACCGAACAACGTGATCGTACGACCAAACGAACCAACATCCGAGAAAATTTCAAGCATATTTCATGTCCCCTACACTTTGGCATCATTGTAGAGCCTTGAAAATGGATTACCGGGGCTTAATCGTGTCAAAAATGCATCAAAACCAAGTTTTTCACATTAAGGGACTATTTCTGACATTCTGCCAAACATTGTTCTGGCGGGGCGCGTAAGATGAGTCCTCATCTTATGCGGGGTGCGACAGAGGCCCAGATCAGCAAAACAGTTTCTCTTAGGGGTGTAAACGAGCCGAGCCGAACCCGAGCTCGACCAGGCTCGAGCTCGGCTCGTTAGGTTTTTGTGAAGCTCGAGCTCGAGCTCGGCTCGGTTCGAGCCTACTTCTTTGAGCTCGAGCCCGGCTCGCGAGTAAAACCCAAAGCTCGAACTCGGCTCGAACTATTTTGAGAACAACCTTAAACGAGCTAAAAGCTCGGCTCGAGCTCACTTCAACATCACTTAAACGAGCCAAAGCTCGGCTCTAGCTCGGCTCATCAATGTTATCATCATTATTAATATATTATATATATAAAAATTAAAATTTTGTATGGGCTCGTTTAGGCTCGCGAGCCTAAACAAGCTTTGTATTTCAGGCTCGATAACAAAACAAGCTCTATTTCAGGCTCGAGCTCGGGCTCGGGCTCGTTAAGGCTCGGCTCGTTCGAGCTTTTAACCGAGCCGATCACGAGTAGCTCTCGAGCCTCTAGGCTTGTTTTCACCCCTAGTTTCTCTGATTCAGCAGCTGGTTTTCTGGTTTTGTACATGGTTTCTTTCAAACAATGAACTGGTTTTGGGCACCCATAGAATGATACATCAGTGGGCACACATGGAGGGCCAAGATTGAAGCTCGTAGTCCAAGAAATGATCTTAACGGTTTTGGAAATCCTATATAAACCCACCTTGATTCATTTCAATCCTCACACTTGATCTGATTTATGCTCTAAGTTGAAGCCTTAGCTTCATACCTGAGTATTTTAGATCAATATCTTCATCGCTTGGACCTTTTGTAAGTTTCTTTCATGCTTTTATGCGTTTTTAAGCACGAAAGTCAAACAATGTTTGACATTCTGCTTTGACCAGTCAATGGTCAACACGAAGTTCGTTTGAACTTCGCAACGTGAGCGTAATCACGATGGTCATAGTCCCTTGTGATTATACCTACTGATTACCACGTTATTTAGACATAGTGACGAGTCATAGTTTCGGTCAGAATACGCGTTTATGCGTATTTTGCAACCAAACTATTCTTGGGTATCAAAACCCTTTGTTTTGATATCAAGCTTGTTTTCTAACTTAGTTAAACATGTTTTAACATGTTTAACTCGTCACTTTTAGTTTAGTGCTTATATAGGGTCGTAAGATAGGCGGTCTAATCAACCGCTTAGACTTTCGAACCCGACCCGTTTGGTCGATCATTAGGATCCGACCAAACACATTTTGTGACCATAGTTTTATAGGGGATAACCTTCCGAGGTTATACCTTATGGTCACTACGTTTAGTTAGTTGTATGATAGGTAGTTTATATGCCTTAGGAAAATGACCAAAATGCCCTTTTTACGCATAAATTCATTCTAAGCATATGTAACTTAAATTTTGACATCTACACTAATTAGGCAACATTATTAGACTTGTTAAGGCATATAATACTTGTCATAGGACTAATTAGGCGGTCCGAACGCGTTTTACGCGTACGACGCATTAAAGTAGCATAAGCTACCTAAACGAATCGTAATGGGTCATAAGCACTTAGGATAGGTTCCATTTTAGAATGTAGGCTTTGTTAAACCATACTACATGAGTTCCTATACTCATTTGGTTTACGAAACCTCATTCTATCCGATCTTCCGATTTAGGTCCGGTTTATTAACGTAGTTACCTATATTAGGTGTCGATTGATTCCGCGATCCCTCTAGCTTTGTTTGGTTGTTATTCAAAGACTTCTAAGCATTCTCAAGTGAGTACATAGACCCCTCTTTTACTATTTTTAAATATTTTGGGGTGAAACACATGTGCCTACTTGTTACTTTCGTGCTTTTCATGCTTTTATAACATATGTTTGCTATGTTCATATATAATTCATGATTTCATCCATGTTGTTGCTATGTATGTTTTAATTAACATGCTAGTACATTGATTTCATAAACACATTTGTTTCATATGCTTATTTCAGCATATGTACACATTGATTTACATCACATTTTTGCTACGTATGTCCATTTAGCATACTTAGTACATTGTTTTCACATAACATGCTTACATTTGGTATGACATTTGGTTTGTATAACGAAACTGAAATACGTTCATTAACATTGATCACGCCGCTCGGTAGTAAGTAGTGGTACCATAGGACTTGACAACTCCCATTCCTGAAATCTTAGGTTTGTTTGGACGTAAGGAATGACTGAATCCGAAAACATTTTTGATAAACCTTTGATTTATTCTAGGGTTTATCCTTCGGTCTCAAGGCTTGAATGTATACGTTTAACAATACCATATAAGTGTTTATATCAGTAAAGCATGGATTTTGCAAAACATATCTTTTGACTTAAACTATGATTTATATCAAATACAATGTTTTGTACATTTTTACTTATAGGGTTGAGTAAATGCTTTTAGTCACCATACATTACATTTGTTTACACATGAACATTTTGACATTGGTTTAAACATTACATTTTGGTGGTTTGTTTTGGTAAGTGACTTAAATAACGAGGCATGTGTAATATGATAAAAGCATGGTGGATAGCTGGTACTTCCTATATATAAATGCTTTTATGATATTACATATTGTAGCGTTATCTAAACCACTTCTATTTATACAAAAACTTGATACATTTAACACAAATGCAATGATTTGTACAAATTCTTTTACTTGATTATTCATTTAACCTCACATCTTTCTTTTATAACATCTGATTTCCTTATCGATTTTCGTATGATTTATAAAAGAAAACCTTTTTAATAAGATTCATGACTAACCTTTTGTTAAACTTTTCTTCCAACTACAAGTCATGAATCCTTCATCAATAAAATTTATGTATCTCACAGGCATTTTTATGCTGACGTACCTATTTTCACATGTGTTTTAAGGAGCTGATGCATAGGAATGATCAAGATACACTTAGGCGGATATGTGCCTTAGTGACATAAAATGAAGCAAGATTAGCTTAAATTATGTTATGTACTCTCTGTTTTCTTGTTTAAGACAATGTAACCACTTTGTTAATAAATAAAACAAAACTTTAAATACAATGGTTGTGAAACAATAATTCTACCACTCCACTCCCCGACGTTTCCGCCGCGGTTTGTTGTTTTACGCGGTCGGGGTGTGACATAGCATATAGATAAATAATTCACAGTGAAATTAGAAGTTATATATTATAACAAAAATGTAAGAATAAACGTGTAACAAGTCTAACATGAATGTAAAACAGGATTAATTACGTCAACACAACATCATGTGACGTGTGTCCAACACTTCAACCAAACAAGCTCATCTAATGTTTAACAATTGACACGTGTTGTTAATCCGTGTTCATTTGGCATCTTAAATCATGTTCTTATCATTAATCGCAACCGAAAGCAAGTTGCTTTGTCGATTTTGTATATGTAGGTCATGGGTGAAGACTCAAAGCATTTGGGAAGAATTTAACACCAATGAGCCGTGTAGCGGATCAAGAAGTCAAAATGGAAGAAATGTACACATACCCGCATAAATTATGATACCCTACATAAATTACAACAGGTCTCTCTAGATTAGTGTAAATCACCAATGCTAATAGTCCCTGCAACATAAAAAAGTAAAAAAAAAACTGTACATGGTGGTGTAAATTATGTCGCGCGGCGTAACTTATGCCGTTGTAGCGGTTATGCACGATTTTGATTCCTTTTGGATGGGTTCTAAAGCATTTACGAGGTGGTTTTTGACCATCGTTCACCATCAGAGCATATGAGACATCAATGGACGAAGGAGGCTTATGCACAATTTTGACTTACTGTAGATAACCTTAATTATTTGCATACGCCCAAGGTAGGAGAACTCGCTAGTCGACCAATGAGGTGAGGATTAACGACTACTCAGGATTAATCGGGTTGGGTTTTTTATATGTAATTTTCAGTTTTATGTATACATATACACATTTTTATAGGTAATATTTAAAGTAGCTATGTTTTAACTTTTACTCAACTCATTTTTTAAGTATACAAGATTAATTGTTTGAATTCACTTGGTGTGGTTGAAAATTGGTCGGAATTTTGAGGTTTTGGCCGGAATATACAGGTTTTTTGCCAGAATCTGGTGGGAATTGCCGATTTTTGGTCGGCCAACTAGGTCTAACTAGGTCCGACTAATGATTAATGGACTGATTAACGAAAAAATAATCAGTTACTAGCCGATTATCAATTAATCGCCGACTAGTCGCGATTTTTACAAGATTGCATACGCCTCTGTGGTGGTTATGTGCGGTTTTGACTTAATATTTAACCTAAAAACTATTAAAACCGGATGATAAATGACTAATCGTTTTTACATTACATTTTGCTTTATGACATGTGAAGTAAAAAAATATTATTATATGTATTATATATATAAAGTTAAAAGAACAATGAACAACAAATATTGTAACTTTTATATATTTTTATTTATTATATATTGGTTAATTGTAAACGTATTTTCTATTATAACTTTTAAGATACAATATTTATAAAATTTATAGTATTTATTGTTATGTGTATATTTTTATCTACATCTTGAACAAAAATCCGAACTGATTTGTGAGTGTTAATGTACAAGTAATTGAAATACAAACATATATGTTATTAAAGCTATCTCACATTTTTTTGTGTAAATCCACGTTGTTTACCTTTTTGGTTATTTTAATAATACAATGTTATGTTTTATAAAATTCTGAATACACCGTTGTGACGTGCTTATTTTTATCTACTTTTCAAAAAAAGAGTTTTGTTCAACATTGGACAAGTCAAATATAATTGATTTTGTTTGTTCTTTACTGTGACGAACTGAACTAAAATCATCCAAACAATTTCCGTAGCAGTATAAAATATATTTTATATATCGAAAGGTATATCAAGTGTCGTTATCATACCAGTACCATGATAAACCCAACCAATACTGTCTACAAACATCGACGCCCTGCTTATTTTGATGAACAACATTGGTACCAGTATCCATACTATCATTTTAATCATATCATGACCTTATTTTTTGGTTTTTATACCGAATACCAATACCGTATTATTAATTAATTGTAATAAAGCCCATGTCATTATAACCTAGTAACATCTTGGTGGTGAGATAAGACAACCATTAGGTCCTGGGTTGAGTTTTTCACATATTTATTGAGTTTCCTTCTAAATTGATGTATATGTATCATTGCCTAGTGGTTATGAATATGATCAAATGGTTCTGCTAGTTACCTAATGGTTCGTTAATAATCCAAAGACAAAATTACACAAATTGTCCTTTAGTTATCTATCAAATTTCATCCTTTGTCCTTTGTCTTTAAAATGCACACTCCATGTCCTTTACGACTAAATTAAGCACACTCTATGTCCTTTAAGACTTAACATCTGCCATGTGCCACTCATGTGAGAGGGCAAAAATGTCATTTTCAACCATTTCTCTTCCCAGACTTCATTTATACAGACTTATTACCAATTTCACAATTAATACTCCACAAAACCCTAGTTCAACCATTCAGAGAGTTGGATGAAAATGGAGAGTCACAACAGGAGTTCGAGGTTGTGTACTCGTACAAACATTCAACAAGAAGAAGTTGATGAATACTATGGTGAGTCACAAAAGGATTTCGAGGGATGTATTACTGCAGAAGAGAGGGAAGCACAAGAAGGTACAAATTTCTTTTCAGATTTCATGAATGAATTTGATCCTTTATTAGGGCATAAAACAAACATGATCAACAATGACAATGAAAACTTTGTTGAGTCAACTGTTATACATGATGAAGTTCATAGTTCAGATGAAATGAATGATGAAGATGAAAGTGATAGTGACTTTGTAGGTGATGATACAGGGAAGGATGATGTAGAGGTAGACATGAGGGATTTTAGGCTTAACATTGATCAGGGAGTTGAGGACAATAACAATGTAGTTGTTGAAAACCATGATGAAGATGTGCTAGATAATGATAGATTAGATAGTGGTAGTGAGTCTGATTTGGACGAGTCTAGTGTTAGGAAGAATATGCTTAGGTTTTTAAGGAGTGAGACTGAAAACAATAGCAACTTCCACTTAGGCCAGATGTTTGGAAGTAAGATGGAAGTAAAGGAATTGATCAAACAACATGCAGTGGAAACAAGAAGGGAGCTTAGGATTGTGAAGGATGATCTGTCAAGAGTTAGGGCTGTTTGCAAGGGCCAATTACCTAACTTTCATGTTGATGAAGTTGGGGTATACAGTCAAATTGATATTTGTGGTGCCAAGTCTAAGGGAAAAAAATGTTAGAAAACAAGGTGACAAGTCTAATGGGAAATCTGTTAAAAAACAAGGTGACAAGTCATCTTCAAAAAGAAAAGGACACAATGTGCAATCATCTTCTAAAGGTGCTAGTGGTAGTCAAGACAACATTAAAGACAAAAATGTTGGTGGGAGGGGGAATAAGTCAGACCCTCAAAAGAAGGAATGCCCTTGGATTATTTTGGTATCCAAAGAAAAAAATGCTGAGACTTGGATGGTCAAGACCTTAGTCACTAAACATAAGTGTCTTGAAAGCAGATCTGTTTATCATTGTACTTCAACTTTTCTCTATAAACAGTTAATGGAGCAAATTGAGGAAAATCCAACTATTCCTGTAAAGGCACTTCAGGATCAGTTTCATAGAAAGTATCAGGTAGAGGTCTCTAGAATGAAAGCTTTTAGAGCAAAAAATAAAGCACTTGCACAGCTACATGGTGATTATGAAGCACAATACAGTGTTCTTAGGGATTATTGTGCTGAACTTGTGAAGACAAATCCAGGTACTACAGTTAAAATTGAGGTAGAACCATGCACAGATCCAAGATCTAACACTAGAAAGTTCAGAAGAATTTATGTATGTTTGGGCTCACTAAAGCAGGGGTTTAAGGCTATTGGTAGGCCATTATTAGGTCTTGATGGTGCTTTTATAAAGGGTCCCTACCCTGGTCAGGTTCTGAGTGCTGTGGGTGTTGACCCTAACAATGGGATATACCCACTATCCTATGCAATAGTTGAGGCTGAAAATTTAGATTCTTGGACCTGGTTCCTCCAATGCCTTGGTGATGATATAGACTTGGATCATAACTCATACTTTACCTTCATTAGTGACAGGCAAAAGGTAACTCCTATTATTACTTTGTTGTTTGGTGATATTTAGCTTTTATGTGTTGATTACCATTACTTATGTTGATTGTTTCAAAATAGGGCATTATCCCAGCAATACAGAAGGTGTTCCCATATGCAGAACACAGGTACTGCCTAAGACATATTCATGAGAATATGAAGATAACATTTAAGGGAAAAGCCTACAAAGATATGATTTGGAAATTGGCCACATCATCAACTATTGAGTACTTTGAAGAAAACATGCAAGAACTCAAAGCATTCAATGCTCAAGCACAAATATGGTTGTCTAGCATCCATCCTAAACATTGGTCAAAATCACACTTCTCTGGTAAGCGATATATTATTTATGTCTAGCATCCTATCTAAACTAAAAGCATCAATTAATTACTTTTTGAAATGAAAATTTATCCTGGTTGGGCACTTTCAGATGTATTATTAAACAACATGTGCGAAGTTTTTAATTCAAAGATACTGGATGCAAGAGACAAGCCTGTTATCACACTTTTGGAGTTCATCAGGGAGTATTTGATGAGAAGAATTGTGAATGTACTTAAAGTTCAAGATGGTTGTGATGGATTGTTAACACCGTATGGTAACAAAAAGTTTGAAGAGATAAAACATCAAGCAAGTAGGTGTTCAGTCATCTGGAATGGAGAAGACCATTATCAGGTTAAAGGCCCAACTGGTTTTGGTGTTGTGATGGATTTGAAAAGGAGATCTTGTACTTGCAGAAAATGGGAGATCACAGGGTTGCCATGTAAACATGTAGTTGCTGCAATATGGAACAAGAATATGTATGGTGGTAGAGGAATAGAGCTGCCAGAGACATATGTTCATCCAGTTTACACAATGGAGAGGTGGAAGCAGGTGTATAGGTTCAAGATTTATCCAATCAATGGCAGGACATTGTGGCCTAAGACTAATATCCCAACCATTCTGATAGCACCCAAGTATCACAAGCCTATTGGTAGGCCCAAAAAGGCCAGAAAGAAGTCAACAATTGAGTTGGAAGAGGCAACAAAAGGTAGAAGACTTTCAAAGAGGGGGACTATAAAGACTTGTTCCAAGTGTGGCAAAGCAAAGCATAATAGCAGGACCTGCAAGGGATAAGAACAGTCTTAGGATGTTACTGTAGTTTGTATGGCTTAAAACTATCTTTTGGTTGGTTTAAACCATGTTTTGGATGTTACTGTAGTCTTTTAGTATGTCTTTTGGTTTAAAAACCTTTTCTATGTATGGCTTAAAACTGTCTTTTGGTTGGTTTAAACCATTTATCTGTGATGAGTTTATGCTATTATATTATAACTTTAGCTTCTTAATTAACTGGTTGCATATTCCTCTTTACGATATGTGTTTCAGTATATGTAAGTAATCATCATAGCAATTTGCATAAAGAGTCTAATGTAACCGATATTTGCAACCAAAGTGAAGCCAATATTGCATCAAATATTTGCAGCGAAAGTGCAGCCAAAGTGCAGCTAAAAGTGTAGCGAAAGTGCAGCGAAAAGTGCAGCGAAAAGTGCAGCGAAAGTGCAGCGAAAGTGCAGCGAAAAGTGCAGCAAAAGTGCAGCGAAAGTGCAGCGAAAAGTGCAGCGAAAAGTGCAGCGAAAGTGCAGTGAAAGTGTAGGAACATTAATTTGATATGTTTGTGAAGAACCCTAATTTGATATGTTAGGTTTAGAAGATTGAATGGGTTTAAAGTCTGGTATAAATGAAGTCTGGGAAGAGAAATGATTGAAAATGACGTTTTTGCCCTCTCACATGAGTGGCACATGGCAGAGGTTAAGTCTTAAAGGACATGGAGTGTGCTTAATTTAGTCGTAAAAGACATGGAGTGTGCATTTTAAAGATAAAGGACAGAGGATGAAATTTGATAGATAACTAAAGGACAATTTTTGTAATTTTGTCTAATCCAAATTTGCCATTAAAAAAGTTGTAATAGATTGAAGTGATAAATTTTACTAGTTAAGTTGAGATAAAGAAAAAAAGAAAAACAGGAAGCGAAATAGCAAATAGGTTTCCTTGAATCGGATCGTACAACACTTTTACTTCTGCCCCAAATCTTTAACTCTCCTTCCTTCCTTCGTGCTCTGTTGCGGTTGTAGGGCTTCTCCGTTCTCGTCATCCGCCGTATTACACCATCATCATCATCGGAGGTAGCTGATTATACTTGATCCTCTTATTCTTTACCTTTCCTTTGAAGCCCTAATCAATTAAATTACACTGATTGATGATCTGCATACATATTGTTTCTATTTCGTACCATCTTATTGCGTTTATATTCATTCATCATTCATTCTAAGACAGGTTTTTGAGTTTCACTATCCGCTGAGCAGAGTGTTTGTGTACGTACATCACTTGGAGAGGTCTAGGGTTTTGATGCGTTTGTGAACAAGGAGGTAACTTTATACTTGATCCTGTTATTCATTCTTTACATAATGATCTACATATACTGTTTCTGTGTTTCTATTCGTCATAGTCATCTTATCATTGCATTTTTGTTCATTCATTCTTATATAGGTTCAGAGAAAGGTTTTGATTTTGAGCAGAGTGTTGTTTACGTACATCAGTTGCCTAGGGCTAGGGTTTTGATGCGTTGTTTCGGATTGAGATTATTCGAGTATGGCCAACAACCATGGATCCAAGTTTGTCTCTGTCAATCTGAATAAATTGTATGCGCAGCCTTCTCATCATAATTATCACTCTCATACTGGCTCTTATGGACCACCCGGTGCTGGGGCAAACCGCGCCCGGCCTACTAGTGCAGGAGGAGGAGGTGGGATGGTTGTTTTATCTAGAAACCGTCCTTTGCAGAAGGCTGTGCCGAAATTATCTGTTCCGCCCCCCTTGAACTTGCCTTCGCTGAGAAAAGAATATGAGAAAACTGATTCGTCGGGTGCAGGGGGAGGGGGGCCAGGTGCTGCTGGTTCAGGGACTGGTTCAAGACCTTCTTCATCGGGTATGGGCTGGACTAAACCCGGAAATATCGCTTTGCAGGAGAAGGAGGTTGCTAGTGACACTCTGGTTTCGGAGAATGTGAATTACTCTGCTGCCAAGGGAAGTGGTGCTTACATGCCACCTTCAGCTAGGTTCGGTGGCGGAGATACGCCTTCCGGTAATCATTCACATGTAGAAAAAGCCATGGTATTGAGGGGAGAAGACTTTCCTTCTTTACGCGCTGCCTTACCTTCTTCTTCTTCTTCTTCCACCCCTGCGCAAAAACACAAGGAAGGATCTTTACAACCGGTGAAGAAATTAGTTAGCGAGGAGTCATCCAATGATTTAAGAGATGCTTCTCATTTTCACTCACTAGCTCCCATGCAATCATCCCATCGCATGGCAAACGATGTGAATGAAAGTCCAAGACCAAACCGTGCGCGCTTGGATCATGCTCTGAAGCAAGAGGACCCTCTCTCATTCCTACGGCTGAATCCAAGGTCTGACTGGGCTGATGATGAGCGAGATACAGGGCACCGGTTTGCAGGCAGAGATCAAGACTTGCCGAAAAGTGAAGTTTATTGGGATAGAGATCTTGACGTGCCTAGAAGCAGCATATTGCCTCAAAAACCATCTAGTAATATGTCTGAAAGGAAGGGTGTCCCCTCTCAAGTCCTTAAAGCTGAGCCTTACCGAGAAACTAACTCTTGGAGGAGTTCTATTCACAAAGAAAGGCCTACCGGTGCCCATGCTATAAGTGAAGGAACTGTGACAAACCATTTTAGCAACAGTAATACTCACCGTGGTGTAGTGACAGAAAACCGGGACCCCGCATTTGTAAGAAGGGATACTGGGCAAGGGAGACACTGGAATCACAATGTCGAATATTCTAAGAGCAGAAATGAAGGTTACCAGAATTCTACAGGGTCAAAATCAGTTTTTTCGGTAGGTGGCAAGCCTTCATTTTCAAAGAGTGAACGGACTTATTTAGACGATTCTTTTCAGAAAGACTTCAGTTCAAGCGTTTATGATGAAAGAGATCCGTTGACCGGAAACTTAGTTGGGGTGATGAAAAGAAAGAAGGGTTTGATTGAACAGACAGCATTCCATGATCCTGTTAGGGAATCTTTTGAGGCGGAGCTTGAAAGAGTTCAGAAGATGCAGGAGATGGAAAGACAGAGGGTTGTTGAAGAACAAGAAAGAGCGCTGGAACTAGCAAGAAGAGAAGATGAAGAGAGACAAAGGGTAATTTTGGAAGAAGAAGAAAGGCGAAGAAGAATGGAAGAGGAAGCCAGAGAAGCTGCTTGGAGAGCAGAGCAAGAAAGATTAGACGCCATTCAGAAAGCCGAAGAGCAGAAAATTGCTAGAGAAGAAGAAAAAAGGAGGATGCTTCTAGAAGAAGAGAGGAGGAAAGAAGCTGCCAAACAGAAGCTTCTAGATTTGGAAGCCAGGATGGCAAAACGAGGTGCTGAAGTTAGGAAAAGTGGTCCAGATGATGAAGTTCCGGTTGGTGGAAAAGACAGTGATGCCTCAATGGATTCAGATGTTGATAACTGGGAAGTTAATCAGAGAATGGTGGAGAGAATAACAACTTCAGCAAGTTCAGATTCATCTGCAATGGACCGACCCTTTGATCAGCCTCAGTTCTCTCGAGAAGCTTTATCCATGGAAAGAGGAAAACCCGTAAATCCATGGAAAAGAGAAGCATTTGAAGTTGGAAGCAATTCATCCTTTTTACTTAACGATCAAGAAAACGGTCATCATAGTCCTAGGAGAGAAGCACCTATTGGTGGGAAATCTTTTCCTAGGAAGGAATTTTATGGAGGTGGTTACATGTCTTCGAGGTCTCCTGATACGGATAGATTTTCTCATCTCGGAGGTCGAGATCACAGGTCGAATTCTTTTGGGGATGGAGAATCTTATGGAAGAAACAGAGAAATCGAGTCCGAATTTTATGACAATGTTGGTGAGAATTATGGTGAAGCTGGCTGGGGGCAAGGGCATTCTCGTAGTGGCGCACGTTCTTATTCAGAGCGGTTGTATATGAATGCTGAGTCGGATAAGCTTTATTCATACGGGAGATCACGGTTTTCTATAAAACAACCACATGTTCTTCCCCCTCCTTCATCATCATCTGTTCTGAAATCTTCAGTGAGAGGGGAGAATACACTCTCTGCTCCGTCAAGTTCTCTAGAATCAACTGCAAGAACAGGGAACTACGGTGGTGGTCCTCAAGATAGTCTTCAACAGTCTGATCTTCAACAAGATATTATGGCAGGGAACCTGGAGAAAAACGACACATTAAGGTGCGATTCGCAGTCATCTCTCTCGGTTTCAAGTCCACCTAGCTCGCCAATTCATCTGTCTCATGATGAGCTGGATGGTTCGTGTGGCTCCGTTACACCTATTGGAGGTGAACAAAAGGAAGTTGTGAATGATGAACCTGGAGAAGTGACAACAATGGCAGCGTCAAAGTCTGTATCAACTGATGAAGATGAAGAATGGAATATTGAGAATCATGGTGAGATGCAGGAACAAGAAGAGTATGATGAAGATGATGGTTATAGTGAAGAAGATGAAGTGCTTGAAGGACCTGATGACAACGGGAATCTGACACAAGAATTTGAGAATTTGCAAATCGAAGATAAAAACACCACTAATGTAATGGAAAATTTTGTTCTGGGATTTAATGAAGGCGTTGAAGTTAGAATTCCAGGTGATGAATTTGAGGAAGATTCAAAAGCTGTTGGAAATTCGGTTAATGTTGCGGAGGTTTCTGCTGGTGGTGTAGAAAAACAGGCAGCAGTTGAACATGAACAAACCCAAAATGCTTTCTCTTCAACTTCTTCTGGCCTCGTGGGAGATCCAGTATCATCTTCGGTTGATGTGTCTTCTTCATGCCAGTCTACAATGCCTATTAAACTCCAGTTTGGTTTATTTTCTGGCCCAACTCTCATACCATCACCAGTTCCTGCCATACAAATCGGGTCTATTCAGATGCCTCTTCATTTTCCTCCACCTGCTGCTTTGTCAATGGGCCATATACACCCGTCACAACGACCCCCTCTTTTCCAATTCGGTCAACTAAACTATTCATCTCCTTTGACTCAACAACCGGTATCTCTTGTTCAGCCAAACTTTCACCACACCCAAACCCATTTTAATTTGAATCAGAATTCAGGATGTCTTCTTCCTAATCAGTTATCTCAAGACAATTCTATCAACATAAAAAATGAAGCTGGTTCAGCTAATTTCTCGAATAATCAAAGTAATATTTCCCATGCTTCTGATAACATGATTGCATCAAAACCAGTTATACAAACTGAAGAAAAGGGTCATGGCACAAGTAAGAATGATTCTCGGGGTCTTTCTGCTGAAAAAAATGTACCATTGTTAAAGGCCCCAGGCCCATCAAATAGGGGGAAGAGAACTGTGCACCCACCACGAAACTCGGGTCTAAGATCATTTCAAGCTTACGAGCCCATGGGCTCTAATGAATTTCAGAGGAAACAACGGCGTCCAATCCAAAGAACCGAGTTTCGAGTCCGGGACAATAATAATAACTCAGGGTTAGATGACAAGCTAAACAATAAAGGTATGGGGACTTCTACAAGAAGTGGGTATAGGCGCCAAACAGGTTCTGCTACATTAAAGCGTGTTGTACATGAAGCTGGGATGAACTCTGAGAAAGAAGCCTCAAGAACAAAAACTCAGACAGCCTCATCTTCTGCTGAAAGCAACCAACAGAGGGACATTGTTGAAGAAGATATTGATGCGCCTTTACAAAGTGGTGTTGTACGTGTGTTTAAGCAACCGGGCATTGAATGCTTAAGTGATGAAGATGACTTCATAGAAGTTAGGTCAAAACGACAGATGCTGAATGATCGACGAGAACAGAGAGAAAAAGAAATTAAGGCAAAGTCACGTGTTACAAAGGTTTTAGTTTACTACAATATTCAAATTCAATTTCTTTTTTGGTCTTTTTAAGGTTGTTTGGATAGTCTAAAATTTATTTTTAATTTCTTCAGCAACCACGAAAGGCTCGTGTAACTTCAACTGGTCATAAGAATAAACTTTCTGCATCATTGGTTGGTGAAGCATCTAACAGCAACCGATCTGATGTTGGCTTGGTGAAAAAAGAACACACTGTTGATTATTCAACAATGGCGTCTCAATCGATGGCACCAATTGGCACTGTTACTGTGGACACTGATGTTCAGACTGGAATAAGATCACATACTAGCAAGTATAATTTCTCTAAATAGAACGGAAAATAGCATTGAAAATTACATGATTCTTTTATAACAACCTTATAACATCCCTCTACAGGACCCTCCAAAGCGGATCTGCATTATCTGGTGCTGCAGAAGATCACGGTTCAAATCCAAATCTTATGTTTCAGACTGAAAATGAGGCTGTTGAAAATGTTCAAACACCTTTGGATGAGTGGGGTAATGCATGTTCGGATCAACAGGTGAAAACTTTACCTCTTCTGTTTTTTCTCTTACATGGATTCCTGTATATTTTTTAACTAGTGTTTTTTATCTACAGGTCCCCTTAACTCAGATACAACTTGATGAGGCGATGAAGCCTTTAAGCTTCAGTACGACACATATACCATCCATTGGCGATCATACCACTTTGGTTAATGAGCCAATTTTGCCATCTTCATCAATCTTGACAAAGGGGAAATCCGTTTCATCCTCTTCAAGCCCAATCAATTCTCTGCTTGCTGGTGAAAAAATTCAGTTTGGTAAGCTTGACCACTATTTGAAATCTTAGTGAAACACTGGATTTGTTATCTAATGTCTGCTTTTCGTGAAAAAATACCTATGCTTCCTGAAAGTCTAAATGGATTAATTTCATACATACCCAATCAAAACTAAAATTATAATATATACCCAATGTTATTGAATTTTTGCTTACCAACTATTCTACCCTTTGCTGTAAGAATTTAACCTAAACTGAAGCATCCAATCAGGTCAGTTTTCCCTTAAAGTAATAAACCTAGTTGTTTCTTCTGAAAGTTATTTGGCGATCATAATAAATGAATCAATTTCTTGATTTAACCTCAATTTGTAATCTCTTTCAAGAAATTTCTGAAGCGGGTCATCATCATTTGAAGACGAAGATGAAGACGAATTACCCTCAGTGATTGTCTCTGATTGGATAGTTTTTGCCTCGGCTCTCAGCTTTAAGGAGCCGCAGGACTTCGATTTTTTTGTTGTTTTGCATCGAAACTTTTAGTTGATCCATTTTGTGATTTCTAGAGTTTTCTGAGATGGGTGTTAAGAAAAGCTCGGAAGAACTCCATTTATGATGTGAGAGGCCATGGATTTGGTTGATGTTTCAAGAAAATAGAAGTGTTGAGAGAGTCGATTAAAAAAATTAAGTTAGAAATGGGTAAATGTAAAATTTTAACATTTTAGAAAAATAAGGGTAAAATGGTCATTTATTATATTTTAATGATCTGCGTAGTTTAATTCTTCAACTAGTTTGTTAAGGCAAGTATGGTACTTTAAGTTTTAGTTGGGTATATATGATATTTTCCAAGTTTGTTGGGGTATATTATATGAATTGCCTCTTAAAACATTATATTGATTTCATATATTCAAATTCTAATGATGTCATCATATCCTTCCATGAACAGGGGCAGTTACCTCTCCAACAATACTTCCTCCGAGTAGCCGCATTGTTTCACATGGGATTGGGGCCCCTGGGGCCTTCCGTTCTGACATTACTCAAACTACTCAAAATATGTCAAAAGCAGAAAATGATTGTAATATTTTCTTAAAAGAAGACGCGCATTCTACCGAAGGTTGTGAGGCTGAAGTAGAAAGTGCTGTGGCTGCCATTGATACGGGTGAGATTGTTGGTAATGGGTTGGCTCGCGTTTCAGTTTCGGGGACAGAAAGTTTTGGAGGTGCAGTTGAGGGTATTCAAGCAGGTAAATCAAATGTTCTTGTATGTTAATAATTTATATTAAAAGTTAAGCGTGGAAATAAAAAAAATTAATATAACTAATGCCTGTCACTTGGCAGGATGTGATTAGGTGGACAAACATTGTATATTACCCTTATAAAAGCCACACGTTTTACTATATAGTATAGTTATACACTTATACGTCAAATATATTGCTAACTTCATTATAAAAACTGTTCTAATCAATATCATTAGTTATTGAAAGATTTTCACTGCCTTCGATGTCTTTGCAGGATTGGCTGGTGATCAACAATCTGGAAGTCAATCTAAGCCCGAAGAATCACTTAGCGTATCACTGCCTGCTGATCTATCTGTTGAAACACCACCTATGTCTTTATGGCCACCGCTACCAAGTCCTCAGGGCTCATCACCCCAAATGCTATCTCATTACCATGGTCCAACACCTTCTCACTTCCCCTTCTATGATATGAACCACCCCATGATGAGTGCTCCGGTCTTTGCGTTTGGCTCCCCTGACGAATCTGGCGGAACCCAGCCTCAATCTCAAAAGCCCACAGGGTCCGCAGGTTCAAGGCATATTGGTCCCTGGCAAAACCATTCTGGTATGGACTCATTTTACGGTCCTCCTGCTGGATTCACTGGTCCTTTTCTCGGTTCACCTGGAGGTATTCCTGGTGTCCAGGCTCCACCGCATATGGTGGTTTATAACCATTATTCTCCGGTCGGGCAGTTTGGGCAGGTTGGCTTGAGCTTTATGGGCGCCACATACATCCCATCTGGAAAACAACCTGATTGGAAACATGATCCAACATCTTCTACTAGAAATGAAGACGCCATGAGCTCCATGAATATGGTTTCTGGACCCCGCAACCCACCTAACATGCAGCAGCCACCAGTCCAGCAGCATCTTGCCCCTGGTTCTCCGCTATTGCCCATGGGTTCGCCTTTGACCATGTTTGATGTACCCCCGTTCCAGGTCAAACTTCCACCCTTACAAAACTTATTATGTTTTATATTCTTAATAGAGATGGTAATTAATAAACTTGGTTAATTATGTGAATCAGACTGCACCGGATATGTCGGTTCAAGCACGGTGGTCTCACGTACCAGCTTCATCGCTTCATGCGGTTCCTATGCCACCACCGTTGCAGCAACAGGCAAAAGTCATGACTGGATCTTCTCAGTTTGGCAGCCATGGAGGAGGACATCCTGGTGACCAGTCAACGTTTCCTCCCAATAGATTATCTGAACCTCAAACATCAGGTCCCTCGGTGGTGTTTCCGGTTGTTAGGGATTCTACCATCACCCATTTCCCAGACGAGCTTGGGTTGTTAGAGTCATCCAGGCCATCCATTTCTACCACATCTCATGTCACCATAAACCACAACACTTCAGCAACCACCAAGAGCGGTGACGGTGGTGGTGTGGATTTGAAGAATCAAAATCAACATCAACAGGGTAAGAATAGTAATAACAACAACAATAATAATAATAATCATGGTGGTGGTTATGGATATCAACGAGGTGGTGGTGTGTCTCCAAAGAACAAATCCATGTGGTCTCACCGTAGGACAGGAAGATACATGGGTGCCGAAAAGGGCTTCCCCTCCTCAACAAAGGTAAAACAGATTTATGTGGCGAAACAGCCAACGGGATCATCTTCTACAGTGGGATGAACGCATGCTGGCTTGGGCTTGAACAACGTGGGATGTTAATCGGAGATTTTTTTTTTTGTGTTTTTGTTTGATAGGAGTATTTAGATTTATGAGGATGATTATTAGTATTTTTGGGTGTTTAATGTATTGAAGTTTATGTTCAAGACCCTACCTGTCTGCCTGGAAATAACATTCCCCCAATTTGTGCCTGGTGTGTGTAAAACATTAAAACCCCAGAAAAGAAAAGAAAACATCACATTAGAAAGTATTTACTTATCGTGTCTCTCGTAAAGTTTATGTATTTTATCATGTCTCGTATTTATTTACATTATAGTAAAGTTTTAAGTAAAAAATGTGTACTTTATATGGTTTGAGGAATAGAGTCGGCTCCTTGTGAGGTGAGGAATGAATAGTTTGTGGTTATGGAGTAGGCGTTAACTTTTGTTATTTTGTAAACTAGAAATTTATCTGCAACGTGTTGCGATGGCGTAAAACGTAGCTAATTCGATTGCGATTTGTTTTGTTATACGACAACCAAAAGTAAAAAAATCGGCGTAGAAACGTAAGTAAATTGATTGCGATTCGGTTTATTATAAAAAGACATAAATAAAGATCACGTTTTAAGAAACCTATCAAATTCTACTATTCTTGAAAAATTAACAAATTCAAACACACAAACACAACAATTAAAAAACCTATCACACATACGTTACCTTAATAATCCAACTAGTATTTAGGACCCCGTGTTTTGCACGGGACCATTAAACCGATAAAAACGTATAAAAAAACGTTGGTCCATGTGCGCGTGTTGCGGTTAACACACACAAATTATACTGAAACATAAAACGTAATTAGTTATATACAAAAGTTGAGGATCTACACGTTGCGCCAGCCGCCAGGTCTGTAATCATATACGTAATTTAGATAAACCACATAGACCAAGACCACTATTCTTATAGCAAATTTTCTATATAAAATTTTTTATTAATCAATATTTTAACTATTAGAAAATAAATAGATTATTAAGAAATGTTATAAACCATAAAGAAAAACTTTCTAATATTCATTATTTTTTAAATGGCAACGCTTACATACTCTTAAATTACACCGAATAAAACATAATCTACTCTTTGTTTGGGATGGAAACCAAGACCTCCACTAAGAGGCAAAAGCCTCTACCAAATGAGCTAATTTACATTGACAAACTAAAAAATAAAAAATGTTAAGATAAACCCACCTAAAACGACTAAAGGAAAAGGAAACATATAGAAAGCAATAAAATTGAATAGTAAAGGTGCCTCACAAACCAAATTTGATAAATAATACATAGGAAATGTGTAGCAGAAACTATATAAAGTTGGTGGTAGAAGCCAAACTTATTACAAGATGACATAACATAAACATAAAACCTTTTATACTTAGATAAGATGTGACCGTCAACAAACCACAACATTATTTCTATTAACTCTAAATAGTACAAGCTTCCATGTAGAAAATATAAGTCCCCGACAAACCTAAACTGATGTAGAAAACTGTTTGTAACGCTTCAATTACCCGTTTAGCATATCCTGGCCCGAACTGCCTCGACATGCTCAAACTCAGCTCGACTTCAATGGTTTTCTTCATGGCCGGCCCTGAAGGTGGGCGGGGAGGACCACCGGCCAGGGCCCGATATTTCGAAGGGCACGTTATTTTAAAAAAAACCCTGATATGTATATGTAAAAATAAATAATTTAATAGTAGACACCCATATAAACACCAACATAGGACCACTTACAAAACTATTTTTATGGTTTAGATTAGTTCCTAGCCCATTGACATTAGGTTTAGACCTTTAATGAACTCAATACCCAATTTCGTTAAGGCCTAAGAGCACGTTTTTTCGTGCTCGAACAGGGTAAATGAATTCTCCGGACCGGCCCTGGTTTTCTTTTCGCTTAAACCATCCCTCATTTTCAAATGAGCCCTCGCTTTCACACATCACTAATGGTTTTATTATTTCTGGTAGTCGATCTCACTTGTTGTCGACGAGAGCCCCTAGTTGGGCTCCTCGTCTGGGCTCCCAAAAAGACAACTCATAAAAAAGGCCCATTTCACACTCTCTTAAAATATATCATGCATGATAAAAGGAGCGGGAATAAGAAAGAGTATCATCTCACATCATCGTCCCTACCATGAGCATTTAATGCCTGCAACAGGAGAGAGAAAGTGCCGGCCGGAATAGTAAGAGGTTGGTACTGACTTCATTAAATGCAAGGATCATCGCTCGGGTGAGAAGGGGACACGAATCCAGCGATGACTGAGATCCCTTCTGGCATACAGGAGACCGTTAGATCTCAGCAGGATTCCCACCATCCGATAAGCTTATCTTTCTATATAAGCTATGCATATCATCGTCAAAGGTAAGCCTTCAATAACTCATCTCCAGCAACATAAACAACATTTACTTCGAACATTCTCTTAATCACATTGAATATTCGTATCTTAGAGTCAACACCATATATTCCGCCGACCTCATTGTGACGGAATACTATTTCTTCTCCGGCAAGTTTACTTACTCTCATGCCGGAGCTTGGTCACGGACTCCCCTCCGGGGTCCTCCGTGACGATGCTAACGGTGTTCTCTTTTGCAGACCCTCTAGAAGATCTCTTTAGACGCTGACGAGTCTCTTTAACCAGAATCTTGGATTTGGGGATTTGACACTTGTAATGTTATTCGGCATCTTTAACCAACTCGTATACCTACAAGGTTTATGAAAATTACAAGCTTTATACCTTTAAATTCAGTAAGCTTGTAAAAGGTAAACCGCTCAACAAGTCAACAACGTTATTTTTTATGTAAAAAAATATAGTGCAATAGGTAAATAACTTTTAAAATTCGGGGAAATCCCAAATGTCTTAGAATTTTATTTTTCCACAAACGTGAGAGCAAAAGAAAAGACACTAGATTCGTTTTACGTATTTACAATTTACTTTTTTTTATTAATTATTTTTTATTTTATATTTTTTTGAACTTGACATCGAGGAAAACCTTTTTTATTATGTGGTATATTTCCTTTATTTAACCCAGCTTAGCTTTCATTTTCCAACATAAAAACCGAACATGCAAAATTGCAAACCCACAAGCCCAATAACCTATAGCAAAATTCATCAACGATGCCAAAATATTTAATACACAGTAATTAAATTAATGATGTGTGTAAAATGCAACATATAAATTACATCAAATGAGGCATAAAACTAACCCCTATTTAGTTCTAATGTTGAAAAAAGTATGCTTTTGTCTTCCTTTTGTATTTTCAGGGTTAAATAAACTTAAATGAACAAAATAAACAAAAATGCAGCCAAATCTAACAATAATACAAGAAAAGTAATAAACGTGGCATGCCCGACCCCTCGACAACATCTTCCCAAGCAAAAACAAGACATCAGAAGGCTGAACACGCTCCGTGCCCATCGGACACGGGGGCGTGCCCAAGTGTCTACAGAAAAGACAAAGTTGTAGAAGCTTCTATTTCCCAACACGGGGGCGTGCCCAGCGGACACGGGGCCATGGTCAACGCAAAGATTCGCAGAATCCAAGCAAATCTTGATAGTACAGATACGCTTCTGCACACGGGGCCGTGCCCAGCGGACACGGGGGCGTGGTCAACTAATGCAGACAAACTGCATTTAATGAAGAAAGAGAAAGTGGATGGACACGGGGCCGTGTCCGAGCTTCTGTGCAGGCTATAAATAGAGGTGTTTGGTTCACTTCAAAGGTATCCCTTGGCAAACCACCTCTCTCACTCTTCACCCACCCTCCACCACCATCACAACCCACATCCACCACCATCATCCATCATAGAGTGTGTGTAGTAGTCTCAGGATCCAAGATTGATAGTAAGAGTTCTTGACAATCAAAGGCCATGTTTGCCTAAGTCTCTTACATCACTTGGTGAAGACAAGCATTTAGTGTAATACTTTTGTTTTTTTTTATCTTTTCGCACTTTTTATTTGGTTATGTATTAATGACTTTAATAACTAGTTTCTTATGTTGAAGGTGAAACTTCCTTATCATTTGTCCGTGGTGTCTTGGCGTTATTTTACTGTCTATATAAAATAAAAGATTTACACCATTCATATCTCTACGGTCTATATAGAGATTTTGTTGGTGCACTTGTGTCTGTACTTTGTCATGATACCAAACGATGTCTTTGTTAGTCTTGTAAGTTTGACCAAGTCAACCATCCTCCTGGTTTGACTTGGCCAAACAGTTAACACATGGTTTGTAAGTGTTTGTGTCGAAGGATGGGTCATCGAAGGATTGTTTATATCCTTCGATGAGCTCGAAAGATGAACCTTCGATGGATGTTGATGGACCACGAAGGATATCATCCTTCGAGGTACATGTTGATCCTTCGATAGGTTTCTGGTCGATAGATGATCCTTCGATCAGTCTATCTGATCCTTCGACCAGACGTGCTGTGTTGGGTATAAATACCCATGTAGTGTGTTCACTTCATTTTTTTAGAGAAGAGAGACAAAAAGGAACTCAAGAGAGAGCATTCTGTTCAGAACACACACACACACGAGAGTTTTAGAGAGTTTGCAAAACATATTTGTAAACATTGCTTTGTAACCGAACCTTTCATTCGTATTAATACAAGTGGTGTTAATCGGTGAAGATTGTGTGTTATGTTTGTGCTTGTTCTATCTCGGTTTGCATGCGAGCTTGGATTCCGCACTTGCTAGTGTGTTAGACATAACAAGGAATAGGTTTAACCTCAACCTCCGAGGGACCTACAAGTGGTATCAGAGCCGTGGCTCTTTTCCTTGTTAAAAACCGATTTTATACAAGACTTTGGGGTGTTTTGGACAAAAACTCACTTGGTTTAGCATCCGTTTTTACTGTTTTTCTCGCATTTCTTGTCATAAAAACGTGTTCTAAACTAACCGGGTGTGTTAAAGGATGGTTTGGGTAACTTAAAAAAACCTGTTTTTGAGAAGTTTGGTCTTCTCCGGCCAAATTCCGGCTTACACCGGTGACCGGTTTCTGGTTCAGAACCTGTTTTTGGTAATATTTTATTGTTCAAATCTGGGTTGGCAGAAAGTATGGTCTGACCATACCCTCTGCCTTCTGCCGAAAGATTTCTACCAACCCATCACCTTTTCACCAACCTGTCACCTTTTGTCAACTGTGTCAGTGCAGATCGAAGGATATCCTTCGAAGTCGAAAGATCATCTTTCGATCAAAGGAGGTTCGATAGATAATCATCCTTCGAACCAAGGAATCTTTTCGAAGCATACATCTTTCGGTCTACAGTTCTTTTTCGAAAGATAAGGATCCTTCGTTTGGAGAATCTTTCGAAATCTTTGTTCGAAATTCAACAGTGATCTTTCGAACACTGTTGATCCTTCGAACAAGTCTTGATCCTTCGAACTTAGTCTATTTATGTTTAACAAGTTTGTGATTTTCAGGTATTATTATTCTTGATCAAAAATGAATCCAAGATGGGGTACTCCGGTAAATACAGATATGTATTTTGGTACTCCGTCTCCGTCTTCCGCACCGGTATCTTCTCAAGCTAATGCAATTTCTACCGGTCAATGGGCATTCGTATCAAATCAAACTCCAAGTATTCAAAGCATTCTCTTAAGCGAGAGCGAAACCGGAAGTTTGAATCGGCCTCCAAAGTTGATGCACTTATACGAATATCCAGGATGGATTGACAGATTTCATACATACGTCCTTGGACAAAATACAGAATTGTGGTTGCGGTTCATCACAGATTTTGATCAAACAATAGAGGTTGCCGCATCATCTGCTGCTACGTTTGCAGATCTTACGGAAGATCAGAAGAAGGTCTATGATTTGGAAAAGAAGGCATATGCCATTCTTACTCAGGCGTTAAGTAAAGATATTTATCATCAATTTGTCAGTTACAAGACAACGAAGAGGTTGTGGGACGCATTGAAGACAAGGGGCGTAGGAAATGAAGCGACACGTCAATTGAGACGTGAGTTGTTAAAGAAAGAGTTTGATGGTTTTACTTGTATGGAGAATGAATCTTTAGGAGATTTGACAAGTCGATTTAATCATTTGCTGACTGAATTGGCAAATTTTGAGGTTGTTACAACTCCAGCAGAGATTGTGAAAAAGTTTGCAGATGCGTTGCCACCTCAATGGAATACTTTCTTGGAAATCATGAAGTACAATGGCACTTTAGCTACAACAAGCTTCAATGACTTTGTTCAACTCCTGGAAAACAAGAATCAGGAAGAAACTCTCAAGGCAAAAAGAGTTCCCGTGCCACAAAATCCTGAAATGTATTATGGAACTTCTAGCACTTCTACAAAACCTTCTTCACACGCTCCAATTCAAACAGCATTCGTGTCTACCACTGACATGTATGGCAATACTATCCAAGTTCCGGTCAAGCCTGCTCGAACAGACATGTATGGAAATCCGCTTGAACCAGTTCCTCAACAGCAGCAAAGCCAACAACCTATCAGAGCAACTGATATGTTCGGAAATCCATTACCTGTTCGATCTACCGGACCAACAGACATGTATGGGAATCCACTTCCTCCTCAACAGCAAGCATGTTATGGAAGCACATCATCTGCTGGTCAACAATCAAAGCCAAATACAGTACGGCTCGACACCTCAAGCTTCTCTAAAGTCAGTGTGGAAGTAGCAAAGGAACACATGGAGCTGCTAAACACTTTGGTGAGCGCATACTGTGGATTAGTGGAAGGTCAGATTGGTAACATTAATCTGACACAAGAAGACTATCAGCAGATCGATAAAGAGGAGATGGAAATGATGGACATCAAGTGGGCCTTTGCGAGTGCTGTTAGGCGAGCAAAGGATTTCATGGAAAGAACTGGCAGAACCAGCTTGGAAAGCAAGAAAGACACCAAGTATGGGTTTGATAAGCAGGCTGTCAAGTGTTTCAATTGTGGTGAACGTGGTCATTTCAAACGTGAATGTACGAGGCCATCTCAACATGGGAACCAAAATCCTTTCAGAGGTCAAGGCAACAGGGCAAATCAGAACCAAGTAAGGAACAATGAGCGCACATTGGTGCCTGTCAACAACCAGAGTCAAGCAGGACCATCTAATGCCAACCAGGCACTTGTGGTTCAAGTAGATGAAGGTTGTGATTGGTCAATTCAGTTGGGAAATGATGCTCCAGATGGAACAGCGTGTTTTGCTGAGATTGTCAAGGATCTTAAGCACGCCAGTGGTGGAGAATCTTCCACCAATGGTGATGAATCTTCTGAAGATGAAGACAGTTCTGGTTATAGTGGAAGCTCAGATGAAGAATCCTCCACTTCAGGCAATGATCATGTGGATGAGACATCAACTGCATCAGTTAATGCAGATATTGATGAGCTATTGGAAGAAGCTGCAGCAGGAATTCAGAGAAGATCTATTTTGGTGGATCAAGCTGCTTATTCTTCGTCTTCTCTCCATTCAGCCTTTATGGCTAATGTCGACAGTTCATCAAGTCAGGTATGTGTCGATGAACCCACTGCTGTTAGTTGTGATAACTGTGATAGTTTAAATGTTAAATGTGCTGATTTAGAGGCAAACATGTCTGAGTTGCAAGGCAAACATGATGCTTTACAAGCTAGTTTGTTTGACTTGCAAGACAAACATGTTTCTTTGAACGATAAGTGGTGTGAGTTGCAAAGCAAACATGAGGCTTTGCAAGAAAAGTATGATGTGACATTCATCCACAACCAGAAGTTAACCGTGGATCTTTCTAAGTGCACAGAAGCCAACATGTTTTATGAAAACCATGAAAAGGAATTTAAATCGATGATTGAAAAATTAAAGAAAGATAAAACCGAGCTGACAAAAATGGTTTCCAGAAAACAAACTGACATTAATTTGTATATAACTCGTCTTGAGGTAATGCAAAAGGAAATGGCTTGTGTAAAAACTGAAAGTGAGGCGATCCAACTTAAGCTAGACAGTTATTTGAGCTCTAGCTATGTGTTGGATCACATCATTGACGTACAGAAAGAGAAACGGGATGTCACATGCATTGGATACAAGCAATGTCCACCACCTGTGAGACACAATTATGATGCCATGCCTGATGAGGAGTATAGAACTCACTTTGAACCATCTGTTCCCTTAGACGTTGAGGAATTTGCAACAGGACTCGGATACAAGAAAGAAGTATCATCCGATTCAGATGTGTCAGCAGATACATTTGTAACTGCTGAACAGAATCAGGATCCTCCAGTTGTGATTGAGGATGCTGATTCTTCTGATGATGAATCTGATGATACTGATTCAGTAAAGTCTGATGCGGTGATAAAAGAAGGGGACATACCTCTTGAGAATCATATTCTGTGTGATCCTCCTGCAAAACCCGCTAAGACTGTTGCAATCGAGTCCTCGTCTGCACAAGAGTCGGAGAGTGTGGATTTGCTGTATACTCTTGTTGGTGATAATAAAATTTATTCTGACAAAGATTTTCCGATTAAGAATGTAAATCAATCCTTAATCAGTAAAGTTTTTGAAAATTCGACAAGTAAATTTCTGGGTAAGAAAGGATCACACGTTGTGGTAACACAGTGCCCTCCTATCCCAAAGGCTGAAGTTAGAAAACAATTTGGCAATAAGAAATTACCAACAGAGAAAAGGCAGCAAAATCATAACAAACAAAAAGGTAAAACACCGACTCAAAGTCAAAGGAAGCCGAATCAGAAGAAGAACAAGAATGTGAACTTTGTGAAATCAAAGGGAACGGACAAAATTGAAAAGTTTGAAAATCAATCTAACTTAGAATTTGTCAAGAAAGCAACAGTGATGAAAAGGAATGAACCAAATAGTTCAAAACCTAGTACCTCGGGATCACAAAGTTCATCATCGGCAAGACGATCACATGATACTTCGGGGTTTGTTGAACGAAGATCATGTTTTGAATGTGGTACAATTGGACACATAATTCGAAATTGTCCGTATCTTCATAAATTAAAAGCCAAAGAAGATGATCCCCGTGAACACAATCACCAAAGGCGATCTGTTTCTGTAAAACAAGATCCCCGACTTGTAAGAGAAAGGGAAAAGAAACAGAAAAGCCAACAAGTCAAGGTGATTGAAAAGGCACTTAAAACTGATGTGGTTCAAAAACAATCTGTTTCAGTTAAGCCAGAAAACTCAAAATGTTAAAAAACTTCAAACAATCACGAAGTTAAATTGTTAAACAATCAAACTGGTAAAACTCAACAGACATGGAAACCTAAATTGACCACAAATTCAGGGGGACCATCGCAATTCTTGAATCATCAAAGAATAGAAGTTATTGTTGTTGATGAAAATGGAAGACCCAAGACCACAATGGCTTGGGTCCCCATCTCCAACTAATTATGTGAGTCCATGTGCAGGGTGTTCCAGGAGGAACTATCAGTAGTCATTGGATTGTTGATAGTGGGGCATCCAGGCACATGACAGGCGACATGAAGCTTCTCTACGACGTTAAATCTATTAGAGGAGGTTATGTTGATTTTGCTGGAGATAAAGGCGGATATATTACGGGTGAAGGAATGATTTCCAACGGGGTTGTTAGCTTTGATAAGATCAACTTTGTACAACAACTTGATCACAATCTTCTTAGTGTTTCTCAAATTTGTGATAAGCAGTTCTCAGTACACTTTGATGCAAATGGATGTTATGTGCTGAAACCCGGCTTCAAAATTCCAAAAGAATGGATTCTCTTGTCGGCTCCAAGGATAAATGATCTGTATGTCCTTGATATGAGCCAAGCTATCACAACGTCTGCACAAGCAACTTGTTTCGTTTCCAAAGCCACGGAAAAAGACTCAATCTCTTGGCACAGACGAATGGGTCACATTCACTTACGCAAAATGAATCATTTGGTGTCAAATGAATTGGTGAATGGTGTTCCTCTTAAAAACTTCCATCTTCAAGACGTCTGTGTCTCGTGCCAGAAAGGAAAACAAACGAAGAAGCGACACCCTTCAAAGAAAATCAACACGGTGGCTGTTCCTCTTGAACGTTTGCACATGGATTTGTTCGGTCCTGTCAAGCACAAAAGTATTAGGAATGATCAATATTGCCTCGTGATAACTGATGATTATTCAAGATTTTCTTGGGTGGCGTTCATGGCACATAAGAGTGAAACCTTCGGTATTATCAAAAATTTGATCATTCAGATTGAGAATCTATATAATTTGAAGGTTAGGCGGATACGTAGCGACAATGGTACTGAATTCAAAAATCATGCCATGGCGGAGTTTTGCACTTCAAAAGGTATTCTTCACGAATTTAGTGCAGCTTATACTCCTCAACAAAATGGCGTCGCTGAACGTAAGAACCGCACATTGATCGAGACTGCTAGGACTATGTTGGTAGAGTCACAATTGCCGATTCCATTCTGGACTGAAGCTGTGGCCTCTGCATGCTACACGTTGAACCGAGTCCTTACAGTCAAAAGGCACAACAAGACCTGCTTTGAGCTTATTAACAAACGGAAACCAGATTTGTCATATCTTGAACCGTTTGGAGCTCCATGTACAATAATCGATCCTAATGGAAAGTTTGGGGCAAAAGCAATTGATGGATACTTTCTTGGGTATTCCACCCCGAACTTAAGAGTCTGGAATCTAGAGACTAAAAGGGTCGAGGAATGGTCTGAAGTCAGAGTACAAAGGCACACTTTACCAGTCAAATGTCCTGGTCAGCCTTGGATGTTTGAGTACGATGACTTTTTCAATTCGATCAATGTTGAAGCCGTTGAAGAAAATGCTGCGGCAAGGATGTTTTTCGAGAGTGACAATGCAACAGATTCACCGTTGGTTCGTCCAATTATTGTCAATCAAGAACCATCTTCAGTGAACAATAATGCTCTCGACAATGAGGATTTTCACGATGCTACCGAATTGAACGAATCTTCTGAGGATGATGAATTTCTAGATGCCGATCAAGAAGCTCCAACAACAGCAGTACATGGTACTTCAGAAGGTACACCTCCAGTGGATGTCCCTAGAACAGCTGAAGCTACTGCATCATCCTCTTCGGCAATTCCGGGCATTGAATTGATTGTTGATCTCAATCTCAACAATTTGAGTACAAATATTCCAGTTCAAGATAATCCAGAAACAAGGATTCACAATACCCATCCTCAACAAAACATCATCGGAAATGTACAAAGTGGCGTTCAAACAAGAAACATGTTGCGAAACAACAACAATGCAGGCTTGTATACAGCTATCCGAGAATCTGGTCAACAAAATGATTGGTCTTTCGCGTGTTATGTCTCACAGGAAGAGCCAAGAACTTGGAAAGATGCTTTGAAAGATAGCTCTTGGGTTGAAGCAATGCAGGAAGAACTGCAACAATTCCAGAAGCTTGGTGTCTGGAAACTCGTAGAGAAACCTGCTGGTTACAAGAAGATTGGTACCCGTTGGGTGTTTAAATGCAAAAAGGATGACCGTGGAGTCGTTATTCGAAACAAAGCAAGGCTAGTCGTTCAAGGTTTTCGTCAGATAGAAGGAATCGACTACAACGAAGTGTATGCACCTGTTGCACGTCTAGAAGCAATTCGAATCTTTCTGGCTTATGCCTCATTCAAAGGTTTCAAGGTATACCAGATGGACGTGAAAAGTGCATTCTTACATGGTGTGGTGGAAGAAGAGGTGTACGTCGAACAGCCTCCAGGTTTTGAAGATCCTATCCATCCCGATCGGGTTTGGTTGCTCAACAAAGCTCTATATGGTCTACATCAAGCACCGCGAGCTTGGTATGCAACCTTATCTAATTATCTGCTGGAGAATGGTTTTCGCAGAGGTCTTATCGATTGTACTCTTTTCATCAAAGAACAAGATGGAGATCTTCTACTGGTACAGGTATACGTTGATGATATTATATTTGGTTCTACTAATGATGTTTTGTGTAGGAATTTCGAGCGCATTATGCAGGATAAATTCGAGATGAGTGCTATGGGGGAAATGACTTTCTTTTTGGGCCTACAAGTACAACAAACCGAGTCTGGGATATTCATCCATCAGACTAAATATGTTGGTGACATCTTGAGCCGGTTCCAGATGTCTGATGCAACGCCCATCGGTACCCCATTGCCGCAAAATCACGGAATTACTCCAGACTTGAAGGGTGAAGCTGTTAGCCCCTCATACTACCGCGCGATGATCGGATCTCTTATGTACCTCACAGCATCAAGACCAGATATAATGTACCCAACGTGCCTGCTTGCCAGATATCAAGTCAACCCGAAGGCCTCACATCTTGCAGCTGTAAAAAGGATTTTTCGTTATTTGAAGGGTTACCCTGACACCGGTCTATGGTACCCTAGGGATAATAACTTTGACTTGATCGCTTTCAGTGATTCTGATTTTGGCGGATGCAAAATCGACGGCAAATCCACAACGGCTGGATGTCAGTTTTTGGGAAATCGCCTAGTCACATGGCAGTGCAAGAAGCAGACGTGCGTCGCTACATCAACATGCGAAGCTGAATACATTGCTGCCTCAAGTTGTTGCTCCCAAGTCCTATGGATCCAACAACAAATGCGCGACTACGGTTTTGAATTCCTAACTACTCCTATTTACGTTGATAATTCTGCTGCCTTACAGATCACTAGAAATCCTGTGCAGCATTCAAAGACTAAGCACATCGAAATTAAGTATCACTTCATACGTGATTGCTTTGAGAAAAGGCTAATCGATGTAGCTTACGTCCACACCGATGACCAACGTGCCGACCTTTTTACCAAAGCTTTTGACAAATCAAGATTTGACTATTTATTATTGGTAAACGGCATTAAGGTCAAGCAAGAGTAAAACCAACATCGGAAAATCATTTTTGTAAATACCTTTGTGTTTTAAATTTATCTTAGTTTGTTGATTTTAGGGGGAGTAAATCAAAATTTGAAAATCCAAAAACATCAAAAAATTTCAAAAACACAAAAACAATAGAAAAACAAAAATGAGTTTCCTGGCGAGCAAAAGAGAAAATGATAGTACATCAGTGGTCTATCCAAGCCTCTTTAAACCTAAAATGAAAAACGATAAGCAGCTCTATATAAGATGTATCGGTAGGCTCACAATCATTTTAAAGTGTGCAGGGTGATATAAACTTAAATCGACTGAAGACCAGGTGGGAACCATTCATTGGCATATGGTCTTGGTACCGAAATTTCGTTTGAGAGATTACCGAGGTTCTGAGATATTCGGTCTTTATGCTGCTTATCATCTGGGTATCATGGTTGTATCTTTTACCGAAAAATAACGGGGACGCAAGTCTAGATCTTCCATGATACCATACATACGTGTACATACTGCATACGACCTCAATAAGTGATCAACAATCACATGTCCAAACAATAAGTGATAATATATCACATTCATCCGGGAGTCAAGTTCGTCTCTCTGCTGTACGAAAGTACTGACCTGTTCACGGACTTGCTCCTGTGCCCTCATGCATCTGAAAATCAAGTTCCTCATCAATAAGTGATTCTATCACATAGGGCTTGTTTTCAAATCAAAATAAGTGAGTTTCTCACATCATATACGGTCAAACAGATGATAATCGGTATACTCACCGGTAAGATGAACCCTCGTGCATACCTTGATACGGGAATGTGTCGTGATGTGGATGAACACCGGTCGGTAAGTATAAATCATACCTTAACGTATCCCCTCGCCATGATTACATCTGATAAGCTGAGCTTAAGTGGACAACAATACCGATAATTGTTATAGGATGCTTATCTTAATGTTAACTAATCGAACAAAGAGAGCGTTTTGGCATGACCGTACACTGATATGATTCTCTTACCCTCGAAACTCGCAAAAAGAATGTCTGTAAATATTTATTTAATGCTTTCAGTTTCTGTCTTTACATTTGAAATATTCAAAAATTCCAAAAAGATTTTAGGTGTGTTTTAATATAAACTTTGTAAAAGCCAAAAAGATTTTATTTCTTCTCTATTTTCGATCGTACGATGTTGGATCTCGAGTCTTCGTTACCTGAAACCTGAACGAAAACCGAAAATGACTAAATCTTCATAAACGGTCGAAATTTGCAAAGTGTTGAAAGTTAAAATTGAAATTGACAAAATACATTAAACTTTCAAACTGTCGGACGGTGTTTGATTAAACAATGGTCACATGTGTGTCGTTTGCTTACTGTATTCCAAGCAGTTGTTCTCATTACGCGTTTAGATTTCTTGCATGTGCAGATTCTAAAGGCAAGGAGAACATGGTCGATGACAAGCTTCGGAATGAAGACACGACGTGAAGGCACTCAAGTGATGAAGATGATCGAGTTGCCGCTGACCATCATCAACACCACAAGGATCTCAATTCATAAAGAACAAGTAATTCACGAGCATAACTCAAGGGGGAGCTTATGTTAAGGGGGAGTTTGTCAACACACTTCCTACATGAAACGGGGAGTTTGTTGGTACACTTTCTGCTTTCAAGACGTGAAGACTTTAAAGATCCTCCGACATTGAAGACTTGAAAGGACGTCAAAGACTTGAAGACACGAAGGACCTACAAGAATGAAGATCGAGACAAAGCTACAGCCAAGGGGGAGTTTGTTGGTGCACTTGTGTCTGTACTTTGTCATGATACCAAACGATGTCTTTGTTAGTCTTGTAAGTTTGACCAAGTCAACCATCCTCCTGGTTTGACTTGGCCAAACAGTTAACACATGGTTTGTAAGTGTTTGTGTCGAAGGATGGGTCATCGAAGGATTGTTTATATCCTTCGATGAGCTCGAAAGATGAACCTTCGATGGATGTTGATGGACCACGAAGGATATCATCCTTCGAGGTACATGTTGATCCTTCGATAGGTTTCTGGTCTATAGATGATCCTTCGATCAGTCTATCTGATCCTTCGACCAGACGTGCTGTGTTGGGTATAAATACCCATGTAGTGTGTTCACTTCATTTTTTTAGAGAAGAGAGACAAAAAGGAACTCAAGAGAGAGCATTCTGTTCAGAACACACACACACACACGAGAGTTTTAGAGAGTTTGCAAAACATATTTGTAAACATTGCTTTGTAACCGAACCTTTCATTCGTATTAATACAAGTGGTGTTAATCGGTGAAGATTGTGTGTTATGTTTGTGCTTGTTCTATCTCGGTTTGCATGCGAGCTTGGATTCCGCACTTGCTAGTGTGTTAGACATAACAAGGAATAGGTTTAACCTCAACCTCCGAGGGACCTACAGATTTGTTGGCTACCTGGTCGGGGGTTAAGGGAATGGTTTGGTAAGGTTTTTGCCTTGTTCAGTGTATAGATCCTGCAAGGACCTAGGTCAAGCTTAGTAGGACCTCCTTCAATACCCATTGGTATTAGATGGTGGGGGTGCGAATTGCTTGATCCCCTGATATGTAAACTACTATTAATACATTAACCCGGCTACTTGGGATTGTATCCCTGCTGACTCAAACCACTTAGCCGAGGGTAACGTCACCTTCAAGAGGGGCCTACCACGTTACGCATTAATAACTTAATTAATTATCTTTCAATAATCCAACCCTTTAGGATTGCATCATTGCTGACTCAAACTACTGGGTTGATGGTAACGTCACCTTCAAAAGAGGGGCCTTATAACTAAGATAATCTCTTAAAAAGTGCAAAAGTGCGGAAAACATCAAAGGTTACACTAAAAGCGAGTCGGATCCAAGTGATTCATCTTGTCTATCTGTTTTATTTTATTTTTATTTTCAGCATTTTTAGTTTTTATTTTCATATTTAAAACCTTTTTCTAAATTTTTTATTTGATTAGACGTTGAGGATAAACCGGTACTAAAAGCTCTTGTGTCCTTGGACGACCTCGGTATCTTACCAACGCTATACTACGCTTACGATGGGTGCACTTGCCCATATGTGTGTTTAGTGTTAGTAAAATATCGTGTTTTATAAATTTAAAACTTTAAAGTGTTAAAAAGGGCTAAAAATAGACATAAAAACTTATAACACACGACACGCATCAAGTTTTTGGCGCCGCTGCCGGGGACACAAGGATTTTAAGAAAGTTAGGAATCAACGGCCTAATCGTTTTTCTTATTTTTCTGTTTTTTTAGGATTTTTCTTAAATTTTCCAGCTTCTGCAGAGCTCAGCACGGGCGATGCCCGCTGAACACGCCCCGTGCCCAATCTTTGGTACTGGCAATCCTGTTTTAAGTCAGACTATAGCTGAACACGGGGTCGTGCCCAATCAACACGCCCCGTGCCCAAGTATCAGATACTGAAAACAGAACCGTAACATCCTGACGGTTGGTAATTTCTGACACAAACATGAGCGATACTTATTTTTTTTACTACCGCTCCTCTTATGGTACGTGGTGTCAATTATGTGGCGGAAATCACGAAGATTTAAAATTTTATTTTTTAAATTACACTCCCCACTATATAGACCCATTGTTTTCCTGTAGCCTAAGAGGGGCGAGAGTAAAAATAATCCCTATCTCTCCCTCGAATGCTCTCAGTCGTCTCTTCTAGATGAAATGCTTCTTGATGAATTATTTCAAATGGAAGATCTAATTCTTAACTGGATAAAAGAACTTGAGATGTATATCATTAATTCACCTCAAGACGACGATCAAGAAGAATTAGTGAGATCGCATTCGGATAAAAACAACTTCGTTGTTCCCGAAATCACCTCTAACTCTTGTGAAGACTTGAGCGATAGTCGTCCCTGTGTCGATTGTGCCGTGAAGGACTCCCCATCGACTTCCATCGATGCATACATAGTCCTGAGCGATTCGACATACACCTTCTTTAACGAGAGCCCGGATAAGGGTTGGACTTGTCCACCTACATTTAGCATAGGAATCACCCTTTGCGATAACCTCTTGCGTTCTCGTCTTAAACTAGGGCAATTAAGGTATCTCAGGCACTTCGGTGTTGTTCCGTCCAGTAAGGAACCACCCGATCCGGATAAATTCCTTAGAAATAGACGAAACTTCATAAACAGCTTCTAGACACGGGGTCGTGTCCAGGTCAGCACGCCCCCGTGTCCACCAAAAGATTCCCGTCTGACTTTCGGTCAGAATACGGAAAAAAAGTGTCAGAATTTTGTATGCACACGGGGCCGTGTCCAGCCGACACGGGGCCGTGTCCAGCGTGCTGTCGTTTTCTATAAATGCAGTAAGATTCCTGCACATTTGGACCATTCCAAAGACAGAGATTTGGTGGGATCTTCACACATACCGTACTAGGTATATTCTAAAGAAGGTTCTCAACAACCATCTTGTCTTTTCTACTTTTGTCCATTGCCTTCTTATTCATTTTTCCTCAACACCTCCATTAAAGCTTAAAATCTCCATCTTTTCAAGCTTTATTGTGACATTTGTTAGATTTTTATTCAAGGAATCTTGTTAAAAATAAGTTTTACAACACTGTTTTAAGTTATTTCTGCTTAAAAATACTTCGAAAGTCAGAAAAATAATTTAAAGCTCCAAGATTCCTTGTTCCGAAAATCTGCAGAAAGTTGGACATGGGGCCGTGCTCAGTGAGCACGGGGCCGTGTCCGAGGTGCTGTTACACTAAAATGAACTCTTTTCGGTTTGTTTTCTTAGAATGACGAGCAGAAACAACGGAATATCTTCGTCACACTCGAGGAACAACCGTCAAGGGAGAAGGTCATCGGTAGAAGACTCTCTCGTTAACTATGTCTATGCCTTGAGAGAGGCCATCGACGAAATAACAGGGGTTGAGGAAGCTCTGGTCGACCGTATCAATCATTTATCGGTGGGTCTAGAAGGGTGTCTTAGGGAGGTCAACCTTTTGCACCAAACGTCGAATATCCTCGCTTCTCCTCCTTTGGTACCAATCGTTACACAAAGGGCATGGAATATGGTACCGGAAGTTATCATACCAGCCGAGCGGTACGCCATGCATACGGAACCCCCTCGAGACATACTACATGGGGTCCCGGTTTCCGTCGCTCCTCCACCACAAGATATTGTGGAAAATGAGCCCGCCTTCTTCCTTCCACGAGAAATAGAGTAATGGCTCAACGACATCTAGGGGACACCTCTTGGTCCCGAGTTCTACAACGCCTTTAAGAATACCAGAAAGCTATTTCCGGGCTTTTGTTATTCCTACAAATAAGGGTAGAACTCATTAGGATGATTTCATGTATCACTTGACCTAACTATTTTTAACTTTCTATTTTTCTTTATTTTTAGGACCTTATGTAACTCTCTCTATTTAATGAATGATGGTTTTCAAAATTATTTGGTGTTTGGATGATGTTGTAATGGGTAAAACACACTCAAGATGGTGAAGGATACTAAGGGAAACTTGAACCAACACCTCATGCACGAAAACAAAGCCTCCCGACATTTTTTCTTCATTACAACAAGTTCAGCACGGGCCGTGCCCAACCAACACGGCCCCGTGCTCAAGTATCTGCAGAAAAACGCCCAGTTCAGGTAACTGGAGACGGGGCGTGTTCACTGAACACGCCCCCGTGCCCTGCCTTCTGTTACTTTCTGTTACTGGCAACCTGGACACGGGGCCGTGCCCGGACACCACGGCCCATGTCCAGATGCCCAGTAACATAAAATTTTGTTTTTTAACACACCTTTTACACATTCAATCAACCTAAAAACTTATTTTTGGGACACATTGAGGACAATGTGTAATTTAAGTGTGGGGGGATGCTAAAACATTGAATTTTGCAAGTCCTAATTACAAGACTTACACAAAACTCTATTGGAACCGCTAAACACCCAAAATTTTTTTCAAAAACTTTTCATTTTTTTTACTTATCTTGGTTTAAATTGGAATAACAAGTTCTAAAAAGGTTATATTTTTACAAATTTACAACCGATAGCGTGGTGATAAAAAGAACCATCATCCATCATCCATCATAGAGTGTGTGTAGTAGTCTCGGGATCCAAGATTGATAGTAAGAGTTCTTGACAATCAAAGGCCATGTTTGCCTAAGTCTCTTACATCACTTGGTGAAGACAAGCATTTAGTGTAATACTTTTGTTTTTTATCTTTTCGCACTTTTTATTTGGTTATGTATTAATGACTTTAATAACTAGTTTCTTATGTTGAAGGTTAAACTTCCTTATCATTTGTCCGTGGTGTCTTGGCGTTATTTTACTGTCTATATAAAATAAAAGATTTACACCATTCATATCTCTACGGTCTATATAGAGATATGTTGGCTACCTGGTCGGGGGTTAAGGGAATAGTTTGGTAAGGTTCTTGCCTTGTTCAGTGTATAGATCCTGCAAGGACCTGGGTCAAGCTTAGTAGGACCTCCTTCAATACCCACTGGTATTGGATGACGGAGGTGCGAATTGCTTGATCCCCTCATATGTAAACTACTATTAATACATTAACCCGGCTACTTGGGATTGTATCCCTGCTGACTCAAACCACTTAGCCGAGGGTAACGTCATCTTCAAAAGAGGGGCCTACCACATTACGCATTAATAACTTAATTAATTATCTTTCAATAATCCAACCCTTTAGGATTGTATCCTTGCTGACTCAAACTACTGGGTTGAGGGTAACGTCACCTTCAAAAGAGGGGCCTACTACTATAACTAAGATAATCTCTTAAAAAGTGTAAAACTGCGGAAAACATCAAAGGTTACACTAAAGGCTAGTCGGATCCAAGTGATTCATCTTGTCTATCTGTTTTATTTTATTTTATTTTTATTTTCAGCATTTTTAGTTTTTATTTTCATGTTTAAAACCTTTTTCTAAATTTTTTATTTGATTAGACGTTGAGGATAAACCGGTACTAAAAGCACTTGTGGCCTTGGACGACCTAGGTATCTTACCAACGCTATACTACGCTCACGATGGGTGCACTTGCCCATATGTGTGTTTAGTGTTAGTAAAATATCGTGTTTTATAAATTTAAAACTTGACTAAAGTTTTAAAAAGTGTTAAAAATAGACATAAAAACTTATAACACACGACACGCATCATTATACAAACTCCAAACTAATTTTTTCATCTTTATACTTATTTTTTTGAATAAACTGACATTTTGGTCCTTGAGGTTTGACCAGTTTTGCCACTTTAGTCCAAATCTCAAATTTTATGCATCTGGGTCTCTGTGGTTTCATTTTTATTGTCATTTTGGTCCAAAAGTGAAATCATGCCAGATTCCCCTAATTAAACCCTCAACTTTTGTCCTTTTCCACAGGGGTAATTTGTCATTTACGTTTTATTATCACTGATTATCAATTAAAATTAATAAAACTAAATTATTAAAACCTGACCCTATAAAAGCCCATCTCCTTCCTCAAATCTACCCTAACTCAAACCCTAATTCATCACTGCAACAAACCCCTGGAGCCGCTACCCAATTGCGAACATCCAACCATTCATCCTCTCACTTATCCTCTCCCCTCTCTGTTAGTTCTCTCTCTCTCTCTCTCTCTCCTCTAAGCAACATTCAAACACCACATTCAAATACTACTGCAGGATCGATTAGGGTTTCGGTGGAGTGACTGTTGAAGGGTTTCAATTGACGGTGACGTTAGGTACAATGGTTGGGCATTAGGGTTTCAGTTAACGGAGGTGTTAAGTGCAGTGGTGGGGCGTTAGTGTAAGGACCTACAAAAATGTCCCACAACACTCCGTAAGTATAAACCCGGACCCCTAAAACCCTAATCCTTATGAAAAATCAAGAAATTCAATTTTATTGTTCTGTCGCGGGCCGCGTAAGACTTAAGTAAAGCTTACGCGGAGCGCGGCAGCTTGGTAAGTCTCCGGATAACGTTTAGGGCCACGTGTCAACCACGTGGCAAGCCTACCCCATGACACGGCAACCCTAGCCGTAGCTAGGGTGGCCCTTGCGGGCCGCGTAGGCCGTTCCTCGAGTTTACGCGGGCCGCGTAGAACTCAAAATTTTGCTATAAATGGGACGTTGCATGGCCAGTTTTCTGTGTTCGAAAATTTTCTTCAAAACCTCTATAATCTGCTTTAAAATCACGATCAAAGAGTCGAAACGCCGCTACGGTAACAGGGTAATAACTCGATCACTGCTACGATACAATGTCCGATCGATTGAAACCGATCCAATGGATGTTTAAGTGCTGCCCGAACTCGGGCTATACTTTATCATTCGTCGTGAGGGTTTTGATTTCGTGAGCTGATTGTAAATGTTGTATTAAGTTACTAACCTAGTTTCGTTGGCATTATTTAATTAGGTTACAAGGCTAAATCAGTAGGCAAAATCTGTCCAGTAAACTTGCAATGTGAGTCACTATCTTTTTATCAAAAGTGCTTTACAATACCTAAATGTTTTCCAGTTATATGTTACATGGATTAAGTCTTTGTTATCTTAAATTACTGGCAGTAAGTGGGGTATTGTGCACAATGACTACTGTTTAAATCACTTTTAGGTGAAAGGACCTAAATAGTGATATACGTCACTTTTGGGTGAAAGGACCCAATAGTGGTATGACCACAGTCATAGATCCGGTCGAGTGACAACTGAACCAGCTAATTATAAGATAGAGACAATTGTAATCGCTCTTAATACTATAATCTATAACAATGTGTCGTTTTATGCAAACTGAATGACTCGCTAGTATTTTCCCGCTGATAAAATCCTTTTAAACATGTTTCAGGTGATTTACTGTGAACAAGGAAAAGTGTCGCGTAGCACTACCAGCTTGGATAAAGTGGCTCAGTAAATAAATAAACATGTTTTTGTAACCAGGGAATTTCCCACTGAAATTCCTCTATTGTAAACTATGGGGTTTATCCCGAAACTTGAAATAAAATAATCAGGTGTTTTCAGTTTTAAAAGATTCTGTTAAAATTTCCGCTGCCAAAATTAAATACCACGGGTTTTCTGTCTCGCGGCAATCGAACCAGGAAACTGGGTCGGGGGCCGTGACAATTAGGGTTTCACTTGACGGTGGCATTAGGAGCTGTGGGGGTTGTGCAGCGGGGGAGGATGTCTGGTGGTGGGGGTTTTGCAATGGGGGAGTAGGTGCGGTGATGGGGGTTTTGCAGCGGGGTTGGAGGTGCGGTGGTGGGGATTTTGCAGCGGGGCTGGAGGGCGTTCGTGGGGGTTGTGCAGCGTCGGTGGAGGTGTGGTGGTCGAGGTGGTGGTGGTGGTGAGGTGTTCGTTGTAGGTCGTGGTTGTGGGGTTTGTACGACAGAGGTTTATGGTGTAGATGCAGGTCGTGGGGGTTATGCAGTGTCATGAATGGTTGTCTCAACGTCTCCGGCAATCGTTTTTCTACTCGTGGTGCCTGAATGATAACGATGAACAGGGCTATGCCCCATGTACAACAGTTGCAGATGAATTAGGGTTTGTGTTAGGCAATGTTGTAGAAGGCGCTAGGCGCTAGTCGGGCGGTGAGGTACCGCCTAGAGATTAATCGGGATTAATCGGATTGGACTTTTTAAGTATAATTTTACAAATTTATATATATATATATATATAGATAACTTTATACTTTTTATTAATAAATTTACAAGTTTAGGAGATAACTTTATACTTTTTATTAATAAATTTAAAAGTTTAGGAACCATATGTAAACTAATGAAAGATAGAGGGGGTTAAATGTTAAAATACCTAAACTTAAATGTTAAAATAGGTTTATAACTAAAATTTAGGCTTTAAACCATGGGCCAGGTTTCAAAAATTGGGTTTTTTGGGTCAAAAAACATGGGCCCGATTAGTCCGATTTTTACCGATTTTTACCGATTTTGTCCGACTTTTACCGACTTTGACCATAACCGATTTTTTTGACCGACTAGCTTAAATTTAGGCAGTAACCCACCGACTAGCGCCTAGGCGCCGATTAATCGGCCGCCTAGGCCGATTTCTGCAACATTGGTGTTAGGGTCAAGGTTGATTTATAGGGTCAAGGTTGATTTATTTAGTTTTATTATTTTTAATTAATAATCAGTTATAATAAAATGAAAATTACAAAATTACCCCTGAGGAAAAGGACAAAACATGAGGGTTTAATTTGGAGAATCTGGCCTGATTTTACTTTTGAACCAAAATGACAACAAAAATGAAACCACAGGGACCCAGATACAAAAAGTTTGAGATTTGGACTAAAGTGGTAAAACTGGCCAAACCCCAGGGATCAAAATGACAGTTTACTCTATTTTTTTTTAAATTGTAGCACCTATATCATTTTTATAGATCCGCCTAATTGCAATTACAACCGTACATCTCCATCATCTTGTAATAGACGATATTCTATTTCTTCAAATGTGGTTAAAAATATATCTATGTATCTATACACACAAAGAGTTGTTAACGTACGAGGCGTACAAAGAATTAATATAAGTTGCGTATTAACATAAGTTGCCTAATTATGTTTTATAAGTTGCGTGATTATTGTGCGTAATTAGTTATATATATTGCATAATAATTTAACTTTTTATGCAATTATTTAATAGAGTTAATTACGTGGTTAGTCACTGTGGTTTATATGAAGTAACAAGATCAGATACTAATAGTTTAAAATCACATTCGGGGTATCAACTTTCAATACAACCTAGAGTACCAAGACTAACCAATGTTAGTTTTTTTGTTAGGTTTATGGGAAGTTAAGTCATTTTACATCTAATGGACTAATTATGCAACTATATGGTTGATGAGGGACTGTTTTGTAATTTACCAAAAAAAAAAAAAAAGAAAGTAACATTTAAAAATTCTCTTTATCTCTCTCAGATCACCACCCCCACTTCTATTTTTCAGGTAACCACCACCTCCATTATCCGGCCACCACCACTAACACAACCTGAAACCTTTGAATTTTTTTCCGGTGACCACCGCAACACCCCCACAGCCTGCTGACCTACCACCACGATATGTTTTCTCCTCTATGGAAAATAAGAACCAAATTAAAAGGAGTGGGAGTCTGATTAATGTGGTGGTCGGTCAGAACCAGGTCGTGGTTAGGCGTCATCTCTCCTCCTTTTCCGGCTACCATCATCTCTAACAATTATAACACACCACTGCCACCATTAAAACCCATTCCCCTTAAACCCCTTTCTCAATTCTCACCTCTCACTTTCGTCTCTCTCCCTCACTACCTGCCACCACCTTCTACTACCACCTGCCACCGCAACCCACAAGCACCACCATCACCTCTTTCTCTACCCGTCGACACCTGCAGCCTCAACCACCTGCCGCCCACCACCACAACCCCAAAGAGATCTGAAAACACAACCCTATCAGATTTATAAAGCCCTATTTCTCTCATGAGAGAATCAAAATCCCATTCTTCAACCCCATTATTAATCATTCCATGTTCAACCCGGTGAATATCAAAGACCGATTTTGGTTCAGCGACTATTGAAGAGGTTGTTTTGGGAGGAGACGAAAGTGTCCCAGACCTGTTTCCAGATGCTTCCACCTTCGATATACGGTGGTGGTGGTGAGGAGGTTGTTGTCGGTATAGGAGGGTGGTGAAAAGGGTGGGTTTAGGACTGGATGGTGGTGAAAGGGATGGTGGCGGTGGCTGGAAGGTTTGTGCAGGGGAGATGTATGTGGTTAGTTTTAATTTTGAGTAAACTGCCATTTTGGGCCCTGTGGTTTGGGCACTTTTGCCATTTTAGTCCAAATCTCAAACTTTTTACATTTGGGTCCCTGTGGTTTGCATTTTGTTGCCATTTTAGTCCAAAATCCAAAAACCCTCTATTTTAACTGTTGAAAACTGATTATTTTGTCCTTTAGTGCAGGGGCATTTTGGTCATTTTTTAAATTTCATTTGTTGTATATGTATGTGTGTATATTAATCGTTCACAAAAACAAAACAAACCCCAAATTAAATTAAATGGCAGTTTAATTCCTCAACCATTCGATCAAGCTCTCTCTCTCTCTTCTCTCTCTCTCTCTCTATAGCACCACCACCACCGCCACCGCCACCTCCTCCCTCTCTCTCTTCTCTCTCTCTATAGCACCTCCACCACCGCTATAACCTCCTTCCACAACCACCTGTTTCCACCATCACCACCCATTCACCCACCGCCGCATCATCCACCTCCAAACCCTAACCGTCAACCTGTTTAAGAATCGCCAGCCACCACATTTCTTCTCTCTCTAGAACAAACAAACAACTGATAGATTCACTACATAAGTGCTTCAAAATCACAGAAACTAAAAGGATTCAACACATATTCATCATCAAATCATGCCAAAATCACAGAAGCTCCGGCCCTTAATTATTGTTTATAGAACCCGATGAAGGATACTGTTTACAGATCGGCCTCTTACACGAGATCAGATTGTTTTGAGATGGATTTGATGCGATTAGTATCGATTCAGGTGCAGAAAGATGATGATTTAAGAATCAAGGTTAAGGTACTGTTTACAGATCGACCTTTTACACGAGATCAGATTGTTTTGAGATGGATTTGATGCGATTAGTATCGATTCAGGTGCAGAAAGATGATGATTTAAGAATCAAGGTTAAGGTTTCAGTTATCAAATTAGTTTTCTGTTTCTTGATTTTAACGAATTTGGATTCATTTGAGATGGAAAGAGGCAGATAAAGGATTTGAATTATTTGTAAATCGGCCTTTTAACGAGGTTAATAGAAAGATGCAGGTCATGTGTTGTCTGAATTGTTTGATTTTAGGTTTAGATAAAGAGATAGAGAGGCGATGGAAAGAGAGTGAGGAGAGAAAGGGTTTTTTTGTTGTTGATTTTAGGTTTTGAACTCAGAGAGAGAAGTGATGGAGAGAGAGAGAGTTAGGAGAGAGAAGCAGTTTAGGGAAGGAAGGAGGGATGAAGAAGCAGACCAAATAGAACTGAAAAGTGAAGTCGGAGAAGAAAAGGGGTGGGGGTGGGGTTGGGTAGTTGGGCGGTGGTTGCAGGGGGTGCGAGAGGGTGGTGGCAGGTGGTGGTGCTTGGCGGTGAGAGGGGGGTGGTGGTGGTTGAAGATGATGAGGTTGAAGATGATGATGACCAGGGGGTTGAGGTTGAAGATGATGATGATCTGGGGGTTTTTATATTTGGGGTTTTTTTTATTAAATGAATTGCTTTAATGAAAATTAAATGACCAAACTACCCTTTCAGATAAAGACAAAAAAGGGATATTAAAACAGTAAAAAATTAGAGATTTTGAGTTTTGGACTAAAATGGCAACAAAATGCAAACCACAGGGACCCAAATGTAAAAAGTTTGAGATTTGGACTAAAATGGCAAAAGTGCCCAAACCACAGGGACCAAAATGGCAGTTTACTCTTTAATTTTTAACCACTTTGTTATGTTATATAATATTACATAAATGGCTCTTGTAGTTGAAAAAAAGGTATTTTAGTAATCTCATTCAAACTTAACAGAAAAGTTAACTAAAGTTAGTGTTAATACCCCATGTTGTTACAAAATGAAAAGTTAAAACCTCAGAATGTGATTTTAAGCTATTAGTACCTGACTTTGTTATTTTTCATAAACCACAGGGACTGACGTTGTAATTAACTCTTATTTAATATTGTACATAATTACTTACATATGTTGTTGTATAATTATTTTACTTCATAGGTGGGTGAGTTAGGGTCAAAAGTGAAGAACGGTACGGACAAGTCGGTAAAACTTGCAAAATATTACAAACTAGTAAATTTCTCCGCGCGTTGCGGCGGGTTCAAATGTAAAGTAACTCGGATTTTTACAGTAAAGACCTGAATCGTTTCAGAACAAAAGTTACTTCAAAACGTATATAAACTAAAGATGTACATAAAAATAAGCAAAAAAACTTATTATATATGGTCCCATTTATTTGCGAAATAAATTTACACTGAACACCAACCTGAACTTATACCAACAACTACAAAAAAAAAAAAAACAATGTTTTCTTAAGTTAAAAATGGTACCGCGCGTTGCTGTGGCGTTGAACCGTAAAGTAAGTCGAATTTATAAAGTCTAATGAAAACATATTATATTTGACCACACTTGTTGTAAAACAAAATTTATACCAAAACATAAATCAACTGAAAACTAAAAAAAAAACCCTGAACTTATACCGATACGTACATAAAAATAAGAAAAAAATTATGTATTTTTAAGCTAAAAATGGTAGCGCGCGTTGCGGTGGCGCCAAAACGTAAAGTAAGTCGAATTTATAAAGTCTAATGGAAACATATTATATCCGAACCAACTTGTTGTATAACAAAATTTATGCCAAAACGAAGATCAACTGAAAATGTAAAAAAAAAACAAAAAAAACAAATTGTATTTGAGCCTTCCCATTTTCAAAGAAACATAATTAACTTGAATTTATAACAAAACATACATAAACACGTAAAAAATGATTATAAAGTTGAAAGATTGTAAGTGTTAACTGAAAATGTTGAAGGGTAAATGGTAAAATAACAAAAACTTATTAAAAGAAAAAAAAAACTAAAAAGGGTGACCAATGGCCAGCTGCCATGCAGCAGGATGAAGTGGCGGACTTAGGCTATGAGGGGTGGATGGAGCCCCATGGGGCTTTATCAAGTCCACATAGGATCCACGTCAGCCATGGAGCCCCCCTTTAATTTGGAGGGTGTGGATGGAGCCCCTATTAAACAAAAAAAAAAAAAAAAAAAACATTTGATTGGTCCAAATTGAAGGTTTAGGCGCTATAGAGTGTTACCATGATGGAGCCCCCACATGGAGGGTGTGCCGGTGTGGTGATGGATGATGACGTGGCGGGGATGGAAAGGTACACAGAATAATATTGGTTGTTCTTCCGAACTGTAGCTATAAAATAAAACTGGGTTTACGTGTGCATTCAAGTAACGGTTTAAGAGTGTTTTTTGTTATGAGTATATACAATACTTGTAATATTATTTTGAAGTTGATGAAATCAGGAAACAAGAAATCCCCATTCACGATTATAAGTTAAAAACAATTAAATTCTAGAACAAACCATGCTATATATAATATATAACACATCTCCAAATTATCTTCATTTGTATGTTAGTTGTAAACATTAGGAGAGCAAATAAAATTTTAAAAAAGTTTGTTTTTGATTAATTTATTTAGAATTACTATATACATAACGTTGAACCAAAGAATGATTATAAGTCCCTCCCTCCACGTGTGATGCTTAGTCCAACTCTGAAGACATTCAATTTGGGTTTCTTGTATGTTTATCAACTGGACGTGCCGTCATGGCCCTAAATTTAATGCACCTCCATGTGTTTTTTGTCCCCCTATTTATATCTCATTTGTACCATCATCCTCTCATTAATTCAAATAAATTCTTTTATATGGATTTTAGAAAACTTTTTCCAACACTTGCTTTCAACATGTTACATTGTGGGGGCGATTTGCATATGGAGAATTTAAAGGTTAAATTACAAGAAAATAACTCATAAAAAATCAAAAAAACGCTCTCTGACGGAATCCAAACAGTCGCCGGAATTCGCCAATCCGCTCGACGACGAAGATTGAGGCTGATAAGCATGCAAGGTTTAGTCGATTAGCTCATTGTTAGCGGTCTTGACATAACCTCTCATTCTAATTGTCCGATTGATTCATCCATTCGCGGGTTGGGTCTCTCCGGTGGTCTTGTTCACACTCTCCCTCTGACGGAATCCAAACAGTCGTCGGAATTCGTCAATCAGCTCGACGACGAAGATTGAGGCTGATAAGCATGCAAGGTTTAGTCGATTAGCTCATTGTTAGCGGTCTTGACATAACCTCTCATTCTAATTGTCCGATTGATTCATCCATTCGCGGGTTGGGTCTCTCCGGTGGTCTTGTTCACACTCTCCCTCTGACGGAATCCAAACAGTCGTCCGATTAGCATGCGAGGTGTAACAACCCGCACTTTTGTGCGTTGTTACTACTCGTTACACTCGTTACGCCTAGCACAGGAGATTCGGATCATAATGTAACTATATCGTATATATATCGCTATTCGAAGGATAATCGCATATTTTCGAAGTACAACATCACGATACTACACTACTATCACACTAACACTCACAGAGGCATTGAGTGAGGACCTATTCTACCCTCCTCAATGGCCGTGATGTGTCGAACGTAAACAATTAAAGCTAACAAGGACCCTCGGGTAAGTGCTGTAGCTCCAGTCGTCATGACGGTGATGACAATACGAGTAAACGGTACCCCGTCAGTCTTTGTGGCACTACACGAAATAACGTTCACGATGACATCAAGAAAGGACCTATACTACCCTCATTGATGGCCGTGCAACGTCGATAATAATCGCTTACTCGAATCGGAAACCGACTGTTAATTATCGAAACTTTGGATTATGGATACGTAAATACGACCCCTAGTGACATATATATATATATATAATATAATAATAACAATATATTGATAATATAAACTAATTATGGACGAACACGCTTCGAAAACTATCAAAACGATCAAAAACGGGAAATTCCAAGCGTCAGGATGTCTATCCGGACGGATGGACCATCCGGACGGATGGACATGCGCACGGATGGCCATCCGCACGCATGGGCCATCCGCACGGATGGGCCATCCGCACGGATGGGCCATCCGCACCTGATCCACCTTCTTCTCCTCTTTCGCCTATAAATAGCCTGCCACACCACTATTCAAGTGATGTGACAGCTCCTGTTCAACCAAATGCGCACCAAGACCCTTTTCTCTCGATTTCCTCGCGATTCCGGTAAGATTTCAACCTAAAACCTGTACTTCTACAATCTACACTCGATTCTACATAATTCTATCTTTCAAAACTCAAATTCTAACCATGAAATCTACGGATTTGAGGCGTTTTGAGGTGATGTCACCAAGAGTTCTTATGAACTTCAAGTTGGGGTCTCATTTCACTATAAACGACTCAGATCCGGGTGATTTCCACATGTTTTATGACAAATCTCACCTAAATCTGTGCGATTTCGAGTTAACCATGAAGAACCACCATGAACGGTCAGATCTGATGGAACGGGGTGGTTCCCGGCCGTTAGAACGAGCCGGAATTGACGGAACTTCAAGTGTTAGCGCGAAACTACACTACCCTAGTGAAAACGAACGTATTCCTTCCGTTAAACACTCGAAACAGTGCTCAGAGTGCGAAAACAGACAACAGGTCAGCCCGCACGGATGACACAAGTCCGCACGGATGACGTGTCAGTCCGCACGGACAACATGTCAGTCCGCACGGACAAGAGGTCAGTCCGCACGGACAAGAGGTCAGTCCGCACGGATGACACAAGTCCGCACGGATGACATGTCAGTCCGCACGGACAACATGTCAGTCCGCACGGACAAGAGGTCAGTCCGCACGGATGACACAAGTCCGCACGGATGACATGTCAGTCCGCACGGATGACATGTCACCCGCACGCACAAGTCAACCGCGCGCACACTCACCCGCACGTGCCTCCACCCGCACGGATGACCACTTGTACACGCATTAACCGCACGGATGACACACCATCCGCACGGATGACTTGTCATCCGGACGGATAACCTGTCCATCCGCACAGTCCAACCAAACGAGTAACTTTTCAAGGCTAATCACGCATTAACCGTATATCGTTTGCTCTATTCTTCAAGGATCAATACAGACATACCCGCAACCGACTCAATCAAATTGTAATCTCGCTAGATACTCACTGTGAGTATACTTGACCCCTTTTTAATCGAATTTTGGGTGTAACATACGTTTCTAACAAATCGAACTTATCAATCGAAATATTCAATCAATCGAATTATCACTTGCGAATAACTGTTATGCATAGATATACGTGATGCTAGTTGCATATGTGCTAGGGCTTATACTCGCGACGTCCCACCAAGACTAGTATAGTACTATTGCGCCCGACGGGGTCTAGTTATGCCATCGTACATTCGAGCATCGAGGACTTAGTTGGTAGTATCAGTTTTGTGAGTATATATGTCATGTATTACGTTTATGCATGTGGAAATTCACAGTACTTTTAATCTACTATGCTATACTTATCAAACCTGTATACTCGCCAATACTTTTGTATTGACAATTATTTTAACGTATGTTGCAGGTTAGATCGCAGACTATATCAAATCAAGCTAGGAAGTCTAGAAACTCAACTAAAATCTAGGTTGTCGGATTTGTATTGTTCGAGAGGACAAGAAATCTGTGATAACTTATGTGATTGTATTATTTGTTAGTATGGGATAACGAATGTATTAAATATTATCGGAATATAGTTGTTATGGATTCTCTTGAGCAATCTGATTCGCCTAGTGCCACGCCCCGATGATTCCGCCATCGGTTGGGGTGTGACAGATTGGTATCAGAGCCATAACTATAGGGAGTTAGGTCAGACTCGACCTAGTCCGGGTCGACGCCTTAGAAATTGACCTAGTCTATAGTCTAAGTACCAACAGGCCGACTCATACAAACCCGGTGGGGTTTGTACTGGGCTTACTTGATACTCTCGATCGAAATTGCTAAAGGATACAACTTTGTGTGAACCCAGCGTACTACAACTTCACACGAAGAAGCCTTTCCTAAGGCTAAAATACTACTTAGCCTTTCCTAAGGCCGACACAATACACACGTTTTTGAAAATACTCGCATAACGAAACCGAGCGATCCAGTCAAGATCAGGTGTGAAAACCAAGAACTCTCGATAGGATTGCTCACTCAGCGCCTTTTTCTAGCACGAGAACTTTTCATCGAGTTAGGAGTGACATCCACATCTCGACAAAAGTCTCCATTTCTAAATCTAGTGGAACTCACGAATTTATTCGAGGAGCATAACCACAATTAGGAACGAAACTGTTAAGCCAGGGGTGAAACCCGTACCTTAATAAGTCGTCCCATTCTCTATAAACTGGTTTTCAAAAGCTCTCACCAAGGACTCGACTATCACGATAACTCGAGCCACGCGATGACTAGGGAGACGAATGCCATGAGCTGCATCCCAGTGGAAGCGTGAAGTCCCCCAGGTCAACGCGCATGCTCGGACTTGTTAGATGTAGTTGGGCTACCTTGGGTAGTCGACGCCTAAAAACACCCAAGGCACTCTATCGTACGACCCGCCAATTTTACAATGATTGGAACTTATTTACGTTTTGAAACTTTACGCTTTATCGATTTCTCGATGTAACGATTTTCACTCCCTACTTTATAAAACACACAATTCGCACAGCTATCGCAATCTAAAGCGAAATCCGAATGTTCGCAACAAAACTAATGCATAGTCTATCGCTTTCGCTCTCGTTTTCTCACTTCAACGCGATCTCGCTTATTCTAAATCGACCTGTATACGCATGACTACAAATTACATCTATATAAATATATATATATATATATATACGTATAAACAAAACAAGTCATTGTGTGAGAACTTAGGAATTTCGTGTTTCCTACGTGGCTCCTATGTGATTCGTATTATTACTATACTACCGCACCAAGTTTTGAACGCGCTAAATCGCAACGCAAAACTCAAAAATCATTATGATCGAATCTCACTCCAAGTCTCTTCCTGTCTAGATGCCTTACAACAACTCTACCTCGAGACGAGTAGCTAGGAGGAAAGCCAAACGAAGCGCCGATAAGAGAATTGCTTCACTTGTGATTAAGGAAGTGAGTAAGCTTAGTTCTCAAATTGCCGCTCGAGGGCACTCTCTCAGCCACTCTCGAGCTTCGGAAGACGTTAAGACAGGAGAGCCGCAATCTACTTTTCTCTACAAGCACTTCAAAGCCTGTGACCCGATGGAGTTCACGGGTGAAGGAGGTGCGACTCAACTACTCCAGTGGTTCGATTCTATCGAAGTTACCCTTCGTCAAAGTGGGTGTCCCGATAGTCTCCGTACTACTTGCGCCACCGGAGTATTTCAATCGCGAGCACTCGACTGGTGGACCGCCGAACGTAACAAACGTGGGATCTCCGCAGCTTACGCTCTCTCTTGGAATGAGCTGAAAGACCTCATGGAGAAAGAGTACTGTCCTCCTCACGAGATTCAGAAGCTGGAAAACGAATTTTGGGAAATCAAGCAAACCGAAGGTGACAATGCTGGCTACACCACAAGGTTCAAACAGCTTAGCATAATCTGCCCAAGTCAAGTCAACACTCCGGGGAAGGCCATCGCGAAGTACATTCGTGGCTTGCCTGAGTGTGTGGGTGATTTTGTCGAAGCTGCAAGGCCTGCTACCATCGAAGAAACCTACCGCTTAGCCGCAGAAATCAACAACAAACGACTCATGGAAGGAGTATTCTCAAAGAATCCTGTCAAACAAGCTCATCAAGCAATCGCCAGTAATCCTTCAGGCGAACATGTTGACAAATCTTCTGATGAGTCTACTGACGAATCTTCCGACAAATCTACTGGCGATTCTTTTGATGAATCAGCTAACGATTCTTCTGACGGATCTGCTAACGATTCCTCGGACGAATCTACTACCGATTCTTCTGACAAATCTGCCGACGGATCTTCCGACAAACCCAGCCGCAAGCGAAAGACTTCAAGCCCGAACTCATCGACAACCGAACTACTGCAACCGGAACCTCTTCGAACAGTTCCGATGTTTCCAAAACGAGCATACACTGGATTTCATCCTCAGTGTTACTCGTGTACCTATCATCATCCAGTTGGGGCTGACTGTCGCTATTGCAATAACTGCAACCGTTACGGTCACTTCACCCGCAACTGCCGCATCGAACCATGAACTTGAGTACAACAACAACAGCTCCAGCAAAAGTCTTCAAGCATCAGACATCTAGCAAGCGTAGGATAAAGTTGTAATGGTACGATTTTCGACGTTAATTTCTAAGTTTTGAACCTACTCTCTTATTCGAAGTTACCACTATGTGTGACATTAGCTCTTGTTTTCGTTTTCTCTTCCGCTCTCAAATCGTCGCACTTAGACTAGATTCACACACATACTATATATTATATACTATAGCACGAAATAATGTGTTTTACCCTCACTGCACTTTTAGAACGAGGTACGATAAACGTGCAAGGAACGATTAATCGCGGGTGCACACGGGATTACTTGGGTCAGTGCACGGAGATTGTAGTAAATTCTAAGGTGCCATAGCGTTTTGACAAAAGGTGACACCAAAACACGGGATGAAAGTAGTAGGGGTCGGGCGAGGTATGCCCTACCATACTACCGAAGTTCCGTGAAGAAAGTGCCACGTGGAGTTGAACGTTATTAGACCTATTATACTATTGTGATTATTTTCAACACACTACACTCAATCGCAAGGCGTAACAACTGAAATTGCATCATCGCAAGACTTGTCGTAAGTCTGCAAACGCAATGCAATCGCCTCATCGATGGGCTCTGGGGAGTCTACCTCGCAGGACAATTGCATCAACGCAAGACTGGTCGTAAGTCTATAGCAAGCAATCTCATCAAACACACTAACGCTCACAATATTATCGGGTGAGGACCTATTCTACCCTCCTCGATAGCTGTAATGCGTCGCAATGTAACGTTAAGTTTACTCGAAACAAAACTCGACTAATCGCAATCATTTCTTATGTGCATCTCGAAAACTCTATCGCTTATTATGTGAATCGCCATCGTCTACTGTGTATCAATCTTCGCTATACCGTTATCCGTGATATTCGTGTTAAGTTAGCACATGACCTCGCTTCACGAGATGAAGCTCATATGGTTAAGGCAGGATGTTTTAGCCATATCAGCAACCTTTCGTGGAAAAAGGCCATGTGGGGTCTAATGCTAGTCCAACTCTGTGGTGCTAATCAATCGAACCGAACCGCGTAAATCGAACCGCATACCTCCATCGTTTGCAACGCAACAACTATCGATTATCCTAATCCGTTTATCATCACCGTCATCATAAGTGTTTCGTGGTTATTCGTTTAATCACCTAAATCGCTGATCGCCTATCGTGTATAATCTACCGCTTATCGCTCGCTTGGTGTTCATTGCAGTCTGTATGGTATTAAGTACACATGACACCGCTTCACGAGGCAAAGCTAACATGGTTAAGCACGGAGTTTCGCCATGGTAGTAAACCCCCGTGGAAACGTGCCATGTGGGTGTAATGTGGAATCTAATCGAAAACGTGCTATTCGCTTCTCGCTTATTAACTCGCTGGATTAATCTATTCAATCCTATCCTATGCTCGGTCCGACCTTCTATCGATTGGTCCGAGTAAACGCAATTCTATCCGAGTCATATCAGCACACCTGACATTGCCCCACGAAACAGAAATAATATGGGCAAAGCATGGTGGATACGCCGCTGGTACTTCCTATATATAAGTGTTTTAAGCATATTAACGAACTTCCGTGGGAAGGTGCCAAGTGGGGCTTGATGCCAAATTATTCTTTTCAAAAGGTTAAAACTGATTTCTATAAAACTTTTATTAAAACCATGGAACAAGTGAAATCCCTCACGATGTGGAGTTAACATCGAATCAGCTTAACTCCATATTCAAAGGGAGCTTCATGAGTTCAATTTTTCCTTAAAACCCTTTTTTTTTTCAAAGATCAAGAACAAGATTCTCTTGAGATATTCGTTCAACATCGAGTTCAACTGGAACCCATATCATAGGAGAGTTTTCGTAACCCTTGTTTTCATTTTTAAATTCCTTAAAATGTTAGAGACTTAAACTTCCTCGCAACGTCGGTTAACATCGACTCTGTTGACTGCACGTTAACAGGAAAATTTTCAAAGATTTTCATCCTAAATCCCTTTTTAATATCTAAAACGAACGCTTCTCGTAACGTTGGTTAACGATCGACTCAGTTAACTCTACGCCGTGAGAAACCTTCCAAGTTTCAATCACATCGAACTAACGAACTCTACACCAGACAAGGTACTTTGAAATGCCAACTCGTGGGATTAATACTTTCGTCCTTACGTCGCTTTCTCGCTAATCGCAGTCGATCTCTCTTGTTCGAAACATTCTCGCTGTCAACTTATGGTCAAATCACTCGCTGTATCGTTACTTATACAAGATCAACACTTAGAAATCTACCTATTGGATTAATTTCGGGATGAAATTTCCTAAAGTAGGGGAGACTGTAACAACCCGCACTTTTGTGCGTTGTTACTACTCGTTACACTCGTTACGCCTAGCACAGGAGATTCGGATCATAATGTAACTATATCGTATATATATCGCTATTCGAAGGATAATCGCATATTTTCGAGGTACAACATCACGATACTACACTACTATCACACTAACACTCACAGAGGCATTGAGTGAGGACCTATTCTACCCTCCTCAATGGCCGTGATGTGTCGAACGTAAACAATTAAAGCTAACAAGGACCCTCGGGTAAGTGCTGTAGCTCCAGTCGTCATGACGGTGATGACAATACGAGTAAACGGTACCCCGTCAGTCTTTGTGGCACTACACGAAATAACGTTCACGATGACATCAAGAAAGGACCTATACTACCCTCATTGATGGTCGTGCAACGTCGATAATAATCGCTTACTCGAATCGGAAACCGACTGTTAATTATCGAAACTTTGGATTATGGATACGTAAATACGACCCCTAGTGACATATATATATATAATAATATAATAATAACAATATATTGATAATATAAACTAATTATGGACGAACACGCTTCGAAAACTATCAAAACGATCAAAAACGGGAAATTCCAAGCGTCAGGATGTCTATCCGGACGGATGGACCATCCGGACGGATGGACATGCGCACGGATGGCCATCCGCACGCATGGGCCATCCGCACGGATGGGCCATCCGCACGGATGGGCTATCCGGATCTGATCCACCTTCTTCTCCTCTTTCGCCTATAAATAGCCTGCCACACCACTATTCAAGTGAAGTGACAGCTCCTGTTCAACCAAACGCGCACCAAGACCCTTTTCTCTCGATTTCCTCGCGATTCCGGTAAGATTTCAACCTAAAACCTGTACTTCTACAATCTACACTCGATTCTACATAATTCTATCTTTCAAAACTCAAATTCTAACCATGAAATCTACGGATTTGAGGCGTTTTGAGGTGATGTCACCAAGAGTTCTTATGAACTTCAAGTTGGGGTCTCATTTCACTATAAACGACTCAGATCCGGGTGATTTCCACATGTTTTATGACAAATCTCACCTAAATCTGTGCGATTTCGAGTTAACCATGAAGAACCACCATGAACGGTCAGATCTGATGGAACGGGGTGGTTCCCGGCCGTTAGAACGAGCCGGAATTGACGGAACTTCAAGTGTTAGCGCGAAACTACACTACCCTAGTGAAAACGAACGTATTCCTTCCGTTAAACACTCGAAACAGTGCTCAGAGTGCGAAAACAGACAACAGGTCAGCCCGCACGGATGACACAAGTCCGCACGGATGACGTGTCAGTCCGCACGGACAACATGTCAGTCTGCACGGACAAGAGGTCAGTCCGCACGGATGACACAAGTCCGCACGGATGACATGTCAGTCCGCACGGACAACATGTCAGTCCGCACGGACAAGAGGTCAGTCCGCACGGATGACACAAGTCCGCACGGATGACATGTCAGTCCGCACGGATGACATGTCACCCGCACGCACAAGTCAACCGCGCGCACACTCACCCGCACGTGCCTCCACCCGCACGGATGACCACTTGTACACGCATTAACCGCACGGATGACACACCATCCGCACGGATAACTTGTCATCCGGACGGATAACCTGTCCATCCGCACAGTCCAACCAAACGAGTAACTTTTCAAGGCTAATCACGCATTAACCGTATATCGTTTACTCTATTCTTCAAGGATCAATACAGACATACCCGCAACCGACTCAATCAAATTGTAATCTCGCTAGATACGCACTGTGAGTATACTTGACCCCTTTTTAATCGAATTTTGGGTGTAACATACGTTTCTAACAAATCGAACTTATCAATCGAAATATTCAATCAATCGAATTATCACTTGCGAATAACTGTTATGCATAGATATACGTGATGCTAGTTGCATATGTGCTAGGGCTTATACTCGCGACGTCCCACCAAGACTAGTATAGTACTATTGCGCCCGACGGGGTCTAGTTATGCCATCGTACATTCGAGCATCGAGGACTTAGTTGGTAGTATCAGTTTTGTGAGTATATATGTCATGTATTACGTTTATGCATGTGGAAATTCGCAGTACTTTTAATCTACTATGCTATACTTATCAAACCTGTATACTCGCCAATACTTTTGTATTGACAATTATTTTAACGTATGTTGCAGGTTAGATCGCAGACTATATCAAATCAAGCTAGGAAGTCTAGAAACTCAACTAAAATCTAGGTTGTCGGATTTGTATTGTTCGAGAGGACAAGAAATCTGTGATAACTTATGTGATTGTATTATTTGTTAGTATGGGATAACGAATGTATTAAATATTATCGCAATATAGTTGTTATGGATTCTCTTGAGCAATCTGATTCGCCTAGTGCCACGCCCTGATGATTCCGCCATCGGTTGGGGTGTGACACGAGGTTTAGTCGATTAGCTCACTGGTAGCGGTCTTGACATAACTTCTCATTCTAATTGTCTGATCGATTCATCCATTAGCGGGTTGGGTCTTTCCGGTGGTCTCGTTCTCCGCTTGTGATGGGGAGAGAAATTGGTGAGAGTTCGGGAGTGGGCCACAATCGATCGGAATATACAGAAAGGAACAAAGGAAAGAACAACAACCAGGCTGGTGAACACCAATACAGGAGAGAGGATGCCATGACCTTCTATGTATCAAACATCCATCCACAAGTTAATGATGGAGAACTATGGATGGAGTGTAGAAACTTCGGACACTTGGTGGACGCCTACATTGCAAGGAAACGAGACAAGTGGGGAAACCGATTCGGGTTCCTCAGATTTGTAAACGTTAAAGACGGGGAGAAAATGGCAAAAGCTTTAAATCAGGCGAGCTTCTATGGCTGGAGTAATCAAAGCGAAGGTCGCAAGATTCGTGAAAATAATTAAAAGACTGGCAGAACAGAAAAAAGAAACATGGGTGAGAAAGGAAGAGATAAATGTTGATAATACGAATACCCCGAAGGAAAATATGCAGAAGTCAAGAAAGGACTGTCATATGCGGATACAGTGAAGGAAAAAAAAACACCGGTTGGAGAAGATAAGACAATGAGGTTCGCTAACGAGTCGATAGCTTTCCAAGAATGGCAAAACAAAGCTATGGTGTGTGAATGTCATAATATCAAGCTACTAAAAGAAGCTGACAAATGTATAGATGAACTGAAACTGGAAAAAGGAGTCATACGATATATAGGAGGACTGAAAATACTCATTACATTCAAAGAGGATAAGGATATGGAGTCATTTATGAACCTAAAGAAAGAGCTATGGGGGAAATGGTTTCATAAGATGGAAGTATGGAAAGGGCAAGCACTGCCATATCAACGTGTTGCATGGCTCATGATAAGAGGGGTCCCGATTCAACTATGGATGAGTGAAGTGTTGGATGAAATTGCAGGAAAATATGGAAGGATCGTGCAAAGTTCGGGAGCTGACAAATATGATTTGAATCTTCAATTCGATATAGTGGGAGTGGTGGTTGATCACGGATTCTGCATCAAGGATACATTGCCAGTAAAATGGAAGAATCAAATGTTCAAGGTGTGGGTCTCGGAAGTTGAGGAACCATGGATCCCTGGATGCATGATTAGGAGAAGAATGTCACTCAGTGCGATACAGGAGGAATCAAACAAAAGAAACAACCAAACAGTGGAGAATAAAGAAAACAATGATACTCCTTACAGATCACCGGAAAATGGCAATAGATAATCAATCCGGGGGGTCGTCATCGGACGGGAAAACAATGGCTCCGGTGGAAGAGAAAGAGCCACCGACGAGGGAAAACAAAAAGTCGCATGAACAAAACAAAAATGAATCGACAGCAGGTATCAATTCGAGTGCAAACCCAATTCCCAATTACAATTCTCTAGGAAATAATGATGGAGTTAATGGGAGGGAAGCGGATCCCGAGAAGGAAAGAAGTAACACCCTCAATATGGGGAAAGATAATTCACAATGGGTTGGGACTGGTCAACAAAATGATTCTGGACCAATAGATGATGGGCCTCATGGAAGTAAACTTGGTGGGCCGTGTACCACAAACCATAAGAAAAGAAAGAGAACAAACCTAGCTTTGGCTAGAGCCCAGAATCTTAAACCCAACTCAAAAATTAATAAAGGCAAACTACCTGACATAAATATTGAAATGGCAGACAAAGGAAGGTTCCAGCAAAGGCAAAAGATTCCGTTGAAAATAAAGAGAAAAAGTAAGAATGATGCAAGGATACAATCTATAATCGAAGAACTATTTAACGACAACACTGGTGGGTCAGTCCCTGAAGACGGTTATTGTTCCGAGTGGGAGGAAGAAACACAATCAGTTGAGACTCTAGTAGAAGATACCCAAACGGAAACGGCGGAAGAAATCCGGGCAGTCCAATCAACGGCAGTAGAGGTGAACTCTGAGGTACAATTGACAACAAAGGTCGGGGCAGCAATAGGCGTGAATTTAAACGATAAGGAAGATATGATCAGGATGAGATCATCGATGAATAGGCGGAAGCAGGTAATCAATGAATTTCAGAACCTTTAATATTAAAGGGGCTGGAGGGGTGGGGAAATCAAAGGCAGTCAGAGGTTTATTGTCTAAGTATGGATTAAACTTTATAGCCATTCAGGAAACGCAATTTAGAGATCTATCGGAGAGTGCTATCAGAAGGTTTTGGGATAATACGGCTTTTGATTACATTAAAGTAGATGCGGAAGGGAGGTCAGGAGGATTGTTATCAATTTGGGATTCTAGTATATTTAAAAGAAATCTGGAGGTGAAGAATCAAAACTTTATATTAGTAAAAGGTCAGGTGTCTGGTGAACAAGAGGAAGTTGTAATAGTGAATGTTTATGCTCCGAGAGTGCAGAGCAATAGGAGACTACTGTGGAACAAAATACTATCAATGAAGTAGTCGATTCTAGGCAAATGGATCATATTATGCGACTTCAACGAGGTACGTTTTCCTAAAGAAAGATTCAACTCACAATTTGATGCTGGGGGTGCATTGTGCTTTAACAATTTTATTATGAACGCTGGATTACAAGAATACAATATGGGTGGGAAGCGATATACGTTTATGTCAGGGGATGGAAGAAACCTTAGTAAAATTGACCGTGTATTGGTATGTGAAGAATTTATGATGAGATGGCCCGAGGCATCGTTGTTGGCATTAGATCGGGAGGTTTCGGACCATTGCCCATTAGTGCTAATAACGATGGTAAATAATTTTGGACCAACCCCTTTCAGAATATTTCATAGCTGGATGGAGGCACACGGATTTGATGATGCGGTGAAAAAAGGTTTGGGGAAATGGTGCCAGTCGAGTTTCAAGGATGAATGTTTGGCCGTAAAATTCAAAGCAATAAGAGAGGAACTGAAAAAATGGAGAAACAGTGAAAAAGTAAAGGAGGAGGAGGAATTGGCTAGTGCTAAAGTTAATCTACAAAACCTTGAAACTGAAGCGGAAAGCAGAATTTTAACTGAGCAAGAAATAGAGGTTTGGCAGGGGTATAAAAGAATAATTAGAGAGTGGCATAAGGCGAGAGCAAAGGATGTAATCCAGAAATCACGAGTAAAATGGAATGCATTGGGATACGAAAACACAACTTTTTTCCACGCTGTTGTTAATAGCCATAAAATACGGAATCGAGTAAACGGACTATGGATTGATGGTAATTGGGTCACAGAAGCAAGTGTCATCAAGGATAAGTTTAGAGCTGCGTTTGAGGAGAAATTTAAAGAACCGATCTCATCAAGACCGAGAATGGGGGTGGATGGCTTCAAAAACTTGTCGGACTACGAGAAACAAAGTCTCATTGAACAATTTAAAGAGGAGGAAGTTAAAGATGCAATATGGGAATGTGGGGGAGACAAAGCCCCTGGGCCGGATGGAATTACATTCACATTGGTTAAAAAATATTGGGAGGAGTTGAAAATGGAATTATGGAGATGTTGAAGCAGTTTTTCATCCATGGATCTATACATCATTCATGCAGTTCGTCTTTCATATCACTTATCCCCAAGGTAAATGACCCGATGGTATATACCGATTTTCGGCCTATTTCTTTAATAGGGGTTGTGAATAAAATAATCTCTAAAGTATTGGCTAATCGTATGAAAAAAGTCCTAAATAGTGTTGTATCTATTCACAATCAGCTTTTATTTCCGGGCGGAATATAATAGACGGGCCTCTAGTTATTAACTAATTAGTGGGGTGGGCGAAGAAAAAGAAAAAAAAAGATATTTGTTTTTAAGGCGGACATTGAAAAAGCCTACGATACGTTAAACTGGAAATTTTTTATTTCCATCTTAACACATATGGGCTTTCCATCTAAATGGAAAAACTGGGTCATGGGGATCTTATACACCGGGAGAGGGTCGGTTCTCGTTAATGGGGCACCGACGGGGGAATTTCAATATAAAAGAGGCCTACGCCAAGGGGACCCACTATCCCCTTTTTTATTTATAACCGCTATGGAAGCTCTACATGTAATGATGACAAAAGCAAATGAGAACAGAATATATTCGGGGGTGAAGATAGCAAGGGAGGACGTGACGGTGACTCACTTACTTTTTGCGGACGACTCAATCTTCGTTGGGGAATGGGAAGAAGTCAACATAAGGAACTTGAAAAGAATCTTGAGATGCTTCCACCTAGTATCAGGTTTGAAAGTAAATCCAAAAAAAAGCAAACTTTTTGGGGTTGGGATCGAAGAAGAGGAGATAGTAACAAAGGATGAAAGTCTTGGTTTCAAACCAGGTAACTTCCCGTTTACTTACTTGGGTCTAAAAGTAGGTGCAAATTTGAATTGAATACAAAATTGGAAAGAAGTCATTGACACTTTCAATATGAGACTATCGAATTGGAAAGCAAAATTGCTATCCTTTGCCGGGCGGGCAACTTTAGTAAAGTCTGTGCTTGATAGTTTGCCAAATTATTATTTGTCTATATACGAGTGTCCGATTGCAGTCATAAAAGTCTTAGAAGGAATAAGGAGAAAATTTTTATTGGGGGGGGGGGGTTGTAACTCAAACAAAAAGATGAGGTGGGTCAAATGGGAAAAAATTGTAGCAGCTAGAAAGTTTGGTGGACTGGGAATCAGTAGCATAAGAGACCTCAATTTAGCCTTAATAGCTAAGTGGTGGTGGCGACTGAAAATGGAGCCAAATCAACTGTGGGTGAAAGTTATTAATGCAATTCATAGTAACAAAAAAAGGATAACTATGGTCCAGTTAAAAAAGGACCAAACTGGGTTATGGAAAACAATCGCGGAAATAGGTAAAGATATGAACAAAAGGGGAGTGGAAATAGAGAAAACCCTTGTAAGTAAAGTGGGTAGAGGTGACAAAACCATGTTTTGGATTGACGTATGGCTCGGTAACAATTCATTACGTGAAGAATACCCGTTGTTGTACCAAATTGTAAAAGATAAAAGATCCAAGGTAGAGGATTGTTACATGCGGCTAAACGATGGCTTCTTATGGGATTGGGCTTGGATAAGGACTCCAAATTCGGATCTAGAAAAACAGCAAATGGAGGAGTTACATGAAAGATTAAGGGAAATCAAGCTATTGGATAGTAGCGATTATTGGCTGTGGAAAAGTGAAGATGACCAGACGTTCTCGGTGAAAGGAATTAGAAACACCTTATCAAGGAACTTAAATTTAAACGAACCGGTGAAAGATTTCTTCTGGAACAACTGGGCGACACAAAAGGCTTGTATGTTCGCATGGAGAGCATCAAAAGTAAATATACCAACAGCAACACAACTTAGAGCAAGAGGTGTACCATTGTCGTCAGGGTTATGCAGGTTATGCGATCAAGAAAAAGAAACACCAGACCATATTTTGGTGAAGTGCAGGGTGGCCGAAGCTGTAGGATCGTTGTGCGACCTGAATGAGTCGTTCAGAAGAGTTTGGATCCAAATCAAAGGAGGAATTCAGAGAAACGGACTTGTTTACAGCTTGATTCAATTATAATGTCTCTTGTATTGATATAATAGTCTTACAGCACCTGGAGACAATTCAGCAGAGCTTCGCTACTCAAATCCGAAAGTTCCAAATGACAAACCATGCCCCTCTATATATAGGCATCTAATTTCACACGGAATAGCCAACGATGATTCGTGCGAAATACCCACTGGTAATTTCGTGCGAAATAGCCTTTGGCTATTTCGTGCGAAATAGCTAACACACACACAAAACTCAGTTTCTAGCATCCCGAGCACTGGTTTATTCTATCTTGTTACATGACTCGATACAAGACGAAGTCGACAGACATAGTGCACTAACAGACTCCCCCTTGGATGTTGATGAAGTCTTCAGTGTCGAGTCTTTAGCATGACACATCTTCAGTCTTGATCAGTCTTCACATTCTTTTCAAATTGTCTAACATTGTAAGCATCCATCAATCTTTATCTTCTTCCATCAGCTTCTATCTTGAATGTTATACCAGAATCTGATTCTGGCTCTTACATTAACATCTTTTAGAAACACTTTCTTCAGGCTCCCCCTTACATCAAGCTTCCGTGCTTTTAGAGATCGACACCTTGCTTTCTGGTTACAAGCTCCCCCTTGCATTGAGCTCGTCTTCAGACTCCCCCTAGTCTCAGCTGTCGGGATCGTAGTCTGGAATCGCATCTGCATCACTCAAACATTTATAAATAACAATGTTTTGAATTTCACAGATCAAATATCTTGGCTCTTTAGCAGATTTTAACAATCTAAGAATCCAACTCCCTCACAATTAATCATCCAAGTCCAATTTAATGACCTTGGAGATATCACAAACTGTTTTTGATTTTTGATTTTAAAACTTCAAGTTTCAAATTAATGAACTTGTTTATTTTTCAGAAACACAATCAGCATACTCAAATTTTGAAACTCAGTTCTCAGACATCGGTTGTCGAAAATAAAGTGGAAATCAAAATCTTTTTGTATTTTTCTGAAACATAAAGCCATAAGGAAATATTTACAAACAAATTTACAGACAATATTTTTGTTTGAGTTTGCGTCAGAAGATCATATCAGTTTCTGACAAGTCACAAGTACCGTTGAGCTTAGTTACACATTAAGAATTAAACAATTCACTTAGATTGTCGATATACTGATCCACTTAAATTTTCACACAAATTTCAACTGATTCAGGATACGAATTAGGTGTATTAAGAACTTAAACTCATTCATGTGTCCCACCTCTTGAATATACTCCCGTATCCAGATCCCAATATTCAGTCTTACAGGTGAGTATACCTTGATGATATCTGTAAAGGGTTAAATGCGAGACCGTGAGAGCTCAGGCTATTGCTTCCGCAAAATCAGAGAGATAACGGTTCGACTTTAGGTGTGTTCCCTTTAGAGAATCTTTTCTTCAACAGCACATGATTAGCATTTTGCAATGTTTCATCATTTTTTATGCTGAGGGTGTGCTTTTATTTCAAGCAAGCGAAAAGTATTATACGGGGACTAGGCCATTGCTTCCGCATTATCAGAAGTCCCGGGAAAGAGGCCATTGCTAAGCATAAAGACCTAGTATCTCAGAAAGAGGGGTCCTTCAAACAAGATTTCAGGGGTTACCTATATATCCAAGTAGTATTCCCCACGAAACAAGCAAGTTTGAATTTAAGTTTATATCCCGAAAAAGTTTACTAAATGTATAAAAACCTATCGGCATATCATCAGTGAGACCGTTTAACACTATTAAATCATTACATTTCTTTAGCATACTGTAACTGTCTACTGATGTACTATCATTTCCTCTTTTTACACAAAAACTCATTTTTGAATTTTATCATGTTTTTGTCTTTTTTTCAAATTTTCTAATGTTTTTGGATTTTCTGACAATAATACTCCCCCTAAAATGCAAAACCATTTAAAGAAAATTTGACAAACCGACACTGATAGCTTTGTCTCGCCATCCATTTTCTGCTTCTCATGCACTGATTTGCAGAAAATATAACGTACCCCCATGATTTACAACCCATTGATTTTTTACAGTTTGAAAACCGTTTTTCAATCTTGTGAAATTAATCATGTTTGTTCCGCCGTGAGGGTTTCGGCATATTCAAGCAACATATTTTTGAATTTTTTTAAATCTTTGACAAATTTAAAAACAAACATATTTTTGGTTTTTTCAAAATTTTGACAAAATAAGAACAAATTTTTGGTTTTTAATTTTTTCAAGTTTTTAGGGTTTTTGAAATTTTGTTTATTTATATACAGAAAACAAACAAACTCCCTGTTTCAACCATCACAGGGATCAGCAGCCTCCTTTTCCCTTCGTGCCAGGCTGCTCCAATTTCCATTCTTACAATCTTCAATTTTCTTGAGCACCTACACATTCAAACTATTCAATCACTTGAACAATTTAGCCCAGGTCTGTTGAACCTTAGGCATTTCAACACAATATGCTTCATTCAACTTCGGAAAATCTTTGTCATTCTGAACAAAGACTTTTTCAATTTTAATTTTATCTTTTTCATCATTTACTGAAACAATTTGCTTCTTAGCACTCCAAGTTTGACCTTTAGAAGTACCTCGTTTGTAAAAATGTGACTCTTTTTGAACATTTTGATTTTGAATCACAACTTTTGGTTTCCAAAACTCGTTTGATTTTGTTGCGTCAACAATTGTTTTCCAATTCTGTGTTGTTCTTAATCTGGGTGTGTGAGAATTCCAGGTCTGTCTAGAATCGAACCTATTTGGGTTTGATTTCCAAGTTTGATTCGAAGCAAATTTGTTTGTGTTGTACCTCCAAGTTTGTTTTGAATCAAATCTGGTTGACCTTTGTTTCACATCCTCAGATTTTTGTTCCTCAACATTATCAGACTTCTTTTTCTCAACATCAACATGTTTCAGATTTGGACACTTGCGTGAAAGATGTCCAGTTTGATCACATTTGAAACATGTTCTCTTGGACACATCTTTGACCTGTGGTTGTTGCTTTTTCTTTTGAGCATATAACTCTTCATTAGACTGTCGTCTAAATTGGAGGTCTTTCTCTTCTTCAGAACTTGTTCCATGAACAAAATTCATCTTTGCCTGATAATTTGGCATTTCATTTCTTTTCCAATTTTGTTTCTTTTTATAACCCAACCCAGCCTTCATGTTTTTCTTCTTGACACCAGATTTGTTATAAAAAGTTTTGTGACCTTTTCTAACAAACTTTGGAATTTCAGATTTTTCAATCTCAATCATTTTGAAAACTTTGTCAATCTTTTCTGAAATCACATTCTGAATCGGGAATACAACATCTAAAAATAATTTGCCCGATCCAATCATGGTATAAACCAATCCTTTTGAATCATCATTCAAATTTTTCTCAGATTTTGAGTTTTTCAGATATCCATCATGAAAATTACCTTCATTTTCATCCTGTGATTCAGATTTACCTGTTTCAACCGACTCTTCTTTCAACACACTTTCAACGACCTTACCTACCACCTCTGAATCACTAGAATCATCAGATTTGGAATAGGTTACGTCAATGTTATCTGGCAATTGATCTACCACGTTGAAAGCTTTTTCGACCTTTTCATCATCATAAAATGCAAACTTTTCCGGTGGTGGAACTTGATGAAATTCTGAACCAATGCCCTTTTTGTTTTTCTCAGAATCACCATCTCCCGGTTTTATATTGAAAATACGTTCAAGCACATATGATGACGCGTGATAACTTTTTAACTTGTTATTATCCTGTTCTAAATCAGCAATCTGACGCTTAAGCTTAGCAACATCCTCAATGTAAGAATTTACAACTTGTTGCTTTATTTCATACCGTCGCTTAAACATATCAGTTGTTTCAGAACAGTATCTCAATCTCGATTGAACAAGTTTCATTTGACTTTTCACATCTTCATATGACGTTTTAGTAATGTGATAAGCCAATTTTATTGAATCATATTCTTTTTTCATTTCTTGACATTCATTTTCCTTTTGAGAACATTCTTCTGTCATTTTCAAAACTTTTTCTTTTAAATTTTCATTTTCTTTTTCTAAATTTTTACATTTTTCTGAAAGTTTTTCGTCGTTATCTTTCAAAACTTTTTCATTTTCAAACATTTCTTTGTATTTATTTTTAAAAACATTTTCGATTTTGGTGAATTCAAGATCTCTTGTTCTGAATTTTTCGTCTTTTTCAGTACAAGCACTGCATGATTCCGTGCATTTCTTGCACTGTTCAACAATTTCATTTAAAATTTCAGAATCAGAATTTACCTCATTGATTGGCACTTCGGTGTTTGCTTCTATTTGCTTCTGATCATCTTCATTCTTCTTTTCTTCATCAGTACCAGCATCACCAACACTATCATCTGAACTTTCAACCTTCACTTCAACCGAACTTTCAAGCTTCTTCTCAGCTTTTACAACCTGCTGTTCCTCAGTAACAGCTTCTTTTCCAATAACTTTTTCTTCTACCTTCTCTTCCTCTACTTTAGCTTCTTCAGCAACTTTCTTCAAATCTTTCACCATCTCATCAACATTCTTCTTCATTCTCTCTTCATCCCTCTCCCTCAGACTTGAAGTCATAACATCTCTAAGAAGTTTTTCAAACCTTTTCACATACGTTTTATCTTTTCCAACATTTGTGTAGTATTCGACTGATCGAGGGATTACTAAAAGAACATCATCAAAAACTATGTCCTTTTTGGGAACAACAGGTTCACCATTTCTGTTGACGTAGCATTCTCGCTTCTTGTCCCATCTTTTGTTACTCACATCACTTTCATACTCCTCTTGCATTTCATTAATTCTGTTCCAAGCAATGTTTTTCTCTCTGTATGTTTTCTCCTCAAGAATCTCTTCTCTGGTTTTCTCTTTGATCTCAGCAACAAAAACATAATGTTTGCCTTGTGATATTTTTCTTCCATGAGCTGTGATTTTTTCATCAACACAATCTTCTTCATTTCTTTTCTTGATCTCAGCAGCCAATCCTGAATCAGATGGAATGTATTTATCCCAACTGAAACCCTCTGCCACTTTTTCATAATCTTGATGTATAAGTAAGGCTTTCTTCTTGGGATTATTTTCAATCATTTTTGGCTCTTCTTTGCTACGGTGGTAAATCGCCTTTCGGTAATAATCATCATTGAAAGGATTTTCATTTCCATCGACTGCAGAATTATGACATTCTCTCTTGAAATGACCTCTTTGCTTGCATTTGAAACAAGTCACTTTGGATTTATCAAATCCTAGCTTAGTTGATGGACCACCGATTGACTGCTTTCCAGTAATCTCAATATATCTCTGAGCTCTTCTAATGCAACTCGCTAAACACCAGCGAATATCGATAAGTTCCATTTCTTCCGGATCAATCTGGTCATAGTCTTCTTTGGTCAATTCAGAATTTCCAATTTTGCCAGCTACTAGACCTTCATATGATTCCAGAACAGATGCAAGAAAACTCATTTGTTGCTTGGCTGCATTGATGCTCATAGTCAGAGAATTCTTCAATTTGAGAGCCATGTTGCAGAGAACTTCTTCAGATTCTTCAACACTTGCTTTTGATGAAGACAAATGATATCCCGGATTGTAGCTTGATGAGCTTGTCGGAGTTTCTTTTGTCTTCACACCACTGAATGCTGTTTTTGGTGATTCACTAACTTTCACCGAAGGTATTGCACCTTTGTAATAAAGACCAACATTCTGTTGATGCGAAGAACTGCTCATCTTGTTCTGATTTTGCAACTCCAATTCATGACTTTCTATCTTTTCTATCAAGACATCAAGAGAAATTGTATCATATAAAGCATCATTTTTCAGTATGAATACAAACGTTTGCCACTGATCAACTCGTGGTAACGCTTCTATGATCTTTTCAATTATTTCGTCTCTAGTTTTCACAATTCCAAAACGATCAAGTTCAATTTTTAGATGACCAAATCTCTCTATCATTTGTCTAACTGATTCACCTTTCAAACTATCAAACAAATCAAATTCTTTCTTTAATAATGCAATTTTATTTTTCTTGATTTGTTTACCCCCTTCAGCTTTTACCCGTAAAGCTTCCCAGACAGATTTTGATGACCCATCATGTTGAAGTAAAGCAAACAGGTCATGTCTAATTGATGATTGAATTAAAGCAATCATTCTCTGTTCAGCTGAGAATTCTCTTTTGTCTTCTACTGATAAACTTTTGAGCGGGGTTTCTTCTCCTTTATCATCGGTCGGCCTACTATAACCAAATTCCAAACAAAACCAGCTTTCATGAGCGTAAGCTTTTACCCAGTTGATGAACCGCTCTTTCCACCAAGTATAATCTTCAATGCTTTCAAGTGTTGGTGGCTTAGAATTTGTTCCGTAGAAATTATCATGTTTAATGTTTTCATTTATCGCTTTCGTAATGATTTTTGGTGTGACAGTTGAAGTTTCGGAAGACTCGGATGTAAACGCGTTGTAGAATGTGTTGTAAAATTCTTCAGCCATTATTCGATTTTCAAGAATTCACAAACAGTCAATTTCAAACGAAATCAACTTTCACGCGGAATAGCCTTTGGTGCGAAATAACCCTGTTCAAACGAAATAACCTGCAATACAGCTTCAAACAAAATCAATTCAAACGAAATTAGAATTTTTACACGAAATAGGTGATTTCGAGCGAAATAACCAAACGAAATCTAGTTTCAAGCGAAATCAACTAATTTCGTACGAAATACTCATGCGAAATACTGATTTCGTGTGAAATCACCCAATATTTCAAACGAAATGTAATTTCGTGCGAAATCAAGAAGTTATTCCGTGCGAAATAGTGATGACATCATCATATCGGTCCAATTTTTGTCCAATTAATCCAGTAATAGGTCGAAATATGATCTGAAACTTTCAAGGATTCATTAAAACTATGTTTCGCATATAATGTGTGAAATTCAATCCATTTTGTCCGTAAAATTTTTGTTAATTTTGAAAAAGAAGGTGTAGAAGTCAGAAATCTGATGAAATCAAGCTGAATTCTGTAAGAACTCTTCCTCCTGTGCTCTGATACCACTTGTAGGATCGTTGTGCGACCTGAATGAGTCGTTCAGAAGAGTTTGGATCCGAATCAAAGGCGGAATTCAGAGAAACGGACTTGTTTACAGCTTGATTCAATTATAATGTCTCTTGTATTGATATAATAGTCTTACAGCACCTGGAGACAATTCGGCAGAGCTTCGCTACTCAAATCCGAAAGTTCCAAATGACAAACCATGCCCCTCTATATATAGGCATCTAATTTCGCACGGAATAGCCAAAGATGATTTCGTGCGAAATACCCACTGGTAATTTCGTGCGAAATAGCCTTTGGCTATTTCGTGCGAAATAGCTAACACACACACAAAACTCAGTTTCTAGCATCCCGAGCACTGGTTTATTCTATCTTGTTACATGACTCGATACAAGACGAAGTCGACAGACATAGTGCACTAACGGAAGCTGTATGGGAACAAGTCGGAACGTGGGTTAAAGCTCCGACGGCTGTAAAACGCAACACACTCGGGGATATCCTCAACTCGGTAAATGATTATAACTGGTCGAAGACAAGAAAAAAGGTTACACACGCAATTTTTTTACTGACGACATGGATAATATGGAAAAACCGAAACGAAAAGATATTTAGAGCAAGGAATGGAGAGCTATTTAAAATAATTGAAGAGATTAAAGCAGAATCTTATCAATGGGTGAAGCATAGAACAAAGGTGCAAGTAAATTCTTGGGAGAGTTGGGTTTATTTCTCATGGTAAAGTTAGTTGAGTTTGATTTGCTTATGTAACTTTTTTGATTTTAACTTTTGATGTACAACAGGGTTATAGCAACTTGCTATGGACTTGGTTTCGTGTTGGTTAATAAAAGTTCCGTCTTGCTATTCAAAAAAAAAAATTACAAGAAAATGAACGACACTGAATGCGGAACTAATAAAGATTTGGTCTTAATTGTGTATCTAATTAAATACATACCTAAACTATAAAAAGAACAAGTAATAACGGTGATTGGTCGGCGTAATTTTTTTTTTTTTATGAAACTTGAACTTCATTAAACAACGACGACCGCTTAATCCCCAAGGCGAGGACCAAAAACGACCAAAAATTACATCACGTCACAATTACACCATTCTTTCCAAGTACATTTTGTACTTCTATTCCTATTGTTATACCACAAATAACCATAAGTTTTCACATCCGAAATAACCTCATCGATATTTGTGTTCTTGTTATTGAAAATGTGATCATTTCGAGCCTTCCAAATTCTCCAACATCCAACAATCATCAAGCCGTGAACCATATTCCTTGTAGCCGAGTTGAGCCGCAGATTCTTGTACATACTCGTAAGATCTTTTAAATCACACACATAAAAAACCGGAAATCTACACCATTTCGCAATAGCCTGCCAAAGAATATTCGAGAATATACAACCTGTAAAAATGTGTTCTGCCGTCTCTGCTCTGTCTTCACAAAAGATGCAAATGTTATTTTCCACTTGAATGTTCCTCTTGATCAAAGCTTCTTTCGTCGGTAATCTTTCAAGTCTCGCCGTCCACATAAAGATGTTGCATTTCTTAGGAAGCCATTGACACCAATCAAAAAGGGCCGCCATATTTGTAGCTTCGGTTGATGAAATCCATGCTTTGACATTCGCCACTGTAAACTCAGAACTGGTACCATGCCACAAGTCCACAACCATGAATCTTTCTTAGAAGAAAGCTTCACAGTCGCAAGCACATTGAAACAATCCGTTAATTCCATAGTTTTATCTAAAGATGTCGAATCATGTCTCCATCGCCAAGCAAAACTACTAGCACCACCAATCTTCAACACTCTTTTTTTTTTCTATTCTATAAAGGTTTGGTCGGCGTAAATGAAGAAAGAAAATAGACAACTTCACGAGGAGAATAAGTCTCGCGCTCATTCTTTAATGTTGAGAGGAAATTAGAATTTTTTTAAACATTTTTTTACACTTAAATGCCATATAATTTTGTATTTGGAAGGATTTAAATTCAATATCATTTTTATGAGGAACAAATAATTAGACCAATAGGTTATAGATGAGAGATTAGGTATTTATGTAACTATTCGCTTTCAATGTAATGGCATTGGAGGTGTGGTATATATGTTGCTAAAAATTATGTTATTTTGGTTGTAGTATTTATTTGATATATATATGAATGTTAGTGAAATATACCAATTATTATAACTATTCTCTTTACAAATATAAAAAAGTATATTCTTTCATATAATAGATTAAACATAAGAATAATTATTAAATTTACTAAACAAGTTATCTTCTTTTCTTATGAAAATTCAAGAAACACTGTCTTTGAATCAGTTATATTCTATGATGATGTTGGTTTGTTGGGTTTTAACAATGTTAGGATCTGAGGCTGTCATGATTGTGTTTGTTTGTCATAATTGAACAAATGAATGAATATAAAATGAGATTAGATACAGCGGAAATGGAAACAAACTTTGTAAACACAATCAAAGGAAAATAGGTTTTAGTAAACACATGCTTCTCATTAGTCGAAAGATTACAAATACATGCTTACATACTAAACTCCCCCTCAGCCTGAGCTCAATGGTTGATCGTACAAGATAACTGGGTTGAAGGAGAAAACTCCTTAAATGGAACAGTACTGACTGTTCTATTTATAGTACAGATCAAACCACTGAAGCATCTTGGCTGACGTCACCATGAAAGTGACATCTAACAAACTAACAAACTCTAACCACTGATCTACAACTACTGACCATACAGACACTGATTACATTCTAAACACTGATACATAAACACTGATTCTACATTCCACTGTTGTAGTCTAACCACTGATGTTGAGCATCAGTGCTTTCTTCAAAGGGTGATCATACCTTTAATGGACAGTGTTTTGATTCTACAACAGTGCTTAGATTCCACCAGTAGATTGAGTTTCAGTCTTTAGTCTTCATCAGTACTTTAGTAACAGTTGTTCTATTGAGCAGTGCTTTGAAGTCTATCAGTTGTTAGATAACCACTGTCAAGGGGAAAGCTTTAGTGCAAACAGCTGCTTATTCTGAATCCAATGTTCTGAACCAGTTTTGGCTTTTATCATCTGTTCCTCTGGTAGGGTTCAAACCCAACAAATAATCTTCACTTATTGACACCGTCCCGAGCCACCTTATGCCGCCGATAAGTGGCGAAATTTATTTGGAATATTGGATTTTAATAATCCTAACTATTCACCGGTGGCCGCCAACAATCCCAACTTTAAAGATAACAACTGACAGTCCCAACTATTAACATATTGGTGTCGCAACCCCCGACCCCTGCCCCATGAGGCGGGCGGCCGCGAGCAGGCAGAGCTGGTGGTATCGGTGTTTATCAATTTTGGCAGCGGAAATTTTCATCAGGACCGTAGTTAGGAAATATTTTATCAAAGTAAAAACCACATTTTATAAACAATAAACACATGGGTAAAACCTAAGTTTCTATTCATAATATGTTTATAGGGATAGACCCTATTTTATTCAATTAAAACGTCTTTCTTGTTTAGGTAACTTTTATAGCCACTTTTCCAAGCCTTCAGTGTTCTCCAGCTGGCTTCTATTTGTCTTTCACATTTTGTTACCTGAAACGCGTTTAAAAACATTTTTTCAGTGGGAAATACTGGTGAGTGCATCCCAATTTAATCAAAACACTTTTATATCTTTACAGTATTGAGGCCATCCACAATTACATTTGTTTACATCTATCAAATTACCACCCACGGTACTGTCAATCCTGATTTGTGGTCAGTATTAGTAACAAGTAATGTATACAAAACCCCAACATACCAACAGTAATTGTAGAATTACAAATACTCAATCACTGTTAATTATACTTTAAAATAGTTGAGATTTTGTAAAAACAGTTTACAAAAATGAATGTACTCACAAAAAGGTTTACAAAAAGGGAAATGACTCACATTGCTGTTTTAGATAATTCCTGGTGACTTCCTAGTTATAATCTATTAAATTAAACAATGCATACGTGTTAGTAAAATAACCCAATTTACATTAGTTATACCCCTCTCTCGAGACAGAACTCCAACGACTGAGTCAGGCAGAGCCTCGACATGCGTTACGGAGCACTAGATCAATTGGGCAGAGTAACTAATACGTAACCGGGGGTTATAATACTTACAACGAGGCAGAGCTTCGCTTTTTAGTGGGTATTATGCCCGAATATTACTTCTATTAATTTAGAAATTGAGAGAGATTGTGAGAAAATGAACGATTTCCAACTGAAACCTTTCACCTCTATTTATAGGGCTGATCATGGACTTCCTCGCGCCCCGCGAGAGAAACAAGAGGGGCCTTCGCGCCCCGCGAGGCCTTCTAGGGTAGGCCCTAGGGTTGCTGAGTTAACCACTATCCTTGACACAACTGGGACACGTGGTGTAAGGACCTGCACAAAAATGTCCTAAAACACCCCGTAAGTGAAAACCCAGACCCCTTAAACCCTAATTTTTATGAAAAATCAAGAAAATAAAATTTTATCACTTGGTCGCAGGCCACGAAGGACTAAAGAAAAGCCTACGTGGGGTGCGACGGCCATGCAGATCACTGGATAAGCTTTAGGGCCACGTGTCGCACACGTGGCAGGTCTAGGGGTTGACACGGCAGCCCTAGCCGTAGCTAGGGTGGCCCTCGCGGGCCGCGAAGGATTGCCCTTCAAGCTTATGCGGGCCGCGAAGAACCTAAATTTCAGCTATAAATAGTTCATGCATGGGCAGTTCTTCTGTACTCGCAAAATTCCTTTAAAAACGTTAGAATCTGTTCAAAATAGTGTGTTTAAGTGTCGAGACGCTGCTACGATAACGAGGTAATAACTCGATCACTGCTACGATACAATTTTCGATCGATTGAAACCGATCCGATGGATGTTTAAGTGCTGCCTGAATTCGGGCTATACTTTGTCATTCGTCATGAGGGTTTTGATTTCGTGAAATTATCGTAAATGTTGTATTAAGTTACTAACCTAGTTTCGTTTACATTATTTAGCTAGGTTACCAGGCTTAATCAGCAGGCAAACTCTGTCCATCTAAACCTACAATGTGAGTCATTCTGTTTTTATCAAATTGCTTTACAAAACCCTAAATGTTTTCCAGTTATACTTTGCAGTGATTAAGTCTTTGCTAATCTTAAGTTACTGGCAGTAAGTGGGGTATTGTGCACATTACTGTTGTTTTTATCACTTTAGGTGGGCGAGCCTAATTAGTGATATACGTCGCTATTGGGTGACAGGAACCAATAGTGGTATGACCACAGTCATAGATCCGGTCGAGTGACAACTGAACCAGCTAATTATAAGATAGGGGCAAATGTGAAAACTCTTAATGCTGTAAATTGTAACAATGTGCCATTTTGTGCAAATTGAATGACTCGCTAGTATTTCCCCACTGATAAAATCTTTTTAAACATGTTTCAGGTGATTTACTGTGAACAAGGAAAAGTGCCGCGTAGGCGCGTAGCACGCCAGCTTGAATGAAGTGGCTCAGTAAATAAATAAACATGTTTTTGTAATCAGGGGATTTCCCAGTGAAATTTATTATAAATTACGGGGTTTATCCCGAAACTTGAAATAAAATAAATGAGTGTTTTCAATTTAAACGATCCTGTTAAAAATTCCGCTGCCAAATTAACAACCGATACCACGGGTTTTCTGTCCCACGGCGTCCTAACCGGGAAACTGGGTCGGGGGCCGTGACAGAAAAATGTGGTATCAGTGCTACTGATTTAAGCCAATTAAGTATTTGAAAAATACTTAATTTTCAAATTGCTATTTTGTGATCCTGTGAAAATTTAAATTATAATAAATAAAATATTAATTTAAATTTTTGTTTCTTCATGTATGCCTAACAACATGAATGAACTATCGGAAGCCCTCTGAAATTTCACAATCCATACCATTAATATGGAAACTTTCGGAACCCAGTCCGGTTATCAGGCTGACACCGAGGAGCCACTGGTGTTTCAGGCCCAGCCCCAGGAGAAACCCAAACCTAAAAAGAGGAGAAGGCTTCTGGACTGGAAGCGAGGACGCAAGAAGAAGCTCGCTGCCCAAAAGGTGAAAAAGACAGAGGATCCAAAAGGAAAAGGAAAAGAAATAGGGGAGAGCTCTGGCCAGGCCCAGGAGTTGCCATCTTGGGAGGAACTCGATAGAAAACTTGCAAACTGTGATCTCATCGGAGCTGCTGATGAAACCCCTTTCAATTTCCCCGCTCAATCAGAACTTCCTGTCAATTTGGAACCTTCTATCCCGGACCCAATTGTCAACCCTCAACCTGTTACTGGGCAGTTGGAAGAATGGTGGACGAGCGACTGACATTTTCAAAATTTTATGAATAACCCAAATGTTTACTTTCCCCAGTTTGATCCTGAACCTGCACCTTTTCCACCCATGAACCCAGAGAACGTTTCTGAATTGCGCCGCTATGGCGAGAAACTGGTGGATGCGGGGAATCGGATTCGAGAAGTGGGGGAAAACATCACGTGGAAGTACGACGAGAGGGAGCGTCGTCTTTGAAAAGCCAGTTAACTATAGTTAAATGTTTTGTATAATATTAATATGTGAAAAAAAATCATAATATATATATATATAATAATAATATAATATGGTATAATAATAACTAAAATAAAACCTTTGTAAAATAGATGTTGTGTATTGATGCATAATATTATATATATAAAAATATAAATGTCGCAAGGTCGATGATTTTGGCTATCTGTGTTGACTTAATTATGTTTGTGATTGCCTTATTGTGTTTAGTTGCTATCCATTTTGTGACAATAATTTATATATATTTAATTATTCAGATGGAAAACGCAGTAAACCAACCGGCAAACGAAGTTAATCAATCTGAACCCAATAATGAAGACCATTTTCTCAATAGACAAGATATAGAAAATATCGTTGCTCTGGGAATAGCCAACGCTATCCCAGCAATCGTCGCTGCCGTTAAGAATCCTGTTGAACCTTCCCAAGCCACCATAGCAAGCGCACCCGCGACGATAGTAATAATAATAATAATAATAATGTGGTTCAAGCCCCATTTCTTAAGAAAATGAAAGTGGCAATGACTGGTTGCACTTACAAAGAATTTCTTGCCTGTAAGCCAGTAGAATTTGCAGGCAATGAAGGAGCGACTGCCGCACTGCGTTGGTTGGAGAAAACCGAAGCAGTAATAAAAATAAGTAAATGTGCAGAAGAAGACAGGGTGATGTACGCATCCCACCTTTTCAAAGAAGAGGCATTGGAATGGTGGAACACGGTGCTGCAAGCTAAGGGAAGTGACGTGGCTTATGCCATAAGTTGGGAGGAATTTAAGGAATTGGTAGAAAGAAAGTTTTGTCCCTCCTACGAAAAAGAACAAATGACAAATAAGTTCCTGAACCACCGAATGGTGGACGCTGACTGTCGAGGGTATACTTCGAAATTCTTCGAGTATGCTAGAATTGTACCAACGCTGGCTTCGCTAAAACCGGTGCTTATTTCTAGCCATATTTGGGGATTAATTAGCGAGATTCGCGACATAGTCAAGGCTGGGAGACCCCGAACAATTGACGATGCGGTCGAATTTTCTAACACCTTGACTGACGGGCTGGTGCGCACAAGAGAAGAAAACAAGAAAAATGAATTGGCCCAAAAGATTACCCAAGGGTTCCGTGGGGGTAATAATAGTAATAATTTCAAGAAAAAGGAAACCGGGCAGTCCTCCATACCGCCATTTTATGAAAATTGTAAAAAGAAACATTTTGGAAAATGTAAGGAAAGTTGCAATTTCTGCAAAAGAACAGGACACCGAGAGGAGGAATGCAGGAAGAAATCCGTAATCTGCTACAATTGCGGCGAAACAGGACACTTCAGGCCCGATTGCCCAAAATTGGTTAAGCTAGCTGACAACAAGGCCAAACCTGCCGAAGGAATTAATAAGAAGAATGCAAGAGCCTTCCAGCTGACAACGCAAGAAGCAGATATGATTCCCGATGTGATAGCTGGTACGTTTCTTGTACATAACGTTTACGCAAAAGTATTATTTGACTCTGGTGCAAACCAAAGTTTTATAAATACTTCATTCTGCCAAGCTCTTAAGCAACCTTTAACCAAACTTAGGCAGATTTATACAGTAGAAACGGCAGAAGGAAATTCTGTTAATATAGATAAGGTTCTCCAAGAAGTAAAAATAGAACTCTCATGACATAAATTTTCTGCAAACCTGCTACCTATGAATTTGGCTGGATTCGATGTCATGTTAGGAATGGATTGGTTAGTAGCCAACCATGCTCGAATCCTCTGTGATAAGAATTCTATAGAAATACATACGCCAGCAGGAGAAGTAATTTTATTAACAGGAGATAAGCCGCGTAAACCAATGAAGTTCATTTCAGTAATGAAAGTTGCTAGTTATGAACGAAAACAAGGAATATTGTATATGATTTTGGTAATCATTAACACTAAAAGCAAGGAACTTAAGGAAATTCTAGTAGTATCAGAATACCCGGATGTATTCCCAGAAGAGCTGCCTGTATTATCACCAGATAGGGAAGTAGAATTTAGAATTCATCTAATCCCTAGAACTACACCAATAGCTAAGGCACCTTATCGGTTAGCACCCACCGACATGTTAGAACTAAAAAAGCAGTTGGATGAATTGTTAGGCAAAGGATTCATACAACCCAATTCATCCCCTTGGGGAGCACCTGTGTTGTTCGTGAAAAAAGAAGGATGGTTCGATGCGGATGTGTATCGATTATAGGGAATTGAATAAAGTTACAATTAAGAATCGATACCCATTACCTAGGATTGATGATCTTTTTGATCAACTTCAGGGAGCTAGATACTTTTCTAAGATAGACTTGCGCTTTGGATATCATCAGTTAAAGGTACAAGAAGAAGACATACCTAAAACTGCTTTTAGGACTAGGTATGGTCATTATGAGTTTACAGTCATGCCCTTTGGATTAACGAATGCTCCTGCAGCATTTATGGACATGATGAATAGGATCTGTAAGCCGTATCTGGATAAATTTGTAATTGTCTTCATCGACGATATACTTATTTATTCCAAAAGCCAGGATGAACATTGTGAGCACTTACATGTACTCTTAACCTTGTTAAGAAAGGAAAAGCTTTATGCCAAATTTTCGATGTGTGAATTTTGGCTACAAGAGGTACAATTTTTGGGACACTTGGTGAATCACGAAGGTATTCACATGGATCCCTCCAAGATAGAAGCGATCACAAACTGGAAGGTCCCGCAATCAGCCACAGAAGTTAGAAGTTTTCTAGGATTAGCTGGATACTATAGGCGCTTCATCAAAGATTTTTCTAAGATAGCTGTTCCATTAACTAAGCTAACCAGTAAAACTGTTAAGTTTGAATGGGGACCCAAGCAAGAGGAAGCCTTTAGGATCTTAAAGCAAAGATTAACAAACGCCCCAATTCTCGCCTTACCAAAAGGAACCGAAGATTTTGAAGTCTACTGTGATGCTTCCAAGCTAGGATTAGGTTGTGTGCTAATGCAACGCAAAAAAATAATTGCGTATGCTTCAAGACAATTGAAAAAGCACGAGGAAAATTATACGACTCATGACTTAGAATTAGGAGCAATAATTTTTGCCCTTAAGATTTGGAGACATTATCTGTACGGAAGTAAGTTTACTGTCTATACGGATCATAAGAGTTTAAGATACATATTTGGGAAAAAAGAATTAAACATGAGGCAAAGAAGATGGATGAAAATTCTAAGTGACTACGACTGTGATATTCAATATCACGAAGGAAAGGAAAATATAGTAGCAGATGCCCTAAGTCGTAAGTACCATGAGAAGCAAAGGCGAATTCGTGCTCTTAGATTAAATCTACAGTTAGATTTAATGGAACAACTGAAAGGTGTTCAAGAAACAGCAATCAAGGATGTTGCTGAAGGAATGAAAGGAAGGATAAAAGAATTAGAGCAAGGGACTGATGGAATTTGGAGATTCCATAAGAAAAGAATTTGGGTACCTAGGCAAGGTGTAAGGACCGCTTTTTCGTCTTTATAAAATAACTTACAAGAGTGATTTAAAGACTTCAAACTAACAACTTTAATACATAATTTTATGCTTTTTTACAAAATTTGGGCATGACCCGTTCGTAAAACGAGTATACCCCTGTTTTAACCATAATCAAGACAATACCATTCTACAAGATACTACTAAAACCAAAACATCAAATACTAAAAGGTGTGTCTACCAACAAATTTTACAAAAAAAACATTTTGACCCAAAACATTAACATAAACTAGCGGAAGCGCTTGGTAAGACATATTTTGATCACGTGCTCGCTCCAATTCGCCGAGTCGCCTAAGTCGAGGATTTACCTACATTTAACAACAAACTTTAGAAAGTTAGTCATAATACTTGTTTCACTTACAACACCAACCTTTTTAATTGCATTCCTTTATCTACTTTCATTACTCTTACGCATTCGATTACCCCATTAAATGGGTATGGCATATACTCTCATAATGAGATTTAAGCATATCTCTTACGACCCGGTAACATCGGGTTAATAGCTTACAACATAAATCTTTCGTTCTATCCGTATAACGGATTGAACTTCATACATTCTTTATTGCATTCATGACCACCCGTTCTAAACGGATGGTACCATATTCTTACTCGACATGGTTCGACTCGAACCGGTCGACTTGCATAACTTAATGTAACCTTCGTTAACATAACCAAATCCGCAAGGGATTTGTTATCTACTTACTAATCACCATAATCATTGTAACAAGGGTTGTTTTTCATAATATAAACAAAATTTTAAATAAGGCTTTGTATGCAACGGAACATACCTCGGTCTTGTACACCTTCCGCCCTACTAGTGTTCGTGCTTTCTTCCTTCACGCCTACATTATAACATTTGTTTGCTTACTTAGTCAAATTCAAATCATTTCAGCATTTTCTTTTCATACTACACATATAATCATCTCTTAAGCATTTTATCAAACACTTGGTGGGCATTATATTTACAAGCATAATGTACAAGTACTCATAGCATGGATTCTACTTTGTTTACTTCCTAGTCTAACAAAATCAATTTAATTCATATCTTTTCTTTCATTTCATGCTAACTCATCTAATTTATCTATCACATACAAGATCATGCATCAAATCACAATTGTAAGTATATTATAGTAATCATCATATTCATCAAAGTCTTACATCAAATGGGTATAAACCCTAACCCCTTCAATAATCGAAATTAAACAGAATTCTCAACCTATTATGAGTTCCTAACTTACAATTGCATCAGAAATTCACCTAATTCACGTTTGGGTTAAAACCCCACTTCTCATCACTCACCAAAAACAGGATTTTCGACTTACCTTTTGATGTTCAAGCTTAGATGGTTGAAAATTCGGGTTTTAGCATTGGTTTGGGCTCTCAATTTCTTCCTAATCTTGATAATCTCTAAGAGCTAGGGTTTCCCCCTTTTTGGTCTCTGCCTGATCGAACAACAACACACACCAGTGTGTTTGTTTTTTGTGAATTTTCTAGAGTAGTAAGACTTTTATCACAACTTACAATTTCAGCCCCTATGGTTATAAGTGTTGGTATTTATCACACTACTTTCTTTCTTATTAACTAATATCACATTCTTTTAACTTGGTTAATTTATTTATTTTTTTCTACATTTTTATACACTTAAAGCAGCATAAATGAATAGCATATTTTGGGGTGTTACACAAGGAGATTTAAGAAATAAGATTCTAGAGGAAGCCCATAAATCTAGGTATACGATGCATCCTGGAAATAACAAAATGTATCAAGATTTAAGAAATAACTTCTGGTGGATAGAAATGAAAAAAGACATAGCTAGATACGTCTCTAAGTATCTAAGTTGTTCGCAAGTTAAGGCAGAACACCAGAAACCTTCAGGTTTGCTTCAACAATTACAAATGCCTGTATGGAAATGGGAACTAATAACAATGGATTTTATTACTAAGCTACCCAAAACCAGAAAAGGTAACGATGCAATCTGGGTGATTGTAGATCGGTTAACCAAATCCGCTCATTTTCTATTGATGAAAGAAACCTTTAGCATGGAAAGATTAGCTAAGTTATACGTAGACGAGGTAGTCTCCTTACACGGAGTCCCACTCTCCATTGTGTCAGATAGGGATAGTCGTTTCACTTCGCATTTCTGGACAAGTTTCCAAGAAACAATGGGGGCACGATTAAATTTAAGTACTGCATACCATCCACAAACAGATGGACAAAGTGAAAGGACGATCCAAACCCTGGAAGACATGCTCAGGGCATGTGTAATAGATTTTGGTGGAAATTGGGATGACCACCTACCCTTAATCGAATTCTCCTATAACAATAGTTATCACACAAGCATCAAGGCTGCCCCGTTCGAAGCACTGTATGGACGAAAGTGTCGAACTCCAGTATGCTGGGCAGAAATACGAGAAAGTCAATTATCAGGTCCCGAGATTGTACAAGAAACCACCGACAAGATAACTCAAATCAAGGAAAGACTGAAAACGACTCGAGATCGCTAGAAGAGTTATGCAGACAATCGATGCAAGCCATTAGAATTTCAAGTTGGGGATAAGGTACTATTGAAAGTTTCTCCTTGGAAAGGAATAGTTCGATTCGGTAATAAAGGAAAGCTAAGTCCAAGGTATATAGGACCGTTCACAGTTACCCAACGAATAGGACCAGTTGCCTATAAATTACAACTACCAGAAGAACTAGCTGGAGTACATGATGTATTTCATGTATCTAATCTCAAGAAATGTTTGTCTGACGAATCACTAGTAGTACCTTTTCAAGATATAGAGGTAAACGAAAAGTTGAAATTTGTGGAGAAACCTCTCCAGATAGAAGACAGAAAGGTCAAGCACCTCAAACACGAGAGATTGGTACTGGTCAAAGTCAAGTGGGATTCAAAAAGGGGACCTGAGTACACATGGGAGCTGGAATCGGAAATGAAGCAAAAATATCCTTACGTGTTCCAGTAAATCTCGAGGACAAGATTTTTAAATAAGGTGGGGAGGATGTAAGGACCTACACGAAAATGTCCTAAAACACTCCGTAAGTGAAAACCCGGACCCCTAAAACCCCAATTTTTATGAAAAATCAAGAAAATTAAATTTTATCACTTGTTCGCGGGCCGCGAAGGACTTAAGAAAAGTCTACGCGGGGCACGACAGCCATGCAGATCACCGGATAAGCTTTAGGGCCACGTGTCGCACACGTGGCAGGTCTAGGGGTTGACACGATAGCCCTAGCCGTAGCTACGGTGGCCCTCGCGGGCCGCGAAGGATTTCCCTTCAAGCTTACGCGGGCCGCAAAGAACCTAAATTTCAGCTATAAATAGTTCGTGCATGGGCAGTTCATCTGTGCTCGCAAAATTCCTTTAAAAACGTTAGAATCTGTTCAAAATAGTGTGTTTAAGTGTCGAGACGCTGCTACGATAACGGGGTAATAACTCGATCACTGCTACGATACAATGTCCTATCGATTGAAACCGATCCGACGGATGTTTAAGTGCTTCCTGAATTCGGGCTATACTTTGTCATTCGTCGTGAGGGTTTTGATTTCGTGATATTATCGTAAATGTTGTATTAAGTTACTAACCTAGTTTCGTTTGCATTATTTAACTAGGTTACAAGGCTTAATCAGCAGGAAAACTCTGTCCATCTAAACCTGCAATGTGAGTCATTCTGTTTTTATCAAATTGCTTTACAAAACCCTAAATGTTTTCCAGTTATACTTTGCAGTGATTAAGTCTTTGCTAATCTTAAGTTACTGGCAGTAAGTAGGGTATTGTGCACATTACTGCTGTTTTTATCACTTTAGGTGGGCGAGCCTAATTAGTGATATACGTCGCTATTGGGTGACAGGACCCAATAGTGGTATGACCACAGTCATAGATCAGGTCGAGTGACAACTGAACCAGCTAATTATAAGATAGGGGCAAATGTGAAAACTCTTAATGCTAATTGTAACAATGTGTTATTTTGTGCAAATTGAATGACTAGCCAGTATTTCCCCGCTGATAAAATCTTTTTAAACATGTTTCAGGTGATTTACTGTGAACAAGGAAAAGTGCCGCGTAGCACGCCAGCTTGAATGAAGTGGCTCAGTAAATAAATAAACATGTTTTTGTAATCAGGGGATTTCCCAGTGAAATCCCTTTATTATAAATTACGGGGTTTATCCTGAAACTTGGAATAAAATAAATGGGTGTTTTCAATTTAAATGATCCTGTTAAAAATTCCGCTGCCAAATTAACCACCGATACCACGGGTTTTCTGTCCCGCGGCGTCCGAACTGGGAAACTGGGTCGGGGACCGTGACATGTGGCGGCCTAGGGGCTTGCCTGGTGTAACACCTCGTAAAATCGTGTCCAATGATGTGCTGACACGTGTAATGAACCCTAATAAAGTCAAACGTTGACTATGAGGGACTATTTTTGTCAAAATCAAAAACTTTGAAAGTGGAAGGACTGAAAGTGTCAACATGCCTAAACTAGGCCTCTGAGTGACCTTGTACGATGTCCGTATTCTCAAATGAGCCACTTGTTGGACGAGAGGAGCCGTTTGCGTAACTATGTGGAAGTTTGCGCAACGAAGGGTTAAAAGTGTCAACATGTTAATTCTTACCTCTGAGTGACCATTTAACAAACCGAGAGCTTCATGATGATTGATTATATTCTCGGGAATGCCTAATATTGGCCATTCAAAGCTTTTATGCCAATAAGTGAAGTTACGCACAAGTTTGCGAGTTAGAGGGGTTAAAAGCGTCAACATGTTTAATTATACATCTGAATGAATTTTTAACGAACCCGAAGCATTATGATGTACAATCATACTCTCGACAATGCTTAATATGGGCTACATAGGGCTTTGATGCTATTAAATAATAATACACGCAAGTTTTCGCGTTAAGAGGACTAAAAGCGTCATAAACTGCGTAAGTTTACATTTACGTGCATATCTTACGTTCTGACCACATCTGGACATCCAAAATTTTTGTACACACTAAAATATTTTTATTTTAGTGTTCGGCATGCAAAAATTACCATTCGTCGCTTAATTTGGATCGTTTTCGTGTCCGTTCGAGTTTCGTCGTAATTCGATGAATAACGTGACCGTACGGCCAAATGAAACGACATCCGGGACTTTTCCGAGCATATTTTGAGTCCTCTATACTTGGCAACCTAGTAGAGCCTTGAAAATGGCTTAACGGGTGTTAAAAGTGCCAAAAATGGGCTTATGTATGTGCGGGGACCTAAGCTGTAAATATTGAAAGGTATGCTGAACTGCAGGGACCAGGCGGGCCGCGTAAGGCCTGTCCCTCATCTTACGCGGGCCGCGTAAGGATGCCCAGTTCCAGAAAATCATTTTTCAGCAACAGATTGTTAATTCAGGGGCTGTTCTTGTAAGTTCTTTGTGTGTTAACCAAGTTAACACCTCTCCACGGCTTTGAACCTGCACCAAACACATGTATGGCCATGATCTCTTGCTTGGTGGCCAAATAAACACTTGTCTTAATCCTACAAATTTCCAAAAACTATGTATAGGACATGAGTCCATCCATTTTCATTGCTCATTTCATTCTAAGCTACTCTTCTTTCAAACCTGGAGCTCCTGATCTGAATTGGGAATTTATTCTTAGTAGAAAAGATAGCTAGGACCTTTTTGTAAGTGTCTTAGCCCTCTCTATAGTTCAGTTTTATGTTTTAAAAACCGAAAAGTCAAGTTATCGTAAATTAGCTTTGACTTTCGGTTTAATCATAAATGGTCCAGCCACTGACCGAAATGAAAGTGGTTATGGAACCATATTAGGATAGGTGGTTAACCCTTAAAAGGGCACCTCATAATTATTTCGTTTGACTAGTTAATTGTTGGGTCAAACTAGTTAGTCAAAAAGTCAAACTGGACAGAAAGTTTAAAAATGATTTAAATAAATAAAACAGAGGTTCTAAATTATATTTTAACATTCTAATGACTTAGTAATTAATATTAGAACATGTCTAATCAGTCCTAACCCGGCAATTATCAGTCTAAGGTCAGTTTATAACCGAAAGTAGCAAAAGCTTGACTTTTGCTTTGACTTTCAGTTCTGACCCGTTTAAGCTTGATTCTTCCATGTTTTAAGCCTCCATTAGGACCGTATCATATAGTAGTATAACCCCCTGAAGTTATATTGCTTGGTTCTTAGTAGTTTGAATTATATGCACATGTCCGCTATTATGCTTATAAATGCCCATTCCGCCCTTTTTACATATAAATGAGAATTTTGAAAATGTGAGAGGACAAAAACCTTTGTTACTGATATATAAGTATGTCCCGAAAATTTCACATCAGTTCTTGGTCTCAAACAGGAGTTATGCTCGATATCGTAAATAGAAGTTTTTTATTAATTAAATTGCGATATCTTGCATAAGGCATGTTTAAACTTGGATGTTGACCCAAAACTCATTACCTACTATTAAGATATTATTTTTAAGGATTTTTGGAATTTTTTATCAGATTATAATCTGATCGTATTATGGAGTTTCTATGTAATTCGGTAAATGACGATAATACCCTTTTCATGCATAAAAATGAGATTAACAAATGATTTGAATGCCAAATATTTTCATACTGATTTTATATATTAAATAAATTATTTTGAGGATTCAAAACTGATCCAAATCTCAGGTTTCCATAAAACACCTTAATTATCGTCAATTAGCGATTTTTACGCTATTTAGGTGCATAGTATGGTTTTAAACCATAATTAACACCTAAGACTTGTTACCTACTGAATTTTTAAACAAATTTCAATATCATTATAGTAGGTATAAGTCATGAACTCAAACTTCCAAAAATGTCCTTAAAAACATATGTGAAATGACCAAAATGCCCTTTTCGGGACATAGTTTGGCCATGATTGATAAATCTCACATATATATAATATCTTACTGATGTAATGTGATAAAATAAATATTTTTACTGATTACCAAAGACCAGAACCTCAGTTTGCTTTAAAACCTCTTTTATAAAGGGTAAAATGACCAAAATGCCCCTACGGGACTTATTTTGGTTTAAAATACTTTTTGGGCATATATGTTAACATCCTACTGCTGTATTAACATATTCTAAGTATAATAACATATGGGACTTGTATATGGTTCACTTGGTTGCCCGTTACGCATTTACGCGTTCAGATCGGTTTACGTAACTAGTTTACGTAAGTTTGCCGAAACAGGTTTAACCTTAGCGTTTTTACTTCAAAATCCAGAATGTACTTAGTTTACCCATATTATACAAGTCTTCGTACTTGTTGGGTCTAAATTACATTCTATTCCGGTCATCGCTTAATCTAGCGTATCGTACCGTTTTAGATAATTTAAGCTAGCCGGTCTAAGTCTACGACTTAAATAAGACCGTTAGCATTCTGAATTGGTTATATATTACCATCACTCCAGACTAGAGCCACCCGGTAAAAGCTACCTGCATTTAGATAGATTGGATACGACTGAGTTATTATGATGTGAATCAAGTATTAGCTCAGGTAAATACTTTTAACTTATTTTCCCTTATACGGGCTTGGGATACGGTATATTAGTACCGCTTGGTCGGGTATGAGATCATTTAATCGTATTGTGATTTAATAAATCTGCATAAACCCGGAAGAGTTCAAAACGGTATCCTTACAATAAAATTCAAATTCCTACTCTGATGTACACATGACCCAATCAAATTCAGACGCCTGGGGCCCGCCCGGGTGTGCTTTCAGGTACTGCTCCAGCTGCTTTCGGTTGGTTATTTCTTCACCTGTTGGTGCGGTGAACACGATTTCGTTCTTCGGGGTCCCAGGTTCCTTTGGCAGAAACTACACGTAAAACCGTTGATTAGAAGCGGGTTAAGGCATTTGAATTAAACTGTGTGTGCCTATTGAGCATTCGAGCCATTCAACCCATTCCCAATTAAGCTAATTCATTAACTTGACCCATTCGGCCTGGTCTTTGTTGTATCTAATGGGTACACATACCATTGGACGTCGCCAAGAGCATCTCTTACTTCGATAAAGTCTTGACCATAAACAAATACCAAATAAAAGTAATAAAAAGATTTAATATAAATAAACAAAAGCTTAATATACACAATTTGAAGTCATCTCAAAGTAGAGCAAGGCATGTAGTGTCCAGCAAGGCTGTAGGCACTACCAAGTTGCACCAGGAATCCAGAACACTCCCAGGAGTTTAGGCTAAACGTATAGAAAGAAACAACATTTTAGAGCAAGAGTGTAAAAGAGACATACATATCCATCTTTAAAAAGGTCAATGAGACGGTAGTCAGTATGTGCAAACATGAGGAACCTACAAAATAGATACGAAAAAGGACAACTTAATTAAATAAATACGAAAGAACGAACAAACATGGTGATAGCATTCATCATACTTATAGGAAGAGGGGACGATATCTTCATAACTCTGTAGCACTATCAGTAAAATATTTATCGGCCTAATGGCATAAAATAGATTAATGGGGGAACTTTTCATACCGAGAAATCTAAAAAATAATCAGATGCAATAAATATATTAACTTACAGTTACGGCAAGGTGAGAGTTGGTAGTCAGGTCTCAATATTTGGTACTCAATATAATGAGCACCTTGTTCTCATCAAAAACCCAAATTGAGCACCGCCAATGTATAATGCACACTCAACATAAAGCTAAGGTTTGTGTCCTCAACACCATTATCAAAATCTACTGCATGTTCAACAAACACATGGTATCAAATACGCTATGAAATTACTCACAATTAATTTCCTTACCCTATCAAATAACATGACGGAAGCATAACTTTGATTCGACTATATCATATCTATGTTCGAAATAATAGACATATGAAAGTAATGCATTTGATACACCATGTTTAAAACAACAAACACATGAAAGTAAAGCATTCGATATCATTAAACCATCAACACCAGAAGAATTAAGAATATGAAATTGAATTGTTGTGCATTTAACTAAATTGAACCATCGAAACCCATACTACTATATCTCATTAAACTTTCAATCAGTACTTTTAACTCAACCTAAATTCCATTTATATCTAATTCATTCATGAATTAACAATTTTTTTTTCAAATCTCAAATTCTTATCTTAACAAAATATTAAACCCTGACAATTTTAACACTTTTAACATCTAAAGTATCATCTTTCCCTTTTTCTCCACCATAAATTTTTACTTCCTCTCTGTAACTAAAACAATAAAGTCAACAAAATGTAAAATTTTGTGAAAACTAAATTATTTTGAATGGATTCGATATATTATTATGAATAATATTATGATACAGACCTGGGTAGCAATGGAGTCGAGCTCATCGAAAAACATAACACAAGGGCGGACCCACGGGCTATGACAAAAGGCGCGAGCGCGCAAGGCATTAGCACAACAATTCATCGAAAAACCAGCAGAACCTTGCCGCTTAAAAATCATCACACCTTGCTGGACCAGTTTCACAATAAGATCACACAGCTCAAAATATCTACAGTACCTCAGAGTGTCCTTCATTTGCAGATTATAACCCACATACCAGCAGTACATTAGCACAACGGACATAGCAGCAATCCACGGACTCTGATGCATCCAGTTCTTGACTTGCAACTGAATGAGGCAATATTTGGAACCAAGAGCCAGGTACATCAGCATCAAGCATGTAGCACTAATAAATTGATCTGTGCGATACAACTCCAGGGCCTTCAATCTCAGTACGATAACCCAAACCAGGGCCTTCATCTTCTATGGTGTAAAGATTCAACCGCCATACCCTTTTAAGGGTTCGACATATTCCCACACTTGAGGCTTCGCCTCTTTGTCCTTGCATGAAATACATCATGTATTTCTGCCATTTCCTCTGGCAGTTGTAGCTGGTAAGCTACTGGTCCTATTCTTCTAATAATCTCAAATGGTCCAACATACATGGGGCTTAGCTTTCCCCTCTTGATGAATCTAACCACTCCTTTCCAGGGAGAAACTTTTAATAATACCTTGTCTCCCACTTGGAATTCCAACGGTTTTCGCCTGTTATCAGCATAACTCTTTTGGCGATCACGTGTTGTTTTCAGTCTTTCCTTGACTTGAATAATCTTGTCCGTTGTTTCTTGTACTATCTCTGGTCCAGATAATTGCTTCTCTCCGATTTCTGCCCAACAGACTGGAGTTCAGCACTTTCATCCATAAAGTGCTTCAAACGGTGCAGCGTTGATGCTGGTATGATAGCTGTTATTGTAAGAAAATTCTACTAATGGTAAATGATCGTCCCAATTTCCTCCGAAATCAATTACACAAGCTCCAAGCATATCCTCCATTGTTTAGATTGTCCTTTCGCTTTGTCCATCCGTTTGAGGATGATAGGCTGTGCTTAGATTTAACTTGGTTACCATTGCTTTTTGGAAACTAGTCCAAAAATGAGAAGTAAAACGACTATCTCTATCAGAAACAATAGACAAAGGAATTCCATGTAATGAAACTATTTCATTTACATATAACTTAGCTAATTGTTCCATACTGAAGGTTTCCTTCATAGGTAAGAAATGAGCAGACTTGGTTAATCTGTCTACAATCACCCAGATTGCATCATTACCTTTTCTTGTCTTGGGTAATTTAGTAACAAAGTCCATTGTTATCAATTCCCATTTCCATACAGGCATTTCCAATTGCTGCAGTAAACCTGAGGATTTTTTATGTTCAGCTTTAACCTGTGAACAGGTTAGACATTTAGCAACATAGGCTGCTATATCCTTTTTCATTGCTATCCACCAGAAATTTTTTCTTAAGTCTTGATACATCTTATCACTACCGGGATGTATCATATACTTAGACTTATGGGCTTCTTCTAAAATTCGGTGGCGTAGGTTTCCTTGTTTGGGTATCCAGATTCTTTCCTTGTTTGGGTATCCAGACTTATGTGGTGACTCTTCACGTTCTTAACTCCGGTCTCTTTACTTACTCTTGTATTAATAATATGGCCTATATATCGAGGTCATATGTATTTGATATGATATACTCTATATTATAAGAATTATCTCATTCTTCATATTTCTTTCTCTACATGATCTATGTTCTCATGTTTATCATGTATATTGGTTGCTAATAGACCATTGTTTTATAACACGTTATCAGCGCGAACGCTATCGTAAGTCAAAGTGACCATCGTTATATCTTTATATCAGTTTTTTTTTACATCGATCTACAAGAAACCTGAAATCCATCAATGTTACACAAACAAGTTTTGTTTGAAAATCTCACATGAACAAAGATCAAGGTATGATTCGATTTCCTTTTCTTCTCCAATTTTCTATCAATGCTAACTTATTTGGTTTGGTATGAAAATATGAATATGAGATTGTGGAAGATTACCTCGAACCATATTTTTCTTGAAAGTTGTTACATGTGAATGTGGTACTAATTTTAATATATATATCGTAGATGTTTCGACTCTTGAATTATAATTCATTTAGTATACTATTTGAAGCACATTATCACTAGGCCACTTTCTTACTATTTTTCTTTTGGAATTTATTTGAATTTAGTAATAGTAATATAACTTAAATTCAATCAAATGCAACTTACGAGAGTGAATGGAATATTATTAATTGTAAAATATAATTGAAAAGTATTAATTGTGATATTATTTCTAATTAACCTCATTACAAAACGTTATTTATTTGAATTTATGTTTCTTTATTCTTTTTAATTATTACTTAATTAGTTGAATAAAGAAAAAGGTTTATTAAAACTTATAATAAGTTAAGTTTACATTTATTATTATTATTATAGAAGTATAGAAACGACAGTGGTCTTATTATGAAGTTATCCCATGTTATCTTTATTCATAATTATCATAATTAATATTATTAGTATTATTGTAATTAAAAGTTCAATATGAGTAGAAGTGTAAATGTATAACAATGCAATTGTTTAATGTGTATATATATAATAGCACAATTGTTTAATTGTTTTATTATCGGAAGATTATTATTTGCCACATTATAATAATATGATGTAAATTTATATTATCATGTAGAAATTGCATAATTTACATTGGTTGATGTTACCACATACATACTTATGTTTTAACTTCATAATCTTTTTTATTAGTTACCTGAGAATTTAAATATTTGAAATGTTTGTATGAAAAATGTATGTTGTATGATATCCGTCATTCAATATTATGTGTTTTTAGGAAACTGATTTTTATCTCATATATGATTGTGTACATAGTTATATTATATTATGGTTGAATGCATGATGTATGTACATAGGTTTATTATAATAGTTATGTATTCCTTTCTCTGAGTACAAATCATATATAGAAATACTTCTTATATGATTCATATACTCGGTGACACTATATGATTAAAAACTTTATATTTGTTTAGAAAACCTATGTAATGTATCATAGAGTTATGCAGTTAACACATTATCATAAGAAAAGATATAACGTGGATATATTACAATAACGTTTTAATAGTGTTATTAATATATTCTTCATATTTAACCATGATTAGTAAGGAAAATAAAAAATGTATATTTATTATATTGTATTCGATGAGAAGGTATCTTATATCAATTATATATTATACAATTTGACTTTGTACATTAATATGCCATTGTTTATGTATATAGACAATCTTCAATGAAGCAGCTAAATTAAAGTTGTGTATATGATCACAAGTTATAAACATGATTGAATAGTGATTTATTTATAATATGACATTCGAAGTTTCACACTCACTAAAGCTTATTGTAAATTTATTGATGCTTGTAAGATTTTAGACTGATAAATCTTAATGATTCGGTCATATAATTGATGTTATGTGGTGAAAAGATTAGTTATACATGTGGAATAAAACAATTTCCACTTGTCAAACCTCAAATGCGCTCTTGATGTATAAGGTTTGAAACAGTCACCATGAAAGTTGTGTGACTCTATTCCATTCCTTGAAGTGAATGTGATGATATACTGATTAGTATAATGGTCGTGATTGTGTACATAGTGAGGAATTGTAATGATGCGACCATGAAAGTTATAATCCATTCCCTGAAGAGAATGTGATAAGAAAAATATATATCATAATCCATTGAGCAAAAAAATTTCCATCGTCAAATATCATTGATTGTTAAAGAATATATATAAAGTTTGAAACAACAAGTATGAAAGTTCTGTGGTTCTAATCCATTCCCTGATGTGAATGTGATGATATAATGATCAATTCAAAGGTTATGATCATATACATAACTAAGAAAATTGTAATGATGCCACCATGAATGTTGTATTGGTATAATCTATTCCTCGAATAGAATGTGATGATATAATAACTGGTGTAAAGTTCGTGATGATGGTAATTGAGGAAATTGTTATGATGATCATGTAATAAGATCAACTATGTTAATAGTGCAATGACTATACAATGATCGTTATAAAGGTCACGATCATGGTAACTGAGGAAATTGTAATAATCCTCATGTTGACAACCATTTTAATATTGAAATCGACCACAAAAAGTGGCACACTTTGGGAGTGATTATACGAACATAAAACATGGGAAACATGTTATACCATGAATGTTGAAATAATATTACATTATTCTCTCATACTTCCTATCGTGTATTGAACAAACACGATTGCAACTAAAACATATACAATCATAAACCATAAGTTTATGGATCGTGATTATTTAATTCAATGACATGACCGGTCAGACCACACTAAGTCAATGATGATGTGATAACTGTTATTGTACGAGAACTCGACTAGAGGTAAATGCGAATCCCAATCACCACCGAAATCTATCACACACGAGCGAAGCATGTCTTCCAGGGTACGAATCGTGCGTTCAGTCAGACCGTCGGTCTGGGGATGGAATGCGGTACTAAGATTGAGAGTAGTACCGAGAGCAGATTGAAAAGTTTCCCAGAGGCGCGAAGTGAATCGACCATCGCGGTCAGAGATGATGTCACGAGGTGTCCCGTGTCGACAAATGACTTCGTCGGTGTAGATTCGTGCTAATCGTTCGACCTTATAGTCTTCCCGTATCGGCAGAAAGTGGGCGGATTTGGTGAGATGATCAACGATAACCCAAATGCTATCATGACCTGATGGCGTGCGTGGAAGTTTCATGATGAAATCCATGGCTATACTCTCCCATTTCCACATAGGGATCTCGGGTTGTACGAGTAAGCCAGAGGGTCGTTGTTGCTCGGCCTTGACCTTCGAATAGGTTAGGCACTTCGAAACATAGATGGGGATATCCTTCTTCATTCCAGGCCACCAATAACTGGCACACAGGTCTTGGTACATCTTTTCGGCACCGGGATGAATGAAATATCGATATTTGTGGGCTTCAGTCAACAATATCTCCTGAAGGTTATTGCGACTAGAGATCCAGATGCGATCAAGATAGTGATAGATACCGTTCGATTTGGTGACAAGTTGGTTTTCAACACTACATCTCTTCATTTCTTCTCTCAAGGTGTTCTCAATGAAGCATGCGTGCTGAGCATCACGGATTAGAGCTTTGAGATTGTGCTGGGCTTGAGTATTACGAACGCTATGCAAATAGCTTCGTCGACTGAGAGCGTCGGCAATGACATTTGCTTTGCCAGGATGGTAACGAATCTCACAGTCGTAATCGTTGAGAAGTTCAACCCATCGGCGTTAACGCATATTCAGCTCTTTCTGGTTAAAGATGTGTTGTAGGCTCTTGTGGTCGGTGAAGACCGTACACTTGGTACCGTAAAGGTAGTGTCGTCAAATCTTTAACGCAAAAACAACTGCGCCAAGCTCGAGGTCGTGGGTTGTGTAGTTCTTCTCGTGGATCTTGAGCTGACGAGAGGCGTACGCGATAACCTTGTCCCATTGCATAAGGACACAACCAAGACCGAGGTTAGAGGCATCGCAGTAGACTACGAAGTCGTCGTTTCCGTCGGGTAATGCGAGCACAGGAGCATTGCAAAGCATAAGCTTGAGGGTTTGAAAGACTTCCTCTTGTTAGGTTCCCCAAACAAAAGGTTTGTCCTTGTGCGTAAGAGAGGTGAGAGGGACATCGATCTTTGAGAAATCAGCGATGAATCGACGATAGTAACCCGCCAATACGAGTAAAGAACGAACTTCGGACGGGTTCTTTGGTGTAATCCAACTCTTAACTGCTTCGATCTTCGCGGGGTCCATGTGAATACCTTGACTATTGACAATATGACCGAGGAATTGAACCTCCTCGAGCCAAAATTCGCACTTGGAGAATTTGGCATAGAGGCGATTTCCTTGGAGTAGTTCAAGAACCAAACGGAGATGTTGCGCGTGTTCGGGTTTTGATTTGGAATAGATCAGGATATCATCGATAAACACGATGACGAATCGGTCGAGAAAGGGTTTACACACGCGATTCATTAGATCCATAAAGACTGCGGGAGCGTTGGTTAGACTAAAGGGCATGACAACAAACTCGTTGTGACCGTATCGGGTTCGAAAAGCGGTTTTGGGTATATCTTCCTCCTGGATTCGTAACTGATGATAGCCGGAGCGTAGATCGATCTTGGAAAAACATGTCGCAGCTTGCAATTGATCAAATAAATCATTGATACGAGGTAAGGGATAGCGATTCTTGATAGTCAGCTTATTGAGTTCCCTATAATCGATGCACATCCGGAACGATCCGTCCTTCTTTTTGACAAAAAGAACAGGTGCGCCCCAAGGAGAGGTGCTAGGGCGAATAAAGCCTTTATCAAGCAATTCCTGTAGCTGACTTAAGAGTTCGCGCATTTCAGATGGAGCGAGACGTTAAGGCACTTTAGCGACAGGATTTACTCCAGGAATGTGATCAATTCGAAAATCAATATCACGAGATGGCGGTAAACCAGGTAAATCATCAGGAAAATCACGAACCACGAGCACCTTTTCCATTGCCTTCTTTTTTTTTTCCTTCTCCGCTACTACGATGTGTGCCAAGAAAGCTTGGTATTCCTTGCGGAGATACTTGCTGGCTTGGACACATGACATGAGTTGTAGTTTCTTCAAAGCGACTTCGCCACAGACACACAATTGATCACCGTTTGAAAGAGAAAAATGGATCATCTTTTCGAAACAAACAATTTCAGCATGATTTTCACAAAGAAAGTCCATGCCTACTATGATGTCGAAACTACTAAGCTGCATCGGGATAAGATTGATCGGGAAAACATGACTCTTGAGCTCAAGAGTACAATCACGTAGAACAGAACTAACAGTGACGGTTCTTCCAGTGGCAACTTCTACGTCGAATGTTGATGGGAGGTTAATGCGTTTACGGTTTAGGAGCCTTTCGAATTCGAACAATACAAAACAGTTATCGGCTCCAGTATCAAACAAACACGAAGCATAAATACCATTTATGAAAAACGTACCATTAACCACATTGTTGTCTACTTGGGCCTGGCGGGCGTTGATGTTAAAAACTCGCCCACGGGCTGCTTGCTGAGCTGGCTGCTGCTGCTGCTGAGGCTGCTGCGCTGGTTGCTGCTGTGGTTCTTGCTTCACCACTCTGTTCGGGCAGACATTCACGAAGTGGTTAGGATCACCACACGCATAGCAGGCTCTTGCGTGAGCAGCGGGAGCAGGAGCTGCTTGTTGTCCCTGAGGAGCGGGAAGTGGAGCTGACAGAGCAGGAGTAGCTTGAACTTGATCTTGACGAGGACCAGTACGGCAGTTTGTAGTAAAGTGGCCATAAAGGTTGCAGTGAACACAAAATCGACATGCGATCCCAACAGGATGATGGTAAGTACAAGTAGGGCATAGTGGGTGAGGACCGGTGTACGCACGTTTTGCAAGAGGTGTGTTGGTCATGGGTGCAGTGACTTGGCGGTTCTGGTTCTGCTGTTGGACAGGAACAACATTGAGAGGAGCGGTTGTGACAGCACAGTTCTTGTTGTTGTTGTTGTTGTTGTTCTTGCGCTTGCGGCATGATGACTTTGAAGCATGAGGTGAAGCGGTTTCAGCGGCGGGAGTAGCAGAAGTAGCGGTAGCTTGGTGAAGACTCTTGGGTGGTTTTATTGAAGTAACCAGCCCGAACCCGCTTGTCATTAATCTAGGCAGCGAGCAGGAATGTCTCCTCAATTGTTGTAGTCTTGGCCGCTTGGACGAAATCGGCAACACAATCAGGTAAAGCTCGAATATATTTCTTGATTGTGATATCGGGAGTTGTGACTTGGCCAGGGCAGATGATGCTAAGCTGTTTGAAGCGCGCAGTAAGACCAGCATTGTCGCCACCCTCTTGCTTGATGTGCCAGAACTCGTCTTCTAGCTTTTGGAGCTCGTGCAGAGGACATAATTTCTTCATCATGATTTCCTTCAATTCCTCCCAAGAAAGTCCGTAAGCCGCGTTGTTCCCACGCCTGTTTCGCTCCGCTGTCCACCATTCCAGTGCCCTAGACTGGAAGACACCAGTTGCGTTAACATTGCGGAGGTTGTCTGGACATCCGCTTTGTCGTAGAGTGACCTCAATCGAGTCGAACCATGCAAACATTGCGCTCGGCCCATCTTCCTCAGAAGACTTGCTAGCGATTTCATTTATCTCACTGACGATTTGCGGAGCACTAAACATGTTTTGTATTTTTTTAAGTTATTCATCATTCAGTACAGAGCACTAAACAAACAGTTATATTTAGCACAAAGTAGTTCAGAGGGGTAAAAATGTCATTTTATACAGTCATTTAGAGGTGCAACCAAACAGCACTTTACTGGTTCAGCACTTACTGGTTTAGGGTCTCTTAACCATTCAGACCTCTTATTCATTCAACACTTATTGATTCAGATGTTGGCAAACGACCCCTAAATTTGTCAACAGAATTGTATTCACAATAGACTATTTTTTGGTATTTGTTGTGATGGTTTCAATCAATGAAACACATATTAATTGATATACCAAGTGTTGATATCGTATCGGTACAATGAACCGGTAATTCTTCATGATGTTCCCTTTAATAGTTTTATTTTGTTTTTCCCCTTTCTATTTTTAATCTTGTTTCCTTTGTTTTTTGTTTTTTTTTTTAATTCGGCTTTCGTTAATGATTTAGGTTAATCGCTACTTAGTCATGCTGAACCTTTTTATTTTATTTTATTACTTATTAATAACCATGTTAAACAGGTCGTAACACTCAAAGCAACGCACGACCAAGGGCGTAGCTTTCGCTCAGCAGTGTTATGTATGTACGTTTCGTGTAGAATTTTTTAGGTATATACCTTTTCGACCCCCCGGTTTTATAAAGAAAAAAATACTTATATAGAATTTTTAGATTCGATGACTTCCGAACCCCTGGTGGAAATTTTCAAGCTTCGCCACTGCGCACGAACACGACCAAGCTACACCTACTTTTTAACACTAACGGGTACATGCAATTGTTTAAAATCAAACTCAAACATGATGCACTACAAGATTCGAGGTAAATGATATACGTGTGACCATAATCGCACTGCATTTCCATATTCCGCCGTTAACCGGCTATTACCGGTAAACATTTCAAAACAAAATGTGAACTTGAAATTCAATTCAATTCATCATCCGAATTATTAAATATTGAGTAGAGAGGGTGGGAGTTGGCTACAAAGTCTATTTTTCCTACAAAATATAAAAAGTCATAAAACACTATAATGTCAATCATAAAAGACACCCAAAACCCACAAATAACAAAGTGAAGATTACTAAAACGCCATATTTATGGGTTTTGTGTTTTGTTTGGGATTGTAAGGCTTTGATTATCGAATGACTAACATTAGTGTGTTTTATGTTGATTATCATGTTGTGTTTTATATTTGTAGTTCTACAATGGTGTGTTTGAAGTTTTTATAGAATGTTAGGCTTTAGACATTGTGTTTTAGTGATTTTCACTCTGTTATTTGTGGGTTTTTAGTGTGTTTTATGGCTGAAATTGTGGTGTTTTATGACTTTGTACACTTTGTAGGAAAAACTGACTTTGTAGCCGAACCCCACCCTGAGTAGAGAATACTATATATAATATTAATAAGTTCCGTAGACGTTTGTCGTCTTCGTAATCATAATTTTATATTTCATTTTCTAAGAATATAATAACACCATCGTTACTCTTACATACTCCTAAAATCAAGGTGTAGTGGAGAGAGAGAGAGAGATAAAGAGCGTGACCAAACGAGTGATAATTAAGAAACTATCACTGGCGTTATCGTCGTCTCCATCATTGAGATCATCACTTATGTCCGGATGGGATCATTTGAATTGAGGAATGGAGGTAGGTAAGCTTGTATCGCCCGTTGTGCTAATGGAGGTTACACAAGTAGGAGTCAGGACTCGAGCTCGAGCCATGGCCATCGTCAATGAGGAGATCGCGGATAATTCGGTAGCTGTGAAGAGAAGGAAGCTCAGTAACGACAAGCTGAGGTCGCCTTCATCATCGTTTGTGGAAACTAAAGTTGTTGATCGTGAGATTTGTGTTAATAATGTGTTGAAAGATATACAAAACGATTGTTATGACGCCGCGGATAGTTGTAGATCTAGTGGCGTTTCGGCGTCTTGTTGCTCTAGTAGTACTAGATCAATAGAGAAAGTTTCAGATCTGGAGGTAATGTATGTAGATAGTCATATGTTCTATTCGTCCGCCAGTGATCCAAAATTGTCGTTAAAAAAAGTCATATATTTTATTCAATTATTGTGTTGCAAGCTTTAATTCAAATTCTTTTTTTATATTTTGTCTGAAATATTCATGTTTCGAATTTGCAGGAGAGTGTTGATCAAACTGGAACAACCACTACATACAAATTAGATGGAAGAAAAAGGTTTTGAACCTAATGAATGTTAAATTTGTTCATTTATGTATATGTTATAATATTTCAATGTTTTTTGAGTTTTTCTGAATGTAAATATATTTTCTTATATTTTCTGTTTTATCTCCCTCGAATTTTAACATGGTATCAGAGCTGGTTTAACAAACATTAATAAACCTAGTTAATAATAATTTTCTAACACTGACACTTGCCATGGCCTGTTCTTTCAGCACACTAGGTGAGCTGGAATCAACGGCAGCGAACAACCATTCAACGAAGGTGAATAATTCTAGTCATACGGTCCTACCGGCGGAGAAGATGGCACCAGAAGCCGAGCTTGAAGAATTCTTTGTGGCCGCTCAAGAAGGGCTCAATGAACGTTTTAAAAACAAGTGAGTAATTAAATAATTAATAATCATGCTATTTGCTAGCTTCTGTAACAATAATCTACCAAAATGAACCTTTGCTGGTCAACAACATGAATTAATGGTGCAGGTATAATTACGACATTGTAAATGATATTCCTTTGAAAGGTCGTTTCGAGTGGATTCAAGTAAATCCAACAAATAACAAAGACGATGATGATGACAAAGAAGATGATTAGAGAATAATTAAACACGGTTGTACGTTTGAGTTTAGAATTGTTGAACATTAAAGTTTTTATTTTAACTTCAAATGTTGTACCAGCTAGCTAGCAACTTAATTAGATCTTTAATGCTAATTGAGTAATTTCAGTTTATTCAACACAAGATCTTCTATCTTCTTTATGATCATAAATGTTATTGTACTAGTGATCGATCATTGTAACATCATAATTTATAAAATAAATAAGTTAGAATTTTTGTTAATAATTAGAAGAAACCGGAGTTTGGGAGCACGGTGATGAATTAAGGTACACTGACGACTTGCCGTGTAAGCTACAAGCACGTGTTTGAATGCCGGAAAGCATATACTGACTCCCATGTGGATCCACTGCGTGTATGTGTGTGTGAGTTTCAGCACCCATGTCTAAACGTTGTATCACTCAAGTACAACATTTCATCACACAGGTGGTGGTTGGTACGATGGGTAATAATATACTTAAAAGTTAAAACATACAGACGTTTTGGTGTAATAAATTTTGGTAATTTTAATTTTACATGCATTAGTTAGTTATTAAGATGTGATTTATCAATGTAGTAATGTGTTGTCTCTTAAGTGTTGTGGGTTTTAGACTTGTAGTGAACATCGGTTTAGTATTTAGGAGTAAAATTAGTGGGTGTATATGAGAGTTTACCTTTAGACTATCTGTAATGGTTAATTCTAAGGGGCATTTTCCGCTACATCCCTACCATAACACCCTTCAAAATATGTGTAACGGTTAACGCTCCTTAATCCTATTTCAATCATTACGTTCCAATTTTTTTCTCCTCAATTGGCGTTATACTAGAAGCGTTTCTTCCTCCTCATACTTTAATAACTCCCATGCGAGCGGTGTTGAGGGCGTTATCAAGCCCCTTCATGTCCCTATAATACCTAGTACGCATGGTCTTATCTCTCCTTCTTCATGAGTTCAGGCCTCTATAACGCCTAAGGGGACAGTATTAGGGGCGTTATCACGCTCATTCATGCCCCTATAATGCCCATTACGCTTAGTCATATAAGGCCTTAGGTTACAGTGGCGGATCTAGGATTCCGACCAAGCGGTAACGTTTTATAAATAAGCGGTAACGAAATTAAAAAAATCAAATTTTTCCAAAATTTACACTAATTTTTCCAAATTTTTTCCGACCAAGGGGTAGCGGACGCCACCCCTTAACTACCTCTAGGTCCGCCCCTGTTAGGTTACCTTTAATCCTCCTCAATTCCACCTGAGTGCCACATCACTCATTTTTCTGTGTTTCACTCTACTCACCATAAGGAAGTGGTTTAATCCCATTAACTTTACCTAACACTATCTTGATAGTGGCTTAAAAAAGAAAAAAAAAAAAGAGTTAAATGCTTGGTTGGTCCCTGTGGTTTTCAAAAATTGCAGACTTGGTTCCAATGGTTTACTAATTACACGCGTGGTCCTAAAACTTGTCAAAAATGCACTCGGTTGGTCCCTAGCCCTAACATCAGTTAAATTTCTCAGTTAAGTCCATGTTAAATGACCAAAATACCCTTGCTTATTAACTCTCTTTATAATTTAAATAATCCCTTTGACCACATCATCTTCCCCAAACCTGCAATTGAATGTGCGTGTGTAAGTGGTTGTCGAAGGAATTTAGGGTTTCATCTTCCCCAAACCTGCAAGTGAAAACCGAGATTCAAACCACGACGACCGGAGCTTCCTCGTTGCCGGATGCATCTTCATCCACACATCCTGCACATACCCACCTTCCCTTCAACCCAGCACCACTGCCATCTCCACCTCCATCGACACCTTCAACTCACCGCCTCTATCTCCACCATAAACCCACCACCGCCGTCACCTTCAACCCATCACCTCCGCCGTCACCTTCAACCCACCGCCTCCACCTTCACCGTAAAACCACCACCTTAAACCCACCACAACCACTGTCACAAGCACCCTCACCACCTTAAACCCACCACTACCACCTTCAATCTGCGATAATTGTTCGAGTAATCGATCGAATCCGGATTCAATTAACAGCTCCGACATCACCGCCTCTGACCGGTCGTTGCTGCCGAGCATGTACATCGCTGCGGCTGGAAAACGCCAGCGAGTTTCCTGTGACGGCGTCGTGTTGGGTTGAATCAAGGTCCTCCGGTGGGTTGAATCAAGGTTGGTGGTGCGGCAGTGGGTTGCGGAGCAGGAGGATTTGGGGTGGTTAGGGTTAGGGTTGATGCAGGTTTCCGACGGTGGTTCTAAGAAGAAGACCAGGAATCCAGGATTAATCTGAGTGTGGCGATGGTAATTGAGAGGTAGGAGGGGTGGACCGTTTGTTTTTAGAGAGAGAGAGAGAGAGAGAGAGAGAGAGAATAGAAGATGAAGAAGATGAGGGTTGGTCTATTTTTTATTTTTTTAACTGTTAAGGGGCAATCTTGTAATTTTACACATATTTAACTGAGAATATTAACATGGGTTAGTGACAAGGACCACCCGTGTTCAAAAATTACAACCACTAGGACCAAGTGTGTAATTAGTGAACCACTGGGACCAAGTCTGCAATTTTCGTAAACCACAGGGACCAACCAAGCATTTAACTCAAAAAAAAAAAATTCAATCATAACATCTTGTTAACATGTTAACAAGTAACCCCCTTTAATGCCTCTTAATATAAAAAGAAAGTGGTATACAACACGATTAACATATCATATCACCTTTAATTGCCCCAAGACCTAATAAAAACCTTACTCATTAACTCCTGAATTTAAATACAACTGTTCAATACTAAATCAATGCGACAAGAATATCAACTATATGAATTATCAGGTAAACCATTTCTAAAAGTAATTTCTTTATTTTATTTTTAACTATTTTAAAATTAGGTTTTAACAACTTTGATTAATAGTTTACAATAAAGCTTCTTAACCTATATTTTATTGTTTTAAGGCTTTCTGCATAGTTAAGTGAGCCATGAGGATATACTACCTAAAAAGTTAGGACCACATATTGACATGTGAGTTCTCATAGCACTACTCGTATAATTCTGTGCCCTTTTTATGTCAAATTATTGGTACAGATTCTTATAAAAGCAAGTTTAAATTTATATAAAACTCTTCATTTTGTGACATATTGATAGAGATAGGCCATACTTTTCTACCAATTATTATTTAATGATATAATTATTCTAAAAAAATCACTCATCTTCATGTTCAAGATTTTCTAGAAATATCATTTATCTTCGTCTTCAATATTTAAATCATGTAAAAAAGTTATAATCCTATATAAATCTCATATCAGTCATGAACAAAATAGATATTAGGTTAATAAGAAAGGTCTGACCCCTCAATTCTCATAACAACAATTTGCCTACTTGGTTAAAGAAACTCGTATCTATAACATCTTATACAAATCTCACTTCTGTCGTTAATATGAGAGATGATGGGTTGGTTACCTTATATATTATCAACACATTTTGTGCGTATTAGTGGTGCAGACGAGAGTAAAACTCTATAGTTGCAAACCAAAAACAAATAAGTGAGTTTTTTATTAACAAAACAAAAAATATGAATTAATACGAGAGGTCGAGTGTACGAAAATATTTAGCATATCCCTCAAGTTGCTGACTCGTCATTTTGTTCTTAACTAATGAACAAATTAGATGATAGCTGGAATGAAAAATACACCCCGATATATATATTAGGGTTATTGGATCTTATTACCACAACTATTCGCTGTTAGCCACTGTCACCCCTAACTATCACTTTAACGCTCGTCACCCCCAACTTAACATTTAATGTGTTCTGTCACCACGTCATTAACTGATCACTAACTTTAGATCCAGTTACTATACTTTTAAGGCACCATAGGGATCTTAGGAAGGTTTTAGGGATCTTAGGAAGGTTTTATAGGACACCCCTAAAAGTATAGTAACAGGATCAAAAGTTAGTGATCAATTAACGACGTGGTAACAGAACACACTAAGTGTTAAGTTGGGGGTGGCGGGCGTCAAAGTGATAGTTGGGAGTGGCATTGGCCAATAGCCAATAATTAAGGGTGATAAAATCCAATAACCTTATATATTATTAGTATGATGGCAGGAATATACTGTAAATAATAAATATTTGATTGATGGATCTTTATTCTTATATTTGGTTTCCACCAAGAGCTGCTGGAGTGAGTGCATGTCACATTGTCACGTGTGATGGTTTGTCCCATCCCGATTCCCGTCGGCAAAGGAAGAAAATGGGAAATGGGTGAAAAACAAAAGAAAACTTTATAACTTTTTGTTTAATTAGTATGTTTTTGTATACATATTAATAGTATTATTATAAAAGTTTTTTCATACACTTGTTAAGCAGCTTAATATATTTTGTTCAAGTTTTAGAAGTATATATTTTAATTGAGTTTATTAAGTTAAGAGTTAATTGCCATTTTCGCCCCTGAGGTTTGGGCACACTTGCCATTTTCGTCCAAAATGAAGGTTTTGTACCATTTTGCCCCCAACGTTTGTAACTTTTTGCCATTTTCATCCAAATACCTAACCAAGTTACTTTATATCTTAATATGGGTTATTTTTAACCTAACCAAGTTAGTTTATACCTTATTATTGGGTATTTTTGAAATTTATCAATTATAAGGGGGTAATTTATAAATTATCTTCTAGTTATTATTTATCAGCCTTTATAAATTATCTTCTAGTAATAAATTAAATTTTGACTACTTTTGTGTCATAATAAATAAGTTTAAATATAAGAATACACAATTTAAGAATGATTGCTTAAAAACTAAAATGATATGTACATTTATGATTAAAGCATTAACATGCAAACAATACTAAAATAAAAATTTTCGGGTTAAAATGGTTGTTTTTGCATTAATTCGGGAATATACGTGTCGTGTTTGGGTTTATGTACGTGACATCACGACCCGTTTAGTAACCCTAATAAAATCAATAGGTGATTTTGGTTCAATAATTTTAGTGAAAGTCCTACGTTGAATTGTTAACTGTGATCTGTAAAATTACATTTTAATTACAAGACTTTTAAAGTTTAATTTTTTTTTGTAAAACTGTAAATGCAAACATATTAAAGTATAAATGCTTATATTATTAATGTAAAAAAATATATACACAGCTAAAAATCGTGTTATATTATAAAAATGTTAACACCAATGTGATCTTATTTAGGTATACAAACATAGAAATAGATAAAAGCGTAACAATGAACAAAGCATATGTTATCATATGAATTGTATTTTTATAATTCGAATCTTTAATAATAGACCATCTCCAATATATATGCATTAATTAAAGTAAAATTTAAAATTTAATATTGGATTATCTTTTTAAAAAATAATAACTAGAAGATAATTTATAAAGGCTGATAAATAATAACTAGAAGATAATTTATAAATTACCCTCTTATAATTGATAAATTTCAAAAATACCCAATAATAAGTTATAAACTAACTTGGTTAGGTTAAAAATAACCCATAATAAGATATAAAGTAACTTGGTTAGGTATTTGGATGAAAATGGCAAAAAGTTACAAACGTTAGGGGCAAAATGGTACAAAACCTTCATTTTGGACTAAAATGGCAAGTGTGCCCAAACCTCAGGGGCGAAAATGGCAATTAACTCTTAAGTTAATTATATACTATTTATATAAAATTGTTATAAAATAAAAAGTAGGGGAACATTAACGTAGAATATTCCTTAATGTGCGATAATACAATATGAAATTACGTATGTTATAAAACTCAAAACCCTAATCACGTTTGAACAAAACCATAAATCACTACAAGAAAAAAAAACCTTATAGAGAGAACATTTTTTCAGCTTATAGAGAGGACATGTTGTCTCTATAGGCATTTTTCACCTATAGAGACGACATATCGTCTCTATAAAATTTGTCTCTACAGCCTTGTCCCTATAGGCTACAAAAGTCGTCTTTATAGGTGTCGTTGCTATAGAATAGTTTGTAGAGACGACATGTCGTCCCTACAAGTTTGTGCAAAAAAAAATTAAAAATCAAAGTTAATATTTACTAAATAAAAGAAATGTTTATTCTAATATTTTTTTAACCCTATAGAGACGATATGTCGTCTCTATAGGTTCTCTTTAAAAAATTAAAAAAAAAAAACATTTAAGCCCTCTTGTCGTCTCTATAGGTTTTTCTTTATAAAAAAAGTAAAAAATATTTTCACCTATAGAGACGACATGTCGTCTCTATAGGTTATCTTTAAAAAATAAAAATAAAATCATATAAGCCATATAGAGACGACTTATCCTTTCTATAGATTTTTTTTTATAAAAAAGAAAAAAAAACAGATTTTCACCTATAGAGACAACTTATTGTCTCTATAGGATTTTAGTATAGATTAAATAATTTCATCTTTTTCACCAATAGAAACGACCTGTTGTTTCTTTAGTATTTCCTTTTAAATAAAACAATTTAATCATTTCATCTATAGAGACGACTTTTCGTCTCTATAGGCTATTCTTTTAAATAAAATTATTTATAATTTTCACTTATAGAACTCAAAACCCTAATCACGTTTGAACAAAACCATAATACGCATGAACAAAAATCATAACCATGCGTGATTATGGTTTTGTGTTCATACATGATTAGGATTTTAAGTTTATAACATTCGTAATTTCATATCGCACGTTAAGAATTATTATATTTTATGCTCTCACATAAAAAGTAAGCAATATCTAATAAGTAAATGATAAAATTGTAGATACTTAGTAATAAAAACGTATTAGAGATGTAAATTAGTTTGAATTCACATCGATCTCATTTTGGAAGTAAAAAAAAGAGAGTATTTATTACCACCACTTGTAATGATTAGGGTCGAAAGTAGCACGTGCGTAAAGATTCCGATGGAATTTGATCCCTCTGATCCCACTTCTCCGTGCACATGTGATCGCTCTTCCCTTCATCTTGCTCCGAAATATCCCAACATTGTGTACTGGCAGGCATCATGAATATATCTCATCTATTTTAATTTTAATTCACTTTTCATATTTGTTCATTGAGGCATCATAAACTAATATACTTTGTATTTTTTATAGCTAGTTTATGTAAAAATTTCTTTGATATTTGTTTAAATAAATAATAAATCTAGAGTGGAAACCATAATTTTAGCTTAAGTGTTGTTAAGGGCATCTAGAAAACCTTGATCTTACACACATTTCATGTGTTTCACGTCTTAAGAGGGAGGAGAGAACTTAAAACATCTAGTGTTTGTCATCAGTGTAGTTCGAGGCATCGTGTGCACCAGGAATTAACATTACTCATATTTGCAAAGATCGTTTAGGTGAAAACCGTCGAATCTAATATTGTGTTACGTGTGTAAAATCTATTTTAAATGTTTTGTTACGGTTAACAAGCTATATTAAGTTCAATCATAGACTATCCGAACCCCTAGCCCAGTTGGTCCCATGTGGTGGGGTTGGGCCGGTTCCTCCTTGGAGGTCACCGGTTCGATCCACGGCTGCGGCGTTATGGGGGGAGGACGTCCCAATGATGGATCGTTCCTACCGAGGCATGGTGCGGTCCTGAGGGCAACCCGGTTTTCATCCAGCTGTTACCCCAGCGAATCTCTCGTGTGGGGGCAGTATGGTTTCCGGGCGAAGGTCAGTCAGAGCGGCAGCCGGGGCCCGATCGAACATCGCGTCTGCGAAAGCTGGGCTGACGGGTAACCATTATTGACGGGGACCCGATGACCAATGGTCCATGTACATGTTGAAAGTCACCCTTCAAAAAAAAAAAGTTCAATCGTAGACTCATAGGTGTGTAAAATCTATTTTAAATGTTTTGTTACTGTTAACAAGCTATATTCAGTTAAATCCTAGACCGAAAGAAAAAGAATATAAAACACTAAAAGGTGTATTTCACATTTAAAAGAAAAAAGAATATAAAATACTGAAAGGTATATTTCACTTTTGTAGAGGAGGGGTCCCAAAAATGTTTTGCTAATTTGAAAAAAGGCAAATGATGGCATTCATTAAAGTGAAAACGGATTTTGCTTTTTTCATTTGAGATCTGAATCTCATGTAAAGTTTGATCGTTATTAAGTTTTAAAATTTTTTATAATTGCACATAATTATTACGTTTTTTTTTTTTCTATTATGCAATTAAATATCCAAAAATAAACATTTCAGCTTCACAAAGCTCTCACAAGAGAGGCCATTTTCCTTTTCTAGCTAAGCAATTAATATGTTTTTTAATGTATAAATTTATAGTCTAATTACAAATTATTTCTTTAACTAGGTTAATGCCCGCGTGATGCGCGGCTTCATCCAAAACCATATTATTTACTTTGAAATATAATATTTTGTACAAACGCATAAAAACCTATTAAAATAATATATAATCTCATATTGTATAACACGTCTGTAAAGTTTAGTAATATGTAGTCTTGTACTATTGCATAAAAAATTCTGTTGATCAATATACACCGGTCGAGTAAAAAAGAAATTATCAAAATATGAACCAAATGTTATAAAATGTGAATGTATTATATGGATGAAAATAAAGAACATTAGATAAAAAAAAGAATATCATCCAAACACTTGCTAGTTGCTTGAAAATCTTGACAATTTGACAATTTGAAATCATTCGGCTTCTTCTTTGTACCTAACTAGATATAGACCCGCGCGCAATGCGCTGCGGATTCCACCACGATCACCGATAGTTTAACCCCAATACGCCTTTCATGTTTCGTTAACACCCACGTACTTGATGTGAATATCGAAACTTATCATAACGGATATTATAAACAGAAAACGAAAAACTCGAGAAAATACAAACAAAAATAAAAGCATAAATGACTGAGTAAGATCTTCTAAGATACTTATAATGTCTACAATGAAAAGATTAGTTCAACCCCACCAATCCACTCATAATAAAGGTTGCTTGCAATTCAAATAAACAACCTTATAATCCTTTATTTCACTTACAGGTAATAACATATACTTTAAATAAATATTACATTTCTAATCACCCTTAAAACAACTTACTGTTGAGGTTGAGAGATAAAGATAAAAGCAACAAAATTTTGAAAAAAAAAACTTTGGTTAAAAGGTGTGGAGGAAACCTTCACTTGACGGATTGTAGCTGAATGTTTCGACACTGGTTCCATATATAATAGTGCTTATCATTAGCATGCACTCAGACAAACAACAACAATTAACAGAAGTAAAAAAAAAAATACCAGAATGTGAGATAACATGTAAATTTACCTCAGATCATTCCTCTTATTCACCACACCGAAGTCCTGTAAACGATTTGGGATTTGACCCGTTACCTACTACCACAACCACGACAGTCATGATCTCGCCACCATTGGAAGCTTTCTGCCTATGGACCACCACAACTAACCATTAGTTGACCAGAAAACTGACTGTTACATTAAGTTTTGTTACAGAAAAGTCTTTTATTTGGCGACCTATCAGCACCACAGCCATGAAAAATCCTCTTTAGAAGTATCTTAGAGAATGGAAATCATGACATCTATGAAGACTTGGTTGCCTTCTTGTTGCTTCCCAGACACGTTTTCCTTCTTGTGCTCTTTCAACCATCCTTTTAAGACGTCTTAAACATGTTCGAGCATCTGTACTCTTCATTGAGAGAAGATTTCGAGCGTGAGCATCTTGTGCACTTTCTGCCATACGGAGCCTGGCCGACCAGGCGTAGTTATACCCCATGATCTCTACTGTCGTTGACTTGGTTCGACCCGCAAAGATTTTATCATTTGTGGCATAGCACTCTTTACCTATAATTTACCAGCATTGATGTTTGTAGCCCTTGAAACATGTTTATGGTTTTATAGTTACCTACTTTGTCTTCAGTCTTCTCATTGGGATTTCACTGTAGAAATTAACAAAAAGAAAATGAATTCATATTTTTTGAAATAAAGAACCTTAATACGAATGAAACTGACCTTATGCAATGCAAAGGTGTTTGGATTTTGGAACAAAGGCAGGTTGTGAGAGATATATATTAGGTATCTGTGGAGCATATGGAGGTGGCATGCACCTAAACACACTCAAATTAGCATGATACATATGCTATTTAATATAACCAAGTAAAATTAAAATATCAAAACAGAAACATCACCTTGATTATATATAATGTCCCTCACTTCAAAATTGGAGTTGTTGTTGATGCTTATATAACTGCACAATGTTTATAAACATGATGTGGGAGTTTCGATCCACCTAGAAGGTGTAGGTGTCCGATAGGGATGAGCTCGGTACCGAAAATAACGCTACCAAAAATCCCCAAAAGTGGGTACCGGTACCGAATATACCCGCTACGGTACAGGTATTTGAGTGCAAAAACCGGTAAATACCTGTACCGAACCGGTACCAAAAATGTCAAAAGTCGGTACCGAATCGGTATCGAAAATGTACCCGGTTCGGTAAATTCGGTACCGGTACCCGGTACCATTTGCTCATCCCTAGTGTCCGATAACAGGCCATACGCCCTTCGCTTTAGGCGTTTCTTGATTGCTTACCCTCTTTATTTTCAAGATAATCTGGATCAGAAAAGCATTACAGTAACAAACAAAATGGTTGTTACAGTTGATGAAATGGAGAGATGGAACATGCGCCCTTTGCTTTAGGCGTGTCTAAATCATAAGACATTTCTTCAGAGACTGCACAACTGAAAGTAAAACAACAAAAACCCTTTTATCACCATGTGACATCTAAAAAAATCTTATCATATGCAATCCCAATATCAGTTAACAACTTAACACCAATCTGTATTAAAAATCTAATATTTACCCAATCTTAACATAACCAATAGTAGCCTATGCCATTGATCTTTCCAACATAAACATAAACATCATACAAATGCATATCCATCAACACAAATCGATCACCAAAAACAGAACTCCAACTTAAAATTACAGATTAAAAACTTCAAAAATCATAAATTACCTGCAAGAAATTGAGAATAGACGCTAGCTCCCAACTCTCACGAAGCAGATTCTGAACAGAGTGAAACTCTGATTTCGATTTCATGCCTTTTTTGTTCATAGTTTCTAGAGATGAACGGATATACAACTTCATCCAACATATACCCTGTTAAAACACTATAGAATTACCCTTTTAGAAGATCAAAAGCAAAGCAAAGCAAAACAACACATGTTTATCCAACAGATACCGCTGCTAAAACCCTAAAAAGTTACCCTTCTTAAAGATCAAAAACAAAAACAATGCATGTATCAAATAAAAAACTGAACCTAAATCTTACTCTATACTGGCGATGAGGATGACGCTGGCCGAAGGAGAAGCGGTGGAACAAAGGTTGAGCGGTGGTGGGTTTTGGGATGTCTTTCTCTCTGTGAGAAGTATGTCTGGTTATGAGACGTCCCAAAGAAAGTTTACAAAGAAACCAACATAGATTACAACACTTATAAGCTTGAAACATGACTAAAGCTAAATGTACAACTCTCTTTGCATACAAGTGTTGCAAATTAGAGTAGTACTAAGCTAGAAATACCCATTTGAATGATTGAATCTCTGATAGTTTTCATGAATATCACAATCATAAATTAAAAACTAATATAAAAAGCAACCAAAACAATGAACCGCGAAGGTCAAAACTTCATCCAAGCATGAATTTTCTAGTCAGTTCTCGCTGCTACACATGTGGAGCGTAATTACCACATATCATCTAAATAGAATTAAGTAAATAGATTGCAAAATAAAATCGTGAATACTACAGTTTTAATGAATTTTAGATGATAACATCATAACGTTCAACTTCGACAACCATACCTCCGCCGCCATCGTTGCCTCTGTAACCGGTGCTAACACAACCCTCATATCCTTCACCACCGGCGATCAAATAGTATTACCTGCAAAAAGAAAATGGCCACATGTTAACTCAAATTTAACCTAATTTGAAGAACTGTTTGACGAATTCGCAAAAACACTCAGTTCAAAGGAAAAACTGGAAGCAGATCCAACAAGATTTCGAATATTCAAAACTAATTGTCAGTGTTTGAAGGAACCCTAAACGACGTCGTGTCTCCGCGACCTCCTCTGACTCTCTCTCTCTCTCTAACTCTCTACAGTATGTTTTCTCTCTTCTCTCTTGCTTATACAAAACAGACCGATGAAGAAAGGGTTTCAAAAACTTAAGTGGTAAACCAGAATCAACTAACAAACCTTCCAAACAGCCAAAAGTTTGCAAACATTAATGTATTTTAGTGACATATTTAGCCTAGTCAGGTAACCTAGGGTTTATCTAATCAACATAAAACCTAATTTTAACTTCCGATTGCAATTTCACAAACACAAACATAAACGATACTTAATCGACCTAACATCATACACGAATTCAAACACCTGAGAGGGCGAGAGATTGTTACCTGAGTGATGGATTTGGCGAGAGCGTAGGGAAGAGGAGAAGAAGGATGACATTTATCGTGACGAAGCTTGTAACGACCTTCGGGAGTTTTGAAGAAGTTTTTGAGACCGAGAGATTGAGCGGCGATGTTAGAGGAAGAAGTGGATGGTGCTGCGACGGTGGTGGTGGTGGTGGAAACAGCGGCTTCGTTATTGATCATGGTAGCGTTGACTGATGATGATCGGAAGGAGAACGGTCATGACAATGAAGAGATCCATCGCCGCCGTGCTCCGCCGGCAGCTCCGCCTCCCTCTCTCATGATCTCTGTCTGATATCTCAATCCACATGTGTAAACAGATGTAAACGCAAGATATATGTGGGGAAAAATGAAAAATCAAAGTTTATTTTTGAAACACTCCCTAAGCAGAATGTACAACTTGATATGCACCAAAAACTTGCTTCTTTATAAGGGTATAATATGACCAAAATAAACCTCACACATAATGAATCTAGTGATATAAAAGAATTGAATTTATAATTGTAAAACATCTATGAAATGAAAGGTAAATGACTAAAAAAAAAATTAAATGTTGCAAGAACTTACATATCATTTTCCAGAAAATGGCAGCTGAAACCTACATTTCAATTAAGATGGCTACACAACTGAATTCATCCTGAAAAATTAAATGTTGCAAAAATTAGTATTTTTAGAAATGGATTGACATTTCTAAAAAAAATACAAATCTCAAAAAGATTAGGCACCAACTTTTTCGTATACCTAAAAGGAATGCATGAAAAACAACACAAAATGAAATACCACCCTAAAAAATTACCACATCTTATACATCAAATTTAATATTAAAAAGGTAAACTCAAACTGTAAAACGGTTGAAAATTCAGGTTTTTGACCAACCAAAGAAAATTAAAAAATGCCATATAATTTAGCATACGGTTGTTTAGTTTTTTTGGTAATATATATGTAGTTAATTTAGGATTTTTTTTACTAAACTTAATTGTTTAAATACAAAATATTATATGTCAGCAACGATTTTTAAAAAATTTACATATATAAGTTTGAAAATTTGTTTTTAATTTCCAAATTTAAATAAAACAACCTTAATAATGTTCATTAAAATAAAAAAAAAACCAATTTGATATAAATAATTAATTAAACTGTATGTCAAAAAATATTTCAATTATTTCAGTGTACAAACTTTATTTTATTTCCTTTATAAATTTTTATTTCACTAACCAAACCTTTTTATGTATAAAATAGTAGCATATTTAAAATAAAATTTCCAATTGTAGATATTCAATGAAGGTTAGGAAAACTCTAAATTGATTAAAATGGAACGGTTTTATTAAAAAATTAATTATAGTCAGATATACAATTTAAAAAAGGAAACAAAATCATATTAAATTTTTGTTTTACGTAAATCTTTAAAAAACTGACGGTTTATTATAATAATATTTAATAAAATAATAGAGTTGGCACTAATCAAACAATGTACTTAAATGATGTTTAATATGATGAATACTTTACTTGATTCCTAAATTAAGATACATACAATTTTGAAGCACTAATTATTTCACAAAAAGATAGAATATTAACCACAAACATGTAGCAAAACCAATAACATTAACGTCTACCAATCTATAATCAAATATGTTCAAAAACTAAGTTCTTCGGCCACACATATAAACGGCCTAAAAAAGTGTCAGCAACATCTACCATCACATATGTTTAACGTAACAACCACAACAAAAACCTACCATTAAATGTATACTAACGACCACACCTTGAAAATAGTACCAAAACATACCATGTACCTTCACCAAGTCAGTTATAAAGCAACATACCTTTACTTTTAACAAATACCATCTGAAACAAAGAACCGTATACCAACCGTTTGTCTCTAACAAACTCCCTCATACCGGTCACATTGAATCGCGGACAACCTTGCGAGAACTCCTTACCAATAGCTACATCCCAAGTTCGACCAGCGCTGTCCTTGATGATCAAATCCATCTTTCGATCTAAACCATGAGTTTGAGCCCACTTGTTCTTCAGACGCTACAGATGAGAATATAAATGTTAATAATACATACCATTAAAACTGCTTTTCCTACAACTAATGATTTAAACTGGATTCACTTAACATACATTAATGGTATGAAGATGTAAATAATACAAACTTACGTAATGATTGTCAACAACAAAAGTAACCGGTACTTCGTCATCAACACTCTGTTCAAATACATGTGCAGCAACCGCATCAGGCACCTCATCATCAGACACTTCAATTACACCATCACTTGGTTGTTTTTTGATAACAGAAAGTTCAGGCGGGTAAGTTAGAAGGGCAGGCTTACATCAAAAAACACTCAAATCAAACGTCTTACGATCAATCATTTCAAATACCAACAAATGATCATCAGTTATCGACATCTCCTCCTTGATCCGACTCCAACCTGTGGTAATGTAAATGTTATGGTCTAAAATTTCCATCCGAACAACCCATTTACGATTTCCCGCAGAACGAATCAAAACCGGATCTGAAGGACAAATATTCAGCATAGAGTGATGAACAAACAACCTGTTCACATACTACACAAAGAATAAAATAGTATCAGGATCAATGGTATAGCCGAAATAGAAAAAAATGAATGAACGCAAAGATAAAATAATTTAAAACCGTATAAGTTCAATTACCATGCAGTCGTCTCGGTCTTTAAAATCATTTTTAGGTTTGTAGTAGAAGTAGTTAGATGGTGCTAGAGAAATGTCTTGATAAAAGTGGAATAGGCGGAACAAAGATAAAGCTTCTTCATACTGACAAACAACCCACGAACCGTCCGGTAATTTCAAAGATGTGACAACATCAAACCAGCCATTGTAAAAAAAAAGTCGCCTGCAAGTTTGAACACTTTGACTTCAAAGGTCCTCCCATCAAGGGTCCTGATGATTGCATTTTTCTTTGGATAACCAAACTTCCTAATCCAATCACCATAGTCAGCAGGAAGTTTCTGCAACGGAAAATATAAGTATCGTTAAATGCAATTATAATAACAGTAATCACAAAGTGTTATATTAAAGCATCTTAATTTTTTTTTCTTTAAATGATTATAATTTCAACACTCACCAACAATTTTCTGTCGCACTTCCACACACGCGCAGCGAATCCGTACACCATCTCGCTTCCAAAGTTGTTGTCTTTCACAACCCCAAATTGTATATCAAAACAGGTACATGTAACAAATATAGGTAACAAACGACAGTCAATTTTTACATCAAAGAAAATATCAAACGATATCAAAAAAGTATTCAGTTATTAAATATTTAGTTAAAGAAATAAACAAATATAAATATTAAAAAAACGGATAATTTTAACATAACATTTGCAAAAATATAAACCATCAAAAAGAAGTACAAAACTTTAAAATACAGTTTCAAACTAAAATGTCAACAAACTAAACAAAATAGCACCATTACAAGTAACCGCACCAACTTCAACTGTTACAGACACCATATAATTTCAACAAAAAAATTAAACCCCCAATCAGCTATGAACAACAGTAACATCAACAAATCAGAATACAAGAAGAAATAAATTAAAACCCTAAAAAAACGAAAAAAAAAAAAAAACAAACCGTCGGACATCAATGAACACTATTATCTAATGAAGATTGCTTAAACCTCTTCACTAAAACGACGATTTGATCCGGGCCGATTTGATTTTGTTCAAATTTAACATTATTAAAACATATAATAGATCATGAAATACTCTAATCAGAGAGTACCGTAGATGATTTGATTTCAGTTATTACATATTTAAATCAAGAAACAAACAAACATGGATACTAAATAAAATAATAACGGCTAATTATAACATAAGATTTGCCAAAAAAATATAAACCATCAAAAAACTTGACCGGACTTAGATATAAAGATTGACACCTAAATGTCAACAAACTAAAGAAAACAATACCGTTATAACTAACCGCATCAACATATAGCACTCCTAATTTAGCACTAACAAAACTGAACATTACATACACTCCATCAGCAAATAATTGATACTAATAATAGTAACAGGTGGATAATGTACTGAGTAACATATATCTATCGAACCTAACAATCGAAATCGACTATTACAGAACCTATAAAGGAAAATGTACGAAGAAATTAAACACCTAATCGGCTATAAACAAAAGTAAATTCAACAAAATACAATACATGAACAAAGAATTTAAAACCCAAAAAACACAAAAAAAAAACACCCAACATCAAAATAGATTATTAGAGACCATGAAAAAGAAACGGTACAAACGAATTTAAGACCCTAATCGGCTATGAACATCAGTAAAAACAACAACTGACAATAAATAACATACCATGAAAAAGAAACTGTAGAAATGAATTAAAACTCTGATCGGCTATGAACATCAGTAAAAACAACAACTGACAATAAATCGACTATTACATACCGTAAAAAAGAAAATGTACAAAGAAATTAAAAACTTAATCAGCTATGAACAAAAGTAAGTTGAACAAATCACAATACATGAACAGGGTCCAACATCAAAATCTACTATAAGAGACGCATTGAATCTAACAAACAAACAATCTATCAAAAACAATTGAATCTGAAAATCGGGTAAAAGAAAACGAAAACGTATGTCAAAGATAGGGTTATATGAATCAAGCATAAATACCCTGAATGAAGACTATTATCTAATGAAGATTGCTTGTATCTCTTCAATAAATCGTCGATTTGATCCGGGCAGAAATGATTTCCTGCAAAATTAACATTGTTAAAACTTATAATAGATCATCAAACCGCCTAATTAGAGATTACCGTATATGATTTGGTTTCAGTTATTACATATTTAAATCAATAAACAAACAAACATGGATACTAAATAAAATAATATCAGTAACATCACATACACTCAATCATCAACTAATTGATACAAAAAAAATAACATGTGAACAATATACTTAGTAACATATATCTATCGAACCTAATAATCAAAATACACTATTACAGACCCTATAAAAGAAAATGTACCACGAAATTAAACACCTAATCTGATATAAACAAAAGTAAAATCAACAAATCACAATACATGAACAAATAATTTAAAACCCTAAAACACAAAAAAAAACACCCAACATCAAAATCAACTATTAGAGACCATGAAAAAGAAACTGTACAAATGAATTAAAACCCTAATCGGCTATGAACATCAGTAAAAACATCAACTTCAAATAAATTAGACACCATGAGAAAAAAACTCTACAAATGAATTTAAAGCCTAATAGGATATGAACATCAGTAACATCAACAACTCACAATAAACGGACAATGAATTTAAAACCCTAAAACACCAAAAAAAAAAAAAAAAAAAAAAAAAAAAAAAAAAAAAAAAAAAACACTTCAACATAAACCGCCTACGCTACTCTAACATACAAACAATGTAACAAAACCATTGAATCTGAAAATCGGATTAAATAAAACGAAATCGTATGTAAAAGATGGGGCTATCGGAATCAAGCATGAATACCGTCGATGAAGACTATTATGTAATAAAGATTGCTTATACCTCTTCGCTAAATCAACGATTTGCTTAGGGCCGAATTGATTTCCTGCAAAATTAACCTTATTAAAACCTATAATCCATCATAAAATACTGAAATTAGATAATACTGTATATGATTTGTCTTCAAATGCGTTGAATCATGATCAAAATTATTGGATCGATGTTAGTCGCCGTCGTGTTCGCCGAGTTCGTCACAGAGGAAAAGAGAGGAAAATAGAATTAGGGTTTTGAGAGGAGAGAGAACCGTGTTAGCGTAAATGAGATTGTATGTTCAATCCTCAACTATTAGGTGTGCCACATGGATGATGACATGGCTGCTTAGTTGGCTTGCACCAATGGGTGACATGTGTCCCCATTGGTTTGCTTTATTAGATATATAGATGATTTTATAACCAAATAAACATTTGTTTTATCTTCTCAATACATCTTTGAGAAAAAAAGAAGTAACCAATTAAATTTCCTTTAAAAAAACCTTAGAAAAAAAGCATTAAGATACAATATTGCAATGAAAAGCTCAAGTAATACTTCGTCTAAAAGAAGAGAACCATGAAAAAAAGTGAACCGAAATTTGTCTATAAACAAGTTCCTAGTGCAATCTTATCTTACAGAAAGATATATACACAAATTTGATAATTTGGTCGAAGTCAACACGACTAAACCCAAAAATCTAAAACTGAACCGATTTCAATTGTGGAAGACAAGTCATGTGCATTGAGAATTCTGATTGTAATTCGAAATTAAGATGTCTTAGATGTTAATACTTTTGCCTTTTATTTTTCAATGTTGGACCGGACTTGATGTCCTCTGAACTACGTGTCATATTTTGCAATAAAGTTGGCACAACACTCATGATTTTACAAGGGGTAAGGGGAGTGGGAGTGGTCACCAGTGATAGAATTTCATCACTCACAAACATCCAATCAAGTTCTGCCATGTCATCAACTACTATTCTATCATTCACAAGCCTTTTTAGTGGCGGTGGTCATCACTAGTGATAGAATTCCATCACTCACAATTTTTTTTTTTAAATTAGAAATTAACAATAAAACACTAAATTATAAATTTCATTAAAATTAAAAAATAAATTACATAGCAAAATAAAAAAACAACTAAACATTGGAAAAAAAAAACTTAAATTAAACGGGTGGCATCTCCCAACCCCACCTTTCGCAAATCTCGCGCTTTTGTTGAATTACAACCGACTTAAACGGTTCGTCGAGATGGGCAATTAAAATTTATATAAAAATGAGGGACCTGAATTGCAATTAAAGGAAAGCTATTTAAAAATAGCTAACAAAAGTTGAGGGGCTAATTTGCACTTTTCATCAAAGTTGCTATTAATTCAACATAAAACGACAAAACAATCTCAAACGGAATTTGTTTCAATATTTGTTTTCAACGCGTGAAGAAAATTACGGAATTTGTTTTCAACGCGTGGACATTTTCGGTGGCGGTGGAAGTCTTGTTTTTATCACGCGTGGACTTTGGCTATCACGGTGGATTAACGATCCACCCTCACTGCCCTAAGTCTTGATGGGTTGGTGAGTGAGAGTGGCATGTGCATGTATGCCAACATTTGTCTCTAAATAATCTAAGATATGTAGTGATGGATCCAAGAATATTTTTCACCGTCCTTTTGATAGATTCTCACTATTTTTTTCCAAATCATATGAGGTTTCCACTATTTTTTTTCAAATTGAGGGGGTTCCCGAGAACCCTCAAAACACCCCTGAATCCACCCATGAAGATATGCTTAAGCGGGGAGATCGCTAGTTGTTTAGCTTCATAAAATGTCACTCCGACTAGTTGACATGAAATTAGGATATTGCCATTCGTCAACCTCTCCATGCAAAACAAAGATAAATATACCAATAAGGTTATAGGGTGTGGTTGGAGCTCCATGGGGCTTTATCAAGTCCACGTCAGCGCCACCTAGAATCCACCTCATCTATGGAGCCCCCTTTAATTTACATGGTGTGGATGGAGCCCCTATTAGACAAAATTAAAAAAAAAAATTCATTGGTTTAAAACTTGTGGGCCCCATCTGAACCCTTAAATTCTGGCGTTACCATGGTGGCGAGAGGTGTATGGCGCCCCCCTCTTCACTTGGAGGGTGTGGTGATAAAGCCCATATGGGCGCTATAGTTGCTGAGGTGGCGGGGATGGCGCCTCCACACCCTCCAGCCTAACTAAGGTTTTAATCCATGAATTACCCTTGTTGCATCTTTATTTCATGCTTCCTCCACGCGAGCAACCAACTAGTGGGAAAACACACTTTAAAAAGATGATTTTTTTCCCAAGTAACTAGTGGAAAACACACTTTAAAAACATGAAATTTTCCCAAGTCTACGATACTTGAAAAAAAAGGCTTACCCTAGTCTATGATACTAAAAATTACTTTATTTTAAATCAAACTTTGTTTTCAATAACCATTCTATAACATTTTAAATACATGTAACATAAACATATTTAAAGCAATCACCTAACAAAATCATTTTGTAAACAAAAACATAAAATACAAAAAAAAAAAAACTTTAATTATCGACAGATAGTCGAATTACGTAATATATTTAGCGATAAAAATTCCTTTAGTTTGAGTAAAACCCCGTTTTTAAATTGACCAATTTTTAATTTTTAAAATACGAATAACGTTAATTTTTAAGTAACTAACTAACAAAAGTAACATAAACATAAAATACAAGAATAAAAATAAATATCTAGTCATTGTCTTCAGGTAGCAGAACAGAATTATGTAATTATATTATGTCGGAATTACGGTACAAACATTTGCAAAAACTGTTTGCTATAGGGATAAGATCAGTATTGTACTAGTACTGAAAATACTGAAACTATTACGAGTAGTTAAAAAATACAGAAAATATCTATACATATTGACCACATCGAAACAAAAAACCACAAAATTAAATCTCGTTATCGGTACCATGTTGTTTGGCTGGCGTTGATGTCGGTTTGGTACAGTATCGTTACGATAATACTTGGTAAAAAATGCTAATGACCATACCAAAAAATAACTTAATTTGAACACAACTCCATTTTTAGTTAAATTTATATCAAAATGTTCAAAAAAATGTTAAGCATAAAAAACATAAAAATATTGGTACCAATACTGATATTGTTTAGTCGGTATCCGTTAGATACAGTACCACTACGACACTTGTAATTGATAAAAATGCTAATAATGATGCCAAAAAATCTCTCTTTTGATTGTAAATTCTTTTTAATAAAATTCGTATAAGAAAGTACATGTAGACAAAAAAATAACATAACTACGTATTTAAATGTTTTTTTTAAATAGCTAGCAAATAAAAGTTATACGAGAAAAATCAAATTATATGGTAAATGAAATCCTTTAAAAAAGTGGTGATGAAATATTATTAAAAAAATCACATAAAAAAAACTAAATCGCAGTTAAACTTAGGCGGACTTGTGTGAAAATATGGCAAAAAAGTTTTGGCTTGATACTAGTTCGTTCGATGCAAATTGCTAGTAGTTAGTAAAATGAAGTCATGCTACACGACGGGAACTCGATCGGTATTGATCTAGTAAACCTAGAAGGAAAGGTCGTGACATACCTAGAAAATAGACGTCGATACATTATATACATCGAAAACTATAATAACGAACCAGTAATGGTTTCGGTAGCACCGACATCAGTACCGACGTTATTCGACCATATTAACAATATTGTACTAGCCAAAATTTTGAAACATTTATTAATAGAGTAAACTTCCGTTTTGCTCCCTATGGTTTGATCACTTTAACGGTTTTGCCCCAAACCTTTTAAAATAGCCATTTTACTCCCTGATCTATCAAGCTTATCTCCATTTCACTCCCCGCCCCTAACACCATCCAATTCAACTGTTAAATCCTGGTCACATGCGCCTCACATGAGGGGCATTTTAGTCTTTTCCCATCCTATATATTTTTAACATATTTTCTATTTATTAACATTTTACTATAAAAGAAAATCACCACCCCATGATCTGCAGATAAATTCCAAATTCCAAATTCAATTTTGCTTTCCTATACCACCATATGTAGAACCATATGTCAGACATAACTCGAAACCAACATTACCAAATTCAATTTTGTTTTCCACCATATATGTGCAGAACCATCCGTCAACTACCGCCATCACCAACACTAACCACCACCACCACCAATACCAACCGCCACCACTATTAGCATCATCTTCAGTATCAATGGACTGGCTGAAAATCTGACTGTAATACAAGATCTGACAGCAGAATAGGAAGCAAAGATGAAATTTGCATCTAATACTAAGAAAGATAAGTTACCAAGCTCAATGAGTTTCTTTCAGCGTTCACGTAACGCATTAATGGGAGCAGCCGATGCTGTACTTCGAGTTGCAGCAAAAGGAGCGTACGGTGACGATAGCCGAAAAATCGAAGCATTAATCACAACAGCTGACGGAACGATTTGGACCGGATCTGCATCTGGATTAATTGTGAAGTGGGATGCAAATGGAAACCGTCTGCAAGATTTCCAGCATCATCCCTAACACGAAACCCTAGTCATCTTCATCCTCATTCTCTTTATTAGATCTGAGCAAACCCCAGCCACCAAATCGGAGGCCAGATCTGAAACTTCTGGCGGCCACATCAAATCATCTCCATCACACGAAACCCATAGTCTATAAACTCCGACTGCCAGATCTGAAACCTACGGCGACCACCGCAGGCTTTATGTGGTGGCAGATGTAGAGAGAGAGAGTGTGGTGGTAGCAACCACCTAAGGAATCTGTTGTCACCATCAAATCTGTTTTTTCACATGGCTTCAACCCCCAAATTGTGCCCAAAACGAGTTGACTGTGAACCACTTTCTAGACGAATCAGTGTTAGTTGTGGTGGTTTTAATGACGAGGTGGTGGTGGCGGTTTGACGGAATTACTGTGGTGACGGTGGTTTACCGGAACTATTGTGGTGGTGACCGGAATCTTTGAAAAAGATGTTGGGTTTAGAGAGAGATAGATGGTAAGGGTGGAAGAGATAGACTTGGTTTTAGAATCTGCATAACTTAATAATAAATAATTAAATCTTTATTAATTGGGATGGGAAAAGACTAAAATGCCCCTTCTGTGAGAGGCATGTTGTAACACCCTTGTTATTATTTTACGGTTCTCGTATAGTTTACGAAAACAAACATGTAATTTTGATAAATAAGGTTAGTTAAAAACTTTTACAATTTAAAAGAATATACAACTTAATGTAATTGAATTCGTCGTTTAAAAGATACGACGAAACGCCGCGCGGAAGCTTGTATTATATCGTGTTCGGTTCCTCATCGAGCTTGATCTTCATCCGGGCACTCTTGACATTCACCTACGATCAAAACCAACTTAAAAGTTAGTTTTGATAGTTAAATAACAAGTTTAAACAAGTTATGTGGGTCAAACAAACAAAATTAAACAATTTTGGGATGTAGGGGGGCTAGACGCCCCACCTAGCCCCTTTTTTGACAGCAAGTTCCTTTAGTGTTGCTGCACTTGCCCAGCTACGAAAATTCACCAAATATTAACTTAGAACTTGCATAACTTTCACTATACAAGTCCGTTTTACGCGATTCTTTTTCCTACGCGTTCGTAATTAAATTCTCCATCATGTGGAGTTAAAATCCAACATCCGGATTAACAAAATTTAAGACTTTTAAGTCTTCGGCTTATTACCCTTTTTACCAAAATTTTGACCCGTTTGTGATTTTATCAAACAAACATGTTTATTTGATCTTTAAACTCATGAAATTCATAATTTCAATATCTCCTATCATATTAATCTCAAATCATGTGTTTCTTATATAATAACAACCCGTTTACGCTTAAATGCTTATTTTGACCCATTAAGGGTATTTAAGCACTTTTAAGCGTAAAATCACTTTCATTCCTTTCTAGCATTGTAATCCTACATTTCTTATCAAGTAATCTTCCACCACAACTATATGTGTGGTGGAATTAATGAGGATATCTATATGTTCCGAGTTTTACCCCTCGGAGTATCATTTTACGGCAAAGACCCATATAGAGTCATTTGACCCAAGATTTACCCCTTTCACTTTTTATACTTATTCAAAGTATTTGCTTGATCAAAATTCTCATTTCTAAAAAACCCTTAAGGGTCGTTTGCTCAATTTCACTTATAAGGGCATTTTGGTCACTTTTACCCCTCCTATTACGACGAATGACTTTTAAAGCCATGTTCGACCAAAATCCCACTTTTAAAACTATAATCTTGTTTAGAAACTATTATATTTCTAGAATACCATAATCATAACTCAACTTATTCGGTTTACCGCAAGATAACCGAATATCTATATTTTATCCTTGTCTAACCCTTTAAAAAACCTCAAGTTCTACATGATGAGTTGAATCATTATACAAACCTGGCTCGGATCAATATATTGACCCGTTTCGATACCTTGCCTTAGTAGCCGCTAAGCAATAGCGATGTACATATCCATCTGATATTTATTCCTATAATCATATAGCTTAACAAATCATTAGTCGATATTGTCAAAGGGTGATAATTTCACCTTTTGACCCGTTTGGTCTAAAGGACCATGAAACTCTATGAGATGGTATTTATTACCATCTTATCCATATGACTAACTCCGGTTTACACCATATAGTCGTTCTACTTGTAAATCATCTATTGATTTCTTTGACCCATTATAACCCATGCTATAACGTGTATTTCCCCAATTTAACGGTTATTGTCAACAAGTGACCAAAGTACCATTTTACCCTTATTATTTGCAATGGTTTACCTTATAAGGTAACCATTTAAAAACTCGTTATCTTTTAGTCATTTCATGACTAATTAACCGCATTAGCTCCTTTTTATCCATTAAACATGATTTATGACCATTGTCTTTTGTTCCGGACCGCACTTGCCATGTCGGAACATCATAGATTAAAACAAGACTTACTATTCACGACCTATCAAACCAATAGGTATTAAATAATTAGAGTGTAAGCTTTACTTACCTTGTATCCGGATTATGCTCTTTTCCGCGTATACGATCCGTTTGACCCGCTTCTTTCCCCAAGCCTCCATCTAGCTTGTCAAGAGTCAAACTAGCATCATAATTCGTAAGATGGTTTGATTAGTCATCATTATTATGACTATTTCATCTTACGGATCTTATGTCGAAACTTCTATTCGACTTCATCATAGGTTTGTTTGACTTTCTAAAGTCAACTACCTTTAATCATATAATATGCATGATTAAGGCAAATCAACATTATGATTAGGACTCGTTTTGTCCCATATCTCATGTAATTAGTCAAGCTTGCCAATTACGCGTTTCACTTGAATTTCAACACTTTATTTCTCATTTAGGTATTTTAACAAACACCTAATGGGCATAATTCTACACATTTGCTAACTAGTTCATAACTAGTCATTTTTACCAAGATTAACATCAAAATTCAACCACTATCACTTATGATCAAATACTCAAACTTGCAAATTGTTTAAGTATTTCCTGATTACTTAACATGCATGATGATTCTAATCATAATCATATCATCAAATCCATCTTATGACTAATACCCACTTAGCCTAGTGTGGGAATTCATTCAATCATTCAATTCATATCATGTTATGCATGATTTTCACTTAGGGTTTTGTTATTAAACATGTATACATCACTAATCCAGTCCTAATTTCTACGATTCATACCAAAATCGCATATAGTGATGTTCATCCAATTTTTACAACTTCATGTAACAACAAAATTTTACATACCTCTTGATCCCCTCGACTTGGTGATCATTTGTATGTATTCGTGCCTTTGATTCGAGCCCGATTTGGCCTTCAATTTGATTGATTTTGTGTATGCTAGGGTTCAATGTAGAGAACCCCTTTTTCTCCTGTGGAAATCTCGACCAGAACACACACTATAGTGTGTGTTGTGGTGTTTTATTTTTAATAAATTAAAAACCATTTAAGTTCTTTGTCAACTTTGGTCCCTCCACTTATTCAAGTTTTATAAAGGGTGTTTTAACCAAGTTTTCTTATTATTCTTAAAGCACTTAACTAACTAGGTTGATATTCCTAGTTACTTAGTGGGTCCCGGGAGTTATAACCCGGTTTATTTTAAGTCCCGTTAACTCGGGCTCTTATAAACTCAATTCCTTAAAACTTTGATTCGCTTGTATTTAATATTAGGATTTCTTATTTAAATCCAAATATTTACCGGGTTATTATTTTTTTTACTACTAACGGTACTTTACCCGTCTTTTAGTATTAACGGAGTTTGATTACCAAACCCGTTTTCGGGGTGTTACAAGTCTACCCCCCTTAAAGAGGTTTCGTCCTCGAAACCTTTCTTACATAGTTCATCGAGTTTTAAACTCAATGCATTTGACCTGAGTAATCTTTTAAGCATTACTCATACTTTAACCAATTGTTAGTATTACCAGAAAAATATGGTAATATCTTTTTGGTTACAAAACATCTACGTACCTCATACGATATAATGCAACTTGAAATAACGTAATTTCGTTATTTCTACTAGTTTAGTTAACTTAGTGATATCCATCGCTTTTATATATTATCGAACTCTTTATGAATCCGTTACTTTGACCTGTTTAAATGTCTTTAGTGAAATCTTTCACTTTTAAGAACAATTTCTTTTGTTTTCAATTTCATTTGTTCGGTTCAGTTATACCGAATCCACCGCTTACAAGCAACCAAATTTATTTAAATGACCTTAACCGGTCTCACTAACTAGACTTATTAGTCTAGTTACTTTTTTTACCGCTCGCTTGGTTATAATGTGATTCTACTTCACATTGCATTTCTTGACCGTGATCGTGTCACATCATGTTTAATTTATATCAACCTTTCATTTTTCGAAAATATCTCTTTTCGAATATATCGTCTTGCGCCTATCAGTGTCAAGACTTGTATCTTTTATGCTTACTATTTAAATTCCTATTAGAATTTATATTTGTAAAAACGTTATTTCTTATCAAAACTAAAGTTTTAGTTTAGCAATTTCTCTTTAACTTTTGTCAATTATCCATACCGGGATATTGACAGTCCAAAATTTATTCTTTTGCAGTCTTTGTTTTATGCGAGGATTCTCAACTAATTCCCTCGCTTTGTCTAATTAACCCGTAGGTTTTATCACTTAGCCTTATGGGCTATTTTATTAGACTTTCACCTCTTTAAGGCGAGGTCCTTATAATCTATTTCTTTCTAGTCATGACCCGTGGGTCGTTTTAGTCTCGTAGACCTTTCCATTGTTTATAACCCCAAAGGTTAGGGTGATCCCGTAGATCATTCCTTACTCATGTCATTCTTAAAATACATGTTTGGTGTCAAGGCATCTTGTTTTTGTTTAAAATCATTTATTTTCGCCTTGGTATTTTCTTTGACCTTGACCGTAGTCTAAGGCTACATTCGTTTCCTTTCGAACAATTTTTCCGACTTTATGACTTCTCACGTCATTTATGCGTCGGTTTATCTTATGCTCACCATTATCCAGTTTACATACATGCATATTTGATTATGTCCCATTACCGGGCTCATTATTCTTTTGCTTTTAACGCTACCATTATCCTGCTTGCGTTTACTCATGTCGTCCGGCATGATATTATATTCGACCCGTTCAACTTTAAAATAGTTGAACATAATTTATTCAAAATTTCTATCTACATTATCTTGTCGTCTTTTAGTTATGAATCAAAACCCGAGTCTTTTAACTTTCCATCCGAGTTCCCGTTTCTCGGTCTACGCATGTGTTTAATTCTTACCCATCAACCGGGTGTTTTACCGAAGTCGTTATTATTGCAACCCTCCCGGTATGCATTAAGACCTCGCTTCATTTTTATATTCCGACTTAGTCCTCAAGTTTGGCGTTTTACAAAAAAAAACCGGCCCGTTAAGAGGCGTATTTGCATTTTCCAGGTTGGAGTGTAAGTACACTCCCTCCCAATGCATATCCTAATCATTTTACATGTTTGCATTCTCCGGGTTCGAGTGTAAGTACACCCCCTCCTAGTGCGTACTTTAATCATTTTACATGTTTGCATTCTCCGGGTTCGAGTGTAAGTACACTCCCTCCCAATGCATATCCTAATCATTTTACATGTTTGCATTCTCCGGGTTCGAGTGTAAGTACACCCCCTCCCAGTGCGTACTTTAATCATTTTACATGTTTGCATTCTCCGGGTTCGAGTGTAAGTACACCCCCTCCCAGTGCGTACTTTAATCATTTTACATGTTTGCATTCTCCGGGTTCGAGTATAAGTACACCCCCTCCCAGTGCGTACTTTAAGCATTTTACATGTTTCTTTGTCCCTTCACTCGGGCTCATTATCCTAATATAACACGCTTCCGTCACTAGGCTGTGCGTTTACATTATTATCAAATATTTTTCTTATCTGATTCATTTGGGTACTTTTTAATTTGTCCCACTCACCCCGTCCTTACTACATTGGATGTAAGCATGTCCATGATAAAAAGTTCATGGTACCACGTGCTCACCACTTACTTGGCCAGAGTAAGCGATCAATACCTGGTATACATGACATTTTTATAATTTTCACATTACACCCCATGTAAGTAATGCCTCTATTTGTTTCTCTTGGAAACAATATCCCGGATAGATTTTCTATTCGAGTTTTTCCAAGTTTTTAATCTACATATGCAACTTTCAATCTCTACGTATTTGTTGCAAATTACTATTTGTGCAATTAAATTTAAAATGTGCACCTGGTAATGCTTGCCCTAACGGGCTTCTCTTGCCATTAGCCTTGTTCGCGGTCGCTACGCGATTTAGGTCCTTGATGAGCATACTCTTTGGACCGTTCCTCTGTCAAATCCGTGATTTGTTAGACTCTCACTATCTTCATATGCAAGTGTCCTTCAACTAAAACATTTACAACAGTTAGTAATTTCGACATTAATGGATGCCCGTATTATAATACAAGGCTTTTCTACTATACGCATCAACGCGTGTAATTTCGTTGACTATATCTACTCTATATCGTTTTTATTGGTGTAACGTGTATTACACGATAACCATATGTGTTGTTTACAACACTTTAGCATGCTAAATCATTAACATACATGTACTTACCAGATTTGCGATCAAGCCTCGAACCGAACACATTATTCTTTTAACCTTGGGCTCTGATACCAACTTGTAACACCCTTGTTATTATTTTACGGTTCTCGTATAGTTTACGAAAACAAACATGTAATTTTGATAAATAAGGTTAGTTAAAAACTTTTACAATTTAAAAGAATATACAACTTAATGTAATTGAATTCGTCGTTTAAAAGATACGACGAAACGCCGCGCGGAAGCTTGTATTTTATCGTGTTCGGTTCCTCATCGAGCTTGATCTTCATCCGGGCACTCTTGACATTCACCTATGATCAAAACCAACTTAAAAGTTAGTTTTGATAGTTAAATAACAAGTTTAAACAAGTTATGTGGGTCAAACAAACAAAATTAAACAATTTTGGGATGCAGGAGGGCTAGACGCCCCACCTAGGGGCTAGACGCCCCACCTAGTCCCTTTTTTGATTGCAAGTTCCTTTATTGTTGCTGCACTTGCCCAGCTACGAAAATTCACCAAATATTAACTTAGAACTTGCATAACTTTCACTATACAAGTCCGTTTTACGCGATTCTTTTTCCTACGCGTTCGTAATTAAATTCTCCATCATATGGAGTTAAAATCCAACATCCGGATTAACAAAATTTAAGACTTTTAAGTCTTCGGCTTATTACCCTTTTTACCAAAATTTTGACCCGTTTGTGATTTTATCAAACAAACATGTTTATTTGATTTTTAAACTCATGAAGTTCATAATTTCAATATCTCCTATCATATTAATCTCAAATCATGTGTTTCTTATATAATAACAACCCGTTTACGCTTAAATGCTTATTTTGACCCATTAAGGGTATTTAAGCACTTTTAAGCGTAAAATCACTTTCATTCCTTTCTAGCATTGTAATCCTACATTTCTTATCAAGTAATCTTCCACCACAACTATATGTGTGGTGGAATTAATGAGGATATCTATATGTTCCGAGTTTTACCCCTCGGAGTATCATTTTACGGCAAAGACCCATATAGAGTCATTTGACCCAAGATTTACCCCTTTCACTTTTTATACTTATTCAAAGTATTTGCTTGATCAAAATTCTCATTTCTAAACAACCCTTAAGGGTCGTTTGCTCAATTTCACTTATTAGGGCATTTTGGTAACTTTTACCCCTCCTATTACGACGAAGAATTTTAAAGCCATGTTCGACCAAAATCCCACTTTTAAAACTATAATCTTGTTTAGAAACTATTATATTTCTAGAATACCATAATCATAACTCAACTTATTCGGTTTACCGCAAGATAACCGAATATCTATATTTTATCCTTGTCTAACCCTTTAAAAAACCTCAAGTTCTACATGATGAGTTGAATCATTATACAAACCTGGCTCGGATCAATATATTGACCCGTTTCGATACCTTGCCTTAGTAGCCGCTAAGCAATAGCGATGTACATATCCATCTGATATTTATTCCTATAATCATATAGCTTAACAAATCATTAGTCGATATTGTCAAAGGGTGATAATTTCACCTTTTGACCCGTTTGGTCTAAAGGACCATGAAACACTATGAGATGGTATTTATTACCATCTTATCCATATGACTAACTCCGGTTTACACCATATAGTCGTTCTACTTGTAAATCATCTATTGATTTCTTTGACCCATTATAACCCATGCTATAACGTGTATTTCCCCAATTTAACGGTTATTGTCAACAAGTGACCAAAGTACCATTTTACCCTTATTATTTGCAATGGTTTACCTTATAAGGTAACCATTTAAAAATTCGTTATCTTTTAGTCATTTCATGACTAATTAACCGCATTAGCTCCTTTTTATCCATTAAACATGATTTATGACCATTGTCTTTTGTTCCGGACCGCACTTGCCGTGTCAGAACATCATAGATTAAAACAAGACTTACTATTCACGACCTATCAAACCAATAGGTATTAAATAATTAGAGTGTAAGCTTTACTTACCTTGTATCCGGATTATGCTCTTTTCCGCGTATACGATCCGTTTGACCCGCTTCTTTTCCCAAGCCTCCATCTAGCTTGTCAAGAGTCAAACTAGCATCATAATTCGTAAGATGGTTTGATTAGTCATCATTATTATGACTATTTCATCTTACGGATCTTATGTCGAAACTTCTATTCGACTTCATCATAGGTTTGTTTGACTTTCTAAAGTCAACTACCTTTAATCATATAATATGCATGATTAAGGCAAATCAACATTATGATTAGGACTCGTTTTGTCCCATATCTCATGTAATTAGTCAAGCTTGCCAATTACGCGTTTCACTTGAATTTCAACACTTTACTTCTCATTTAGGTATTTTAACAAACACCTAATGGGCATAATTCTACACATTTGCTAACTAGTTCATAACTAGTCATTTTTACCAAGATTAACATCAAAATTCAACCACTATCACTTATGATCAAATACTCAAACTTGCAAATTGTTTAAGTATTTCCTGATTACTTAACATGCATGATGATTCTAATCATAATCATAATCATATCATCAAATCCATCTTATGACTAATACCCACTTAGCCTAGTGTGGGAATTCATTCAATCATTCAATTCATATCATGTTATGCATGATTTTCACTTAGGGTTTTGTTATTAAACATGTATACATCACTAATCCAGTCCTAATTTCTACGATTCATACCAAAATCGCATATAGTGATGTTCATCCAATTTTTACAACTTCATGTAACAACAAAATTTTACATACCTCTTGATCCCCTCGACTTGGTGATCATTTGTATGTATTCGTGCCTTTGATTCGAGCCCGATTTGGCCTTCAATTTGATTGATTTTGTGTATGCTAGGGTTCAAAGTAGAGAACCCCTTTTTCTCCTGTGGAAATCTCGACCAGAACACACACTATAGTGTGTGTTGTGGTGTTTTATTTTTAATAAATTAAAAACCATTTAAGTTCTTTGTCAACTTTGGTCCCTCCACTTATTCAAGTTTTATAAAGGGTGTTTTAACCAAGTTTTCTTATTATTCTTAAAACACTTAACTAACTAGGTTGATATTCATGGTTACTTAGTGGGTCCCGGGAGTTATAACCCGGTTTATTTTAAGTCCCGTTAACTCGGGCTCTTATAAACTCAATTCATTAAAACTTTGATTCGCTTGTATTTAATATTAGGATTTCTTATTTAAATCCAAATATTTTCCGGGTTATTATTATTTTTTTTACTACTAACGGTACTTTACCCGTCTTTTAATATTAACGGAATTTGATTACCAAACCCGTTTTTGGGGTGTTACACATGTGATTAGGATTTAACAGTTGAATTGGATGGCGTTAGGGGCGGGGAGTGAAATGGAGATAAGCTTGATAGATCAGGGAGTAAAATGACTATTTTTAAAAGTTTGGGGCAAAACCGTTAAAGTGACCAAACCACAGGGAGCAAAACAGAAGTTTACTCTTATTAATATTAAAAGAATATCACTAATTATACGTTTACATTTAGTTGAATTAGGGAAAAACTAAAACTCGCGTAGCTCACTTGGTTAGACACTTAGACCTTTGCTTTTAAAATAGTGAGACCCTGGTTCAATCCTCTTGTCCACCATCATTTTGCGTTTTCCACCAAAAAAAAGACACTTGAACCTCGGTTTGAACTCGCAAGCATGATGTTGTAAACCAAGACGATTTCCACTAGACCACAGGGCTTTCTTCATTTAATTTTGGTCTCATACATATATATGTTAACAACGAAGATGCTGGAAACAAAAGATAGTGGATGCCACGTGACATCCACTTATAAGTCCGACCACCTACAGTGGCCAATCAAAGTCAAAAACTGTAGATGTAGACGGTGGTTGTTATATATAACATAATACAATACATTTCAGTATAATATGAAAAGATACATTTTAACATCGAAATCTAGTAAAAAGGTTTTCATTTTTTTATCTATTAATGGTAAAATTATTAATTTATTACAAGAAGAATCGAGTACGCATTTGCTTTTTTAGTGTGACTACAGTACAGCCTAATCGACTTCAAATTAATAATTCAAAGTCGAAACACGTTCTGGTTTAGTTTAAAGCCCAATAAGTAGTAGGGTGATGGGTTGACATACTAGTCTGTTTTCAGATTTTGTTAATTGTATACTTAGAATATTTGAGTGCAATATAAATCGTTAACGACTCAAAGTTCAAACACTACTATATTATTCTTTTAAAGCTTGTAAATCTTTTTTTCTTATTTGTCATACAAAATAATGGCCAAAATATTTAGGCAAATTGGAAAATAATAGTCCCATCTTTTTGAAATTGGCGGATAATAATCCCAAGTCAGTTATTAGCCAATAATAATCCGACCTCGTCCAATTTTTTTTTTAAATAGTCCGCCGTTAAAATAGGTTAACGGAGTTAAGTTTTTTTCCAAATTACAAACCGATATTTTAGCGCTTTTGATCAGAACGAGAATACGAGTCGATTGATGTAAAATTTACCTCAAAATACTGCCCCCAACCCACGAAAATGGTGCTTCAATTCGGGTGTTTAACTTCCAATTAACAAAATTCAAGCCATTTCGAACATAATTTCGAGGTAAGTTTTACATCAATCGACTCGTATCCTCGTTCTAATCAAAAGCCCTAAAACATCGGTTTGTAATTCGGAAAAAAACTTAACTCCGTTAAACTTATTTTAACGACGGTCTATTTTACAAAAAAATTTTGGATGAGGTCGGATTGTTATTGGCTAATAATTGACTTGGGATTATTATCAGCCAATTTCAGAAAGATAGGATTATTATTTTCCAATTTGCCAAATATTTATCATAGGAAAACTAGCTTTTTTTTTTCTTTAAAAGAATGTTCGTTTTCGAGACATACATCTGTTAAAAAGCTATAATAGATACTGTTTGATTTATGTATTAGATAAATCAGACGGTATCTATCATAACGCTATTGTTAAACAAGGTTTACAATTTGCAATTTCACTAATGCTTATGATACGAACAAACATAGAGCCCTGATGATTAAGTTTAAAATTGTTGGATTGATTTTGATAACGTTTGGAATTTTTATTTTGTTACACATTTTTTAACGGCAAATTTGGATTACTGATGGACCACTGGAATATCGTCGTGCCACCAGTGGAACCACCCGATCATATCCATCTCTACTAGGCATAATGTCTATACACCAATTAAGGAGGAAACCAAATAAATATAAGAAAAACCCCTTTGTGGGAATCGAACCCAGAACCTATTGATCCCAAAGTCTTATTTCACCCTCAAGATGCCACTAGGCTATAAAGTCATAGACAATTTTTATCTATTGTGTTATACACTGATGTTTGATAATGTTGGATCTTGTTAGCTTAACTAAGGCCGGAGGGTATAGAGGCGCCATCAGGGCCACCTCACCCTCTATAGCGCCTCACGGCGCCATACCTCCACATCATCAGATTCAAGAAGGGGCGCTATAGAAGAGGCTCCATGGTGGTAACGAGCGTTTTTGGCTTGATTGAGGTAGTTGTTCAAGATTAAGAAGGCGCTATAGGGTGTGAGGGGGCTTTATCCCAAACCCTTCAAGTTAAGGGGAGAGGCCTTATAGCCCATGTGTGACGTGGATTTGATAAAGCCCCTCCCACACTGTCGCAACCCCCGATCCCTAATTCCCGGGAACGGGCGAACGCGATCTCAGAGTTTCGGTGGTATCAGGTTATTAAATCTTGCAGCGGAATTTACATCAGGACCGTAGTTAGGAAATGTTTATCAGAGTAAAACCACCTCATTTACTATTAATAATCACATGGGTAAAACCCAAGTTTCTTGTTACAATACATTTATAGGGACAAACCCTATTTTATTGAATTTAAAACATCGTTTATTAGGTAACTTTTATAGCCACATTTTTCCCAAGCCTTCAGTGCTCTCCAGCTGGCTTTCATTAATTGGCTGTTCACATTGTGTTACCTGTAACGCGTTTTAAAAACATTTGTCAGTCGGAAATACTGGTGAGTGAATCCCAGTTTAATCAAGAAACATTTTATCAATTAAAACAGTATTGAGAGCGATCACATTGTTTCTGTCTACACAATTACTCATTCAGTATTTGCCACTTGACCGGATCCATGGCTATGGTCAAATTACCCATTGGCTAACTCGTCGTCCAATGGTAATGCATTGTCATTCCGACATACTACTACTACTACTCGTAGTAATAAATTTTGTATACAAAACCCCATAATACCGGCAGTAATTGAAGAACTACAAAGACTCAATCACCGCTTAATCACATTGTAAAACAATTAAGGTTTTGTAAAACATTCCAAAAAGGTTAACAAAAAGAGGATAAACTCACATTGTTGTCTTAGGCTTTTCGTAAGGGTTTCCTGGATATAATCTATAATTTATACAAATGTACTTTGGTTAGTACCATAACCCTTTGAAAATATTAATAATACCCTCCCCGAGATGGTATTCCAACAACTACGTCGGGCAGAAACACGACAGTTGTTACGGAACCCTAAATCAATCAGGCAGCGTAACTATTACGAAACTGGGGTTATAATACTTACAACGGAGCAGAACCTCGCTAATTAGGGGTATAATACCCGACTATAATATGCCTACTACAGAAATTGTTATTGAGAATGAAATTTGGGACGAACGAAAATGAAATCCGATGCCTGCTATTTATAGTTGCTGATACCTCGTCCTCAAGCGGCCCGCGTAAGACACAGGCCAAGGTTACGCGGCCCGCGTCAACCTTGGTCAATATAATAGCTTAGCCCGGTCACCCAGTAGACTCGACACGATGTCGACACGTGTCGGTTCAGGATGTATCCGCGTGTGATGATCTCTCGCGGCCCGCGTCGACTAACCATGACTCTTACGCGGCCCGCTTTAACTAAAGAAATCAGCGGAGTCAAATCCAGTCTTGATACCGCCCGCGTGAGATGTTGGGGTGGGTCTACGCGGCCCGCCTCAACTCCATTTTTCTTATTTTTTGATTTATTTTATATGTTATAACATAATTCGAGCTCGGTTTTCACATACGGGGTATATTATAAAACATATTGGGACATTTTAAGATATAATAGGGTGTCGGAAATATTATGAGGGTGTTGGTTTTACCGAGGGTTGTTACACACACCCTCCAGCCTAACATTTATGTTTTTATTTTTAGTTCATAAAGGGAGTTTGATTATTGATTATACTTGGTACAACTCATTTAGTTTTAGATTAGTAAAAAAGGATTATATTTGTACTGCAGACTATAAATTATTTGATTTATTTTTAGTTTGGATAATTTTGATTAGTATAAAAAAGTCGTTTGAGTAGTAAAAATGAAGTTGTTTATAATCTTCTAAATCTAATAAAAGTGTCCTATTAATGCCACGTGGCATTTTCTCATTTAAGAGTTCTATTAATGCCACATGGCATTTTTTTATTCAATTCACTAATAATATATATTTATATTTAAATGTTATAATCCATAATAATAATAATAATTACGTTGCATATGTCATAAGGTTTGTTTAGCTATTTCATATTTAGTAATTTAAAAGTTTAATATTTTTTATGGAGAATAGAGCTGTTTTAATCGGAAAAAAAAAACAAAAGTAATAAATTTATAATGATAAAAAGTATAGGAATCACTAATGATAAATAAAACTATCAAAAAATAAAATTTTTTACATTTAAAAAGAATATATATAATATTGAATTAATTTGTCCAATTTAAGAATATATATATAAGGGAGGGCGGGGCATAGAAGGCTTCGACGAGGATTCCATAAAATACCACTTGGCAATTCCTAATGTAATTAAGTTTTTAAAATACAAGTTAATTTTATCTATAAGCTTTTTAAAAGGATTTCATAAAATGCCACTTGACAATTTTCAACGTAATTGAGCTTTTAAAATGTTAGGATCGGAGGCTCTCATGATTGTGCTTGTTTGTGTAAATTGAACAATCAATGAATATGAAAACATGTAAAGTGCAGCGGAAATGAACAACAAACTTTGTAAACACAATCAAGGAAGAAAATAGTTTAGATAAACACATGATTTGTATTGGTCGAAAGATTACAAAGTCAATCAAAGGATTACAAAGCATGCTTACAGACTAAGCTCCTCCTCAGCCTGATACTACAGTGGTTGGTTGCACAAGATGAAAGGATTGAATTGAGGAGAAGAACTCACTCAAAACGAATCAAATGTAACAGTACAGAGTACTGCTCCATTTATAGACAATCCAAACCGCTGAGGCATCTTAGCTGACGTCACCATGAAAGCGACGTCTAACAGCCTAACAACCTGTATCTACTGTCCTTATACAAACACTGCTAAACCTAACCACTGACTATACATAAAACAAATGACAAACTAAACTACTGCTGTAACAACCCTCGGTAAAATCAATACCCTCATAATATTTCCGACTCTCTAATATACTATAAAATGTTTCCATATGTCTTATATTATACCCCGTATGCGAAAACCGAGTCTGTATTATGTTATAGTTTATAAAAATAAAATAAAAATATGAATTTAGAGCTGAGGCGGGCCGCGTAGGATCCCACCTCAAGCTCACGGGGGCCGTATTAAGACCAGATTGGACTCCGCTGACTTCTTTAGTTCATGCGGGCCGCTTCAACTTAAGCTTACATCAACACGGGCCGCGCGGACTCATAACACGCGATCGCACCAGAGGTCGACACGTGTCGACATCGTGTCAAGCCTACTTGGTGACCGGACTAAGCTATTGTGTTGACCAAGGTTGACGCGGGCCGCGTAACCTTGGCCTGTATCTTACGCGGGCCGCGTGGAAGGCAGATTACACAACTATAAATAGCAGGCATCAGTTTTCAGTTTCCGTCGCTCATTTCTTTTTCTCAATCTCGAATTCTGAAAGCATAGACATAATATTTTGGGTATTATACCCCTAATTAGCGAGGTTATGCTCCATTGTAAGTATTATAACCCCGGTTTCATAACAGTTACGCTGCCCGATTGATTTAGGGTTCCGTAACAACTGTCGTGGTTCTGCCCGACGTAGTTGTTGGAATGCCGTCTCGGGGAGGGTATTATTAATAATTTCAAAGGGTTATGGTACTAATCAATGTACATTTGTATAAATTATAGATTATAGCCAGGAAACCCTTACGAAAAGCTTAAGACAGCAATGTGAGTTTATCCTCGTTTTGTTAATGTTTTTGGAATGTTTTACAAAACCTTAATTGTTTTACAATGTGATTAAGCGGTGATTGAGTCTTTGTAGTTCTTCAATTACTGCCGGTATTATGGGGTTTTGTATACAAAATTTACTACGAGTAGTAGTAAGTCAGGAACGACAGTGCATTACCATTGGACGACGAGTAAGCCAATGGGTAATTTGACCATAGCCATAGATCCGGTCGAGTGGCAAATACTGAATGAGTAATTGTGTAGAAATAAACAATGTGATCGCTCTCAATACTGTTTTAATTGATAAAATATTTCTTGATTAAACTGGGATTCACTCACCAGTATTTCCGACTGACAAATGTTTTTAAAACGCGTTACAGGTAACACAATGTGAACATCCAATTAGTGAAAAGCCAGCTGGAGAGCACTGAAGGCTTGGGAAAAATGTGGCTATAAAAGTTACCTAATAAACGATGTTTTAAATTCAATAAAATAGGGTTTGTCCCTATAAATGTATTGTAATAAGAAACTTGGGTTTTGCCCATGTGTTTATTAATATCAAGAATGGTGATTTTACTCTGATAAATATTTCCTAACTACGGTCCTGATGTAATTTCCGCTGCGAGACTTAACAAACTGATACCACCAAAATCTGTGATCACGTCCGCCCGTTCCCGGGGATTAGGGATCGGGGGTTGTGACAGAAGGTGGTATCAGAGCCTAGCCACTGGTCTGAGCCAAAGAAGTGTTCTGCTGACACTTAAATTATAAAAATTTTATGTTAGGAAATAAATTATGGAAATAAATGCATAACTGTAATTATGTGTGATGTATTATTTGACTATCTGTTAGTTTTCAGTATGAGTGATCAAGGACCATCAGATGTGAATCGTCAGTTATCTGATTCACCTAGGAGTGAAGGTACATCATCCCAGCCTGCCCTTTCTGGGTATACTGCTGATCAGGAAGATGGAATATTTGCTTTTAGAGCTCAATCTGAAGAACCATTCCCTACTAAGAAACGAGGATGGTTCAGTAAAGAAGCTTTTGCTCGTAGGAAGAGGATGAGAAAATTGCAACAGCAAAGGGCTTTAGCAGCTATTAAGCGAGAGACAGATGCCCATACTCAAGATATGTTAAATAGAAGCCTAGCTAATTTCCATATCTTAGCTACGACTGCTGCTGACCCAAGTCTGGAACAATTAGTAGCCCCACAACCACAAAACCAAGAACACCCCATGGAGATAGAAAATCAGGAAAACCAGGTGGAGATGCATGATTTTAACCCAGAAGAAATCCCTAGGGTGCCTGCACCAAATCCACTGGACCCGAATTACGATCCCTGGTGGGACAATAATAGGGACTTTGTGCAACGTTACCCTGTCCAGGATGATCCACCCATACAGAACATAGAAGTTTACCCAGGTATGGACCCTTTAGATCCCTATTACCAAGATAACTACATTAGGGAAATTTTAGAGGATCCTTACCAATTTCAGGAATTGTCACCCCCATATCAGGAACCCGTACCCCAGATTCCAAACCCAGTCCTAGAACCTGCACCCCCAATGAGTGCAGAAAACGTCCAAGAACTTAGGACTTTCAGGGAGGAAATTTTAGAAAGCAGTGAGAGGATGCGTCAGGTGGGAGAGCGTCTCGTATGGAAATACGATGAGCGCAATATGGATTTTTGGATAAATCCATATCCGTGAATGTTAAGATGAAGGAAACGGTAGTAGTAATAATAATATAATAAAATAAAAATAAAATAAAATATGTGTGTACGGATGCATACTACTATTTTATTTCCGTTGGTATTGTAATCTTTATTTCTGTACTAGTGTGTAATAGACGCATAAGTATATGGAAAAAGTAAAGTAGCAATGATCTACGCTTTTGGAAAAATTGCGTGTCATGTGATTAATTATATTAAGATATTATTTGTGATATTAATATGGGATAAATGTTTAAAATTCAGATGGCCGACCAAGGAAATCAAGTTAATATGGATAATAACCCAGAAATTCAGAATGATAATATTCAGAATGACGATAATCTGAATAATGAGAACCCAAACAACAATAACAATGGAAACCAAATGGACAATAGTGCTATTCAACATATAGTGGCACAGGGAATTATAGATGCTATGCCATTTATACTTCAAACTGTTAAGGATGCTGATAATAAAAGTAAACATAGCAGCAAGCGACCTGTTGAACCAGAAAACAGTGTGAACAATGGACCGGTACTTCAAATGCCTATTCCCAAAAGAAGAAGAACCATGCCTTATGGTTGTTCTTATAAAGAATTCTGGTCTTGTAAACCAATGGAATTCTCGGGCAATGAAGGGGCCATTGCAACTTTACGCTGGATAGAGAAGACTGAGGCAGTCTTAAGAATAAGTAAGTGTGCTGAAGAAGATAGAATACTGTTTGCTTCTAATCTGTTTAAGAACGCAGCACTAGAATGGTGGAACACTATCCTCCAAACAAAAGGAAGTGATAGAACCTACAATATGGAATGGGAAGAAATTAAGGATAAGGTAGAAAGGAAATTCTGCCCACCCAATGAGAAAGAACAGATAGCAAACAAATTCCTAAACCTTAGGATGACTGGTGTAGATAGCAAAGGGTACACTAAGTTATTCTTTGAATATGCTAGGATAGTGCCAACTCTTGCTTCACCAGAACCAGTGTTAATTTCCCGTTATATTTGGGGATTAATTGGGGAAATTAGACATGTAGTCAAGGCAGCTAGACCACAAACCATAGAAGAAGCTGTAGAACTAGCCAATACCTTGACTGATGAATTAGTCCGTACCCGAGAAGAGGATCAAAGAATGAGCCTAACCCAAAAGTTGACCCAAGAATTTCGTTCTGGAAATTCTAACCGTGGGAAAAATCTAGGTTCTACCTCTGCACCTTACTGTAGGTACTGCAAAAGAAAACATTCTGGGAGATGTTCCATATACTGTAACTTTTGCAAAATGTCGGGACACAAGGAAGAAAACTGCAGAAAGAAAGCTAACAGCAGGGTATGTTACAATTGCGGAGAACCAGGTCATATCAAGCTAAATTGCCCAAAATTAGCTCCAGCTCCAGATAACAAGAATACTAAAAATGCTAGAGCATTTGTTCTGACTGCAGAATAAGCCAAGATGATTCCAGATGTCATAGCTGGTACATTTTTAGTTAATGATGTCTTTACTAAGGTATTATTTGACTCTGGTGCAAACCAAAGTTTTATTAATACATCGTTTTGCAAAATTTTAAATCAGTCATTAACTAAACTACCACATGAATGCTTAGTAGAAACAGCCAATGGAGAAACCATTAGGATTTCTGAAATCTTGCAGGGTGCAAGCATAGAAATTTTAAATCAAAAGTTTATTGCAAACCTGTATCCCATGAATTTGGCAGGATTTGATGTTGTTTTAGGAATGGATTGGTTAATAGCCAATAAAGCTAGTATTTTATGTGATCAAAAGTTAATTCAAATAAATTCACCAAAAGGTAAAAAGATCACAATTAAAGGAGATAAGTTCTCTAGATCCACAAAATTCATATCTGTGATGAAAACTGCAAGTTGTATAAGAAAAGGTTCTGTAGTGTATTTGATTTCTATAATCATTAACACTAAAGGAAAAGAACTAAAAGATATTCCAGTAGTATCTCAGTTTTCAGATGTCTTTCCAGAAGAATTACCAGGACTACCTCCAAATCGAGAAGTCGAATTCCGAATCCATTTAATACCAGGAACGTCACCGATTGCCAAAGCACCTTACTGTTTAGCACCTGCAGAAATGCAAGAATTGAAGAAACAATTAGAGGAATTGTTGGAAAAAGGATTTATACAACCTAGTTCGTCGCCGTGGGGAGCGCCGATATTGTTTGTTAAAAAGAAGGACGGCTCAATGCGTATGTGCATTGATTACCGTGAATTAAACAAAGTCACGATTAAGAATCGGTACCCATTACCAAGAATCGATGATTTGTTTGATCAACTGCAAGGAGCTCGATTTTTCTCTAAAATCGATTTAAGGTCAGGATATCATCAATTAAAAGTACAGGAAGAGGATATTCCTAAAACCGCATTTAGAACAAGGTATGGTCATTATGAATTTACTGTCATGCCATTTGGTTTAACCAATGCCCCAGCTGCATTTATGGACATGATGAACCGAATATGTAAGCCATATTTGGATAAATTCATAATTGTTTTTATAGATGATATTCTAATTTACTCTAAAAGTAAAGAGGATCATGCAAGACATTTGCACGCACTTTTAAGTTTGTTAAGAAAGGAAAAACTTATGCTAAGTTTTCTAAGTGTGAATTTTGGTTAGAACAGGTACAATTCCTTGGACACTTAGTCAATCAGAAAGGAATTCATGTAGATCCAACAAAGATTGAAGCAATTACAAAATGGAAAACCCCTGAATCACCAACTGAGGTTAGAAGTTTCTTAGGATTGGCGGGTTATTATAGAAGATTTATTAAAGATTTTTCTAGAATAGTCATTCCCTTAACTAAGCTAACCTGTAAATCTGTTAAGTTTGAATGGGGAATAAAACAAGAAGAAGCATTTAGAATTCTTAAGCAAAGATTAACCCACACACCTATACTAGCATTACCAGAAGGAACTGAAGATTTCGTAGTCTATTGTGATGCTTCTAGATTAGGTTATGTATGTGTGTTGATGCAACGACAAAAAGTTATAGCTTATGCATCTAGACAACTTAAGAATCATGAAGAGAATTATTCAACTCATGACTTAGAATTAGGAGCTATAATTTTTGCTCTTAAGATTTGGAGACATTACCTTTATGGTAATAAGTTTACCATATTCACAGATCATAAGAGTTTAAGGTATGTGTTCAGGCAAAAGGAGTTGAATATGAGACAAAGACGCTAGATGGAATTTCTTAGTGACTATGATTGTGATATCCAGTATCATGAAGGAAAAGCAAATATAGTGGCAGATGCTTTAAGTCGAAAATATCATGAAAAGCCACAAAGGGTACGTTCTCTTAAATTAAATCTGCAAGTAGATTTAAATGATCAGATAAGAGAAGCACAAGAAGCAGTAATCAAGGATGATACTGAAAAATTAAAAGGTATGCTAAAAGAATTGGAACAAGGAACAGATGGAATTTGGAGATTTCATAAAAAGAGAATGTGGATACCTAAATTAGGAAACTTGCGTAATCGTATATTAGAAGAAGCTCATAAGTCTAAATATACGATGCATCCAGGAAGTGATAAAATGTACCAGGATTTAAGGAAAAAATTCTGGTGGATAGGAATGAAAAAGGATGTAGCAGTTTATGTTTCAAAATGTTTAACTTGTTCACAAGTCAAAGCTGAACACCAGAAACCCTCAGGTTTGTTACAGCAATTAGAAATGCCAGTTTGGAAATGGGAATTAATAACAATGGATTTTGTTACTAAATTACCCAAAACTAAGAAAGGAAATGATACAATCTGGGTGATTGTAGATAGACTAACTAAGTCAGCTCATTTTCTACCAATGAAAGAAACAATTAGTATGGAACAATTATCTAAATTGTATGTAAATAAAATTGTTTCTTTACATGGCATTCCTTTATCAATTGTTTCTGATAGAGATAGTCGATTTACATCTCATTTTTGGTCAAGTTTCCAAAAAGCAATGGGAACCAAGATAAAACTAAGCATGGCTTATCATCCACAAACAGATGGACAAAGTGAAAGAACAATTCAGACAATGGAAGATATGCTTAGAGCTTGTGTAATTGACTTTGGAGGTAATTGGGACGATCACTTACCTTTAATAGAATTTTCATATAATAATAGTTATCACACAAGTATCAATGCTGCACCATTTGAAGCACTTTATGGACGAAAGTGTCGAACCCCAGTCTGTTGGGCAGAAATTGGGGAAAAGCAACTATCTGGACCTGAAATAGTGCAGGAAACAACTGATAAGATTATTCAAGTCAAGGAACGATTAAAAGCAGCACGTGATCGACAAAAGAGTTATGCTGATAACCGATGCAAACCTTTGGAATTTCAAGTGGGAGATAGAGTATTGTTAAAAGTCTCTCCTTGGAAAGGAGTGGTAAGATTCATAAAAAGGGGAAAGCTAAGTCCCAGGTATGTTGGACCTTTTAAGATTATTAGAAGAATAGGAACTGTAGCCTATCAGCTACAACTGCCAGAGGAAATGGCAGGAATACATGATGTGTTTCATGTATCTAATCTTAAAAAGTGTTTAGCTGATGAATCATTGATAGTGCCTCTTAAGGATATAGAGGTAAATAAACAACTCAAGTTTGTAGAAAGACCTCTACAAATTGAAGACAGGAAAATCAAGAATCTCAAGCATAAAAGACTAGTTCTAGTCAAAGTGAAGTGGGACTCCAAAAGAGGACCAGAGTACACATGGGAACTAGAGTCAGAAATGCAAAAGAAATACCCGCATTTATTCCAACAGATCTCGAGGACGAGCTCTAAACAAGGTGGGGAGAATGTAACAACCCTCGGTAAAATCAATACCCTCATAATATTTCCGACTCTCTAATATACTATAAAATGTTTCCATATGTCTTATATTATACCCCGTATGCGAAAACCGAGTCTGTATTATGTTATAGTTTATAAAAATAAAACAAAAATCTGAATTTAGAGCTGAGGCGGGCCGCGTAGGATCCCACCTCAAGCTCACGCGGGCCGTATTAAGACCAGATTGGACTCCGCTGACTTCTTTAGTTCATGCGGGCCGCTTCAACTTAAGCTTACATCAACGCGGGCCGCGCGGACTCATAACACGCGATCGCACCAGAGGTCGACACGTGTCGACATCGTGTCAAGCCTACTTGGTGACCGGACTAAGCTATTGTGTTGACCAAGGTTGACGCGGGCCGCGTAACCTTGGCCTGTATCTTACGCGGGCCGCGTGGAAGGCAGATTACACAACTATAAATAGCAGGCATCAGTTTTCAGTTTCCGTCGCTCATTTCTTTTTCTCAATCTCGAATTCTGAAAGCATAGACATAATATTTTGGGTATTATACCCCTAATTAGCGAGGTTCTGCTCCATTGTAAGTATTATAACCCCGGTTTCATAACAGTTACGTTGCCCGATTGATTTAGGGTTCCGTAACAACTGTCGTGGTTCTGCCCGACGTAGTTGTTGGAATGCCGTCTCGGGGAGGGTATTATTAATAATTTCAAAGGTTTATGGTACTAATCAATGTACATTTGTATAAATTATAGATTATAGCCAGGAAACCCTTACGAAAAGCTTAAGACAGCAATGTGAGTTTATCCTCTTTTTGTTAATGTTTTTGGAATGTTTTACAAAACCTTAATTGTTTTACAATGTGATTAAGCGGTGATTGAGTCTTTGTAGTTCTTCAATTACTGCCGGTATTATGGGGTTTTGTATACAAAATTTACTACGAGTAGTAGTAAGTCGGGAACGACAGTGCATTACCATTGGACGACGAGTTAGCCAATGGGTAATTTGACCATAGCCATAGATTCGGTCGAGTGGAAAATACTGAATGAGTAATTGTGAAGAAATAAACAATGTGATCGCTCTCAATACTGTTTTAATTGATAAAATATTTCTTGATTAAACTGGGATTCACTCACCAGTATTTCCGACTGACAAATGTTTTTAAAACGCGTTACAGGTAACACAATGTGAACAGCTAATTAGTGAAAAGCCAGCTGGAGAGCACTGAAGGCTTGGGAAAAATGTGGCTATAAAAGTTACCTAATAAACGATGTTTTAAATTCAATAAAATAGGGTTTGTCCCTATAAATGTATTGTAATAAGAAACTTGGGTTTTGCCCATGTGTTTATTAATATCAAGAATGGTGGTTTTACTCTGATAAATATTTCCTAACTACGGTCCTGATGTAATTTCCGCTGCGAGACTAAACAAACTGATACCACCAAAATCTGTGATCACGTCCGCCCGTTCCCGGGGATTAGGCATCGGGGGTTGTGACAACTGCTCTCTCTTTATGTCAGTGCTTTCCTCAAGGTTGATCAGTCCTTGATTGGGCAGTGCTTTGTCATCAGTAGATTGTACCAGCAGTGCTTAGATCTCAGCAGTTTTCTGGTTTCATCAGTAGTTAGAAGAACAGCAGCAGTTGTATCTGGGCAGTGGATGTAAGACCATCAGATGTTATAATCTCCTTCAAGGGAGAAGACTTAGTGTAAACTGCTGCTTATTGTGAATCCACTGTTATGATCCGGTTTTGGCTTTCATTATCTGTTCCTCTGGTAGGGTTTAATCCCAACAATCTCCCCCTGGAACAGATAATGCCAAAACTCTTCATTATTCTGGATCTTTATTCCTCATCAGTAGTTCCCTTGCATGTCTTTTAAATTCTTCTTCAAGTTCTTTGGAACTTGTATCATCCTCATCCCTGCACAGTGAAAGTTCAAGGAGATCCTGCAAATCTTCAACACTAAGGCCTAGTGCTTCTTTCCTTGATATGTACTTCACTTCGCCATTGGATCTGACCAGGGTCAATACGTGGGTCTTTTGATCAGACATCCACTTTAGTACTTTTAAACCCAATGGGTTTCTCGGGAGAGATTTATTTAAAGATGAGTTGGGAGATGTTGGCCTTGTGAAAACTTGCAGACTTTCCGACATTCGTTTGAAGGTCATTTCAATAACATTGTTTGCTGCAGCTATGTCTTCTGCAGTCTCCTTTTCTATCTACTCCTGTCTCTTTTGTTGATCTGGCTCAATGTCTGAAACTTCTGAAGTATTTGGTGATGTAGGCTTAGTTAACACCTTCTTAAAAAGGTTTTGAAGTTTTTCCGAGCTCTTTTCTTTTAGACCCATTTTCATGATGGTTTCTGTGAAGTACTCAACTTCCTTTTCCTTTACCTCTTCACTAGTCAGCTGTTCTCCTTCTTCTCGGTTTGACACAAGAATAGGATTTCCTGTTGACCTGAACAGTGTTTTGAGGTTTTCAATATGTTGTTCAAGCTTCATCATTTGTTCATGCTTCTTTGAAGTTCCTGAAACAGTTATCTTCCTTTTCTTCAGCCTTTCATAGGCTTTATCAGTATGCTGCTTTGACCATTTTGATATGGCATTGGCAGTGTCCACTTTTGCATCAACCAACTCCTGTTTCTTTCTTTTGTACTCAGCTGTTAGGTCAGTGATGAACTTTTTGTATTTGCTCCAATTTGGAGCATTTTTCTTCTTTCTAGGATTGTTCTTGATTCTATCAATCCTATCAGCTTCATGCTTTAAAGCCACTATTGGCCATTCTTCAAATTGGATTTCTTCAGTAGGATAAAATTTTTCTTGCATGATGTATGCAAGAAGTTTTCTTCTCATCTCTTTTCGTTGATCTGCCTTTTCTTTGCTCAGCTCTTGTGCAAAATCTTTTATTTGTCTGACTTTTGTGAGCAGAAGTTCCAATCTTTCAGCAATGGCTTCATCACCTTGACCTTCACATTCAACCTTGGCTCTTATCTTAGCCTGTCTTGTTTTGAGCTCAAGATATTCATCCATGTCTTTTGGAACCATGAAGCCAATGAGTGAAGGAAATCTTCTGTCTGAAGGATCATCATCAGTGTAGAATTGCCTCATCTCATTTTTTATAGCTTCTAGTTCCAACGGATATTTTGCAGCAGTGGGATCATATTCGTCCTCATTTGGCTGAGTAAGTTTTCTTTTTCTGGTGTAGAGCTTTGCTGGTTGTGATGTGAGACTGGTGAAAACAGTGGTGGATGGCTGACTCACAGTGGTTGAAACAACTGGTGTTTCAACCGCTGTTGTCATTACAACTGCTGATATGTCAGCAGATGTCTTCTGCTTTTGAGCAGGGATTGAAAATTGTGAGGTAGTTTTTGATGGTGGTGATGGTAGTGGCGAATCATAAGGTATGAAAATCCTTCTCCTTTTTATTGTAGGAGAGGCTGATGATGTCTTGGGTGGCTCAGTGGTTTGAGATTGAATGGCAGTGGTTTGTGTTTGTGATTGACTAACAGCTGTTGAAACAACTGGTGTTCCAACTGCTGTTGTCATTACAACAGATGTTTTAACATCTGTTGTCTTCTGTTTTATGACAGGAGGTAATGGTGGTAGGGCAGTGGTTTTGGTGGTGTGTGGTGAAGTTGTGTGTGTTGATGAGATGACAGCTGTTTGGCTACAGCTAGCAGTTTTTGTAACTACTGGTGTATCAACTGTTTGGATGGAAATATGAGATTTTGTGGTTTGAAATTTTGACCCTGTTGAGGATTTAGATGGCTGTTTTTCTTGTTCTGGTTCGACATACAGACCATCTTCAATTCCCTTCTTCTTCAACTGCTGGATTTTCTCCCCCTTTTTGGCATTATCTGGAAGGGGGTTATCCATGAAGAAGATAGTGGAGGGAACTTTTCCACCATGGGCAGTCTTTTGTATGCTGGCCTTTATAGCCTTGATATCTGCTTGAGTATCTTTGAACCTTGATTCCACCATGTTTGTCAGCATTTGTACATGTATAGCATGCTGCTGATCAGCCATTTGTTTCTGTTTTTCAAGCATGGGTTGGAAGAGATTCCAGAGCTCATTTGCAGCAAATGCTTGTGGTGGAGCAGGTGCTTGAGGTGGAACAGCAGTGGATTGTGCTTTTTGAGCTTTCAAAATCTCTTGCACCATATCCTTTATTTCAGCAACTGAGGCTTCCAGTTTTTCAACTCTGCCCGTCAATTCCTGATATTTTGAATCATCACCTACGTTAGTAGGATCATCTGAATCCCCACCAGCAGTGGTTATATCAATGTGTGACTTAGGAACTGAGTCCCAAAAATCACCCATTGATGCCCCTTTTTCTTGGTACTGGGGACTTCTTTCTTCAGCACTTGATAAACCTTTGATGATACCAGTGGTTAAAACTAACTCACTGGTGGTTATCGAAGGTGCTATAGAAGAAATTGACTTTAAGGGAGTCTTACTAATGAAACAACTGTCCAACTGAAGATCTGTTGATCCATCAGTTGTAGTTGCTGCTCCACTTGAACTTCCACCAAGAGTTACTTGTAACTCAGGGGGTGTAACCTCCTCAATTGTTGCTGGGATAGCAGGAGTAGTAGCATCAGACCCAGTCACTTGTGGGAGTATACTCTCAGTGACAGGTGATAGAGAGGAACTGGTTTGTGTCTGAGCTATAGCTACTGCATGCAACAAAGGTATTATTGATTGTGGCATTATAATTGGTGAGGGTATGGGTGTTGAAAGAGACATGTCCTTGGGATCAGGATTGAGGAAGATGGATCCGATTGGGCCCAGAGCTTCATATTGTGGGGTCCCTGTGCTTACAACCTGACCCTTTTGTGAGGGTGCAGGAGGAGTTTGAGGTAAGGGTGGAGATCTCTCTACCAACTGCTGTGAGGAAGTAGCAGCAGTGGTTTGTTGTGACATTTGTGTTGTCACAGGCAGTTGATCTGGGATCTCATGTTCCAGAGTTGCCTTTTTCTTGGGTTTGGTGGGCTTTTTATGAGATTTTCTTTTGGTCTTTTTGGTAATATCAGGTGTGGGTTTCAAAGCAGTGGTTATGCTGCTATGATCACCTGGAGCAGTGGGCTCAGCAGCAGATGTCTGAGGAGCAGTGGTAACTGCTAAAATCTGCTCAGACACCTCTGCTTTTGTTTTTATTGGTGCCATCATTCTAGAAAATGTTTCAGTTGTTAACCCTTTTATTTGAAAATAGGCACCCCGTTTGAGCAAATTTTCATTTTCTTTTTCAAGTTTTTGTTTAAAATAGTAGCTTAAAAATCTTGGAAAAAGTAAAAATGATTTGCTATCAGCATTTTTTACCAAGTCATTGAAAATCTCATGGGAATAGTTGTAATTTCATTATTTAAAATAGCATAGCCCAGACATTGAATCTTCAATGGTATTTCGTTAAACGCTGTTGTTTTATTTGAAACACAACTAAAAAGTGTGTGAAATAAAAACCTAGGTGCAGAAGGGAAATAACCTTTTTGTAAGGTATCTACCTTTGATTGTTCTGCATACCCTCTTGATGTATGTAAAATGCAACATATAAATTACATCAAATGAGGCATAAAACTAACCCTTTTTAAGTACTAATATTGGAAAAAGAGTGTTTTTGTCTTCCTTTTGTATTTTCAGGATTAAATGAGCTCAAAAACGCAAAAGAAGCAAAAAGACAGCTAAATCCAACATAAATACAAGAAAAGGAATATTAGTGGACTGCCCGACCCCTCAACGGCACCTTCCAAAGCAAAGTAGAGAAATCAGAAGACTGAACACGCCCCGTGCTCAGCCAGCACGGGGCCGTGCCCAAGAAGCAGCAGAAAAGACAAACCTATAGAAGCTTCTATTGCCCACCACGGGCCGTGCTCAGCGGACACGGGGGCATGTCGAAAGTACAGCAGGCGCATTTATTGTAATTGCGAATTACAATTAATGAGGAGAGAGATTGTCAGACGGACACGGGGCCGTGCCCAGCGGACACGGGGCCGTGCCCAGCTCTCTGTTCAGCCTATAAATAGGAGTGCTTGGATTCATTTCATCTCATCCCTTGGCACACCACCTCTCTCACACTTCATCCACCACCCACCACCATCACAACACCATCATCCACCACCATCATCCATTGTCCATCGTAGAGTGTGTGAGTCGTCTCGGGATCCAAGATTGATCGTAAGAGTTCTTGACAATCAAGGCCATGTTTGCCTAAGTCTCTTACATCACTTGGTGAAGACAAAGTGTCTAGTATAATACTTTTTATTTCTAATCTTTTGCACTTTTTATTTGGTTTTGTATTAATGACTTTAATAACTAGTTACTTATGTTGAAGGTGATCTTTCCTTATCGTTTGTCCGTGGTGTCTTGGCATTATTTTACTGTCTATATAAAATAAAGGATTTTCACCATTCATATCTCCACGGTCTATATGGAGATATGTTGGCTACCTGGTCGGGGGTTAAGGGAACGGTTTGGTAAAGGTCTTGCCATTGTTCAGCGTTTAGAGGTCCTGCAATGGACCTGGGTCAAATTTAGTAGGACCTCCTTCAATACTTCACGGTATTGGATGGCGGGGGTCCAAACTCTTTGATCCCCTCATAAGTTAACTACTATTAATACTATAACCCGGCTATTTAGGACTGTATCCCTGCTGACTCAGACTACTTAGCCGAGGGTAACGTCACCGCCAAAAGCGGGGCCTACCACAATACTGCATTAATAACTTAATTCATTATCTTCCAATAATCCACCCTTTTAGGATTGTATCCCTGCTGACTCAAACTACTGGGGTGAGGGTAACGTCATCTTCAAAAGAGGGGCCTACTACAATAACTAAGATAATCTCTTAATTATGTGCAAAAGTGCGAAAATAATCAAAGGTTATACTAGATACGAGTCGGAACCAAGTGATTCATCTTGTCTCTCTGTTTTTCTTTTATTTTTATTTTCAGCATTTTAGTTAGTTTTTAATTTTCTTAGTTTAAAACATTTTTCTAAACTTTTATTTTGGTTAGACGTTGAGGATAAACCGGTACTAAAAGCTCTTGTGTCCTTGGACGACCTCGGTATCTTACCAACGCTATACTACACTCAACGATGGGTGCACTTGCCCATATGTGTGTTTAGTGTTAGTGAAATATCGTGTTTTATAAATTTAAAACTTGGCTAAAATAAGTGTTAAAAAGGGCTTAAAATATACACCTAAAATAAGTAACACTTCGCACGCATCACCTCTTTTTAAGAAATCCTTTTTCAACTCGGCTTTATCAAAAGTAGGTTTACCTTTCTGATCATCGAGTTTAAAGACTTCAGAGATTGATTGTGGAGTGATTTGAATCACTTTACCCTATATCGAGGAGTTAATGGCTATGACCTTATCATCTTGTTTTTCAAGCGTAGCCTTTTTCCAGAACTCTCTCTGGGTTTGTAGATAAATGGGAGCATCTGCTGTCAACAAAGTTTTGTACTTTGATGCAGATAATGTATCAATGATGGAGTCGAAGGTGTGGTTATCGGTGGGCTTTGTGAGCAAACCCAGATAATTATGAGGAGATTTGTATGGTATCTCGATGGATTCTTCGGCCGTTTGAGCGACCTTTTTGGAAGATGATGATGGCTTTGATTTTGATTTCGTCATTTTTGCGGAGAAGAACGAAAAATGATTTTAGGAAGAAGGGTTGGAAACTGCTTTGAGAAGAGAATTTTGGAATTCAATTCGACAGTGTAAAACCCTATTTGGGGGTTTTGATCAGGGTTTTATTTAGGGAAAAAGTGATCGCTGATGTGGCAGCGGTTATTATGATCTGAAGGCTAAAAACTGACCACGTGTCAACAGATGATGAAGAGATGAATTATGGAGAACAGTTGTTTTGGAAACCACTGATGAAGCAAATATCAGTGGTTACAACGGTCAAAATGAGGACAGTGGGTGATTTTTACTATCATTGGATAAGTCACTGATTTTGAGCATCAGTGCTTGTCAAGAGAGTGGAAGGATCAGTGGTTGACTTTCAACAGTGGGCAATATTTAGTGAGCAGATGTTTGAACAAAACAGTGATTAGGGTAAATGGTACAGATTTGAAGGACAAGTATTTCAGCAACTGTATAGAAAAGTTTCCATTCAGGTTTTTGCCACATGTCAATTTCACATTTTGAAGCTTTTTCAAATTTCTGACAGTGGTTTAGTACCCCAGATGATGTAGACTTTTTACTAAGGCAACTCATTCTTGTTGTAATACTTAAATTAACACATGAGTACCTAAGTATTTTAAGCACTTTTGACAATCAATCTTTGATCAGTTTTAAAACAAACTTGAGTTAAGCATGACCTTGATACATGAACCATTTTCTTTTGAACCGTTTTGAGGAAGATATTACCATAAAAAATAAATGTAATATATCCTGACAGGAGATTGAACTTTACTATCAAAAACCAGTAAAGGTTCAAAATATATTATCAAAAAAAAAAAAATAGGAAATAACATATCCTGCTTTATTTGGAGAAAATCCCTTTTAAAAATATTAAAGAATTTTCTGAAAACAGCATAAAAAAGAACTGGCATAAATTTCCACTATAGTTCAATTCATATCAATCTCAAGTTTGTGAAAATGGTCAGTGGTTGAACAACAGTAGTATGACATTTTAAATTTATTTTGACCCCTATTTGGTACCATTTTCATGTTGATTTATTGTCAAAAATGAGGACACATGTACACAAGAGCTTTGAAAATCCTGTTGTAGACTTTGTTACCATGTGATGATTCTAAACATTTGTCTAGTCCTCTTGTAAGTTCAATCACTGGGAACACTATTGTCACCTGAACTTTCCTGAACCAATGATCACAAACAGTTGCTTAATGACCATTATTACCCCAAGCTTTGACTCTTAAGTGTTTTATGTTTATACTCTTTTCTTCAGACTTCAAAAGTTTTGAGATAAACACACTTCTGAGTTTTTGTGAATTTTCTTCTTCCATTTTTACCCTTCCCAATCATAAGTAATGAAATACTTACTGAGAGGCATTTATAGAAGGAATACTTGTTCCAAAATCATTTTGCAGTAATGTTTTGAGAGATTTGGACATTTCTGCACATGCTTATGCCAACCTCCTCATTACCTATGATCTGGACATTTTTTACTCCTGATTTTCTTCATGTATTTTAACATAGTTGATTTTGTCCTTTTGAGGATCTCAACCTGTTCTCAACACATAAGATCTGAATGACTAAAGTTTTAATTTCCCTCTTTTTACGTTAGCAAAAACACTAATGTTTTTATGTACATAGGCTTTTGTTAATCTGAGGTTCATACTTTAGCATCTAATATAGTGACATCACAATTTTCATAACAACAGTTGAAATCTATTTTTGAAAATATGAAATAATCCCATAGTTTAACAGATATGTTTTCAGATCTGAAAACTATGAGTGACTTGTGCATGATATCACATGTTGTGTGAAATTTGTGTGTCATATGACATCTTGGTTGTTTTACAGAGTATTTGAATATCATTTTTAAGCATTATTACTCATTACTATGTTTTTCAACAAAATACAACCAACCTTAGTATCAATGAATTTTGAGCCGAACTGTTATGTCAAATTGATTGTTAGATCGAATTTGACTGTCCAGGCTCTGATACCAATTGTTAGGATCGGAGGCTCTCATGATTGTGCTTGTTTGTGTAAATTGAACAATCAATGAATACGAAAACATGTAAAGTGCAGCGGAAATGAACAACAAACTTTGTAAACACAATCAAGGAAGAAAATAGTTTAGATAAACACATGATTTGTATTGGTCGAAAGATTACAAAGTCAATCAAAGGATTACAAAGCATGCTTACAGACTAAGCTCCCCCTCAGCCTGATACTACAGTGGTTGGTTACACAAGATGAAAGGATTGAATTGAGGAGAAGATCCTGTACACGGGGCCGTGTTCACCAGACACGGGGCCGTGTCCAGCCTTCTGTTTCAATCTTTGTTTTCATTTTCTGGTCCCGAGACTCAGTTGTGGTCTGCTGAGTGATTCTTATGGATCAATACTCAGGAGGTTACAACTACACCTATGATGAGGATGATTATAGGGGTAATTATTGCACTAATTGTCGTAATACACGTTCGATTCAAAATAATCACTCGTATCAACCATCCAATTCATACGCTTACTATGAGGAGCCCAGGTACGAGCCATCAACTTCATACACATCCTATGAAGACCAAAGGTATGAACCTCCTCCCTCATACTCATATTTTGATGAACCAAGGTATGAGCCTTCTTACTCATACTTTGAGGAACCAAGATATGAGCCACCACCTTCATATGCTTATTATGAGGAACCTTGGCGTGAACAACCCACCTCATATGAGTATTATGAAGAATAAAATTACGAACCTTATCCATCATATGCTTACAATAAAGGACAATGGTGTGAACCATCAACTTCATATGGGTATTATGAGGAACAAAGGGTCGAACAACCGGATTCAAGCTTAGAAAATAATGATTCTTTTTCTATAACCGAAGTGACCGATAGGATATTAGAACACATTAGAGTTATCGATCGATGTATAAAAGAAGCTTGCGCAAGGGAAGAGGAGTCCCGCGCAAGAGAAGAATCAAAAAGGAAGAGATAACTAAAAATGAAAAAATGGAAGAACAAATAAGTGAAAAACCGACACATGAGTTAAACAACGAAAAAGGTGAGTCCAACAACGTTAAAATCCAAGAAGAGTCTAATTTTGAAGAAATTAATCTCTTGACACCTTCTTTCGAAAATCATTGTTTAGTACCCACTCATGCTAAGTTTTTAAAAGAGTTAAACACTAACACTAAAATTGACGAAACGGTAAGTGTTAAGTTAACTAATGATCAAACTTCGCTAATAAAAGAAGACCCATTTGAAATTAACATCACACCGGTTCCATGTTTCTTTCAAAATTCGTTTATTAGTAATGTCACAATCGATAAAGATCTTTGTGTTAACATAATGCCTAACTACATTTTCGAAAAATTAAGTATTAGTGATTTTTCTCCACTTCAAATACCCATTTTTCTATCCAATCGGAAAGTAATAAAATCAATCGGTATAGTTGAAGATGTTTTGGTTCAAACAAATCAAATGGTAATCCTAACCGACTTTGTCATCCTCGATGACGCTCCTCTAGTGTTGGGACGACCATTTGTAAAAACTCACGAAGCTTTGAAAAACCGGAAGTACAACAATCTACCTCTTCAATTAGGGGCATTTAAAAAAAGTGTCGATCTCGAACGATCAATGAAATATCCATTCGGCAATAATGACCCCCTAATTGAAGATGAAGATGAACCACCCGATACAAGTGAAGAGATTGACCACTTTGTTGAAGAAGAGGTCGCCATAGAACAAACTTTTAAAGTTCTTGATCGAAACGAGCAACCAAATAAGGAGTCTCCTAAAGACCCACCACTTGAGCTCAAAGAACTTCCAAAAGGTTTGGAATATGCTTTTCTAGACAAAGATGGTAAGTTACCTGTAATTATTTCGTCTAAATTAGATAACTTAGAAAAAGAAAAACTAATTAATCTTTTGAAAAAACACAAAAATGCAATAGCTTGGAAACTTGTTGACATAAAAAGAATTAGTCCTTCTATGTGCACACACAAAATTTTGATGAATGATGACTACAAATCGGTCATACAACCACAACGTCGAGTAAATCCAAATGTTCAAGAAGTGGTTAAAAACGAAGTCATCAAATTACTTGACGCCGGACTTATCTATCCTATTTCCGATAGTCCTTGGGTAAGTCCCGTCCAAGTAGTTCCAAAGAAAGGAGGTATGACGGTAATTACTAACGAAAAGAATGAATTAATACCAACAAGAACCGTCACAGGATGGAGAGTATGTATAGATTATAGACGATTAAATGAAGCAACAAGAAAGGATCACTTTCCTTTACCCTTCATTGATCAAATGTTAGAAAGATTATCCGGTCATAAATTTTACTGTTTCTTGGATGGTTTTTCAGGTTACTTTCAAATCCCGATAGCTCCCGAAGACCAAGAAAAGACAACTTTCACATGTCCCTATGGAACTTTTGCTTATTGACGCATGCCGTTTGGTCTATGTAATGCCCCCGCAACATTCCAACGTTGCATGGTAGCCATTTTCCATGACATGATAGAAAAGACAATGGAAGTCTTCATGGACGACTTTTCTATCTTTGGGGATTCATACGACCAATGCCTCGATAACCTTGAACGAATGCTATCCCGATGTGAGGAAACTAACCTCGCCCTTAATTGGGAAAAATGCCATTTCATGGTAACGGAGGGAATAGTACTCGGTCACAAAATCTCAAGCGAAGGAATGGAGGTGGATCGAGCCAAAATAGATACCATTTCTAGATTACCACATCCATCCTCCGTAAGAGCTATTAGAAGTTTCCTAGGGCATGCCGGATTTTATAGACGGTTTATCAAAGACTTTTCAAAGATCTCAAGGCCTCTAACAAAATTACTTGAAAAAGATGCTCCTTTCATCTTTGACAAGGATTGCAATCAAGCATTTCTAACCCTAAAGGAAATGCTAGTCAATGCACCTATCATGATAGCACCTGATTGGAAATTTCCTTTCGAAATCATGTGTGATGCTAGTGACTTTGCAGTTGGAGCTGTCTTGGGACAGAGAAAAGAAAAGCATTTCCACCCAATATATTATGCTAGTAAAACACTTAACGATGCACAAGAAAATTACACAACAACTGAAAAAGAGTTACTAGCTGTGGTATTTGCTTTTGATAAATTTCGTTCTTATCTTGTTCTTTCTAAAACTATAGTCTATACAGACCATGCAGCCATTCGATATCTCTTTAAGAAGCAAGACGCAAAACCACGTTTGATTAGGTGGATTCTACTCCTCCAAGAATTTGACATTGAAATCAAGGACAAAAGAGGAGCAGAAAATACCGCAGCAGATCATCTTTCACGCTTAGAAGACCCAGCTTTGGAGGCAACCAGGGACGAGCAAATCAACGAAAAATTTCCAACTGAGTCCCTGGAAATGGTGGAATATAAGGAAGAACCATGGTACGCCGACTTTGCTAACTACCTAGCTAGCGGTATAGTCGCAAAAGGATGGCCACATCATCAAAGAAAAAAATTCTTTGCCAATGTGAAACACTACTTTTGGGAAGATCCATATCTTTTCAAAATGTGTGCCGACCAACTCGTCAGACGATGCGTACATGGTAGTGAAGCACGAAGAATTCTCCGCCATTGTCATGAAGGCCCATACGGAGGACATCATGGTGCTGCCAGTACCGCACGAAAGGTATTCGATTCAGGATTTTATTGGCCAACCATTTACAAAGATGCTCAAAATCTTGTAAAGACATGTGATGCTTGCCAAAGAACAGGTAATATTTCTTCCAAAAACGAAATGCCACAAAATGGCATTCTTGTTTGTGAAATTTTTGATGTATGGGGACTCGACTTTATGGGACCTTTCTCACCATCGAAAGGAAACAAATACATACTTGTGGCAGTAGATTACTTGTCTAAATGGGCCGAGGCCGAGGCACTTCCAACAAATGATGGAAGAGTAGTGGTAAGTGTAACAACCCGCACTTTTGTGCATTGTTACTACTCGTTACACTCGTTACGCCTAGCACCAGAGATTCGGATCATAATGTAACTATATCGTATACATCGCTATTCGAAGGATAATCGCATATTTTCGATATACAATATCACGATACTACACTACTATCACACTAACACTCACAGAGGCATTGAGTGAGGACCTATTCTACCCTCCTCAGTGGCCGTGAGGTGTCGAACGTAAACAATTAACGCTAACAAGAACTCTCGGGTGAGTGCTGTAGCTCCAGTCGTCATGACGATGATGACAATACGAGTAAACGGTACCCCGTCAGTCTTTGTGGCACTACACGAAATAACGTTCACGATGACATCAAGAAAGGACCTACACTACCCTCATTGATAGCCGTGCAACGTCGATAATAATCGCATACTCGAATCAGGAACCGACTGTTAATTATCGAAACTTTGGGTTATTAATACGTAAATATGACCCCTAGTGATATATATATATATAATAATAATAATAATATAATAATAACAATATATTGATAATATAAACTAATTATGGGATGAACGCACTTCGAAAACTATCAAAACGGTCAAGAAACTGAGAAGTCCAAGCGTCAGGATAGCTATCCGGACGGATGGACCATCCGGACGGATGGACATGCGCACGGATGGCCATCCGCACGCATGGGCCATCCGCACGGATGGGCTATCCGGGCCTGATCCCTCTTCTTCTCCTCTTTCGCCTATAAATAGCCTGCCACACCACTATTCAAGTGATGTGACAGCTCCTGTTCAACCACACGCGCACCAAGACCCTTTTCTCTCGATTCCTCTCGATTCCGGTAAGATTTCAACCTAAAACTTGTACTTCTTCAATCTACACTCGATTCTACATCATTCTATCTTTCACAACTCAAATTCTAACCGTGAAATCTACGGATTTGAGGCGTTTTGAGGTGATGTCACCAAAAGTTCTTATGAACTTCAGGTTGGGGTCTCATTTCACTATAAACGACTCAGATCCAGGTGATTTCCACATGTTTTAATGACTAATCACACCTAAATCTGTGCGATTTCGAGTTAACCATGAAGAACCACCATGAACGGCCAGATCTGATGGAACGGGGTGATTCCCGGCCATTAGAATGAGTCGGAATTGACGGAACTTCAAGTGTTAGTGCGAAATTACACAACCCTAGTAAAAGCGAACGTATTTTTCCTTCCGTTAAACACTCGAAGCAGTGCTCAGAGTGCGAAACAGACGTGTCAGTCCGCACGGACAGCATGTCAGTCCGCACGGACAGCATGTCAGTCCGCACGGATGGCATGTCCGTACGGATGACATGTCAGTCCGCACGGATGACATGTCACCCGCACGCACATGTCAACCGCACGGATGATATGTCACCCGCGCGCACACCAATCCGCACGCACAAGGTCAATCCGCACGCACACCCATCCGGACGGATGACTTGTCATCCGGACGGATGACCTGTCCATCCGCACGGATGGGAACAGTCCAATCAAATGAATAACTTTTCAAGGGTAATCTCGCCTAACCGTATATCGTTTACTCTATTCTTCAAGGATCAGTACAGACACACTCGCAACCGACTCAATCAAGTTGTAATCTCGCTAAATACGCACTGTGAGTATACTTGACCCCTTTTTAATCAAATTTTGGGTGTAACATACGTTTCTAACAAATCGAACTGATCAAACGAAATATTCAATCAATCGAACTATCACTTGCGAATAACTGTTATGCATAGATATACGTGATGCTAGTTACATATGTGCTAGGGCTTATACTCGCGACGTCCCACCAAGACTAGTATAGTACTATTGCGCCCGACGGGGTCTAGTTATGCCATCGTACATTCGAGCATCGAGGACTTAGTTGGTAGTATCAGTTTTGTGAGTATATATGTCGTGTATTACGTTTATGCATGTGGAAATTCGCAGCACTTTTAATCTATTATGCTATACTATCAAACCTGTATACTCGCCAATACTTTTGTATTGACAAACTATTTTTACGTATGTTGCAGGCTAGATCGCAGACAATATCAAATCAAGCTAGGGAGTCTAGAAACTCAACAAAAATCTAGGTTGTCGGATTTGTATTGTTCGAGAGGACAAGAAATCTGTGATAGCTTATGTGATTGTATTATTTGTTAGTATGGGATAACGAATGTATTAAATATTATCGCAATATAGTTGTTATGGATTCTCTTGAGCAATCTGATTCGCCTAGTGCCGCGCCCCGATGATTCCGCCATCGGTTGGGGTGTGACAGTAAGATTTCTGAAAAAATTATTCTCTCGTTTTGGCACACCTAAAGCTTTAATAAGTGATAGAGGTACCCATTTTTGCAACCATCAACTTGAAAAATTTTTAACAAGATATGGGGTCTATCACCGGGTTTCGACAGCATATCACCCTCAAACAAACGGACAAGCCGAAGTGACTAATAGAGGGTTAAAACGAATACTCGAAAAAACCGTAGGGTTAAATAGAAAGGAATGGGCTGATAAATTAGATGATGCTTTATGGGCTTTTCGAACTGCTTATAAAACAACGATAGGTACAACCCCATATAAGCTAGTCTATGGAAAAAGTTGTCATTTGCCAGTAGAAATTGCACACAAAGCCTACTGGGCGATCAAAAATGTAAACTTAGATCTAGAATTTGCTGGTAAAAATCGGTTTTGTCAAATAAATGAATTAGACGAGCTTAGGAATTATGCATACTCAAACTCCGAGATTTATAAGGAAAGAATGAAAAATTTGCATGACAAACATATTAAACCTAATGAATTTCGGGTAGGAGATTTAGTTCTTTTGTTTAATTCACGACTTCGATTGTTTCCTGGTAAATTAAAGTCTAGGTGGTCAGGACCTTTTTCCGTCACCCATATTTTTCCACACGGTGCAGTAGAAATCAAACCTCGAAATGGGCCACCATTTAAAGTCAATGGCCAACAGCTGAAACTCTATCACGGATTTATTAAGGATGAGGAAGAAGAGATCTCGCTTCAAACCGTGGAAGAATAAAAACATCATGCCTGGTAAGTTACGAACGATTGAGATGACAAAATAAAGCGGTAAGTTTTCTAAACCATAGCTTATGGGAAAAAGGGGCACTCACACGCGCACATCAAAAAAAAAAAAAAAAAAAAAAAAAAAAACTGCTCGGCACGAGGCCGTGTCCGCTGGACACGGGGCCGTGTTCGCGCTGCAGACGGGATAAAACCCCTTTTCAAAACAGTTTCTTCATTCCACACGCCCCGTTTCCCCACAAAAGCTCTGGTTCCAGGCGATTTTTCGCGAAATTTCGACGTCTCTTACCGATCTAACAACGTCAAGGTATGATTCTATCACTCTTAGTAGTTAGATTAGTTGCTTGCATGTAGTTAAAACACCACAAATTTGGGGAAAAATCTAGGGTTCTTGATGTTCATCCAGATCGAACCTAAAATTTTTGCCTAAATCTGTTTGCATTTAGTTAGATTAGTGTTAAGGGAAGTAAATACACTTAGATTGTTCATAGATTCACCCGATTTCTTACAAAATCCCCAAACCCTTGTTCTTGAACCGAAAAAGATAAAATTGATAAGGTAAACGGGATATTTTGGGAAAAACGGTGTTTAGGGTTTCATTTTCGGGGGAAACCGCACCTATTGGACCAAAAATTTTCAAGTTTTCGAAACCGGGTCGAAAAATGAAGTTTTTGAGTAACAGACCTCTGGACACGGGGCCTTGTCCGCTGGACACGGGGTCGTGTCCAGCCCGCTGTTTGCGGTTTTGTCCGAAAACATTTCTGTTTCGTGCTAATTTTTGGTGTATTCTTTCAGATGGCAAAGTTCACAAGGTTCAATGCAAGTGAGCTTGATGCAAGGGCAAGGTATGAGGTTCTTCAAACAAGACCCGAAGAGTACCCCAGGAGAGCTTGCACGGATCTGTTAACCTTGGTAAACCAGCTGAACCGATTCAACAACATCGTTACGGGACCACTAGCTGTTGCATTAAACACTAGGCTTCGGTCGGTGCATCAATGCACCATGGAGTTCTACAGTACCTTCAACTTCAATTCAAGGTGTGACCCATTCGACAATGAAGGGGTTGTATTTCGGTGTGGAGGGACAATGTACTCGATCTCCATGGCACAGTTTGGAGCCATAATAGGTCTATACCAAGAAGAGGAATCGGGAAACGAAGAAAATACCGGGGGATTACGAGACTTGGAGGGAAATGAAAGACAAGCCGCATGGGCTCAAATCGGTGAAGGAATCTACGACCCTCGTAGCACCAAGAGTACGAAGCTAAGGGATCCACTCTATCGCTACATTCACAGGATCCTCACCTACTCTCTAAACCAACGTCACGACAGTAGCGGTGTTGTAGGGTTGAAAGATTTGGTTGTCCTCCACTGTATCCACAACCAAAAGCCTCTCGATGTTCCGTATCTCCTGTTAAGAAACATGCATCTCAACCGCCTTGCTCGAGCTCCAACGCCTATCTTCTTCGGAGGATGGGTGTACCGTCTTTTTAAGCATTACACGCAAATTCCAAGAACCTTTGAAAGAAGCCCATGGTCGGGACGAGTTGACTATCACATTTGCCGAGCCATGAACTTACTCTATGAGGCGGAAGACGGAACAATGAGTTTCCAAATAACGCAAGGCTATGCATGGAACCCACAGGAGGCCCTAGTTCTTCACGCACCACCTCCCCACCACCAGTATCCACCCCATGGTGATCCGGGTCAATCCTCCTCACAAGGAGGCGGTTTTCCTAATTTTCAAAGCTTACATGATCTTATGCAGGAAAACCTCATGTGTACCAGGAACGTCTACAACCTCGCCAACAACACATACCACCGGGTCGGAGCTATTGAACGCAACATCAACGATATACAAGACGATATCGGCAGCATCCGGGAGTACATGGCGGGGCATGGGGATGGAGGTGATGAGAGCGATGAAGATATGGAGTAGAGGGTTTGGAGGAGCAGGAGCTGGTTGATGGCGAGCCCACAGGTTTAAGTCCCTTTATCTATCGAACGATTGGTGGCCTGCGTGCCAGAAGTTGAACAATTTACTTTCCTTAAACGCTTTTATTTTCCGTTTTATTTTTCTTTTACTTTATGCTTGGAACAATTAACTGTGGTAATGTAGGATGTTTGTGTTGCTTGGTGTGGTATTAAGTGATGAAACAGGTACAAACCAAGGCTTGGGGTGCTAAGCCTCAGCACTTATAGGGCCAGGATGGAAAAACCGGAGGAAGAAACCTGTTTTTCAGGCTTTCAGACTGTCCACACGGGGACGTGTCCAGCCAACACGCCCCCGTGCTCACCTCCCAGACCTGCTGTTTGGCTTCTGTTCTGCAGAATTTTGTCAGACACGTGGCCGTGTCCAGTGGACACGGGGTCGTGTCCACCTTCTGTAAGTTCTTGTTACTGGCACCTGAACACGGGGTCGTACCCACTCGACACGGGGCCGTGTTCAGTGCCCAGTAACACAAATTTTTGCTTTTTAAACACTATTTTACACATCTAATCAACCTAAAAATTTATTTTTGGGACACATTGAGGACAATGTGTAATTTAAGTGTGGGGGGATGCTAAAACCTTGAATTTTGCAAGTCCTAAATACAAGCCTTACACAAAACTCTATTGGAACCGCTAATCACCCCAAATTTTTTCAAAAATTTCCATTTTTTTTTTACTTGTCTAGGTTTAATTCCGAAAATTCAAGTTCTCAAAAAGGTTATATTTTTACAAATTTACAACCGATAGCGTAGTGATAAAAAGAACCAACATAAGAAAATTATGAAAAGGCATAGCAAACTTATTTAAAATTTGATTATATATACTTGATCACATAAAAACCCATTCCCACAAAAGTGAGTTTTGAGCCTTTATTGAGCACACAATTACATATCATTTGACTAAATGCTCATTTTTCGTTTCTTGTGTGAATAGCCGCTTGGTTCTTACGACTCTAGAACTTGCCATGACAATACATTCCCGGTCCTTATCAACTTAAACCCGAGTAAGTAAATGATGGAGGCATTAGGACTAACCCCTTTTATTTCTACACCATTATTTTTCTTTTTCTTTTACCACCTACCCAAAAATCCCCCTAGTTAGCCCCTTTGAGCCTAAACCTTTTCGTTTCATCACCCAAACAAAAACCCTTTTACCCACCAAAACCTTTTTCATTTTTAACCCTTTATTTTAGTAACAAGTTCGGTTCTTCGTAAAAAAATAAAAAATAAAAAATAAATAAATAAATAAATAAATTTTGTGTGATAATGATGAAGCAAAAAGAAAATAAACAAACAAGTTAATAAAAAATAACTTAGTTTGAATAAAAGCTTCATCAAAATAAAAAGTTGCAAAAATACGAAAACCGACACTTGTTACGCTTTTAGCCCTTTTTCTACTAACCACTAACCCAACCACCTACCTTTAACCCTAGCCTAACCCTTAACCCACAAAGTCCTCTTGATATCTACAAAGGTATAAAAGTTAAAAAGGAGGAGGATTGATTTCTTGGCAAGCCTATGGTAGGAATAAGTTCCATGCCGCTCTCGAGTGATTCACTAAAAATACACCTTCGGCCGAGTGTGAGTGATTTCCCCGTGAGGTATGTGAACTTGTATATAAATAGAATTTTAAAAAGGCATGTTATGCCCAAATAAGTAATTTCTTTTATGAAAAGTTCTAAATAAATCATTACGAATAGGAGTGTAAATAAATAAAAATAAAACCCAAAAAGATCTTGGAAATCCCGACACTCTACGACAAGCCCAAAACCTTCTCTTCTACCTATTCCATTTGGGAGTGTAAGCCACATATTAAAGAGTTTTGCTTGAGGACAAGCAAAAGTTCAAGTGTGGGGGTATTTGATGTATGTAAAATGTAACATATAAATTACATCAAATGAGGCATAAAACTAACCCTTTTTAAGTACTAATATTGGAAAAAGAGTGTTTTTGTCTTCCTTTTGTATTTTCAGGATTAAATGAGCTCAAAATCGCAAAAGAAGCAAAAAGACAGCTAAATCCAACATAAATACAAGAAAAGGAATATTAGTGGACTGCCCGACCCCTCAACGGCACCTTCCAAAGCAAAGTAGAGAAATCAGAAGACTGAACACGCCCCGTGCTCAGCCAGCACGGGGCCGTGCCCAAGAAGCAGCAGAAAAGACAAACCTATAGAAGCTTCTATTGCCCACCACGGGCCGTGCTCAGCGGACACGGGGGCGTGTCGAAAGTACAGCAGGCGCATTTATTGTAATTGCGAATTACAATTAATGAGGAGAGAGATTGTCAGACGGACACGGGGCCGTGCCCAGCGGACACGGGGCCGTGCCCAGCTCTCTGTTCAGCCTATAAATAGGAGTGCTTGGATTCATTTCATCTCATCCCTTGGCACACCACCTCTCTCACACTTCATCCACCACCCACCACCATCACAACACCATCATCCACCACCATCATCCATTGTCCATCGTAGAGTGTGTGAGTCGTCTCGGGATCCAAGATTGATCGTAAGAGTTCTTGACAATCAAGGCCATGTTTGCCTAAGTCTCTTACATCACTTGGTGAAGACAAAGTGTCTAGTATAATACTTTTTATTTCTAATCTTTTGCACTTTTTATTTGGTTTTGTATTAATGACTTTAATAACTAGTTACTTATGTTGAAGGTGATCTTTCCTTATCGTTTGTCCGTGGTGTCTTGGCATTATTTTACTGTCTATATAAAATAAAGGATTTTCACCATTCATATCTCCACGGTCTATATGGAGATATGTTGGCTACCTGGTCGGGGGTTAAGGGAACGGTTTGGTAAAGGTCTTGCCATTGTTCAGCGTTTAGAGGTCCTGCAATGGACCTGGGTCAAATTTAGTAGGACCTCCTTCAATACTTCACGGTATTGGATGGCGGGGGTCCAAACTCTTTGATCCCCTCATAAGTTAACTACTATTAATACTATAACCCGGCTATTTAGGACTGTATCCCTGCTGACTCAGACTACTTAGCCGAGGGTAACGTCACCGCCAAAAGCGGGGCCTACCACAATACTGCATTAATAACTTAATTCATTATCTTCCAATAATCCACCCTTTTAGGATTGTATCCCTGCTGACTCAAACTACTGGGGTGAGGGTAACGTCATCTTCAAAAGAGGGGCCTACTACAATAACTAAGATAATCTCTTAATTATGTGCAAAAGTGCGGAAATAATCAAAGGTTATACTAGATACGAGTCGGAACCAAGTGATTCATCTTGTCTCTTTGTTTTTCTTTTATTTTTATTTTCAGCATTTTAGTTAGTTTTTAATTTTCTTAGTTTAAAACATTTTTCTAAACTTTTATTTTGGTTAGACGTTGAGGATAAACCGGTACTAAAAGCTCTTGTGTCCTTGGACGACCTCGGTATCTTACCAACGCTATACTACACTCAACGATGGGTGCACTTGCCCATATGTGTGTTTAGTGTTAGTGAAATATCGTGTTTTATAAATTTAAAACTTGGCTAAAATAAGTGTTAAAAAGGGCTTAAAATATACACCTAAAATAAGTAACACTTCGCACGCATCACCTCTTTTTAAGAAATCCTTTTTCAACTCGGCTTTATCAAAAGTAGGTTTACCTTTCTGATCATCGAGTTTAAAGACTTCAGAGATTGATTGTGGAGTGATTTGAATCACTTTACCCTATATCGAGGAGTTAATGGCTATGACCTTATCATCTTGTTTTTCAAGCGTAGCCTTTTTCCAGAACTCTCTCTGGGTTTGTAGATAAATGGGAGCATCTGCTGTCAACAAAGTTTTGTACTTTGATGCAGATAATGTATCAATGATGGAGTCGAAGGTGTGGTTATCGGTGGGCTTTGTGAGCAAACCCAGATAATTATGAGGAGATTTGTATGGTATCTCGATGGATTCTTCGGCCGTTTGAGCGACCTTTTTGGAAGATGATGATGGCTTTGATTTTGATTTCGTCATTTTTGCGGAGAAGAACGAAAAATGATTTTAGGAAGAAGGGTTGGAAACTGCTTTGAGAAGAGAATTTTGGAATTCAATTCGACAGTGTAAAACCCTATTTGGGGGTTTTGATCAGGGTTTTATTTAGGGAAAAAGTGATCGCTGATGTGGCAGCGGTTATTATGATCTGAAGGCTAAAAACTGACCACGTGTCAACAGATGATGAAGAGATGAATTATGGAGAACAGTTGTTTTGGAAACCACTGATGAAGCAAATATCAGTGGTTACAACGGTCAAAATGAGGACAGTGGGTGATTTTTACTATCATTGGATAAGTCACTGATTTTGAGCATCAGTGCTTGTCAAGATAGTGGAAGGATCAGTGGTTGACTTTCAACAGTGGGCAATATTTAGTGAGCAGATGTTTGAACAAAACAGTGATTAGGGTAAATGGTACAGATTTGAAGGACAAGTATTTCAGCAACTGTATAGAAAAGTTTCCATTCAGGTTTTTGCCACATGTCAATTTCACATTTTGAAGCTTTTTCAAATTTCTGACAGTGGTTTAGTACCCCAGATGATGTAGACTTTTTACTAAGGCAACTCATTCTTGTTGTAATACTTAAATTAACACATGAGTACCTAAGTATTTTAAGCACTTTTGACAATCAATCTTTGATCAGTTTTAAAACAAACTTGAGTTAAGCATGACCTTGATACATGAACCATTTTCTTTTGAACCGTTTTGAGGAAGATATTACCATAAAAAATAAATGTAATATATCCTGACAGGAGATTGAACTTTACTATCAAAAACCAGTAAAGGTTCAAAATATATTATCAAAAAAAAAATAGGAAATAACATATCCTGCTTTATTTGGAGAAAATCCCTTTTAAAAATATTAAAGAATTTTCTGAAAACAACATAAAAAAGAACTGGCATAAATTTCCACTATAGTTCAATTCATATCAATCTCAAGTTTGTGAAAATGGTCAGTGGTTGAACAACAGTAGTATGACATTTTAAATTTATTTTGACCCCTGTTTGGTACCATTTTCATGTTGATTTATTGTCAAAAATGAGGACACATGTACACAAGAGCTTTGAAAATCCTGTTGTAGACTTTGTTACCATGTGATGATTCTGAACATTTGTCTAGTCCTCTTGTAAGTTCAATCACTGGGAACACTATTGTCACCTGAACTTTCCTGAACCAATGATCACAAACAGTTGCTTAATGACCATTATTACCCCAAGCTTTGACTCTTAAGTGTTTTATGTTTATACTCTTTTCTTCAGACTTCAAAAGTTTTGAGATAAACACACTTCTGAGTTTTTGTGAATTTTCTTCTTCCATTTTTACCCTTCCCAATCATAAGTAATGAAATACTTACTGAGAGGCATTTATAGAAGGAATACTTGTTCCAAAATCATTTTGCAGTAATGTTTTGAGAGATTTGGACATTTCTGCACATGCTTATGCCAACCTCCTCATTACCTATGATCTGGACATTTTTGACTCCTGATTTTCTTCATGTATTTTAACATAGTTGATTTTGTCCTTTTGAGGATCTCAACCTGTTCTCAACACATAAGATCTGAATGACTAAAGTTTTAATTTCCCTCTTTTTACGTTAGCAAAAACACTAATGTTTTTATGTACTTAGGCTTTTGTTAATCTGAGGTTCATACTTTAGCATCTAATATAGTGACATCACAATTTTCATAACAACAGTTGAAATCAATTTTTGAAAATATGAAATAATCCCATAGTTTAACAGATATGTTTTCAGATCTGAAAACTATGAGTGACTTGTGCATGATATCACATGTTGTGTGAAATTTGTGTGTCATATGACATCTTGGTTGTTTTACAGAGTATTTGAATATCATTTTTAAGCATTGTTACTCATTACTCTGTTTTTCAACAAAATACAACCAACCTTAGTATTAATGAATTTTGAGCCGAACTGTTATGTCAAATTGATTGTTAGATCGAATTTGACTGTCCAGGCTCTGATACCAATTGTTAGGATCGGAGGCTCTCATGATTGTGCTGTTTGTGTAAATTGAACAATCAATGAATACGAAAACATGTAAAGTGCAGCGGAAATGAACAACAAACTTTGTAAACACAATCAAGGAAGAAAATAGTTTAGATAAACACATGATTTGTATTGGTCGAAAGATTACAAAGTCAATCAAAGGATTACAAAGCATGCTTACAGACTAAGCTCCCCCTCAGCCTGATACTACAGTGGTTGGTTACACAAGATGAAAGGATTGAATTGAGGAGAAGAACTCACTCAAAACGAATCAAATGTAACAGTACAGAGTACTGCTCCATTTATAGACAATCCAAACCACTGAGGCATCTTAGCTGACGTCACCATGAAAGCGACGTCTAACAGCCTAACAACCTGTATCTACTGTCCTTATACAAACACTGCTAAACCTAACCACTGACTATACATAAAACAAATGACAAACTAAACTACTGCTCTCTCTTTATGTCAGTGCTTTCCTCAAGGTTGACCAGTCCTTGATTGGGCAGTGCTTTGTCATCAGTAGATTGTACCAGCAGTGCTTAGATCTCTTCAGTTTTCTGGTTTCATCAGTAGTTAGAAGAACAACAGCAGTTGTATCTGGGCAGTGGATGTAAGACCATCAGATGTTATAATCTCTTTCAAGGGAGAAGACTTAGTGTAAACTGCTGCTTATTGTGAATCCACTGTCATGATCCGGTTTTGGCTTTCATTATCTGTTCCTCTGGTAGGGTTTAATCCCAACATAAAATACAAGTTAATTTGATCTATAAGCCTTTTATACTTGATATGAATTCGATTATGATTTTAACAATGGAAAGCAAATTTTAATTAGATTTACTTTGGTTTTCTAAATTATAATTAAAAATCTTAATTAGACCCTCTTTAAACTCCTATAATTGAACTGGTTTTGTAGCCACACAAAAATACTCATAATCACCGACCTCTCCCTGCAAGTTAACTCACACCAGGTAAGTTTTCTAATCGATCTCTATTCTCTATGTAGTCATTATTCTCGGTTTCATCACTACCTTATGTGATTACATGTATAAATTTGTCTTCACAAACAAATTTATATCATATGTAATTTTATTGTATGCTTGAAATTCCTTATTTAGATTTACCTATTTCTCTCAAGGTTACCAATTAATTGTTTATTACAGTGAGGAACCCTTTCGGTAACGATGGCAATCGCGTTGTTTAGGAGCATATCTTATCCATAAGTAATATTTGATAAAAGTCAGGAACAATTGCTATGTAAGATTGGTTTGTCTCTAAAAAAACCAGTTTTTACGCATGAACAATAATATGTGGAATTATCCAGAGCAAAAAGTAGAGATGACCTTAAGTTACTGATACTTGATGAGGATGGTCAAATTACAAACAAAACTACAAATGTCGGGTATAAAGAAGTGTTTAGAAATTTGTAAATGTGTATCTTGATTTTACAATGTTTGATTTAATAAGAATAATTCATTTATGTAAATTGGTTTACATATTATAAAATTACATTATTTTTACCTTTAAACCCGTATAGTACGCCACTTGTCAATTTCTAATGCAAAAGGCTCTACAAATTTCCACTTATCAATTTCTAATGCAATTGAGCTTTTAAAATACAAGTTATAATTTTGTCAATAAGCTTTCCAAATTATACCAAAAAAACATAAAATTTTAACTAATTTCTAGATTTTTCTCAAATCACGAATGAAGATAACAAAAATCAAAACACAATTATTTTTCTCATCAATTTCTGGATTTTTCTCAAATCACCAGAGAAGAAAAAAAATCAAAAGCTCTTATCTTTTCCTTTTTCCAATTTTGAAAATCAAGACAAAAGAAAAAGAAATAAAAAAACTGTTATCTTTTCCTTTTCCAAAAACTATTATCTTTTCCTTTTTTCCAATTTTTAAGGTAACAACGAAATTGGTTTATATTTTTAATTAATCAACAAGTAATTATATTTACTTTAGTTTTTAAATTGGATTTGGTTTATATTTTTTAATTAATCAACAAGTAATTAGATTTATTTTAGTTTTTAAATTAGAATTTTAAAAAACCATAATTAGACCCTCTTTAAACTCCTACAATTGAACTGCTCCTCTTTGTAGCTTCACATAAGCTCTCATAATCACCACGACCTCTCTTTGCAAGTTAACTCACAGCAGGTAAGTTTTCTAATCTCTATTCTCTATGTAATCATTATTCTCGGTTTGATCACTACCATATGTGATTCTATATATAATATTGTATTCACAAACATACTTACATCATATGTATTTTAATTGTATGCTTGAAATTCCTTATCTAGATTTACCTATTTCGCTCAAGGTTACCAATTAATTGTTTATTACAGTGAGAAACCCTATCGGTAACGACGGCGATCGCGTTGTTTAGGAACATATCTTATCCATAAGTAATATTTGATAAAAGTCAAGAACATTTGCTATGTAAGATAGGGTTGTTTCTGAAAGAACCCGTTTTTACGCATGGCCAATAATATGTGGCATTGTCTAGAGTAAAAAGTAAAGATGATCTTAAGCTTTTGATACTTGATGAGGATGGTTAAAATACAAACAAAACTACGAATGTTGTGTTTAAAGAAGTGTTTAGAAATTTGTAAATGTAATATGTATCTTGATTTTATATTGTTTGATTTAATAAAAATAATTCATTTATTTAAATTGGTTTACACATTATAAATTACATTATTTTTATCTTCAAGCCCGTGTAGTACGCGGGTTTATAAACTAGTTTAGTTTATAAAAGAAACTATTTGGTTATTTTTAATTTAATTATTTTTATTTGTTAAAAGAAACTATTTGGGCATGACCATTAAATTAGTTGACACGTGGATTCCTAACTATGGAGCTACAACTCTAATTACACATTGGTCATTCCTTACTTTCTTTAGGGGACTGGGGGTGGGTACCCCTATCACTCGTTGTTCCATATAGCACAGCGCCGTCATCACCTTTGACAACGCGTGAAAGAATCAACGCGTGGAAAACTTCACGCGTTGTAAAAATTAGATTGTTTGTGTATGACTTGTACGTTGTGTATTAATACTTGTACGCTGTGATGTTTTTCGCCAGAAATTTGTTGGCTTCGCCAGAATTTCGCCGGAAAACTCGGTGCAGGTCGAAGAAGATGGCTTCGCCGGAAGTTTGATTCCTTTCTAAATCTTATTGTTATTTACACATTCAGTCCCTGTGGTTTATAGTTATTTACAAAACTTATTTAAATCTTATTCCTTTTAATTTCAACTTTTAAAACTGGCAGGTTTGGTCCTTGTCATAAAAAAATTGTTTCTTTTGTAAACTTGTAAGATTTTTTTTATAACCTTTATAAAAACAAAAAAAAAAAATGGTTGTGAGTGATGGAATTTCATCACTAGTGATGACCACCGCCACTAAAAAATGGTTGTGAGTGAGGCCAATGGGTATGGGGGTCGGCTAGCCCCGGCTAGCTCCGGCGCCGAGCCCCCCACACCGCCCCCCTATGCCTCGGCCCGGCCCAAACGACTCACACGGGACGAATGAGACGAAGCAAGCTTTCACCATTTTCAATATATTACCGTTATTCAACGGTTATTTTTCAAAAAAAAAAAAAAATTCAATTTTTCTATAAAACACTCCCATTTTCACCATTTTTTCCCCACTTTCAACCAACAACCCTCTTATTTTTATACCATTTTCTCTCCACTTTTATAAAAAAATATTACCTTTTCATCCACAATGCCATCTAATTCTTGGTGGTCCTCGTCTTCGGATGAGGAAGAGGAGATGTTTATCGCGAACGTTGTGCTACGGGCGGCGGAGATTCTTATCGAGGAGGAAGAGGAAGACCAAGAGGAAGAAAACGTTATTACCACACGAATACGGGTTAACAGAGACCGCCAAGGTTTATCATTAATAAATTTTATTATCCTTATTTCCTCGTATTTATATATTTTTTACGACAGGAGCGCACGAGAAATTGGTGAACGATTATTTTTCGGATGCACCCCTTTACAATGCCGAGATATTCAGACGCAGATTCCGAATGAGTCGTCGGTTATTCACACGGATTGCTGATGATTTGGCAGGGCTAGACCCGTTTTTCACGCAACGACCCGATGCTCGCGGTTATAACGGGTTCACCACGTTACAAAAGTGTACTGCGGCCATTCGCCAACTGGCGTACGGGACAGTGGCCGACGCTTTGGACGAATACTTACAAATGTCGGCAAGACATACGCGGGAATGTTTGTATCGGTTTTTCCGTAATGTGGTGAAACTGTATAGCAAAAAATATTTGCGTAAACCAAACGTGTATGATGTTCAGCAGTTGTACCAAGCTCATGAAGCACGGCACGGGTTTCCGGGAATGCTCGGTAGTATTGATTGTATGCATTGGGCGTGGAATAGATGCCCGACTGCGTGGCGCGGCCAATATACTCGCGGTGATCACGGCTATCCAACCGTGATACTTGAAGCCGTGGCATCACAAGATTTGTGGATCTGGCATTCTTTCTTTGGTCTCCCTGGTTCACTCAACGACCTCAATGTGTTATACCAATCGGCGATCTTTACCGATGTCGTTAATGGAACCGGTCCGGACACCCGTTTTACAGTTTCTGGGGTTGAGTATAGACGTGGGTATTATCTTGGTGACGGGATATATCCGTCTTGGTCTACAATTGTGAAGACTATTCCACATCCCGAAGACGAAAAAAGAAAAAAATTTGCCAAGCGTCAAGAAGCTGCAAGAAAAGACATCGAACGTGCTTTTGGTGTCTTACGGATAAAATGGGCCATCCTTGAACAACCGGCACGTGCGTTCACACCGAAGAGATTTGGTAGAACATATTTGGAACAACTTTAACGTAGCGGACGGTGACGAGGACGAAGACGAGGACGAAGACGAAGACGAGTAGTTTTTTTTAGGAAATCTAATTTTTTATTTTTCGGTAATTTTTTTTTAAGGAAATGTACCTTTTTTTATGTTATGAAATGAATTTTCTTTATTTTTATAAAGTTTTTATTAAGTTAATAAATTAAAACTTATAAAATTATAAAATAATGAGGTGGGGCCCCATCCCCCACGAGCCTCCATCCCCCTCAAATATGATGGAGGCTCATCCCCCACGAGCCGCCTACGTGGCGCCTACGTGGAGGCTCAACCCATTCAAGCCCATCCTAACCATACCCATTGGCCTGATAGAATAGTGGTTGCTGACATGACGGAACATGATTGGATGTTTGTGAGTGATGGAATTTCATCACTTGTGACCACCCTATCTCCCCTTATCACATCACACACATTTACTTAAAATATTGCTTGTTGTTCATGGCCTAGCCAAGTATTTTTTTTATCCATTACTCCCTTAGCTATTCATCAGCCTACAATAGTCGTTTCTTACACTTTGGTATCTCCATTCAGAATCATGCAGTAAAATATCCTTCACCAGATGAGTATTTTAGAACAAACAGATATGATTAACCAGTTACATATATGGATTCATATGTATTGTTCTAAATTATACATGTAGGTCATACAAACAGAGACGATTGATCAATTACAAATACGCATTTGTATGTATTGTTCAAAAATACATAATGTTTTTAAGACAAATTATGACCTAACACTTCGATTTTATCAATCTCAGCATTCAAGTATCCAATTCAAATACCAAGCATCATATAGATAAAAAAGTTAACAAACTGGGGACCTAGTTGTCGTGATCATGGGCCAAAAAGCTTGCTATCCATAACGGTGGGTTTTTTTTTGTTGTTGTTGTTGTTGTTGTTGTGAATGACTCAATTGATGGGGAAGAAGACAATGGAATGGATGATTTGATAAAATCCTTGCATTACAAAAAAAGAAAAAAAAAAAAGAATGAGTTAAATGATTGGTTGTGGTGGGTTCTCCAACTAACGGGCTGTTTGTTTATTTCTTAATAAGGCTCTTAATGGTTCAGACCTCTTGCTAGTTCAACACTTAATTATTCAGACTGTTTGTTTTCACGAGCAGATGTCTGAATGATTCAGACATTTGTCTCTGAATGGTTAAGCTTTATACAGAGTCTGAATGGTTAAGACCTCTAATCTGAATTGGTCAGACAATAGCCTCTGAACGGTTAAGCATTATACAGGCTCTTAATGGTTCAGACCTCTTACTGGTTCATCACTTAGGGGCTGTTTGGTAGCCTCTGAATTGTCATTAAGAGGCTACCTCTTAATGGAACCATTAAGAATTTTACCAATGAGAAGGTTGAAGAATGTGACATGTGATGATTTACCATTCAGAGGTTACCTCTTAACCATTCAGACTTGAGGTTACCTCTTATTCATTCAGAGGTTTTAAACCATTAAGAGGTAGCATCTGAATGGTCATTAAGAGGCTACCAAACAGCCCCTTAATGGTTTAGACCTCTTACTGGTTCAACACTTAACCATTTACCCTAATTCATAAATAAATGGAAGTTCTTTTTGGAGTCACTAGGTTTCGGTATTCAAATATCTATCAACTTGATTACAACTTTTTGGGGACTGTTTAAAAGGATGGCGGGTGCAAACAAAAATTTTAACATTTTCATCTAAAGATAAATTCATAGGAAAAATTATAAATACACTTACTAGTTACTAACACATTTGTGACATTCTCGATGAGAAGATTCAGAAGAGGGACAAGAAGTGATTCTTTAAAAGATCATGTTGTCTCAAGGTCCCATCCTCGTTGGCACTCCTTACCAAATTCGATTCCCATGTTCTATCTGCAACAGAAAATAGTGGTCTCAAGGAATCAAGTTAAAAGCTTTTACAACTAACCAAAGTTATACTGGAACCTAACTAATGTCCAATTGACACATAACTTGTAATAAGAAACCAAATATATCTTAGAGTTAAATGTCTGGTTGGTCCTTATGGTTTGCAGATATTGCAGAATTGGTCATGTTGATGCAACAAATAATAGACCAAGGATAGTAGCTGGGATGGTTAGGCAAAAGGGTTGAAGGGTTCAACTTTGCCTAACGCAGGTCGTGGGGTCCCCCCACGTTTGCAAGACGTGGAGAGAGGTTCACTAGATTTGTTTTGTTGTTTGCTCAAGATCCTCCTCTGAAGTGTGTTCAGATTCGGATGTACAAGCAAAAGGAATGTGTGTGTTGAGTGTGAAAGAAAGTAACTTGCATGAAGCAAGTACTCGAGAGTAATGATCAGAGATTCTCCAAGAATCAGTGCCGATCGGGATGTCCCTTAGTAAATGAAGTGTCTAATTTATAGGAGAAGACATCACTCAAAGAGGAATGTATTTGACTAGTGCCCATGCTTGCAGTGGGGGACTTGCCCTTTAAGGGGTTGAAGCCTTTTGACCCGCGGATAATAGAGTGTGTTCTGTGGACCTGCGTTGCTTTTGCGGCTGGTGAGTTGGTGAAGCAATCCAGAGACGTGACCTTTTACTATTCCGCATTGCTTTATCTCAACTCCCCAGGTTTTTAACCTTTGAACCATTTTGCCTTTTGAGCGTTCACGTATTTAAGTTATTTATATTTGGTCTTGGGCTACCCCCGTCATCAGCCCCCCAAGTCAGAGGTTTTTGGGGAATGAGCTCAAAGACTTTTGGCTTTTATACGTGTATTTTACTGCCTAAAGGCTTCAAGGGTTCAAAGCTTGAAGGGTTGGAAACGGTTGAGGTTTTTGAATTTCGAAATTTGACAAGACAGTTGACATGACTTGTGGCAGTTTGTCAGGCGGCGGTTTTAATTCTATCGCCTAATTATATCACTTATTATCTCATTAATTTACATATATTTTGACAGAAGAACATTACTTGCTCTCTTTTTTCTCAAGTTGTCCCCCTTTTTCAAAACAGGTTAGTTTCCTTTGCTTATTTTCTGTTTAATTTCTCATATCATGGGTGCTCGTAAGGATTTGGCAAAGTCGTTTTCTCGAATGACTCAAGAGGAATTCGATTTGTTTTGTATGGAGTGGGGTATAGGGAAGAAGTTTAAACCGGTTGCACCGGCTTGTGATAAGTCTGTCGATCAATGTCCCCCTGGTTCGATTGCTTTGTATTGTCGACATTTTGAGTTTTCAAATCTTCGTCATTCGTTTTCAAACTTTGTTTTGAATATCTTGGAATATTATCGCATATCTTTTGGTCAAGTTCACCCCTTGGTATGGCTAGGGTTTTGCATTTTGAAATTTTGTGTCGGGCTTCCGGGTATGATCCCACTCTTATATCATTCCGCCGTTTTTTTTTTCGATTGGCTAAGAATGGTGATTGGTTTACCTTCGAGACCACTCAAGTTGACACCTGTTTGATTTCATCTATGGTTTCTACCCTTGGGGTCTGGAAAGACCGTTTTTTCTGGGTGTCAGAGGAAATTGTTCCTTTTAAACTTGTTTGGAGACACCCGGATGCCGTTTTGAACGAACCTGAGCCTTCTGCGTCTGATATAAATACTCGGTTTTTAGAAACTCTTAGGGAATGTTCTTCACGACTTCGTCCTTTTCCCGAGCATTTATTGGTGTTATTGGGTCTTAGTAAATTGTAGGAAAAACGTGATCGAGACCCGGTGCTCATGAGAGATGGGAAGGGTATGCATTTGTTCTTCTCGCGTTCTTGTGTTCCTATTTCTTTGTTTGCTCATGTGTTTTTATGTTTTTTTTGCAGTCATATCTGCACTTGACTTTATCAAAAGTGATGATACCTCTTACGTTGCCTTTGATGATGTTGCTGCTACCCCGGGTGAGGATGCGGTTGTTAGGGGTTCTGATTATAGGTTCGAGGGTTCTGGGTATGTAAATGTCCCAAATGTTAAAGGCTTTACCAAGGCTGCTGCTTCCAAGGTTTCCACTCGTCGTTCCCAACGCTATCTGAAAGGTGTTGATCAGCCATCTGGTTCGGAGGCTGTGGATGTTAGTGATGATATTGAAGTATCAGGAGATCAGGCCGTTGATATTGGCAAGGGTAAGGAGAAGGAGTTAGTTGTTTCAAGCAAAAAGAAGAAGTTAATTAAGAAAGGTAGCACTCCTGTCATTCAAGGTCCGTCAGTCAAAAGCGTTGAGAGCTTCGAAGGTTCTGAGGGTCAAGAGGTTTATGTGCCCTACTGGGGTGTTAAAGTTGGAGATAGTTTTAAAGATCCGGCTGTTTGTGCTGAAGCCTTAGCTCATTTCTCTCCTCCTGGTGTTCGAAGCGCTATTTCAGAGATGGAGGCTGATCATCTTATTTCTAGGATGATGCTGAGTTCCTGCAACCTTTCAGCCTTGTTGGCTGAAGGTGTTACTCATATTGCCAAAGGCATGCAGGAATATGAAGAGGCCTCTAAAAAGAAGGAAAAGATGAAAGCTTCGATTGCCCCTATGAAGAAGGAGATTGATAGTTTTTCTGAAAAAGAGCTGGCTTGGGTCAAGAAAGTGGGTGAGTTGACGAGAAGACAGGAAATTGAGATGAATGATATCAAAAAGGGTTTCGAAGCTGACCGATTGAAGCTGAAATCTGATAGGGAGGCCTTGGTTGTTCAGCAGAAGGCTTTTGATGGAGAAAAGATGGCTTGAAGTCTTTGGTTTCCCAAGCCACTAGGGATAACAAGTGGCTTATTGAGCAAGGTTTTCATCAGGTTGTTACTTATCTTCTTCACTCTAAAGAGTTTAATTCTGCTCTTGGTGAAGTTTACACTAAGCTACTCAATCTGGGAAAACACCAAGGTTTTATTGCGGGTTATAAGCTTCACGAGTCTGGCCATCCTTTGGAAATATCTCCCTTGTACCGTCCCGAGGCTTCTGATATCTTCAAGAGTTCCGTTGAGCAAATGGGGAGGCTAACATACCCGTATGTGAGCCAGGTTGCTTCTTGCTATGGTAAGCCCCTCTCCGTCTTGCAGGAACTAAAGCCGGATGGTCTTAATGAGAAGGTATGTGTCGAAGTGCTTAGCTCTCTTTCAAGGAAACGATCCTATTCAGGAGATAGCGAAGATACCCTTCCTGGAGAACCTGATGTTCCTAAAGATGCCGACTTAGAGGGTTCAGCTGTTGGTGATGAGTGCCCGAAGGCTAAGAAGATCAAGAAGACTAAGAAGACCAAAGGTAACAGTTCTGGGGCTTCTAAGCCTTCTACTGATGCCTGATATTCGTAGCTTTCTTAGCACTTTTTAAGACAATTTATGGTTTGTAATGTTAACTTCAAACAATATTAGGTTTTGCAGGAACCCTTAGGGTTCCTGTTATGTGGTTGTGTTTTAGGCCTGTATGGCCGTTTGGACAATTTCTGAACCTACAAGTCACTAGGACTTGTTTTAACTTATGTTTGGATGGTAGGAAGTCTTTCAAGGCTTTCTTTGCTATGATACCATGTTTAACTATTTTCTTTGTGTTGTGTTTTTTATACTTGTGCTTATTTTGTTAAGGCAGCTTGTTTGGCTTCAAGCCTTCAAGCTTTCTGGCTATCCTGTATGTAGGTTGAAACCTTTAAGGCCTTGAGTCGACACGTGTGTAGCTTGAAGCCTAGAAGGCTTCCTAGTTTAGTGGCTTGGCTTGGCTTGGCTTGTACATTCGAATTTTTCATAACTTTTTGTTCAAGTTGTTGCATTGTTCCTTAGGTTATTTCTGTTTCTTGTGACTTTGTCTTTTTCAGGTTTGTGTTGCCTTTATGTTTTTTATACCTTAAAGGGTTCAATGCTGCAGTCACTTAGCCTTGGTATTTTTAACAAGAAGACATAGCACCTATCCTATTTATTTTCACTTGATTTCGTAAGCCTGTTTGTTGATTATTATTTTTTTAAGGCTTAAGGAACATTTGGTGTAGGCTGTTCAAACCCGTCTATGAGACGACTTTGCTTTCAATAATAAGTCTCACGGAGTTGTATTGATTTAGGAACTCACCCCTTATATAGGTTCATTCAACCCTTGAACCTATTGAGCGATGTGGCCTGGGAGCTCATCCCTTTACATGGCCCTTGCCATGGAGTTTTTTGCTAGGTTCTCAACCTGATCTTAGGATAGAAAGACAAATTTGATAAAACAACTTCATTCATTCAAGGGATACTTGTTTTTACAAAAGATATTCAAAATGCCATTCTTGAAATACAACTTGTGAAATACAAACCAATCTTTCCTGTTTAGACATGGAACCTTTTCAGGGTTTTTCCATTCCAGTGTCTTTGAAGCCTTTTACCTTCTGAGCCTGCTAGCTTGTAAGATCCACCCTTATGTGCCTCGAGGATGGTATACGGGCCTTCCCATTTCGGGCCAAGCTTTCCTTGATTCTCTTTTTTACTAGCTTCATTGTTTCTAAGGACCAGGTCTCCTGGCTTGAAGCGTTCGTTCTTGACTCTCTTATTGTAGTAGGCTTCCATTCGTTGCTTGTATTTGGCTTCTTGAATTGCAGCTTGGTCTCGTGCTTCCTCTAGGAGTTGTAAGTTCAACATGGTCTTTTTTTGGTTTGTTTCGGGATCCATGTTGACAATTCGTTATGTTACAACTCCTACTTCAGCTGGGATCACGGCTTCAGATCCAAATACCAAGCTATAGGGTGTTCTTTTATGGCTTGTTTTTTCGGTTGTTCTTATGGCCCATAGAACACTAGGCAATTCTTTAAGCCAGTTGCTTTCGTACCTTCACAATCTGGTTTTGATACCTTCCACTATGCTTCAATTCGTCCTTTCAACTTGGTCGTTTGATTGCGGGTAAGCCACTGAGCTGAAAACCTGGTTGACTCTGTATTCTTTGCACCAAACGCTGAAAGGCTTCTCAGCAAATTGCTTTCCATTGTTAGTGACAAGTACTCCCGGTAATCCATAACGGCAAATAATGTTCTCCCAAACAAAGTCAATGACCTGTTTGCCCGTGATCTTTGCAAGTGGTTTAACCTCGGGCCACTTGGTGAAATAATCTATGGCCACCAACAGGAACTTCACTCCACCTTTGCTTGGGGGAAATGGACCGACAATGTCCATCCCCCATTTATAGAATGGCCATGCTGAGGTTATTGGGACCAGATCATGCTTGGGACTTTTTGGGATTGGTGCATGAATTTGGCAGGCATCACATTTCCTTAATTGCTATGCGGTATCCCGGTGCATTGAGGGCCAAAAATACCCAAGGTTCATAAGTTTAGCAACCACCGACCTAGCTCCGAAATGAGCTCCGCATATACCTTCGTGAATCTCTTTGATCAAATACTGACTTTGCTCGGGACCAACACATCTTAGCAAGGGTGCAAGATAACCCTTTTTGTATAGGGTTTCAACTTGTAGTATATACTGCCTTGCCTTGATTTTAACCCTTTCAGCTTCTATTTGATCACTAGGCAACTCACCGTTTTTAAGGAATGTCTTGATTGGAGTCATTCAATTTGGATCTTCTTCGGTGATCACGTCTTGAACTTCCAACTCATCGATTAATGGAGCCTTTAACACTTCTACCAACACCTTCTTGGTAAGGTGGGAAAAAGTGAGAGATGCAAGCTTACTCAAGGCATCCGCTTTCTTGTTTTGGGACCTGGGGATTTGCTTGATGTTGCATGTTTGGAAGGTATTCATCAGCTCTTTGGATTTTTCTTTGTATCTTTTCATGTTGGGCTCCTTTGCAACGTAGCTATCATTCACTTGGCTCGAGACCAACAACGAATCTGTGAACACTTCAAGCTTTTGGACCTTTATTTCTTTAGCCAGTCTTAAGCCGGCGATCAGTGCCTCATATTCAGCCTCGTTGTTGGTGGTCTGAAAATCAAAACGGAGAGCATACGTGAACTCCAACCCTTCTGGGTTAATCAAAATGAGCCCAGCCCCTGACCCTTCAACGCTTGAAGCCCCATCGGTGAAAATTTTCCAGGCTTCAAGGTCTGAGGGTTTAGTGGCAGCGGTGTTCACTTCAGTGACTGTTTGCTTTGGGACTTCTATAATAAAAGCAGCCAAGACTTGGGCTTTGATAGCTTTTCTTGGGACGTAGGTGATGTTATGCTCACCTAGTTCCACTGCCCATTTGGCTAATCGTCCCGAGTTTTCTGGTTTTTCAAGCACACTCTTAATAGGTTGGTCGGTGACCACTTGTATAGGGTGTGCTTGAAAATACCTTCGACGCCTTCTAGCTGTTTGAACTAGGGCTAGGGCAAGTTTTTCAAGAGGAGGATATTTGGTTTCAGCCAATTTTAGGGTTTTGCTGAAGAAATAAACGGGTACCTGGACCTTGTCTCGCTCAATGGTGAGGACCGCGCTGATGGCCTCTTCAGCAACTGAAAGGTACACCGAGATTAACTCTCTCGTTTCGGGGGCTGCAATGTCAGGTAGGGAAGCTAGATGTTGTTTCATCTGGTTGAAGGCTTCTTCAGCCTCCTCAGTCCATTTGAAGTCCTTCTTATCAGAGCAACACTTGAGCGTTTTGTAAAAGGGTAAAGACCTTTCAGCCAACTTGGAGGTAAAACGCTTCAAGGCTGCAAGCTTCCCATTTAAGCTCTCAACCTCCTTCTTGCTTCTCGGTGGTTTGGTTTCAAGAACAGCTTTCACCTTATTTGGATTGGCTTTAATGCTTTGTTTTCCCACAATATGCCCAAGGAATTTACCTTCCTCAAACCCAAATGAGCATTTCTCGGGGTTGAGTTTCATGTTGACCTTCCTTAGGTTCTTGAAGGTTTCTTGGATGTCATCGAGCATTTGATACTCCGTTTTGCTTTTGATCACTAAGTCGTCGACATATGCCTCCATGTTTTTACCAATTTGACTTGCAAAGGCCTTGTCAACTAGGCGTTGATAGGTTGCTCCAGCGTTCTTGAGGCCAAAAGGCATCTTTTGGTAACAAAAGATCCCTTTGTCCGTATGAAAGGCCGTCTTCTCTTCATCCTCTTCCTTCATGAGGATTTGATGATAACCTTTGTAAGCATCAAGAAAACATTTGAACGGGTAACCGGTAAGGGAGTCGACCTTGAGATCAATTTCTGGTAACGGGTAACAATCTTTAGGGCAAGCCTTGTTAAGATCCTTGAAATCTATGCACATTCTCCAAGAATTATCCGGTTTTCGAACCATCACCGGGTTTGTAACCCAGGATTGATACTTGACTTCTCAGAGAATGCCGGCTGTCACAAGCTTTTCAACCTCTTGGCATGCAGCCAAGCTTCTTTCGGGTGCTAGACTTCATTTCTTTTGGACGACGGGCTTGATATTGGGCGGTATTTTCAACTCATGTTCAGTGATGCTTCGAGGGATGCCTGTCATATCTTCCGGGCACCAAGCAAAGACGTCGCTGTAATGTGTTAACAACTTTTCAAGATACGAGAGGGTTTCTTGTGAAAGGCTTGGATTGACCCTTATCTTCTACTCTGGGTACTTGGGATTTATGATTAGCCTTTGCTTATCTTCCTCACTTTTGGAGCTTTCACCTTCAATCATGTAGGCCTCCTGAGAAGGTTGAAGGGTTGCTATTCCCCTCTCGGTGGGAAATTTGACGGTGCCATGGCCAACGGACACAGCCATATTGTAAGGACTCTCAAAATTGTCCTAAAAATACCCTTAAGTAAAAACCCGAACCCCTGAAACCATACTGTACATGAAAAATCAAGAAAACAAGAAATATGGTTCTCAGGCGGGCCGCGTAAAAGACAAGCTATGTCTTACGCGGGCCGCATCAACTCATGTTTTACCGGATAAGTGTTCCGGATCCAAGTGTCGCCAACGTGTCACACCTACTGATGACCAATCAAGGCTACTCGTAGACTAGGCGGCCTCACGGGCCGCGTAAATGTTAACCTTGGGTTTACGCGGGCCGCGTGAAACCCTAATTTTAGCTATAAATAGCTTGTTGCATGCACAGTCTGATGGTGTCGAAACGAACTTTCAAAAACGAAGTTTTAGTACTCTGAAGTCGAAAATATCAATTATATTAGCGAGGCGCTGCTCCAATACTGGGTATTAACTCGATCGCTGCTATGATTCAATGTCCGATCGATTAAATTATCCAATGGATGTTTAAGTGCTGCCCACATTAGGGTTTATGCTTTGTCATTCGTCGTGAATACGATGGATGTTTAAGTATCGCACTTTGTCATTCTTTGTGAAGGTTTAATCTCGTGAGTTATCGTAAATGCTGTATTAGTTACTAACCGAGTTCGTGTGCATGTTATTAAATTTAGATTAAAAGGCTAATCAGTAGGCTAGGCTCTGCTCAAATAAATCTGCAATGTGAGTCATTCTCTTTTTATCAAATTTAATTTCAAAAGCATGTTTATTTTCAAGGTTATAATTACAGGGATTAAGTCTTTGTAGTCACCAAATTACAGCCGGTATGTGGGGTTTTGTATACATTACTTGATAAACTTCACCATTGGACAACGAGTTAGCCAAGGGGTGATATGACCATAGTCACAGACACCATCGGGCTAAGAGGCTACCGATGGATGTTCGAGTGACAAATACTGTGGGTAGTTGGTTGATATCAGGAAACATTGTAATCGCTCTTAATACTGTAAATTATAACAAACGTGTCGTGTTAGTAAAAAGAATGATTCACCAGTATTTCCTGCTGACAAAACCTTTTTAAAACATGTTTCAGGTGATCTGTTGTGATCCAGGAAAAAGTGTCGCGAAGCACTACAAGCTTAAGGAAGTGGCTCAATATAAAATAAAGAAACATGTTTTAGAAAAATAAAGATTTCTCCGTGAAATCATATGATTGTAAAGTACCGAGGTTTATCCCGAGTTGTGAAATAAAATAATCGGGAAATTTCAGTTTTAAAAAGATCCTGATGAAATCTTCCGCTGTTAAACTCAATTAAATAAATACCACGGGATTTTCTGGCCCGCGGCTCCTGAAACGGGTCAAACCGGGTCGGGGGCCGTGACAGAAAAAGGTGGTATCAGAGCCACTGATTTAAGCCTATTAAGTATTTAGAAAATACTTAATTTTACTGATTACCATTTTTGTGATTATATGTTTTATTATTTGAATATTTGTTTACAGTATGGGTAAGCAAAAGCTTTCAAATATCTATCTTAAATTAGATAGGTCATCAAAAGAGAAAGGAAGTTCATCCCAAACAAATTCCTCAAAATACCCAACAGATATTGATGAAGAAATATTTGTTCGAAAGGCACACTACGAGGAACCACTATCTCCTAATAAAAGAAGTTTGATTATTAGGAAAAGTCAGGAGAAAATAAAGAAATCCCGAGAAAAGAAAGTTAACCAGAAAACCCAAGAATTAACCAGTAAACCACCATGGGAAGACAAGTTAGATGAAAAATGGGCAGATCTTTATATGCTAGCCACTGTAGCCGTAAATGCAAATCTTTAAATATTCTGACTCAAGTTTTAGCACCCTTATTACCTATAAGCCAGAAACTTTATCCAGTAAATAAATAAGTTTACCGTAAACCCTAATATGTTTTAATTATTAGTTGTCTTTTGTATTAAATTAGTCACACGGTATGCAATAATATTTAAAGGGTTATCTGTGAAATTTTGTTATAAAATTTAACTTAGCAATTTTTATTTTGCATATATGATAAACAACATGAATGACTTATTAGAAGCCCTTCAAAATCTCAATCTCTATCCGGTGAAAATAGAGGTTTCTAGAGATTTTACTAGTTACATACCAGATATAGAAGAACCTATGGAATTCAACGCTCCACCTCCGGAGAAACCCAAGCCTAAGAAAAGAAGAAGATTTGTAGGATGGAGGCGTATGCGCAGGAGGAAACCCACAACTAGGAGAATTCCTAAAATAGAAAATCACTTAGATAAAGGAAAAGGGATTGAAGTCGGGGAAAGTTCTAGGCAGATGGAAAAGGAGTTTGGGGAAGGTTCTAGGCAAAATCAGATGGAACTTGGGGAAAGCTCTAGACAAGTTGAGGAGTTACCATTTCAGGATGAATTGGATCGCGCATTGGCGAGCTGTGATATACTCAGGCCTGTCAATAATAATTTTTACTCTTATCCTGTTGAAAATCAACTACCAATAAACTTAGAACCAGTAATCCCAGAACCTATAATCCACACCCAACCTCTAGGAATGGACGAGTGGTGGACTAATGACTGGCAGTTCCAAAACCTGCTCAACAGTCCTTATCCCTTTCTCCCTCAGTTCGACCCAGAACCTATACCAAATCCACCCATGAGCAATGAAAATCTAGCTGAACTCCGCCACTTTGGCGAGGAGCTGGTGGATGCAGGAAATAGGATCAGGGAAGTAGGAGAACAGATCTCCTGGAAATATGACGAGAGGGAACGTCGTTACTGAAATACCAATTGACGAGGGATAGTGTGGTGTGAGAATGTGAAACTGTGGTTGTAAAATAAATAAGTAGAATATAGTCTGTAAAATAACTATAAAATAAAACTTTGTAAGATAAATGGTGTGTATTGATGCATATTATAAAATATAAAAATGGGAAATCGAGAAATCGATAGTTTTGGCTATATGTGTGTTGTGAAATTTATATGATTATTTGTGTATGATTGTTATTTATTCGATACTAATAAATTATATATATTAATTATCAGATGGAAAACGCTAATAATGAACCAGTAAACGAAATTAACCATTCTGAGCAACATCCGGAGGATCAATTTATGACTAGGCAAGATATGGAAAATATTGTTGCTCAAGGAATAGCCAATGCTATTCCAGCAATACTTGCTGCTGCCCAGAAACCTGTTGAACCTCAACAAATCATTCCTAGTAAACGTATTTCTGAAGATAACTTCAGTAATAGTGTAAATGGAGGCGGTAATCATACTAATCACGATATGATCCACGGCAGGCTCCGCTCCCTAAGAAAATGAAAGCTGCAACATCTGGTTGTACTTACAAAGAATTTCTTGCTTGTAAACCCACTGAATTTGCAGGCAATGAAGGAGCGACTGCGGCACTGCGTTGGTTAGAGAAAACCGAGGCAGTGATTACAATAAGTAAATGTGCCAAGGACGATAAGGTCATGTACGCGCCAAATCTTTTCAAAGAAGGGGCGCTAGAATGGTGGAATACAGTACTTCAAGCCAAAGGAAGAAATATGGCATATGCCATGAACTGGGAAGAATTTAAGAGTCTTGTAGAAAGAAAATTCTGTCCCGAATATGAAAAAGATCAAATGGCAAATAAATTCCTAAATCATCGAATGGTAGGTGTAGATTGTCGAGGGTATACTTCGACATTCTTTGAATATGCTAGAGTGGTACCAACACTGGCTTCGCCAGAACCGGTACTCATTTCTCGCTATATTTGGGGATTAATTAGCGAAATCCGCAATATTGTTAAAGCTGCGAGACCTCGAACTATTGACGATGCGGTAGAATTAGCTAACACCCTAACTGATGAGCTGGTACGCACAAGAGATGAAAACAGGAAAAAGGAACTGGCACAGAAAATTACCCAAGGATTTCGTATGGGTAATAATAGTAGCTTCAGGAAAAGAGGAACATGGCAATCTTCAACTCCGCCGTTCTGCAGGAATTGCAAAAAGAAACATTATGGAAGATGCAATGTAATCTGCAACTTTTGCAAAACTGTAGGTCATCGCGAAGAAGACTGCAGAAAGAAAACCAGGATCTGCTATAACTGTGGAGAAAATGGGCATTTCAAAACAGAATGTCCTAAATTGGTCAAACCCGCAGACAACAAAGCCAAGCCGGCCGATGGAGCTACCAAGAAGAATGTTCGATCCTTCCAGTTAACTACTCAGGAAGCCGAACTAATTCCTGATGTGATAGCTGGTACGTTCCTAATTCACAACATTTACGCAAAAGTATTATTTGACTCTGGTGCAAACCAAAGTTTCATAAATACTTCATTCTGCCAAGCTCTTAACTTACCCTTAACCAACCTTAGGCAGATTTTACAGTCGAAACAGCAAATGGGAATTTTATTAAAATAGATAAGGTTTTGCAAAAAGAAAATATAGAACTTTCAGGTCATAAATTTCATGCAAACCTATTACCAATGAATCTAGCTGGGTTCAATGTGGTGTTAGGAATGGATTGGTTAGTAACTAACCTTGCTCGAATCCTTTGTGATAAAAACTCTATAGAAATTCGGGCACCTACCGGAGAAGTGATAGTGATTACAGCAGATAAACCACGTAAACCCATGAAGTTCATATCAGTAATGAAAGTTGCTAGTTATGAACGAAAGCAAGGAATAGTATATATGATTTCAGAAATCATTAGTATTAAGGATAAAGAAATTAAGGAAATTCCTGTAGTCTCAGAATACCCAGATGTATTCCCAGAAGAGTTACCAGGATTACCACCCGATAGGAAAGTAGAATTTAGAATTCATCTAATTCCTGGAACTACACCGATAGCCAAGGCACCTTATCGGTTAGCACCTACAGAGATGTTAGAACTGAAAAAGCAGTTAGATGAATTACTAAGTAAAGGTTTCATACAACCTAGTTCATCCCCTTGGGGAGCACCAGTGTTGTTTGTAAAGAAGAAGGATGGTTCGATGAGAATGTGTATTGATTATAGAGAATTGAATAAGGTTACAATTAAGAATCGATACCCATTACCTAGGATTGATGATCTTTTCGATCAACTTCAAGGAGCTAGATATTTTTCTAAGATTGACTTACGTTCCGGATATCATCAATTGAAAGTACAAGAAGAAGACATACCTAAAACTGCTTTCAGAACTGGGTATGGTCATTACGAGTTTACAGTCATGCCCTTTGGATTAACGAATGCTCCTGCCGCATTTATGGACATGATGAATAGAATCCGTAAACCGTATTTGGATAAATTTGTAATTGTCTTCATTGACGATATACTTATTTATTCAAAAAGTCAGAACGAGCATTGTCAGCACTTACATGCACTCTTAACTTTGTTAAGAAAAGAAAAGCTTTATGCCAAATTCTCGAAGTGTGAATTTTGGCTAAAGGAAGTGCAATTTTTAGGTCACATGGTGAATCATGAAGGTATTCACGTAGATCCTGCTAAGATAGAGGCAATTACCAAATGGAAGGTTCCGCAAACCGCAATGGAAATTAGAAGTTTTATAGGTTTAGCCGGATACTATAGAAGGTTTATTAAGGATTTTTCCAAGATAGCTGTACCATTAACTAAGCTAACCTGTAAAGCAGTTAAGTTTGAATGGGGACCTAAACAAGAAGAAGCCTTTAGGATCTTGAAACAGAAATTAACAAATGCCCCAATCCTAGCCTTGCCAGAAGGAACAGAAGATTTTGAAGTTTACTGTGATGCTTCAAAACTAGGATTAGGATGTGTGCTGATGCAACGCAAGAAGGTAATTGCGTATGCATCAAGACAATTGAAAAAGCACGAGGAGAATTATAAGACTCATGATTTAGAATTAGGAGCCGTAATTTTTGCCCTTAAGATTTGGAGACATTATCTGTACCGAAGTAAATTTACTATCTATACAGATCATAAAAGTTTAAGGTACATATTTGGGCAAAAAGAGTTGAACATGAGGCAAAGGATATGGATGGAAATCCTAAGTGATTACGACTGTGATATTCAGTATCACGAAGGAAAGGCAAATGTAGTTGCAGATGCCTTAAGTCGTAAGTATCATGAGAAACAACGACAAGTTCGTGCTCTTAGATTAAATCTACAGTTAGATTTAATGGAACAATTAAAGCATTTTCAAGAAACAGTAATCAAGGATGACGCTGAAGGAATGAAAGGACGAATTAAAGAATTAGAACAAGGAGCTGATGGAATTTGGAGATTCCATAAGAAAAGAATTTGGGTACCTAAACAGGGAGATTTAAGAGATAAGATTTTAGAGGAAGCCCATAAATCTAGGTATACCATGCATCCAGGAAACAATAAGATGTACCAAGATTTAAGAAATAATTTCTGGTGGATAGGAATGAAAAAGGACATAGCTAGATATGTTTCTAAGTGTCTTACTTGTTCGCAAGTTAAGGCAGAACACCAGAAACCTTCAGGTCTACTACAACAATTAGAAATGCCAGTATGGAAATGGGAACTTATAACAATGGATTTTGTTACTAAGTTACCCAAAACCAGAAAAGGTAATGATGCGATTTGGGTAATTGTAGATCGATTAACCAAATCAGCTCACTTTCTACCTACAAAAGAAACCTTTAGCATGGAAAGGTTGGCAAAGTTGTATGTAGATGAAGTTGTATCCTTACATGGAGTTCCACTCTCCATTGTATCGGATAGGGATAGTCGTTTCACTTCCCATTTCTGGACAAGTTTCTAAGAAGCAATGGGAACCCGACTAAATTTAAGTACAGCATATCATCCTCAGACAGATGGAAAAATTGAAAGGACAATCCAAACTCTGGAAGACATGCTCAGAGCATGTGTGATAGATTTTGGTGGAAACTGGGATGACCATTTACCTCTAATTGAATTCTCCTATAACAATAGTTATCATTCAAGTATTGAAACTGCCCCATTTGAAGCACTATATGGAAGAAAGTGCAGAAATCCAGTTTATTGGGCAGAAATAGGAGAAGGTCAATTGTCAGGACCGGAGTTTGTGCAAGAAACTACTGACAAAATCACACAGATCAAGGAAAGATTAAAGACTACTCGAGATCGTCAAAAGAGCTATGCCGACAATCGACGAAAACCACTAGAGTTCCAAATTGGAGACAAAGTACTATTGAAAGTTTCTCCTTGGAAAGGAGTAGTTCGATTCGGTAAGAAAGGAAAGTTAAGTCCAAGATACGTAGGACCATTTCCAGTGATCCAACGTATAGGACCATTTGCTTATCGATTACAACTACCAGAGGAGTTAGCTGGAGTCCATGATGTATTTCATGTATCCAACCTCAAGAAATGCCTATCAGACGAATCATTGATAGTACCTCTCCAAGATATAGAAGTAAACGAAAAGCTAAAATTTGTTGAGAAACCTCTTCAGATAGAAGACAGAAAGGTGAAATTTCTTAAACATAAACGGTTGGTACTGGTTAAAGTCAAGTGGGATTCAAAAAGAGGACCTGAATACACTTGGGAGCTGGAATCAGAGATGAAGCAAAAGTATCCTCACTTATTCCGATGAATCTCGAGGACGAGATTCTAAATAAGGTGGGGAGAATGTAAGGACTCTCAAAATTTTCCTAAAAATACCCGTAAGTAAAAACCTGAACCTCTGAAACCATACTGTACATGAAAAATCAAGAAAACAAGAAATATGGTTCTCAGGCGGGCCGCGTAAAAGACAAGCTATGTCTTACGCGGGCCGCGTCAACTCATGTTTGACCGGATAAGTGTTCCGGATCCAAGTGTCGCCTACGTGTCACACCTACTGATGACCAATCAAGGCTACTCGTAGACTAGGCGGCCTCGCAGGCCGCGTAAATGTTAACCTTGGGTTTACGCGGGCCGTGTGAAACCCTAATTTTAGCTATAAATAGCTTGTTGCATGCACAGTCTGATGGTGTCGAAACAAACTTTCAAAAACGAAGTTTTAGTACTCTGAAGTCGAAAATATCAATTATATTAGTGAGGCGCTGCTCCGATACCGGGTATTAACTCGATCGCTGCTACGATTCAATGTCCGATCGATTAAATTATCCAATGGATGTTTAAGTGCTGCCCACATTAGGGTTTATGCTTTGTCATTCGTCGTGAATACGATGGATGTTTAAGTATCGCACTTTGTTATTCGTTGTGAAGGTTTAATCTCGTGAGTTATCGTAAATGCTGTATTAGTTACTAACCGAGTTCATGTGCATGTTATTAAATTTAGGTTAAAAGGCTAATCAGTAGGCTAGGCTCTGCTCAAATAAATCTGCAATGTGAGTCATTCTCTTTTTATCAAATTTAATTTCAAAAGCATGTTTATTTTCAAGGTTATAATTACAGGGATTAAGTCTTTGTAGTCACCAAATTACAGCCGGTATGTGGGGTTTTGTATACATTACTTGATAAACTTCACCATTGGACAACGAGTTAGCCAAGGGGTGATATGACCATAGTCACAGACACCATCGGGCTAAGAGGCTACCGATGGATGTTCGAGTGACAAATGCTGTGGGTAGTTGGTTGATATCAGGAAACATTGTAATCGCTCCTAATACTGTAAATTATAACAAACGTGTCATGTTAGTAAAAAGAATGATTCACCAGTATTTCCCGCTGACAAAACCTTTTTAAAACATGTTTCAGGTGATCTGTTGTGATCCAGGAAAAAGTGCCACGAAGCACTACAAGCTTAAGGAAGTGGCTCAATATAAAATAAAGAAACATGTTTTAGAAAAATAAAGATTTCTCCGTGAAATCATATGATTGTAAAGTACCGGGGTTTATCCCGAGTTGTGAAATAAAATAATCGGGAAATTTCAGTTTTAAAAAGATCCTGATGAAATCTTCCGCTGTTAAACTCAATTAAATAAATACCAAGGGATTTTCTATCCCGCGGCTCCTGAAACGGGTCAAACCGGGTCGGGGGCCGTGACACATATAAAATGCACGCTGTCCCGGCCTTCCGATGATCACATCGTAGTTTGAAGGTATATTGATAACCACAAAGGTGAGTGGTTGGATTCTCTCCTTCTGTCCTTCGCTGAAACAAACATCATGTGTCAGTTGCCATAAAGGCTTGAGGGGTATATCGGCAATACCTTTTATGGAGGTTCCGGTGGGTTGAAGCCTTGAACGTTCTTCATTGCTTAGACGGTTGAATAACTTCCCAAACATGATTTCGTTGGCAGCACCAGTGTCTATGTATGTTTTACTTGTTTGCAATGTTCCCACAGTAGCCTCAACCACAAGAGGGTTTGAAAGAGGGTCTTTCTCTGTTGGAGGGAAGCAAACACATTGGAGCTCCCAAGTTTCCAACCGCTGCCTTTTGTGTGGAACCCTTCCATCAAAATCTACCATATTGACTTCCTTGCCCTTTCCTTCAGCCATTTTGTCCCTTACTCCCTTTACCAAGTGAGCAAGTTCCCCGGACTTGACGGCTTTTTCGATCCTCTTTTTGAGTTGGAAGCAATCATTGGTATGGTGTCCCTTTTCTTCATGGAATTCACAATATTGTGTGGAATTCTCGTTTTTTTTTTGCTTTTGGGAAGAGGCCTAAGAGGCCGAAAGTTTTGCTTGACTTCTTCCGTTGCAAGGATTTCTTGAGGAGTCTTGGTGAGGGGTGTGAAACTTATGCCTTTCTCCCTAGTGGAAGGGTTCTGGCGTTCAGGCCTTTGATGGTCGGAACCCTTTTGGCGTCTGTCATGGGACTTAAAGTTTCCCCTTTTCCTGGCTGGGCTGTTGCTTCGCCAACTGGATCCTCTTTTCCTCTGCTCTTTAATATCTACTGCCTCCTCTCCCCGGATATGGGCTTCAGCCCTTTCGAGAGCTTCTTCCAAGGTCTTGGGCAGGGATTTGTTGAAATCTCTTGTGAGATATTTTGAGGTGATGGCATTCATAAAACCGGCCACCCTCATTTTTTCGTCTGCTCCTACATATGTTAGACCTCCTTCTTGTATCTTTCTATAAACTCTCGAAGACTTTCATCATCTCGTTGTTTTATCTGAAAGATCACTGTTGCATCTTTGACATATCGCCTTTGTTGGGAGAAATTGGCCAGGAATCCCTTGCTGAGGTCATCGAAGCTTCGAACGCTTCGGGCAGGTAAATCATTGAACCAGATTCTGGCTGATCCGACAAGGGTTTGCATGAACATTAGGCAACATTCAACGTTTGACCATTTCTCGATCCTTGTTGCACCAGTGAAGATCTGAAGATGGTCCTCAGGATCTTCAGTCCCATCATATGTTTTGATGTGGGATGTCATCTTGATCTTCGTTTGAAAATCATAATCGGCTATTTGCTGTGAAAAGCATGAGAGGTTACTCGGCTTGTAAGGTTTGGCCAAATCTTCTTCAGCCCTTGCACCCGTGTTGTTGCCATTGTTATTGTTCCCTTGAGTGGCCAGCACCTGATTGATAAAGTGCTGCCATGGGAAGCTGGCCATCATCTGGGACATAAGGTTGAATTCTTGAAGGCTTCCGGGTGCAACAGGGCAATTAACTCCCAAAGGGGTGCTCATTACAGCACTGCGTGCCAAGGGGAGCACGGACAAAGCTTGTTCCCATGAAGTTGTCACAAAGGGTGGAAGGCTTGTCACTGTGGATTGTAGGAGCTGGTCAAGGGTCAGCTCATGGCCCAGAGGAGCACCACTCGTAGCTGGTTGGGATGAGGAGAGAGGATGTGCTGTAGGATTCGGCCTTGCGGACAGGTACGGGTTAGGGTTTGGAGGATTACTGGGACCAGCCTCATCCCTAGATGCAAAAGGAGGGATAGGAGGTCCAGGAGATAGTGTTGGTTCTGGCTCATCATAGTCTAAACGAATCCTCACCCCCTTGTCCCTTTCCCTACTCAGATATTGGTTGAGGAGAGACCTCAACTCAAGGAAATTGTTGGCAACCCCCTCAGGGGTAAGTTCAATACGTGATGGGGTGCCAGAGACACCAACATTAGGGGAAGGGACTCCGGATCTGGATGGAGTTGGAGTGTTGAAAGTGAGAAACTCGAGAGTGCTTCCCGGAGTCGAGAAAGAAGTTGGTATAGCCACCTGAGCTTGGCTAGTACCTAGGGTAGAGGTGTTCGAAACCTGATTTACTTCTCCCGGGGATCCACTTTCTGATATGCTAGTTTCAAGAGAAAGGAGCTACACTACTAGGTCTTTTGGGGAGAAATAGTGGTGTGCCCCACGGTGGGCGCCAACTTGTTGATGCAACAAATAATAGACCAAGGATAGTAGCTGGGATGGTTAGGCAAAAGGGTTGAAGGGTTCAACTTTGCCTAACGCAGGTCGTGGGGTCCCCCCACGTTTGCAAGACGTGGAGAGAGGTTCACTAGATTTGTTTTGTTGTTTGCTCAAGATCCTCCTCTGAAGTGTGTTCAGATTCGGATGTACAAGCAAAAGGAATGTGTGTGTTGAGTGTGAAAGAAAGTAACTTGCATGAAGCAAGTACTCGAGAGTAATGATCAGAGATTCTCCAAGAATCAGAACCAATCGGGATGTCCCTTAGTAAATGAAGTGTCTAATTTATAGGAGAAGACATCACTCAAAGAGGAATGTATTTGACTAGTGACCATGCTTGCAGTGGGGGACTTGCCCTTTTAGGGGTTGAAGCCTTTTGACCCGCGGATAATAGAGTGTGTTCTGTGGACCTGCGTTGCTTTTGCGGCTGGTGAGTTGGTGAAGCAATCCAGAGACGTGACCTTTTACTGTTCCGCATTGCTTTATCTCAACTCCCTAGGTTTTTAACCTTTGAACAATTTTGCCTTTTGAGCTTTCACGTATTTAAGTTATTTATATTTGGTCTTGGGCTACCCCCGTCATCAGGTCCCAAGACTTCAATAATTACAATCATTCCATACATACTTAACTGAGAAACTTAAAACATATTAGTGATAAGGACAACACAAGTGCAAAAATTACAACCATTGGGATCAATACTATAATTATTGAAGCCTTATGACCAACTCTACAATATCTGTAAACCACATAGACTAGCTAGGTATTTAACTCTATATCTTAATTACAACAATTTTTTTTTTTAATTCTTTTGGTGTGTCATTGGAATAGTGTTGATAGGTTAATAGTCTATCATTAAACCACTTCCTTCCTAAGCAGCCACCATCCTCCGAAATAGTTGCTACACAATTTAAATTTTGTGAAGTCATCATTGGAAAAAAGATTGGGGTTAGTAGAACTTTATGTACTATACATTCTATATAAATTAAAAAATAACAAGGTCACTCGAACACGTTCCACTCTATATACCTCCATCCATTAGGGGTGAGCAAGAAAACCGAAATAACCGAACCGTAACCGAAATAACCGAACCGAAAAAACCGAACCGAAACAAAAACCGACGGTTCGGTTTTCGGATTTTTAATAACCGAAAATTTCGGTTCGGTTTTCGGATAAACTTTTTCAATAACCGAAAAAAACCGAACCGAACCGATAAGTTACAATCCATATATTTTTATGTTTAAGTTTAAATTGTTTAAGTGTTTAACCCAATGCTAGTAGAAAATGTTAATTTTATTCTTGAATGTTAAGTGTTTATAATAAAAACATTATAACTGAAATGATTTATTATTACCTATAAGATATAACAAAATTTAATATAAAAATTAAATTTAATAAAAACTTTGAAGAAACATAAAAATAGATTAGAATGTTAGGTTTATGTAAACAATATTAATTAAAGAGGTTAACTATAATAACTTAAATGTAAACATATAAAAAGATTGTTATAATATAAATTATACTTTTTATTTTTTGAATCTTACATAATTTTTTTCCAAAAACCAGAATAACCGAAAAACCGAACCGAACCGATGTAAAAACCGAAAAACTGAAACAAAAAAAACCGAAACCGAACGGTTTTTAAAACCCGAAAACCGACATTTCGGTTTCATTTTTGATTTTACCCAAAAACCGAACCGTGCACACCCTACCATCCATGTTTATAACAATTATTATAAATTGAAGAAAATGGGAATAAAAACATATAGCTTTTGACACCAAAAGCCGGATCCAAATTATACCCTTGTGGGCTGTCCTGATATTCTATATGTTCCAAGAGACTTTCCTGAAAAGGTAATTCAAATTGACAGGCTATTCTTGAAAAAAGTTAAATTTTCTAGCTGTCAACCATATCGGGTGGTGGTTTGGTCCACGGTCCATCTTTAAATATACTTTTTTATTCTCCTGTATATTAATTACCAAATGAATGAACAATATAATTGAATAGTAACATTACTAAGTGATGAGCAAATGATATTGGATACCGGTATCGATATTAAATTTATTAAACCGGATGTATTTTCGGTACCGGTTCAGCACCGGTATTCACCGGTTTTTACCCTCAAATATCGGTGTCGTACCAGTACCGACCGGTACCGAACCGTACAGTACCAGGTATATTCGGTACTTGTACCCACTTTTGGGGATTTCGGTAACGGTATTTTCGGTACCGGTTGATACCGAGCTCATCAAATCCTGTAGCAATGCAAGTAATTGCACCGTTTAGATTACTTTTTATACACACGGTAAGTAAACTGTATTGGGGATTTCGGTAACGGTATTTTCGGTACCGGTTGATACCGAGCTCATCAAATCCTGTAGCAATGTACCAATGCAAGTAATTGCACCGTTTAGATTACTTTTCATACACACGGTAAGTAAACTGTATTTCGTTTGAATGAGGTTTTATATACACAACTTATTTTGCTTTCTTTTTTGTCTTTTTTTTAATGAATGAATTGTAGCATGTGAAATTAACTTGGATATTTAGATTATTGATGAGCAAATCGTATCAAATCCTGTAATCAAACAAAAATTAAATCATTTTACTATACCAAATCATTTTCGGTACTAATTTGGTATCCACCTTTTGGTGTTTTCAGAATCGTTACTTTCGGTTCGGCACCGGTTTAGCACCATACCTGTATTTATTGATCTTACCCTTTAAATACCATACCGTATTGTAACGAGTAATTTCGGTGCCTGTACCTAATTTCAAGATTTTCCGGATTGGTAATTTCGGTGCCGTTACCGGTACCGAGCTCATTCATATTTTAACGTGTTAGCACCGTAATAACTGAACTGAAAACAACCGAATTTCCAACGTGTAAGACGTGTGGGTCCTATTATTATATATTAGGTTATTTAAAATCGTTTTTTTAGGACGGAGTGACTATCCTTACCACGTCATTTTTATTCATGTTTTGATATTCGGTATTTGCTTGCCGTTGTTGACACGCGTTTTGCAGTCATTGGGTCCCCGCCGCAACGCGCGGGCGGAAAATCAACTAGTTATTAATTAATTTACGAACGAAATGAACAGTTAACAAATTGTAATATAATAAATATTATATACAGCTTTTTTTTAATAGTTTTATTATCTTAGTATTATAATAATTGTTATCCCCTTTACTTTTTAAGTCTAATAAGCTTAATGTTAACCGGTACTTGTATCAAAAATAACGGTTCGTTATTGGTAAAATACCGGTTCGTTATCAGTACATGAAGGTACAAACCAGCACCAGCCTGGTACATAAAACGCCAAAAGTTGGTACCGGATGGAGTTTGATAATCTTTTAGTTCGAGAAATTTGGTACTGTTACCCAGTACCATTTGCTCATCCCTGATCACGGGTACCCTACGAACACCAACGGTATCGTACAACTTTTTTTTAGTTTCAGGGGTAGGGATGAGCTCGGTGCCAACTGATACCGAATCGGTATTGGTACCGAAAATACCGGTTACGGTATCGGTATATGAAGATAAAAACCGGTAGCGAACCGGTACTAGGAACGCCAAAAGTCAGTACTGAACTGGTACTTAAGATCTTTCGGTTCAGGAAATTCGGTACCGGTACACATTACTATTTGCTCATCTCTGACTACGGGCTTCTACCGAACAACATCATTACCATATAACTTTTTTAGTTGATTTTCTTTCGATTATTTTTTAGTGTTTTTTTATACATTTTCTTTTTATTCTTGTCAGCGATTCCGTGTGCAACGCGCTCGTAGTGATTTCAAACAGATATAAACACAGACTAAATAACAAAAAAAGTTCGCCGCAACGCGGCGACGGTTGTTATAACTAGTTAGAGTAATCTCTCATTTTGAGGTTTGTTCACTTTTAACACTTTAATCCAAAACTTAAATCTTTTGTATCTATGTCTTTGTGGCTTCAGTTTTATTGTCATTTTGGTCCAAAAGTGAAATTAGATCATACTTATTTTATAAAATCCTGTTATTTTGTCTTTTTACTTAGGGGCAAAATTGTCATTTCAATTTTATTTATTTAAAGCTTTTATTAAAGGGACTATTTGTGTAAATAGGTTCAAATTTTGGATCAAAATAAAAATTTTATATGTTTTTAAACAAAAACGTGCAACATATAAATTTTGTTTAAAAACATATAATTTTTTTATTTTGGTCCAAAACTTGAACCTATTTACACAAATAGTCTCTTTAATAAAAGTTTTAAATAAAATAAAAATGAAATGACCATTTCACCTCTTAGGAAAATGACAAAATAGCAGGATTTTATAAAATAAGTATGACCTGATTTCACTTTTGGACCAAAATGGCAATAAAACTAAAACCACAGGGACCCAGATGCAAAAGGTTTAAATTTTAAACAAAAGTGACCAAAACTCAGGAACCAAAATGACAGTTTACTCTTGTTATTAACAAAACAAATATGCTATGCTTTCTAATTTCATGCTTCTATAAGCAAACGTAAACAAAGTTAGCTATTAATAATTATAAGATAAATCTTTATACATAAAGAGATTAATTTTAAAATATAAAAATATAGCTAACAAGCAAATGATAATGATAAAACATCAATATTCAATCTATAGATAAAAGAATCACTAACATGCAAACCTAAAAGTAAATGATAAATCAAATTATAAGATATAATAATAACTAGGATAGATGATAAACCCTTAACACCCAAGAAAAGGACACATGCATTCACTATCAAATGCCATACAACTCCTAGAAAGACAATCTCCAATGTAGGGCTGTCTAAACTGCTCGACGATCGAGGATCGTTCGACGATCAGTCGAAAAATGCTTGAAAAATGCTCGTTCGATTCCCGCTCAGTTTGTAAATGAGCCGCTCGGATCGGTTCGATTCAAATTCAATCCAAGCATGAGCAAAGGCCCGCTTGTTCGTCGATTACTCGATTTCGCTCGAATTATTTTTATTAATAATTAATATATATATATTATAAATTTTAAAGATTAAAAACCCAAAAAATATATTAGCCCAAAAAAATTAAAAGCCCAAAAAATATTCAGCCCAACTTAATAGTTAATATCAAAATCTAACCATAAATCCCTATTCCTAAAACAATCTGCATATCGCCGCTCCACACACACACACACACACACCAAAATCTAACCCTAAATTCCTAAATTCCTAATTTGTAAAACAAGCCTGCATATTGTTCTCGTCTGCATATTGTTCGAAGCCTGCATATTGTTCTTGTATGCATATTGTTCGAAGCTTGCATATTGTTCGAAGCCTGCATATTGTTCTCGTCTGCCATATTGTTCGAAGTTCCACAGGTCCATTATGTTTATTGTTCGAAGTTCCACAGGTCTATTCTGTTCTATTTCTTCATTAGTTTCCTTTTCTGTTTGTTAATTAGTATCCTGTTCTGTTTGTTAATTAGTATCCTGCTCTGTATTTTGTGCTTCTTGATATTGTTAATAACATTTTTAGAATCATGATTTTAGTTATGTATTGCTTTTGTTAGTAAAGTGTTGGACATTTTTTAATTAAGTTAGGATTTGTTTTTGTTGAACGCAACCTTATAATTCAATCGAGCGAAACCAAGCGAAAACGATCCGCTCGATTTTTTTAGGATTTGATAAAAACCGAGCGAAAACGATCCGACCGATTCAAATTCAATCCGAGCATGAGCATCACTTTTGTGCTCGGTTTTGCAAATTCGATTCGATTGGATCGGATCGGTTGTAATTCAATCCGAGCATGAGCAGACCCATGATCAGATCAGATCGGCTCATGAACACCCTACTCCAATAGGTCTTGTCACAGCCCCTGACCCCTGCCCGAGAGCGGGTGCGGGTGCCGCGAGCCAGTCAGATGGTATCAGTGTTTATTAATTTGCAGCGGAAAACTTTCATCAAGACCGTAGTTAGGAAATATTTTATCAGAGTTAAAACACCAAACTTTTTATAATAAACAAATGGGATAAAACCCAAGTTTTCATTACAATATATTTATAGGGATAAACCATAGTTTATTGAAAGAAAAAACTACTTTTTAGTTAGGTAACTTTTATAGCCACTTTTCCAAGCCTTCAGTGCTCATCAGCTGGCTTCTATTGGCTTTCACATTTTGTTACCTGAAACGCGTTTTAAAAAGTTTTATCAGCAAGAAATACTGGCGAGTGCATCCCAGTTTAATCAAAACAGTTTTATCACTTTACAGTATTGAGGGCATCCACAATTACATTTGTTTATATCTATCCAATTACCTCTTTTCTGGTATTGTCAATCCTGACTTATGGTCATGCTACTATTTCGATAGTAACGAGTTTCAAGTAATGTATACAAAACCCCAACATACCGACAGTAATTGTAGAATCACAAATACTTAATTACTGTTAAGTGTAATTTGAAACATTTGAGGTTTTGGTAAAACATTTTGACTCACGAAAGTAATTTACAAAAATGTGACAAAAAGAGAATGTACTCACATTGTTTACTTAGGTAAAACTAAGGCTTCCTGTTGTATCTCCTGATCATTTAGGTAGGGCTGAGGATAAGTATACAAAAATTGACAGTGATAACCTGTCTAAGGGATCATATCACCTCAAGATCCTCCTTCTGTTCTTATAAAATCTTCTAGGACTACTATGATACCTAAGAAACTAAGTGATTGTGTGGTAGAAAGTGAAGTTAAATATGGCTTAGAAAAGGTCATAAACTATTCAATTTTGTCTACTGAAAATATGTGTTTTACTTCTGTGTTAAATAAAACTGTTGAACCTGAACATTATTATGAAGCTTGTAATGATCCAAATTGGATAAGTGTTATGAATAATGAAATTGAAGCTTTACATAGAATTAACACATGGGACTTCGTTGAATTATTATTGACAAGAAAGCTATTGGTTGTAAATGGGTGTTTAAAATAAAGTATTGGTCTTTTGTGAGAATGATAGATATAAAGCTAGACTTGTAGGTAGAGGTTTTAGTCAAAGTAAAGGAATTGACTTTGATGAAACCTTTTCTCTTGTTACTAAAATGGTTACCATTAGGTTTGTATTATCTCTTGATGTGCAATAATTGGCCCTTGTATCAAGTAGCTGTTAATAATATTTTTTTGTATGGTGAGTTAGTTGAAGACATTTAAATTACTTTGCCTAAAGGTTATTTTTCTAAAAATGATACAATGGTTATTAAGTTAAAAAAAATCCTTGTATGGGCTTAAACAAGCTTCAATGATGTGGAATGAAAAACGGTTAGGGTTTTAATTGAGTGAGGTTTTACTCAAAGTATGTGTGATCATTCTATGTTTGTAAAATCTTCTAATTCTTTATTTGTGGTTTTATTTTTATATGTGGATGACATAGTTGATAGCGGAAACAGTGAACAAAAAATATTAGAAGTTAAAAAATTTCTTAAAACCAAGTTTTTAATTAAAGATTTGGGTGGCTTAAAATATGTTTTTGGGAATTGAAGTTGTTAAATCTGATAATGGTGTTTGTCTATCACAAAGTCAGTATCGTGTGGAATTTTAGCTGAATATGCATGATAGGTTGCAAACCTGTTATGAATCCAATTAAGCCAAATGTTAACAAATCAGCCGAATAATCAATGTTAAGACTAGAATTGAACAATAGAAATTGGATAGGAAAACAAAGAACAATCAGATCAATCACTTAGGGTTTTCTTTATTCATCAATGAAAGATTACAAAGCAATAAGAAATTGAAGAAGAGAACAACGAACTAATGACTGAACTGATTAACCATCTATTTAACCTAACTCTCTCAGCTCCAATTATCTGTAACAAACTATCTCTATTATTTTCCCTTTTAGTCCTTCAACTCTAACATGTTGTAAGTTTAGAGCCGAAAACCTTTCAACCTTCCAATATAATAGAATTACACTTCTGACCCTTCAACTTTATTAACCATTTTGACTTTAAGCATTTAACAACATAACAATCTCCACCTTTGTGATGCTTAAAGATAAAAAAAACTATTAAAACTTTCAAACAATCTTCCCAACTCCCAACAAATCCAAACAGTAACCAAACTTAGATCCTGGTGTTGGCTTGGTCAACATATCAGCTGCATTATCTTCAGTGTCAACATATTGCACACTAATCTCTCTGGAGTTTATAACTTCTCTAATAAAATGTAGCTTCACGCTGATATGTTTTGACCTTTCATGATACATTGCATTCCTTGCCAACTGCAAGGCACTTTGATTATCACACTGAACAGTAACATCATGTACCTCAATTCCCAACTCAGCACAAAAACCTTTGAGCCATATAGCTTCTTTAACGGCCTCAGTCAGTGCAACATATTCTGCTTCTGTAGTAGACAAAGCTACTACATTCTGCAATGTAGATTTCCAGCTCACTACACTACCACAGACTTTAAATGCATAACCAGTGATAGATCTACCTTTGTCCAAATCTTTGGCAAAGTCAGCATCTACATAACCCTGTATCTTACCACTTGCATTGAAGTCTTTTCCAAATTACAGGCCCACATCCCTTGTACCATTCAAATACCAGAGGATCCACTTTAATGCTTCCCAATGTAACTTTCCTGGATTGCTTAAAAACCTGCTAACCAGCCCTACAGCATATTCCAAATCTGGTCTTGTACAAACCATTAAGTACATTAGACTGCCAACAACACTTGAATAAGGTATGTTCTGCATTCTTTGAATCTCCTCATCTGAATTAGGACAGTCTTGCCTTGACAACTTAAAATGTTGCCCAATTGGAGTTATCACAGTCTTACTTTCATGCATAGAACAGTTGTTTAGTACCTTCTGTATGTATGTTCTCTGAGACAACTTCAACAAACCAAGCTCTCTATCTCTGATGATCTCCATGCCAAGTATCTTTCTAGCTTCTCCAAGTTCGTTCATTTCAAACTCTCTCATCAGCAACTCTTTGGTTTGTGCAATCTGAGCTTTGTCTTTACATGCTAACAGCATATCATCAACATACAACAACAGATAAACAAACTCTCCTTTCTTATATTCTTTATAATAAACACAGTTATGATAACCACTTCTGTTCCAGTCATGAGACACAATGTATTCATCAAATCTCCTGTACCATTGTCTTGGGGAGTGTTTTAAACCATAAAGTGACCTCTTTAATAAGCAAACTTTATCACTTTGATCCTCCACGTCAAAAACAAGTGGTTGATGCATATAGATCTTTTCTTCCAGATTCCCATGTAAGAATACTGTTTTAACATCTAGTTGTTCTAACTCAAGATTTTCCAAGGCTGTCAATGCTAACAAGACTCTAATTGAGGTATGTTTGACTACAGGAGAGAAGATGTCATTGTAGTCTATACCTGCCCTTTGAGTAAAGCCCTTAGCAATCAGTCTGGCCTTGAATCTAGGAGCTTCACCCGGTAACCCTTCCTTTAGCTTTCCATTTACAACTAACCAGCTTTTGATTCTTGGGCTTATCAACTAATACCCAAGTTTCATTTTTCTGCAGAGAATCCATTTCTTCCCTCATTGCCCTTAACCATTTCTCTTTCTCATCACAATTTACTGCTTATTGATATGTTAAGGGCTCACAAGTACTCTCTGTCTCAGCAGCAGTGAATACAAATGCTGAGATATCATCGTCATCTCTGAACCTGACTGGTTTAATTATTTCTCTTCTGGTTCTATTTTTAGCCAAACTATAAGTGTCTTTTCCACTACTCGAACCTTCTGTATCATGAGTAGTGTTATTTCCTGTAATGAATTCATCATCAGGAAATAACTCCACCTCAACCTGAGATTTATGACCATTTTGCCCTTGACTATCTTTTAATGACTTCCCAGTTATATCTTTATACATAACATCCTCTCTGAACTTCACCACATCTCTATTGTTTAAGATCTTTGGACTACCCTCTTCAAGTTTCCACAGCCTGTAACCCTTTTATCCCTTCTGTGTATCCCAGCACTAAACACTTTACTGCCCTTGGTTCCCATTTACCTTGACTTATATGTGCATAAGCCACTGAACCAAACACTCTAAGGTTATCATAATCAGGCTTCTTTCCAGTCCAACATACCATTGGTGTTTTAATACCAATGGCAGATGACGGTGACATATTAACAAGGTATGTGGTAGTAGACAAAGCCTCTGCCCAGAATTTCTTAGGTAAACCAGAATTGAATAGCATACATCTCACTTTGTTAAGCAATGTCCTATTCATTCTTTCCGCTAATCCATTCTGTTGTGGAGTACCAACAACAGTTAAGTGTCTCTTTATTCCATAATCTTTGCAGAATTGATCAAACAATTTGTTACAGAATTCAAGACCATTATCTATCCTTAACTTCTTAACCTTCTTTTCTGTTTGATTTTCTACCAATATCTTCCATTCTTTAAACTTAGCAAAAGTGTCATCTTTTTGTTTCAACACATACACCCATACTCTTCTAGTATAATCATCAATTATCGACAGAAAATAACTAGCATCTCCTAGAGATTGTACCTTAGCTGGCCCTCACAAATCCGCATGAACATAATCTAATAAACCTCTTGTGGAATGTATACCTTTACTAAACTATACTCTATGTGACTTTCCCAACACACAAAATTCACAGAAATCTACTTCACAATCTTTTAAACCATCAAATACCTGCTGTTTGTTGAGTTCTTCAAGTCCCTGAGCACTGATATGGCCTAGCCTTCTGTGCCATAACATTGCTTGAGACTCCACCTTCTCTTTAGCAACAGAAACATTCCCTGATATCACCTCCCCATCCAAATGATAGATATTGTTGCCTTTTCTTGTTCCAGTTAAAACTATCATGGACCCTTTACCAACTTTAGCCCTCCCATCCCTAAGACTCACATGATACCCATTGCTTTCAAAGATACCAAGAGATATCAAGTTCCTTCGTAACTCAGGAATATACCTAACATCTTCAAGATCAATCTTGGATCCATTCTTCAGTCTGAATGATATCATTCCAATCCCTTTGATCCTACATGGTGTAACGCCTGCATCCCTGGACTTTTAGCTAGTTGTCACTTTTAGCCCCTATACTAGGTGATATTTGATACTTTTGATACGTGGTGAAACTTATACTATGATTCTTTGAAACTATGATTCTATGATACTATGAATCTTATGAGACTTAACTCTAGAAACTATGATTCTTCATTCTTGGAAACTATGATTCTTGATGCTTGGAATCTAGATTCTTGACTCTTGATACTTTGGTGCTTGACTCTTGAGGCTCGTGAAACTTGAGACTTAGTTGAACAAGGCACTGGAGTCTTTTCACTGGCGGAAACTATGGAAACTATGGAGACTATGGAAACTTTTGTGTTAATAATATAACCTAGTTATGTGATAATTACCCAATAATACGCAAACACAACGCTTAATCTAATGCGCGAAACGAATCAAATAAGGAGACGCGGAAAGGATGGATTGACTGAGTGGCAATCCGATCAGATGACCATCTGATTGGATGACCATCCGATTGGATGACCAACCGATCGGATGGCCAGTCGACCGAAATGCCATCAGATCCGTGCACGCCGCCTCACTCCCTTTCTCTCACATTATAAATAGGCCTGTCACATCATTTTCACGGATGTGACAACCTCACTCGATCCAGACGCACATACTCCTCTTTTTCTTCCAAATCTTAGCGATTTCGGTACGTTTTACACTAGATTCTTGTACGACTTTGATCTACACGTTATTCTCTACATGATTCTCCTTTGAAATTCCACTTTTCACCGTGAAATCTCTAAGATTTGAGCGCTTGAGAGTGACGTCATCAGGGTGGTTTGTACAAACTATGGTGTGATGGCATTCCCATCAAGAATTAGCCCAGATCTAAGGAATTTCATGAGTTTTACAATGAATCTTGACTAAATCTAGAATTTTTTAGCTAAAACTTATGTTTATCTTCATCTTTCCTTAACTTTTACTTAAAACGATGGAATCCAGATCTGAACGGACCGATGACTTAATGATTAGTCTTGGGTCGGCTTGGAAATGGATTATTGATGGAAAAGATGACCGGAGTACGGATTCGGACATAAGCCTCGCCAAGAACAGACGACTGGACGGACTAGGGTTGATTCCCATCCGATCAGAATGGCTGTACATTGGTGTGTCTACCATTGTCTCAATACGTACCAAGTCGTCACCGTTTAATCAGAAACTTAGAAACTTTACAAGTTTGGGAACGGGACAAGGACAACCCTATCGAGTGGCGATCCGATCGGATAGCCATTCGATCAAGTGACACTTGCCTCTTAACCCTAAACACTTTGAGACCTTGAATCTTTGATTGTCGAATGACAATCCGATCGGATAGCCATCCGATCGAACTGCCATCCGATCGAGGTGACAATGTGTCTTGGAATCTTCAACACTTAGAAACTTTTTCAGAAACTTGAACACTTGGAATCTTGACCCTCGGATCGAATGACCATTCGATCGAATGGCCATCCGAACGGATGACCATCCGATCGGATGACATCCGCCCCACACAATAGTCGTCCCAATCGAATGGCTATCCGATCGGATAGCCATCCGATCGAACAGCCATCCGATCAGGGCGACTGAACCGACACTTGGATTGAATCTCGTTATTCTGCCCGACTCTTATCTGTTGTAATCTAATCAGGCTAATTCTAAAGAGCTCCCTTTGTTCCAATAACAGTTGATCTGTTAAGCAATCGCTGTGAGTATACTCGATCCCCTTTTGTTTTAAACTTTGGGATGTAACATGTATTCTATTAAACTATGATACTTGAAACTTTTGGAATCTAAACTCTATCTTATGTTTGTGTGAAGCTTGTATTCTATGTGTACGTTTAATCCAGGGTGTGTAGTTCTGCCTTAACAATAGTAGCGCTATAGGATATGCACCTCCCCATTATTCTCGGGGGTATTGTTAGGAGGATTCTAGTTTTCCTTGAGACTTGGGAAAACAACAAAGCATCGGGATACTTGGGCTATCACTTGTTGGACTACGAACACTAGCATGGCTGAAACTATTTTATTACATTTACATATGGATATGAGACTTTTAATCTATTATGCTATTATTCAAACTTGTATACTCGCCAGTGCATTTTTGTACTGACTCTATTTTAATACATGTTGCAGGTTGACAGGATGCCAGGAATCATGAAACAAGCTAGGATGAAGCTTAGATACTCCACTTAGCTAAATCTAGAAACTTTTGAAACAACGGATATGTTTGTTTTGGTTTGATACTACGTTTTGTGGTCGATGATGTTAGACAATTGCATGAAATTGATTAATCTATATTGGAAACAATAGTGTTATGGAATCTCATGAGCAATCTAAATGCTTAGTGCACCACCCCGATGTTTCCGCCATCGGTTGGGGTGTGACAGATTGGTATCAGAGCCATAACTGTAGGGAATTAGGATAAGTAGGAATACTTGCCCTAGTCTATAGTTTTTGGAATCTTGATTCTTATCTGTTGTTTAAGACTTATGCATTCTACCGTATCTGCTTACTAGCAGCACATTTTCCTGCTAAACTTACAAGCCTTCCCTTAGGCTGACACAATATACACCTGATACTTGAAAACACTGCTAATCAGTGTTTGTATTTTGCACAAAATTGCCCTCAAGTCAGGAGTGACATCCAAACCTTGATGGGAAATTTCCTGATTTTATTCTAGTAGGTCTTATCTGCTGATAAGTTCCAACGCTATTAGGGTACGATGTTGTCAAGATAGAGGTGAAACTCAGACCTTGATAACTAGTCCCACTCCTTGATTTTATGTCTCGCCAAGGTCTCGAAACTTCCAATCAATTAGGCACGTGAAATGACCAAAAGGACGAATATCGTAGGTCTAATGTCACGACCCTCGTCCCGGTTTTACCCGGTCCAGGAGCCGCGGGACAGAAAAACCCGTGGTATTTATGTTTATTTTGGCAGCGGAAATTTTAACAGGATCTTTTAAACTCAAAATGCCCAATTATTTTATTTCACAATTTGGGACAAACCCCGTAATTTACAATAAAGGAATTTCACGAGGAAATTCCCTGTTTTACAAAACATGTTTATTTATTTTACTGAGCCACCTCCTCAAGCTTTTAGTGATGCATAGCACTTTTCCTGGTCACAGTAAATCACCTGAAACATGTTTAAAAAGATTTTATCAGCGGGGAAATACTGGCGAGTCACTCAATTTTAATAAAACGACACATAGTTATATATTACAACATAAGAGCGATTACAATGGCTACTATCTTATTGTTATCTGGCTTCGTGTCACACCCTGGTGACGATGGTCATACCACTATTGGGTCTTTTCACCCAAGTAGTGATGATTATCACTGTTAGGTTTGTTTACCTAACCGTGAGAAATTAGTAATGTGCACAATACCCCACTTGCCAGTGATTTAAGATAACCACGACTTAATCCCTGTAAGTATAACTTTTGAAAATAATTTGAGGTTTAGTAAAACAGTTGATAAAAAGAGAATGACTCACACTGCAAATTTAGACGGGCAGAGTTTTGCCTACTAATTTTAGCCTGATAACCTAGTTAAATAACAATGCACATGAAACTAGGTCAGTAACTTAATACAACATTTACGATAACTCACGTAATCAAAAACCTCATGACGAATGACAAAGTATAGCCCAAATACAGGCAGAACTTAAACATCCATCGGATTGGTTTCAATCGATCGGACATTGCATCGTAGCAGTGATCGAGTTATTACCCTTGATCGTAGCAGCGTTTTCCTACTTTGAATGTGATTTTCAAACAGAAAGATTGTGATTTTGATAAATTTCTCGCACACAGACGATCAGCCCATGCACAGGCAATTTATAGCAGAAAATTGGGTTTTACGCGGCCCGCGTAAACCCTCACTTAAACCTTACGCGGCCCGCGAGACCACCTAGTCTACGTATAGGGCTAGCGTGTCACGTGTAGGCCCACCACGTGGCTGACACGTGGCCTGGAACACGTCCCGGTCACCAGATGTCCTATCGCGGCCCGCGTAAGCCTAGTCTTAAGTCTTACGCGGCCCGCCTAAAATCCAAATTTCTTGTTTTCTTGGTTTTTCATGAGCATTAGGGTTTCAGGGGTCCGGGTTTTCACTTACGGGTCGTTTTTGGACATTTTTGCAGGTCCTTATATCCTCCCCACCTTATTTAAAATCTCGTCCTCGAGATTTACTGAAATAAGTGAGGATATTTTCGCTTCATTTCCGATTCCAGCTCCCAGGTGTACTCAGGTCCTCTTTTTGAATCCCACTTGACCTTGACCAGTACCAATCTTTTATGCTTGAGGAATTTAATCTTTCTATCTTCTATTTGGAGCGGTTTCTCCATGAACTTCAACATTTCATTTACCTCTATGTCTTGAAGAGGTACTACCAGTGATTCGTCAGATAGACATTTCTTAAGGTTAGATACATGAAATACGTCATGTACTCCAGCTAACTCTTCTGGTAGTTGTAAGCGATAGGCAACTAGTCCTATGCGTTGACTAACCATAAACGGTCCTACATACCTTGGACTCAGCTTTCCTCTCTTACCGAATCGAACTACTCCTTTCCAAGGAGAAACTTTTAATAGTACCTTGTCTCTAACTTGAAATTCTAACGGCTTACGTCGATTGTCTGCATAACTTTTCTGGTGATCTCGAGCTGTCTTTAGTCTTTCCTTGATTTGAGTGATCTTGTCGGTGGTTTCTTGCACAATCTCGAGACCTGATAATTGACTTTCTCCTATTTCTGCCCAACAAACTGGAGTTCGACACTTTCGTCCATACAGTGCTTTAAATGGGGCAGCTTCGATGCTTGTATGGTAACTATTGTTATAGGATAATTCAATTAAAGGTAGGTGGTCATCCCAGTTTCCACCAAAATCTATAACACACACCCTAAGCATGTATTCCAGGGTTTGGATCGTTCTTTCACTTTGTCCATCTGTTTGGGGATGGTAAGTTGTACTTAAATTTAATCACGTCCTCATTGCTTCTTGGAAACTCGTCCAGAAATGTGAAGTGAAGCGACTATCCCTATCTGATACAATGGAGAGTGGGACTCCATGTAATGATACTACTTTTTCTACGTACAACTTTGCTAACCTTTCCATGTTAAAGGTTTCTTTCATGGGTAGAAAATGGGCTGATTTAGTTAGTCGATCCACAATCACCCAGATTGCGTCGTTACCTTTTCTGGTCTTGGGTAACTTAGTAACAAAGTCCATGGTTATTAGTTCCCATTTCTGGTCTTGGGTAACTTAGTAACAAAGTCCATGGTTGTAGTAGACCTGAGGGTTTCTGGTGTTCCGCCTTAACTTGCGAACAAGTTAGGCTCTTAGAGACGTATCTAGCTATGTCCTTTTTCATTCCTATCCACCAGAAGTTATTCCTTAAATCTTGGTACATCTTATTATTACCAGGATGCATGGTATATCTAGATTTATGGGCTTCTTCTAAAATCTTATTTCTTAAGTCTCCTTGCTTAAGTACCCAAATCCTTTTCTTGTGGAATCTCCAATTTCCATCAATCCTTTGCTCTAGTTCCTTTATCCTTCCTTTCATTCCTTCAGCATTATCCTCGATTGCAGCTTCCTGAAAATTCTTCAGTTGTTCCATTAAGTCTAATTGTAAACTTAATCTAAGTGCACGAATTCGTCGTTGTTTCTCATGATACTTACGACTTAGGGCATCTGCTACTACATTTGCCTTTCCTTCATGATATTGAATATCACAGTCGTAGTCACTTAGAATTTCCATCCATCTTCTTTGCCTCATGTTTAATTCTTTTTGCCCAAATATGTACTTCAAACTCCTATGGTCTGTCTAGACAGTAAACCTACTTCCGTACAGATAATGTCTCCAAATTTTAAGGGCAAAAATTATGGCTCCTAACTCCAAGTTATGAGTCGTATAATTTTCCTCGTGCTTTTTCAATTGCCTTGAGGCATACGCAATTACCTTCTTGCGTTGCATTAGCACACATCCTAATCCTAACTTAGAAGCATCACGATAAACTTCAAAATCTTCTGTTCCGTTTGGTAAAGCTAGAATAGGGGCATTTGTTAATCGTTGTTTCAAAATTCTAAAAGCCTCTTCTTGCTTGGGTCCCCATTCCAACTTAACTGTTTTACAGGTTAGCTTAGTTAATGGAACAGCTATCTTAGAGAAATCTTTTATAAAGCGCCTGTAATATCCAGCTAATCCTAGAAAACTTCTAATTTCCGTGGCTGACTGCAGGACCTTCCACTTAGTGATTGCTTCTATCTTAGAAGGATCTACGTGTATACCCTCGTGATTCACCATATGTCCTAAGAATTGCACTTCCTGTAGCCAAAATTCATACTTTGAGAATTTGGCATAAAGCTTTTCCTTTCTTAACAAAGTTAAGAGTGCATGCAAGTGCTCACAATGCTCTTCCTGGCTTTTGGAATAAATAAGTATATCGTCAATGAAGACAATTACAAATTTATCCAAATATGGTTTACAGATTCTATTCATCATGTCCATGAATGCTGCAGGAGCATTTGTTAGTCCAAATGGCATGACTGTAAACTCGTAATGACCATACCTAGTTCTGAAAGCAGTTTTAGATATGTCTTCTTCTTGTACCTTCAGCTGATGATATCCGGAGTGTAAATCTATCTTAGAAAAATATCTAGCTCCATGCAGTTGATCGAAAAGATCATCAATTCTAGGTAATGGGTATCGATTCTTAATTGTAGTTTTATTTAATTCCCTGTAATCGATACACATTCGCATTGAACCATCTTTCTTTTTCACAAACAACACTGGTGCTCCCCACGGGGATGAACTAGGTTGTATGAATCCTTTGCTTAATAATTCATCTAACTGCTTTTTCAATTCTAACATTTCGGTGGGTGCTAACCGATAAGGTGCCTTAGCTATCGGTGTAGTTCCAGGAATTAGATGAATTCTAAATTCTACTTCCCTATCGGGTGGTAATCCAGGTAGTTCTTCTGGGAATATATCCAGGTATTCTAATACTACTGGAATTTCCTTGAGTTCTTTACGGTTAGTATTAATAACTACCGAAACCATATACACTATTCCTTGTTTTCTTGAATAACTGGCCATTTTCATCACTGAAATGAATTTCATTGGCTTTTGTGGCTTATCTCCTGTAATCATAATTATTTCTCCTGTGGGTGTATGAATTTCTATGGAATTCTTATCACAGAGGATTCGAGCATGGCTGGCTACTAACCAATCCATTCCTAACACAACATTGAATCCAGCTAAATTCATAGGTAAAAGGTTTGCATAGAATTTATGGCCTAAGAGTTCTATCTTTCCTTTTTTGCAAAACCTTATCTATGTTAATAGAATTCCCGTCTGCGGTTTCTACCGTAAAAACCTGGCTAAGTTTGGTTAAAGGTTGCTTAAGAGCTTGGCAGAATGAAGTATTTATGAAACTTTGGTTTGCACCAGAGTCGAACAATACTTTTGCGTAAACATCATGGACTAGGAACGTACCAGCTATCACATCAGGGATTAGATCTGCTTCTTGAGTTGTCAGCTGGAAGGCTCTTGCATTTTTCTTAGTAGTCCCTTCCGCAGGTTTGGCCTTATTGTCAGCTGGTTTCACCAATTTGGGGCAGTCTGGTCTAAAATGTCCAGTTTCTCCACAGTTGAAGCAAATTGTTGATTTCTTCTTTCTGCAGTCTTCTTCTTGATGCCCCGAAATTTTGCAGAAGTTACAGTACCCCTTACAATTTCCAAAGTGCTTTCTTTTACAGGTACTGCAAAATGGAGCGGTGGAGGGTTGCCCAGTTCCTCTTTTCTTGAAGTTGCTACTAGTATTACCTCCTCGGAATCCTTGGGTAATCTACTGAGCCAATTCATTCTTTCTGTTTTCTTCTCGCGTATGCACCAGCCCGTCAGTCAAGGTGTTGGCTAATTCCACTGCATCGTCAATTGTGCGGGGTCTCGCAGCTTTGACGATATCCCGAATTTCGCTAATTAAACCCCAAATGTAGCGAGAAATAAGTACCGGTTCTGGCGAGGCCAGAGTTGGTACAATTCTGGCATATTCGAAGAATTTCGAAGTATACCCTCGACAATCAACATCCACCATTCAGTGGCTCAGGAACTTATTCGCCATTTGTTCCTTCTCATATTCGGGGCAGAATTTCCTTTCCACTAGACGCTTAAATTCTTCCCAACTCATGGCATAAGCCATGTCACTTCCTTTGGCTTGCAACACTGTGTTCCACCATTCCAATGCCTCTTCCTTGAAGAGGTAGGATGCATACATAACTTTGTCTTCTTCGGCGCATTTACTTATTTTAATTACTGCTTCAGTTTTCTCGAACCAACGCAGTGCAACAGTCGCTCCTTCATTTCCTACAAATTCGACTGGCTTACAGGCAAGAAATTCCTTATAAGTGTAACCAGGTGTTGCAACTTTCATTTTTTTAAGTATTGGGGCTTGAATCACGTTGTTGTCATTGTTTCCGCCCCCGTTAACACTGTTACTGAAATTGTCGTCGCGAGTTCGCTTGCTGTGGTTGGCTTGCGAAGGTTCAACGGGGTTTTTAACAGCAGCGACTATTGCGGGATAGCGTTGGCTATTCCCTGTGCGACGATGTTTTCTATATCTTGCCTATTAAGGAAATGATCCTTGATGTGCGGTAAAGTGTTATATATATTAGGTGTATATTTTAAGCCCCTTTAACACTTATTTTAGCCAAGTTTTAAATTTATAAAACACGATATTTTACTAACACTAAACACACATATGGGCAAGTGCACCCATCGTGAGCGTAGTATAGCGTTGGTAAGATACCGAGGTCGTCCAAGGACACAAGAGCTTTTAGTACCGGTTTATCCTCAACGTCTAATCAAAATAAAAAGTTTAGAAAAATGTTTTAAACTAAGAAAAGTAAAAACTAACTAAAATGCTGAAAATAAAAATAAAAAGAAAAAAAAACAGATAGACAAGATGAATCACTTGGTTCCGACTCGTATCTAGTATAACCTTTGATTATTTCTGCACTTTTGCACATATTTAAGAGATTATCTTAGTTATTGTAGTAGGCCCCTCTTTTGAAGGTGACGTTACCCTCACCCCAGTAGTTTGAGTCAGCAAGGATACAATCCTAAAAGGGTGGATTATTGGAAGATAATTAATTAAGTTATTAATGCAAATTATGGTAGGCCCCGCTTTTGGCGGTGACGTTACCCTAGACTAAGTAGTCTGAGTCAGCAGGGATACTGTCCTAAATAGCCGGGTTATAGTATTAATAGTAGTTAACTTATGAGGGGGTCAAAGAGTTTGGACCCCCGCCATCCAATACCGTGAAGCATTGAAGGAGGTCCTACTAAATTTGACCCAGGTCCATTGTAGGACCTCTAAACGCTGAACAATGGCAAGACCTTTACCAAACCGTTCCCTTAACCCCCGACCAGGTAGCCAACATACCTCCATATAGACCGTGGAGATATGAATGGTGAAAATCTTTTATTTTATATAGACAGTAAAATAATGCCAAGACACCACGGACAAACGATAAGGAAAGATCACCTTCAACATAAGTAACTAGTTATTAAAGTCATTAATACAAAACCAAATAAAAAGTGCAAAAGATTAGAAATAAAAAGTATTATACTAGACACTTTGTCTTCACCAAGTGATGTAAGAGACTTAGGCAAACATGGCCTTGATTGTCAAGAACTCTTACGATCAATCTTGGATCCCGAGATGACTCACACACTCTATGATGGACAATGGATGATGGTGGTGGATGATGGTGTTGTGATGGTGGTGGGTGGTGGATGAAGTGTGAGAGAGGTGGTGTGCCAAGGGATGAGTTGAAATGAAACCAAGGGCTGAGCACGGGGCGTGTTTAGTCTTCTGCCTTCTCTATTTTGCTTGGGAAGATGCCGTTGAGGGGTCAGGCAGTCCACTTATGTTCCTTTTCTTGTATTTATGTTGGATTTAGCTGTCTTTTTGCTTCTTTTGTGAATTTGAGGTCATTTAATCCTGAAAATACAAAAGGAAGACAAAAACACTCTTTTTCCAACATTAGTACTTAAAAAGGGTTAGTTTTATGCCTCATTTGATGTAATTTATATGTTGCATTTTACACACATCAAATACCCCCACACTTGAACTTTTGCTTGTCCTCAAGCAAAACTCTTTAATATGTGGCTTACACTCCCAAATGGAATGGGTAGAAGAGAAGGTTTTGGCTTGTCGTAGAGTGTTGGGAATCCAAGATCTTTTTGGGTTTTATTTTTATTTATTTACAATCCTATTCGTTATGATTTGTTTAGAAAGTTTCATTGGAGAAATTACTTATTTGGGCATAACATGCCTTTTTAAAATTCCATTTATATACAAGTTCACATACCTCACGGGAGAAATCACTCACACTCGGCCGAAGGTGTATTTTTAGTGAATCACTCGAGAGCGGCATGGAACTTACTCCTACCATAGGCTTGCCAAGCAATCAATCCTCCTCCTTTTTAACTTTTATACCTTTGTAAATATCAAGAGGACTTTGTGGGTGAAGGGTTAGGCTTGGGTTAAAGGTAGGTGGTTGGGTTAGTGGTTAGTGGTTAGTAAAAGGGTGAAAAAGCGTAACAAGTGTCGGTTTTCGTAGGACTTTCTATTTTTTGTAACTTTTATTTTGATGAAGCTTTTATTCAAACAAAGTTATTTTTGATGAACTTGTTTGTTTATTTTCTTTTGCTTCATCATCAACACATTTTTTTTTTCGAACGAACATACGAAAAACCGAACTTGTTACTAAAACAAAGGGTAAAAAATGAAAAAGGTTTTGGTGGGTAAAAGGGTGTTAGGTTTGGGTTATGAAATGAAAAGGTTTAGGCTCAAAGGGGCTAACTAGGGGGATTTTTGGGTAGGTGGTAAAAGAAAAAGAAAAATAATGGTGTAGAAATAAAAAGGGTTAGTCCTAATGCCTCCATCATTTACTTACTTGGGTTTAAGTTGATAAGGACCGGGAATGTATCGTCATGGCAAGTTCTAGAGTCGTAAGAACCAAACGGCTCTTCACACAAGAAACGAAAAATGAGCATTTAGTTTAATGATATGTAATTGTATGCTCAAAAAAGGCTCAAAACTCACTTTTGTGGGAATGGGTTTTTATGTGATCAAGTATATATAATCAAATTTTAACTAAGTTTGCCATGCCTTTTCATAATTTTCTTATGTTGGTTCTTTTTATCACGACGCTATCGGTTGTAAATTCGTAAAAATATAACCTTTTTGAGAACTTGAATTTCCCGAGTTAAACCTAGACAAGTAAAAAAATGAAATTTTTGAAAAAAATTTGGGGTGATTAGCGGTTCCAATAGAGTTTTGTGTAAGGCTTGTGTTTAGGACTTGCAAAATTTCAAGGTTTTAGCATCCCCCCACACTTAAATTACACATTGTCCTCAATGTGTCCTAAAAATAAATTTTTAGGTTGATTAGATGTGTAAAATTGTGTTAAAAGCAAAGATTTATGTTACTGGTAGTCTGGACACGGCCCCATGTCCGCTGGACACGACCCCGTGGCGAACTGCCAGTAACGAAAACTTACAGAAGGCGAACACGGGGGCGTGTTGGTTAGGCACGGCCCCGTGTCTTAACAAAAATCTGCAGGACAGTAACCAAACAGCAGGTCTGAAAGGTGAGCACGGGGGCGTGTTGGCTGGACACGTCCCCGTGTGGACAGTCTGTAAGCCTGAAAAACAGGTTTCTTCCCCCGGTTTTTCCATCCTGGCCCTATAAGTGCTGAGGCTTAGCACTCCAAGCCTCGATTTGTACATGTTTCATCACTTAATACCACACCAAGTAACATAAACATCCTACATTACCATAGTTAATTGTTCCAAGCATAAAGTAAAAGAAAAAAAAAACAGAAAATAAAAGTGGTAAAGGAAAGTAGTTGTTCAACACTTGGCAGGCAGGCCACCAATTGTTCGATAGATAAAGGGACTTAAGCCTGTGGGCTCTTCATCAACCCGCCCCTGCTCCTTCAAACCCCCTACTCCATATCCTCATCGCTATCATCACCTCCATCCCCATGCCCCGCCATATACTCCCGGATGCTGCCGATATCGTCTTGTATATCGTTGATGTTGCGTTCAATAGCTCCGACCCGGTGGTATGTGTTGTTGGCGAGGTTGTAGGCGTTCCGGGTACACATGAGGTTTTCCTGCATAAGATCATGTAAGCTTTGAAAGTTAGGAAAACCGCCTCCTTGTGAGGAGGATTGACCCGGATCACCATGGGGTTGATACTGGTAGTGGGGAGGTGGAGCGTGAAGAACTAGGGCCTCCTGCGGGTTCCATGCATAGCCTTACATCCTTTGGAAGCTCACCGATCCGTCTTCTGCCTCATAAAGTAAGTTCATGGCTCGGCAAATGTGGTAGTCAACTCGTCCCGACCATGGGCTTCTTTCAAAGGACTTTGGAATTCGCGTGTAATGCTTGATGAGACGGTACACCCATCCTCCGAAGAAGATAGGTGTTGGAGCGCGAGCAAGGCGGTTGAGATGCATGTTTCGTAACAGGAGATATGGAACATCGAGAGGCTTCCGGTTGTGGATACAGTGAAGGACAACCAAATCTTTCAACCCTACAACGCCACTACTGTCGTGACGTTGGTTAAGAGAGTAAGTGAGAAGCCTGTGAATGTATCGATAGAGCGGATCCCTTAGCTTAGTACTCTTGGTGCTGCTAGGGTTGTAGATTCCTTCACCGATTTGAGCCCATGCGGCTTGTCGTTCATTTTCATCCAAGTCTCGTAATCCCCCGGTATTTTCCTCGTTTCCCGATTCCTCTTCCTCGTACAGTCCTATTATAGCTCCAAACTGTGCCATAGAGATCGAGTACCTTGTCCCGCCACACCGAAATGCAACCCCTTCATTGTCAAATGGGTCACACCTTGTAGTGAAGGTAAAAGTACTGTAGAATTCCATGGTGCATTGATGTACCGACCGAAGCCTAGTGTTCAATGCAACAGCTAATGGTCCCGTAACGATGTTGTTGAATCGGTCCAGCTGGTTTACCAAGGTTAACAGGTCCGTGCATGCTCTCCTGGGGTACTCCTCGGGTCTTGTTTGAAGAATTTCGTATCTTGCTCTGGCATCGAGCTCACTTGCATTGAACCTTGTGAACTTTGCCATCTGAAAGAATACACCAAAAATTAGCACGAAACAATGAGATTTTTAAAGAAACTGCAAACAGTAGGCTGGACACGTCCCCGTGTTCAGCGGGCACGGCCCCGTGTCCAGGCGTCTGTAACCCAAAAACTTCATTTTTCGTCCCGGTCCCGAAAACTTGAAACTTTTTGGTCCAATAGATACGGTTTCCCCCGAAAATGAACCCTAAGTGCCGTTTTTCCCAAAATATCCCGGTTACCCTATCAATTTTATCTTTTTCGGTTCAAGAACAAGGGTTTGGGGTTTTTGTAAGAAATCGGGTGAATCTATGAACAATACAAGTGTATTTACTTCCCTTAACACTAATCTAACTAAATGCAAACAGATTTAGGCAAAAATTTTAGGTTTGATTCGAATGAACTTCAAGAACCCTAGATTTTTCCCAAATTTGTGGTGTATTAACTACATGCAAGTAACTAATCTAACTACTAAAAGTGATAGAATCATACCTTGATGTTGTTAGAGTGATAAGAGACGTCGAAATTTTTCGAAAAATCGCCTGGAACCAGAGCTTTTTTGGGGAAACGGGGCGTGTGGAATGAAGAAACTGTTTTGAAAAAGGGGATATATCCCGACTGCAGCGCGGACACGGCCCCGTGTCCGCTGGACACGGCCCCGTGCCGAGCAAAGGTTTTTTTTTTTTTTTAGTGCTCGTGTGAGTGCCCTTGTTTCCCATAAGCCTTGGTTAGAAAACTTACCGCTTTCGATGTCGTCCCAATTACTCGTAACTTACCAGGTATGATGTTGGTTTCATCCTTCCACTGTTTGAAACGAGATCTCTTCCTCTTCATCCTCAATGAATCCTTGATAAAGCTTCAGCCGTTGCCCATTGACTTTGAATGGAGGCCCATTTCGAGATTTAATTTCTACTGCACCGTGTGGGAAAATATGGGTGACGGAAAAAGGTCCTGACCACCTAGACTTTAATTTACCAGGAAACAATCGAAGTCATGAATTAAACAAAAGAACTAGATCTCCTACCCGAAATTCATTAGTGTCACACCCCCAAAAATCCACCTGCGGAGTATCACCGCTTGGAGGCGTGACTGACCAGGATCAAGCCACCAATCATATTGAACATAGTAAGTATTAAATGTAAAGCAATCAAACCAATATGAAAGGTGTTCAAAACATATGTATAAATTCAACGTTTAGCGGAAGCATAAATAAACCCAATCATAAGTAGCAATTTCAAATGTTTAAATGTTGTTCATAACATCCACAAACTGTGCCCACAACGACCGTGCCTCCCGTGCAAGCTCCATAAGTAGCTAAGGTCCTGCAAGGCATGTAACAGAGAGTCAACAACTAGTTGAGCGAGTTCACAGTTAATAGTATAGTAATAACGTTTGTATTGTAGTTCGTATGTTCGTTTAGTAATCATGTGTCATATGTATCGTATCGCGGCCCTCTAGGCATGTTTGCGAAGTTAGTGGGGTTTTCCCATATATGCTAGACTAGGTATAGTAGTATCGCGGCCCTTCCTGGCATGTTTGCGAAGATTAGAGTATATAGTTCGCGGCCCTTCCTAGGCATGTGTGCGAAGATTGTTATAATATCGCGGCCAACACTTGGCGTGTGTGCGAAGATCAGTTCAATTAGTATAACCAGTCTAGTCAGTTCTTATCCATAATCCTTCCTCTCCCGGGAAATCATATATCTAAGTTCCATAAACTGAACGAATAAATAATCCAACCCATTCCCATCCTGGGAATCCCATGCCTTGGCTGTGTGAACTCACCTTGGTTTGCTCGGTATGCTAAGTGTATGCTCGCAAGTAATCAATCACGTCCTAAAGTATGCACGTATGTGAAATCAGTTTGTGTTCAAGTTGTGCATGTATAAACATGTAGCACGTCATCACAATCATATACAAGATGGTTACACCTAACAGCAGTTAAATATTCCAGTTAACACTTAACAGAATTAACCCAAGTTACTGTGCAGATTACTGTTCGGCGAAACACACATAATGGCGAAACACATAAGTTGGCGAAACACACTTCCGGCGAAACACAAATTGACGAAACACATTCTGTTTCGTCGGGGCCTTGTTTGGCGAAACAGGATTCTAATTCGTCGCTTGCCCTTGGCGAAACACTTTCTGTTTCGCCAAGAGATCTGTTTCGTCAAGACAGATTCGAGGGGATGTCAGTTACGTACACAGATACATGCAGAAGCCCTAACAGCCGTCACTATCAAGTAGCAATCACCCAGAATTCATTTAGCATATATCATCATAACACAATCATCCAGAAATCATTGTCTAGCATGAACCCTAGTTTAAACGTATCTCAAAACCGACTATCATACAATATCACATTATCGAACCCTATCAAGATGCTAACCAGATTCCGATTAACACCATCCAGAACCAAGTATTCAATCGTATCGAATTTCACATAAAACTATTTATATCCGACAACAACATTCCTATCGAAATCTATATCATCATCATCATAACAAGAACCCTAATATTTAACATGTATCAGTTTCAGATATACATCATCAAAGCAGAATCACATGACACATAAACACGTACACGGATGAACGATCAATCAAGACACATAAATCTACTAACCGAGATGATGGTTTGATCGCACAAGGGTTTCCGGTGGGTTCTAGTTTGCCGTCACAGTGAGAGAGCTCTAGGGTTTCGGTTGTTTTGATAGAAAGTGTAAAAGTGATGTTGTTTTACGTAAATATACTCAGAATAACGTTCTGGGCCCGTAATGGGCTTTCGGCGAAACTGGGCTCGGCGAAACAGCCTATTTCGTCGAGATGGGTTTGGCGAAACAGCCTTGTTTCGTCGAGTATGTTCATGGCAAAACACACTTGTGTTTCGTCGAGCAGTCTCATGTGCTAAATCAGTTTATGTGATTTCTAAACTAATACACTATAATAACAACCCAAAAATCAAGCAAACACAATGCATTTATCATATCACCACTATACAGTCAAAGTCAACGTGCATTTAATGCGAATAAAGAATGTCGGACATTCGAGTTGTCACATTATCCCCAACTTGAAAGAAATTTCGTCCCGAAATTTAGCATGCGGTTACTGAGGAAAGCTAATGGTGTGACGTTGTTTACCTGTATTGTATCGCGGCTCCCCGAGCAGGTTTGCGAAGATTACTGGTTTTCCTGGGGTGTCATATTATCCCCCCGTTGATTTGGAATTTCGTCCCGAAATTCTGTATTGGTAGCTTCAGCCTCAGTAGTAGTTGCATTGGTTCCGAATAACTGGGGATATTTGAGTTCCATTTGATCTTCATGCTCCCAGGTGAACTCTGGGCCGCGGCGGGAGTTCCAACGAACTCGTACAAGAGGGATTCTCGTGTTCTTGAGGACCTTAACATCCCGGTCCGTGATTTCAACAGGTTCCTCGACGAAGTGCAACCGCTCGTCGATAGTGAGTTCCTTCAGGGGAACTATGTGGGTCTCATCTGACGTACACTTCTTCAGATTCGACACGTGAAAGACGTTGTGAACTGCACTGAGTTCAGCTGGTAAGTTCAGTCTGTAGGCCACTTTACCTATTTTCTCTGTAACTTCGAATGGTCCAACATATAGTGGATTTAGTTTGCCGCGTTTGCCAAAACGAACCACACCCTTCCAGGGTGAAACTTTGAGTAGCACTCGGTCCCCAACTTGAAACTCGAGTGGTTTCCTGTCTAAATCAGCGTATGCTTTCTGACGGTCGCGTGCTGCCGCCATGCGTTGTCGTATTTGTGCAATCTTTTCTGTAGTATCGACTACCATTTCTGGACCTGTAATTTGACTATCTCCCACCTCTGCCCAACAGAGAGGTGATCGGCATTTACGCCCGTACAATGCCTCGAATGGTGCAGCCTTAATGCTGGTGTGGTAGCTGTTATTGTATGAGAATTCCACAAGTGGCAGATGTTTTTCCCAACCGTTTCCAAAATCAATTACGCACGCCCGAAGTATGTCTTCTAGAGTCTGGATAGTGCGCTCAGACTGCCCATCCGTCTGAGGATGATACGCCGTGCTCATGTCTAAACGAGAGCCAAAAGATTTATGCATTGCTTGCCACAGTTCTGAAGTAAAACGCGCATCACGATCAGAGATGATGGAGGTGGGCACCCCGTGCCTCGAGACCACTTCTTTTAAGTAAATGTCTGCTAAGGTAGAGAACTTGTCTGTTTCTTTGATAGCCAAGAAGTGAGCAGACTTTGTGAGTCGATCCACGATCACCCAAATAGTATCATTTCCGCGCTGAGATCTAGGTAGGCCAGTAACAAAATCCATGGAAATTTGCTCCCATTTCCATTGTGGTATCTCAGGTTGTTGGAGTGGTCCTGACGGTTTCTGATATTCTGCCTTGACTCTCGCACAAGTCAAGCATTTGCTAACGTATGTGGCTATGTGGGCCTTCATGCTAGGCCACCAGTATGTAGTCTTAATATCGTGGTACATTTTATCCGAACCAGGGTGTACCGAGTAGCGAGACTTGTGAGCTTCATCCATTACCAGCTCGCGTAAGTTGCCGTACAGTGGGACCCAAATGCGTCCTGTAACGTAGTAAGCACCATCTTCCTTCTGTTCTAATCGTTGTCTTGAGCCGCGTAGGGCTTCAGCCCTGACATTTTCTGGTTTCAATGCTTCTATCTGAGCATCTCGTATCTGGGAAGGAAGGCTAGACTGTATGGTGAGTTGTAAAGCTCGCACGCGCTTAGGCGCGGTGTCTTTTCGACTGAGGGCGTCAGCCACAACATTGGCTTTGCCTGGGTGGTACCTGATTGAGCATTCGTAGTCGTTTAGCAGTTCGACCCATCGTCGCTGTCGCATATTCAGTTCCTTCTGTTTGAATATATGTTCGAGGCTCCTGTGGTCAGTGTAGATAGCACATTTAGTGCCGTACAAGTAGTGTCGCCATATCTTAAGTGCAAAAACAACCGCTCCCAACTCTAAGTCGTGTGTTGTGTAATTCCGTTCGTGAATCTTAAGTTGGCGCGAAGCATAAGCAATGACTTTATCCCTTTGCATCAATACACATCCAAGACCTTGGATAGATGCGTCGCAGTAGACTACGAAATCATCCGTGCCTTCAGGCAATGAGAGGATAGGTGCGCTACAGAGTCTATCCTTTAAGTGTTGGAACGCTGTTTCCTGTGCATTACCCCAACGGTAAACAACACCCTTCTGTGTCAGTAGTGTAAGCGGCTGAGCAATCTTTGAAAAGTCCTTGATGAAACGTCTGTAATAACCCGCCAAACCCAAGAATTGGCGTATTTCTGTTGGTGTACGAGGCGCAGGCCAGTTCTTAATCGAATCTACCTTGGATGGATCTACATGAATCCCATCCTTGTTCACCACGTGGCCTAAAAAGTGGACTTCACGAAGCCAGAAGTCACATTTAGAAAACTTAGCGTATAGCTGTTCCGTTCGTAGAAGTTCCAGTATAAGTCGTAGGTGCTGCTCGTGTTCCTCCTGACTTTTCGAATAAATCAGGATGTCGTCGATGAAAACAATGACGAACTTGTCGAGATAGGGTTTGCACACCCTGTTCATAAGATCCATAAATACGGCAGGCGCGTTCGTTAGCCCAAATGGCATGACCATAAACTCGTAGTGGCCGTAGCGAGTTCTAAATGCTGTTTTAGAGACGTCCTCGTCCCGGACTCTCAGCTGATGGTACCCTGACCTTAAGTCTATCTTGGAGTAGTAGCTCGACCCTTGCAGCTGGTCGAATAAATCATCTATGCGCGGAAGAGGATAACGATTCTTGATCGTCACCTTGTTGAGTTCACGGTAGTCTATACACATCCTGAACGTACCGTCTTTCTTCTTTACGAATAACACTGGAGCTCCCCAGGGCGAAGAGCTAGGACGTATAAAACCCTTTTCCAAGAGTTCTTGTAGCTGCTTTGACAGTTCTTCCAATTCAGTTGGAGCTAAACGATAAGGTGCTCGAGCTATAGGTGCTGCTCCTGGAGCGAGCTCGATCTGAAATTCGACTTGACGATGAGGCGGTAACCCAGGTAATTCCTCAGGAAACACTTGAGGAAAGTCACGTACTACAGGAATATCTTCAATCTTTTTCTCTTTCTTCGAAGTATCTGTAACGAGTGCTAATATAGCAGTGTGCCCCTTGCGTAAACACTTCTGAGCCTTCAAAAAGGAGATGATGCCACTCACGACACCACTCTTGTCGCCTTGAACTTCGAGAGGTTCCTTGCCCGAACGAGGAATACGAATAACCTTTTCTTTGCATAAAATCTCCGCTTGTTGTTGAGATAACCAATCCATACCAATGACGACGTCAAAGCTACCCAAGGTTATAGGAATGAGATCGATGGAGAAAGTCTGACCAGCGAGGATAAGATTACACCCTTTAACTATGTGTGTGGCCTCTAGACTTTTACCGTTAGCTAACTCTACAACATGTTTGGTGTTTAAGAGAGTTGGTGCACGTTTTAACATTTCACTAGCTTTTAGAGACATGTAACTTGTATCCGCACCAGAATCAAATAGTACAGTAACATAAAAGTCGTCAAGAAGAAACTTACCCATAACCACGTTGGGATCATTCCTGGCATCACCCTGACCGATCACAAACATACGGCCTCTAGCACCATTGTTGTTATTGTTCCCACCGTTGTTGTTGTTCCCGTTGCCCTGATTGTTGTTGTTGTTATTGTTCTGGTTCTGGTTTAACTGAGGGCAATCCCGCTTGTAATGACCTTCAGCCCCACACTGGTAGCATCCCCTATTTCCATGCTGCTGCTGCTGTGGCTGGTTTCGTGGAGCAGGTGGTTGTTGTTGCTGGTTCTGATTCGCAGGTCGTGAACTCCTGCAATCTTTAGCTTCGTGCCCGGTTTTGAGACATCTCTGACAGTAGGCCTTGCGACACTGACCACTGTGATGTTTGTAGCACTTGTTACACAGTGGATGATTTCCCCGATATCCACCCTGCCTCTGCCCACCAGAAGCTTGCTGACTTGGGCTCTGATAATCGTTAGTCTTGCGTTGCTGAGCCTGAGGTTGAACTATAGCTGAACCTTTGCTGGAATCCCCATCCCATTTCCGCTTGTTGTCACTGGGAGTAGCAGGAGTGACCGGAGTAGTAGCGGTAGTAGTAATGCTGATGCGTTCAGGCAACTTGTTCTGCTCCACCGCCTGATCCGTGAGACGGTGAGCCAGCTGTACAACCTGCTGATAAGTGGCGAGGTTTGCTGAAGTGACGTGACTCTGGATCTCTGGCACTAGACCCTTGAGGAACAGTTCGATTCGCTTGATTGGAGGGTCCACCATCGTAGGACACAATAGAGCAAGTTCATTAGATCTTTTGGTGTATGCCTCAATCTCTGACCCCTTCATCTTGAGATTGAAAAACTCGACCTCCAGCTTATGAATATCATCCCTACTGCAATATTCTTCTTTGATCATTTCCTTAAAGTTGTTCCATGGGGTAGAGTTAGCAGCAACCAACCCCAGCATTTACACCTGAGCTTTCCACCATGTGAGAGCTAAACCCTCTAGGGTACCGGTGGCATACTTCACCCTGCGTGCCTCAGGGCATTCACACATCTCGAATACAGTTTCAATCTTTTCAAACCAGTGGAGGAGTCCGACTGCTCCCTCCGTGCCGCTGAAAGTACTGGGACGACAGTCCATGAACGTTTTGAAAGTGCAAACAGGTGGTTGACCTCCTGCTTGTGCGGCTGCAACTGCCGCAGTAACTTGTTCAGCGATGAGAGCCGTCAATTGGGCTTGTGTCATGTTGATACGTCCAAACATGATCTTCATAGTAAAGATAGCATAAGTCAGAGAGGATCGCGAATCGTGCGATGACAGAAGAGTGTGAGCATATAAGCGTTCTCAGGCAGTAACGAATAGTAAACAATGTAATCTAAGCATACCACGAGCAAAGTTCTATGTAATTCTAGCAAGTAGGCAATAAACATAAACCTTATTACCTAGGATGTTGAGTCTTGCACGTGGAGCGAGGTGTCGTTGTGGATCGTTGAGCACTGTACTGGTTATAGTCTGGTTTCAATAAAAACGTTTTTCCCTTATTAAAACCGAGTTCTCTATAACCAATGGCTCTGATACCAATCTGTCACACCCCCAAAAATCCACCTGCGGAGTATCACCGCTTGGAGGCGTGACTGACCAGGATCAAGCCACCAATCATATTGAACATAGTAAGTATTAAATGTAAAGCAATCAAACCAATATGAAAGGTGTTCAAAACATATGTATAAATTCAACGTTTAGCGGAAGCATAAATAAACCCAATCATAAGTAGCAATTTCAAATGTTTAAATGTTGTTCATAACATCCACAAACTGTGCCCACAACGACCGTGCCTCCCGTGCAAGCTCCATAAGTACCTAAGGTCCTGCAAGGCATGTAACAGAGAGTCAACAACTAGTTGAGCGAGTTCACAGTTAATAGTTTAGTAATAACGTTTGTATTGTAGTTCGTATGTTCGTTTAGTAATCATGTGTCATATGTATCGTATCGCGGCCCTCTAGGCATGTTTGCGAAGTTAGTGGGGTTTTCCCATATATGCTAGACTAGGTATAGTAGTATCGCGGCTCTTCCTGGCATGTTTGCGAAGATTAGAGTATATAGTTCGCGGCCCTTCCTAGGCATGTGTGCGAAGATTGTCATAATATCGCGGCCAACACTTGGCGTGTGTGCGAAGATCAGTTCAATTAGTATAACCAGTCTAGTCAGTTCTTATCCATAATCCTTCCTCTCCCGGGAAATCATATATCTAAGTTCCATAAACTGAACGAATAAATAATCCAACCCATTCCCATCCTGGGAATCCCATGCCTTGGCTGTGTGAACTCACCTTGGTTTGCTCGGTATGCTAAGTGTATGCTCGCAAGTAATCAATCACGTCCTAAAGTATGAACGTATGTGAAATCAGTTTGTATTCAAGTTGTGCATGTATAAACATGTAGCACGTCATCACAATCATATACAAGATGGTTACACCTAACAGCAGTTAAATATTCCAGTTAACACTTAACAGAATTAACCCAAGTTACTGTGCAGATTACTGTTCGGCGAAACACACATAATGGCGAAACACATAAGTTGGCGAAACACACTTCCGGCGAAACACAAATTGACGAAACACATTCTGTTTCGTCGGGGCCTTGTTTGGCGAAACAGGATTCTAATTCGTCGCTTGCCCTTGGCGAAACACTTTCTGTTTCGCCAAGAGATCTGTTTCGTCAAGACAGATTCGAGGGGATGTCAGTTACGTACACAGATACATGCAGAAGCCCTAACAGCCGTCACTATCAAGTAGCAATCACCCAGAATTCATTTAGCATATATCATCATAACACAATCATCCAGAAATCATTGTCTAGCATGAACCCTAGTTTAAACGTATCTCAAAACCGACTATCATACAATATCACATTATCGAACCCTATCAAGATGCTAACCAGATTCCGATTAACACCATCCAGAACCAAGTATTCAATCGTATCGAATTTCACATAAAACTATTTATATCCGACAACAACATTCCTATCGAAATCTATATCATCATCATCATAACAAGAACCCTAATATTTAACATGTATCAGTTTCAGATATACATCATCAAAGCAGAATCACATGACACATAAACACGTACACGGATGAACGATCAATCAAGACACATAAATCTACTAACCGAGATGATGGTTTGATCGCACAAGGGTTTCCGGTGGGTTCTAGTTTGCCGTCACAGTGAGAGAGCTCTAGGGTTTCGGTTGTTTTGATAGAAAGTGTAAAAGTGATGTTGTTTTACGTAAATATACTCAGAATAACGTTCTGGGCCCGTAATGGGCTTTCGGCGAAACTGGGCTCGGCGAAACAGCCTATTTCGTAGAGATGGGTTTGGCGAAACAGCCTTGTTTCGTCGAGTATGTTCATGGCAAAACACACTTGTGTTTCGTCGAGCAGTCTCATGTGCTAAATCAGTTTACGTGATTTCTAAACTAATACACTATAATAACAACCCAAAAATCAAGCAAACACAATGCATTTATCATATCACCACTATACAGTCAAAGTCAACGTGCATTTAATGCGAATAAAGAATGTCGGAAATTCGAGTTGTCACAATTAGGTTTAATATGTTTGTCATGCAAATTTTTCATTCTTTCCTTATAAATTTCAGAGTTTGAGTATGCATAATTCCTAAGTTCGTCTAATTCATTTAATTGACAAAATCGATTTTTACCAGCAAATTTTAAATCTAAGTTTACATTTTTGATTGCCCAGTAGGCTTTGTGTGCAATTTCTACTGGTAAGTGACAACTTTTTCCATAAACTAGCTTATATGGGGTTGTACCTATTGTTGTTTTATAAGCAGTTCGAAAAGCCCATAAAGCATCATCTAGTTTATCAGCCCATTCCTTTTTATTTAACCCTACGGTTTTTTCAAGTATTCGTTTTAAACCTCTATTAGTCACTTCGGCTTGTCCGTTTGTTTGAGGGTGATATGCTGTTGAGACCCGGTGATAGACCCCATATCTTGTTAAAAAATTTTCAAGTTGATGGTTGCAAAAATGGGTACCTCTATCACTTATTAAAGCTTTAGGTGTGCCAAAACGAGAGAATAATTTTCTCAGAAATCTTACCACGACTCTTCCATCATTTGTTGGAAGTGCCTCGGCCTCGGCCCATTTAGACAAGTAATCTACTGCCACAAGTATATATTTGTTTCCTTTCGATGGTGGGAAAGGTCCCATAAAGTCGAGTCCCCACACATCAAAAATTTCACAAACAAGAATGTCATTTTGTGGCATTTCGTTTTTGGAAGAAATATTACCTGTTCTTTGGCAAGCATCACATGTTTTTACAAGACTTTGGGCGTCCTTGTAAATGGTTGGCCAATAAAATCCTGAATCAAATACCTTTCGTGCGGTACTAGCAGCACCATGATGTCCTCCGTATGGACCTTCATGACAATGGCGGAGAATTCTTCGTGCTTCACTACCATGTACGCATCGTCGGACAAGTTGGTCGGCACACATTTTGAAAAGATATGGATCTTCCCAAAAGTAGTGTTTCACATTGGCAAAGAATTTTTTTCTTTGATGATGTGGCCATCCTTTTGCGACTATACCGCTAGCTAGGTAGTTAGCATAGTCGGCGTACCATGGTTCTTCCTTGTATTCCACCATTTCCAGGGACTCAGTTGGGAATTTTTCGTTGATTTGCTCGTCCCTGGTTGCTTCCAAAGCTGGGTCTTCTAAGCGCGAAAGATGATCTGCAGCGGTGTTTTCTGCTCCTCTTTTGTCCTTGATTTCAATGTCAAATTCTTGGAGGAGTAGAATCCACCGAATCAAACGTGGTTTTGCATCTTGCTTTTTGAAGAGATATCGGATGGCTGCATGATCTGTATAAACTATAGTTTTAGAAAGAACAAGATAAGAACATAATTTATCAAAAGCAAACACCACAGCTAGTAACTCTTTTTCAGTTGTTATGTAATTTTCTTGTGCATCATTAAGTGTTTTAATAGCATAATAAATTGGGTGGAAATGCTTTTCTTTTCTTTGTCCCAAGACAGCTCCAACTGCAAAGTCACTAGCATCACACATGATTTCGAAAGGAAATTTCCAATCAGGCGCTATCATGATAGGTGCATTGACCAACATTTCTTTTAAGGTGAGAAATGCTTGATTGCAATCATTGTCAAAGATGAAAGGAGCATCTTTTTCAAGTAATTTTGTTAGAGGTCTAGAAATTTTAGAAAAGTCTTTGATAAACCGCCTATAGAATCCGGCATGCCCCAGGAAACTTCTGATAGCTCGTACGGAAGATGGAGGTGGTAATCTAGAAATGGTATCTATTTTGGCTCGATCCACCTCCATTCCTTCGCTTGAGATCTTGTGACCGAGTACTATTCCCTCCGTTACCATGAAATGACATTTTTCCCAATTAAGGGCGAGGTTAGTTTCCTCACATCGGGATAGCATCCGTTCAAGGTTATCGAGGCATTGGTCATATGAATCCCCAAAGATAGAAAAGTCGTCCATAAAGACTTCCATCGTCTTTTCTATCATGTCGTGGAAAATGGCTACCATGCAACGTTGAAATGTCGCGGGAGCATTACATAGACCAAACGGCATGCGTCGATAAGCAAAAGTTCCATAGGGACATGTGAAAGTTGTCTTTTCTTGGTCTTCGGGTGCTATCGGGATTTGAAAGTAACCTGAAAAACCATCCAAGAAACAGTAAAATTTATGACCGGATAATCTTTCTAACATTTGATCAATGAATGGTAAAGGAAAGTGATCCTTTCTTGTTGCTTCATTTAATCGTCTATAATCTATACATACTCTCCATCCTGTGACGGTTCTCGTTGGTATTAGTTCATTCTTTTCGTTAGTTATTACTGTCATACCTCCTTTCTTTGGAACTACTTGGACATGACTTACCCAAGGGCTATCGGAGATAGGATATATAAGTCCGGCGTCAAGTAATTTGATGACTTCGTTTTTAACCACTTCTTGAACATTTGGATTTACTCGACGTTGTGGTTGTATTACTGATTTGTAGTCATCGTTCATCAAAATTTTGTGTGTGCACATGGAAGGACTAATTCCTTTTATGTCTACAAGTTTACAAGCTATTGCGTTTTTGTGTTTTTTCAAAAGATTAATTAATTTTTCTTTTTCTAAGTTATCTAATTTAGACGAAATAATTACTGGTAAATTACCATCTTTGTCTAGAAAAGCATATTCCAAACCTTTTGGAAGTTCTTTGAGCTCAAGTGGTGGGTCTTTGGGAGACTCCTTATTTGGTTGCTCACTTCGATCAAGAACTTTAAAAGTCTGTTCTATGGCGACCTCTTCTTCAACAAAGTGGTCAATCTCTTCACTTGTAACGGGTGGTTCATCTTCATCTTCAATTAGGGGGTCATTATTGCCGAAAGGATATTTCATTGACTGTTCGAGATCGACACTTCTTTTAAATGCCCCTAATTGAAGAGGTAGATTTTTGAACTTCCGGTTTTTCAAAGCTTCGTGAGTTTTTACAAATGGTCGTCCCAACACTAGAGGAGAGTCATCGAGGATGACAAAGTCGGTCGGGATTACCATTTGATTTGTTTGAACCAATACATCTTCAACTACACCGATTGATTTTATTACTTTTCGATTGGATAAAAAATGGGTATTTGAAGTGGAGAAAAATCACTAATACTTAATTTTTCGAAAATGTAGTTAGGCATTATGTTAACACAAAGATCTTTATCGATTGTGACATTACTAATAAATGAATTTTGAAAGAAACATGGAACCGGTGTAATGTTAATTTCAAATGGTTCTTCTTTTATTAGTGAGGTTTGATCATTGGTTAACTTAACACTTACCGTTTCGTCAATTTTAGTGTTAGTGCTTAACTCTTTTAAAAACTTAGCATGAGGGTGTACTAAACAATGATTTTCAAAAGAAGGTGACAAGAGATTAATTTTTTCAAAATTAGACTCTTCTTGAATTTTAACGTTGTTGGACTCACCTTTTTCGTTGTTTAACTCATGTGTCGTTTTTCACTTATTTGTTCTTCCATTTTAACACTTTTAGTTATCTCTTCCTTTTTTAATTCTTCTCTTGCGCGGGACTCCTCTTCCCTTGCGCGAGCTTCTTTTATACATCGATCGATAACTCTTATGTGTTCTAATATCCTATCGGTCACTTCGGTTATAGAAAAAGAATCGGTATTTTCTAAGCTTGAATCCGGTTGTTCGACCCTTTGTTCCTCATAATACCCATATGAAGTCGATGGTTCGCACCATTGTTCTTCATTGTAAGCATATGATGGATAAGGTTCATAATTTTGCTCTTCATAATACTCATATGAGGTGGGTTGTTCACGCCATGGTTCCTCATAGTAAGTATACGAAGGTGGTGGCTCATATCTTGGTTCCTCAAAGTATGAGTAAGAAGGCTCATACCTTGGTTCATCAAAATATGAGTATGAGGGAGGAGGTTCATACCTTTGGTCTTCATATGATGTGTATGAAGTTGATGGTTCGTACCTGGGCTCCTCATAATAGGTGTATGAATTGGATGGTTGATATGAGTGATTGTATTGAACCGAGCGAGAGTTACGACAATTAGTGCAATAATTACCCCTATAATCATCCTCATCATAGGTGTAGTTGTAACCTCCTGAGTATTGATCCATAAGAATCACTCAGCAGACCACAACCAGGTCTCGAGATCAGAAAACAAAAATAAAAACGGAAACAGAAGCCTGAACACGGCCCCGTGTTCAGTGAGCACGGCCCCGTGTTCAGGATCTGTATCTGGGCGTTTTGATTAAATTTACTGATTTCGTTGAGCACGGGGCGTGTTCAGTGAGCACGGCCCGTGTTCAAGCTACTGTTACTGGGAGTTTTTTATGAAAATGCTGGACACGGCCCCGTGTTCAATGACCACGGCCCCGTGTACAGGTTACTGTAAATATAAAACTAAACTAAAATGCAGAAAAATGTGCGCGCGTTTAAAAAGGTTTTGAAAAACTGATTAGGCCGTCGATTTTAAGCTTTCTTAAAATCCTTGTGTCCCCGGCAACGGCGCCAAAAACTTGATGTGCGGTAAAGTGATATATATTAGGTGTATATTTTAAGCCCCTTTAACACTTATTTTAGCCAAGTTTTAAATTTATAAAACACGATATTTTACTAACACTAAACACACATATGGGCAAG